>CM075345.1:100900000-102150000 GCA_037693485.1 Kitagawia praeruptora
TTTGAGACCATGATTCTTTGTACCCTTAAGATAACGCAGGATACGTTTTGCAACTGCATATTGTATACGACTTGGACTATGCATAAATCTTGAAAGAAGGCTGACTGATTGTACTACATCTGGCCGTGTATTTGTAAGATATATAAGTGACCCAACAAGACTTCTATAAAGTCTTTCATCAACCTTGTCTGATCCATCATCAAGTTGTAATTTTTGATTTGTAGCCATGGGAGTTTTCATTGGCTTACACCCTTCCATGTGAAACTTTTTTAACAGGCCATCAATATATCTTTCTTGAGACAAAAATATTTCTCCTTTTGTTTGCTTCACTTGAATACCCAAAAAATATTTCATGAGGCCTAGGTCAGTTAGGGGTGTTCATGGATCGGGTTGTGCGGGTTGGAAGGATTTTATGATCCAATCCAATTTAATCGGTTTAGAAAATTTTCAACCAAACCCATAAAAATAGAATTTTAAACCAACCCATTTAATGTATTTCGGTTTAGATCGGATTGATCGGGTTAGTAAATATATAAATAAATTTTTATCAAAAAAAGTGAAATTGAAAATTTTCACGTTTTATATTGTGGAAACAAAATAAATATATTGACCCTTAACCTTTAGGATTGTAGCATGATGATCATTTCCTCTTCCAGCATAAAAAACATATTTAATTAGTTGTCTTTTAAAAAAAAGAAAGCTATTGCAGTGTTATATTGACATGTGATAAGCATCCAAAATCCAATAACTGCACAAACATCTAAAGAGCTAAACTACTGTAATAGAGTTTACAATTTTTAAAAAAAAACATACTATATAACAAAAGAAAATGGGTTGAGCTAATACTCCCTCCGTCTCTAAATAAGTTTCCCGTTTGAGTTGAACACATTTGACATTTTTTCAATCCGAGTATACATCGGATTGGAAAAAATCGGTTTGGATCGGCCGAAAAGTGCCCAGTTTGGATCGGATTGATCGGGTTGGCCAAACCGTGAACACCCCTAAGGTCAGTCATCTCGAATTCTTCTTTCATTGAATTCTTAAAATCTTCCACCATGCCAGCATTAGTTCCCATGTAAATTAAGTCATCCACATATAAACATGCAATTAGAAAATCATGCGTACCAGATTTTTTAACATACAGGGATGGTTCACTTTTGCTTCTCTCAAAACCTTTTTGACGAAAATAACCATCGATCTTGCTGTTCCAAGCACGCGGTGCTTGTTTTAATCCATATAACGCCTTAACAAGATGATAAACTTTATCTTCTTTTCCTTTTATGATGTATCCTTGAGGCTGCTCCACGTAAACCTCTTCCTTAATTTCACCGTTTAGAAAAGCTAACTTGACATCGAGTTGATAAACTGGTAGTTGGAGTTGAGCTGCTAAGGCAAGAACAGTTCTGATTGTTTCCATACGAGCTACGGGAGAAAATGTTTCCGTGAAATCAACTCCGGGCTGTTGTGAATATCCTTTAACAACTAATCATGCTTTGTGCTTTTATACACTTCCATCCTCGCTATATTTTGTTTTGAAAACCCATTTGACTCCAATCACATCTTTGTTAGTTGGACGATCAACAAGATGCCTCGTATTATTTTTCTCAATTGTTGAAATTTCTTCATCCATCGCATTCCTCCAAGTTTGCTCCTTTGCAGCTTCTTCATAATATTGTGGCTCTCTAGTAAAAAATGCAACATTACAAGAATCGTATACATCGTAAATTGAGCGAACTCTCCTGACAGATGCATCTATGGTGCCTTCAATCAACTGCCAGTCTTCTATAGAACTGGAATCTTCATCAAATTCTAGTGCATATAAGGGAACATCAATTGCTGGTAATTGAGGTGAATTTTCATCAGGAAACCACCTTCCTGTTTCATCAAAATCACATCTCGTGAAAAAATAATATTCTTTATAGCTGGATTGAAGAGACGGTAGCCTTTTGACTCTTTGCTATAGCCAAGAAAAACAACTTATGCCAAGAAAGTTGACAAGCATGCTGTTTATGATAAAACTGTTTCTAAGTCACATGGACCCAAACTTGTTTGGGTACCAAAGGAAAAGTAATACCTTTGTGTTTGCAGGGCAAATAAAGTGAAAAGAAGGTCATGTGGATTTTGGACAGTGGATGCTAAAATCATATGACTGGTGATATGGCCATGCTATCACAATATGAGGAAAAGGCTGGCCCAATAGTTGCTTTTGGAGATGACAGCATGGGTAACACATTGGGATATGGCAAGTTAAAAGTTGGTAATGTCATCATTGAAGATGTAGCACTAGTCAAGGGGCTCAAGCATAATCTGCTAAGTGTTGGTCAGTTTACTGATAGGGGATTCAAGGTGGATTTTGACAAAGATGAATGTTTGATTACCCACAAGAAGACTGGTGATTTTGCTCTATTTGGAGTAAGGAAGGGAAGCCTGTTTGTAGCCAATATGGATTCTGCAAACAAGGACAAAATTTGTTGCTTTTACTCAAAAGCATCAAATGAAGATTGTTGGCTGTGGCACAAGAAACTATCACACCTGAACTTCAAAGCCATTAATTCTCTAGTCAAAAGAGAACTAGTGAGAGGCATGCCCACACTTGAATTCTGTCAAGAAGGAGTGTGTGAGGCTTGTCAAAAAGGAAAGATGAAAAGATCAAGCCACAAGACAAAGAAAGTGACATCAATAACCAAGCCCCTACAACTCATTCATATGGATTTGTTTGGGCCTGTCAACATTATGTCACTAGGAAGAAAGAAGTATGCCTTGGTGATGGTTGATGATTTTACAAGGTATACATGGGTGGAATTTCTGGCATCAAAAGATGAGACTCCACAAGTAATCATTGAGCATATAAAGAAAGTTGATAAGGAAGCAAAGGCCAACAATGCAAGTGTGGTTGCACTGAGAAGTGATAATGGAACAGAGTTCAGAAATGCCATACTTGAAGCATTCTGTAAAGAGAATGGTATTTCTCAGTAATTCTCAGCTCCAAGGACTCCACAACAAAATGGAGTTGTTGAGAGAAAGAATAGAACTCTAATAGAGGCTGCTAGAAGAATGTTACTTGATGCAAAAATGCCTACATGTTTTTGGGCTGAGGCTGTAAGCACTGCATGCTATATCCAGAACAGAACCCTCATCAACAAAAACACTGGAAAGACACCTTATAACTTGATGACTGGAAAGAAGCCTACTCTAAAGTATGTTCATACTTTTGGAAGCAAATGCTTTGTATTGAAGGATAATTCTGAATATGTTGGAAAATTTGATGCAAAAGCATTTGAAGGAATTTTTCTTGGCTACTCTATGGAAAGAATTGCATACAAGGTTTATGTCATCAGTCAAAAAAAAGTTATGGAAAGCACAGATGTGACATTTGATGACAGCAAACTACCTGGACTAGAAGAAGCCAATGATGAAGATAAAGATCCATTGAAGTTTGATAATCTAGATGATTCTGATGAAGAGACTGAAACTGAAGTTGAAACTCGAGTTCAACAAACTCAAGTGAATGATAATACAAGAGAAGAATTTGTGCCAATCAATAGTGAAGGAACAAGCATCCAAGACACACCTGTGAGTAGTGGCAACTTCACAGGGGGAGGAAATGAGAATGACCATGATGTGGATGATGAAGCAACATCAAGGACGAGAAATCAGGCTGACCACTCAAGGAAATGGGATAGATCACACACTACAGAGCAAATCATTGGAGATCCTAATGCAGGAGTAAGGACTAGGAGAGCAACTCAGAATGAGTGCCTTTATGGCTGTTTTCTATCACAAGTTGAGCCTAAGAAACTTGATGATACACTGTTGGATCAAGATTGGATTATTGCTATGCAAGAGGAGCTGAATCAATTTGAAAGAAACAAAGTATGGGAACTTGTGCCTGCACCAAAGAACAGAACCATTGTTGGAACAAAATGGGTTCTAAAGAATAAGATGGATGAAGATGGTGTAATTATAAGGAACAAAGCAAGGTTGGTTGCAAAAGGATACTCTCAACAGGAAGACATTGATTATGATGAGACATTTGCTCCTGTTGCTAGATTGGAAGCCATCAGAATATTCTTGGCATTTGCTGCTCATTCAAACTTTAAAGTATATCAAATGGATGTCAAAAGTGCATTTCTGAATGGAGAGTTGGAAGAAGAAGTTTATGTGCAACAACCACCTGGTTTTGAGGATCCACACTTCCCGGAATTTGTCTACAGATTGCTTAAGGCATTGTATGGACTTAAGCAGGCTCCAAGAGCATGGTATGATACTTTATCACAATTTCTTCTTGAGAATCAATTCACTAGAGGCACACTGGACAAGACATTGTTTTACAAGAAGCATGGTGATGATCTTATCTTAGTTCAGATCTATGTGGATGATATCATTTTTGGTTCTACAAATGAGAAGCTGTGTGAGAAATTTTCTAACCTCATGCAGAGCAGATATGAGATGAGTATGATAGGGGAGTTGACATTCTTTCTTGGGTTGCAAGTCAGTCAAAGGAAGGATGGTATCTTTATTAGTCAGACCAAGTATATCAAGGATTTATTGAAGAAGTTTGACTTGGAAGATTGCTCACCTGCAAAGACACCCATGGCCACTGCCACTAAATTGGATGAAGATGCTAAAGGCAAGAAGGTAGATCTCTAAGTCTACAGAGGCATGGTTGGTTCTCTACTCTATCTCACTGCAAGTAGGCCAGACATCATGTTTGCTACATGCTTGTGTGCAAGGTTTCAATCAAATCCAAAAGAATCACATTTGGTTGCTATAAAAAGGATCTTTAGATATCCGAAGGGCACTCCAAACTTGGGACTATGGTATCCTAAGGACATAGGGTTCAATCTGGTTGGTTATTCTGATGCTGATTATGCTGGATGCAGAGTGGATAGGAAAAGAACCTCAGGTAGCTGCCATGTAATAACCCGGATTTTTCAAGAAATGATTTTATTATTATTTCAATAATAATAATGTTTTCCTAAAATGAGGAGGAATTTTTTTTTTTATTTTATTTTATTTAATTATTTAATTATTTTCGGTTAAGTGGAACCTGGTCCTCCTTTTTAAAATATTATTGACCGAGTAGATATCTCGAGTCAATAGTTTATTCGAGCAAAGATTTAATTTTTGGAGTGTGGAATTATTTAGCAAAGATTTTATTATAAATTACTAAATAATTTAGAGATTTTAAAATCCTTAGAAAATGATTGTTATAATTATTTGGGGAATTGCAGAAATTACTTGATTAATATATAAAATCAAGAATTTGAGATTTTACTAAAACAATAATGTTTGTGGTATTTTATAAAGCCCTGTAAATTGTGATTTATGAATCACAATTATTATTTTTATGATTTGTTTTTATAAATTATTAATATTTGTAAAATACATATCAATTTAGAAAATTGAGATTTAATTCTAATTCTTTCTCCAAAAGTCTTTAAAAATATTCTAGTATTTAATTATGCTAGAATTTTTTTTTTTTTTTACAAATTAGAGCTATTAGTGTAAAATATTATTTAAAGTATGTAGTAATTAAAGGTATTGCTTTTTAAATAGTGTTGGGCTTAGGCCCATTAGGTTAGCCACACAAAACACAACAGATGCATACACGACCACATACATACACGCACAAACAGCCGCGCAGCAACTCATCGGGGGAGAGAAAAGAGAGAGATTTTGGGGTTTGATTTTGAATTAATCGAACATATACTTATATATATATATATATATGCGTGTGTGTGTAAGTGTGTGATTCGTGGGTGTGTGTGTATACGCGTGAGTGGTGTGTACAGCAAGGGGAAGGGGTCACACGGTGGTTCCGGCCGGCGGCAAGGGCGGCTCAGCCGCGGGTGGTGGCAGCGGTAGCAGTAGGGGGTGAAGGAGAAAGGAAGAAGAAGGGGAGGAGACTGCCTTGTTGGTGTGTGCAGCGGGAAAGAGAGAGAGAGAGAGAGAGAGAGAGAGAGAGAGAGAGAGAGAGAGAGAGAGAGAGAGATGGGGGAGAATGAGTTTTCGGTAGTTTGATTTTTGGGCGAGTCGAATCGGAACCGAAATGGTATAATTTCGCCTTTTATTTATTTAATTTTCGTATTAAATTAGTTGTACATTTCGATGTAGATTAATTGTTGTAATTTAATTAGTTTAAATTGTGAGATTATTGTTGTGATTAAATTAGATTTAATTTGTGAGTTTAATGTGTAAATTTTTGTGGTTAAATTAATTCCAGAGATTTAATTCGGAAGGTCTATACTTGTTGATTATAATTTTTGAGATTTATAGTAGGCCCGATTAAATGGGCGGGGTAGTGATTGTTAAATGTTAAGTGCTAATTGCTAATTGTTAGTTTCCAATTGAAATTGTTAATTGCTAAGTGCTAAGTGCTAATTGTTATCGCCATATAATGTGGTCATAAGAGTTGGATAGCTTGTAAATGTCTACGTGCTAAATGGTATGAATCAAGTTATAGTATATGTTGATAGTATAAGTGCCAACTACGTGGTGTTGGCTTAAATGTGGATAACCTAGTTTACTTTCCTTATGTGCTAGTTGCCGCATGTCTGGGCGGGTACTTTTCCTTATGTGCTAGTTGCCGCATGTCTGGGCGGGTACTTTTCCTTATGTGCTAGTTGCCGCATGTCTGGGCGGGTACTTTTCTTACTTGTTTACTTTGCTGCAAGTTGAGGCAGCTTTATTTTTATTTAAAACAGGGTTGAAATGTTTTGATTGGCATGGAGGGGCTGTGCCCATAGTCCGATAAACGAATATCTCATGCCGAAATTTTCTAAAAATCCCCTGCATTTAAATTTATTTAACTTATTTAATATCAATGGTCTAGAAGCATGAAATGGATATTAATTGTTATGTGAATATGTGCTAAGTGGACTATCCGAGGGTTAATGGTTGCTCCGAGGATTATGTGCTAATTTGAGGATTACATATTAATTAAGTTGTCATAGAATTTCAATGGTATTATAGTTGTGAATGTTAAGTAAATTTGATTAAGTGGTATGGTTTGGGGTGGTTAGCACCAGGAAATGTCTACTTTAAAAAGGGGACTCTTCCATGTCTTTTCTTTACTAAATGTGTTATGTGTATTAATTGGTATTTGAGTAGTCAACTATAGGGATAACAACTATAGTACGACTTTATGTGATTTAGTGATGATCCCGAGTTGTGTCTACTCGAGATACGAGGTAGGACTGACACGTACTCGTAACCAATTACAGTATCGTTAAGGCATGATCAAATTGGAGCGATGTGCATCCGAAAAAGGAAGATCGAGACGTCAGGTAAGGTCCATGGAATTGCTTGGACGAGATGCGAAGAATTTGATTTGCGGTTTCTGCTTTCTGCTAAGGACCAGAGGCAAGTTTAATTATGCATACTCTATCGTTCAGAGTATCGGTATTTTCGAATATATGAAATGTGTGGACTAGATTTAAATCCATAGTTGCAAGTTTTCCAATCATGTGTTTACTCATCAAAACCAGTATATTTTTGGGCCTTGCTAATGTTATTAAATTCTGCTTATGCCAATTGTCATAAATCCCATGACTTATAATGTTGTCGATGGAGACCGATAAACTATGACTCACCCCCCCCTTAATCGGTATCTTGTTCATAGAATATTGCAAATATTATACTTGGGATATTTTTCGATTAAAAATATCTAGAAGGATATTGATGTATGCCATTTGGAAGACTTATTTAATTCAACGAATATTATTTATCCTATTCATTTAAAAAAAAAGATTTTCATATCTAGCATTTACTTCCTATTAACTGAGAGTCAGTGATAATTATTTTGATAAAGTACTTAAGTCCGGGAACTGCCGGAGAGATAATGTCTTGGTTTTGAATAGAACTATTCCAAGAGTTACATTTGGGTCTTTTGAGGTTATTACATATTTCGATATTAGTAGTAAAAATTATTTGAATATTCACTATATTAGCGATTAGTCATTTAAATTTTCCTTTAATAATGGGCTATTGAATATTTTTATTCAATATCATTATGTATTTAATTATTAGATACCCTAATTGTTTTAAAGGGTATAAAATGTTATTGGGAGGTTATTTAAATACTTTCATAGTTATTAAAATATTATAGTTTGATTCTATCTATGCAAGTATCAAAACCTATACCTTGTAATATTATTTGATACTGCATTTGCCAGGAATATTGTTAAACAGTTTTGCTATAATCCTATTTCCTGTTGAAATAGAATTTGACATTTGGATTATATGTGGTCTTTAAAGTTAAGTATTTACGAACCGGTATATCTTGTAGCTCTAGATATAAGAGCATATTCATTGTTTTCGACTTTAAACCGGGAGTTGGTATTTTGTGAATATAGTGATAGTCGTGGAAACCCGGAGGGATTCCAGCGGCAAAGTACTAGTCATCTTGAGGAATACTATTAATAAACACTAATTATATTTCCAGAAAGGATTAAGTACTTGGAAATGATTTGAGGAATGTTATTTATAAACATTATTATATTTCCATAAAGTATTAATTACTTGGAAACCATTCGAGGATTACTATTTGAATACGATATCATTCGAGGAATTGTATTTGCTTGCTAAATCTTTCGAGTAATGTTATTTGAGTATTATCTCAGTCGAGAAATATCCT
This sequence comes from Kitagawia praeruptora, assembly GCA_037693485.1. Classification (NCBI taxonomy): domain Eukaryota; kingdom Viridiplantae; phylum Streptophyta; class Magnoliopsida; order Apiales; family Apiaceae; genus Kitagawia; species Kitagawia praeruptora. The sequence goes on from CM075345.1 coordinate 100,908,639, forward strand.
ATGAATTTTATTTCTGTTAAATATGCTATTGGAAGGCATAACTATTTTCAAAAGTATATTATGATACTTGATTACGATTTGGTAATTGGCTTATAAGCTAGAATTGAGATATTAGTTATAAGCCGGGTTTTGCAATGCCTTTAGTGAAGGACGTATGACTTAAATTCCTTAAATATAGATCAAGAGTCGGTATTTCTTGATATATCATGATTACTTTCAGAGGAAAATATTTAAGTAGATATTTTCCCTTATTTATTTAATGATTATTATTTTAAATATTCAATTGAAATAGTTACTTAATGAATATTATTTTGAATATTCATTCGAGATTAATTAGTAAATGAATATTATGTTAAATATTCGTTTTAACTTTATTTAATGTATATCATCTTTAATATTCACTCAGGGTCGATTTATTCATCGAATATTATTTTGAATATTCCTTAAGGATTTAATTAAGTTAAATAATGAATATTATTTCGTATATTCATTCGATCATTATTTATTTAATCAATATCTTTTCGAATATCCAGTTGAGCCATATTTTATATTAAGATTATTCCTTCAATATTTTTGACTTAATAAATATTCTTTGGAATATTTATTTAATTCTTCTAACTCGTTTCAAGAATGATTTACTTCATTCAAATGCTATTTCCGACCTCCAAATATTATGTAAATTATTTTGGAGTCTTATTATTAATACTATTATCAAGAAAGGTTCTCAAGATTTCATTCTTCATTCAATTTTATCTGTTAAATCGTAAGGGAACCTTACTTGAGAAATGTTATCTATCTTGATGACTTCTTGGTCATAATTTCTTTGAAACTATTCTTTTCGTTCGCAACTGGGTTGCTACGAGACATTGAATCTTGTGTACCCACTCATCATTCGAGGGGTAAGATTGTTGGAACAAGTTTATGTCCATTAACAAGCATCAGCTTGGAAATGTTGGTGAATTTTCCTTTCCAACTGGATACGACTACTTTGTGGAGTCTTATCAACAAGTATTATACTTGGGGAAAGGGGGACAAACTTTATGTTTCAGAGTTATAGATGTCAATTGAACTAGGAGACGTGTAAGTGGTCGAGTGGCGCCGACCCAGCAATAGCCCAACCGTTGGCTTAGGAATTCCAGAGGGCGGTAGACAAGTAAATCCGTCGGAGCTACCTTCTACATGTAGAGAACGACTGATGAGATGCATGACATACGACTGATCATCGTAAACGTCAGGGCATCTGGCGCGGCAATGCTCCCGTATTAGTTCATCTTTCAAAATTGTAAATCTTCTGCAACACCATCCGTGTGGGCAGGGTTAAAAAGTGTTTGGAACTGGAATTGCAATATCTTTCTTGCAACTTCCTCTTTTATGAAAATGATGATATCTTGCTTATCTTTGGCATAGCAGATATTCCCTCGGAAATATAATTTGAGTTACCTTGTAACTTCATCCTTTATCTTACAATTGATGACTCTGTTGATACCTTACATAACATGAGTTGTGATAAGGAGGTTTTTGATATTGGATCACCTTATAACTTCATCTTTTAAGTTATATGTTGATATTCTGCTTATTTTTATATAGTAGATATTTTCCGAAAAGGTTATATTGAACTATCTTATAACTCCATCTTTTACAATATACTAGCACCATGTCCGTCAATGCATAGCATACAGTTTCAAAGATATTTTAGAATTGTTATTATATTGCTGAGGTGCAGTATCTTGATCCATCCAATGTTTTGGCGAAAATGATATACATATATATAAACATTTTCAAGCTTGAGAAGTATTGATTTGGTACCTTATAAATGGGTCATTTCAAAAGCGTTGACTCTCTTGCTATCAGTTACCTATGAATCTTAAACTTATCAAGTGGTTAAAGAAGTTATATCCCATACAGAATATTGAACTGTAGGGTGTTGTGATAAAAATGATATACTTATATGTATACACTTTCAGACTTGTGGAATACTAAAAAGGGGATCTTTTTATATTTTGGTTTCTATTTGATGAAAACACTTGTAGTAGCAGTATATTGAACTGTATATTTTGAAGAGTTTTATTAAAGGATATTGAGAATACAACTTATACCATTTTGCTAAGGTATGAAGCTTACTATGGTTATTATGATCTCAGATTGTTCATTTGATGTTATATCAAAGGTTAAACTTCCCTTATTGAAATTCCATAGTTAAATGTTTCAAAAATGATATTAAATATCGTTAGACATTGAATACCCTTGTGTGTATTGGTTTTTATATTGTTAAGTTTTATTATTACCTTGCTGAGCAATTCTTTCGCTCATTCTTGCTTGTTTCAATTATTAACCTTTCAGAGGAAGATAGTTGGTTGAGGCTTATCTGCATGGCTCGGAAGAAGCAGGCAGTACGCCCTTATGAAGATGATATGATCCAGAAAAGCTATAGCTGGAGTAAGTTATATGTAGGTACATTGATGTGTATTATATATTACTTTGTACTGAGTAGTACTAGTTGCTGGTGTACTTCCCAACGAAGCTATACTAGTAGTATAAGATTTGTATGACATAGTGCGATGTAAAGATTTTAGTTCTTGTTTCTAGCCCTATGACCTAAAAGATGCTTGGTGGTTGGGGTCGTAGAGTTATATTTCAGTTTTAATGATTATAGATGGCTTAATGTTGTTAAACAGGTAATTTGACATTGAAGATTTCCGCGTAGCTACCAAATCCTTGACCCCGGATTTGGGGGTGTTACAGAAATGGTATCAGAGCTTAGGTTATAGTAAACTAGAAACGAGAGTGAGTAGGAGCGTGTATAGTTATGTGAGAACGTCAGAACTCATGTAGAGTTCCTGTTGGACTATTGGATATAGTACCAATGATTAAGATAAGATTTTGAGGAATATGTTGAGATAGACTTCACCTCTTATGGTGATGGATGTCTGCTAAAGAACTCTTAGAGACAAGTGTTGGTTGGCAGGGGCATAGAGCGCTCGAGGCCTAAATTTAAAATGATTTTAGGGGATTCATGGAGACAGTTATGTATTCCCCGAACTATAGGGAATTTCAATATGATGGTGAATGATAGGAAGATGATATCTAGTATTATGGCAAGGATGTGTTGAGAATGTACTCATACTGTTAAAATTCCAAAAAAAAAAGGAAGCAAAACAAGATCACTATGAAAGGTTATCAGTCGAAGTGGCGGGTATTTAAAACCCTCTCGAGCTTGATAGAGTTTAAGGTAATATTATGACTGGATTGGTGGATAGACACCGATTGTCTCAAAATTATAGAAGTAAAAAGGGTGAAGATGAGATTGATCAATAAAGATGAAATATGTTTTAAGAATCAAGACAGACTGAGAAAGTCTGAGAAAGACTAGTACGAAGGCTGTTATGCCAAAAAGGGATAAGTTTAAGTAGCACACGGAATTGTCATGAAAAAAAAAAAAGGAATATGTGGTATAAAGACAATTATAATGGTGACTGGATTTAAATATGCATTGTCTAGCGATGTTCTGGGTTTCCGCCTGTTTGAAGCGTGGAATTCATCATTGTCAGGGGCGACACCGGTATCGAAGTCTTCTCAAAGAATAAAACGCTTGCGTGAGATGCTTGCGCCGAGTCGAATAGAACTCCTTAATATCGTAAAATGCCGATGGTTGAATCTTCAGCGACTATTACGAGTCGACGATGACATCGGTTATCGAGCACCTTAGGGTGTGCGCGGAAAAGAGAGTGCTATAATCGAACAATTATCCGTCAGAGGAGTCGATATAAAAAGGCATCCGTAGAGACCTTGGCAGTACCCTCCCCATTTGGGAATCATTTTGATTATCTCCCCAATCTGAATTGTTTGACATCTCCCCATTTGCAAATTATGTTTATTACCTCCCCAATCTGTAAATTATTTGACACCTCCTCGCGCATAAATTATATTGATTACCCCCTATCTATGACCTATCTTGACGTCTCTCCAAGAGAGAATTTTTAATAAAGAATATACTCCCTCTTCGAAGTTGTTCTTTAATACTTCTGTTAAACCATATTTAATGTCGATTGTGCCAGAAGCTGTCATTATTCCTACCTTCAAATTTCTGAAGCCCTGTTGAATGATGTTATCTTAAACTTCCACTTTCCTTCAATAGTGGATGATTCTATGGTGGTATAGCACCACTTGCTTGTTGAATACCTATATCTTTCTGGTTATCCTTTTCTTTGGAAATTACACCTTTGGAATCCGTTCAATTCAACTCCAAGGTGTCCCTTTGAGAATTAATTGTCAAAATACAATAACTATTAACTTGACTTTGAATTGCTTTCATACTTCTCAACTTCCACTGAGACGAACAACCCTATACATATGGGGGCCACAAGGACTTTCGGTCTATGTGATAGAAGTCTGACGGGACGCCGTCACTTGTGAGTTGTGAAATACAAGAAGGCTAATTACCTTTAGTAATGTCTTAACTGAGACACACAACGTTAGTTCTTATGATCATATTGATCACTCAGTAAATTCTCTTATTTCAAATAAGGTTTACTTTAATACTCATAACCTTATGATCATCAATGTGTGGCAATAGCCTTGATATGACAGCTATCTTTTCAAAGTTTCATAATTCTTATTATCTCTAATAAATTTGAAGGGGATACCAACCAGGTCTGCCAAGTCATAAATTCGCTGATAGAAACTAGATTCGCATTGGAATCGCCAAGAGTAGAAGCGAACCCCAAGGCGAGTAGAATATCAGTGACGTATCAATAGAATTAGTTGGTTCTTTCCCTCTCAATGATATTATGTTAATGGAATTAGTGCATTCTCTCTCTCAAGGATAGTATGATAATCGAAAGTTGGTCAAGATATATGTGTGAAAAGAATAACGTGGTAAGACTCCAAGTGATAACTGTGTCAAATAGAGATCCTATGGTTGGATTGAGGTTTCGGAGAAGTTGTTTACAAATGGACACTATCTCCGGTTAGGCAGAATAAGTGTTGATGATGAAAGAGTTAAGGAATCCCAGTAGTGGCCTTAGCTGATTCCGTGGACGGAATCCTTTTAAGGAGGGTAGACTGTAATAACCCGGATTTTTCAAGAAATGATTTTATTATTATTTCAATAATAATAATGTTTTCCTAAAATGAGGAGGAATTTTTTTTTTTTTTTATTTAATTATTTAATTATTTTCGGTTAAGTGGAACCTGGTCCTCCTTTTTAAAATATTATTGACCGAGTAGATATCTCGAGTCAATAGTTTATTCGAGCAAAGATTTAATTTTTGGAGTGTGGAATTATTTAGCAAAGATTTTATTATAAATTACTAAATAATTTAGAGATTTTAAAATCCTTAGAAAATGATTGTTATAATTATTTGGGGAATTGCAGAAATTACTTGATTAATATATAAAATCAAGAATTTGAGATTTTACTAAAACAATAATGTTTGTGGTATTTTATAAAGCCCTGTAAATTGTGATTTATGAATCACAATTATTATTTTTATGATTTGTTTTTATAAATTATTAATATTTGTAAAATACATATCAATTTAGAAAATTGAGATTTAATTCTAATTCTTTCTCCAAAAGTCTTTAAAAATATTCTAGTATTTAATTATGCTAGAAATTTTATTTTATTTTACAAATTAGAGCTATTAGTGTAAAATATTATTTAAAGTATGTAGTAATTAAAGGTATTGCTTTTTAAATAGTGTTGGGCTTAGGCCCATTAGGTTTGCCACACAAAACACAACAGATGCATACACGACCACATACATACACGCACAAACAGCCGCGCAGCAACTCATCGGGGGAGAGAAAAGAGAGAGATTTTGGGGTTTGATTTTGAATTAATCGAACATATATTTATATATATATATATGCGTGTGTGTGTAAGAGTGTGATTCGTGGGTGTGTGTGTATACGCGTGAGTGGTGTGTACAGCAAGGGGAAGGGGTCACACGGTGGTTCCGGCCGGCGGCAAGGGCGGCTCAGCCGCGGGTGGTGGCAGCGGTAGCAGTAGGGGGTGAAGGAGAAAGGAAGAAGAAGGGGAGGAGACTGCCTTGTTGGTGTGTGCAGCGGGAAAGAGAGAGAGAGAGAGAGAGAGAGAGAGAGAGAGAGAGAGAGAGAGATGGGGGAGAATGAGTTTTCGGTAGTTTGATTTTTGGGCGAGTCGAATCGGAACCGAAATGGTATAATTTCGCCTTTTATTTATTTAATTTTCGTATTAAATTAGTTGTACATTTCGATGTAGATTAATTGTTGTAATTTAATTAGTTTAAATTGTGAGATTATTGTTGTGATTAAATTAGATTTAATTTGTGAGTTTAATGTGTAAATTTTTGTGGTTAAATTAATTCCCGAGATTTAATTCGGAAGGTCTATACTTGTTGATTATAATTTTTGAGATTTATAGTAGGCCCGATTAAATGGGCGGGGTAGTGATTGTTAAATGTTAAGTGCTAATTGCTAATTGTTAGTTTCCAATTGAAATTGTTAATTGCTAAGTGCTAAGTGCTAATTGTTATCGCCATATAATGTGGTCATAAGAGTTGGATAGCTTGTAAATGTCTACGTGCTAAATGGTATGAATCAAGTTATAGTATATGTTGATAGTATAAGTGCCAACTACGTGGTGTTGGCTTAAATGTGGATAACCTAGTTTACTTTCCTTATGTGCTAGTTGCCGCATGTCTGGGCGGGTACTTTTCCTTATGTGCTAGTTGCCGCATGTCTGGGCGGGTACTTTTCCTTACGTGCTAGTTGCCGCATGTCTGGGCGGGTACTTTTCTTACTTGTTTACTTTGCTGCAAGTTGAGGCAGCTTTATTTTTATTTAAAACAGGGTTGAAATGTTTTGATTGGCATGGAGGGGCTGTGCCCATAGTCCGATAAACGAATATCTCATGCCGAAATTTTCTAAAAATCCCCTGCATTTAAATTTATTTAACTTATTTAATATCAATGGTCTAGAAGCATGAAATGGATATTAATTGTTATGTGAATATGTGCTAAGTGGACTATCCGAGGGTTAATGGTTGCTCCGAGGATTATGTGCTAATTTGAGGATTACATATTAATTAAGTTGTCATAGAATTTCAATGGTATTATAGTTGTGAATGTTAAGTAAATTTGATTAAGTGGTATGGTTTGGGGTGGTTAGCACCAGGAAATGTCTACTTTAAAAAGGGGACTCTTCCATGTCTTTTCTTTACTAAATGTGTTATGTGTATTAATTGGTATTTGAGTAGTCAACTATAGGGATAACAACTATAGTACGACTTTATGTGATTTAGTGATGATCCCGAGTTGTGTCTACTCGAGATACGAGGTAGGACTGACACGTACTCGTAACCAATTACAGTATCGTTAAGGCATGATCAAATTGGAGCGATGTGCATCCGAAAAAGGAAGATCGAGACGTCAGGTAAGGTCCATGGAATTGCTTGGACGAGATGCGAAGAATTTGATTTGCGGTTTCTGCTTTCTGCTAAGGACCAGAGGCAAGTTTAATTATGCATACTCTATCGTTCAGAGTATCGGTATTTTCGAATATATGAAATGTGTGGACTAGATTTAAATCCATAGTTGCAAGTTTTCCAATCATGTGCTTACTCATCAAAACCAGTATATTTTTGGGCCTTGCTAATGTTATTAAATTCTGCTTATGCCAATTGTCATAAATCCCATGACTTATAATGTTGTCGATGGAGACCGATAAACTATGACTCACCCCCCCCCCCTTAATCGGTATCTTGTTCATAGAATATTGCAAATATTATACTTGGGATATTTTTCGATTAAAAATATCTAGAAGGATATTGATGTATGCCATTTGGAAGAGTTATTTAATTCAACGAATATTATTTATCCTATTCATTTAAAAAAAAAAGATTTTCATATCTATCATTTACTTCCTATTAACTGAGAGTCAGTGATAATTATTTTGATAAAGTACTTAAGTCCGGGAACTGCCGGAGAGATAATGTCTTGGTTTTGAATAGAACTATTCCAAGAGTTACATTTGGATCTTTTGAGGTTATTACATATTTCGATATTAGTAGTAAAAATTATTTGAATATTCACTATATTAGCGATTAGTCATTTAAATTTTCCTTTAATAATGGGCTATTGAATATTTTTATTCAATATCATTATGTATTTAATTATTAGATACCCTAATTGTTTTAAAGGGTATAAAATGTTATTGGGAGGTTATTTAAATACTTTCATAGTTATTAAAATATTATAGTTTGATTCTATCTATGCAAGTATCAAAACCTATACCTTGTAATATTATTTGATACTGCATTTGCCAGGAATATTGTTAAACAGTTTTGCTATAATCTTATTTCCTGTTGAAATAGAATTTGACATTTGGATTATATGCGGTCTTTAAAGTTAAGTATTTACGAACCGGTATATCTTGTAGCTCTAGATATAAGAGCATATTCATTGTTTTCGACTTTAAACCGGGAGTTGGTATTTTGTGAATATAGTGATAGTGGTGGAAACCCGGAGGGATTCCAGCGGCAAAGTACTAGTCATCTTGAGGAATACTATTAATAAACACTAATTATATTTCCAGAAAGGATTAAGTACTTGGAAATGATTTGAGGAATGTTATTTATAAACATTATTATATTTCCATAAAGTATTAATTACTTGGAAACCATTCGAGGATTACTATTTGAATACGATATCATTCGAGGAATTGTATTTGCTTGCTAAATCTTTCGAGTAATGTTATTTGAGTATTATCTCAGTCGAGAAATATCCTATGAATTTTATTTCTGTTAAATATGCTATTGGAAGGCATAACTATTTTCAAAAGTATATTATGATACTTGATTACGATTTGGTAATTGGCTTATAAGCTAGAATTGAGATATTAGTTATAAGCCGGGTTTTGCAATGCCTTTAGTGAAGGACGTATGACTTAAATTCCTTAAATATAGATCAAGAGTCGGTATTTCTTGATATATCATGATTACTTTCAGAGGAAAATATTTAAGTAGATATTTTCCCTTATTTATTTAATGATTATTATTTTAAATATTCAATTGAAATAGTTACTTAATGAATATTATTTTGAATATTCATTCGAGATTAATTAGTAAATGAATATTATGTTAAATATTCGTTTTAACTTTATTTAATGTATATCATCTTTAATATTCACTCAGGGTCGATTTATTCATCGAATATTATTTTGAATATTCCTTAAGGATTTAATTAAGTTAAATAATGAATATTATTTCGTATATTCATTCGATCATTATTTAGTTAATCAATATCTTTTCGAATATCCAGTTGAGCCATATTTTATATTAAGATTATTCCTTCAATATTTTTGACTTAATAAATATTCTTTGGAATATTTATTTAATTCTTCTAACTCGTTTCAAGAATGATTTACTTCATTCAAATGCTATTTCCGACCTCCAAATATTATGTAAATTATTTTGGAGTCTTATTATTAATACTATTATCAAGAAAGGTTCTCAAGATTTCATTCTTCATTCAATTTTATCTGTTAAATCGTAAGGGAACCTTACTTGAGAAATGTTATCTATCTTGATGACTTCTTGGTCATAATTTCTTTGAAACTATTCTTTTCGTTCGCAACTGGGTTGCTACGAGACATTGAATCTTGTGTACCCACTCATCATTCGAGGGGTAAGATTGTTGGAACAAGTTTATGTCCATTAACAAGCATCAGCTTGGAAATGTTGGTGAATTTTCCTTTCCAACTGGATACGACTACTTTGTGGAGTCTTATCAACAAGTATTATACTTGGGGAAAGGGGGACAAACTTTATGTTTCAGAGTTATAGATGTCAATTGAACTAGGAGACGTGTAAGTGGTCGAGTGGCGCCGACCCAGCAATAGCCCAACCGTTGGCTTAGGAGTTCCAGAGGGCGGTAGATAAGTAAATCCGTCGGAGCTACCTTCTACATGTAGAGAACGACTGATGAGATGCATGACATACGACTGATCATCGTAAACGTCAGGGCATCTGGCGCGGCAATGCTCCCGTATTAGTTCATCTTTCAAAATTGTAAATCTTCTGCAACACCATCCGTGTGGGCAGGGTTAAAAAGTGTTTGGAACTGGAATTGCAATATCTTTCTTGCAACTTCCTCTTTTATGAAAATGATGATATCTTGCTTATCTTTGGCATAGCAGATATTCCCTCGGAAATATAATTTGAGTTACCTTGTAACTTCATCCTTTATCTTACAATTGATGACTCTGTTGATACCTTACATAACATGAGTTGTGATAAGGAGGTTTTTGATATTGGATCACCTTATAACTTCATCTTTTAAGTTATATGTTGATATTCTGCTTATTTTTATATAGTAGATATTTTCCGAAAAGGTTATATTGAACTATCTTATAACTCCATCTTTTACAATATACTAGCACCATGTCCGTCAATGCATAGCATACAGTTTCAAAGATATTTTAGAATTGTTATTATATTGCTGAGGTGCAGTATCTTGATCCATCCAATGTTTTGGCGAAAATGATATACATATATATAAATATTTTCAAGCTTGAGAAGTATTGATTTGGTACCTTATAAATGGGTCATTTCAAAAGCGTTGACTCTCTTGCTATCAGTTACCTATGAATCTTAAACTTATCAAGTGGTTAAAGAAGTTATATCCCATACAGAATATTGAACTGTAGGGTGTTGTGATAAAAATGATATACTTATATGTATACACTTTCAGACTTGTGGAATACTAAAAAGGGGATCTTTTTATATTTTGGTTTCTATTTGATGAAAACACTTGTAGTAGCAGTATATTGAACTGTATATTTTGAAGAGTTTTATTAAAGGATATTGAGACTACAACTTATACCATTTTGCTAAGGTATGAAGCTTACTATGGTTATTATGATCTCAGATTGTTCATTTGATGTTATATCAAAGGTTAAACTTCCCTTATTGAAATTCCATAGTTAAATGTTTCAAAAATGATATTAAATATCGTTAGACATTGAATACCCTTGTGTGTATTGGTTTGTATATTGTTAAGTTTTATTATTACCTTGCTGAGCAATTCTTTCGCTCATTCTTGCTTGTTTCAATTATTAACCTTTCAGAGGAAGATAGTTGGTTGAGGCTTATCTGCATGGCTCGGAAGAAGCAGGCAGTACGCCCTTATGAAGATGATATGATCCAGAAAAGCTATAGCTGGAGTAAGTTATATGTAGGTACATTGATGTGTATTATATATTACTTTGTACTGAGTAGTACTAGTTGCTGGTGTACTTCCCAACGAAGCTATACTAGTAGTATAAGATTTGTATGACATAGTGCGATGTAAAGATTTTAGTTCTTGTTTCTAGCCCTATGACCTAAAAGATGCTTGGTGGTTGGGGTCGTAGAGTTATATTTCAGTTTTAATGATTATAGATGGCTTAATGTTGTTAAACAGGTAATTTGACATTGAAGATTTCCGCGTAGCTACCAAATCCTTGACCCCGGATTTGGGGGTGTTACATGCCAGTTTCTTGGACAAAGGTTAGTCTCTTGGTATAGCAAGAAACAACAATCTGTGTCAACTTCTACAGCTGAGGCTGAATACATAGCTGCTGGAAGTTGCTGTGCTCAAGTGCTTTGGATTAGAAATCAACTTAGAGACTATGGACTTGTGTTGGAAAGAATTCCAATCATGTGTGAAAACACAAGTGCAATCTCTATAGTTGCCAATCCTGTCAATCATTCTAGGACAAAGCACATTGACATCAGATATCATTTCATAAGGGAACATGCAACTAATGGAACCATTGAGTTGCATTATGTTTCTACAGACAAACAACTAGCTGATATATTCACTAAGCCATTAGATGAAGCCACCTTCACAAGGTTGGTTAGTGAGATTGGAATGCTGAATTCTTCAGATTCTGGCTAAGTGAATACAGCATCTAGATTGTTGCAGCAGTAAACACTTACTTTATCTAAATTCTTAATATTTTTGGAGTAAGTGTTGGCTGAAATATGATTTATAAATATTTCAAATCTGTTGCATATTTGGAAAATCATATTCTCTTGTTAACTCGAAATTTCCATGAAATTTTGAGAAAATCACTGTTTAATTTGCTAGTATATTCGTGAATGAATATGGCAGGTAAATTTTAAAAAAAATAGTGAAAATTGAGTTTCTATGAGTATAATTCGACAAGTCTGACTTCTCAAGTGATTCACTATTCGACGTCTCTAACAAGCCTCATTAGAGCACTCTCGAGTTCTCGAATAGAGTCTTTTAGAGTTCTCGAATAGAGGTTTCCTTGACTTCTCGAATATAGTGTTTTAGTTCTCGATTGACTGAGTTCTCGAATACTATATTTGAGTTCTCGAATCATTTGAAAAGGCTGATTTCTCGCTGAATTTTAACCGATTTTGGATTTTTATTCAAAATTCAGAATTACTCATAAAAACATATGTTACCTAATTTAGATTTATTTCTAAGTTAGATAACTGCCAGCTGTGAGCTACAACCTGCTTGAGTTATCGAATAAGCCTTTCTTGACTTCTCGAATAGTTGTTTTCTACTTCTCGAATGCCTGACTTGTCGATACAGAACATACATCTAATCGACAATTCAAGTACTTCATACTTTTACAACTTCACATCTATTCGATTCATTTCATTCGATTTCTCAAGCATCCAGACTCCCAAAACCTCTGAAACCCTAACTACAAAAGCTAAATTTCTTCTTCAACCTTCAATTTCTTCTCTCTCTCTCTCTCTCTCACAAATGGCAACAGTAAAGTTCAACACCAATTTCATTGCTCTAACTAGTGATGTTGAAGCACCCAATGCCAATTTCAAGTGCTTTGTGAAGTGGATGTCTGAATCGTACATTAAGAATGCTCTATCTGTTAACCCAACTCTGTACCTCGACATTCTAGAACAGTTTTGGCAGTCTGCTACAGTGGAGGTGGTGGCTCTTGACTCTACAATATCCTCGTACATCATCTACTACAAGATTCAAGACAAAAATCTCACTATCACCATAGAGGATATGAATGAGGCACTTGGGATGGGTACCAAAGGAGAGGTGTATGACCCACTTGCTACAAATGCTGAATTAGAAGACTTCTTTGATTTCATCAAATATGCAGACAGAATCAGTCTTGGACACTTGAACAGGAAGCATTTGAGGAAGGAATGGAGTTATGTGTTTGCTACACTTCTTCAAGTCTTCATTGCAAGAAAATCTAGCTATGACCAAATCAGTACTCCTGTACAGCAAATAGGCTATGCCTTAGCTTATGGAAAGAAGATAGACGTTGGTCTCATCATTCTGCAGGAGCTGTATGGGAGACTTGGTAAGAATTCAGGCAAGAGAGGTAATGAAATTTTCTTCCCTCGTTTTATTCAACCTGTCCTTAATTTCTTAGATGATAAATTGATTGAATTAGATGGGATGAATAAAAATAGAATAGGCTATCCTAAATCCATGACCAAACTCATTTTTGGTAATTTGGAGACTAGGAATGATGTGGATGTAAGACTTAACATAACTCCCTATATGGAGAGTGTGTTTAGAACTTACCCCCACATCATGCCAATATTTGCCTCCAAGTCTGAGTTAGCTAAGCCCAAGCAAGTAGAACAAAATGCTAACCCAGGGCTAGCTAACCAACCCTCTCAACCAAGCACTTTACCAATCACTGAACCAACTGCATCATCCTCTCAAAAGGGTGATGTTAGTAAAAAGAAGAGAAAGGAAGTAATGTCTGCACCTTTAAATATTCTATCTGAAGCAGCATTAGCTGTTAGACTAGGTCTAAAAAGTAAGGAACCAGAGTCACCCTTACTAAGGCCAAAGAAGAAGAAGAAAACTAAGACCACCTCTTCAGTCACACAAATGGCTGAAGTTGTAAAATCATGGGCAAACAGCTCACTAGATGTGTCCTCTCAACAAGGTGCATCTATAGAATCAAGCATCCTCCCCAATGCACCTTCTTGTATTGAGTCAGCACATGGGAGTGATAAGGCTGGCACTACACTGAGTGGAGAGCACATCACACTTGAAACTCCCTCTATCTCTCAGGGGGAGTTGCCAAAATCTACTCTACAAGACACTCCTCTTCCAGAATCTAACTCTGAAATTTCTTTGGAACCTGCAACTCAGGCAACTGAGATGCAAGGCATTGATCATCAAGAATTCTTTTCTCTTGATGAGCCAATAATTTCAAGTGACTTAGTGCATGACACTCTGCTCACCACCCAGGACCCACATTTAGATGATGAGGGAATGCATGCTGGGGCATATCCTAATGACACCATCACAAACACAGAGGCTTCACTAGTTTTTACTAGAGACTCTGTGCCTGTGTCAACTGCTGGTGTAACTCATCCCACTTCTGTGGAGACACAAGTAGTAGAGTCAATCCATCCGGTTACAGAAGTTGCATCTGTAACTGAGGAGTCTAGTTTACCTAGCTCTAGCTCTGACTTTATGTCACAATGGCTGAAGCCTGTGCAACATGACAGTGCTTCAGGATCAGGGTCTTTTCCACAAAAATTGACGGTTGAAGCACTTCAAAGCTTAATTGTGGATCAAATTCCTGAGTTTGTAAAAATAGCTCAGAACCTTGTCACCTCCAACATCTCTAATCCAGACTATGAGGCCATCCTACTATGCCATAGGGATGATGTGGAGATGCAGAAGGCCAAGATTATTGATGATGCTGAGAGAGATGGCAATGCAGATGCCTGGCTGCAAGGAAAGTATGATGTAACTCTCAGTGAAGCACTTCAATATCTTAGAGAGGAATACATCACTTCACTGGGCTCCAATGCAAAATCCCTATCTCCTGGTGAAGTGTATGAAGCTGTCAATGATTCCTACAAGGGTTTCCTCAAGGCTGCACACTATCTTGGCAAGGGAGTCAATACTGAAGTCAACAGGGTGTGTGACCAGACAGCCACTTCAGTAGCAGAAGTAAAGAGGGCCTTTGATGCTAAATTTCCTCAACAAGACAGTGTCGTCAAAGATCTCAAACACTGCAACACCACCTACACCAAAATGGACAATGGCCTAGCCAAACTCACAGACACAGTCACAAGCCTAGGAAACAGATTTCAAAATCTATCTGACCAGACTATAGAGGCCAATGCCATGCTCAGAACACTGTTCAAAAATCAGTATGGAGACAAGATGGTCCCTGAAGTCCCTGTGCATGAAATGACCAAGTCTGAAGTGAAAAGATTGCAAGATCAATCCTTAACTGGTTTCAAGGCCACTGCACAGCACACCAAGGTTGATACTCTTGAAAGGGAGGTGGTGTCTCTCAAAGAATCCAATGCCCATCTGGCAGGCAAAGTTACAAATCTAACTGAGCAATTGAACACTCAAGCCACTACCACTGCTAATGTTCTTCTGGATAAACAATCTATGCTATCTTCCATGATGAAGCACATGGGTATCCCTCTACTTGAAGAATCTTTAACTCCAAAGGCTCCTACTACAACCTCTGTGCCTGACAACAAGCCTAAGGGGGAGAAGAGGATAACAAGGAACTCAAAATCTATGGGGGAGCCTCAGACTAAGAGGGAGAAATCTCAAACCAAAGGCATTACAACCAATGAGGGTGGCCAATCAAGAACTGCTAAGTCATCTCAGTCTGAGAAATCTACATCCAAGGATGACAAGCTGAAGAAAGTGATTGTAGATGAAGTTGTCAAGCCATCTGAAACTGAAGGGAAGTCAGAATATGAATTTGACATCCCTGACATTGCTAAACAATCCCTTCAATCTGAACCTTCAGAATTCAGAAATGTGCTTACTCAAAGGGTATGTCAAGAAACTGCAAACTCTAGACTATACCATGACATAGCCTTTTTGAAGCATCTACAAGAGTTAAGGAAAAGAGCCAATTTCCATTACTTTGACTACATCAAGCTTCTTGTGCAAGATGTGTTTCTAGTCACTGTAGTGAGAAGAGAAATTGTGCAAACCAATCCCCATGCCATCATTATTTCGAATGATAGAGAAGTCTTAGTTCACACTGCCAAGAACCTCTTTCACATCCACATTGAAGCCTTTCAAATTCTATCTAGCTCTGAACTTGGAACAATCATCAAGAAGATAGAAAAGAATAACTCACTAGACAATGAAATGCTCAAAGTGATTCTCACCAAGAGCATGAAATCTCAACTGCCTCAAGTAGTTCCTCAGCCTCATTGTATTCTATATGAAAAGGATCAAGACATTGTTGCTTTCAAATTTGGCCAACATCTAAAAGCAAACAACATGTCCACCATAAAGTTTTTGGCTGGAGTTCTACATTCAAGAAATGGAAAATCTGAATCTGAAAAGGAGGCTCTTAACATTCTGGTGAAGTTTATCAACTCTCAATCAGACATCAAGCCTATTGCTCAAGGTGGAAAGTCAAATCAAGACAAGGATGATCATGATAAAAGTGGAAGCAGGGGTGGAGATCAAGGGAGATATAAGGGCAGTGATGACAAGAAGAAAAGGGATGATAAAAATAGAAAGAATGATGATGACAAGGGTGGAGGAAAGGTATATGAAAAGAAGAGTGGAAAACAGCAAGCCATGAACATTATTAATGACACTTCCACCATAACACAAGGCTCAATGTCTAGGGTGGATGTCACTAGTAATGATTCATCAAAATCTACATCTCTGGCGTATGCAACTGTTTTGGCACCTCATGAAGTGAAGGGGATTCAAATAAAGAAACCATGTGTATGTTTCAGAAAGCAAACTACTAATGGAATACTACTATGGTCTACCAACAAGGGTCATAAGTTTCTGCCTAGCAATCATACAATGAGGAGTAAAATTAAGCATGCTGCAAGAAGGGTGAAGATATTGAAATCAAAGGCACTGACAATAATTCCAGGATTGAACCTACCACCTCTGGATGAAATCTATGATGAAGACTAACTGCAGTTTATATGGGCTCAAAGAATCTATCATGTTGCCATTGTTGATGATTTTCTTGAAATAAAATATACTAATGGAAGACAGAAGAAATTCATACAAGGAACATGTCAGCACTAGGGCAAGCTATATGACATAGAAAGAATAATTGCAATGTTGGATTCTGAAGACAGAGTGGAAAGGGTATGGAAGCTGAAGTTAATTGACTTTGTCAAAATGAAGAGAGATCACCAGGCAGAAATGAGAAAGAACAGTGAGGAGCTTCTAAAGAAAAGGGAGGAGGAGTTTACTGCAATGGAAACTAAGGCTGATGAATTGAGAGCTATGGGTCTGTGTAGAGTCAAGTTTAATCCTTACATCATTGAGTACAAGAAATATGGTAGAAATGTAAAGATTAGAATGGACTACATCAGTTCCTATTCTGAGAAACAGCTGAATGAAGTACTTAAGGATTTATCAGGCTCCCCTCTAATTGAAGAACTCACTGCAATGGAAGACATTATTCTTGCCATGGAGGAAAATGCAAAGAAGAAAGCCAAAGAAGCTGAGGAGAAAATGAAAAATGAGAATCTGCAAGCCAAGGCTCAAGAGATGAATCCAAAAGGATATGGCTAGTAGTTTCTCATAACTTGTAAGAACACTTCTGTGAACTTTCTTCAATCAATCTACATACCTGTACTTTTAAAGTTTTATCTTTATGTATGTTAGGCTTGTTATCAGACATGAAATTGTGACTAAGGGTCTCACTCACAATTTGGGGGAGATTGTTAGCTACAGAGGCATGACTGTATACATCTAATAACAAGCCTAATTGTTTGTAATGCTTTGCATTACTTACATGACCTCTTAACTGAGGGAATCTCTAGTTGTAGAGTTTCTGTTTGTATTGTACTTATAGTAGGCATCAAATCCTAGTTGTGTAACTGTACTTATAGAGTCTGGAATAATGCTTGAAAGAAGTTCCAAGGTTCATGCCTCAAGCAAGAAGATAAAGACTATCAAATAATCACAGTTGGGATTTGAAGAAATGAAGAATTTGCCTAAGTACCAATTCGAGAAGTATATTTGTCTATTCGAGAAGTCCAGCATTCGAGAAGTCAGGGATTCGATATCTCAAGACACTATTCGATATCTCTGAATACACTGTTCGATATCTCATTCGATATCTCAGAGATTCGATATGTCTATGTACTCTATTCGAGAACTCAGGAAGTCAACAAGTCAAAGTAATGTTCGAGTTCTCAAGGAGTCAACAAGTCAAAGTTCCATTCGATATCTCAAGGACTCAGAAAGCTATTCGATATCTCAAGGATTCGACAAGTCAAGTGTTCTATTCGACAACTCAAGGAATCCTGAAGAAAAGAGCTATTCGAGAAGTAATTCGATATGTCAATATAACAGTGTTCGAGAACTCAGAGTTATCGATCAAGTCAATTCTAGTTCTCGAATCCACTACTTAGTCACTTCTCGAATACATTCTTGGAGACAAAATACTGAAGAAATTGTACAAGTCAGAAACCAGCAACAAGCCAATGCACTTTATAGACCACAATCTGTAACGTGCTCTGGAAAGCCTACAAGGAAGCTTGGAGAGATATAGAAGAGACAAGGGGCTAAAGAAGTGGATCTGAACAGGCTTTGCAAAGTCAAATCTGTAACCGTTTGGACACTTACTCAAAAAGGATAGACAGACTAGAAAGTAATTTGTTTAGCTACCTTATTTGGTGTAAGTAGGTTGTATCCATGTTCTATAAGGATACAACCTCACTTCCTTAGTCAATGAACTTAGTAACTTTGTGAGTCAAGTTTTTCATACACTACAAGTTGTATCTCTCTGAGAAAAACGAAGCTGAGAATACTATCATTTGTATTCACAGATTGTAGCAACCTTTATCTAATAAAACATTAGATTAAAGTGATATTGTGTCTTGTGTTATTCTTTATCCGCACCTTCTATCTTGCACACACAAACACTCTTGCTACATAGACTCGAACGAGAAAAGTTCAAGAATCCATTCACCCCCCCTCTGTATTCTTTTACTGTATTCAATACTCAACAGTTATATCTAACTGCAAGTAGACCAGATATAATGTTTTCTACCTGTTTATGTGCTAGATTCTAAAGTAATCCTAAGGAATCTCATTTAATTGATGTGAAGAGAATTTTTAGATATCTCAAAGGAATTCCAAATCTTGGTTTGTGGTATCCTAGAAAATCTGATTTCTCCCTAATTGGCTATTCAGACTCCGATTATGCAGGGTGTAAGATAGACAGGAAAAGCACTACAGGTACATGTCAATTCTTGGGAAACAGATTGATTTCTTGGGCAAGCAAGAAGCAACAATCTGTCTCAACCTCAACTACAGAAGCTGAGTACATAGCAGCAGGCAGTTGTTGTGCACAACTCCTTTGGATAAGAAATCAGTTGATGGATTATGGTATGACACTTAGTAATATTCCCATGTTTTGTGATAATACTAGTGCTATCAAAATTGCAGAAAATCTAGTTCAACATTCAAGGACTAAGCACATTGATGTTAGGTATCATTTTATTAGAAAACATATTGAGAATGGTACTGTGGAACTTCATTTTGTTCCTACTGACAAACAGCTTGCAGATATTCTAACTAAACCACTTGATGAGACTACATTTAGCAAGGTATGTTGTTTTTAGCCTATAGACTTGATATTTTGTCAGGATCTACATTTGATTGTTAAATACTTTAGCTATAACACTTTACCTTAATAAATTTTAGTATGATAGACTTTTTAATAATCATCAGGATTAGAATTGTTATCAGGATGCTGACGTCATCAGTATTGTGTCAGTATCAGGATTGTGAAAATTGTTTCAGATCCTGACGTTTACTTTGTGTAGTAATCTAATTCTGTGATGTGTAAAGTCTATGCAAGCAAGTTTTAATTCATTCATACTGATAGTTTATATTATCATTCAATTCAGTCAATAAAATCAAAAGACAAGTAGATAATAAGAAATTGTATTTTCATTAATTGAAAGCATTACATACATGGAAATGAAATACAACATCTTTTTGTCTAACTTCTACTGATAATCCTATACTTGTCTAATGAAATGAATTCTGAGATAGAGGACAAGGAGCATCTCAAGAAATCCATCAGGGGATTGAACAACCTTGTTTGCTCTTGGATTCCTTGTTTGGGTGACTTGAATGAGAGTAGCTAACTTAAATGTATAGCATCCTCATCAAGATCAACCTCAGACTCTCGGCCAAATTCTTCATCCTCAAGTTTTGAGAAGGTTAGGGGAAGATTGTATCCAACAGATGGATGTTCTAGGAGAAACCTCTGGATATTATCTAAATCTACTCCAGCCATGACTAGTTCGATGAGAAAAGTTGCCTCTTCAAAGAGATGATCAAGAACAGGATGTTCATCGACTGTGAAAAACCTAAATAATGGGTTCGAATGGAGTTTTGGTTTGAGAATCATTGTTGAGAAGAAAAGAAATTGAAAGCTTTATGGAGAATGGCATAAGGCGTCTGTATCTTTTATAGAAAGACGTGAGAAGCTGAACAGTCATTTGGAACTATCAATGAAGTCAGACGTTAATTATTGTGTGTGATTGTATTTCTTGTATTTTCAAGAAATGTCGAATATATCTAACTAATTGATTTTGTTCAGATTAATGGTTTATTTCTTTGTCAGATAAAAGAAAAAAATACCACGTGGAAACTCCATTTAAGTCTCTGGAATCAGGATGATATTGATCAGGATTTCAAGTGTGACCATCAGGATTTGAGAATTATTATTTTTAAATCACATTGCATTTTGTGATTATTTTGATGAGAGGTCACAACAGGAAAAGGAAGCTGATTAGTATTGATATTTATCTTGGATTTTATTTTCCAAAAATCGTGGGTAATCGCACTTTTCAGGGACTGACACCTGTCAATCTACGTGTCGACGTGGGATATTGGTCTGAAAGATTTGTGAAATATATTTGTTTTGAAACTCTAATCGTGTAATTGCTTTCTCTAATTTCACATTCTCTAAAGCAAAAACACTCTCGAGTTTTCAAAATCACTAATCCATTTTAAGAATTTTTCAAGTTCTTTTCAGATAAAAAATGGCAGCTCAAAGAAGATTACCTAAGTCAGTAGCTTTCAAGTTTGGTGACTTTGATTTTATGACGAACAATCATGTAGCAGCTATCACCAACAAGGAAGGAGTGTTAATTGATTTTCATCCAATCATGGACTTTCTGGCGTATGGACCATTAAGTTATGCATTGACAGCATCTCCACAGATTAATCAAGCAGCTGTTACACAAGCTTGGGAGAATGCTGAGGTAATTGATTCTACTCAGAGTCAATCAGGTAAGATTGTTCTACACTTAGGACAAGATTCTTTTGATATTACTGAATCTGTTATTAATTCAGTACTTCACTTACCTGTTAGTTTGAATTATGAGAATGTACCATCTGATGATGATGTTAGAACTATGTTATTTGCATTAGGTTATAATGGACCTTTAGATAACATGAGCCAGTTAAGAAGATCTTATCTTAGGAAAGAGTGGTCTTTCTTCTTTGATCAATTAGCTAAATGCTTTACTGGTAAATGTAGTTCTTTTGATCAAATTACTTCTGTTACTTCACATATTGCTTACAGTTTGCTTTATGACAGAGTAATTAACATTGGTCACATTATCTTAAATCAGATGAGTATTAAACTTGGGTTAAGAGATCAAACCAGGAAAATGGTTTATTATCATAGATTTATGCAAATGTTTATTAACCATTTTATTCCTGATGTTGAAGCTAGATTTGGTAGAGAACATTGTGTTTCTTCTTATGTACAACAAAAGAAAATTTCCTCTGACATTACAAAGAAGGACAATGAAAAGAATCTAGATGAAATACCTGCAATTCATTATCCACATCATGTTCAGGTAATTCTTAAAACTCATCTTCCTACTATCTACAATTCTTCTTTCTTTTGTGGTGAAATGGCTCAGGAATCTCATTTGGAGGAGAACCCACCTGTGTCTACCCAAGTAGCCCAAAACATTATAGTCTCTGAAATAATTCAAGAACAAAGTTTTAATCCACAATCTATTGTTTCAAAGAAACCAACCTCTGGTGTTTCTCAAAAGACATCAGTTGTAAGGAAGAGAAGATTTGTTGTGTCAAGTAGTAGTAGTTCTAGTGAAGATGATGATAATATATCTCTTGCTGAGAGAGAAGAGTTGAAGGCTGCAATTCGACTTTCTAAGCTAGGACAAAGAGATGAAGCACCTAGTCACAGCCAGGCTGCAGTTTCTCAAAAGACTGTAGTACTTAAGAAGGGAAAACAGTTACTGGATACTGTCTCTCAAACTACTGTGTCTATTGAAAAAAGATCTCATCCCAAGATCAATTCTGTGTCTACACCTCTTGAGTCTTCTCAGGATAAATATTTTGCTCACTATACTAGGAGAACAAGGAGAAAGATTCAATTGTCACCTACACACACAGAGTCTAGTCCAACTAATATTATGCAGGTCTCTACAAATGAAGCAACAATCGAGTCAGCTAATGACTATAGAGATCTGGATATTGATTCTTCATGGGAAACTACATTATCATACAGACTGGCTGACAGGGTCGTCGCGTGCCTATCAAATAATAAATTCTAACAAATCCTTCTAACTATGTAGTAGGGTAAGTCAGAGTCGAACCCACAGAGACAAACGTGTCAATCACTAGTTGTTTTTGAATTAACTCGGCTAAGCAAGTAACACAATAAATTTTGAGAATTTATTAAACTAAATTATACTAAGAGAATTGCGTTTGTAATAAATCAAATATTAAAACATCCAGAGTTAAGTATCCCCACTAGTATGAATTAATGCAATTGTGAATTCCCTCCCCAATTAATCGTACAGTGCTCAACAGGAAAAATGCGCCCTAAAAATACCAATAACCTCTCTCGAGTATTAACGGCTTCTCTAAAATTCAATCAATCCTATTCTCATGGTATCATGCAATTTAGAGACATTAAACACGGCATCCTAATTTCCTAACAATCCGTTCTACCTATTCTCATGGAGAAGTTCATGTTCTTATTGGATAAATCACAACCATCTAAATCCAACTCTCGTTGATAATTAAATATTGGTTCAAACAATAAACAAAATCACGTCTGATTTGTAATTGCTAATTAAAACAACTCAATAAGCAAGAGCAATTAAACAATTAAATTGGGGATATTGGGAAATTCATACATTAATCATCACTAGGGGTCTACTTAACCCTAGATTAATTATCTACTCGCTCATGATTGGATTAAAACTAACGATAATAATAATAATCAAAGCAATAATAAACATATAATTAATTAAAGGAAGAAAATAAGAACCTGAAAATGCTTCCAGTGAAAGAAAATAGCACTTCCAAAATAATCCCCGCAAAATGAACGTCTAGAAAATAGAACTGAAAATAACTTCCAACGATAAAAGAGCACTCCAAAATAATTGCATTAAAATCTTCACCCGAAATTACACTTAAACTAAATTTACAGAAAATTAAAGTGTATAAAACGAAACTAAAATTTACAAGAGAAGCTGGGAATTTGAGAGAAATAAACTTGATGTAGTTCGAGAGGTTCAGATTGATCCCTGGTAGCTCAAATTTGATCCTATTTATAGGAGTTACTTAGCCCATAAATTTAGAACTCAACACTCAATAATACATCCACCCATAACTGTCCAATCAATTTAAAAACACCGGCCATCATTTAAATCAATTCTGTTGAAAGCAAGTTACAGCTGCCAGCACAAGACCAGTCGCAGGAAGGCGCGCGTGAACAGCACGCACGGGAAATACTGATAGACTGCAGCCGCGTGAGGGACACGCGCTCGTGGGAGAGTCGGCCGACATTTCACCCGACATGAACAGTATGTTGTCGGCAGCAGAAAAATCGTGCAGCACCTTTTATCTGTTATGTGCTTTGCTGTTTAAATAATTAACACATGATCAGCCCACTCTGTTTTGCTCTTTCACGTTTATTTCAATTTATTCACCGAACCATTCTGCAAAAATTCTTTTTAAGGATTTAGTTATAATTAATAAATAATTAATTTAATCCAAAAATTATAAAAATAAATATCTAATATTATTAGATATTTATAAATGTAATTTTCTAATTAAATAAAATATTTATTAATATAAATGAATCCTTAATTTCTACGATGCGATCTTTTGAGGGTCGGAAATCGGGCTCCTTTTTCTTCCCTTTTTAGCTCCAAAATAGCTCTTTAAGCCCAAATTCTTCCAAACGTAGAAATCCTCGTCTTCTACAATAAAACATTAAGATTTATTAAATAAATATCCAAATAAATGCAAAATGCAATTAAATACGGGAATAAAATCATCTAAAATATATATAAAAATATATCTTATCAAACATCCCCACACTAAGCATTTGCACGTCCTCGGGCAAATAAGTGAAATAAAAACTAAATCCTAATATCACTTTCGTAGATGACACGATTGCATTGAGCATATGCAACAAGCCGTTAAATCCCTAGGCAGCCCTAGTAGGACGAGTGTTGTCTCGTGAGGGCTTATAGCGGATATACCCACAAAATCCATCTAGCTCATGGAAAAATTCACATAACACACAACACCACACACACAAAGTCCTCAAGTGCCATATCAACTTACGAATCAAAATGAATATGCAATGCCTTGGTGCTTAAATTGCAAGTATCCACATAGCATACTCAAATCACATGAATAAAATCATAGAATTCCATGACAAGTGCAAAAACCGTTGGTAAACATGCTAGGCACACAAGAGCACATCATCAAGACATAACTTGGGATCTCCTATGCAAAAGCAAAAACTCACCGCACACTCACAAACGATATTCACTCCAAACAAGGGGGTAAGTGTATCACTCAACTCCAACAATGTCATAAACATGCTTTACACGTGGTATCAATCTAACCCTCAACACAACATACACAATCGATGACAATCAAAAGGTCTTTTATTAGGGTTGTAACGTGGGCTAGGGACAAGGTAAGTAAAGCCAAAGAAGGTTAAGTCAAAAGCTAGTATCCGACAATAAAATTAACAACTCCCAAACTTTTATCCCCACACTTGAACTTTTATTTATAACAACTTGACTAGTCGAATCAAAGTAGGATCATAAAAGATAAGAATGCTCTCTAATTTATTATATATATATATTTTCTTTTTTTTCTTTTCTTTTTTTTTTTTTTTTTTTTTTTTTAAAGAGAGCTAATAACAAACAAGAACAATGATCCATTGATATTTTACACATTTCGACTAACAAGCACACAACCCAACTCAAAATTTCCCCAAAGTTATGATCATCAATACCCCCCTTTATGCACACCCTATTACTCCATTAAGAACAATACTAGCCTTTAACAATTGGGTTCAAATTCAATGTAAGGCCAATACAAGAAAAGGATATATGGCAAGTACATGGTGTGTCATCGAAAAAACAAGATTAGGCTCAAAGGGCTAACTAATGGATCATGTATAAAAGGTTTGGTAATATGGGAAATATAAGGTTAACCTATTGCCTTTATCATGTTGTCATCAATTAATGTCATGCATCTCAAGAAAGACCTCAAACACGTGCTAGCAATGCAAATAACAAGTGGACACTCAAGCAAACGAAAAATCATGCAAAAGATATGCATATAGGCTCAAAACTCGCTTGGTGTGACAAAACATAATCAATCCCAAAGTAACAGTCTCTCTAACGCACCTACTTGTATTCAAAGCATATAGACCAAATTACCTTGCACATATTCATGTCATTCTAGTCCTTTACCACTTCAATAAGTCTACTAGTTTCAACATGCTAGTGTAAGCGCGTGCACAAGAACATCACATATCACTTCTCAAAAAGCATCCATAAACACAAGATTTCTAACAGCATGCATGGGTGCATTAAACAAGTAAACTTCACATGACTAGAATTATTTTTGGTATTTTTCAATTTTTTTTTAATTTTTTTTTTAATTTTTAACATGTATTACTACAACAAAGCACATCCCCACACTTGAATGTGGCAATGTCCTCAATGACACAATACTAGGAAAATTAAGTAATAACAAGAAGGAAAGAAATACTCCCCTATGCCGAAGCATGAAGTGCACCAGTCCTCCACAGTGTACAGAATCCATGGGTTGCCTCCCAAGTAGCGCATTTGTTTAACGTCGTTAGCCCGACACCGACTCATCAATCAAACAGCAGAAGGAGAAGATAGCTGAATATCCGCCTCCTCATTAATTGGTTCACCAGCTCTATAGTGCTTCACTCTTTGCCCATTCACCTTGAACGACTCTCCATTGCTATTCATCAATTCAACAGCACCATACGGAAAAACCTTTTGTACCTTGAACGGACCCGACCACCTAGAACGCAATTTTCCAGGAAAAAGTCTCAACCTTGAATTAAATAGAAGAACCAACTCCCCTTCCTTGAATTCTCTTCGTAATAGCCCTTTGTCATGCCACTTCTTTGTTTTCTCCTTGTAAAGCTTAGAACTTTCATAAGCCTCAAAACGAAGCTCATCTAGCTCATTAAGTTGTAGAAGTCTCTTTTCACCCGCTGCTGACATATCAAAATTTAGACCCTTGATAGCCCAAAATGCACGGTGCTCCAACTCAACAGGAAGATGACAAGCTTTTCCATAAACCAACCTATACGGAGTCGTCCCAATGGGTGTCTTAAACGCAGTTCTGTACGCCCAAAGTGCATCATCAAGCTTCGTAGACCAATCCTTCCTTGATTTTGCAACTGTCTTTTCCAAGATAGTCTTTATTTCACGGTTAGAGATCTCCACCTGACCACTAGTTTGGGGATGATAAGAAAGTCCCACCTTATGATAAACTCCATACTTCTTCAACATGGCCTCAAAACGATTTTCAAGAAAATGCTTTCCTCCATCACTAATCAAAATCCTTGGCACTCCAAATCTAGGAAAAATCGTCTTCTTAAAGAACTTGCTCACAACACGAGCATCATTTGTGGGAGATGCAATGGCTTCAACCCATTTCGAGACGTAATCCACAGCTACCAAGATATACCTGTTCTTAAAAGATGGAGGGAATGGTCCCATGAAATCTACTCCCCAAACATCGAAAAGTTCCACTTCAAGAATGCTATTGAGAGGCATCTCATTGCGTCTTGAAATATTTCCGGTTCTTTGACAACGATCACAAGAATGAACATACTGGTGGACATCTTTAAAGAGAGTTGGCCAATAAAAACCGCATTGAAGAATCTTTGCAGCAGTTTTCGTAGTACTTGCATGACCACCACTTGGCAAATCGTGACAATGTGAGATTATAGAGGCAATCTCATTATGCGGAACACATCTTCTAATAACTCCATCTGCACAAGATTTATAGAGAAACGGATCATCCCAAAAGTGCTTCCTCACATCATAGAAAAATTTCTTCTTTTCCTGCGATGAGTAACCATGAGGAATAGTTCCACTAGCTAAGAAATTAGCCATGTCAGCATACCAAGGGACCTCTAGACTTGCAAGAGAAAGTAGATGATCATCAGGAAAAGAATCATAAATCGGAGTAGATTTACCATCATCCTCATAAAGAGTAAGGCGTGAAAGATGATCAGCAACCACGTTCTCAGACCCTTTCTTATCCTTAATCTCTAAATCAAATTCTTGAAGAAGCAAAATCCAATGAATCAGACGAGGTTTAGCATCCTTCTTACTCATCAAGTATCTCAAAGCTGCATGATCAGTGTGAACAATAACCTTCGAACCAACGAGATATGATCGAAATTTTTCCATAGAATACACCACTGCTAGCAATTCTTTCTCCGTTGTGGCATAATTAATCTGAGCACCATCCAAGGTCTTGCTTGTGTAATATATAGCATGTAGCTTCCCATCTTTCCTTTGGCCTAGGACTGCACCAATAGCTTGATCACTAGCATCACACATGATCTCAAACGGTAGACTCCAATCCGGTGGTTGTATAATTGGAGCAGAGACAAGAGCTTTCTTCAATGTTTCAAAAGCCTCAACACAAGCATCAGTGAACATAAAAGGTACCTCCTTACCCAAGAGCTCGGTAAGAGGTCGAGCAATCTTCGAAAAGTCTTTGATGAAACGACGATAGAACCCCGCATGACCAAGAAAACTTCTTATCCCCTTGACTGAAGTAGGGGGTGGTAAGCGCTCAACAACCTCGACCTTGGCTTTATCAACTTCAATGCCTCTTTTTGACACGACATGACCCAGAACAACTCCCTCTTGTACCATAAAGTGGCATTTTTCCCAATTGAGAATAAGATTAACTTCTTGACATCTATGAAGCACCTTCTCCAAGTTACGTAAGCATATGTCAAAAGAGGTTCCACCAACTGAGAAGTCATCCATAAAAACCTCCATAATGTCTTCAATGAAATCTGAGAAAATTGCCATCATACATCGCTGAAAAGTGGGAGGAGCACAACATAGACCAAACGGCATTCTGCGGTATGCAAATGTACCATAGGGACATGTGAAAGTTTTCTTTTCTTGATCATTCGGATGGATAGGAATCTGGAAAAATCCTGAATATCCATCTAAGAAGCAGAAGTAAGAATGTTTCGCCAACCTTTCAAGCATTTGATCAATAAAAGGGAGAGGGAAATGATCTTTCCTTGTGGCCTTATTCAATTTTCGATAATCAATGCACATGCGCCACCCTGTAACAGTTCTAGTAGAAATCATCTCACCTTTATCATTCTTCACCACGGTCATTCCTCCTTTCTTTGGAACAACATGCACCGGACTGACCCACTTGCTATCAGAGATAGGATAGATTATACCTGCATCAAGAAGTTTTAAAACCTCCTTTTTGACCACCTCCATCATATTAGGATTGAGTCTCCGTTGAGGCTCAATAGAAGAAGCTTGCTCATCTTCCAGAATAATCTTATGCATGCAGAATGATGGATTAATGTCCTTGATATCATCAATAGAATACCCAATAACATTTTTGTATTTCTTCAGAACAGTAAGCAATTGCTCAATTTGAATGTCATCAAGCTCAGAATTAACAATGATAGGATATGATTCATTAGGGCCCATATACACATATTTCAAAGATGCAGGTAGGGGTTTCAGTTCTACCTTAGGAGGCGTGGAACTCTCCTTAACTACCTCATGCTGTAGCACATTAGAATGTTCATGCTCATACGTAGGTGCTGCATCCAAAAGCTTCTCGTAACCCATACACTCTCCATCAATGTTACCCTCAAGAACAGCTTGAAGTGGATCCGTAGATAATAGAATTTTTGCTTTCATGTCGATCACTTCCTCCAGTGCATCCACCCTATTTACACACTCATCCGTAGAAGGATGTCCCATTGTGCTTTGAAGCTTGAATTCCATCTTCTCTTCACCTACCTCAAAAGAAATTCTTCCATTTTTCATGTCGATGATAGCTCCAGCTGTGGCTAAGAAAGGCCTCCCAAGAATGATAGGAATATTGGCATCTTCTTCCATTTCCATGACAACAAAATCACATGGAATATAAAACTTTCCTACCTTAAGGGGCACATCTTCAAGAATTCCAAGGGGAAATTTCACACTTCTGTCTGCCAGTTGTAGAGAGATGCGTGTGGATTTCAGTTCACCCATCTGAAGTTTTTCACAAATTGATAGCGGCATCAAACTGACACTTGCTCCAAGATCGCACAAAGCCCTTTTGATTTCGACATCCCCTAGCTGAACGGGGATTGAATAGCTACCTGGATCCGCTAACTTCTTTGGAAGATCATTTTGCAAGATGGCACTGCACTCTGCCGTTAATGAAATGGTAGAGCTTTCTTCAATTTTTCTTTTCCTTGACAAAATATCTTTCAGGAACTTTGCATAAGACGGCATCTCAGTGATAGCATCCATGAAGGGAATATTAATATGTAGCTTCTGCAAGATTTCAAGAAATTTACCATACTTCTTCTCTAGCTTTGCTTGTGCCAACCTTTGTGGAAAAGGAACAGGTGGCACGTATGGCTTAGGAGGAACAGTTTCTGATTCTTTCTTTTCTTCCTCCTCGATCTCTGGTTCTACCGGTTTCTCAGCTGCAATCTCCTCTTCACTTTCCTTAGCATTCACAACATTTTTGCTCACGTTTAATTCTGGCTCTTTCAATTCTTTACCACTCCTCAATGTTACAGCATTGATATGACCCCTTTGTGGTTGCTCAGTTTGACCAGAAAGTTGGCCTGAAGATTTATTGAGCTGGCTCAACTGTTGAGAAATCTGAGTGATAGTGTTCTCCATTAATTTGTTGTGAGCCTTTATCTCATTAATGCTCGATTCAAAGTGCTCATTCTTCCTTGTTTGTGTAGCAATAAATCCTTCCATGAGATTCTCCAAGTTAGATTTCTGCGGCTGAGCTTGTTGAAAACCAGGTGGATGAGAAAAATTATTCTGCGAAGGCTGAGCTTGTCCCTGATTGTTCCTGTAGGAGAAGTTTGGATGATCTCTCCAACCTGGATTGTACGTGTTGGAGTAAGGATTATACTGCGGCCTCTGATTCTGATTGTAAAGTGCATGTGCCTGTTCAACTGCTATTCCAGAAGGATTGTATTGACAAGCAAGTTTGGTGTGTCCAACAACACCACATACCTCACATGAAGCAACAGTAGATGAAGAACTTCTAGCATCCAATTGCTCAATCTTCTTGACCATAGCCTGCATAGTAGAATTCAACATAGCTAAAGCATCAACCTCATACTTACCACCCTTCTTCGGATGATTTCGATCATTGTATGGAAAATTGTCATTAGACCCCATCTCGTCTAACAAAGTTTTGGCCTCTTCAGTACTCTTATTCATAATGCTTCCCCCAGAAGATGCATCAACAAAGTTTCGGAACTCTTGTGTTAACCCATTATAGAACGTTTGGATCAACAACCAATCAGGGATTCCATGGTGAGGGCACTGTCTTTGAAGTCTCTTAAATTTCCTCCAAGCATCATGAAGTGACTCGTCATCATCTTGACGAAAATTAGATATCTCGTTCCTGAGCTTAGAAGTCTTCTTCTGACTGAAGAATTTTAGTAGAAAAGCCTTCGCAAGACTATCCCAAGTAGTGAATGTATTTGGCCCTTCGTCCTTCAACCACTCTTTTGCTGCATCCCGTAGAGAAAATGGAAACAATCGCAGCTTAATAGCTTCATCAGTTACATTGGTCATCTTTATTGTATCACACTTCTCCAGAAAGCTCTCAAGATGATCAACAGGATTTTCAGTGGACAATCCCGCGAAAGAGTCATGTGAAATGAATTGGATGAACTGAGGCTTGAGTTCGAATTGAGTGGCTGTGATTGTTGGTCTCAGAATGCTTGAGAGTACGCCTGTAGCATCTGGCATACCATGCTCCCTGAGAGCTTTAGCAGCTGTAGCAGCTGGTTGGTCACCCATAACTACCTTGTCCTTGTTTTTCCTTCGCTTGCCTTTTTGCCTTCTTGCTGTAGCTTCAATTTCAGGATCAATATCGATTAAATTTTCAGTACCTGAACTGCGAGTTTGCATGCAACAAGAGAACTAGAAACGATGATCAAATAACAAGGGAATAATAGCCGAAGCAACACAACTAAAATACTTAGCTAAATCAAATTCAAAATTAACTAATCTAACACTGCTTCGGTCCCCGGCAGCGGCGCCAAAAATTTGACAGGGTCGTCGCGTGCCTATCAAATAATAAATTCTAACAAATCCTTCTAACTATGTAGTAGGGTAAGTCAGAGTCGAACCCACAGAGACAAACGTGTCAATCACTAGTTGTTTTTGAATTAACTCGGCTAAGCAAGTAACACAATAAATTTTGAGAATTTATTAAACTAAATTATACTAAGAGAATTGCGTTTGTAATAAATCAAATATTAAAACATCCAGAGTTAAGTATCCCCACTAGTATGAATTAATGCAATTGTGAATTCCCTCCCCAATTAATCGTACAGTGCTCAACAGGAAAAATGCGCCCTAAAAATACCAATAACCTCTCTCGAGTATTAACGGCTTCTCTAAAATTCAATCAATCCTATTCTCATGGTATCATGCAATTTAGAGACATTAAACACGGCATCCTAATTTCCTAACAATCCGTTCTACCTATTCTCATGGAGAAGTTCATGTTCTTATTGGATAAATCACAACCATCTAAATCCAACTCTCGTTGATAATTAAATATTGGTTCAAACAATAAACAAAATCACGTCTGATTTGTAATTGCTAATTAAAACAACTCAATAAGCAAGAGCAATTAAACAATTAAATTGGGGATATTGGGAAATTCATACATTAATCATCACTAGGGGTCTACTTAACCCTAGATTATTTATCTACTCGCTCATGATTGGATTAAAACTAACGATAATAATAATAATCAAAGCCATAATAAACATATAATTAATTAAAGGAAGAAAATAAGAACCTGAAAATGCTTCCAGTGAAAGAAAATAGCACTTCCAAAATAATCCCCGCAAAATGAACGTCTAGAAAATAGAACTGAAAATAACTTCCAACGATAAAAGAGCACTCCAAAATAATTGCATTAAAATCTTCACCCGAAATTACACTTAAACTAAATTTACAGAAAATTAAAGTGTATAAAACGAAACTAAAATTTACAAGAGAAGCTGGGAATTTGAGAGAAATAAACTTGATGTAGTTCGAGAGGTTCAGATTGATCCCTGGTAGCTCAAATTTGATCCTATTTATAGGAGTTACTTAGCCCATAAATTTAGAACTCAACACTCAATAATACATCCACCCATAACTGTCCAATCAATTTAAAAACACCGGCCATCATTTAAATCAATTCTGTTGAAAGCAAGTTACAGCCGCCAGCACAAGACCAGTCGCAGGAAGGCGCGCGTGAACAGCACGCACGGGAAATACTGATAGACTGCAGCCGCGTGAGGGACACGCGCTCGTGGGAGAGTCGGCCGACATTTCACCCGACATGAACAGTATGTTGTCGGCAGCAGAAAAATCGTGCAGCACCTTTTATCTGTTATGTGCTTTGCTGTTTAAATAATTAACACATGATCAGCCCACTCTGTTTTGCTCTTTCACGTTTATTTCAATTTATTCACCGAACCATTCTGCAAAAATTCTTTTTAAGGATTTAGTTATAATTAATAAATAATTAATTTAATCCAAAAATTATAAAAATAAATATCTAATATTATTAGATATTTATAAATGTAATTTTCTAATTAAATAAAATATTTATTAATATAAATGAATCCTTAATTTCTACGATGCGATCTTTTGAGGGTCGGAAATCGGGCTCCTTTTTCTTCCCTTTTTAGCTCCAAAATAGCTCTTTAAGCCCAAATTCTTCCAAACGTAGAAATCCTCGTCTTCTACAATAAAACATTAAGATTTATTAAATAAATATCCAAATAAATGCAAAATGCAATTAAATACGGGAATAAAATCATCTAAAATATATATAAAAATATATCTTATCACTGGCTATGGGACTAATTTATCTCAAAGTGAAGTTGTCAAGGCCTGTTCTAGATTTTCTGGTTGAAAGAGTACCAAAACATTTATTTCCAGATGAATATGGACTTCTACATCAAAGACTTGACTTAATGAAGATATATTTCTATGTATCTGTCAGAAGACAATTAGTCAATAAATTTGGACTCTCAAAGCATATTGCACTTCAATCACTTCATGCATATTTATTTGACAAGGATGTCATTATTGAAGATGCTTCAGCTCAAGGTGAACAACTGGAGGAAGTAGATAGTGGAATGCAGTCAACAGAAGATACTATTGCACTAGTGGTGGATAGTAGGAAAGATCAGATCACAGTCACTGCAACACAAGAACCATCTAGTCAGAGGTTGGATGACTCAGGAGCTGTGATAGCTGATGTTGAAAGGTCTTCTATGATGACTGAAATTGCAAATGAGAAACCCTATGATATGGGAGGTATAACTTTGACTGGTTTTCTTGAAGATCAAACAAATATTATTCAATCAGAGTCTATCCACCTTGAGGGTGAGTCTCAGCAAGCAACACTTAAAGACGGTGATATACTAACTATGGTGTCTAATGAAATATTACTGAAGACATCAGAGTCTAGTAGAAAACCTGAAAGTGGTATACTGGAGCCTGTAGTCTCTGAAAGAAAGAAGATGTTTGTGAGGGTTCAGAGATTATAGCAGCTCACTCCTTGGAGAAAACCTCAAGCCCCATGCCATATGAGGAACCCTCTCTCCATGTGAGTTCAGGTATAAAAACTTCTTTTAAACTCTATTTTTCTGTAGGTCATGAGAGCACTTATCCAAATTTGAGTGATACACTTGAAAAGATGGATATTGATCCACAATCAGAGCGGCTGGCTCCTGACCAGGCAAAAGGAGAGGTAGAAAGAGTGTTGACTTTAGATAGTCAAAGTGAGAATGAGGGTATGGATGATCAACTCCATAGTGAGGGAGAGAAAATTAAGAAACCACCATCGTTTTATTTCTGGGATCAGGTTTTTCCTGAATCTTGGTCTAATAATCTTGGTATGGATGCTGGTACTTATTCTTTTATCAAGATGTATGAGAAGAATGACTTAGCAAAACACAACTCAAAGCCAGAAGTTAAAGCTCAGAAGCAAAAAGAAAGGCTTGCAGGAATTATAAACAGAAGAGGTGAAAGGCTAAGACAAACTTCTACAACATCAGTACCAGAAGATATTCCTAATGATCCAAGTATTCCTTTGTTCGTACTACCAATATCAGCCAGAATTGAGACATCAACAGTATCTGATCAATCTAAGGAGGAGTCAGAATTTGTAGATGTTAGTATATAGAATACTGATGAAGGACAAGATGATCATATTGCAGCTTCAGATCAGAAAGATGAAGATGTTTGTAACTCTAATCGAGTTTTATTACTTGAATATCATTCTACACAGGCAACTTCTTCTACAAGACTTGAATCTGAAGATATTCCAAACACTTCTAACATTGAAGTCAATTCTGAAGTTCTACAAGACATTCAGAAATCTCAAGTTGAAATTCAATCAAGACTTCAAACACTTGAAGATAACCAAGTCACTATTATGGAAAATCAAGCAGTTCTGATGAATCTCATTTGTTCTGTTACTGAATCTCTTGGAATTAATGTTGCTGATGTCAAAAAGGGGGAGATAAAAACAGTTCAAAGGCAACAGACTAGGGGAGGAGATAAACAGACTGGAGGAGATAAAAGGAGAACTAAGGATGACAAAGGTGAATCTTATCATGGAAG
The DNA here is from genome assembly GCA_037693485.1 of Kitagawia praeruptora. Taxonomy (NCBI): domain Eukaryota; kingdom Viridiplantae; phylum Streptophyta; class Magnoliopsida; order Apiales; family Apiaceae; genus Kitagawia; species Kitagawia praeruptora. Next base: position 100,943,866 of record CM075345.1, read on the forward strand.
TGGTAAAGGAAAAGAAGCATCAAATAGTTGAATTCTTTCGTCTAAGTACTGGCACTAGTACAAAACTGACCTTATACATCGCCTTTTATACGTCGGTTCTGGCCAAAGGCGACGTATAAAGTAGTTATATACGTCGGTTCCGCATAAAGGCGACGTATAAGGTCAATTTTTAACATTTTTTACGTCGGTTGAAGGAAACGCCGACGTATAAGGTCATATTATACGTCGGTTGAGAAAAAGGCGACGTATAAAATCCACTTTATACGTCGGTTGAGAAAAAGGCGACGTATATAATGCTACTTTATATGTCGGTTGAGAATAGACGAAGTATAAAGTGCTACTTTATACGTCGGTTGAGAAAAAGGCGACGTATATAATACTACTTTATACGTTGGTTGAGAAAAGGCGACGTATATAATACTACTTTATACGTCGCTCTTAATATAACCGACGTATAAAACCTTTAAAAAAGTGAGTGTTGTACTGCCACGTGTCACATTACTATTGGGTGTTGAGGAAGCACACGGATTGTGCTTCTTTAAATTACCGTCAGCCGTTGGATTAAGCACACTGATTCATTATTATTGAATCTCGACCGTTCATTTTTTTTCCATTTTAACTCTATTTCAATTACTCCATTATTATTATTATTATTATTATTCATTTCACTCTCTTTTAATTCCACCCCCGTCTCAATCTCTTTCTCTCCACTCTCTTCCCTCAATCTCTCTATCTCTCAGCCTCTGTCTCTCTCAATCTTAATCTCTCAATCTATCGAGAACTCTCTCTGATAATCTCTCGATTTACTCTCTCCCCTCTTTTCCTATCTCCCACTTCTCTCTCTAACAAATCTCTCTAATCTCTCACTCAAAATCAATCTATCTCTCTCTCAAACTCACAAATCACTCTTTCTAATCGAAGTATGTGTTGCAGCTCTTGTGTAATCTGTGTGTAAGGCCGAGAGGTGTGTGCATGCTTATGGTGTTTATGAGGATGTCAATTTGATTTTTAATGCATAAAATTTGTTATTGATTTGATTAGTTAAGTTTTCGGAAATAAGGCGAACATAATATCTGAATCATTTGAATCACTTTTGCAATGTTTTTGTTGATCGAGTTGGTGGATAATAATAATACTTTGCATTGTTAAGTTGCTAATACTGATGTTTACGTTTGTGTTTTAGTTGCGGATGAGGTTAAATTTAAGGAAGCTTCAGAAATGGGGGATTTAATTCCACTTCACAGATGCATATTTGCTGATCACTTGACTCCAGTTCTTGCTTATCGTTGTTGAGTCCGGGGTTGTTAATCCATTGCGTAGCTGATTGTTTCTAGTCCAAGAGGTGAATTTTGGTCTGATTTGAATGTAAAAACGAAGTTGGATTGAGCCACACTGATTCGAACAAATTGATGTGTTACTGGGTTATTGTTGGTGTTGGTTGTATGTGTTGAAAAAGAGAGTAATGCTGGGTTTGTGGATTTAATCGAGAAAACAGGAGACTAATGCTTGGTTTAAGACTAAAACAGGGGAAGACAAAACAGATAAACAATAACATTGTTAAAAAAAAACAGATAAACTGTAACACCCCCAGATCCAGGGTCAGGGATCTAGTCGTTACGGTCTCAATATCCATCCATAAAACCAACATAATTTAAATTACAACCTTGTGACCCAAAACAACAACATAAAACACACCCGTTATAGTCCCAGAGATGAAATCAGAGTAACCATTAATATTATTAATCACAAGTTGGAGTTCTTACAACCCAAAGAATTACAATTTTACAATTTACATGCTCTTTGCCATCCATTGATATATGCCATATACATAAATACATTTGGTGCACAAATGCTAACAACTAGCCTACCAGAGGCTGCATCCTCAGCAATGGTAACTATGACCTCCGCGATTAATCCTCTGACGGCTAACACCTGCTATGCTGAGTGCGCCTTGCGCGGCCATCTGATCTAGCTGTTGTGGTGATATAAATAAATAAAGCAAGGGTGAGCAATAGCCCACCAAAAATATAATTGAACAGTGATAATATATAACAGTCCAAAATATCTTTGAAACCATATGCCATGCATTAACGATGTAGTACCAATATAAGGTATGAGATGAAGTTACAAGGTAACTCAAAATATATTTGTTTTGAATAAATATCTGCTATGTCAAAGATGAGCCAGATATTATCAACTTTTCATAATAGAGGAACTTGCAGGAAGCATATTGCAATTCCAATTCAAACACTTTTCAAACCTGTCAATAATGATAAGGTTGCAGGAAATTTCCAACATTGAGAGATGAACTAATACTGGAGTTTGACGCGCCAGGAGACATAGCATTTACACGATGATCAGTCGCATGTTATGCTCCCCACCTCTTGTTTACTACATGTAGAAGGAAGCACCGACGGATTTACTTGTCTACCGCCCTTTGGAACCCCCCGGCCAACGGTTGGGCCATTTGCTGGACTGGCGCCACTAGGTCACTTACGCATCTCCTAGTTCATTTCACATCCATAACTTTGAAACGTGAAGTTCCTCCCCCTTTCCCCAAGTATATTACTTGTTGATAGGACTCCACAAAGTAGTCGTATCTAGTTGGAAAGGAAAAATCACCAATATTTCCCAAGCTGATGCTTGTTAATGGATATAAACTTGTTCCATCAATTCTTACCCCTCGAGCGTTGAGGAGGTAACCAAAAAGACTCATATCGATGCTTGAAAGAATCAAGATGTGAGTGACAAGATAGTTTTAGCAAGTATAGGACCGGGCAGCCCAATAAATAACATCTCTCAAGTGAGGTCCCCTTATATACGTTTGGAAGTTGAGCGAGTATTTAAATCTTCTTTAAGATAGATTTAAATAAAAATAGAGTTTTGGAAACCTCCCCTTGATAAAAATAGTCATAAACTACTCCAAAATATTTTACACCATATCTGAAGGTGACATATAATCTTTGAATAATATGAATCATTATAAAAGAACTTAAAAGGATTTAAATAAATATTCCACGAATATTTATTAACTCAATATTAATTAAGGAATATGAATAAATCATAATATTACTCGTAAGTAATCCTCGAATGAATATTTAGAATTATTTACTAAATAACTCTCTTCTTTATATGAATATTCCAGATAATATTCATTAATTAAATAAACTCAAATAAATGTTTAAAATAATGTTCACTAAATAAATCCAATCTTAAATGGATATTTGAAAATAATAATGTTTATTGGTGAAATAAACATCCCTTGGATATTTGATATAATATTCATTAAATTAATAATGAATATTCAACTTAAAAATGATATTTATTGATGAAATAATTGTCGACTGAATATTTGAGACAATATTCATTAAATAAATAATGAATATTCAATCTTAATAATATTTATCGAAGAAATGATTATCGAATGAATATTCGAAATTATGTTCAATAATTGAATCGACTTTAAATGAATGTCGAAGATAACATTTATCGTCTCAAGGGAATATTCAAAATAATATTTATCGATGAACTGGAGTTCGAATCAATGTTCAACTAATATTTATAAAATAAATAGATATTGAATGAATATTCGAAATAATATTCATTTAAATAATAAGGCTCGAATGAACATTAAAATAATATTCATTAAATAAATAACTCGAATGAATATTCAAAATAATATTTATCGAAGAAATAAGAATGAATATTTTCTAAGTAAATAACTTAACTGAGGGTTCGAAATAATATTCGAATATTAAATCGACTTTAGATAAATATTAAAGATAATGTTCATCGAATAATTAAATATCTGATGAATAACCCGAATAATATTTATCAAATAATATCAAAGGAATATCTCGATAATATTCGCCAGATAATAAATGGGAAATATTTACTTAATTATTTTCCTCTGAAAATAATGTCAATATATCAAGAAATAACGACTCCCGGTCTATAATCAAGGAATGAGGTTCAGATGCCCTTCGTTTAAGGGTCTTATAAATTTTCGGCTTATAACTGATATAATAACTATCTAGCTCATAAGCCAACAATAATTCAGGGAACAAGTATATCAATATGACTTTGAAAGTAGGCATGCGTGCTATGGCATATGTATAACAGAAAGCATACATATATATATACTCACAACAACAGTCTTTTAAAAAGGATTTGAAACTTGCCTGGGAATCGGGTGCGGGTAGGGGTAGTGGTAGCGTGTCCCGGGTCAGCCTGATGATCTATAAATAGCCAAGGCATTCGGGATTAATCACTTAACACCTTTCAAAGGGTTAAGTATAAACTTAACTTAAATCGAAACACGTTTTCAAGTCGTTTCGTTATACCCCTCTAATTCACTCTTATTATTGCTTTTATTACCCGACACTTGTTCGTTACTAAAGCATGACATTACACTTACATATGGTAAGTATTTAAATCGTATAAGTTTTAAAGTCGAAATATTAGACCTCGATATTTATCGATCGTTTTCTAAGTGGTTTACCGAAGTTATAACCAAGTATACCTCTTAGGGGTACTTTCGTACTTAGCCATGATTCGAACATTTTTATAAAATCGGAAAACGATCCATTCGACATGTGGTCTTCTCCCACACCTTCATTTTTACCTCTAATATTTAATTATTAAGATTCGCCACTGATTTCGCAATATTAAAGGGATCCAATTTCGGTTACGAACTTTTGATTACGGTTCCGAACCACTTTCACGAATTTAATCATAACTCCTAAACCGTAAGTCCGTTTCATGCGATCTTTATATCAAAACGAAGCTCATAACATACTCTAGCTTATCATGGCATAAATCGAAGATAATCAGTGAGTTACATCTACTGTCAAGTTCGTGGTCTTAAGGTTAACGAAATTTCGACATTACGACGGCTATAAATCGAACGTTCTAAAAATTATAACAACAATACCAAGCCACACCGGGCACAAATCCAACTTATACACATGTTCATCATCTCAAAAAGTCCAGAAGCTACTGATCTTAGCATCAAAATCATCATGCTTCTTAAATCAACTAAACCACTTAACTAATCATGCTTATAACATTATTATGAACATACTACTCTAAAATCATCAAGAACAAGCATAATCTCAAAGTAAGATCTAGGGTTTTCAAGACTTATACCTTCCTTGGAGTATGATCTAGCCTTACTAAGCTTGGTATGGTCCTTGGATAGCCTTAAGTTAGCTAAGATCAACCATGAAAACAAGAAAATCAAAGATTAGTTCATGAAAACACTATTCACCCTCCTCTTGAATCATTTTTTTCAAAATGGAAAAAGAAGAGATTGAAGCTAAGATTTTGAGGAGATCATTTTTATGAATTATAGGACTCACCATAAAAGTTTCAAGATCAAACAATGGTTGGAAGTGGGATTTCTCCCCTTGAATTAAGAAAAAGCCGAATGTAAAGGAAAGAGAGAGAGTTGGTGTTCTTGCTTGGTTGCTATTGGATAATGATGCATAAAGTAATGTTTTTAGATAATATCTCATGTCAAACACCTTTATTAAAGTGATGATGCACTAGATGATGTCTTTAGCAAGCCATGTGTTGATCTTTTGGTGGTTTAAGGCTGACCAAGTGGTTTGATTGCTAAGTACTTAGTTGATTCCCTTGATTCTAGTTACTCTTGTAACTATGTTGGTTACTAGATATTTTCTAGTGGCTTGTGGATGACTCTTGCTCCCTCTGCTTGTTCCTTTGTCCGTTTATTGCTTAATTCGTTGATCGTTCGAGGGAATAACTCATTCGTTTCTAACTAGGGTTTTACCGAAAACCTTCTTAATATTTCTAATACTATTCTTCATCATTCTTAATACTTCTCGAATTTAAATTCTTTAATTCCCTTTTATAAATCCTTAAGTCTTGCAGTGTCCAGGGAAATCTCGGAGAAAATAAAAGTGCTCTTTTTCTGAATCCGACAGCTTTTACATACACTTATTTTCCTCCTGGATCACTAGTACGAACTCAGAAATCCGTTCCGAATACTGGGTATAACATTATTATAATAATATTCCAAATTCCACCAAAATCACTATTCATCACTTATTTTTATTTAATTCCTATAATTAGGAAAATGAACCTGGTTCACCCTCGAGTGTTCCTTAACCTTTTTACGGAACCGCTGGGCTTATAATAGATATTGATTTGGATGACATGAGGGTATCTATTTCTCTCTAGGGAATCTTATCTTAACTTTCTAGGAGATAGATTATTCTAATCTAAGTTATCACCCAATAGCATCCTTCAGGCCATATAACCTTGGAATATATATCCTTTCATTATTCATTCTTTAAAGCCAGTATTACATTGTAGTTGTAACCACTGTTCACTCTTACATCAATACATAATAAAAGTTTTAATTCTACCCAAAAATCTGGGTTCTTACAGTCTCCCCTCCTTAAAAGGATTCCGTCCCGGAATCAGGTAGAAGACAATTGGGTACTTGTTGGTTATTTCGCTTTCCAATTCTTTGGTCGATCCTTACACATTCCAATCTTTCTAAAGCACATCGTACTGGTGTTACAATACACCCTTTATCCGTTCTACCAATTCTTTGATACTTTCGCATGACACATTATCCGGTATACGCTCTTGTCCAGTCTTATACTATTAACCTTATTGGTACGTGCAGTGACTTCGATATCACTAAGGCGCTACGAATTCCGAAGATAACCTCACTCGTAATTTTTGCAATTCCTGATCGCTTTAATCTTCGCAATCTCGATGTATATATATTTAGGTGGAAAATTTTTTCGAGAGATCACTGTGATCAATGAACATTTGTTATATTGCATAGCTAGTACAGAAGGGGGCCAACCTTTAGTACTTGACAAGCAATTAAACAATTAATGGCATTCCACTTAGACTCCTATCACACAGACAGAGAGTCACGTAGTATTACCTCCCCTCCTTAAAGGGTTGTTCTTCTCAATTTAGAAGAAGATAAATAAGGGAGAAGAAAAGGAACGAATTTCAAAGAATTATATAAGAAAGTTTTCATGATTGTCAAAATATCATACTTAGAATTTACCTCTGAACTATAGAGGTTTATTAGAGAAGAAAATAATCATATACGTATCAAATACTACTTTTTCGTAATCTCACATATCACATGTCCTTACTACTCTGTCCATCATTCTATGGACCTATACTCTTGTTCGATATTAGCATCACTTACTTTTGGAAAATCCTTCAACCTCTCAGGTTAAAATCTTGGATTTCTCGCTTGACATTATTATTACTGGCATTTCACGCCATGAAACTGGATCTTTCATATTCATAATACTAACACTATCAGGTTGTCATTCCGAGTGCTCGTTAGGAAAACCCATTCATCAATCCATTCATAACATTCCTTGCTTCACATTCCATAATTATTTCCTAATCTTTTCTTTATCAAGCACATCCTTCGTATTATCTAATTCTTATTTACCTCTATTATTTAACCCCACCGTCATCTCAGGGTTGAGACACTCATCACTTTTACTTAATACGTGTTTCACGTTTGGGGTCAAATTTTCCTCTGTTCAACCATCAAATTTTTACTTTCTCATTTCATGAGTCTCTTTATTACTCAATCAATCTATTTCATATTTCCTTGAATTTTCCAAACTTACTAAGGAGTCAATTTGTATGTTATTTATGCTCATAATCCCAACTTTCTGTTTTGGCCAATACCCTTGCCCTGTCAATTCCATACTTTTCTCGCTTCATTACTGGAGCTTCTCATGAGTCCGCCTATCTGACTCTTTTATTGATTTTCAATTCTATTTCGATCTCTATCAGTCACTTGTCTTCATTTCTACTATTTATCATTCTATGAAACATCATAGCCGGATCATTTATTACAAATATCCCTTCGTCTCCAAAATTAAACCATCCGAAATTGACCTGGACGATTTCTCTAACTTAGATTCAATTCGACATTTCCACAGTCGTTAACACTTAATTTCTCAGAAGGGTCATCATTGCTTATCATTTACGTAGTGTTTTTAATAGCTAAACATACCGGTTTCATAATTGTCAATCCAAGATCCTCTAGGAAAGCAAAATAATCACTATTCCCTATCCATAAGGAACGCTTCCTGAACTTGATGTTGATATTACATGAAGCAGATAAAATTGCAGAAGAGCTTCAAGCATCGTAGCTATGCCAAGTTGACGAAATTATCAATCATATACCTTCAGTAGAAGATTGGAAGCTAACGGTTTACTTAGTCAATTTCGTACCAGGTCCTGGTTTACCTCAACATAGGACCTCCTAACGCAGGTAATATGCTTAAGACGACATCAGGAATCGAATCTTTACTTAAACTACTCTTATGGTTGATTCTTGCTCAATCAATAGAGGGAATGTAAATTCCTCCACCCCATTCTGACCTTCAAAGTCCTTCTCAATATCATTTCGTCTCTTTGGTATGAGCATTCATAATTACTCCTCAATACTTAAAGTGTCGGCCACCTCATTGGCCTTTCCTGATAATAATTTCTTGCAATCAATGTTTTCTTGATCTATTCAACTCAGGCTCTTCTGCCTCATTTCCCTCACTGTTGGGTGAACGTGTTCTCCCATAGACTCTGCTGAAGGAGAAAAATTTACATAAGTCACTGCTTCCACCTTTCCGATGTGAACTTTATCACTGTTACTCCTAATCTTAGGATAATCTTAACCTTGATTGGTCCAATCCATACTTTCCCATGGCTTCACACATACCTCCTCTGGCATCATTATTAATCTACATACATTCTCTACCAAACTCCCATTTTGAAACTCAGAGTATTACCTTTTTCCTTGTAAGGTTTCTTAGGTCATCCTCATCATTCCTCCTGTATCTTCCGGGTACAGGGTATATCAAACATCATCAATCAATTCTATAACAATTCTGTCTATATACTTTTTGAGACTCCTTTCCACAATTCCTTATAGGTTATTGACACCTTGGTCGATTCATTTATATCATCTGATTTCACAATGTCTTTATTAGGGGTGATGTTATCCTTTGTGCATCCCCCAGGGTTCATCTTAATATATGGACATTCTATCCTCAATTCTATCTTCAAGGAATACTTATATCCTGTAATTGGAAATCCAATCATATATCCTTAATAAAGGTCACTTTTCAATCATTCTCATCTTAATCATCTATAGGTAGCTTAATGTTAACCTTTCTTTCAAACGAATGTCGGTCTACATGACCTTCCAAAAGACAACATATGTCTATCTACTCTTTCATACAGAACTTGGTAATGGTAGCAAGGATGTTCTGGAAGATATTGGTCGTGTTCAACGTGAATTTCTTAGTGCCTAATGCTCTTTTTGAGGACACTAAGCTTCATATAACATTTATGCATCATACTGCACTGACTTTGGCAATCTTCGTAACTTTTCAGTGGTCGCTACCCTCAATCCTAATACGTCCATGGTATATATAAAATCCATCATTCTGTATCTCAATTCAATTTATATCAAAAGTCCTCGCGGTTGGCACTTGATTAGAAGCACCCCGCTTTGTCCTTACATTGCTGGTTCAGTCACTTGATAATCCTTAGTGACTTGGCCCCATCTGGCCATGCTAAAATATGTGAGTTTAGGGGTTGGCTACTAGCATTACTTTTCTAGCGATTGCCGGCATAGTGCCTTCTTCTTTTATACATTTTAATCTTTCCAAAACTTTATTCCATATAAGTCTCAATCGACTTCTCGGTGCCACGCCCGGTCACCCTTTTCTTTACTTTTATCCTTTCAACTATTCTTATTAATTCCACGCGCCACAAAAGCTTAACACTTCTGGCATAACAACATTTTCATTTAAGTCAATCCCAGAATTTCTCAGTCCGGCTTGTTTCTTAATTACATTTCCCTTTTTCCGTCCAATCTCAACTTCAAAATTTTGTCTCTACAATCAATCGTAATAATTGGGATCTATCTACCAATCCGTGTAGCGGCTACCTTACCCAATTCATAGGGTTTGCCTCAGTTTCCACTCTCCTCAGTGATGTATTCGGATAGTCCGAAAGACAAGGTTTACCAAATTTCGTCCCATTCCTTTCCAGAATCAGGGAAATTTGGTCAATCTATCCACCTTCTGGTAACACTACGAAGATTCATTTCGAAACCCGAAGAAAACTCTAGGAACATCCAAACAGGTCGAACCGTAAGCAGTTAGAGTAACGGTACGTTTGACATAAAGTTGGGAGTCTAACCATTGGAAGGAACCAAATATATATACCTCCCTTAGAAGAGAAAATCAAAGTTTCCAAACTGAAACATACCAAATCTTCCTGGTATATAATCGTCCTAATAGTCGATACTACCGAATACTAGTCTACCTAAAATCTAGTCTTAGAATGAACACTACCGTCAAGTTAGTCTTTCCACGAAACTGGCACTACCAGGGCCTTCCGAATCTGATGAACCGTGCTGTCCGAATGCATCTACAATTGCACTGCCGTGTTGCACAAGCACAGCACCTAAACCTGTACGAGGTGCATCCTAATAAATTCCAAAATTTTCCTTCCTCTAATAGATAACGCTAATGCTGGGTCATTACCAATTTTATCTTTAGCTCCAGGGAGATTTTCCCCCATTTATCTTGTACATTCAAACTTTTAGTCTTACTAATAAGTCGGGTTACGGGACTGCACTCTTTGTAAAGTCCTGAGCAAATCTTTGGTAATACCTCGTGAATCTTATGAAATTCCTCACCCTTGCCGGTGTGGTTGGTCTTTCTCCATTTGAAACTGTATTTAACTTGGTGGGGTCGATCAACACTACTCCTATTGATCATGTGTCCTATTAACTGGACTTCATTTTGCCAAAACTCTTACTTCGAGAACTTGGCCTACACCTGTTCTCTTAGGTTTCATCTAAAAGCATTCTCAATTACATCTCAACCACTGCTCGCCTTGCCTAATCCATTTATGATTCAGTGTCAGAATAAGCTTAAGGTAACTACCATAATCCATTCAAGGAAAAGAAAGAATTTAATATTCCTTTGAATCACATGCATCTAATGTTTCTGGTTCATCATTCCACTGAATTGAACTAGACTTATACTTGGTTCCAGATGGTAGCCTTATTACTAGTTTATCATAGACTCACTGGTCTTCTCCTCTTGTAGGTTCTGAGATCATTGTCTCACTTACTACTTCCTTATATTCTTTATCCATTCAGGCTATCACTTTCATTATCTTTACTTCCTAAGCTGATCCATTCATAAAATGGACATCTCACTGAATAAGCCACCTTATCAATCTCATTTTGGCTTCACAACTTATAACCTATGAAATCTGCCTTCTCATGGCGAATTACTACTTGATAATATTCAAACTTAACCCATTTATCAAATGATATGACTGATGACACTTCTTGCCTCTATCTCAATTGTTTCTGGGACTCTACTTCCCAACATATATCGATGTCTTTGATAATCATGAATCATTCTTACTTGCTGGTACTTCATCCGGCAGTCCAGCTATGAATCCAATATGCCTCTTTAATTCTCTTCATAATTCAGTTCTTTACGCTCACTTCTCTGAGCACTATACCTTAACTCTTACAGTCTCTCTGGCTGCGGCCCTCATCTCCTCAAGGTAGACTTCCCTGTCTCTAACAGGATTCTCCCCCTCTGCTGGAACCTCTTCCGGGTCCTCAGTAGGGTACTCTATCGAATCCACCATCCGATCGTCAGCATATAATCAGGCATCATCGTGCTCCTGCTCGTATGCCTCAAGGTCTGTCGCCTTACTAGTTGGTACAAGCACGAGCTAAGTTACTATCATGATACTTAATAGTTCCCATAAGGGTTTTATATGTCAATACTACATTAAGTAGTCCGACTATGAACTTGGCAAGAGTTCTTATTATCTTAATGAATTTATTGTTTTAACGTCGCGTCATCTCTGGGATATATAACGCTCTCTCTGATACCATTTCTGTAACACCCCCAGATCCAGGGTCAGGGATCTAGTCGTTACGGTCTCAATATCCATCCATAAAACCAACATAATTTAAATTACAACCTTGTGACCCAAAACAACAACATAAAACACACCCGTTATAGTCCCAGAGATGAAATCAGAGTAACCATTAATATTATTAATCACAAGTTGGAGTTCTTACAACCCAAAGAATTACAATTTTACAATTTACATGCTCTTTGCCATCCATTGGTATATGCCATATACATAAATACATTTGGTGCACAAATGCTAACAACTAGCCTACCAGAGGCTGCATCCTCAGCAATGGTAACTATGACCTCCGCGATTAATCCTCTGACGGCTAACACCTGCTATGCTGAGTGCGCCTTGCGCGGCCATCTGATCTAGCTGTTGTGGTGATATAAATAAATAAAGCAAGGGTGAGCAATAGCCCACCAAAAATATAATTGAACAGTGATAATATATAACAGTCCAAAATATCTTTGAAACCATATGCCATGCATTAACGATGTAGTACCAATATAAGGTATGAGATGAAGTTACAAGGTAACTCAAAATATATTTGTTTTGAATAAATATCTGCTATGTCAAAGATGAGCCAGATATTATCAACTTTTCATAATAGAGGAACTTGCAGGAAGAATATTGCAATTCCAATTCAAACACTTTTCAAACCTGCCAATAATGATAAGGTTGCAGGAAATTTCCAACATTGAGAGATGAACTAATACTGGAGTTTGACGCGCCAGGAGACATAGCATTTACATGATGATCAGTCGCATGTTATGCTCCCCACCTCTTGTTTACTACATGTAGAAGGAAGCACCGACGGATTTACTTGTCTACCGCCCTCTGGAACCCCCCGGCCAACGGTTGGGCCATTTGCTGGACCGGCGCCACTGGGTCACTTACGCATCTCCTAGTTCATTTCACATCCATAACTTTGAAACGTGAAGTTCCTCCCCCTTTCCCCAAGTATATTACTTGTTGATAGGACTCCACAAAGTAGTCGTATCTAGTTGGAAAGGAAAAATCACCAATATTTCCCAAGCTGATGCTTGTTAATGGATATAAACTTGTTCCATCAATTCTTACCCCTCGAGCGTTGAGGAGGTAACCAAAAAGACTCATATCGATGCTTGAAAGAATCAAGATGTGAGTGACAAGATAGTTTTAGCAAGTATAGGACCGGGCAGTCCAATAAATAACATCTCTCAAGTGAGGTCCCCTTATATACGTTTGGAAGTTGAGCGAGTATTTAAATCTTCTTTAAGATAGATTTAAATAAAAATAGAGTTTTGGAAACCTCCCCTTGATAAAAATAGTCATAAACTACTCCAAAATATTTTACACCATATCTGAAGGTGACATATAATCTTTGAATAATATGAATCATTATAAAAGAACTTAAAAGGATTTAAATAAATATTCCAAGAATATTTATTAACTCAATATTAATTAAGGAATATGAATAAATCATAATATTACTCGTAAGTAATCCTCGAATGAATATTTAGAATTATTTACTAAATAACTCTCTTCTTTATATGAATATTCCAGATAATATTCATTAATTAAATAAACTCAAATAAATGTTTAAAATAATGTTCACTAAATAAATCCAATCTTAAATGGATATTTGAAAATAATAATGTTTATTGGTGAAATAAACATCCCTTGGATATTTGATATAATATTCATTAAATTAATAATGAATATTCAACTTAAAAATGATATTTATTGATGAAATAATTGTCGACTGAATATTTGAGACAATATTCATTAAATAAATAATGAATATTCAATCTTAATAATATTTATCGAAGAAATGATTATCGAATGAATATTCGAAATTATGTTCAGCTTATCGATGAACTGAAGTTCGAATCAATGTTCAACTAATATTTATAAAATAAATAGAGATTGAATGAATATTCGAAATAATATTCATTTAAATAATAAGGCTCGAATGAACATTAAAATAATATTCATTAAATAAATAACTCGAATGAATATTCAAAATAATATTTATCGAAGAAATAAGAATGAATATTTTCTAAGTAAATAACTTAACTGAGGGTTCGAAATAATATTCGAATATTAAATCGACTTTAGATAAATATTAAAGATAATGTTCATCGAATAATTAAATATCTGATGAATAACCCGAATAATATTTATCAAATAATCTCAAAGGAATATCTCGATAATATTCGCCAGATAATAAATGGGAAATATTTACTTAATTATTTTCCTCTGAAAATAATGTCAATATATCAAGAAATAACGACTCCCGGTCTATAATCAAGGAATGAGGTTCAGATGCCCTTCGTTTAAGGGTCTTATAAATTTTCGGCTTATAACTGATATAATAACTATCTAGCTCATAAGCCAACAATAATTCAGGGAACAAGTATATCAATATGACTTTGAAAGTAGGCATGCGTGCTATGGCATATGTATAACAGAAAGCATACATATATATATACTCACAACAACAGTCTTTTAAAAAGGATTTGAAACTTGCCTGGGAATCGGGTGCGGGTAGGGGTAGTGGTAGCGTGTCCCGGGTCAGCCTGATGATCTATAAATAGCCAAGGCATTCGGGATTAATCACTTAACACCTTTCAAAGGGTTAAGTATAAACTTAACTTAAATCGAAACACGTTTTCAAGTCGTTTCGTTATACCCCTCTAATTCACTCTTATTATTGCTTTTATTACCCGACACTTGTTCGTTACTAAAGCATGACATTACACTTACATATGGTAAGTATTTAAATCGTATAAGTTTTAAAGTCGAAATATTAGACCTCGATATTTATCGATCGTTTTCTAAGTGGTTTACCGAAGTTATAACCAAGTATACCTCTTAGGGGTACTTTCGTACTTAGCCATGATTCGAACATTTTTATAAAATCGGAAAACGATCCATTCGACATGTGGTATTCTCCCACACCTTCATTTTTACCTCTAATATTTAATTATTAAGATTCGCCACTGATTTCGCAATATTAAAGGGATCCAATTTCGGTTACGAACTTTTGATTACGGTTCCGAACCACTTTCACGAATTTAATCATAACTCCTAAACCGTAAGTCCATTTCATGCGATCTTTATATCAAAACGAAGCTCATAACATACTCTAGCTTATCATGGCATAAATCGAAGATAATCAGTGAGTTACATCTACTGTAAAGTTCGTGGTCTTAAGGTTAACGAAATTTCGACATTACGACGGCTATAAATCGAACGTTCTAAAAATTATAACAACAATACCAAGCCACACCGGGCACAAATCCAACTTATACACATGTTCATCATCTCAAAAAGTCCAGAAGCTACTGATCTTAGCATCAAAATCATCATGCTTCTTAAATCAACTAAACCACTTAACTAATCATGCTTATAACATTATTATGAACATACTACTCTAAAATCATCAAGAACAAGCATAATCTCAAAGTAAGATCTAGGGTTTTCAAGACTTATACCTTCCTTGGAGTATGATCTAGCCTTACTAAGCTTGGTATGGTCCTTGGATAGCCTTAAGTTAGCTAAGATCAACCATGAAAACAAGAAAATCAAAGATTAGTTCATGAAAACACTATTCACCCTCCTCTTGAATCATTTTTTTGAAAATGGAAAAAGAAGAGATTGAAGCTAAGATTTTGAGGAGATCATTTTTATGAATTATAGGACTCACCATAAAAGTTTCAAGATCAAACAATGGTTGGAAGTGGGATTTCTCCCCTTGAATTAAGAAAAAGCCGAATGTAAAGGAAAGAGAGAGAGTTGGTGTTCTTGCTTGGTTGCTATTGGATAATGATGCATAAAGTAATGTTTTTAGATAATATCTCATGTCAAACACCTTTATTAAAGTGATGATGCACTAGATGATGTCTTTAGCAAGCCATGTGTTGATCTTTTGGTGGTTTAAGGCTAACCAAGTGGTTTGATTGCTAAGTACTTAGTTGATTCCCTTGATTCTAGTTACTCTTGTAACTATGTTGGTTACTAGATATTTTCTAGTGGCTTGTGGATGACTCTTGCTCCCTCTGCTTGTTCCTTTGTCCGTTTATTGCTTAATTCGTTGATCGTTCGAGGGAATAACTCATTCGTTTCTAACTAGGGTTTTACCGAAAACCTTCTTAATATTTCTAATACTATTCTTCATCATTCTTAATACTTCTCGAATTTAAATTCTTTAATTCCCTTTTATAAATCCTTAAGTCTTGCAGTGTCCAGGGAAATCTCGGAGAAAATAAAAGTGCTCTTTTTCTGAATCCGACAGCTTTTACATACACTTATTTTCCTCCTGGATCACTAGTACGAACTCAGAAATCCGTTCCGAATACTGGGTATAACATTATTATAATAATATTCCAAATTCCACCAAAATCACTATTCATCACTTATTTTTATTTAATTCCTATAATTAGGAAAATGAACCTGGTTCACCCTCGAGTGTTCCTTAACCTTTTTACGGAACCGCTGGGCTTATAATAGATATTGATTTGGATGACATGAGGGTATCTATTTCTCTCTAGGGAATCTTATCTTAACTTTCTAGGAGATAGATTATTCTAATCTAAGTTATCACCCAATAGCATCCTTCAGGCCATATAACCTTGGAATATATATCCTTTCATTATTCATTCTTTAAAGCCAGTATTACATTGTAGTTGTAACCACTGTTCACTCTTACATCAATACATAATAAAAGTTTTAATTCTACCCAAAAATCTGGGTTCTTACATAAACAATTACAGAAAATTATTTTTTTTTAATTTTTTGGACAATATACGTCGGTTGTTTAGAATAACCGACGTAAAAGGATAACAATATACGTCGGTTGTTTAGAAGAACCGACGTAAAAGGATACAATATACGTCGGTTGTTTAGAAGAACCGACGTAAAAGGATACAATACACGTCGCCTTTTTAACCGACGTAAAAGACTCTGACCTTATACGTCGCCAGCCCATACGTCGCCATTTAACCGACGTATAAGACCTATTTAACCGACGTAAAAGACCAGTTTTCTACTAGTGTGGATACTATGTCTATATCTGAAGAAGGAGGTACTTAACTAATATGGGCTAAAAGTAAGCCCTAAAAACACATTTAATGTGGCATTAATTAGACCTAAAATGGTCCAAACGTGGGGCCCACCAGATGGACCCAAACCCTATTTATAATATTAATTTCGTAATTAATATTAAGGATAATAACATGCTCAGCAATAAGAGTCAGATAAGGATATTACTCCTACAAGGAACTGACTCCTACAAGGAAGGAGTCTAGAACCTTCCTCAAGGCGGTGACTTGCCCACCAAGTCACCTAATTCTACTACAATTCTAGGGCTTCTCAGCCTATATAAAGGGTCTGACCCCTCATTCTCAGAACTACGTTTTTTGGCTTGATCTTTGATACACATCAAAGTACGTAGGCATCTTGTGGAGGCAGATTTAGCCACGAGCACGAGAGCAGCCATTAAAGCACGAAGCTCACGCACCCTAGCATTAACTTCATAACATTAACCTAGTTTTTATTCCATAACATTAACTTCATGATTTTTGAATTCATAAATTCTATTCTGATTTTATTGTTATATGTTTTGACATCAATAACTCAGATTTATGCTTCAGATTTTAAAGCATAAATAGGGGGAGATTGTTAGGAATAATTTATGAGTTGTGATGTTAAGAATAGAATTTTACTTATACTTCTTGTATATCCTGATTTATAAAGGATTTAGCACTTTGTATAGGAAATATGTGTTAGACAGTTATCTGTAAAGTTTAGTCAGGAATGAACAGTGCATCGAGTACTACATGTCAGGAATTGAGATTGAATCCTGATACGTCAAGTCAAGTTGGGAAGACAAATCAACCATGGTTCAAACACGAAGAACAGCACCAAACTCTACCGAGGCTTTACCAATTAGCACTGCTCCGCCCCTCACCTCTGAGACGATCATCACTGAACAAGGGACGATCCCCCAAACTCAAGTTTCTCAGCCCTCAGGGACGAATCCCCATGCTGAGAGAACGTTACCCATGGTCGTCCACCCAAGCCAAGAAACTAGCTCTCTTCAGATGATGGTTTTTCCTCTGGTTGATCCCAATCGCCTGTTACCACCGGGTGTACAGATCCATACTACGTATTACCCCATGAATACCAACCCGATGTATGGTCTGCCTAACTACTCTCCAATTACTCAAGGTCCTGGACCCAGTGGCCACGCCTTGTATATCGGAGATCGAGAGTACTATGACTATTCCGGCCCCTATACTGATGATACATCATCTGACGATGATGATCGTGATAACGCCCCGAGGAGGCGACGTGCCAGTAGAGAACCAAGAAGAAAAACACAAACTATCCATGATGGACCTCCCTTAACAGCTGCTGAGAGAATCAAGGCTCATGAGGCTGAGATTCTGAGGATAAAGAAAGATATTGCGAGGGAACAAGCTAGGTTGAACCAAACTCAACCCCCTCCAACCTCAAGACCAATTCCCGTCATAGACTTAGAGAGATCTTCAAGAAGGCAGAGAAGGGCTAACGCTCCAACTGAAAGAACAATAAGGGTGGAAACCCATAAGAGCAACCCCAAGGATCTGATGCCACTTGGGGATCCTGATGATCTTACACCCCCATTTACTGAGGAGGTAATGAATGCTCGTATCTCAAAAAAGTTTAAGATGCCAACAATTAAGGCTTATGATGGAACGGGCGATCCCGAGAACCACGTTAGGACGTTCTCGAACGCACTGCTGTTGCAGCCTGCAAGTGACGCCTTGAAGTGTAGGGCGTTCCCTCAAACCTTGTCGGGCATGGCTCAAAGATGGTACAGCCGCTTGCCTGTGAATTCGATTAGCTCCTTTAAGGAGTTAAGCACCGCTTTTATTAGTCAGTTCATCAGCGGGAGAATTCATGAAAAAAGTTCCGCATCTCTCATGTATGTGGTACAAGGGAAGAATGAAAAAATGAGAGATTACATCAAGCGATTCACTAAGGAGACGTTGAACATCACTGATCTGGAGAACAAGGTGGCAATGGTAGCTCTGGAACATGGAACCACTGATGAATTTTTTAAAAGGTCATTGGCAAAGCATCCTCCGAAAAACATGGCCGAGCTCCAACGAAGAGCTGACAAATACATTAAAACTGAAGATAGCATGAAGAAAGAAGCCACAGTAAGTGGAGGAGGAGGTAACAACGACTCCAAGAAGCAAAAGCAAGACCAAGAGTATGATGCTAGGGACAAGTATCCCCGAACTAGCGAGGACTCCGACTATGCCCCTAAGAAGAACCAAGGACCAAGGTTCACTGAGTATGCAAGGTTGAATACTCCTAGGAGTCGAATCTTGTTGGACATTGAGAAGGATAAGGATTTCTGATGGCCGAAGCCACTCAGGGGTGATCCCGCGAAGAGAAACAAGAATCAGTATTGCTGATTCCACAGAGATGTGGGGCATGACACTGATGATTGCAAGCAACTCAAAGATGAGATCGAGTTTTTGATTCGTAGAGGGATACTGAGCCACTTCACTAAGGGTGAAGACCGTGGTAATCAGAGAAGAGAGTATGATATGAGGGATAACGATCAAGATTGCAACCCACAGCCCCGAGGGCCAGTAATCAACATGATCTCAGGAGGCCCGACCGGCACAACAAGGAATTCTCGGAAGGCTTATGCTAGATAAGTGATGCACATCATGGGAGAGGCCCCGAAGCATGCAAGAACTGGAGTAATGGTTGGTTTTGATGACTCAGACTTGGAAGGGGTGAAGTTCCCCCATGACGACCCATTGGTCATAACTTCTGTGATTGGAAACTCAGAGGTGAAGCGAGTCTTGATAGACGATGGAGCTTCCGTTGACATTCTATTTCATGAGGCATTTATGAAGATAGGGTACAATGATTCTCAGTTGACCCCCAATAACATTCCACCTATATATGGATTTAATGGAGTAGAATCCAGAGTTGAAGGGACTATTCAGTTGCCTGTAACTATTGGGCAGGAGCCCAAGGAGGCCACTCAGATGTTGAACTTCCTGGTAATCAAGGCGGTTTCAACGTACAACGCTATCCTCGGGAGGATTGGACTTCATGCATTCAAGGCTGTTGCCTCAACGTATCATACGAAGATCAAGTTCCTAACTAGGAATGGTGTTGGAGAACATAAAGGTGATCAAAATATGGCACGAAGCTGTTATGTAGTCTCGTTAATGCCTGAAGGAGTCGGGGGCAGGTCCTTCCGATTGAAGACATGGATGTCCGCAGTGATAAGGAACACCAAGAAAGGCCAGCAGAGGACATCACACATAAGCCTCGGACAGCCATTAAGGCTAAGGCGTCAACTGATTTCGTGGTTGAATGTACCAATAACAGCCAAGAAGTCGGGGGGTAGGAGATGGTAACTACCCCTGGGAAAGAGGATAAAAATGAAGAACTTGTACCTGAGCTAAAGGAGTATTGGGTGCTCTATTTTGATGGAGCATCAAAAACAAAATCTAGTGGTGCAGGTTTGGTTTTGCAAAGCCCTGATGGGTTCACAGTTGAGTATGCTTTGAAGTTGGATTTTCCTACTACCAACAATGAAGCTGAGTATGAGGCATTGATAGCCGGGTTGGGCTTGGCCAGAATCATGAGGGTCAAGAACCTCAAAGTTTGTGGAGATTCAAGACTGGTAGTCTCGCAGGTGAATGGCGAATTTGAGGCCAAGGATGAAACTATGGCAAGGTATTTGAAAGTTATAAAAGCAATTATGACTCAGTTTGATGAGTGCTACGTGGAGCATATTCCGAGGGAAGAGAACGTTAAGGCTGATGCCCTGTCCAAGTTCGCTTTTTCTGAAATCGAGAATTATGCAGGGAGTGTTTACTTCCAGGTCTTGAAGGCCCCGACCATCAACTCTAAGCTGGTAGCACCAGTTGATGTAAGCTGAAGGATAGAGCCTCTCAAAGCTCATCTTGAGACTGGTTAGCTCCCTGATAATGCTTTAAAAGCACAGAAACTATTAGTGAGAATGTTGAGATAAGAGGTCCTTTGTCATTCCATACTTCAAATCTCGAATCTCAAATCCCGACACAAAATTTAAGCCTTGATGGCCAACAAGGCTGTCTACCTCCAATCGAGCTTGTCGTTTGAGTTTAAGGACTCGAATCAAGAGTCGTCAGTCAAGTTGAGACCTAAGAAAGGTTATATGAGCATAAGAAGAAGGTTGGAAACCTAGAATCAAGCTAAAGGGTTGAAAACCAACAAAGGCATACCAGGCCTAAGGTCAAGCGCTAAGGAGCAAGTGAACTACCTGAATGATCAACCGAGAAGGAAGACCTCCTCCATGAGAAACAAGGATGAGGTAAGAACTAAAGAACTTCATCACAAGGATGAGAGTCAAGGGTTGATGATAACCTTAAGACCAAGGATTCAACAAACAAGTTAAAGCCTGGAAGGTCACGAAGATTAAGAAAAATGTCGTTTGAGTTCAAGGTTAATGAAACCCTTCAAGGCATAGCAAACACCTCCATCAACATACCAAGACTGATTTTCAATCCTGAGCCAAGGCACGAACGAAGCCGAAATTAAAATTTAGCACCGTTTAGTGCCGTTAGCATCTACTAGCACCGTTTAGTGCCTTTTAGCGCTGTTTAGTGCCGTTAGTACCATTTAGTGCTGTTAGTGCCGTTTAGCGCCGATTAGCACCGTTTGAACATGGATGATTTTAGTGTTAACTCGAATAACTTGTAGAAGGGGGGGGGGGTTGAATACAAGTTATATAATCGTGTCTGATTTTTGCTTGATTATATGAACAAGAATAAACGAATGAATCAAACTCTTGTTTGTATTAATAAGATCAAATACAAACTCTACCAAAGGTGTACAATACCTTTAGCAGCTGCTGACAATACAAATATCTCTCTGTTTGTTTCGAACTTCTCGAATACAAACCTTATACAGAGCTACGCACATTCGTCTTCACAACACACGCTCTTTACAATGATATTGAGAGAGTATTTATAATGCTACCTATCAACTAATAACAGAAAGATATAATCTATACATGACAATGTTCTGCCTTCTAGTCGATAGTTTCCATCAATAGAAAACTCTTTCCTTCATAATATCTTCTTGCTTGTTCTTCAAACAACGATCCTGTTTTATAGCACTTGCCAGTTTCTGTAGCATCCATAATGACATCATCAGTAACAAAACTGATATCAGGATCTGTACACTGCATCAGTATCTGATCAACCATCAGTATTGAACCATCATCAGGATTTGCCCTTTGTTCCTGACATGTAGTCTCCGATACACTGTTCATTCCTGACTAAACTATACAGATAACTGTCTTACACATAAATCCTATATACAGTGCTAAATCCTTTATAAGATCAGGATTACAAGAAGTATAATGTGTAAATTCTATTCTTAACATCACAACTTATGAATTATTCCTAACAATCTCCCCCTATTTATGCTTTAAAATCTGAAGCATAAATCCAAGTTGTGGATGTCAAAACATATAACAATACAACCAGAATAGAATTTATGAATGTAGAATTATGAAGTTAAGTACCTCCTTCTCAGATGTAGACATTTATCTAGTACTTAGAAGAAAGAATTTTAACTATTAATGTTGCTCTTCCTTTACCACTTCCTAGCTGAGATTCACCACTGTCACTCCTGGTTCTTCTTTTAACTTCCCTTTGTCTGCCTTTTATCTCCCCCAGCTTTATCTTTATCTCCTTCAGTCTGGTGGTGTTGTTGTTGTCTTTGAATTGTCTTTATCTCCCCCTTTTTGACATCAGCAACATTAATTCCAATAGATTCAGAAACAGAACAAATGAGATTCATAAGAACTGCTTGATTTTCTATAATTGTGACTTGGTTATCTTCAAGTGATTGAAGTCTTGTTTGAATAGCAATTTGAGAATTCTGAATATCTTTCAAAACATCAGAATGAACTTCAATGTTGGAAGTGCTTCTAGTATCTTCAGTATCAGAATCAGAAAGAATTGTATCTTCAATTCTTGTAGAAGAAGTTGCTTGAGTTGTATGATATTCAAGTAATAAAACCTGATTAGAAGTATCAACATCTTCATCTTTCTGATCTGGAACTGAAACATGATCATCATATCCTTCACCAGTATTCTGTGTACTAACATCTTCAAATCCTGACTCCTCCTTAGAGTGATCAGAGACTGTAGATGTCTCAATTCTAGCTGATATTGGAAGTACATACAAAGGAACACTAGGATCATTAGGATCTTCATCTAGTACATATGTATCAAGAGATTGCTTTACCCTGGCACCTCTTCTGTTAATGATTCCTGCAAGCCTCTCCTTTTGCTTCTGAGCTTTAATTTCTGGCTTTGCATTGTGATGTGCTAGGTCATTCTTCTGATACATTTTGATGAATGAATAAGTACCAGCATCCATACCTAAATTTTCAGACCAAGATTCAGGAAAAACCTGATCCCAGAAATCAAATGATGGTTTCCTAATTTTCTCTTCCTCACTATGGAGTTGATCATCCATACTCTCATTCTCACTTTGACTTACTAAACTCAACACTCTTTCTACCTCACCTTTTGCCTGGTCAGGAGCCAGCCGCTCAAATTGTGGATCTAAGTCCATCTTTTCAAGTGTATCACTCAAATTTGGATAAGTGCTCTCATGACCTACAGAAAAATAGGGTTTAGAAGGAGTTTTTATACCTGAACTCACATGGAGAGAGGGTTCCTCATTTGGCATGTGGCTTGAGGTTTTTTCTAAGGAGTGAGCTGCTATAATCTCTGAACCCTTAAAATCATCTTCTTTCTTTCCAGAGACTACAGGCTCCAGTATACCACTTTCAGGTTCTTTACTAAACTCTGATGTCTTCAGTAATACTTCATTAGACACCATAGTTAGTACATCACCGTCTTTAAGTGTTGTTTGCTGAGACACACCCTCAAGGTGGATAGACTCTGACTAAACAAAATTTATTTGATCTTCAGAAAAATCAACCAAAGTCATTCCTCTCATATCATAGGGTATCTCACTTGCATTCTCAGTCATCACAGAAGACCTTTCAACATCAGCTATCACAGCTCCTGAGTCATCCTTCCTTTGACTAGATGGTTCTTGTGTTGCAGTGACTGTGATCTGATCTTTCCTACTATTCACCACTGGTGCAATAGTATCTTCTGTTGACTGCTTTCCTCTATCTACTTCCTCCAGTTGTTCACCTTGAGCTAAAGCATCTTCAATAATGACATCCTTGTCAAATAGATATGCATGTAGTGATTGAAGTGCAACATGCTTCGAGAGTCCAAATTTCTTAACTAATTGTCTTCTGACAGATACATAGAAATACATCTTCATTAAGTCAAGTCTTTGATGTAGAAGTCCATATTCATCTGGAAATAAAAGTTTTGGTACTTTTTCAACCAGAAAATCTAGAACAGGCCTTGACAACTTCACTTTGAGAAAAATTAGTCCCATAGCCAGTCTGTATGATAATGTAGTTTCCCATGAAGAATCAATATCCAGATCTCTCTTGTCAAATACTGACATAGATGTAGCTTGATTTGTAGAAACCTGCATGATATTAGTTGGACTAGACTCTGTGTGTGTAGGTGACAATTAAATCTTTCTCCTTGTTCTCCTGATATAGTGAGCAAAAGATTTATCCTGAGAAGACTCAAGAGGTGTAGACACAGAAGTGATCTTGGGATGAGATCTCTGTTCAATAGGCATAGTCTTTTGAGAGACAGTATCCAGTAACTGTTTTCCCTTTTTAAGAACTACAGCCTTTTGAGAGACTGCAGCCAGGCTGTGATTAGGTTTTTCATCTCTTTGTGCAAACAGAGAAAGTTGAATTGCAGCCTTCAATTCTGCTCTCTCAGCAAGAGTTAAATCATCATCATCTTCACTAGAATTACTGCTACTACTTGACACAACAAATCTTCTCTTCCTTACAACTGATGTCTTTTGAGAAACACCAGAGGTTGGTTTCTTTGAAACAATAGGCTGTGGATCAAAATTTGGTTCTTGAATTGTTTCAGAGACTATAATGTTTTGGGCTACTTGGGTAGACACTGGTGGATTCTCCTCCAATTGAGATTCCTGAGCCATTTCACCACAAAAGAAAGAAGAATTGTATAAAGTAAGAAGATGAGTTTTAAGAATTACCTGAAAATGATGTGGATAATGAATTGCAGGTATTTCATCTAGATTCTTTTCATTGTCCTTCTTTATAATGTCAGAGAAAATTCTCTTTTGCTATTCATAAGAAGAAACACAATGTTCTCTACCAAATCTAGTTTCAACATCAGGAATGAAATGGTTAACAAACATTTGCATAAATCTATGATAATAAACCATTTTCCTGTTTTGATCTCTTAACCCAAGTTTGATACTCATCTGACTTAAGATAATATGACCAATGTTAATTACTCTGTCATAAAGCAAACCATAAGCAATATGTGATGTAACAGAAGTAATTTGCTGAAAAGAACTACATTTGCCAGTAAAACATTTAGCAATTTGATCAAAATAAAAAGACCATTCCTTTCTAAGAAAAGACCTATTCAACTTGCTCATGTTATCTAGAGGTCCACTATAACCTAATTCAGACAACATAGTTCTTATATTATCATCAGATGGTTCATTCTCATAAATATCAGTAACAGGTAAGCAAAGTACTGAATTAACAACAGATTCAGTAATGTCAAATGAATCTTGTCCTAAATGTAGAACAATCTTACCTGATTGACTCTGAGTAGAATCAATTACCTCAGCATTCTCCCAAGCTTGTGAAACAGCTACTTGATTAATCTGTGGAGATGCTGTCAATGCATAACTTAATGGTCCATACGCCAGAAAGTCCATGATTGGATGAAAATCAGATGCCACTCCTTCCTTGTTGGTGATAGCTGCTACATGATTGTTTGTCATAAAATCAAAGTCACCAAACTTGAAGGCTACTGATTTAGGTAATCTTCTCTGAGCTGCCATTTTTGATCTGAAGAGAACTTGAAAAATTCTTGAAATGGATTAGTGATTTTGAAAACTCAAGAGTGATTTTTTGCTTTAGAAAATGTAAAATTAGAGAAAGCAATTACACGATTAGAGTTTCAAAACAAATATATTTCACAAATCTTTCAGACCACTATCCCACGTTGACACGTAGATTGACAGGTGTCAGTCCCTGAAAAATGCGGTTACCCACGATTTTTGGAAAATAAAATCCAAAATTGTTTTTCATGAAATAAATCAGGGTATAAATAATCAATACTGATCAGCTTCCTTTTCCTGTTGACCTCTCATCAAATCTGATGATCACACATGAAATCCTGATCAATATCATCCTGATTCCAGAGACTTAATATGGAGTTTCCACGTGGCATTTTTCTTTTCTCTGAAAAAGAAATAAACAATTAATCTAAACAGAAAATCAATTGGTTAGATATATTCAATATTTCTTGAAAACAAGAAATACAGTCACATGCAATAATTAGCATTTGACTTCATTAAAACTTCCAAGTGACTGCTAAGCTTCTCACGTCTTTCTTTAAAAGAAACAGACGCCTTCTGCCATTCTCCATAAACCTTTCAATTTCTTTTCTTCTCAACAATGCTTCTCAAACCAAAATTCCATTCAAACCCATTCTTTAGATCTTTCTCGGTCGATGAACATCCTGTTCTTGATCATCTCTTTGAACAGACAACTCTTCTCATCGAACTAATCATGGATGGATTGGTTTTCGAAAATATCCAGAGGTTTCTCCTAGAACTTCCATCTGTTGGATACAATCTTCCCCTAACCTCCTCAAAACTTGAGGATGAAGAATTTGGCCGAGAGTCTGAGGTTGATCTTGATGGGGATGCTATACATTTAAGTTAGCTGCTCTCATTCAAGTCGTCCAGACAAGGAATCCAAGAGCAAACGAGGCTGTTCAATCCCCTGATGGATTTCTTGAGATGCTCCTTGTCCTATACCTCAGAGTTCATATCAATAGACAAGTATAGAATTATCAGTAGAAATTAGACAAAAAGATGTTGTATTTCATTTCCATGTAATGATTTCAATTAATGAAAATACAATTTCTTGTTATCTACTTGTCTTTTGATTATTGAATGATGTATAAATTATCAATATGCAAATATCAAAACATGCTACTATAGACTTTACACATCACAAAATTAGATTACTACACAAAGTAAACGTCAGGATTTGAAACATTTCCATAATCCTGATACTGACATAATACTGATGACGTCAGCATCCTGATAATAAATCTAATCCTGATGATTATTAACAAGTCTATCATACTGAAATTTATCAAGGCAAAGTGTTATAGCTCAAGCATTTAACAATCAATTATAGATCCTGACAGGAATATCAAGTCTATAAGCTAAGAACAACATACCTTACTGCTTTTGCAGATGTTACAGATTTAAAAATTTAACATTCCTAACTCACTTACTAGTCTACTGAATGTAGTCTCATCAAGTGGTTTAGTTAGAATATCTGCAAGCTGTTTGTCAGTAGGAACAAAATGAAGTCCCGCAGTACCATTCTCAATATGTTCTGTAATAACCCGGATTTTTCAAGAAATGAATTTATTATTATTTCAATAGTAATATGTTTTCCTAAAATGAGGAGGAATTTTTTTTTTATTTAATTACTTAATTATTTTCGGTTAAGTGGAACCGGGACCCTTTTAAAAAAATTTATTGACTGAGTAGATACCCCGAGTCAATAGTTTATTTGTGCAAAGATTTTAGTTTTGGAATGTGAAATTATTCAATAAAGATTTTATTTTAAATTACTGAATAATTTAGAGATTTTAAAATCCTTAGAAAATGATTATTTTGATTATTTGAGGATTTGTAGAAATTACTTGATTAATTTATAATATCGAGAATTTGGGATTTTACTAAAACAATAGTGTTTGTAGTATTTTTATAAAGCCCTGTAAATTGTGAATTATGAATCACAATTATTATTTTTATGATTTGTTTTTATAAATTATTAATATTTGTAAAATGCATATCAATTTAGAAAATTGAGATTTAATTCCAATTCTTTCTCCAAAAGTCTTTAAAAATATTCTAGTATTTAATTATGCTAGAAATTTTATTTTTACAAATTAGAGTTTTTAACTCTAAATATTATTTAAAGTGTGTAGTAATTAAATGTATTGCTTTTAGTTGTTATTGGGCTTGAGGCCCATTAGGGCAACACAGCTTATATACATACAAACACACGCAGCCACACAGTTATACATACACGCAGCCGCATAAACCATCGGGGAGGGGGAGAGAATATCAGTCGGGAGGGAAAAATCGGGAGAGAGGAAGAAGAGAGTTTGGGGGTTTGATTTTGAACCAATTAAAACCTATACAAACATATATATGAGCGTGTGTGTGTGTTGAATCGTGGGTGTGGGTGTGCAAGGGGGAAGGGGATAGCAGCTCAGGTCGCGGGGGAGGGGAAGACCACCGCGCGGTGGCGGGTGGCCGGCGGTGGTGGTGGTTCTCCGGCAGTTGGCGCGCAGGAGAGAGAGAGAGAGAGAGAGAGAGAGAGAGAGAGAGAGAGAGATGGGGGAGATTGATTTTCCGGTGGTTTGATTTTCGGGCGAGTTGAATCGGAATCGGAATGGTATAATTTCGCATTTTATTTATTTAATTTTCGTATTGCATTAGTTGTAAATTTTGATATAAATTAATGGTTGTAATTTAATTAGTTGTAAATTGTGATAATTTAATTGACTTTAAATTGTGAGATTATTGTGGTAATTTGTTAGTTTAAATTGCGAGGTTAATTATGGTGGTAATTAGTTAGTTTAAATTGCGAGGTTAATTATGGTGGTTTAATTAGTTTAAATGGAAAGCTTAATGTGGTAATGGGTATAATTAGACTAAAATTGTAAGATTATGATTATTGGTTGAATTTTCGATATTTAATTCGGAAGGTATGTTTGTAATTATAATTGTTGAGTTTAATTATGGGTCCGATTAAAGGTTCGGGTTAGTGATTGTTAATTGTTAATTGTTAGTGAGTATTTATTAATTGTCGGATAATATATTCGGGTTAGTTGTCAAGTAATTGTTAAGTGCTAATTGCTAATTGTTAGTTTCCAAATTGTAATTTTTAAATTGTTAAGTGCTAAGTGCTAAGTGCTAAGTGCTAATTGTTATCGTCATATGAGGTATAGTTATAAGAGTTGGCTTATCGGTAAATGTCTATGTGCTAAATGGTTTAAGTCGGGTCGTAGCAATTGTTAGAAGTCATAGTGCCAACTACGTGGTGTTGGCTTAAATGTGGATAAACTTAGTTTACTTTTCCTTATGTGCTAGTTGCCGCATGTCTGGGCGGGTACTTTTCCTTATGTGCTAGTTGCCGCATGTCTGGGCGGGTACTTTTCCTTATGTGCTAGTTGCCGCATGTCTGGGCGGGTACTTTTATTACTTGTTTACTTTGCTGCAAGTTGAGGCAGCTTTATTTTTATTTAAAACAGGGTTGAATTGTTTTGATTGCATTTGAGGGGCTGTGCCCATAGTCCGATAAACGAATACCTCATGCCCAAATTTTCTGAAAATCCCCTGCAATCAAATTTATTTAATTTAGTTAAATACAATGGTCTAGAAGCATGAAATGGATATTAATTGTTATGTGAATATGTGCTAAGTGAACTATTTGAGGGTTAATTGTTGTCTCGAGGATTTATGTGCTAAGTGATTTAATTCAAGGATTTATGTGTTTCGAGGATTAATTGTGTTTGAGGATTAGCTATTAATCAAGTTTTGTCGTAGAAGGTCAATGGTATTATAAATGTATAGGTTAAGTGAAGTTGACTAAATGGTGGTATAGGGTTATGATATGTTGGTACTAGGAAATGTCCACTTTATATAAGGGGACTCTTCCCGTGTTGTTTGCTATTACTAAATGTCTTATGTGCAATAAGTGGTGTTAGAGTAGTCAACTATAGGGAGGACACCTATAGTTTGACTTTATGTTATTTAGTGATAATCCCGAGTTGTGTCTACTCGATATACGAGGTAGGACTGACACGCACTCATAACTATTTCAGCACCATTAGGGCGAAATCAAATTGGAGCGACGTGCGATCCAAAAAAGAAGATCGAGACGTCAGGTAAGGTCCATGGAATTACTTGGACGAGGTACGAAGGATTTGTTCGCGGTTTCTATTTTCTGCTAAGGACCAGAGGCAAGTTTACTATGCATACTCTATTGTTCAGAGTATATTTATTTTAAATATATGAAATGTGTTAAATAAGTTTTCAATCCATAATCGCGAGTTTTTTTTTCCAACCTTGTACTTCTTCTCCTAAATCATTGTATTCCTTGCTCTGCCAATAATATTAAATCCTGCTCGTGCAATAACCAAAACCCCATGGCTTATAATACTGTTGATGGGCAGTGATATTTTTATGGCTCTATATCTTGATTTATACGGTACATATATATATATATCTATAAACTTTTCGTACCATGGAAGTGGACTATATGTTATGAGGTATATATTTAGGTATCGGAATAAGAAAGGCTCCAAGGGTAGAGCATGTATTGAGTTTTAGAACTTAGCCCGCGTGTCGGGGCTATTTTGTATTGTATGTTTTCGAAAACCCGGGCAAAGCTTTTAAAAAGAATTTCGCAATAATTAACCTAAAGGCAACATCACCAATAAACCAGTGTTTATTTAATTAATAGATGCTCCTGAAAGCATTTACTAATTAAATAAACCTCATTCGCCTAATTAAATTTATTTAATTGGATGAATATCATTTTCAAAACGCTTTCTTAAAATCACTTTGTCCCGGAGAAATAATAAAACAATTTAATGGATTGATTCTATCTAGTATATTATTTATCGGAGATAGTTTATTTTCAATACGGATTAAAGAAATTCCAATGGTTATAAATTGGTTACTTTCAGCTTAAACCAGCTAGATTGATGTCGGTATATGTTACTTGAATGCTTATTAATTATTTCTTATTGACCGAGAGTCAGTAGTAGTTATTTGATAAAGTGGCTAAAGTTTGGAGACTGCTGGAGAGATTTCGTCTTGATTTTGATTAGAAATATTCCAAGAGTTGTATTTGGGTGTTTTGTGGTTATTAAATATTCCAGTATTAATAGTAAATATTATTTGAATATTACTTAATAAATGAATATTAATTTGAGTATTCTTTTAAAAAGGGATTATTGAATATTTATTATTTGTTACATAGTAGTCAAATATTTATTAAATACTCTAAGTGTTTTGAAGGTTATAAAACACTATTTAAAGGTTGTCTAAGGACTTTCATAGTCATGTAAAATATTATATTTTGAATCTATCTAGGTAAGTTACTTTTCAAGAACTTATATATATATGGAATTACCCTGTTGTGGTTACAATCTTTATGCGTACCATTTTCCATGTGTGATCACAAAACCCTGTGTCGAGATTGATATCGGTACAAGTGTATATCTATACTTGAACTCTTTTGAACTCAAAACATTTTCGAAAACCCCCGGTCAGGTTTTACTCTCTTGCTCGTTTTTCGAGAAATTATTGGTCGACTTCCGTCGAACTTCAACTACTCAAGTTTTCTATCAAAATGATTTTGACAAGAAAAGAAAAAGGGGACTCTGGCAGGTGTGGGAATCGTTGACGAACGATTCCCGGGATGTGCAAGCGGCCGTGAGCCAGGCGGTCCATCAATTATTATTCCGGCCCAGGTGTTGCCGAAGGATGATTACGGATGTAGTTTTCATCGAGGGTGATTACGGATGTAGTTTTCACTCGGGGATAGTTACGGATGTAGTTTATATCCTTCTAC
Organism: Kitagawia praeruptora; assembly: GCA_037693485.1. Lineage (NCBI taxonomy): Eukaryota > Viridiplantae > Streptophyta > Magnoliopsida > Apiales > Apiaceae > Kitagawia > Kitagawia praeruptora. The sequence continues at coordinate 100,975,691 of CM075345.1, forward strand.
CGGTAGAGAAGACCCGCGGATTATTGGACTTGGATGTGGCGACTGATCATCGTCAATCCTTGTCAGGTTTTTATGTTTTCTTTAAGTCCCATCCTCCACTTTGGAAAAATACTCAAACACTGCTTCTTAGGCCTAAGTGCCAAGTAGCCGATAGTGTTGTTTTCAATTTTGAAAGATGATGAATTCATGCAGTATCTAGAACTGCAAGATTATTCTAACAATAATGGCACGTGCTTGTGCATTTTTGCAATTATTCAAAAGATGAAAGATGGTTCATCAGTTAATGATGTTAAGTCCCAAATGTTTTGCTTCAAGAGCTTTGACTCTCTTCCTATCAGTTATTTCTGAGTTTAACTTATCAAATGGTTAACGAACTTATATCATGTACAGAATCTTGAACTGTAAGGTGTTTTGATGATAATGATTTACTCATGTGTATATACTTACAAACTTGAGGAGTATTAAAAAAAAGGGAACTTTATAATGGCTTGGTTTATGAAGGGTGATAATAACTATCTTAGCAGCATATTGAACTGCATATTTTGAAAAGCTCCCTAAGAGGTTATCAATACTATGAGGTATGGTATGTGGATAAGGTATGAGGATTACTATTGTTGGCATGAACTTACTTTATTTATCTGATGTTACTCGAAATGTCATATATCCCCTACTGAGGTTTCATTGTTGTAAATATTTCAAAATTGATATTAAGTATCGTTATATTTCGAAAACTCCATGTGTATATTGATATATATTGTTGTGCTCTATTAATACTTGCTGGGCAATTCTTTCGCTCATACTTGCTTGTTTTATATATTAACCTTTCAGAGGAAGGTAGATGATTGAGGCTTATCTGCATGGCTCAGAAGAAGCAGGCAGTACGCCCTTATGAAGATGATATGATCCAGAAAAGTTATAGCTGGAATAAGTTATATGTAAGTACATTGATGTGTAATATATATTACTTTGTACTGAGTAGTACTAGTTGCTGGTGTACTTCCCAACGAAGCTATACTAGTAGTATAAGATTTTTAAGACATAGTGCGATGTAATAGAATGGATGTAATAAAGATGTGAAGATTTTAGTTCTTGTTTCTAGCCCTATGACCTAAAAGATGCTTGGTGGTTGGGGTCGCAGAGTTATATTTTAGTTTTAATGATTACAGATGGTTTAATGTTGTTAAACATGTAATTTGATGTTAAGGGTTTCCGCGTGACGACCAAATCCCTGACCCCGGATTTGGGGCGTTACATGTTCTCTAATAAAATGATACCTGACATCAATGTGCTTAGTCCTTGAATGTTGAACTGGATTTTCTGCAATTTTAATAGCACTAGTATTATCACAAAACATAGGAATATTACTAAGTGTCATACCATAATCCATCAACTGATTTCTCATCCAAAGGAGCCGTGCACAACAATTGCCTGCTACTATGTACTCAGCTTCTGCAGTTAATGTTGAAACAGATTGTTGCTTCTTGCTTGCCCAAGAAATCAATCTATTTCCCAAGAATTGACATGTACCTATAGTACTTTTCCTGTCTATCTTACACCCTGCATAATCAGAGTCTGAATAGCCAATTAGAAAGAAATCAGATTCTCTAGGATACCACAAACCAAGATTTGGAGTTCCTTTGAGATATCTAAAAATTCTCTTCACAGCAATTAAATGAGATTCCTTAGGATCACTTTGGAATCTAGCACATAAACAGGTAGAAAACATTATATCTGGCCTACTTGCAGTTAGATATAACAATGAGCCTATCATGCCTCTATAACTAGTATTATCCACACTCTTCCCCTTAGGATCAGAGTCTAGTTTAGTGGCTGTTGCCATGGGTGTTTTTGCAACTACACAGTCTTGAAAGTCAAACCTTCTTAAAAGATCTTTGATATACTTTGACTGATTAATGAAAATACCAGTCTCAGTCTGTTTGACCTGCAAGCCTAAAAAAAAATTTAATTCACCCATCATGCTCATCTGATACTTAGACTGCATAAGCTTGCTAAACTTAGCACACAACTTTTCATTAGCAGAACCAAAAATAATATCATCAACATAAACTTGAACTAAAAGCAATTCACCTTTTATCTTTCTAAAGAATAGAGTTTTGTCAATTGTACCTCTTGTGAAGCCATTTTCAAGAAGAAATTTAGACAAAGTCTCATACCATGCTCTTGGTGCCTGCTTTAGTCCATAGAGTGCCTTGTCAAGTTCGTAGACATGATTTGGAAACTTTGGATCAACAAATCCAGGTGGCTGTTCCACATACACTTCCTCATCAAGTTTGCCATTTAGAAAAGCACTCTTTACATCCATCTGGTATACCTTGAATTTTGAATGAGCTGCAAATGCAAGAAACATTCTGATTGCTTCCAATCTTGCTACAGGTGCAAAGGTCTCATCATAATCAATGCCTTCTTCCTGAGAATAACCCTTGGCCACCAGTCTTGCTTTGTTTCTTACAATCATACCTGATTCATCTAGCTTGTTTCTGAAAACCCATCTTGCACCAACAATAGATCTATCTTTAGGTCTTGGTACCAGTTTCCAGACTTTGTTTCTCTCAAACTCATTTAACTCCTCCTGCATTGCAATTACCCAATCAGGATCCTGTAAGGCTTCTTCAACCTTCTTAGGTTCATTCTTTGAGAGAAAACAACTATACAAGCATTCATTTTGAATTGATCTTCTAGTTCGAACACCACTATTTGGATCACCAATTATCAAATCTTCAGTATGATCCTTTGTCCATTTTCTAACAGGTGGTAGATTAACTCTGCTAGTCTCTCCCCCTATGTTAGTGGTATCTCTTGTAGAAGAATTCTCTCTACCTTCAAAAACTCTCCTTTGATCAATAGAATCAGTAGATTCCATATTGCTGCTAGTTACTGATCTTTCCTCAGTAGACTCTGAAAGGTCAGTTCCTGATGGAGTAGACTCTGAAACGTCAATTCCTGATGGAATAGACTCTGAAAGGCTAGTCTGCTCCTGATGATCACTGTGTTCTCTTTGATTTATTTGCTCCCCCTCAACAGTAGCATTCCTTTGAGAAGCAATAGAAATTCCTTCTGGAGAACCTTCATCATCACTTGAGAGTATCTCAGAATTCTTCAGATTTTCAAATTCCAATTTGTCATGGCTTTCATCAGTTTGCAAAATTCCAAATTTCTTATCATCAAATGCAACATGAATTGATTCCATAACAATGTGAGTTCTGAGATTATAAACTGTGACAGCCCCAAATCCGGGGTCATGAATTTGGGCCATCACGAACCAACTTCCATTCAAAATCAATATCTCTTGAGGTTTTTTTTTTAATACTTATGCAATTGACCCCACAATAATACACCCACACACACCAGTCATATGCTCAAAGAACAACATTCACCATAGTAAAGGTTTAAAGTTAGAAAGTTATTACAACCCAGAATCATACTTCAGTACATTGCTGAGTGATGCTTCTACAAGAAGCATTTCAACAACCAAATTTATTACAATCTTTCAAACTTACACACTTAATATACATAAGCCCACTAAACCCCTTGCGATGGTCATCTACCTCGGGGATTGATGCTAACGAGCTCTCAGAAGGTCGCCTTTCCCTTACCCTCTTGCGGGGCGTTCTGCGTAGTATTGGCATACCTAGCTGTATATAAATAAGTAGCAAGAGTGAGCTATAATAGCTCAGCAAGATAATATTGAAAACTAGAATTTAAAATGTAACCAAGTATAAATGTATATACATATGTAAGCAGTAACCAAATCATAAACTTTAAGGAAGAATAAAACTCTTATTTAATAATACATCATCCACTTACTATTATAAGAAAGAAATCTAAGGTAATACAGTATCAGTTTCTCTTCTTAAATATTATAACAACCAATATACCCTTTTAGTGTAATATTTTAAAATAACATAAATACTTGAATAAATCTCTCACTATCAGCTTCTCATTTCCCTCCTGTACAGTAATTTTATAAATTAATATAAAATCAGTTTCTCTTCATCTATATCAATAATTCCATCTTTCATATCATTTTCCCTTTCCAGTATATCAATCTGACTTTATCATTTATTCTTTATTCACATATTGTAGGGGTTTTCACTGTTGCCGAATATGTGAGGCACGATGATCAGTCGCCCTCCGTATCCGTCCATTTTTACTACCGGTAGAAGGAGGAAGGTCTACCACTACATCCCCCTGGAGGAAGGTCTACCACTACATCCTCCTTCGGCAACTCTTGGGCCGATTTAAAATATTGATTGCTGGACTGTGCAGCACACAGCCTCTTACGCTTTTTATTGATTGATTGCTGGACTGTGCAGCACACAACCTCTTACGCTTTTTATTGCTATCCCCCTTTTTATAAGATCATTATTCAATTTATCAACACCATTTCACATTTCCATATGTCATTCACTTATCTCATTTCCATTCTCGCACATTACTTCTATAAAATATATGTATATAACATACACTAAAAAGAATGTTTATAATATAGCATTATAAACCATATAACCCTAGATAACAACTGATACCATTCTCTTTCATATCTCTTTTACCCTAGAGCATATTCGCTCCATTCGTAGTCATCTCTATATTCATATTCCAGAAAACATATTCATCTCTCTTTAACTTCCCACAATCAAGAAAATATATTCTTTGCAATATAACAACAAAAGCATCACATATACATAAATATATGTCATGATATCATTATTATTCCGAAGATAAATAATTTTTAAAGTAGGGATAGAAGGATCTTGCCTCGATTTCTGTATCCTGACAGTAAGGCTGGTTCCTCCTCCGAAATTTCTATAAACACAAAAGAACCGTCATTAGAATACCATATCTCTTACTCACTACCCTCTCGTATAACAAAACTCTTTACACTTCAACATATGTTTAACGTATTATTATTACCCCAAAGGTTCAAGGACTTAACCATTTATAAACTAAATCAAAGTTTCAGGGGTTTTCACCATTTTCCCTAACGACCACACTTAACTGTAAAAATTCTCAGAAAATATGGATTTCGAATTTTAATGCAAGGTCAACTGCTAGGAACTCTCTGACCACTCTACTACACCATCCCAAAATTTCGTGGCTTATAAAAATGTCTAAGTATGGTAACTTTAACCTCAAAGTTGATACAATTACGTTTTCTCGGTTTTCGAATGCCTTTCACTAAAACTGACTTTTCTCCTAAACCGTTCATCAGATTTTAACGCACCTTATATCAAAACGATCTATGAACTAAGCTCTATCATTTCATGGTCACTAAGTGTGCTAGACAGTAAGGTACCGTACTGCATTGGTGTCCAAAAACAGGGCAGTTTGTAGTTCTAACGAAAATCGGACATTATAACGGCTATATTTTCATACTTTCCAAAATCAAACCCCTCCAAATCAATCATCCACCTTATACACCATCACATATACCATGTGGTCATCATACCAACCATGGATTTCCAAGTCCACAACACAATTTCCATACCATTCAAACACATATAAACAACTATAACCATAAGATTACATGATTTAGTACTACTTATCTTAGAAACCAACTAAAATCATCAAAACCCAAAGGATTCAAGCTAGGGTTTCAAGCTAATCATCAACTTTAAAGAGTATACTAACATGAATAACCTCACCAAGCTCTTATACTACCTTGGTATAGTCTAGATCATGCAAAGAAATCAAGAAACAAGGTTAACACTTAGAAAACACTATTCATCATCAACTTTGGAGATTTTATTACCTTGCCAAATGATGTTAGTTTGCTATGAAACTTTGTGCTAGTCTTGATCTATCCTCCAAGATGCTCCATGATTTTTCTCTTGGTTTAATCTTGAAGAGAATTAGGGTTTTGGATTTTATTTTTATTTTTTTCTTCTTTTTCTCCTTGCTTGGCCGAATGGCTTCTTTTGGATGGGAAAGTGTTTGCTTTGCTTGTTTTTATCTTATCACATCCTAATCTTATTAATATAGCTTATCTTGGAAGCTTGGTTGCTAGTTAAAAGACTAATCTACCCTTAATAACAAGTTAGTGGAAGATGATGTCATTATTATGTCATAATAGCTCCTTTTTCTTGATTTTCTTTTCTAATTATAATGCTAGCACTCTTGGTAATTATAATGTGGTATATATATCCTTGCTATATTATAATCTTGGTTGTTTGGTTTCCATACTCGTCTAATTGTGGTTCGTTTCGAATATATCTCACTATCCAGTGGTTTTGAAATCGTTTATAAAATCCAAATTCCCTTAGCATCCTCTTAACTTAAAATCCCTTAGTTTAACTTACATTCACTAATTCCTCAATATATAATCCCTTTAATATTTCTATGTTCCTTAATAGCCAAGATATAGAAGTTCGTTCGAGCTCCAAATCCTCAAAACTTAAATTTATGAATTCCTGAAATCCATCGTCATTTCGAGTCACTTATTTTCCTAGTATATCACTAATATGGTTTCTGTTTGTTCACTTTCCATCTCTAACATAGTGTACCTACACACCATTTCCCTAAATTCCTCAAGATTACTATTCATTTGGGCACTGTAGCCTTTTCAAAGTTAGGGTTATTACATCCTTCCCCCCTTAAAAGGATTCCGTCCCGGAATCAAATCAGAAATGTCCATAGATACCTTTTCATCTACACCTTACAATTTCTATACCACTTTCTCCATCCTTTTTCCTTCATAATATCTCTATCTTGTTTGCGCAAAATTACACCAATATAAACTTGCTTGTCATTCATCAACATTCCTCTTTTAGTTATGGTTATCGGCCACCACATTGGCCTTTCCTGAATAGTAGTGTATCTCACTTATGGTTTATTCCTATGTTGATCTCTATCATGACATAAAATATACATATTTTGCTCTTATTATATCTTGTCTCTGTAAAATCTTCCAGAAATCCAACTAGAATAAGATTCTTTGAAACAATTGTAAGAAAATATTACCTATAATATATATTTCCTGTTCGTATTTAAATGAGTCTATGGTTTACCCCCAAAATACTATTATTCTCCTTTTTATAGAATTTCTAGACCCCAACAGATACTGATTTTCCTTATCTAGATTATCAACCTACCTATACCATTCATTGACCACATTGATTCCTAACCAAACGTTTACACTAAAAATTTAAATACTAGAAAAATGTTCACCTGCATCTGTATCCGGCTTTCTCAATGCCTCTCCTAAAGTCATGTTATACACTCTAGCAGTAGGCCTATTTGAAGCAGTCACACTCTGTCCTGACGCAGACGACCCACCAAAACGACAATCCCTAGCAAAATGTCCTAATCTTCCACATTGATAACACTTCTTTTCAGCTGATGGACACCTGTCCCGATAATGTCCTTTTTGTCCACAATTAAAGCAAGTTACTTCTAACATCTTACACTCTCCGATATGCTTCTTACCACACGTGTTGCAATCTGGCAATGGTGGTCGCGATTGATTAGACTGGAAGGTTCCTGTGGATCTACCCCCCTGATTCACAGTCTCATTGGTAGTCTTATTATTCCCTGACTTTCCTCCAAACTGGGGTTTTTGTCCTTTACCAAATTTGTTAAAATAGCTTCCCTCACTTGAACCTCCCTTCTGACCTTCAAATTTTCTTTCCTTATTTTCTCGTCCTATTTGAGTCTGTTCACTCTCAGCTTCGATAATGGATGCCTTATGAACTACCGCAACATACTCGGTCAACTCAAATGGTGCCACTCTAGTACGTAGCCATGGTTTCAATCCTTGTTGGAACCTTTTCGCTCGTTGCTCTTCAGTACGCACGAATTCTGGAACAAACCTAGACAGTTCTGTAAACTTAGTTTCATACTCTGCCACTGATAGGTTTTCCTGCTTTAGCTCCAAAAACTTTATTTCCATCTGGTTCTCCAAGTACCTAGGGGAATATTTGTCTAGAAACACCCTAGTGAAACGCTCCCAAGTTATCACTCCCGCTCCCTCGAGATTTTTCTTAGCTTCCCACCAATAATTTGCTTCTCCCTTTAGGAGATAGGCTGCAAAGACTGTCTTCTGATCTTCCTCTACCCTCAGTATCTCAAAAGCTTTCTCCATCTCTTTCAGCCATGCCCTGGCTGCTACTGGGTTAGTGGTTCCCTCAAATTCTGGGGGTTTTAGTGACTTAAAAGCACGAAAAGAGTTAGCTGCCTGGTTGGGAAGAACAGGTGGTTGTGGCGGATTCTGTGGATTAGCTAAATTCTGCCTCAAAAGTTCCATAAATTGGTTAAAAGGGTTACCACCCTGACTTCCCTGTTGGCCAGTTGATTCATCTTCTTCTTCCTCATGATCTTGTTCATTATGAGCGTTTTCATCCTGCCTATTCTGACTTGCTTCCTCTCTCTCATTTTCCCTTGCATTCATTCTATTATTACGCTTAGGCGGCATGATTCTGTATATAATAATATTCTTCATTAATCACCCAAATTTAGGGTACAATATACATCATTTCCATATATGCACAACTATATCATTAGTTAATCTTATTTATGCATCCCAGTATTTTTAACTTCACACAAGTAATATTTAATTATAATACAACTTTGACAAATAAGCTTAGTACTTTTAGCACAATAACCTTTTCATTTAAGTCAATCACCTCATATAAATCAACATTTTTGAATCTCAACATTTAATATCAAAATACAATAAAATTAGGCAAAGTACATAAACTTCATTAATTTACATAAATATTTTACAACTTGGGTACAACGTCTTTTACTACTAATATCATACGTCATAGAGTACAAGGTTCGAAACCCCAAAAGCATAACTGTACATACTAACTCGCTATAACAAAAGCACTACTAGCTATCCTCTAATCAGACTGGGATTAAGACAGTAAACAACTAACCTAATCCCCAAAATGACATCCACAAGATGACTAGTCTGATTAGTATCCAAGACTACTACTCCTAATCATGGTAACGACGCCCTGATAACGTCCCTGATCTGCGCTACCATAGTGGTGACTGTATCAACTATCTGAGCCCTCCATACTGGATCTCCTCTGTCTCCCAACATCGTCCTAATGTCACCGAGTGCCCGTAGCTCGATACTGACTATGCTCAAATTCAACCCATCTGGTATCACACCTCCTCCTCCTCTCGCCCTGTCTAACCTCTGTATAAGCGTATCTATAGTCCGACGGGACTCATCCAGCTGTCCCTGAAGGGCAAAGTACTCTGACAAGAAAATAGCTGGCAACTGGCCAGCTGGTAACATAGGTGCCTCCTGAGGTGGCATAGCATCTGGGGGAGGTACATCTACAAGTGGGGGTGCATCCACTGGTGGAGGTGGTGGTGGTGCAAATGGTGGGGATGGAGGAACTGGCTCTGTGTCCGCATCCTCGGAAGGGTCATCCTCCAACTCATCCTCTGACAAGATAAAGTGTCCTGGTGGAGTGAACTGCTCAACTGGATCCTCAAAAGGGTCGGGGCTAGGTAGAGGAGATGGAACTGGGACAGGTGGGACAGGAGTAGGAGTCACGTGAATGTCCCTCCACTCAATCGGCTCCTCAGGTATAACAGATAACCTAGGCCTCTTACGTAAAGGCATCTCCTCCTCAGGAATATCCGTCCGCACTCGGGAAGGTCCGGCCCCATCAGGTCCTACATATGGTCTACCAGAATATGGCACTATGGCCACAGCATCCCTCTGCCTGCGCTCCTCAGCCTCCTCCCTCAGTCTCTGCTCATATCTCTCTCTAGCACTCGCCCGTCGTCTCTCCCTGAGGTCATCAATAGCATACTCTGGAACCTCTACACCTATCAGCAACAAGTCTCTAATCTCCTGCTCGGGTAGTCCTAGCCACTGGGGGTCTCGACTCGGCTCACCCATCTCTGCTCCCTATAATAAAACATAAAATTCTATTAGTAACGGTCTATAAAATTATAAACAATACTTAAAATAAATACTACCTGCGATATACCACCCCTGAACTTGATGGAAGTTCAAAATTTAATATTATAAATGATACAATATTATTATCACTCTTGTTCCTGAGCATTATGACTCTTAGCTCTGATACCAACTGTGACAGCCCCAAATCCGGGGTCATGAATTTGGGCCATCACGAACCAACTTCCATTCAAAATCAATATCTCTTGAGGTTTTTTTTTTTTTTTAATACTTATGCAATTGACCCCACAATAATACACCCACACACACCAGTCATATGCTCAAAGAACAACATTCACCATAGTAAAGGTTTAAAGTTAGAAAGTTATTACAACCCAGAATCATACTTCAGTACATTGCTGAGTGATGCTTCTACAAGAAGCATTTCAACAACCAAATTTATTACAATCTTTCAAACTTACACACTTAATATACATAAGCCCACTAAACCCCTTGCGATGGTCATCTACCTCGGGGATTGATGCTAACGAGCTCTCAGAAGGTCGCCTTTCCCTTACCCTCTTGCGGGGCATTCTGCGTAGTATTGGCATACCTAGCTGTATATAAATAAGTAGCAAGAGTGAGCTATAATAGCTCAGCAAGATAATATTGAAAACTAGAATTTAAAATGTAACCAAGTATAAATGTATATACATATGTAAGCAGTAACCAAATCATAAACTTTAAGGAAGAATAAAACTCTTATTTAATAATACATCATCCACTTACTATTATAAGAAAGAAATCTAAGGTAATACAGTATCAGTTTCTCTTCTTAAATATTATAACAACCAATATACCCTTTTAGTGTAATATTTTAAAATAACATAAATACTTGAATAAATCTCTCACTATCAGCTTCTCATTTCCCTCCTGTACAGTAATTTTATAAATTAATATAAAATCAGTTTCTCTTCATCTATATCAATAATTCCATCTTTCATATCATTTTCCCTTTCCAGTATATCAATCTGACTTTATCATTTATTCTTTATTCACATATTGTAGGGGTTTTCACTGTTGCCGAATATGTGAGGCACGATGATCAGTCGCCCTCCGTATCCGTCCATTTTTACTACCGGTAGAAGGAGGAAGGTCTACCACTACATCCCCCTGGAGGAAGGTCTACCACTACATCCTCCTTCGGCAACTCTTGGGCCGATTTAAAATATTGATTGCTGGACTGTGCAGCACACAGCCTCTTACGCTTTTTATTGATTGATTGCTGGACTGTGCAGCACACAACCTCTTACGCTTTTTATTGCTATCCCCCTTTTTATAAGATCATTATTCAATTTATCAACACCATTTCACATTTCCATATGTCATTCACTTATCTCATTTCCATTCTCGCACATTACTTCTATAAAATATATGTATATAACATACACTAAAAAGAATGTTTATAATATAGCATTATAAACCATATAACCCTAGATAACAACTGATACCATTCTCTTTCATATCTCTTTTACCCTAGAGCATATTCGCTCCATTCGTAGTCATCTCTATATTCATATTCCAGAAAACATATTCATCTCTCTTTAACTTCCCACAATCAAGAAAATATATTCTTTGCAATATAACAACAAAAGCATCACATATACATAAATATATGTCATGATATCATTATTATTCCGAAGATAAATAATTTTTAAAGTAGGGATAGAAGGATCTTGCCTCGATTTCTGTATCCTGACAGTAAGGCTGGTTCCTCCTCCGGAATTTCTATAAACACAAAAGAACCGTCATTAGAATACCATATCTCTTACTCACTACCCTCTCGTATAACAAAACTCTTTACACTTCAACATATGTTTAACGTATTATTATTACCCCAAAGGTTCAAGGACTTAACCATTTATAAACTAAATCAAAGTTTCAGGGGTTTTCACCATTTTCCCTAACGACCACACTTAACTGTAAAAATTCTCAGAAAATATGGATTTCGAATTTTAATGCAAGGTCAACTGCTAGGAACTCTCTGACCAATCTACTACACCATCCCAAAATTTCGTGGCTTATAAAAATGTCTAAGTATGGTAACTTTAACCTCAAAGTTGATACAATTACGTTTTCTCGGTTTTCGAATGCCTTTCACTAAAACTGACTTTTCTCCTAAACCGTTCATCAGATTTTAACGCACCTTATATCAAAACGATCTATGAACTAAGCTCTATCATTTCATGGTCACTAAGTGTGCTAGACAGTAAGGTACCGTACTGCATTGGTGTCCAAAAACAGGGCAGTTTGTAGTTCTAACGAAAATCGGACATTATAACGGCTATATTTTCATACTTTCCAAAATCAAACCCCTCCAAATCAATCATCCACCTTATACACCATCACATATACCATGTGGTCATCATACCAACCATGGATTTCCAAGTCCACAACACAATTTCCATACCATTCAAACACATATAAACAACTATAACCATAAGATTACATGATTTAGTACTACTTATCTTAGAAACCAACTAAAATCATCAAAACCCAAAGGATTCAAGCTAGGGTTTCAAGCTAATCATCAACTTTAAAGAGTATACTAACATGAATAACCTCACCAAGCTCTTATACTACCTTGGTATAGTCTAGATCATGCAAAGAAATCAAGAAACAAGGTTAACACTTAGAAAACACTATTCATCATCAACTTTGGAGATTTTATTACCTTGCCAAATGATGTTAGTTTGCTATGAAACTTTGTGCTAGTCTTGATCTATCCTCCAAGATGCTCCATGATTTTTCTCTTGGTTTAATCTTGAAGAGAATTAGGGTTTTGGATTTTATTTTTATTTTTTTCTTCTTTTTCTCCTTGCTTGGCCGAATGGCTTCTTTTGGATGGGAAAGTGTTTGCTTTGCTTGTTTTTATCTTATCACATCCTAATCTTATTAATATAGCTTATCTTGGAAGCTTGGTTGCTAGTTAAAAGACTAATCTACCCTTAATAACAAGTTAGTGGAAGATGATGTCATTATTATGTCATAATAGCTCCTTTTTCTTGATTTTCTTTTCTAATTATAATGCTAGCACTCTTGGTAATTATAATGTGGTATATATATCCTTGCTATATTATAATCTTGGTTGTTTGGTTTCCATACTCGTCTAATTGTGGTTCGTTTCGAATATATCTCACTATCCAGTGGTTTTGAAATCGTTTATAAAATCCAAATTCCCTTAGCATCCTCTTAACTTAAAATCCCTTAGTTTAACTTACATTCACTAATTCCTCAATATATAATCCCTTTAATATTTCTATGTTCCTTAATAGCCAAGATATAGAAGTTCGTTCGAGCTCCAAATCCTCAAAACTTAAATTTATGAATTCCTGAAATCCATCGTCATTTCGAGTCACTTATTTTCCTAGTATATCACTAATATGGTTTCTGTTTGTTCACTTTCCATCTCTAACATAGTGTACCTACACACCATTTCCCTAAATTCCTCAAGATTACTATTCATTTGGGCACTGTAGCCTTTTCAAAGTTAGGGTTATTACATAAACTTTGAAGGCCTTAGATGCTGAATATCCTAGAAAAATTGCTTCATCCGATTTGGCTTCAAATTTTTCAAGTTGTTCTGGATGAACTTTTAGGACATAGCATTTGCATCCAAAGATGTGAAAGTATTTCACACTTGGTTTCTTTCCTTTGATCATCTCATAGGGAGTTTTTCCATGACTATTTACCAAGGTACAATTTTGAGTGAAACATGCAGTGTTAATAGCTTCTGCCTAAAAATAGGTTGGAAGTTTTGCATCTACAAGCATGGTTCTTGCTGCCTCTATGAGAGTCCTGTTCTTTCTTTCCACTACACCATTCTGCTGAGGTGTACCAGGTGCAGAAAACTGTTGAGTGATTCCATTGTCTGCACAAAACCCCTCCATTATAGAATTCTTGAATTCTGTACCATTGTCACTTCTAAGTACCTTGACTTTGTACTCAGAGTTATTATGAATATTCTTGATGAGTTCAATGATTTGCTGAGAAGCTTCATCCTTCTTGTGTAGAAAGAACACCCATGTAAACCTTGTGAAATCATCCACTATAACTAGAGCATATCTTTTCTTGCTGATAGACATAATGTTTACTGGACCAAACAGATCAAGATGTAGCATGTGAAATGGTTCAGTAATTGAATTTTCAGTCTTGCTCTTGAAAGTGGTTCTTCTTTGCTTTCCAAGCTGACATGCATCACAAAGTCCATCTTGCACAAAATTTGCCAGTGGTAGGCCTCTCACCAAATTGTGCTTAACAAGTTGATTAAGCTTCTTGAAATTAAGATGTGAGAGCTTCTTGTGCCAATTCCAGCTTTCATCACTTGTTGCTTTGCTGTAGAGACATCTAACAATTCCTTTAGATGTATCACTTAAGCTGGCTTCATATATGTTACCATGTCTTTGACCAGTTAGAACAATGTCTTCATTCTGCATATTCAAGATTTTGCATCCTTCTCTGTCAAAGATTGATTTGTAACCTTTATCACCTAGTTGACTTATGCTTAAAAGAGTATGTTTCAAGCCTTCAACCAGTGCTACATTTTCTATGATGACATTCCCCAAAAAAATTGAGCCATATCCCAGAGTTTCTCCTTTGTTGCCATCTCCAAAAGATATTACTGGGCCAGCTTTCCTCTCAAACTTTGTAAGCAGGGACTTCTTTCCAGTCATGTGTCCAGAGCATCCACTGTCCAAGATAATTGAATGCTTCTTTCCTGTGCCCTGCAAACAAAATGTAACTAGTTAGAATTTTTTAGGACCCAACTTTGATTGGATCCTTTCTTACTAGATTTAGAGACAACAGGCTTTGAAGATTTTGCTTTTATTTTACCTATTGCAGAGTCAACTTTAGACTCTGATTTCACAAACTGTTTGTGACTAGGAGTTTCAGATTTCAAAGAATAATAGTCATAATACAGTTCATGATATTCTCTACACATGTAAATGGAATGAAGTAAACTACCACAATGATAACAAGCTTTTTGTGGTTGGTATTGAATTTTCTGAGTCTTGGGGAATCTGGACTCAGTTTTCCAAGAAGGTTTTTGATTGCAGTCTAGGGCCAAATGATTATGATTTCCACACTTATAGCATTTTTTCCTAGGTGCATCAGGTACATTCTTGTAATTATTCTCTTTGTTAATACCTTCTTTTCCATTCCTATATCTTTTGATCTTGCTAGACTCTGAAAGACCATCTAATCTCTGTTTCAACTGAGACTTAGACAGAAACCCTATGTTTACATTCTTAGGTTTCTCTAACACTTTCTCATCTGAATTACTATTGTTAATCCTTTTGTGTACAACAGGGGTACCTTTTGAATCAACAAATTTAACATGATTAGGTTCAGAAACAATTTTCTTACCTTCAGATTTAGATGTGTTAGCTTCTATCTTACTATTATCATTGACAATAGCTACCTTTTCTTCTTGTCTAGCCTTATCAAAACCTAAACCATTAACCTTACCACGAATTCCACTTTCAAAGATTTCTATAGTCTTCTTACTGGAATTGTTAATGGTCTTAATCACATCTCTCTCTTCTTCTAGTTCTTTTCTGACATAGTCATAAGCCTCAAGAATAACACTATAATCATGCTTAGCTTTATCAGAACTTAACTTGTATTCTTCCATTTGAATTAATTTAGATTCAAGAAAATTATTTCTATCAACTAATTTATCATTCTTAACCTTAAGTTCATCTCTTTCACAAGTAAGAATTCTAAAATTAGTCATAAGATTCTTAAACTCAGCATGGATAGATCTAATTTCATCAGAATTTAAGCTATCAAATGAATCAAGAGAGTGAAGTGATACCTTAACAGAGGATGAAGAAGTTTTCTTTGGAGATCCAGGTTTGTCTGAACTATTGGCCATCAATGCAATGTTGTCATAATCCAATTCATCTTCAGAGTCACTGGAATCAGCCCAATCCTTCTGTGTGACCATAAGTGCATTACCCTTTCCTGAATTCCTAGGCTTCTTACACTCACTAGCAAAGTGTCCAAGCTCGCTGCAGTTAAAGCACTTGATCTTGGCCTTATCAAGCTTGACAATTGTACTTTTGTCTTTGTCACTCTTCTTCTCCTCCTTCTTTTGAAAAGTTCCTTTGCTAAATCTTCTCCTGTTGAATCTTCCTTTCTTGAAAGCTTTAGCAAACATAGCAAAGAGTTCCTGCATCTCAGATTCAGAATCATTGTTGTCAGAGTCCATATCAGTAGTCTCTGACTCAGAACTTTCTTTGCTTTTCTTCTTTCTTGAATTCTTTACAGCAATCTCTTCATGCTGTTCTTCAGGAAGCTTATTAACTTCAGATTGAGCAGTAATTGTAATAGTCTTCATCTTTCCTTCACTCCTGCTCTTCTTCTGCTGCTTGTCAAGTTCATAAGCTCTCAATTTTCCATATACTGCCTCTAATGAAATTTCATCCAGATCATTAGCTTCCTCAATCGCAGATATCTTCTCATTGTAGAAATCAGGCAAAGCTTTCATGAACTTTGTATTCATATCCTCCAAGTCATAATATTTACCATGCATGGCCATCTCATTGATGAGTTTTGTAAACCTATCAAAGGTATCAGTAAGTGACTCACCAGACTTGGATTCAAAGTACTCATACTGTTGTATAAGTAATGTCCTCATATTCTTCCTGACAGGTTTAGTTCCTTCACAGTGAACCTTAAGATTGTCCCATATATCCTTAGCAGTTTTACAAGAGAGAACATAGTTAGTGAGAACAGAATCAAGACTGTTGAATAATATGTTTCTCACTTTAGCATCTTTAAGAACATTCTCCTTGTCCTTATCTGACCATTTAGATTTTGGCTTCTCTGCTGTATGTTCTGGAACAACCACACCATCAACAGTTGCTTGTCCAACGACCTTTGTTGGAACAAAAGGTCCATCTCTGATTCTGTCAAGATAATCAGGATCTGTTGCTTCCAGATGATGCAACATCTTTACTTCCCATAGAGTATATTCGTTTTTCTTGAGCATAGGAATTTTAGTATTCCCATCCTTG
The DNA here is from genome assembly GCA_037693485.1 of Kitagawia praeruptora. Classification (NCBI taxonomy): domain Eukaryota; kingdom Viridiplantae; phylum Streptophyta; class Magnoliopsida; order Apiales; family Apiaceae; genus Kitagawia; species Kitagawia praeruptora. The sequence continues at coordinate 100,992,653 of CM075345.1, forward strand.
TAACCAGACATGATTGCAGATCTTTATGATTATTCGAAATCAACCTTCTCTGATACCAATTATTAACTCGAATAACTTGTAGAAGGGGGGGGGGGGTTGAATACAAGTTATATAATCGTGTCTGATTTTTGCTTGATTATATGAACAAGAATAAATGAATGAATCAAACTCTTGTTTGTATTAATAAGATCAAATACAAACTCTACCAAAGGTGTACAATACCTTTAGCAGCTGCTGACAATACAAATATCTCTCTGTTTGTTTCAAACTTCTCGAATACAAACCTTATACAGAGCTACGCACATTCGTCTTCACAACACACGCTCTTTACAATGATATTGAGAGAGTATTTATAATGCTACCTATCAACTAATAACAGAAAGATATAATCTATACATGACAATGTTCTGCCTTCTAGTCGATAGTTTCCATCAATAGAAAACTCTTTCCTTCATAATATCTTCTTGCTTGTTCTTCAAACAACGATCCTGTTTTATAGCACTTGCCAGTTTCTGTAGCATCCATAATGACATCATCAGTAACAAAACTGATATCAGGATCTGTACACTTCATCAGTATCTGATCAACCATCAGGATTTGCCCTTTGTTCCTGACATGTAGTCTCCGATACACTGTTCATTCCTGACTAAACTATACAGATAACTGTCTTACACATAAATCCTATATACAGTGCTAAATCCTTTATAAGATCAGGATTACAAGAAGTATAATGTGTAAATTCTATTCTTAACATCACAACTTATGAATTATTCCTAACATTTAGGTCCATAATTTCTAAGACCACGGTTGATTTTAGGTCTGAGATCCATAATTTTTAAGACCACGGATGATTTTAGGTACGAGATCCATAACTTTCTAAGACCACGGTTGGTTTTTGGTCTAGGTTCCGTAGCTCCATCCGACCACGAGCAGGCCGATCACGAGCAGGACGACCACGGAGCATGGGGAGCTTCGGCCGACCACGAGCAGGCCGACCACGGTGCTTCAAGGGGCTTCAGCCGACCTCCGATTGGCCAACCACGACTTGTTCATAGCTCCAGCCGATCACGAGTGATTTGTGGTCCTGGTCCTCGAGTTTTTCGGCTGACCAAGATTGATTTTTAGTCCGGGTCTGTGAGTTGGTATTTAACTTCAATCTTTAAATACTAAACGTGAAAATCAGTACGAGGACGAAATTAATTTTAGCGCCGTTTATCGCCGGTTAGTGCCGTTTAGCGCCGTTAGTGCCGTCTTATGCCGTTTGACACCGTTTAACATTGTTTAAACGATGTTTAAGGCTAATTAACGTTGTGTAGTGCCGTTTAACACCGTTTAGTGTCATTCAACATCGTCGTAAATGTGCCGATCGCTCCATGCTTTACATTAAGATGATATTGTTGAAAATACTCACGTAAGATCAATGAACCCTGACCCAAGTCTCGGATAAGGCCGTTATAACTTCAAGGAAAACCTGATCAGTTTTCCTAGAAGTTGGGGGGCAAATGATATGGGCTAAAAGTAAGCCCTAAAAACACATTTAATGTGGCATTAATTAGACCTAAAATGGTCCAAACGTGGGGCCCACCAGATGGACCCAAACCCTATTTATAATATTAATTTCGTAATTAATATTAAGGGTAATAATATGCTCAGCAATAAGAGTCAGATAAGGATATTACTCCTACAAGGAACTGACTCCTACAAGGAAGGAGTCTAGAACCTTCCTCAAGGCGGTGACTTGCCCACCAAGTCACCTAATTCTACTATAATTCTAGGGCTTCTCAGCCTATATAAAGGGTCTGACCCCTCATTCTCAGAACTACGTTTTTTGGCTTGATCTTTGATACACATCAAAGTACGTAGGCATCTTGTGAAGGTAGATTCAGCCACGAGCACGAGAGCAGCCATTAAAGCACGAAGCTCACGCACCCTAGCATTAAATACAGCGAACCTTAGCCGCAATCTAATAACCTAGTTTTTATTCCATAACATTAACGTCATGATTTTTGAATTCATAAATTCTATTCTGATTATATTGTTATATGTTTTGACATCAATAACTCAGATTTATGCTTCAGATTTTAAAGCATAAATAGGGGGAAATTGTTAGGAATAATTCATGAGTTGTGATGTTAAGAATAGAATTTTACTTATACTTCTTGTATATCCTGATTTATAAATGATTTAGCACTTTGTATAGGAAATATGTGTTAGACAGTTATCTGTAAAGTTTAGTCAGGAATGAACAGTGCATCGAGTACTACATGTCAGGAACTGAGATTGAATCCTGATACGTCAAGTCAAGTACTGATCAAGTACTGATGCGATGGTCAAATCCTGATGCAAGATGGAATCCTGATATCAGTCTTATTACTGATGATGTCATTATGGATGCTACAGAAACTGGCAAGTGCTATAAAACAGGATCTTTGTTTGAGGAACAAGCAAGAAGATTTTATGAAGGAAAGAATGTTCTATTGATGGAAACTATCAACTGGACGGCAGAACATTGTCATGTATAGATTATCTTTCTGTGATTAGTTGATAGGTAGCATTATAAATACTCTCTCTATATCATTGTAAAAAGAGGACGTGAGTTCGTGTGTGAATGTGCGTAGCTCTGTATAAGGTTTGTATTTTAAAGTTCGAAACAAACAGAGAGATTTGGATTGTCAGCAGCTGCTAAAGGTATTGTACACCTTTGGTAGAGTTTGTATTTGATTTTATTAATACAAACAGAGTTTGATTCATTCGTTTATTCTTGTTCATATAATCAAGCAAAAATCAGACACGATTATATAACTTGTATTCAACCCCCCTTCTGACAAGTTATTAGAGTTAACAAGCTTGATGATAGAATGTAGGTTCAAAAATAGCATTTGAAAAAGCTACAATGGTCTGATCAGTAGGATCATAAGAATATTTACTCATATGCATTGAGAAAGAATCAGGAGAACCAACAACATTGCTATAAGAAATTGTAGAAACTAGTTGTTTACTGACATTAGAAACTGGTTGTTTACTGCCAGTATGATTATCAGACCACCAAACAGGTCAAATTTTGGATCTAGTGGAGTGTTTTGAAATTTCAGAAGATGAATTCTGAGGAGGCATAATATGTGTAGAAGTAGAAACAGGTACTTCAATATTACTTGTGATATTATGATTAGAACTGTCATCAGTAGTACTGATGATACTATGATCAGAATGAATAGTACTAGAAGAAGCAGGTAAATCATTAGCAAAAGTAGGAATAGGTATAACACCAGAAGAAGAAACAGTATTACTTGCCAACAGGTCAAGGAAATTATATGAATTTCCTGAAGTAGTATGAGTACTCATAGAAGTAGATGATGAAGATTTAAGATGATATGGAAATATATGTTCATGAAATTTAACATGATGACTCACAAAGATAGAATGATTATCTAGTCTAAGTAGCCTCTAACCCTTTTGTGAATAAGGGTATCCAAGAAAAACACATTGAATGGCTCTTGGTGCTAATTTATCACTAGAATGAGTAGAAGAATAACATAAACAACTAAATATCTTGAGAAAATGATAATCTGGTGGTTTGTTATAAAGTATCTCAAATGGACTTTTAAAATGAAGAATAGGTATAGGTAATATGTTGATAAGATAAATGGCTATAAGAAGACATTCACCCCAATATTTATGAGGAATACCAGCTTGAAAACGTAATGCTCGAGTCATTTCCAGTAAATGTTTGTGTTTACGCTCAACTCGAGCATTTTGTTGTGGAGTATAGATGCAAGATCTTTGATGTTGAATACCAAAATTAGTGAGAAGAGTTTGAAACTTAAAAACTCACTGCCATTATCAGTCCTAATGGTCTTGATATTGAGATTGAAATGATTTTTAATATACAAGACAAAAGTCTGAAATTTTGACAAAACATGAGTTTTATTTGGTAAAAGAAATGTCCAAGTGGCACGATTGCAATCATCAACAATAGTAAGGAAATACTTGCAACCGTGTGTAGTAGCAACATGATAGGGACCCCATACATCCATGTGAACAAGGCCAAAAAGAACTGATTCATGAGACTCACTATGCTTTGGAAAAGAAAGCATTGACTGTTTAGGAATAGGACAAATTGGACAATCTGAATTACAATTGTTTAAAGCTTCAATACAAGAAATATGGCTAAGTACAGAATTAGGAGCATGCCCTAATCTGAGATGCCAGAGTTTAGAATTTACAGAATGTGACTGAGAATTCACAACACAAATAGAAGAATTACAATGACTGTTAGAAGATAAAGAGTAATCAGTCTGAGAAGAAGCTTGATCAAAGTAGTATAGACCTCCTCTCTCAGCACCAGTGCCCAGAATCACTTGGTTTTGGTCCTGAAAAATGCACTGAGAAGAAGTAAAAAGTACACTACAAAGTTATCTTGATTCAATTTACTCACAGAAATAAGATTGCAATTAAAGGCTGGAACCAACAAAACATTGTGCAAAGTAATTTTAGAAGTTAGGAGTACTGAACCAGTTTGATGAACAAGGATAGTATGTTGATTTGGTAAAGCTATGTGGAAAGGTTGAGTTACATTTGTAACATTATGCATGAGTAAAATATTACTGCACATATGATTAGAAGCACCAGTATCTACTATCCATAAAGAACCTATTGAAACAGGTGTATAAGATAGCATAGAATATGCCAAACCTGCCATGTGACCAATGTGATCCTCAGGAGTGTTGTTAGAAGTAGCAGTCTTATCATCATTGTCATTAACTGAGACATTTGCTGCTGAAGTTGATCCATGGAGGTATGAACATCAGTATTAGAATGAGAACCAGATGCAGAAGCACCATATGAAACATTAAAACCACCAGTATTGCCAAAAGTAGAATTTGAACAAGGACTAGAGACTGATTTACAAATCTTTGAATTCTTTCTTGATGTGCTTCAAGAGCACCCATCAGTTCATCAAGAGTAAGTGCTGTCAGATCTTTGGAAACTTCAATGGTCGCTACCACATGTTCGAATTTTTCAGGCAAGCTAATCAAGACTTTCATCACAATCTGTTTGTCTTCTAAGGTATCACCATAACTTTTAATCTAATTTGTTATGGTTGAAGCTTTGGTGAAAAAATCAGAAACAGTTTCACTTTCTTTCATCTGCAAATTATCAAATTCTTTCCAAAGTGATTGAAGTTTTACCGAGATCACTTTGTCATATCCTTGAAACTGCTTCTACAGGATCTCCCATGCTTCTTTTGAAGTTTTTGCACTCATGATACGTGGAAAAATGGCTTTGCTGACTCCTTGATGAATAAAGAGAAGAGCTCTTGCATCCTTTTCTTTATTTTTAAATTCGTTTTGCTTGGCTGCTGTCCAGGACGTTATCTCCTCCTGAGTTGCTGCTGCTTCGTACCCCTCTTCAACTAATTCCCATAAATCATGAGACATAAACAATGTCTTCATTTGAATGCTCCAGAAATCATAACTTTCACCATTGAAAATGGGAATACTGTTTTGAGCATAGCTGAATATTGAATCATTACTTGTTGCCATGATATTTTATGAGAGGAGTAATATGATTTAGGTATTTTTAGGAGTGAGATATGAGATGCTCTGATACCAAATTTGTTGGGTATAGAACTTGAAGAAATTAGGCTAAGGGAATTTTGATGATAAAATTTTATTTATAACTTATCTGACTTACATATGCTGGTAGTATTTCCTTTATATATGTTGGGAATTAATCTAAGTTTGTTTTATTTATTTATGTTTTGTAATATTTGATTTGATTTGATCAAGAAGTCATTGATTTGGTAGTTTGTTTTGGTCGTAAGTTGTTAGAGTAATTGCTAGGAGGTAGGAGGTTGATAAGGTAAGTGGTTAGGTTGTTTCCAAGATTATAGCCACTATGGGTGGAAAGTTTGTTTTTTTTTTCCTCTTATTTAATCTCATGTAATCGTTAGTTTTATTAAGAATAAAAGGTAGTAGTTTTTGCTCTCTATATTTTCTTTATTATGTAATATCTATACGCTTATATACATCATTTGGTATCCGAGCTTGGGTCGTATGCCTAAGTATCAGTCCAAACACACAAAAGAAACCATGGAAATTTCTAAGGCAAAAGAAGGCTATGTGGGTTTAAGCTATCCAATGTTAACAAGAAGCAATTATACAACATGGTCCCTTAAGATGAAAGTGTTCATGAAGGCGCAAGGAGTTTGGGGTGCAATTGAGCAGAAGGATCCCAAGGCAGCAGTTGACGAGAGGACGGTGCAGGTAGCCCTTGCAGCAATATATCAAGGTGTGCCCGAGGAAATATTGTTGGCCATTGCTGAGAAAGAAACTACTAAGGAGGCATGGGAAGCGGTTTAGACGATGTGTATGGGAGAGGAACGAGTAAAGGAGGCAAAGGTGCAAACATTAAAGGGACAGTTTGAGTCTATGGTCATGAAGGAAACAGACCAGGTAGATGATTTTTGTATGAAGCTGAGCGGAATTGTCACGAACATACGGGTTCTTGGTGAAACTATGGAGGAGTCGAGTGTTGTAAGGAAGATTTTGAGAGCAGTCCCAGACAAGTTTCTTCAAATCGCCTCAAGCATCGAGCAATTTGGGGATATGAAGGTGATGACAGTCGAAGAAGTGGTGGGTCGTCTCAAAGCTCACGAGGAAAGGATGAAGGGCAGGTCCGAGAGCGTTGGTGGCGCAGGTGGACAACTTCTCTTGGCATCTCAGAATCAAAGAGCTAGAGGTGGTTCTTTCCGTGACAAGAGTAGGATAAAGTGTTACAACTGTAACATCTTAGGACACTACGCCTCAGAATGCAATAAACCACCACGAGACAGGGGACAAAGACAAGAAGTGAATCTTGCACAGATCACTGATGATGAACCAACATTGCTTTGACAGAATTAAGGCGGCCAGATGGGCAAAGCCAGATGGGCAAAGAATATGTGCCAAATGGGCAAATAAATGGTAACCAGACGGGTGAATAAAGTATTGCCAGACGGGCAAGTTTTAGTAGTGTCAGACGGACAAAACGAAAGCCACACGGGCTGATGAAAGTGATTGCCAGACGGGCAAAGAAGTTGCAAGCCAAACGGGTTTAGTTCATAGCCATACGGGCTAAGTTGAATGTCATATGGGCTATGTTATAAGAATCTGCAAAAAAAACAAGCTTAGATTAAGGGGAGATTGTTGGGAATTAATCTAAGTTTGTTTAATTTATTTATGTTTTGTAATATTTGACTTGATTTGATCAAGAAGTCATTGATTTGGTAGTTTGTTTTGGTCGTAAGTTGTTAGAGTAATTGCTAGGAGGTAGGAGGTTGATAAGGTAAGTGGTTAGGTTGTTTCCAAGATTATAGCCACTATGGGTGGAAAGTTTGTTTTTTTTTCCTCTTATTTAATCTCATGTAATCGTTAGTTTTATTAAGAATAAAAGGTAGTAGTTTTTGCTCTCTATATTTTCTCTATTATGTAATATCTATACACTTATATACATCAATATAGGTAGATAAAAAATCTTGACTCTTCCTAGAAACCATCATTAATTTGATACATGAATAATTTTGGAGACTCTTGGTTTCATACATTGAACATGAATCCAGAATTTAATTTATCTAGGACTAGAAGATTCTGGACACTTAATTCATGAGAATTACAAATTATCTTTTTAACACTAGGGACCTTCGTAACAGAATAACATGCAGAAACCTAACTAAGATCCAGAACAACTGGAATTCGTCAAATGCACTTACAGCGACTCAGCCCATGTTTTTGTAATACAACTACAAGACTTAAATTTTAAATCAAATTTACGTTGCATATGTGAACAGATCACTTTAGCGTAGCAACAAACTAAGCAAGTTGTCATTTCTTTCTCTTGGGGCAAATTTGCATTGCATGTTTACAATTAGCTTTCATATTAAGGAAAACCACGTACAAGATCCTATATATGTATATTTAGGCTCGATTTGCTTGCTGGAAAATATTTTTCAGGAGTGTTTGTTTGAGTTGAAAACATTTTCCTGAAAAATATTTTTTTGTGTATTTGTTTGACTTTATGAAAATACTTTTCAGATTTTCATGTGTTTGTTTGGTTTTTTAAAAAAATAAAACACTTTTCGAGAGAAGAAAATTCCTTTAACAAAGGTGATGATTTTTTGGAAAATGAATTTCCCTTCTTAATTTGGGAAAACATTTTCCAGAATTAAAAAATATTGATTTGTTTTGTAATAACAAAAAGTAACTAAAAAATTATGAAAAAATTTTCTGAAGAAATATTCTCCAAAAAAAATTTAAAAAAATCTTTTTACTTTTTTTGAGGAAATTTTTTATCTTAAAATTTTTGCTGAGAAATTTGTTTCGAAAGAAAATTCTTGAGAAACTTTTTCGGGGAGAAATAAATTTATTTGAGAAATTTTTTCGGAGAGAAAATTTTTTTCGAAAAAAAAATTCTCGAAAATTATTTTTGAAAAATGTTTCCCAAGAAAAATAATTACGAGAAAAATTTCTCCAAAATTATTTTTGATGATGATGATGAGGTGATCATGGCTTTGGTAATTCCACCTCTAATATCGGTGGTGGTGGGATTTGTGTAGTACGTGATGGCCAATGTTTTCAAAGACATTCGGGTTTTATACTCGTTCTTGTGCTTTACTTCCTCGCTATTTCCTGGAATATCTCTGATCATCATCATAGTATTTTTAGTATTGATATCCTTCACTGATCCAAAAATTTCCTCTGCTTCGATCTCTTTTTATTATTTGTACTTTCCCCATAGAACAGTGCAAAGTCCAATCACAATTAGAAGGGCACCAAGGACCCTAGGGTAAGAGTTCACCAAAAGTTTGTATTATATATTCCACAGAATACAGGGACACAGATATATGTATACAGAGGGCTATTCCATTGAGACCCCTGCTATAATGAGAATTGCACATTGGGCCACAAATTAGGCCCAATAAGTAAAACACGCACGCGGCACTACATTCTTCAAAATAAAAAAACGGACAAATGCTAACTGCCTTCTTTCTAATTCACCACTATCGATGAAACCACCTCTCTCTGTTGCACGATTATTCACCATTTTCTCTGTTGCTCACACCTTCTAATCACCCCCAAATTTGCCCTAATCGAGCCTCTAAACCGTTGAAGATCTTCATAACACTGCAATATCTCGACTGTAAGTATAAAAAACGATATACTCTTCAATATTGTGAAAAATACCTGTATAAATCACTTTGTTACATTGTTGTAGAAGATTTCGCTCATACTTTGCTTGAATCACGTTTTATTTGCTTGAATCACGTTTTATTATACTTGAATCAGGTTTTATTTGCCTGAATTACGATTTTAAGTGATTTTTTGCATGTTACTACATAGAATATTTTCGTTTTTTATGTTTTGGTTTGTTCCAGTTGATATTGTTGTTTTACTTTCATTTTTTAAGTGATTCTAATGTTAATGTGTGTCCATTACTCTTTATTGCAGGATCTATTAACAAATACTTTACTTCAATGGATAATACGAAAGAAGGTAATATATTATTAGAAACTAGTAATTTTATGTATAAAACTATTGATTTGTGATGATATTAGGTGATTAGTAAGTTGTGGTTTGTAAGTTGTGATTAATAGTAATTTTTGATACAAAAACAGTGATTTCTCATAATAAAAGGTGATTTGTGACTTTTAATAAGTGATTATATTGTGCTTTTTTCTATATAGTTTATTGATTTGTTTGAATGCTAGTTTTTTTTTAAAAGTATTAGGAAAAAAGGTGATTTCTTATAAAAAAGGTGATCTGCAACTTGTAATTTATGCTTATATAGTGACTTGTAATCTGTTCAAGTTTTAAGTGTTATAAAAAGAGTGATTTCTTACAATAAAAGGTGATTTGTGAGTTGTTATTCTATTGTGCTTTTTTCTATATAGTTTATTGATTTGTTTGAATGCTAGATCTTTTTAAAAGTGTTATAAAAAGAGTGATTTCTTGTAATAAAAGGTGATCTACAACTTGTAATTTACGTTTATATAGGGACTTGTAAGCTGTTCCGTTTTAAAGTGATCTAAAACAGTGATTTATAATGTTTGGTTTATTAATATTGTTTGTTAATTATACAGGTTCTAGTGCAAGAAAAAGCAAGAGATTGCACCAGATGAAGTTTCAAAAAACATCTTACAGTCATCCACAAAATATTGATGATAGTGGACCTACGATCATTGATGTGCGAGGTAATTATTTGCTTTGTCATCGACAAAAACATTGTTTGGTATGTAGTGATCTTAAAGTAGTACTGATTTGCAAGTTCTAGTACAAGACAAAGCAAGAGATCAAAACAAATGAAATTTGATGAGATTAAAGCAAGAGATAGTAGAAATGGGAGTGATACTGATGATGATTTTGAACTACCATCAAAAACCAAAAATAAAGACAGATATGATACAGAGCTTGTATCAGAAAGTGGTTTACGAAGAGAACGTAGGTCGAAGCATGCAGCAGATGTTCCAGCACAAAAACCAAAACAAAAGCCACAGAGTGTTGAAGCCCTCAAAAAGCAAAATAAGAAATACAAAATCAGAGCAAATATGCACAAAAAGGATCAAGCTCCCAGGAAAAGAGATGAACTGAAACGAAAACTTGATTTTGAGGTACATTCCAATCGACCAACTTTGTAGCATTACAGATTATATTAGAACAATATAGTGATTGGCCAAAAATGTGCAGCAAGAAGTTGAAGAACAGGGGCCTGGAAAGAAACTAATTAATAAAACTAAAAGGGCAAACCTCAGACTTGTCGATGAGGTAAATATTATTTTGCTTATAGATGATTTCATCTACAACTTTTTTTACCATAATGTTGCATGATTTTTGGTGTTTTTTGTATGAAAGACAACTGATGAAGATGAACCACCAAAAGCAAATGAAAATTAAAAATGGAAGCAGAAAGAAAAGGTGACTGAAAAGGTAAATATTACACGAAAGTCACTTTTAAAAAAATCACCTTACTGATCAATAATTACCATGTCTTATTTAATTTATCTAACTATTATCAGGAAGCAGATAAGAATCCCAGTAAAAAGAAAAAGGAGAATATATACAATATCTTCAAGTTAAGAAACTCGCCTTCTAACTTGACAGAAATGATATCTGCGCTTTCTGACCAACAAAAGGTATGGGTAAGAAGAACCGGTTTTGGACATCTGTTGGATTTCTCGATGGGAAAGATACCACATAGACTGGCTTATTACGTGTTCCAGTCATTTGATGCTTCAAGCCGAGCCTTAAAGCTTCCTGCTGGATCAATCACAATAACAGATCAAGATGTGCATGATGTTTTGGGACTACCTGTTGGACAACAAAGTTTTGACTACTCAACAACATCAGAAAGAAAGAAGTTATGGACATCACAGTTCCCTGGAAAACCAGAGTATAATATCCCACCATCAACGGTGATTGATGTAATGAAAGACATGACTGAAGACAGTGAGTTGTTCAAGCTAAATTTTTTGATGATAGTCTCCAATGGATTGATCGAACGAAACACAACATCATACATGATTAGAGATATCCTGGACTATGACATTGATTTAGACAATTGTGCTGCATATAATTGGGGGGAGTACTTGATTTCATGCCTAGTGAAAACAAAAAACAGTTGGAGTTCCCTAAAATCACTGTTTTATCCTGGCCCAATAGTGTTTCTCACTGTAAGCACCTTTTACACATAATTTTGTATTTGAAAATAGCTTGTCCATTATTTTAATTTGTGTTTCTGATAACTTTTCAGATATTCTATGTTGATCGTGTCCTCAAAGGCGAGGAAGAGATAGAACGACAGTTTCCGGCTTTTAAAGGATGGACAACGCAGCTTTTAAAAGCAAGGCAAGCAGAAGAATTGAAGTCTGATTGTTTTGGAAGTGGGAAAATAATTGAAGCTAGATCAGAACAACAAAGAGCTCAAGTAAGGAACATAAAACTCTACTAGTATTTTCCCACAAATACAAAAATATTTTGCACAAAGCACTATAATATTTGCACAAAACACTAAAAACATATATATGTGAAGGATGGCAATGCAGTTGAAGAAAATGAAAAGGGAGAATATGCAGCTGACAACGAGCATGTACAACAGGTATGGGTAAAAAAAAATTCAAATCACCATAGTTTTTTAGTGATTTGCTTAGACAAATTTATTTTTTATCCACTACAAAAGTGAATAAGTACTTTGGTGAGTTGAATAGGAAAATGTAGAGAATGATGATTTTGTCTATGCTGAACAACAAACGGATTCAACAATACAGTGCTCACAACCTAGACCACAATCTGAACCAACGCAAGAGGTATAATACGAAAAATTTATTAGTTTTGGGAATATAAGGCATGCACTATGTAATATAAAAAATCTCATTTCTCCAAGTTTACCTTGTTTAATAGAACATGGACAAAGATGCAGCAGGACAAGAAGAGCTACCTCCAAACACTAAACCAACAGAAGAGGTATATATTGTTTGATTTATTTTTAAAGAAATTGCACAAATATACCGTTTTATTATAACTTCTTATTATTTTAATCAGGACTGGTTTGAAAGATTAAGTGTGAAGGCTGTCACGTTATTGGATGCACTTGAGGCATATAAAACTGAAATGGGAGAGGCAAAAGTTAAGCATCCAAATGAAATCACTGTTTCAGATATCGAGTGGAAAGTGACTGAACGTATACAGAAAATGGTGCAAAACTCAATAGAACAGAGAGATGGTAATATATCTGAATCTGAAAGTGAACATGAAATGGAAGATCAACATAATGAGAAAGATGTTGAGATAGAACAAAATGTTGAGATTGAAAAAGATGCTGTGATGGAACCAGAATTTGAGATGGAACCAGCTGAAATAGATCCAGATGTACTCGAACGTGTGGAGTTGATTGAGTATTTATACTCTTCACAGGGGAAAAAAGATATGGATGACTATATGGATGACGTGTCGGTTCCTTCTTTTTCACTTGGAATAAATGAGTACATAATGAATGTATGCAAGGATATCAACAACGATCATGGAGAGTCACAGCCTAAGGCACAAGGTGATGATAATGATATGGTGACACCAGCACCCGCAGAACTTGAGAAAAAGGATAAGAGGGAAACGAAACTTGCTGCTCCTTATCGATCACCATATGTTCGCAGGATAATAGACTTGAAAGCAAAATACACAACTCAAAATTATGCTATATGGAGATGGATAATACAGGAGGGACAAGATTTACTGTAAGTATGCAGTTAAAATTTGCATGAATTGCCACAAAAAAATCACCACAGAAGCATCATTTTTTTAGTTTGTGATCTAATAATATTTTTCTTAATTATATACTTACAGAGAACATGTGTTTGTGGCTGGTGATTTGTTCTGCATTCGTAAGCACATGGCAACACTGAGACCAAGAGAGCGGTTATATTACTCAGTGATAGATGTCTGGTCTGCTCTAATGAATGAGAAAGAAACATACAAAGCACCAGAATCACCAATGCGCTTGTTCTTCAACATTGGCCTATCTGTAAATATAAATTTACATTATAGTCAATTAAGTTTGTATAACACTGTACTAACTTCATTATCCTTATAAATGTACAGATTGCACCTTTGGATGAGAGAAAATCAGAAGATGAACAATACAAAATATTTGTCACAGAGATGGATCACTTTCTTCTAAAATACCCAAATGCAAAGTTCAACAATTATGACCTGGTATATATTCATCTCTTAGATTTTACTTCCCTTTCCTAATTATACAACTTATCTTATTTAGAAATTAATATTACGTCCTAATATTTGCAGATATTTTTCCCTATCCTGGCATATGAGCATTTCTACCTCATTTGCTTAAACTTGAAGGCAAAACAATGGGATGTGATTGATAACATAAGACACGGCAAGGCAGCTAATAATGCATATACCGCGAAACTCCGTCAACTGGTAAGCATGCACAAATCACCCTATGTTTTTGAATCAATTTTTTTATAATGAATGTGACACTTTCAAATGCAAAATTTAGAAAAAACACTTTGCAAAGTACCTGAAAGAGAAAGACCAGTCATCGTTCGCAACCTATATCACTCGAATGAAGACATATTGCGTCACAATGCCTTGGCAAACATTAAAAAATAGCACAGATTGTGGTGTGTTTCTGATGAGGCACATGGAGACATATAAAGGAGAAAGAAAGAACTGGGACACCCAATTCAAATCTGAAGACCAAGCAGGGCACCAAGAACAACTGGTTCGATTGAGAATAAAATATGCAGATGCTATTTTGACCTCGCATGTGAATGAGAAAAGAAGCTTTGTTGTCAAAGAATCAAAATTCCTATACAACAAATTAGCAGGAAAAGGACTACTCAAAGCGATCATCGAAACAAGTAAGAAAAAGCCAAAAGCAAGACATATTAAGAAGGGAACTGTGCTGTTTCCAGAAGATGATGCAGATGATGTTAATGCAAATGCAGATGATGATGTTGCCAAAACAAAGGAATGAAATGAGTGATTTACTGGACAGTAAAAGAAAGAATTTACATTCTGCATCTTGTATATGTTCAAATTTGATTTTAGTTGTTATCGTTGACAGTGGTTTTCATTTGAAATTATTCCATTCAGAGAAAATCACTTGACATTAAGTATGCGTTGGTTAAATGTAATTTTACAGTTGGAAATTTCTTTCGTATTGGCTTCGTTTTATATTTTTGGACAATTTGTCTTGGTGTTCCATGGAAAACATAAGATTGTTATTATCAAGTCACCTTTAATTCATATTTTAAAAAGAAATCACTGTTTTTGATAAGAAGGTAACAAAAAAAATAAAAAGAGATCACTTTAAAACCAAAAATTATATATAAATCACCTTTTTTCCAGAAAAGTCACCAAAAGTGTAACAATATTTTTTTACTAAAATATTTATTTGCAAACACTATTAAACAACTTTTAATCAAATGGTCAATCCATATTATGTTTTTTTACCGAATTTGGCGGCATGATCTTTTTACCGAATTCAGAAACACTAAGTTTGGGATACGATTTATTGGTTACTCTTTAAACAGAAATTACTTTAAAATGTAAAAGCAAATCACCTTTTACAAATACAAGTCACCAAAAAAAAACTTTCAAATTAACCAAAGTCACTAAAAATGACATTAACAACTGGATACCAATTTATACAAAGTTCTTGTGTCTGGATAGAAAAGTGAAATATGAAGTTCTCATTGTCACACCATATGTATAAAGATAGATCTCTACATTGAATATAATAGGAGAAAATTTTGTACTAAGTATTTAATGTTGATTGATCTTCATTTGGTGCATCAACTGTTACTCGATCTTCATTTGCACCATCAACTGTTACTTGGTCTTTATTTGTTGAATCAACCTTGACACCCAATGTAGTTGGTTTTATTCTTCGTGAACAGGTTCTAGAATCATGCACAGTTGAATTACATAACTTGCACTGCCTAGGTTTTTTTCTTCCTTCTCTAATTGCCTTCTCCCTTTGACTGACCAACCTCTTCAAACCAGAACCCTTGTTTTTACATTGATTTGGTGCATGAATGGTAATTTTTTCAGTCGGTTGTGGCCCCATCATCACTTCCATATGAGCTTGCTTTGTCATACCACTTTCATCACCAAGATCTGAATTCAATTGCTTCACTACTTTTTCCACGTGAGAGAGCTTTTCAACATCTACACCTGCCTTGTTCATAGATTTTTGAAAATTAAACCATATGTTAGTCACTGTATGAGATATAGTTTCCATCTTTCTGAAATCATCAGAAACCCCAGTATACTTCGACGAAGATGGTCTATTTTCTGCAGTCCTGCTCCATCTATTTAGCACAAGATTCCTTGGTATTTTGGTCACTTCGAAATGGTTAAGTGCACAAAAAGCATGTCTGCAAAGTATTCCACACATGACAAATTTTTTACAAGAACATTCAGCATGGTTTTGACTGACTTGAACCTGAAATGGTAAGTACATGGTGAACAAATCACTAAAAAAAACTTACAAATCACTAAAAAATATAGTCTGCATTAAAAAAACAGAATATATTACCTTAAACAATTGGTCCTTTATCAACACATCTTTCATTATATAGCATTTAACCCCATCTAACAACGGACCAATTTCCTGAATTCTCATGTTATAACAGGATGCCAAAATCTCTTCTTGAATTTTATAGAAAATTGGACGAGTGTACAATTGTGCCGCATCAGCCTCAATAAACAACTTCGAAACTGTCGAAGGTATTGCAGATAAATCCTCCTGATTCAGCCGGGTATACTCATATCGCTGTCTGTCCATTGCACTTCCAAAACGAAGGTAAAACTCGCATAACGTATCACTTTGCTTATGAAACTGACTAAAGAAACTGTTTTCACTTTCAGACCTTGATGTTGTCCTCATTAGGCCAAACATAGGTTTATCCCTAAAAAAAGCTGGGATCCATGAAGTTCTAATCGCATACATCTCCCAAAGCCATTTGTTACCTTCCAACTTGAACTCTTTCAATACTGATTTCCACCCTTTTTCAAACTCAGCAGGTTCCAAAGTGGAAGACCAGATATATTTTTTCATTTTTTCCATAAAATCAGTTTCCTTACACAAGTAATTTCCAAGCTGTAAATAAAGAAAGAACAAGTAAACAAAAAGGGCATATAAATATAAATGAAAAGCCATACAAGCTGAAAATGTATACACACCTTCACAGGGAACTTTTCCATAATATGCCACATGCATAAACGATGCCTCGTAGCAGGGAATTCATCACTGGCAGCAAACGAAGTCGGAATAGCTTGCTTCATAGCAGGGCACTGGTCAGTCACAATAACAACGGGATTACGACCTATTGCCTTTACAAAATGATCAAAAGCCCATCGGAAATGTGGAATATCTTCCTTAGAGAGAAGGGCAAATGCAAAAGTAACGCATTTATCATGTTTATCAACACCCGTGAATGGACAAAACACCATGTTATACCTATAATTAGGGCAAACATACACAAATCAGTGCAGAAACTATTACAAAATAGAGACAAAACACTTAAATTTGAATACCACTGTAAATAAAAAAAACAGAAATCACTAAAACTTACATATTAGTATTGAATGTCGCATCAAAAGAAACAGCATCACCATAGATCTCATAATTCTTTCTAGCAACTGTGTCCGCCCAAAATAATTTGGTCAAATGGCCTTCTGAATCAACATCACATGCATAATAAAAGGACTCACAACTGTCATGTTTCGATTTAAATTTGTCAATTATCATTTGTGCATCACGTTCCCCAACATAAGCCTTCAAATCTCTACTAAAATTCCTAAACTCTCTAACTGTGGCACCCACATTAGCATAGCCACCAACCAACTCTTTCATAAGGCTATGAGACTTGCTTACTCCGATATTAACATTGGCAGCATCAAAAGCAAACTTTCGTGAAATACTAGACATTTGACGACTTATTTTCAAAAACTGCCTAGCATTTTTCGGAACAAGATCGTGATTATGTTTCTCAACAAATGTGGTTATTCTATACAACGTACCCGACACAAGCCTCAAAACTATCTTTGCAGGACAGCCACACCTATTAGAAGCTGTTCTTCGCCGACACACTTTACTTTTACTATCAGCCACAATCAGTTTCTTTTCATTATACCCAGCCCTGTTACAAACCACGTATTTACAAATGATTGTTTCAGGATCATCATCAGCCGCCTTCTCCGTGCTACGACGTGCATCAAAGCCAGATAATCGACCATATTCCTGATAAAATACCATACCTTTCTCCAAGCAATCAAACACCTTATTAACAACTGGAATGCAAGCCTCATCAATACACACAGGAACATAGTATCTCCTACCACCTGGTGTGATAGTACATTTTGATATTGCATCATCGCTTTCATTTGAACCAGATTGATTAGACTGATTAACATTATCAATAAGGTGGATAAAATTTGAAGAATCACCACTGCTAACACCTAAACGGAAAACATAAAAACACACATATAATGAGTTATAAGGAAGACAATTGCACATCACTAAACAAAGACAAATCACCAAAATAAGAACAACAAATCACTTAAAAATATGTGATTATATATTTACAGAATAAATTCATGTAAGCTGATGTAAACTTGTTAAAAATGCAAATTACTAAAACAGATCACTAATAGACTAACAAATAATTAAAAACAACTTAGTTTGTAGCTAATCAGCGGATAAGAAGAAAAACAAAATCTCAAGCTAAATCTGTTAACAAATTAAATGAACAACAAATCGATTAATCATAAAAATAAATATACTAACAAAAATTGGAAAAAAGTACCTTGATTACTGCTAATGCGCAACAAATCGTCGGTAATCATGATGAAAACAACTGTAAAAGAAGAGATACCACCGGAGATGTGAAATTCCTCCAAAATTGATATGAATCGAAGCTAAAATTGATATAGATCGATGCTAAAACAAAGAGAACAGAGAGAAGACAAATTCTAAAGCTAGAATTGATGTAAATCGAATTTAAAACTGATCGGTAGAGACGAGAAAATACAGAGAAGAGAGATAAGTGAGAGTCTGAGAAGAGGTGTTTAATTCGGAATATACCATATTAATTACCGTGTATCTTTGTCTGATTAGTATTAACGGACCAGATTAGAAGTTAACACTTAAAAAGGAAGGGCTGGGATTAATTCTCAGTTCTCATAATAAAGGGGGGTCTCATTTGAGCACAAGCCTATGTATACATATGGAGCTGTTCACTTTCAGGGTAGTCCAATGAAAATTTGTTGATAAGGATTTGTCACATGCAATTCGGTTCACCAGCTTCGTCCTTGAACCAGCTTAACAGCTTTATATTACCCTCCAAGAAAAATCTTTTCAGCAAGGATGAAAGAGCCCATAATAGCAACAATGATAATCGTCAAAGGGCTGAAACTTTCTCCATTACTAGACCTTGGACATAGCAAGCAAAATTGTAAAAGATCTTGTTGTGGTCTTCCTCTAAAACCTTAAGATTTTAGATGAGTTGATTACTTAACAACTCAAAGCTATCTTATCTAACCGCACCACAATATAAATTGTACAACTAAGTACTAACTGATAAGTACATCAACAACTCTTAAAAAAAGTCTTAATTAAACATGTAAGGTAATAAACTCTATATATAACCAAAGAGAAAAAAGCTCCTGAGGTTCAGGAGAGTTACCTGAGGTTACAGTATAAACATATTGTGGTATTTTTGTAAATATTGAAAATCTTCTAAAAAAAATTTGTAATTACAGTTACACCCTCGTGTATTCATATGGGAATCATAATTAACTCAGGTTGAGATAACCTCAGGAACATCACTACTATAATCTCGATATTATTCAGTGGAATAGTATGTATATGTTTGTTTTCACAATCTCTCAGAACAGAATGTTAAGAGTATTTCTTTTTTCGTTGTCGGATGCTTCCACTCTTTCGTCGTTAAACGAGTATTTCAATTAAAACAGAATGTTATGAGATTCTAGTTAGGCCTGTACCGCACAATATTGGCATCAACAATTGATGAATCTCTTATCTAAGCTCCACTAAATTATTAAAAGTAAAGAACCATGAAACATAGCATCCACTACCATAGATAAGGCCAAGTGTAACTATCAATAAGTGGAAAAATAGGACCCTCTTTGATGTATAAATACAGATTAAGGAAGAGAGAATTGGCATCGACAGCACAGGAAAACAAGGCTCATCACCCAAGGACTTCTTATTCTCTACTAGCAAGGAAGGAAGATGGCTCAAGTGCAGCGAGATGACATCGTGTCATTGTGGACTCAAGGTTTCCAGGCTGTGAAAGACAAGAGTGTAAGTTAATTTTGGTTGTTGATTTTCAGTATTCTTATTTATATGGTAGTGAGATTATGATTCTCCAAAAAAAAAAAAAAAATCATGCACCACGCACACACTGATACGCCTGCATGTGACTTGTTCTTAATGTCTAATTAGTCATATAATTTGTACAGTACAATTTAATTCTCAAATATCTCCTTTGTTGATTAAATGGTCCAGTCCTGCGCTGCGGTTCTGACTGCAAAGGAACTCTCAATAGTTTGGGGTTCAGACTGTCGCTACTGGAAATGGGTTTCCAAGACCGGCCCAATCAAGTATGTATAGCACATGTTGGAAAGCTTTTGATGTTTTTACTATAATATTTGGTTTTCCGGACTCTTGTTACTTGTTATTAATATTCTTACAAAAGCTAGTTGACTCCATGTACACACAGCTGTGAGGCTCTGGATGTTGCTGAACTTATTGAAGTATGCTGGCTGCAAGTTGATGGAAAATACAATGCTAGCAACCTCGCTAAGGGAGTGAAATACGGAGTATATTTCGTCGTGGAGCTTAATGACAATCTTTGCATGAACGGTCCAGTGACCCTTAAGCTTACTAGTCCCAACGGAAGCACTGTAGAGCACAAGGAAGATTTGCAGACCAAGCCAAAGAATACATGGGTCGGACTTAAGGTTGGTGAATTCGCCAACACAGCTTGCGGCTGTAACAATACTGTCCAGTTCTCGATGAATGGATGTGATGGAACCACCTGGAAGACTGGCCTTACTGTCATTGGTGCTGCCATTGTGCCAGTTATCTGCTAAATATGCATCTGATAATAATCATGTACTAAATAATTTCCAATTGCCAACATCACCTATCTGGTTTGGCTAATTTGGAATGTGTGAAATAATCACCAATATGTTGGTGTTTTATTAATGTATAAAAAGTTTAAGTGAGGAGTGTTCCTGCTGTTAATTGCTTTGAGATCTCTACTATTTTTTTTAGCACTTTCAGCTTAGAGATATGATTACAAAATATAAAAGAAGATTCACTGCTAAATTAAAACATATTTAGGAATTATATATTGTTGTGTGTTATTTATGAGAACTTGGTTTAGGAATGGTCCCAAGTTTAGTTCAAATATTTAGATTCAGTATGAGTATTGAATAATCTTAAAGTATTCTTAAGGTGTAAGAGCATCTCTAACGGTGTTTTGTAAAATGATTGGCTAAGTATTGATTATTTGTTGAACCTGTAACGTGTTTTACTCTAATGGGATTGACTATATTGGTTGGCTATATTTTAAAAATGGTATGTTATTATTATTTCAAGTTGTTAAAAATAGAATGTATTATTTTTATATGGTAATTGATGATGTAGAGTTAAATTACAGGTTGCTAAAGGTTCGACAAATATAGCCAACCTATTGTGGTTATCTATATTTTTACCTAAGAGTTTTGCCCGATTGGAGTGGACAAAATTTTACAAATTCTCTATATATCTTATTTAAGGTCATTTATTTTAAATTTTACCTAAGGGCTTTACACCATTGGAGATGCTCTTAGGGGAAAGCTTCAGGAGTTATTCAATACTCCTCTTAAATCGATCGTAGGACCGAACAACTAGACATATATCAATACCAATACCAATAACAAATATATAAATTAAATATACCGGAAAGTGTAGGGACTCTACCATGTTAAATACCCAGTCGTCGTTTTAAAATCAATATATATATATAAAGGAGGGTACGCGGGAGTTTATGTGGCGCTCTAAGATCGTCTCAATCTATTTTTCTAATTTTCTAGAATTTTTGAATTTTAAACAATAATAAATATAAAATATCATTTAACATATTAGAAGTAGAATATGTGTTCGAATTTATAGAGAAGAAGAGTTCGAATTTATAGGTAAGACATATGATTAGAAGTTCTATTGGAAGTAGAATAAGTTTTTATAAGGCATATGCATAAAAGTTCTATTGGAAGTAGAATTGGAGTTCGAATTTATAGAGAATAATAGTTCGAATTTATAGAAAAAACATATAAATAAAAGTTCTATTAGAAGTAGAATAGGTGTTTGAATATATAGAGCAGACATATAATTAAATATTTTATAAAAAGTACGATCTTCTTAAATTATATGATTAGAAGTTCTATTGGAAGTAGAATTAGTATTTATAAGGCATATGATTAAAAGTTCCATTGGAAGTAGAATAGGAGTTCAATTTTATAGAAATAAACATATAAAAAACGTTGTATTAGAAGTAAAATAGGTGTTTGAATATATAGAGAAGAAATATAATTAAATATTTTATAGAAAGTATGATCTTCTTAAATTATAATTTTTTATATTACTCCTTCCGTCCTACCCAATTATTAATACTTTTTTTGTCATTTTCTGGCACGCATTTTAAGGTGAATTTTAAGGACAGTTCATAACTTATTTTTAAAATTTTCTTTTTTGTATAAAAATAGGATTATTCTACTTTTATACAAAAAAAGAGAAAATTTCAAAAATAAATTATGAAACTATCCTTAAATTCGACCTTAAAATGCGTGTCAAACACCCTATTTTGAAATGTTAACAAACCGACAGGAAATATATTCATAAATCCAAATACTATTGTCATAAAAAAAAGTCATCGTATTTAAAAAGAAAAAAATTGATTTGTTAACATAATAAAAGAACATTCTCATGCAGGAATCCCAAATAAATACAGAAGTATCTTTAATTATTAAAAGAGAAAATAAGATCTGTTTTCATTTTCTAAAACTCCATAAATTTTGTTAAGACTTAATTGCATGAGGATGGCCTCAACTATTTTTTTTTTTTTTGCATAAAAATGGCCCAAGTATTATTTTAAGCAGATGATTGCATTCCATCTAAATTAATGTAAAAATTGCTGTTTATTTTTATTTTTGGGCCATTTTTGTGTTAAAAAAAACATTGTTCAGCCATCATGTTGTAGTTAAGTCACAAATTGAATACACTCAGCTATTTAAAAAATATAGTTAGGCCATCACACTGTCTACTTTTATACTTGGGCCATTTTTGTGCAAAAAACAAATAGTTGAGGCCATCCTCCTGCAATTAAGTCATTTTAGAAAGTCTAGAGAAAGTATAAATTGGATTCACTCTATTTTTTAGGTTTTGATTTTAAAGAAAATTTTTTTTGTGTAAGATAAGTATCATCAATAATATGTAATGAAGTTGGAATTTCGATCTCAAACGAGAGCGGATCGAAACGTTTTTAATGGGAAGACGGCTCACTATAAAAGATTGTATTAGCTATTAAAATGTCATATTGATGTTATAAATTTCATTTTATTTTTAGAATTTGACTTTTATGGATAAACATTGTCATACAAGTGATATATGTAAAAATTAGGTTTTTGATCTTTACGAGAGAGCGGACCAATAGTAATAACCGTGTTTAATGAGAAAACGGTTCATTAGAGAAGACCGTATAAAAGATGTTTGAATATATTAGGAATACATAAAATAAAATGTTTTATTGGAAGTAGAATACGAGGACGGTGGAGACGTTTTATACAATTTTTTTTAAAACTATGTATCTTTTCTTCCTAGAAACCTTTATTTTAACTTTTTTATAGAAGTTAATTATACTTGCATTAGAAAAATATATCCATAAATTTAATATTATTCCCGTCACGAAAAGTCTTCGTATTTTTTTTTGATATGTTAACATAATAGAAAGACATTCTCATGCGAAAGTTGTAAATAAATACAGGAATATTTATTATATACAGAAAATATAAAATGTTTTCATCTTTTAAGACTCCAAAATATTAGAAAGTTTAAAGAATATAAAAATTGGAATTTACTCTCTTTATATAATGAAGTTAGAATTTTGGTTCCAAATAAGAGCGGCTCAAAATGTATTTAACGGGAAGACGGCTCTCTAGAAAAGATTGTATTAGCTATTAGAATTTGATACTGATGTCATAATTTTTTTTTATTTTTACGGTTCGATTTTATGGATAAATTTTTTTATATAAGTCTTTATAATATATGTTAAAGTTGGGATTTCGGTTTTAACGAAAGAGCGGCTCAATCGAAAGAATTGTGTTTAACAAGAAATCGATTCATTAGAGAAGACTATTTAATTATTAAAATTTAATGTTAGTATTATAATATAACGTAAATATATTTATTTTTTAAAAAAAAATATTGTAACGCCGCCGCGAAGCGCGGCTTTATCGACTAGTTTTAATATATTAGAGGAATGTCCAACAAGTTCTTATGCTACAATACAAATGTTATTTAACAATTTGTACGTGTAAAAGTAGCTGATACAAGTTTATCGTGATTCTCTCCTCGTTCTGAAGCGCAAAAGGTGGTCCGTCATAGAGCCTTAGTTCGTTGCGGTGGGATTCAAGTTGGTAAAATGAAACATCTTTCAAGACGTTCACTCTGTCTTTTATGCTGCTATGGCGTTGAGATAGCTTTAGAAAATTGAAAAACATTAAGCAGATGTTATTATAATCTATGGCAGCCTAAAGGTTTAAAACGTGAGGGAAATTGTGGTGTTGCGCGACGATGTTGGGATTAATCCAAAGTTGACGTGATCCTAGTTGTTAGTAAATTGATATGGTTGAATAAGTAGATTGATTTGGTCCAAGATTGTAGGATCTTGGAGTCTGTTTAAGGAAAGTCGTGGTATGTAGTTCCACATTCTCTGATTTTCAGTTATTTAGTTCTCTATATATGTAATAGTTCTGGAGCATAATAAAGAGATGTCTTTGAGAGCACACAATGTAACCTCTTGTGTAAACCCAGTAGTTGTAATACAAAAGTTCAGTTTTTCTCTTCAAGATAAACACTCCAATTATATTTGTGTTTGTACTTGGTTTTTTAACAATTGGTATCAGAGCTAGGTCGCGGGTTCGAATCTCATTAGGTGCAGTGTTAGCGCAGAAGGCATTTGTGCTGTCACGGGGTAGTGGCGGGCAGATGCTGGGGGATTGTGTGGCATGGTCAGCATCTCCCTAAATCGGACCGTGGCGCTAGGCACACTGGCTAAGGTTAAAGGAAATAAGGTTGCGCCATGCTACAAGCACCAGGGCTTTTAGCGCAGTGGTAAGCGCCTGTTTCTCAACAGTTGGTATTCAGAGCATCGGGGAGGGGGGGAACAAGGCTTAACAGCCTTCCCTCCGATCCTTGAGGCATAAGAAGGAAGAAGGCTTAAGCTGCATATGTAGTATGGGATGCATGTGCATTGCTGTAGAGGCCATATGGGCCGATGATGAAAGCCATAAGGGCTACGAAGAACATGCCATAAGGGCAAAGAGGAGGTGATGCCAGACGGGCAAAGGAGGAGTAAGCTAGACGGGCAGTGAAAGGAGACGACGAGTAAGCCAGAAGGGCAATGAAAGGAAACGCCAAACGGGCAAAACAATCGAGTTGCCAGATGGGCATAGAGAAGCCACACGGGCTGTTTCATTTTTGATGAAAGCCATATGGGTTTTTAGGTTGTGATTCGATGATTTTAGAATTATGGGGGAGATAGGTGGTCGAATAAAAACTACGAAGAAAGCCATACGGGCTAATAAGAAGCTTGCCAGATGGGCAAATAGCTTGTCAAATGGGCACCGAAGATCTTGCCATACGGGCAGAGAAGTTGCAAAGCCATACGGGCTGATAAAAGAAGTTGCCATATGGGCACTTGTCAAGGATGTGGACAATGTAAGCTTTGGATTAAGGGAGTGATTGTTGGGATTAATCCAAAGTTGACGTGATCCTAGTTGTTAGTAAATTGATATGGTTGAATAAGTAGATTGATTTGGTCCAAGATTGTAGGATCTTGGAGTCTGTTTAAGGAAAGTCGTGGTATGTAGTTCCACATTCTCTGATTTTCAGTTATTTAGTTCTCTATATATGTAATAGTTCTGGAGCATAATAAAGAGATGTCTTTGAGAGCACACAATGTAACCTCTTGTGTAAACCCAGTAGTTGTAATACAAAAGTTCAGTTTTTCTCTTCAAGATAAACACTCCAGTTATATTTGTGTTTGTACTTGGTTTTTTAACAATTGGTATCAGAGCTAGGTCGCGGGTTCGAATCTCATTAGGTGCAGTGTTAGCGCAGAAGGCATTTGTGCTGTCACGGGGTAGTGGCGGGCAGATGCTGGGGGATTGTGTGGCATGGTCAGCATCTCCCTAAATCGGACCGTGGCGCTAGGCACACTGGCTAAGGTTAAAGGAAATAAGGTTGCGCCATGCTACAAGCACCAGGGCTTTTAGCACAGTGGTAAGCGCCTGATCCTAACAGACGAACTTTGCAAAAGCAAGTCTTGGATCTTCGTCAAATGGAGAAACCTAACTAAGGTCCAGCACAACTGGAATTCGTCAAATGCACTTACAGTGACTCAGCCCATGTTTTTGTACTACAACTACAAGACTTAAATTTTAAATCAAATGTACATATGCATATGTGAACAGATCACTTAAGCGTAGCAACATGAAGTAGTATGGAGGCCTGTGCCTGGGCTTCTAATCTTCTATGCTAGTAAGTCAAAAATGAAATGCGCATAGTTCTTTTATTACTACAATCTACCTGAAAGGAATAGAGATTGTGTTCGTTGTTTGTAAATTAAAGCATGATTATGAATAAATAAATTTATATCAAAATAAGCAGGTTGTAATTTCTTTCTCTTGGGGCAAATTTGCATTGCATGTTTACAATTAGCTTTCATATTAAGGAAAATCACGTGTATGTATATTTAGGTTTAGGCTCAATTTGCTTGCTAATATTTTCCAGGAACATTTGTTTGAGTTAAAAATATTCTTGGAAAATATTTTTTGTGTGTTTGTTTGACTTTGTGCAAAATATTTTTCAGATTTTCATGTGTTTGTTTGGTTTTTTGAAAAATAAAACACTTTTCGAGAGAGGAAAATTCCTTTAACAAAAGTGTTGATTTTTTGAAAAATGAATTTCCCTTCTTAATTTGAGAAAACATTTTCCAGAATTAAAAATATATTAATTGTTTTTGTAATAACAAAAAGTAATTAAAAAAATTCCGAAAATTGTTTTTGAAGAAACATTTTCCAAAAAAAATTCTGAAAAATCTTTTTACTTTTTTTGAGATATATTTCACAGAACTTTTCTCTAGAATTTTTTTATCTGAAAATTTTTGTTGAGAAATATGTTTTGAAAAAATTTCTCGAGAAACTGTTTTGGATCGAGAAAAATTTCTCAAAAAAAGTTTTCCAAAAAAAAAAAATTTCTCGAAAATTATTTTCGAAAAATGTTTCCCGAATTTTCTCAAACAAAAGTATTTTGAGAAGTTTTTTCCGGAGAAATATTTTTTCATGATTTTTTTTCTCAAGTAAATTTTAAGCAAGATATTTAGAAAAGAAAATTGGACATTTAAATTTGGTGGAAAAGATTTTTCAGTAAAATATCTTCTCATGAAATCATTTTCCAAAGATAATATTTTCTGGGAAAATATGTTTAAAGAAAAGAAAAATCCAAAATCAAATTATTTTCGAGCAATCAAACCTAGCCTTAGTAAAAGAAAAAAAACATCATAAAGGAGCACTTCTAAAATATTGGATATAGCGCAAAAAAGCCAATCTATCATCATATCTCCCTCTAATTTTGTCTAGTCTTCTTTCCGTATGACATTGTTCAAGTCCTTCACATAATGATGATGATGATGATTAGGTGATCATGGCTTTGGTAATTCCACCACTAATATCGGTGGTGGTGGGATTTGTGTAGTGATGCCAATGTTTTCAAAGACATTCGGGTTTTATACTCGTTCTTCTGCTTTACTTCCTAGCTATTTCCTTGAATATCTCTGATCATCATCATAGTATTTTTAGTATTGATATCCTTCACTGATTCAAAAATTTCCTCTGCTTCGATCTCATTTTATTATTTGTACTTTCCCCATAGAAAAGTGCAAAGTCCAATCATACAATTAGAAGGGCACCGAGGACCCTGTGGTAAGAGTTCACGATAAGTTTGTATTACATATTCCATAGAATACAGGTGTCACAACTTGTTGATTAGGGTTTGGTTGTTTGGGTTGTAACAGATAAGAATGAGAAAACACAAGAAAATGCAGTACAAAAGTAAAGGAAATAAAAGACAAATTCTTCTCATTAGCCTCCACCAATAATAGTTGTCATACATATATAGCCAAACATCTCCCACTACTACAGTGCCAGGTGGCAACCTATCAACCATGCAATTTAACACCAGCAATTGATTGTAACTAACTAATATTCTTAGTATAAACGACATCGTTTGGTTCTCCCGCCAACATATTTAAATATAACCCCAATCCAGCAATTAAACTGTGACAACTCCCCATCTGTTGAACACGACCTTGTCCTCAAGGTTGAAAATTTGGGTACTTGCGTGTGAGATCCTCCCACAACTCCCAGGTGGCCTCTGCTGGTGTCCCATTACTCCACTGTACCAAGACCTTAGTAGCTGGGCGATTGCCTTTCTTGATCAACCGTCTTTCCAAGATTACCTCAGGAACAGTAGTAGAGTCCAGCTCCTCTGTTAATTCAGGCAAATGTGACTGGACTGTCTCCTTATTTCCAACTTTCTTCTTAAGCTGGGACACATGAAATGTGGAGTGTATCTTTGCTCCCTCATGTAGTTGCAGTTGATAAGCCACCTTACCCACCTTCTTTAAAACTTTATAAGGGCCATAGTACCTTGTAGAGAGTTTGTGATTACTCCTGGCTTGCACAGTTGTTTGTTTGTAAGGCTGTAGCTTGAGATAGACTTCATCATTTACTTGAAATTCCCTGTCGATTCTGCCTTTGTTTGCATACCAAACCATTCTCTCTTGAGCCTTAATCAAGTTTTCTTTAACTAGCCTCTGCACTTCCATTCTTTCTCGAAGAAACTCATCAACTGCTTGCACCTTTGTTGCAGGAGTTTGAAAATTCACTGAAGATGGATTCTGATTGTAGAGTGCCTTATAGGGACTCATGCCAATAGCAGAGTGGTGTGAAGTGTTGTACCACCATTCCGCCATCGATAGCCATTTCGACCATTGTTTGGGTTTCTGCCCAGTTGTGCACCTCAAATACATTTCAATACATTGATTCACTCTCTCAGTTTGACCATCTGTTTGAGGGTGATAAGCAGTACTGAGCTTGATCTTAGTTCCCATTGCTTGAAATAATTCCCCCCAGAATTTACTGACAAAAACAGGATCTCTATCAGATATGATGGCATTAGGAACCCCATGTAACTTTATCACATTATCCAACACACATTGCGCTACTGTGGTTGCAGTGTAGGGGTGAGTCAAAGCTACCAAGTGGCAATACTTGGTTAGCTTATCCACTATAACTAAGATAGTGTCTTTACCATAAGATCTGGGCAATCCTTCAACAAAATCCATCGAAATAGTCTCCCAAGCTGCACCAGGAAGGGGAAGTGGTTGCAACAATCCAGGTGTTGGGACATGCTCACTTTTGTTCTTCTGGCAAACATCACATTCTTGCACCCAGGCAGTTACTTCTTGTTTAAGTTTGGGCCAAAAGAACTGACTCTCAATCCTTTTAGTGGTAGTTAGGCTACCAGAATGACCCCCTTCTGTTCCACAGTGCAGGGCTTCTATAATTTTGCTCCTCAAATTTGTACCAGTTCCCACATAATATTTCCCTTGTTTGAGAATTAGATCTTCTTGAAGGGTACAGTCTGATGGCAATGCTCTAGTTACTACAAGTTGTGCCATCAATTCTTGAGCCATGATATCACCCTCCAAACTTAGTTTAAGCTCATCCCTCCATTTGTTTTGCCTTATATGTATTCCAGCACATTGCATGTCAGCCTCATGTAATCTAGATAAGGCATCTGCAGCCAAATTATCCTTACCTTTTTTATAAGAAATTACATAGTCAAATCCCAACATCTTTGACAGCCATTTCTGCTGCAGAATGGTGGTCAATTTTTGTTCCATAAAATGCTTTAATGCCTCATGGTCAGTCTTGATGATGAATTTATTGCCCAACAGATAGGTCCTCCACTTTTGGGTAGCCATGATAACTGCTAACAGTTATTTTTCATAAGTTGATAACCCTAGGTGCCTTGGGCTGAGGGCCTTACTCAGAAATGCTAAGGGCTGCCCCTCTTGCATAAGCACTGCTCCAATCCCTGTGTGGCTAGCATCTGTTTCAACGGTAAAAGGCTTGGTGAAATCTGGCATAGCAAGAACTGGTGTACTGGACATGGCTATTTTCAGTTGAGTGAATGCAGATTCTGCTTCAGCTGTCCACTTAAAGGCTCCCTTTTTGAGGAGAAGGGTCAGTGGCTTAGCCAAGGTGCCATACCCTTTAACAAATCTTCTGTAATATCCTGTCAGCCCCAAAAACCCCCTCAAAGCCTTAATTGTCTGTGGAACTGGCCACTGCACCATAGCTTGTACCTTTCTTTCATCTGCAGATACCCCTGTCTTGGACACAATATGGCCTAGATATTCAACAGAATCAGAAGCAAAAGAGCATTTCTTCTTCCTCAAATATAGCTGATGCTTCCTCAATATATCAAAAACCAACTGCAAGTGCTCCACATGCTGCTCTACTGTAGGGCTATACACCAAAATATCATCGAAAAACACCAACACAAACTTCCTCATATAATCAGAGAAGACATCGTTCATTAATTCTTGAAAGGTTGCATGAGCATTTGTAAGGCCAAATGGCATCACCATGAACTCATAATGCCCCTCATGAGTTTTGAATGCCGTCTTATGAATATCTGAGGGGTGTACCCTAATCTGGTGGTAACCACTCCTTAAATCCAACTTAGAATATATTGCACTGCCCCTTAGTTCAGCAAGGAGCTCTTCAATTATAGGGATTGGGTACTTGTTCTTGACTGTGAGTGAATTAAGAGCCCTATAATCCACACACAACCTCCAACTCAGATCCTTCTTTCTAACTAGTAGCACAGGTGATGCAAAAGGGGATGTGCTATGTCTAACAATACCACTAGCCAACATCTCCTTTACAATTTTCTCAATTTCATTCTTTTGCACATATGGACATCTATAAGGGTTAGATGATACAGGATTGCTTCCCTCCCTTAAGGGTATCAAGAGGTCATGATTCCTGATTGGGGGCAGGCCTTTTGGTTCATCAAACAGATCATCATACTTCTGTAGCAACCCAACCACTTCTTTAGGGACCTCAGTTGTCATTTCTTGCTGTTCCTCAACAGCCACCACATGGCATAGAAAATAAGCATCCTCGTTAGAGAATCTCTCAATGTTATTAGTAGTTATAATTCTACTCACGGGTGCATTTTTCTTTTCTTGCAACTCAATTCTTTTACCCTTCCACTTAATAGCAATAACCCCATGTTGGAAGTCAAACACCACTGGACTCACCAGCTTCATCCAATCCACCCATAAAATCAGGTCATATCCTCCTAATGGTAGCACATGAAAATTGTAGCTAAATGCTTGCTCAGACATTATCCATTTAACTCCTAGTGCTGTTTGCTGGCACTTAAGTTTATCTCCATTAGCCACTGTCACATTGATCTCACTACACTCTGTAGTGTGTAGTTTAAGATTTTTTACTAGGGACTGAGCAATGAAAGAATGAGAAGAACCACTATCAACAAGAATACTTATTCCTTTCCCTTTGATTGCCCCTTGTAGCCTTAAGGTATGCAAGCCTTGTGTTCCTGTCATGGCATGAAGTGACAAGTCAGGTGCCACCTCTCCTGAATTGGCTTCTTCAGTTGGCACACCCCAAGGGTTACACTCTTCATTCTCCTCCCATACCAGGTTTGGTCCTTCAAGTTCCTTGCTGTTGTCCTCACAGTCAGTGGTAATCATAAAAATCTGCTTGTTCTTACACACATGTCCTGCACTGAACTTTTCATCACAATTAAAGCACAATCCCTTACTTCTCCTCTCCATCATTTCACTATAGCTCAATTTCTTGACTCCGACAGGGAGTACCTTAGGACTGCTATCTTTGTTGGGGGAGAAACTTAATTTTCCAGGTTGGAATGGTGGTTTGGAAATATTAGTACTAGTAACAGCCTTGGTACCCATGCTCCTTCTATCCATCACCCCTATGAAGATTTCCTGGCCTCTTGCCTTGTCTCTAGCATCCTTCAATGTTACTGGCTTGTTCAAGTATAAAGCAGATGAGATTTCCTCCTTGAGACCACTAAGGAAGCTGTCAACATAGTAAGTTTCATTGTGTGTCCCATCTATCGATATCACATACTTTCTCAACTCCTCGAACTGATTAATATACTCCTCAATACTTCCCTTCTGCACTAGTTTGTTGAACTGTCCCACAATATTTTCATATCCCCCTTTGGAAAACCTATGATACACCAGCTCCACAAACTGCTCCCACAACATTCCTGGCTGTTCGTTAAACACTGTTTGAACCCATATGTTAGCCTCTCCTTCACAGTGTAAGGTGGCAAAAATGACCTTAGTTTTTGAATCCATGTAAGGATTGATCATGAAGAATTTCTCACATTTATTCACCCACCCCCTTGGGTCTTTGCCATCAAAACGAGGAAAATCTAACTTGGGAATTCTAAGTGGCCCAAACCCTGGTGTGAATCTACCTTGTCCAGTATCATTAGTTTGGTACCAGCTAACTTGAGGTGTGGCTTGATGGTGAGGAGCTGGGTCGCAGTCTGGCCATTGAGTTGGAAGGGAAACTGAGATATCAAAGGGTTTTGTTGGTAGAACAGCTGGAGTTGAGGGTTTTGGGCTGTATGGGAGACATTAGGTGAGGGTTTGGTAGGATTCTGGGTGAATGGGGCCACACTCCCTTGTGGGTTACCAACACTTTGAGGAAAAAGAGGTGGTGGAACCTGTCCATAAACCCACCCCTGAGGTCCAGTCACCGGCCCCTTAACAACCGATTGAACCCCAAGTAGCGTATCTGGAACAGAGTGTGTAATAGGGTGTTGAACACTCCCCTGTTCTTCATTTTGTGGTGTAGTGTGTATACCAAAATGAGTAGGGGTTTGTTGACCCTTACCTTGTGTTACATCAGAATCATCTTTCTCCTTATGCACAAACTTCATCAACTCACCTATTCCCATCCTCAAGTCTTCCGTTGCCTTCGTGAGCTGCCCTACCTGAGTTACCAGAGTCTCAATCTTGTTGCTGGTTTGGGCATTGTTTTCATCCACCGTAGTACTGATCTGTGTCATCACACCATTCATCTGCTCCAGTCGTCCTTCCATGGTGGTGATGGACTTTTCATGTTTTTGAATGATGGTTTTGTCTGCCATTGGCCCAGGCGGCGCTCTGATACCAAGTTGTCACAACTTGTTGATTAGGGTTTGGATGTTTGGGTTGTAACAGATAAGAATGAGAAAACACAAGAAAATGCAGTACAAAAGTAAAGGAAATAAAAGACAAATTCTTCTCATTAGCCTCCACCAGTAATAGTTGTCATACATATATAGCCAAACATCTCCCACTACTACAGTGCCAGGTGGCAACCTATCAACCATGCAATTTAACACCAGCAATTGATTGTAACTAACTAATATTCTTAGTATAAACGACATCGTTTGGTTCTCCCGCCAACATATTTAAATATAACCCCAATCCAGCAATTAAACTGTGACAACAGGGACATAGATATACATATATGTATACATAATGGAGCTGTTCACTTTCAGGGTAGTCCAATGAAAATTTGTTGACCAGGATTTGTAACATGCAATTCGGTTCACCAGCTTCGTCCTTGAACCAGCTTAACAGCTTTATTTGTTGCAGTACTAAGTAAATATAGTGAGTAGAAACGAATGTTAATATGTGAACAATATATTACCCTCCTAGAATTATCTTTTCAGCAAGGATGAAAGAGCCCATAGTAGCAACAATAATAATCATCAAAGGGCTGAAAGCAGTTACAAAGACTGGTCCTCTTTTCTCCATTACTAGACCTTGGACATAGTAAGCTAAATTGTATAAGATCTTGTTGTGGTCTTCCTCTAAAAGCTTGTTGTGGTCTTCCTCTAAAATCTTAAAATTTTAGATGAGCTGATTACTTACCAACATCAAAGCTAACTTATCTAGCAGCACCACAATATAAATTGTACTACTAAGTACTACTAACTGATAAGTACATCAACAACTCTTAATAAAAGTCTTAATTAAACATGTAAGGTAATAAACTCTATACATAACCAAATTACTACTATAATCTCGATATTATTCAGTGGAAGAGTATGTATGTTTTTTTCACAATCTCTCGTATATAAAGGCATCTTCAATAATCCCAAGATTTCAACAATAAGCAAGGAGAGCATGGCTTGTCATTCAGAACAGAA
This sequence comes from Kitagawia praeruptora, assembly GCA_037693485.1. Classification (NCBI taxonomy): domain Eukaryota; kingdom Viridiplantae; phylum Streptophyta; class Magnoliopsida; order Apiales; family Apiaceae; genus Kitagawia; species Kitagawia praeruptora. The sequence continues at coordinate 101,026,832 of CM075345.1, forward strand.
TGTTAAGAGTATTTCTTTTTTCATTGTCGGATGCTTCCACACTTTCGTCGTTATATGAGTATTTCAATCAAAACAGAATGTTATGAGATTCTAGTTAGGCTTGTACTGCACAATATTGGCATCAATAATTAATGAATCTCTTATCTAAGCTCCACTAAATTAATAAAAGGAAATGAAAGAATCATGAAACATAGCATCCACTACCACAGATAAGGCCAAGTGCAGTTCAAATATTTATTGTACCGATTGAGTATGAGTGTTGAATAATTTTAAGGTGTCAGAGGGCACCGATTGAGTATGAGTATTGAATAATCTTAAGGTGCAAGAGGGCCTCAAACAGGATCTTATACTATAAGTAATATTATTCAATACTTCCCTAAATACCATGGTAAGTTCCCCGTCAAAAAATTTATTAAGCTATGAGAGAAAGCCCCAACAAGTTCTTATGGTGAACAAATATTATTTAACAATTTTTACATGTAAAATTAAAGTAGCTGATATAAGATTATCATGATTCACTCCTCGTTCTAAAGGGCAAAAGGTGGTCCGTCATAGAGCCTTAGTGTGTTGCGCTGGGATCAAGTTGGTAAAACGAAACATCTTTAAAAATGAGATGTTAAGTGTACTGAAAACTTGGTTGGTTTCAAGAAGACCTTAAAACTTGGATCTTAAAAGTGATACTGAAATATTAGAAGAGTATATATTCTGAAAGCAAGTCACTCTGTCTTTTATGCTGCTATAGTTAAGATAGCTTTAGAAAATTGAAAAACATTAAGGAGATGCTATTATAATCTATGGCAGCCTAAAGGTTTAAAACGTGAAGGATTGTGAGAAGAACTTTGCAGAAGCAAGACATTCTTGGGACCTTCGTAACAGAATAACATGCAGAAACCTAATTAAGGTCCAGCACAACTGGAATTCGTCAAATGCACTTAAAGTGACTCAGTCCATGTTTCTGTACTACAACTACAAGACTTAAATTTTAAATCAAATGTACATATGCGCGCATATGTGAACAGATCACTTAAGCGTAGCAACATGAAGTAGTATGGAGGCCTGTCCTGTGCCTGGACTTCTATGCTTGGAAGTCAAAAATCAAATGTGGATATAGATCTTTTCTTACTACAATCTTCCTGAAGGAATAGAGATTGTGTTCGTTGTTTGTAAATTAAAGCATGATTATGAATAAATAAATTTATATCAAACTTAGCAGGCTGTCATTTCTTTCTCTTGGGACAAGTTCGCATTATTGTGTATTGGTCTACCTGGTTATTAGCTTTGAAATATTTAATTAACGTTTAGTTTCTAGTTTCTATATATATATATAAAAATTAGGCTCAGTTTGCTTGCTTGAATTTCCAGGAGCGTTTGTTTGAGCCTGAAAAATATTTTTTGGGTGTTTGTTTGACTTTGTTGAAAACATTTTTCAGATTTTCATGTGTTTGTTTGGTTTTTTGAAAAATAAACATTTTTAAGAGAGGAAAATTCCTTTAACAAAAGTGATAAATTTTTGGAAACTCAATTCCCCTTTTTAATTTTGGAAAACATTTTCTAAAATTAAAAAAATTTCATTTATTTGTAATACCAAAATAACAAAAAGTAATTTAAAAAATAAAAAAATATTTTTCTGAAGAAATATTTTCCAGAAAATTTTTTCCCGAAAAAATCTTTTTAAATAAATTTATTTGAGAAAAAAATTTTGGAGAATCGAAAAAAAAATTGGAAAATATTGTCCAAGAACTTTTTTTGAGAAGTTTTTCCAGAGAACTTTTCTCTACAATTTTTTACCCGAAAATTTTTTCCAAGAAATTTTTTTCGTAAAATTATTCGCAGAAACATTTTTTCGAAAAAAAAATTCTCGAGAAACTTTTTCAAAGAAAAAATATTCTCCAAAAAAATTTATTTGAGAAATTTTTTCCCCAGAAAATACTTTTTCAAGAGAAAAATTTTCTCGAAACAAAATTTTTAATAAAAGTCTTAATTAAACATGTAAGGTAATAAACTCTTTATATAACCAAATTACTACTATAATCTCGATATTATTCATTTGAATCCGTTTCAAATTAGTAGTCCACTTTTAACAAAAATTATGTTTCAAAATAATTGAAACAAAATTGAATTTCTTAATATGCTTAATTTTTTTGAAGTGGATTACTAATTTGAAACATAGGAAGTAGTATGTATGTTTATTTTCACAATCTCTCATACATAAAGGCATCTTCAATAATCCCAAGATTTCAACAATAAAGAAGGAGAGCACTGCTTGCCATTCAGAACAGAATGTTAAGAGTATTTCTTTTTTCGTTGTCGGATGCTTCCACTCTTTCGTCGTTAAACTTGTATTTCAATCAAAACAGAATGTTATGAGATTCTAGTTAGGCTTGTACCGCACAATATTGGCATCAATAATTGATGAATCTCTTATCTAAGCTCCACTAAATTATTAAAAGTAAAGAACCATGAAACATAGCATCCACTACCATAGATAAGGCCAAGTGTAACTATCAATAAGTGGAAAAATAGGACCCTCTTTGATGTATAAATACAGATTAAGGAAGAGAGAATTGGCATCGACAGCACAGGAAAACAAGGCTCATCACCCAAGGACTTCTTATTCTCTACTAGCAAGGAAGGAAGATGGCTCAAGTGCAGCGAGATGACATCGTGTCATTGTGGACTCAAGGTTTCCAGGCTGTGAAAGACAAGAGTGTAAGTTAATTTTGGTTGTTGATTTTCAGTATTCTTATTTATATGGTAGTGAGATTATGATTCTCCAAAAAAAAAAAAAAAATCATGCACCACGCACACACTGATACGCCTGCATGTGACTTGTTCTTAATGTCTAATTAGTCATATAATTTGTACAGTACAATTTAATTCTCAAATATCTCCTTTGTTGATTAAATGGTCCAGTCCTGCGCTGCGGTTCTGACTGCAAAGGAACTCTCAATAGTTTGGGGTTCAGACTGTCGCTACTGGAAATGGGTTTCCAAGACCGGCCCAATCAAGTATGTATAGCACATGTTGGAAAGCTTTTGATGTTTTTACTATAATATTTGGTTTTCCGGACTCTTGTTACTTGTTATTAATATTCTTACAAAAGCTAGTTGACTCCATGTACACACAGCTGTGAGGCTCTGGATGTTGCTGAACTTATTGAAGTATGCTGGCTGCAAGTTGATGGAAAATACAATGCTAGCAACCTCGCTAAGGGAGTGAAATACGGAGTATATTTCGTCGTGGAGCTTAATGACAATCTTTGCATGAACGGTCCAGTGACCCTTAAGCTTACTAGTCCCAACGGAAGCACTGTAGAGCACAAGGAAGATTTGCAGACCAAGCCAAAGAATACATGGGTCGGACTTAAGGTTGGTGAATTCGCCAACACAGCTTGCGGCTGTAACAATACTGTCCAGTTCTCGATGAATGGATGTGATGGAACCACCTGGAAGACTGGCCTTACTGTCATTGGTGCTGCCATTGTGCCAGTTATCTGCTAAATATACCATATTAATTACCGTGTATCTTTGTCTGATTAGTATTAACGGACCAGATTAGAAGTTAACACTTAAAAAGGAAGGGCTGGGATTAATTCTCAGTTCTCATAATAAAGGGGGGTCTCATTTGAGCACAAGCCTATGTATACATATGGAGCTGTTCACTTTCAGGGTAGTCCAATGAAAATTTGTTGATAAGGATTTGTCACATGCAATTCGGTTCACCAGCTTCGTCCTTGAACCAGCTTAACAGCTTTATATTACCCTCCAAGAAAAATCTTTTCAGCAAGGATGAAAGAGCCCATAATAGCAACAATGATAATCGTCAAAGGGCTGAAACTTTCTCCATTACTAGACCTTGGACATAGCAAGCAAAATTGTAAAAGATCTTGTTGTGGTCTTCCTCTAAAACCTTAAGATTTTAGATGAGTTGATTACTTAACAACTCAAAGCTATCTTATCTAACCGCACCACAATATAAATTGTACAACTAAGTACTAACTGATAAGTACATCAACAACTCTTAAAAAAAGTCTTAATTAAACATGTAAGGTAATAAACTCTATATATAACCAAAGAGAAAAAAGCTCCTGAGGTTCAGGAGAGTTACCTGAGGTTACAGTATAAACATATTGTGGTATTTTTGTAAATATTGAAAATCTTCTAAAAAAAATTTGTAATTACAGTTACACCCTCGTGTATTCATATGGGAATCATAATTAACTCAGGTTGAGATAACCTCAGGAACATCACTACTATAATCTCGATATTATTCAGTGGAATAGTATGTATATGTTTGTTTTCACAATCTCTCAGAACAGAATGTTAAGAGTATTTCTTTTTTCGTTGTCGGATGCTTCCACTCTTTCGTCGTTAAACGAGTATTTCAATTAAAACAGAATGTTATGAGATTCTAGTTAGGCCTGTACCGCACAATATTGGCATCAACAATTGATGAATCTCTTATCTAAGCTCCACTAAATTATTAAAAGTAAAGAACCATGAAACATAGCATCCACTACCATAGATAAGGCCAAGTGTAACTATCAATAAGTGGAAAAATAGGACCCTCTTTGATGTATAAATACAGATTAAGGAAGAGAGAATTGGCATCGACAGCACAGGAAAACAAGGCTCATCACCCAAGGACTTCTTATTCTCTACTAGCAAGGAAGGAAGATGGCTCAAGTGCAGCGAGATGACATCGTGTCATTGTGGACTCAAGGTTTCCAGGCTGTGAAAGACAAGAGTGTAAGTTAATTTTGGTTGTTGATTTTCAGTATTCTTATTTATATGGTAGTGAGATTATGATTCTCCAAAAAAAAAAAAAAAATCATGCACCACGCACACACTGATACGCCTGCATGTGACTTGTTCTTAATGTCTAATTAGTCATATAATTTGTACAGTACAATTTAATTCTCAAATATCTCCTTTGTTGATTAAATGGTCCAGTCCTGCGCTGCGGTTCTGACTGCAAAGGAACTCTCAATAGTTTGGGGTTCAGACTGTCGCTACTGGAAATGGGTTTCCAAGACCGGCCCAATCAAGTATGTATAGCACATGTTGGAAAGCTTTTGATGTTTTTACTATAATATTTGGTTTTCCGGACTCTTGTTACTTGTTATTAATATTCTTACAAAAGCTAGTTGACTCCATGTACACACAGCTGTGAGGCTCTGGATGTTGCTGAACTTATTGAAGTATGCTGGCTGCAAGTTGATGGAAAATACAATGCTAGCAACCTCGCTAAGGGAGTGAAATACGGAGTATATTTCGTCGTGGAGCTTAATGACAATCTTTGCATGAACGGTCCAGTGACCCTTAAGCTTACTAGTCCCAACGGAAGCACTGTAGAGCACAAGGAAGATTTGCAGACCAAGCCAAAGAATACATGGGTCGGACTTAAGGTTGGTGAATTCGCCAACACAGCTTGCGGCTGTAACAATACTGTCCAGTTCTCGATGAATGGATGTGATGGAACCACCTGGAAGACTGGCCTTACTGTCATTGGTGCTGCCATTGTGCCAGTTATCTGCTAAATATGCATCTGATAATAATCATGTACTAAATAATTTCCAATTGCCAACATCACCTATCTGGTTTGGCTAATTTGGAATGTGTGAAATAATCACCAATATGTTGGTGTTTTATTAATGTATAAAAAGTTTAAGTAAGGAGTGTTCCTGCTGTTATAATGTTTCGCTTATAATTGCTTTGAGATCTCTACTATTTTTTTTTAGCACTTTCAGCTTAAAGATCTGATTACAAAATATAGAAGAAGATTCACTGCTAATTTAGGAATTATATATTCTTGTGTGCTGCTGTTTATTTATGAGAACTTGCACTACAACAAAAACGGCCAACAAAACCTACCAACTTTGGTCGGTTTTGGTCACATTTTGATTGAAAAATGACCCCACTTTCCACATCATCATCCACACATATTTTAAATTAAGAGTAGTGCTAGGGACCCCAAATTGAGTCCCCAAAAAAGTCCCCAAATGACATGGCATGGGTGACTTGGCAAATTGGGCAATTTTAATTGGGGAGATTGATGTGAATCCAGGGGGCCCCATTATGATATGACCAATTAAAAGATGACACATGGAATTTGGGGATTTTTTTGGGATCTAATTTGGGGTCTTTAGCATTTTCCTTAAATTAATAATTAATTTGTGAAAATAAATAATAATGTAATTTCATCAGGGCCATTTCCTACCAATTTTTGGTAGGAAATCAAAACCTACCAAAACTGGTAGGTTTTGACTATGCCCCACCATCCACGTAAGTAGCCACGTAAGTTTCTGCCAAAATTTTCACGAAAAATTTGAATTTACCGTCCACATCAAAACCTAATCAGTAAGTTTCCGCCAATAATTTGTGAAAATTTTGAATTTCCTTCCCACATCGAAACCTACCAATATTGGTAGGTTTTGGCAGCATTTTGGACCAATTAGGACCCCACCTTCCACATCATAATCATTCACATTTTTCAAATTAATAAACAATTTCTTAAAAATAAAAATAAATGTCATTTTCCCAGGTTCTTTTCCCACCAATAATGGTAGGAAATAGCCTTATGATCACGAAAAATAATATATTGTGGGAATATACTTATATATAATTTGTATGAATATAAAAAGATTGGATACCACCTCAGTGGAAAGATGCTTGTACATTATGTAAGTGGTCAAAGGATCGAATCCTACCGAATATCTTTTTTTTTTCCTCTGGGGTTATTTCCTACCAATATTAGTAGGTAATATCCACATCACGAAAATTATAATTTTTAAATTAATTTGTTTATTTCTTGATTTAAAATGAAATATTTCCATTTTTTTCTTATATATTCAGTACATACATTTCATTTATGTAAAATGACATTTTTATAATATATTTATAATTATTAGTATTAGATAGAAAAAATATAAAAGTTTTTATGATTATAAAAATAGAAGTTGTGTAGAATATATAACTGATTTGTAAGTTTAAACATCAAAAATATTTTGTAGGAATATCCTTATACATAATTTGTATGCAAAGAACTGAATTGTATCCTAGCTCAGTGGTACGATGCTGGTATATTGTGGGAATGGTCGAAGGTTCAATTCTTTGTAAACAGTGGGAAATAGCCTACCAAAATTTCCGTCAAAAATTTCACGAAAAAATTGAATTTATCGCCCACGTCAAAACCTACCAATATTAGTGAGAAATAGCCTTATCACAAAAAATAATAATTTGCATCCTTATACTTGATTTGTAGACTTAAAACCAAAGTTGATCGTTGCTCAGTGGTAACATTCAAATATATTGTGGGAAATGTAAAGGGTTCGATACCCAGTGAACGACTATTTTTCTTTTCTTGGGATATTTCCTACCCGGCTCAAAATGGTAAAAAAAAAAAAGGCCAATCACCAAAATTAATAATTTTCTTAAATTTTTTTGTGGTTGCTTATCATGTTTTTTATTGATCAAACTTTACGAACGTAAAGATCTATACAATTTAGTATTGTACGACAAAAATTAGTTCATTTGGACTTGCATTGTTATTGTATTGTGTTATTCGGTAAAAACCTAATTATAACGAAAAAAAATTAATAAATATAAGGATATATCGATAAATTGAGTTTTTAAAAGTGAAATGTCATTTTATAGTGGGAGGAATATATGAAAAAAATTTGACAAAAATAAACTTGTAAAAGCTTAAAGTCCTTTAGAAATCATTCAAAAAAATTATCCAGTGAATATGGATCGTGCCCCGTTACGGGAAGCACTTGTACTACGTTTTTGTTAAAATCTCGTACAACCCGACCTTTTTATTTTTTGATTATTTTTTTCCAACACTAAAATGAGTGTTTATTAACTTTCGTACGGTGCGATCGTCAAAGAAATCATTCAAAAAAATTATTCAGTGAATATAGATCGTGCCCTGTTACAAGAAGCAACACTTTTACGTTTTCGTTAAAATCTCGTACAACCCGACCTCTTTATTTTTTGATTATTTTTTCTCAACACTAAAATGAGTGTTTATTAATATTCGTACGGTTCGATCGTCGAAGAAATCATTCAAAAAAAATATCCAGTGAATCTGGATCGTGCCCTGTTACAAGAAGCAACACTTTTACGTTTTTGTTAAAATCTCATACAATCCGACCTTTTTATTTTTTGATTATTTTTTCCCAACACTAAAATGAGTGTTTATTAACTTTCGTACGGTTCGATCATCAAATAAATCATTCAAAAAAATTATTCAGTGAATTTGGATCGTGTCCCGTTAGAGGAAGCAACACTTTTACTACGTTTTTGTTAAAATCTCATACAACCCGACCTTTTTATTTTTTGATTATTTTTTCCCAACACAAAGAGTGCTTATTAACATTCGTGCGGTTCGATCATCGAAGAAATCATTCAAAAAATTATTCAGTGAATCTGGATCGTGCCCTGTTATAGAAAGCTTCACTTTTACTATGTTTTTGTTAAAATCTCGTACAACCCGACCTTTTTATTTTTTGATTATTTTTTCCCAACACTGAAATGAGTGTTTATTAACTTTAGTACGGTTCGATCATCAAAGAAATCATTCAGAAAAATTATTTTGTGAATCTGGATCATGCCCCGTTATAGGAAGCAACACTTTTACTACGTTTTTGTTAAAATCTCGTACAATCCGACCTTTTCATTTTTTGATTATTTTTTCCCAACACTAAAATAAGTGTTTATTAACATTCGTACAGTTCGAGCGTCGAAGAAATCTTTCAAAAAAAATTATTCAGTGAATCTGGATCGTGTCTCGTTATAGAAAGCAACATTTTTACTACGTTTTTGTTAAAATCTCGTACAACCCGACCTTTTTATTTTTTGATTATTTTTTCCCAACACTCAAATGAGTGTTTATTAACTTTCGTACGGTTCGATCGTCGAAAAAATCATTCAAAAAAATTATTCAGTGAAACTGGATCGTGTCTCGTTAAAGGAAACAACACTTTTACTACGTTTCTGTCAAAATCTCGTACAACCCGACCTTTTTTTGTTATTTTTTCCCAACACTAAAATGAGAATCTATTATATTTATATTTCGAAAATTTGAATTTTTTTTTGTTTCGAATCAAATTTCTGTAATTTTTAGAATTTTATGATCTATAATTTCAAATTTCACTTCCCCCAAATTTCATTTCCCTCCTCGCCAAAATTTCAATTTCCCCTTCTATCTTCTCATCCTCCCCTCTTATCTTCTTAGCCGCACAAACACATAAACATAATTACACACACGAATTTAAACACTCGCATAAACATACAAACACAAATTGAAACCCTAGTTCTTCATCTCACTATAATCAAACACGCACCCATAGCTCTAAGTAATAACTCGAGACCCAGTTCATACAACCATCCATTCATAGCTTAAGAACCAGTTTCGCGGTTCCAATTCATACGAAATGCCCCTCTACTTGAAGCAATCCATTTTTCGATTCAATTACTAAGTTTCAATCTGTTTGATGAAATCTATTTCGATTCATATTTGATTCAATTAGTAAGTTTCAGTTGGGCACAATCTGTTTGATGAAATGTCTCAACTAATTCGTCCTTTAGAGATGTTGAAGGTCATTTTTGGTGCTCGTACCCGTGTTGGTCTTACTGTGGTTTGACTGTTGCTGAACACTTTAGAGATGCTGAAGGTCAAGATGTACGGTGACATTCCTTTCTCGATATCCAGACTCAGACAACTTTAGTTCCTCTATAGTTTTCATTTACAGTTCACAAGCCTCTCAAGTTCTGTATTGTGTATTAGATTTTTGTTACATTAAAGTAATGCTAACATTTATGTATCTGAAAGGGCCTATTCCAGATATTATTGGTTATAACTGCACAAGTTTTGAAAACATTGTAAGTGTCTATAAGTAACTCAGTGTCCAGAGATGTAAACTCATTTTTGGTTTTATATTACAGCTCTCATTTCTACTTGCATTTCCTAAATCTTTTTAATAATAATGAATTTTCTTTTTTACTTGTACTTAATATCTTCATGTCCTCTAGGTTGATTTATCAAGCAACAGTTGTCAAGGATATTCATTGCCAAATCTGCTCAAGTCTTCATGCCCCGGGAAGGTAATAACATTGTTGTCATTCAACCTGATGATAGACCTAAATCTTTTTTGTAATATTAAATTTTTTTGACTTCACTAATAGTGACAGCCTGTTACAGGGATGAAGGTCATCACCTACGTTATGAAGTGAACGAATAGTACTTAATTATCACAGGCATTGGAGCCATAACTGTGGTTGCAAAATTTTTCCATCGCTTCTACTTTGGCATAATTGGGGAAAAACTAACTGAGAGAGTAAGGCTGGTGATGTTCTCAAATGAGACCTTTCTATCTTATGTAGCTGCTTATTATTTTTTTATTATTTTTTCCCTCTGAACATGGGTCTACCAATTAGAGCTGATATCAATTCATTTTTATTCAGGCATGCTATCGACAAAGTCGGATGGTTTAATAAAGAAGAGAAAAGTGTTCACATCTTATCATGTGCTTGGCAAATGATGCCACGTTCGTGCATGTTGCTTGCGTTTACAAGTACTGAAAAAGGTTAGTTAGTATCTTTGGTCCATCACACTTAAAATTAGTTTTTGATGGTGTTCTTTTTGTAAAGCTCACATATTTCTCTTTTAAAATTTATTTGTAGGACAAGGAAAGGTTTAATTTGAAGTTCACTGTTGAAGAAAGAATTCAGTACTGCAAGTATATTATTCATGACACAATTTAACAAGGAACAGATGAGGGAGAAGCAGATCGAAGCTAAAATTCAGGGTACATTCATTGGCTTCAATGTTGTTTATTACAACTAAAAGCAGTCTTGTTTTGTAATAAAGAAATGTTAACATATATGATCCATGCCTTGCATTAGATCTTGTAGTGTTTTCATCTGGCAAAGTGAAATGGTGACTGCTCATATACTAAAATGCATGTGTTCAATTCGTCTTACGTTTATTTCCATACTTATAAGTCACTGCTTAATTTTGGTTAGACGTCAAGATAAAAACATTCATTTCCAGCCATTTCTACTTTATATTTTTTGATTTATGTTCCTTATTAATGAGAGATAATAAAATGACAAACTGGATGTTGCTTTAGGAATGTACGAAATACATGTGATAGGTATTCTTACTGGTAGGTGTAGAGAAGTCATCTCTTGTTACTATAAAGCTACGTGTCCTGGCATTTCTGATGACCTAATTTTGTGTTTATTGCAGGGACAATTGCAAAATATCTATTGCTGATTATCACACAAGCTATTTCAGTTGTGGATATGATCTTTGCCTGATATGTTGTCAGGAGCTCCGTGATGGCTGCCTGAGAGGGTCTTAAGAAGAAGAAGTGAATATTCAATATTACAGTTTACCACAGCAACAACAAGTATCAATGAGGAAATGCTTGCATTGCGAGATAACAAAAACACCTAAATGGAGGGCTGGCCCATTTTGTTTATGTTGGATGATGAATGGTAGAACTAGTTGGTTTATTTTGCATATATGATTGGCTTTTAATATTTTTGCATTTAATTTTAGTTAGTAGTCATGATTTGATAGTATATATCGCAGGTTGCAATTAAATTTGGAAAATTGTAAATGAATTGTGGGTGTACAATTTTTTGTACTGGAAGTGACAAAAACCAAAAAAAAATAAAAAAATAAAAAATCCATCAATTCCTACCAACCTGCATATTTCCTACCACACTTACCATTTGAAAATAGAAATGTGCTAGGAAATACTTAGTAGGAAATAGCAGTTTTTACATGCTTCTGTTTTTAAACCTACCAAACTTGGTAGGAAATATGCCAATCAAAACCTACCAACTTGGTATTAAGACCTCAGCTGAATAATAGCCACTAACCACGATACTAATCTTAACAACATCATCTTCTCAAATCATGTCATTGATCTCTCATTAAGATTTAGGTGTATACTATCTTTTATTTATGTAAATGATATCACCCTCTTGATGTGAATAATATCCTTATAGTTGGATATTATCACAATCCCTGACTTATAGCATTGATAGGAGTTGTCTTTGTACTATATAAACAATACACTGTATCAATGTAAGGATGAAAGAATACAAACTTTATATGGTATCAGAGCACACTACTCCAACGAGTTCTCCGATCCTATTTTACAACAGAATTTTTATTCATGACTTCATCAAGTAGCGCCCAACTTAACAAAGAGGTTATACCTCTCAGTGCATCTACACATTTTCCTACTAAACTCACAGAGCTTAATTTTCCAGTTTGGAAAAAACAAATAGAAACCACTTTATTTGGTTACAACCTCTTGTGTTATCTCAGTGGAGAGCTTGAGGAACCTGCCAAATTTACTGACAAAACTACGGTCAATCCAGACAACATTCTATGGAAAAGACAAGACCAATTCATCTTAAGTGCATTAATAGGCTGTTGTTCAGACACAATCCAGCCATCTATCTCCACCGCCCTCACTTCTAAGGAGGCTTGGGAGAGGCTGAAGAAGCTATACGCCAACAAATCTCGTTCGAGGGTTTTAACACTCAAAGCAAAACTGATGCAGAATCCAAGAGGTAACCGATCTATTGCTGAATACATGCGCGATGTTCGCTCCATTGTCGACTCGCTAGCAATTGTAGATAATCCAATTCCAGAAGAGGATGTCTTTTTAAGTGTGATTACACAACTGGGACCAGAATATGACAACATAGCCTCGGCATTAAGAGCCCGTGATTCTGCAATTGGATTTGATGATTTATTTGATCGACTTCAGGATGTTGAATCCCAAATAAAGAAAGATGCATCATCAGGCGGCTCTCCGGCTCTTACAATACCTGGTGAGTCTTCTGTTAACATACCCACATCAAACTATGTTTCCCATAATTCCAAACCATCAAAATCAGTCACCCCGACTACACCTTTTGTTCAAAACTGGCGCAACAATAATCATCAGCGTCAAAATTGGAGGCCACCTGCTTCATCACAAAATCGACTGTCTTCTACTACCAACAACCGAAATTTTGCACAATCACCCAGAAATGGTTCCTTCTGTTACTATTGCAACCGCCCAAATCACCTTACAAAGGACTGTCGACAGCTGCAAAAATTTCTTACCAACTTCGGTGTTCAACCACAAGCAAATATGACCACTCTTAATAATGTTCCATCTCCACCATGGTTATTTGACTCAGGTGCATCTCATCATGTAACATCAGACCTCTCAAATCTTTCAAACTACAATGAATATGGCGGACCAGATGTAATCAATCTTGGGGATGGTTCAGGTTTATCAATCACCCACAAGGGAAATTCTAGTATTCATACACCTACTAAATCACTTGTGCTTGATAATGTTTTATATGCTCCTGCCTTACGCAGAAACTTAGTTTCAGTTGCTAAATTTTGTAAGTCTAACAATGTCTCACTTGAATTCTTTCCTGGTTATTTTTTGGTGAAGGACCTTCGCACGGGGGCGCCTCTTCTTCGCGGACAAAACCACAATGATGTCTATGTTGCTTCATCTCTTCATCATCCTCAAATCAATGTCTCTACTGTCACACCACTTCAGATTTGGCATCGTCGCCTAGGTCACCCATCTCCTCGCATTCTCAAGTCAGCCATCATAAAGAATAAGTTATGTTCATGTCCTTCTGATCTTCATTTCTCCTGTCATGATTGCCAGTGCAACAAAAGTCACAAGCTTCCATTTGGTACTAGTAGTTCTCTAATAAGTACGGCCCCATTACAATTAGTTTACACTGATGTATGGGGTCCGTCACAATTGTCTGTTGATAAATTTCGTTATTTTTTAATTTTTGTGGATCATTTCTCCAAATATATTTGGTTGTATCCTATGCGAAATAAATCAGATGTTGGCACTTTGTTTCCGCAATTTAAAATGTTGGTTGAGAGATATTTTCAGCTTCCTCTTATTTCTGTATACTCTGACAATGGAGGTGAATATGAATCACTTAAACCAATATTTAAATCTTGTGGAATATCTCATTTTACTACTCCTCCTCATACGCCTGAGCTTAATGGCACAGCAGAACGACGCAATCGTCAAATAACTGAATGTGGCCTAGCTCTTCTTCATCAAGCTTCTCTCCCATTATCTTACTGGACATATGCCTTTCAGACGGCTGTGTACCTTATAAATCGAATGCCAACACCCATTCTGAATAATAAATCTCCTTTTGAGACTTTATTTCGAAAACCAACAAATTTTCACAAATTACGGGTATTTGGTTGCCTTTGTTACCCATGGCTTCGCCCATACAATTCTTCTAAAATTCAACCTAAATCGAAACCATGCATTTTTTTGGGGTATTCTGAACCACAATCAGCTTATAAATGTTATGATCATTTCACTAATCGGTTATGTGTCTCTCGCCATGTTACATTTGTAGAGAACATATTCCCATTTCAAATTACAAATACACATGACCTCAATTTTTTTCCCCCTAATGAGGAGTGCAACGATGCATCTAACTCCACCCCTCCAACAGATCTTGCATCACCCACATCTCCTCTCACCACTCATGCCTTACCTCAACCACCTAACCCTCCTCTTACTACTACAACACCAGAGCTACACACTAATACAACACCAGATCCTCACACTAATACAACACCAGATCCTCACACCATTCCTCAGTCACCACCTTTGACATCTCAGGACCGTATCTCATCCAGCGGTAATATACCATCCCCTACTAGATCACATTCTTCTTCGATGGAATCTCAACCAGTCAGGCCTTCCAGAAATCGCAAATTAAATCCTAAATATTATGGGTCTGCTTTTATCAATACTTCGACCTGTCACCCTTTGCCAATGGCTAAGGAACCCACATGTGTAAGTCAAGCAACTAAAGATCCCTTGTGGAGGTCTGCTATGTCAGAAGAATTCACTGCCTTACAAAAAAACGGGACTTGGGAGCTTGTACCTTACAATTCTCAAAATTTAGTTGGTTGTAAATGGATTTTTCGTATTAAACGTCATCCAGATGGTTTGGTAGAAAGGTATAAAGCACGCCTTGTGGCAAAGGGCTTTCATCAACGTGTTGGTCTTGATTATTCAGAGACTTTTGCTCCAATTGCAAAACCTGCTACAGTTCGAATTATTCTCTGCTTAGCGTTGTCTAATAACTGGTCGTTGCGTCAATTAGATATCAATAATGCCTTTCTAAATGGCACCTTGCATGAACCAGTATACATGGTACAGCCACCTGGATTTATGGACTATAATTTTCCCAATCATGTTTGTCTTCTTCGAAAATCTATCTATGGGCTAAAACAGGCGTCTCATGAATGGTATCAAGAACTTAGAAATTTTTTACTCCAGTTTGGCTTTACTAATTCTGTTTCAGATTCAGCCTTATTCATTTACAATCACCATGGAGCTGTTTTATATTTTTTGGTGTACGTTGATGATATTATTCTGACAGGAAATAATAATGATTTTCTCAACATCTTTGTCACAAGACTTAACACCAGGTTTTCTTTAAAAGACTTGGGAGATCTTAATCAATTTCTCGGGGTGGAGGTTATCAAGACTTCAGCTGGGCTTTTCTTGAGCCAACACAGGCATTTAAGAGATATCCTAACTACACATCATATGGCGGATGCTAAAGGTGTACAAACACCGCTAAGTTCTTCTGAAATATTGACGTTGCATGACTCTTCTCCACCAACTGACATTCAAACATTTCGAAAAATTGTGGGGAGCCTGCAGTATTTACAGATCACAAGGCCAGATGTTTCTTTCTCCGTCAACAAATTGGCTCAATTCATGCATAAGCCATCTGCTAAACATTTTCAAGCCTTAAAACGAATTTTGCGTTACTTGAAAGAAACTATCTATCATGGTCTCTACTTTCGTCATAGTCAGCCACTTTCTTTAACTGCCTTTGCTGATGCAGATTGGGGTGGTTGCGCTGATAGTGCTCGATCTACTACTGGTTACGCTATCTATCTTGGCCCCAATATAGTTTCATGGAAGTCTGCACGTCAAAAATCAGTATCACGTTCATCAACTGAGGCAGAGTACAAAGCTTTATCCCATGCTGCTGCTGAATTGATGTGGATTCAGAATTTACTTTTCGAACTTGGCATTTCCATACCTCATGTTCCTACCTTGTTCAGTGACAACACAGGGGCTACATATGTTTGTGCAAATCCAGTTTTTCATTCAAGAATGAAACATGTTGCACTTGATTACCATTTCATTCGTGAACAGGTCCAACAGAAATTACTAAGAGTTCATCATATCAGCTCAAAGGACCAGCTAGCGGATATCCTGACAAAGTCTTTGCCTCGCATTCAGTTTCACCATCTTCGGTCCAAGATAGGTGTCAGTGATGGATCACCTATCTTGCGGGGGCGTATTAAGACCTCAGCTGAATAATAGCCACTAACCACGATACTAATCTTAACAGCATCATCTTCTCAAATCATGTCATTGATCTCTCATTAAGATTTAGGTGTATACTATCTTTTATTTATGTAAATGATATCACCCTCTTGATGTGAATAATATCCTTACAGTTGGATATTATCACAATCCCTGACTTATAGCATTGATAGGAGTTGTCTTTGTACTATATAAACAATACACTGTATCAATGTAAGGATGAAAGAATACAAACTTTATACTTGGTAGGAAAAAAGAAATTTTCTGGGATCAAAATGTGACGTGGCAAAGTGACGTGGAGGTGGGCTCCACGACATGTGGACTGCCATGTCACCATCCGGGACCACATTTTAGGTGATGTGGCACCTCACGTGGCCGATGACGTGTCCGGGTCCACCACCATGTGGCATGCCATGTGGGACCTCTTTTGAAACAAGCACTCATTTTCTACTAACCATCATTTCAGATCGGAGCAATTCTCACCAACGCAGTTGGTAGGAATTGACCCTATTTCCTACCAATTTATGGTCATTTCCTACCAATCGCGTGGTAGGAAATGTGAACAGATCACTTAAGCGTAGCAACGTGAAATAGTATGGAGGCCTGTGCCTGGGCTTCTATGCTAGTAAGTCAAAAATGAAATGTGCATAGATCTTTTATTACTACAATCTTCCTTAAAGGAATAGAGATTGTGTTCGTTGTTTGTAAATTAAAGCATGATGAATAAATAAATTTATATCAAACTAAGCAGGTTGTCATTTCTTTCTCTTGGGGCAAATTTGCATTGCATGTTTACAATTAGCTTTCATATTAAGGAAGACCACGTATATGTATATTTAGGCTCAATTTTCTTGCTAACATTTTCCAGGAACGTTTGTTTGAGTTGAAAATATTTTCTTGAAAAATATTTTTTGTGTGTTTGTTTCACTTTGTGCAAAATGTTTTTCAAATTTTCATGTGTTTGTTTGGTTTTTTGGAAAATAAAACACTTTTCGAGAGAGGAAAATTCCTTTAACAAAAGTGTTGATTTTTTGAAAAATGAATTTCCCTTCTTAATTTGAGAAAACATTTTCCAGAATTAAAAAATATTAATTTTTTTTGTAATAACAAAAGGTAATTAAAAAAAATTACGAATTTTTTTTCTGTATAAACATTTTCCAAAAAAAAAATTCTGAAAAATCTTTTTAGTTTTTTCAAGAAATTTTTCAGAGAACTTTTCTCGAGAATTTTTTTATATGAAAATTTTTGCTAAGAAATATGTTTCGAAAAAAATTCTTGAGAAACTTTTTTGGATCGAGAAAAAAATTCTCAAAAAAAATTTTCCAAAAAAAAAATTCTCGAATATTATTTTCGAAAAATGTTTCCCAAATTTTCTCAAACAAAAGTATTTCGAGAAGTTTTTTCCAGAGAAATATTTTTTCAAGATTTTTTTTTCTTAAGTAAATTTTAAGCAAGAAATTTTTAGAAAAGAAAATTGGACATTTATATTTTGTGGAAAATTTTTTTTAGGAAAATATCTTCTCATGAAATCATTTTCCAAAGATAATATTTTCTGGAAAAATATGTTTAAAAAAAATTCCAAAATCAAATTATTTTCGGCAATCAAACCTAGCCATAGTAAAAGAAAAAAAAACATCATAAAGGAGAACTGCTAAAATATTTGATACTATAAATAGCACAAAAAAGCCAATCTATCATCATATCTCCTTCTTATTTTGTCTAGTCTTCTTTCTGTATGACATTGTTCTAGTCCTTCTCATAATGATGATGATGATCAGGTGATCACGGCTTTGGTAATTGCACCACTAATATCGGTGGTGGTGGGATTTGTGTAGTGATGGCCAATGTTTTCAAAGACATTCGGGTTTTATACTCGTTCTTGTGCTTTACTTCCTCGCTATTTCCTTGAATATCTCTGATCATCATCATAGTATTTTTAGTAGGAAAATGCTAGAGTTACATAAAGTTTCACAAAAACTTTCATAAAATGGTAGGTATATTGGTTATAATTCAATGGCCCCCCTGCATTTACATTAATATCAACCAATAAAAACATCAATTAGTAGAATCCAACTCATTATGTAAATTTTTGCTATGCATATTTTCTGTGCATCTAGCACTACTCTTTTTAGTATTGATATCCTTCATTGATTCAAAAATTTCCTCTGCTTCGATCTCTTTTTATTATTTGTACTTTCCCCATAGAACAGTGCAAAGTCTGTTGAAAAATAAAACTTATACAACACCTATATCTATATATGTATGTACATGAAAAGAAACGGGAAATTAAAAGAAACGAGAAATTAAGAGACTACACTGTATTCTCTTCTCTTGATATGAAATGGCAAACGATTACAAGAATAAATAGGACAAAGCAAATCAATTACATGCTAGAAATCAGGAAGTATATCTTGGACTTATTCTTACAGCTAGAGTGAAACACTAGACTCCAACAATTTCTGAACAAGGAGATCAACCAAATCATGCTGCTATCTAAAAGATAACAACACGTTATTTTTTTAACTAAACACATACCAATGTTTGAATTAATTAAAATTCCAACAATCTCTCCCTTAATTCAAACTATGGTTCCCAAGTCTCTGACTCCTAGTGCAGTACGCATTTCTTCAAACTTGACCCTGGACATTGCTTTAGTGAGCACATATGCTCGTTGTCTTTAAACTTTGCTTGTCTGGCACATCGACTCTTGAACCCATCTGGCTCATCGACTCTTGCGCGCCCACTGGTACGACTTCCAGTTCCCGTCCGGCAATTCACATTTGCCCGGGACTAGGCGCGCACATAACACACCCCTTTCTCCACAACGCAGGAAGGTCATCACAGCTTCATAACACTTGACTCGTGCAATCCTTCCAACCCGTATGGCTATCAAACTGAGCCCGTATGGCTATTCTTCACATGCACGTATGACAATTTTCTTCCTCATCAGCCCAGTTGGCTAAGCCCATCTCGCTTACTTCCCGTTTGGAATTTGTTGCTCGTATAGCAGCACCATAATCTGTCCAGGCCATACACACATATATGTAACACATGTACACACGTATTGACAACCTGCACCATCACACCACAGTAGAGCAGCAAGGAACAATATCCGACCAAACCAGCTGTTGCTGCCCCGTTCAACAAGCAGCCAGTCGCTGCTGCTCTTTTCCTTTAACACCTTCTTTTTATGCTAAACAACATAATAGCCTGATTATTTGTATCAATAGCATCTCTCTTTTCCTCGTCTTTCTTTGGAATGTGCGGCAACCTTGTCCTTGTTGATGAACAAATCAACCATAGCCACTGCTCCAATGACACCAGCAGCTGCTACAATACAACTATCAGTTCTTCATTCTCTGTCGCAGCACCTTCTTATGCCTCAAGGATTGGAAGGAAGGCTGTTAAGCCTTGATACTCCCCCTTAAGCTCTGATACCATGTTGAAAAATAAAACTTATACAACACATATATCTATATGTGTATGTACATGAGAAGAAACGGGAAATTAAAAGAAGCGAGAAATTAAAAGACTACATTGTATTCTCTTCTCTTGATATGAAATGGCAAACGATTACAAGAATAAATAGGACAAAACAAATCAATTACACACTAGAAATCACACTACGCCATAGATGGCCTATCGCAACCTTTTGGCATGGGTGTTACCACTATGGGTGTTACCATAGCTATGAAAATTTTGACCTATCGCAACCTTTTGATTGTGGTGTTACCATAGGCACAAAAGTATGTTACTTTAGTTATAAAAGGTGTTACATTGGCTAACACCATGAGGTGTGTTACCATAGAGTATTCATTAACAAATTTTTTATTTAATTTAAAATTAATTTAATAATTATTTGACTTTAAAAATAATTAATTTTAACAAAATCATTGAAATAATCAGTTTAAAACGTGATATTCCATCAAATAATTAAGTTATTGATTTTTCATAAATATTAAATTTTGTTTATAAATTTCACATAAAAAGGCTTTAAAATAAAGTAATATCCAAAAATTATTAAATTTTAACTAAATTCATTAAAAATTTAATAAAGAAAACTAAATTTTGTATAAATTGTGAATTATTACAAAATCATGAAAATAATATATTTAACAATTATATTTTAATTTCAGGAAATTGAAATAAAAAATTTAGCAAAAAAATAAATTTATAATATTTAGAAAATAAAAAAGGAGAGTACATTTCTGAGCGGCAAACTGAAAACAGTGAGCGGGCAAACCGAAAACAGAGAGCGGCAAACAAAAATTAGAATTGGGGAAAAATTAGAGTTAGTACACTTCACTATCATTTTATCTCAAACACTTTCAATTCACTTTCACGTTCATTTCTCTCAAACACTTCTCTCGCCACTCTTACAAGCAATTTAGGGTTCAATTAGGTTTCAAGCAGGTTCAATCAAAGTTTGGTTCCACGATTCAATTAGGGTTCGAGCTGGGTTTGACATCTACGATTCATGGGCGTTGTATGTACCTCTCTCTCTCTCCCCCTCCCTCTCTCCCTCTCTCTCGCTCTCGCCCTCGCCCCCTCTATCCCCCTCTCTCTCCATCTTCCCCCCTCTCTTTCTCGCCCCCTCTCTCTCCCTCTCCCTTTGTAATTACAGTGTGGCTATTCTTCTCCTACTCAAGATGCACTCTCCAGGGACCTCAAACTTAGTTTGTCTGAGGTTCAAATTCATATTTTTTGATGCTTTGTAAACTTATCCTTAATTTGTTTTGGAAATAATTACTAAATACATGTATCTGGTCACTTTTCTTTGTTTGGTTCTTTGTCGAATGTAGGTGTTATGGTTGGGGCAATAGCTAGTGGAAAGATTTCTGAGTACATCGGACGGAAAGGGGTAGTTTCTTTATTTTCTTAGATAACATATATCAACTTAATTTCTTATTGTTTGCCCTCTTGATACTTTTGGTTCATATTGGCATGCTTAATAGTAATTTTAAACTTTTTACCTGCAGTCTTTGTTTGCCCTCTGTACTTTGTAGATCTCAATGCTGTTTGCAGAATGGTATAGGATATGTGAACTTCCTGGTATAGGATACTTTCAAGAGCATTTTTTCAGCTTTATAAGCTTGGTTTTGTTGCTAGTTAAAATCAGAGTGTTATGATTATCTTCTCTCTGTTTCAAGAGCATGTATGTTTTATTCTCTCTGTACATACACCCATGTTATATAGGTATTTATTTCTTCTACTACTGTTGAGGGTTATAGCAATTCCTCTTTCAAGTCAAGAAATAGTTGACTGAAGTGATTTTAAAATGTTCACATTCTTTTGTGATGAGTAATTGGGTAACGTGTGTAGACTTTACAAGTATTTTTGTCTTTCTTCCTGTTTAACATTCATGATACAGATATTCATGATGCATGTGGCAGGTTTGGAGGAATTTAATCATCCTTACCTTATTTTAATGGTTTTGAATCACATTTAAACATCATCTTATGCTACATAAGTATATGTTTTGTAATCAATAGTATTCCTTATATTACGTGAAGTTATTGTTTGCTATATAAAAAATGAATTATTAAAGTGATATGCACTCATGTATTTGACTGGGACTCTATGCTAGTTGTAGATATTTCCTTTCATAAACTTTCAAACAATATTGAACTGCCAAACTCAGATCCTATCACATATAGGACATCTACCTTGTCCGATGCTGCAATGGGGGTATGATGTTGAAACCTAATTATGTAATTACTATCGCTTATGTTTTTTGACTTGGTTCTTATCTGGCCTAATGAATATTATATCATTATATTGATGTTTTGATTAATAATTTCAAGTTCATTGATAAACAAACATTGTATTAGCAGAAACATTTATAAATACAGTTAATATTTAAAAAGTATCCTGTTAGAAAGATATCTTTTTCACACAACAAAACTGGTTATCTCACTTTGGTAATCAGCATTACCGCTGAAGATATGAGTTAAGAATGAGAGATCACTATTCCTCCAGCATATTTCTTTTCCAATGCTGTCTTTTGCTATTTTTGTTTTTGACAATGTGTATCATATTGAATATTACTTTGTCTTTACGGAATAGGGCTTAAATATTATTATTTGTAAACATTTCCAGGTTTAGAAAATGTATCCTTTGGGCTTCTACAGCATGCTTACTATACCTCCTGTGTTGGCAATGATGAATGCCTTCTGGTTCTGGAAAATCACCAAAGGAATGATAAAGACGCTTACGAAAGCAAGACACAGTGTGTAGTTGTTTTCAATCATCATAAAAGATGATTGTTTCATGTAGGTGTAAACTTGAGATTGGATTTTTGACCAAAACTCACTCTCCCTGCAAGCAGAAGTCCAATAAGGACTTTATCTAGCATGAAATCTGAAGGGAAGTGCAGTGTTCACTCGTTCAGGGACTATACCAAGCTTGAACATATCGGTGCGAAGGATTACTACTCTCGCTTCGAGTACAAAGCTGGTACTAATTAAAGAACTCAAACCTGATCGTGTTCTAGTGTGAGTACTGTGTCACTCTTCCTTATTTTTATATATATTGATTATTGTGCGACATAGGTCATAACATATGTTTCAAAAGATGAAGCTCAACATGAGATCTTTCAAAAGATGTACATATTCTATTTGGTAGTGGACCTCAACATGAATGTAAAACATATGTTTCATGTGACAGGTATATCTATGGAGGGTGATGAAGCTCTCTTGGCAGACATGGACACAAAAGTTGAAAAGAAAAGAGATAAATGGATGACGACACTACCTCCTGAGCGAAAAGTATGTATATCTTTTAATCTTGCTGCTTATGTATCTTGTTTTCTTAGTAGTTAAATATCAATTTTTTTCAAACACGACACGAACCTGGCCGACTTACCTGGCCTACTTTAATCAAGTGTTCTAGTGAGGTATAGTCACACTGTGAGTTTTTTTTTGTATAAGCTCTGTATTGCTGGTCTGTCCTTTTTATAAATGCTTAAGTTAAAATTCAATTTTTTTCTCTTATGTATGCTTATATTCTTGACTTTTCTAGGATTTGAAATCAATTTTGGATGGTGGGAATAATCTTCCCTTTCCAGATGGGATTCTTATTAATGGACAGTCAGCAAACTCCTACACATTTACCGTTGATCAAGGTAACTTAACTTGGCATTTGCAAAGAAAAAAGCTGACAACTTTTCATAGTTTCACAATCAATATAGAAATATTGAACTGCGAAGTAAAATATATTTATCATCAAAAGAAAGTAAACTTGTGTCGGCCATAGTAGCCTGTTTTAATATTCTCCTAAGCCTAGAAAAGGAGTTCCATTAAAGCAGTTAATATTCTCTATATTTTGTATGATGATTTAAATTTGCTGAGATATATGCCTGCAATCATTCAGGAGTTGTATACTGGCGGCAGTGACAGGCAAATTCTTGTCTGGTCTCCATTCAAGTCAAATTTTGAGTATGAGGTTCGCTTTCTGAAATCACAATTATCTTTGCATTAAAATCTATTCACATGGTAAGAGTGTCAGTCTTACGAAATGTGTTCTACTAAGCCACATATATGAGTATTTCTATGTTGAATTACAGGACGAATGGAATAGTCAGCAGGGCGTTGCACCTAAGCAAGATAATTGGAGTGATTAAGTGCTTCCAAGGTCACAAGGAGACGATGCAACTAAAAGATGGATCAAAGAATTCACATACATGGAAGCTGATTTTTATTTTTTTTTGTGTTTCTTATATCGGTAGAATTGTAAAGTTAGTATACATTCGTCAGATAAATGTTCTTGTCCATTCGTCAGATAAATGTTGTTGGTGAATTAAATCAGGACGTGAATTGTTGTTGGTTTGTTTTATGGAAATTCAATATTATGTTGGTGCATTTTTATTTTGTTACATTTATGGTGTTATAATAGGTAAAATGTGTGTTACAATAGGGGTGTTGCAGTAGGTGATATTAGGTGTTGCAATATGTAATATTAGGTGTTACAATAGGCCTTGCACAGTGAGCATGTAGGCCCCATAATATGTCCAAAAAGTAGGCCCCACATGTGGACCTAAATGTGAATCCCACGTGTCCCTACATGTGGGACCCACGTGTGGATCCTACGTGTGGCCCCACGTGTGGGCCCCATAATATTATGCAAAATTGTATCATCTGTGGTAACACACAACCTATGTTGCTATAGAGTGTTTAAGGTGTTGCTATAGAGGTTTTTGGTAACCACATTTGCTATGTTACCTTAGGTAGGTTTTTGATGTTACCTTAGATACTTGTAGTTACTGCTGAGAACCTAACACAGCTGAAGTGTTACCAGAGCCATATTTTGGCCTATGGTAACTTAAAACAGGGGTCTATGGTAACACAGTTTGGGGGTTACTATAAGCAATCTATGGCGTAGTGTCAGGAAGTATATCCTGGACGTAGAAGTCGTTTGGTTGACGTGTAAATATATGTGGACTTGATCTTCCTAGGAAGTAGGAAATTATAAACTTGTTTGGTTAACATTATTATAGGAAGTAGAAGTTACCGGGTAGTTGTAATTCCCATAAAATATAAGAAGTTATTGGAAGTTACTTACCCACCTTCCCCTTGGTAACTTACACTTCCCATGATTTATAAACTCCTACATACAACCAAACATAATTTTCAACTTCCCAGGAACCTGATACAGGGAAATAATTGCCAAGGTATTAAAACTTCCCCAGGAACTGAATACCCATACGCAACCAAAGGAGCTCTTATTCCTACAGCTAGAGTGAAACACTAGACTCCTACAATCTCTCAACAAGAAGATCAACCAAATCATACTGCTATCTAAAAGATAACAACACGTTATTTCCTTAACTAAACATAGACCAATGTTTGAATTAATTAAAATGCCAACAAAGTCCAATCACAATTAGAAGGGCACCAAGGACCATGGGGTAAGAGTTCACCAAAAGTTTGTATTATATATTCCACAGAATACAGGGACACAGATATATGTATACATATGGAGCTATTCACTTTTAGGGTAATCCAATGAAAATTTGTTGATAAGGATTTGTGAAAAGAATATTAATATGTGAACAACATATTACCCTCCTAGAAAAATCTTTTCAGCAAGGATGAAATAGCCCATAACAGCAACAATGATAATCATCAAAGGGCTGAAAGCAGTTACAAAGACTGGTCCTCTTTTCTCCATTACTAGACCTTGGACATAGTAAGCAAAATTGTAAAAGATCTTGTTGTGGTATTCCTCTAAAACCTTAAGATTTTAGATGAATTGATTACTTAACAACTCAAAACTATCTTATCTAACCACACCACAATATAAATTGTACTTGTTGAAGCCGATTTTCGTCAAGGACAAAGCTTCAAGATTAAATTTATATTTGGATATTCGAATAGAGATAAAAAGAATAAAGATGTAAATATAAGAATACAATTATGGTTTTTGAGATATTTGGGACTGCTCTTGAGAGTTTGTAATCGGGTGTATGATTTTTGGATCCCTCTCAAGGTGCTTACGTACCCTATTTATAGGGATCAAGTCCACGTAGTTCTATTCGATTTAAGATTGTATTTCTGGCAATATTAGGACCAACCCATGTCTTTTATCTTCGGCGGCAAGTGATATCCATATTTGAGAGGATATCTAGATCCTTCTAGAATTAGGTTTCCGATCATATAATTGCTTTCTACCACCTTAAGCATTGGGCTCAGTTTTATGGGCTGCTCTAGTACATCAGACTCATTAGACTTAGACAAGCCCATACAAAAATAACCTTCGGATGCGAACATAGAGATTCTTGCTTTGGATACAATACAAATATATTTTTTGTATCAATAGGTCCCAGTATTTTTTGAAGACGAGGCTTCAATAAATACTTAAATAATTTTGTGGCCTCCTCTTTATAGCTCTTGTTCTATTTTACTGCATGTACCTTCGGATACATGATAGTCCTTGGGCGTAGTAGAAGCTTCGGACGCGACAAATCTTTTAAAAACCAAAATGCCTTCGGAGAAAGAGTAACACTAAATGTATAATAACCCTTCGTGCACAATAGTAGTCCCATAATTGATTTTGGTACGGGAGCTGCATTGTCCACAATAATGCATTGGTCACAACTCCGTTTTAATTTATCTGTACGTTGATGTATCCAATGCAATAATACACCAAATAGATATAATAATTAATTAGGCTTACGCGGGTCTCTAGATTTTCCTTCTCATGTGAACATAAAAGATGAATTTACATTCCTTTTGAAGCATAGCCTTTGGACGCAGATAAGTTCGATATAGCCCTTGGACACAACATATTCTAAGCCGCACCCGGAGACTTCAATATTTGATGTAATAATTATTGTACAACATGAGCCCATATGTGAATAGCCTTCGAAAACATATATCATCAAGTCTAGTCATTGGAAGCAAGTATTAGCAAGCATAGCCTTTGTGTGCAAATGTTGAATAGTTTAGCCTTTGGCAACAACTCTAACCTTTGGCAACATCTCTAGTCTTTGGCAACCATTTCTAGTCTTCGGTAATATGTATCAACAAGTCCCCAATATTCTTTTGAGGTTTGCCTACGAGAAATGTTTTTGGTCCTCATAGCTTAATTTGTATTCCAGAGTGATAAAGTGATTGATTTTGTTCTTGTTGATGAAGCCTTCGTCCTTGTTGTTGACAAGTATTTTTTATCAACACCATTGGATCCAGAAAGTAGGTGAAACATATCCTTGTTTTTGTAAAACAAAGTCATTGGACGCAGAAGAATGTTTGGACGCAGAAGAATGTTTGGAGAATGTTTTCGTACAACACAAAAGTCATTGGAGGCAACAAAGTCATTGGAGACAATAAAGTCATTGGAGACAACAAAGCCCACTATTTGATATTTTATATCTTTATAGTAGAGTAATAATCATAACCCACAGTTGATACTGCTGATAGAATGTTGTTAAATCGTGGAGAATATTATTCCCCCCTATACTTTGTAGTATTGATCAACCATCGGATACATTTTCTTCTTGTGCTTTCTAACATTGATTCGTCATCGGATACCAATTTTTCTTGAAATTGTAGATTTTTGCTTATATAAAGCTTCAATATCACCAAGAGATCCTTTGAAAATTTTGTCTGTGTCTTGAGGTTGGGAGAGATACTTTTTAGAATGAATCCAAAGAAATATCTTTTTTGAATACCTTCATTTCAAACACCACTAATTTCACTTTCTATAGAAGGAGATTT
This sequence comes from Kitagawia praeruptora, assembly GCA_037693485.1. Lineage (NCBI taxonomy): Eukaryota > Viridiplantae > Streptophyta > Magnoliopsida > Apiales > Apiaceae > Kitagawia > Kitagawia praeruptora. The sequence continues at coordinate 101,054,480 of CM075345.1, forward strand.
TCCATGATTTGTAATTGGAAGTAAAATAATTATAGTGTCTCGATACCAATGTCATGTCATTCATGTAGTTTGGTGTTTTGGAATGACAATTGTTGCCGATGCAATATTTACATAGCTAGATCCAAGTCTTTCTTTGATACTTTAAAATTCTTCGAAATTACTCTAAGCATTTACGTCGTTATAATCTTCTTTTTGTTTGCAACGGATCGAGCATGATTGGATATAATCTTCTTTGTGCATTAGGTCGAGTATGATTGGATCCATTTGCTATCATCTTTAATCCAATGGTTAAGTGATCATTCCACGTTCCATCGGATTCTTTTGTGTGGCTTTGAACCATCATAGTACTAAACGCAGTTTTTCGGTTCAAATTCTACATCCAATCCTCAAAAGTCCAGACGAGTATCCTTGACTCGGATTGTGCAGCGATGAGATATACTCTATGATCTATAAAATGTTAAATCTAAAAAATTGTAGATCACCACTTTCTCATCTCCCAACTTTAAAAGTTGGCAGGTGGACCATCATAGCTTCGCACTGAAGTGTATATCCGGCCCTATATCTCCTTTCCCCCCAAGTGATGCAGTACTTCTATTTTGAAGTGGTGTATCACTAGTCTCGAACCGAAGATTCTCTTGTCCCCAAGTGAGTGTCGACAAATCAAAGTTGGTACAATGAATTGATATTTGCCCCCAATTGATTGCCTATGGGTCACGAGTCTTGTGAGTGTCGATAGATCATAAGTCGGGACTTATCAAATTTTTGTCCCTAGTTGATTGTCGATTGGTCAAAAGTTTACGATTAGATCAGTTTTATGCCCCCCAAGTGTTTGACGATTGGTCACTTGTTCGGGATTTCATCGAATTTGTTGCCCCCAGTGACCATTAGTGAACACTTGTTTGGGTTGGATAAATTTTTCAGTCCTAGCTCAATGGCTTGTCATTCACAAGGAAATTAAACCACTAAGTTATATCATAACAATAATACATATGCACATCAACATTTATGAAAGAAATTGAAATTTTATTAATAACTATCTCATATAGCATTATTAACAAGAAGAAAATCCAAATAAATATTAGAATATTTGTCCTATTGAAATAGATAGATTATAAGCTTGTCAACATCAATTTATTTAAACTTATCTGATAATGATGATGCCGATGATAAGCTATTGATAGTACTTCATCAGCTTAGACGAGTCTGTATAGTCGTTGTCTTTATTCAGCAAGTTTCCAAACGTAGCATGCTCGAAATTTTGTATGGTACTTCTTAGTTCGACATAAGTTTGTCGGGTCCTTCTTTCCATCTTTGTCATTATGATCGTCATCATTATTCCTCCTATTGTAATCATTATGTCGACGATGGTAGTCACCATCATCACCTCTATAACCACCAACATGCTTATTGTTTTGGTTTCCACCATTATTACCACGTCTATTGCCATGACCTCCATTGTTTCCACGATCATAATCATCATTATAAGGAGTGCCTCCACGGAATGGTGAGCCGTCAGGTGTTGTATGATGCCGATCCCTTGACCTAGATCTTCTCCTCCATGGTGATCGGTCACCTACAGGAGATCGTCGATTATGTGACCGATCACGTGGGGATGTTCTTGTTAGTAGTATTTTTATGTGTTCGTTCTCAGGGAAGGACTAAATTTAATACAAAGTTTAGGTTTCTTATCTCTTTTCGTCTAGAAGTGTGTGAGAAGAATTTTGGGTTTGTGTATTAACTAAATTAAACTGAGAACTAATTATAAGCACTAAGAATTGATTTTAAACTGAGATTCAAATATATGAATGAAAACAATCTAAGAACTAGGGTTCTTCACTTGGTCTCAATACATGCTCAATATTAATGTGATATCTGTGTTCCTACCTTGCTGAAAACAATTCTTCTAAAGTTATACTGCACCCTCCCAGGTTACAATATAGTGCCTACAGCTACACCCTAATTGTCACTCCCGTGATACAATCAAAGTATATCTATAAACTGTTAAGTGCCAAGAATTATATGTCTCACAATTCTCCTATTAATCTCCCGATCTAATATTCAAATTATGTCTGTTAAATCATGTACTAAGATTGCAACTTCTCTCCCAAGCTTATCACAATCCCTAGAATACAATCAAAAGTTAGCTACTCTTCTAATTGTGTTAAGATCTCATTAACAGATCAGCAAAGCAGAAAATCACATAATCAAGCATGTATGAATACCAAGGAATACTACCCAATCCTCAGATTAGAGAATTAGTTACACATAATTAAAGAAGAAAACAAAATAATAATGATAATGAATGAAAACATAATATTGAAGAAAGAATTGAAAATTGAAAGTACCTTGATACGATTAAAAGCTATGAATTGTTATGATTTACAATGGTAGGATGTGTTTATATAGGCTCTACAAATCTTGCCCAGCAAGATATTGCCTTCTATTACAATTAGGATTTAAAGAAGGTACCCAAAACTGCCCAGAATACAATTAGAATTAGAAAAAGGGCAAAACAGTAAATTCCAAGCCTTCTTTAATAAGAACACGTGCGCGACTTTAATCAGTACGTTTCTTGCACTTGTTTCCTATCCCAGGTTGTAGAAAATCTCTCAAGCTTCGCGTGGGCAGTAAGATCGCTGAAAACGGACTTCTAGAACTCCAGATATGGCCAAAACAGTATAAGCTGCGCAGCCTTCCCGGAAAATCCGAATTTTAATCAATTAAATCTCCAAAAACGACAAAAGCTTAGATATTCTTGGAAACCTGCACAACTACACAAAACACATCAAAACTACACAAACTTGAGTCCAAAACAATCAATTTAAGCCGATATAGAATGTTCCAAGTGGATATAAAATCCACTTATCAAACACCCCCAAACTTAAACCGATGCTTGTCCTCAAGCATAAACAATTACAACTACCTAATTAGTACCACTTCCGTAGGTGATCACGGTTGCATTTGGCATATGCAACAAGCCCTTTAAACCCCTAGGCAGCCCTAGTGGACGAGTAAGGTCTCGTGAGGGCCTATAGCGAATGTACCCACAAAATCCATTTAACCTAATGCAATGCAATGCATGAATGCAACTAATATGAAAAATGTAAAGATCCCCTTGAAACTCACCAACACCAAATAACAAGCAAATATCTCAATGAATGTAACAAATCCAAGCAGAGCTCGACTAAGTTCCCGTATACTAACAAATACATGAACAGAAACGTGCGTGTGTGCAATGCTCATCAGAAATACTCCCAAAACTAGGTCAAAAATCATACATGCTTTCCGTCAAGACAATCACAGGTTTATAATCAGAATAGACTGTAGACACTTCATAACCTAGGAACACCTCCACCCTTATCCAAGGTAGACAGAAACTCATGCTTTATTACTAAACTACGACACTATATACAATACGCATGCTTATTTAACCGTGCAATGAATGAGACCCCAAAAGGCTTATACAATAATACCCATGTAGCGAGTGTTAGGTCAGCAATCCCAAACCACAAGGGCTTTAGGTTACTAGGACTAAGTCCCCTCAGACTTAATTACTCGAGTATTAAAGAGCTCACTCTGGTTAATTTTGCATATAAACAAATAACTTATTGACTCTCTTTTTTTTTTCTTTTTTTTTTCTTTTTTTTTTCTTTTTTTTTCTTTTTTTTTTCTTTTTTTTTCTGCAATCTGGAATGAGCCTTTCTCATTTCCAACCCTAGACTACTCATATAAATATGAGCCGGCTACTAGCCATTTGACGCCTAGCCACAATTATGAACAATTAGCATGAAAATTCCTGGTTTCCCCCAAACTTAGACTTTAATGTTCCTACGCTATAAAGGGAATAACGAAAATTCTAAATATAATCAAGTGATTAAATCTCAAAACATCCCACAGGCATGACCCTAACCTAGCCCAAAAGCACCCCAATGAGACTGTGTAATAAATTTTGTTCCCGTAACATGCAAGTCAATTTCATAGAAACTATAAATCAGCCCTCTACTCATCATCATCACACCCAAATCAACATCCACCTATCAATCAGAATCAGCTCGTCCTAAGGGATCATGAAATATGCATGCCATGATAATGCAACTAAATGAAAACTCACATGGTATACGAAAATAAAACAAAATGTCCTATATGAGACAAACGTAGATAATACGAACATAACAATCATGCATGAACTATCACTACTATGCAAACATGATATCCTATATGAACACAAAATACAACAATATATACAACATACAACTACTAATCCCCCAAATTACCCCCAAACTTCAAATATTCAATGCCCTCATTGAATGGAAGTAAATACAGGGGATAGCAGAACATACCTACTCATCCTCGCTAGCAGTACCCTCATCATCCTCGTCAGATGAATCAGGTGGAGGATACGGAGTCCTAGCTCCAAATATAGGCCACTGAACCGGAGTACTAGGTGACTGAAACTTCGCCTCCAAAGCCACACCCATATCCTCAGAATACTGACGACTGCTCACATGCATAGCATCCATTCGCCTAGTCATTCGGCGAAAATAAGAATCAAATACTGACATATCCACAATACGCCGCCGAGAACCCGCCATAGCCACTCTCGGTGCCCTAGAAACCTGTGGCTGAGCGCCCGCTCCCTGACCACCAGTACCACCAACTATAAAACCGAGACCCCTAGGATGAGGAATGCCGCCCGACCACTCCCCCATCCGGTCTATAGAAACATCATTAATAGAACTCAGAGGTTTATACACCGGCTCACCTTCGTACCAATTGACTTTCGATACATCACACAAGTACCATATGATAGAAGCATAAGGAATACTAGCCGACGAATTGCTTCCCAAAAACTGAAGAATATTCTGATTAATAAGGTACCCAAGGTCAACATACTCACCTTTGAGAATACCCCATAGTAGAATAGCTCTATCAACTGTAACTTCGGACACATGAGATGATGGAAGGATACTAGAACTGATGAAATAGAACCATGCCCGTGCAAACTTAGACAATGCTTGAGCCGGGAAAGTACACTTCTCGGTGGTACCTGCTCTACACTTCCACTCCGAACCTGGAATACATAGCTCATCAATAATCTCATTAAGATCAACATCATCTCTCGTCATTTTCCCCCAATCTGTAGCACCCCTAGGTTTAGGCGGTTGTCTAATCAAAGAACGAATAGCACGAGGCGAATAATCCACCTTCTGACCCCTTACAACCGTGGAGTTATTCCTTGCTATCGAAGCATTAGCATAAAACTCCCTAATTACATCCAACGGAGCCTCATTAGCAAATTCGCAAAATAACTTCCAACCCCGCTCATTAACCATCGCCACAATCTCCTCATTATTACGAGGAACAAACCGCCTCTCCTGAATAACCCCCTTTTTCACTAACCGTACATACTCCGCTTTAGCATCCTCATTCACAAATCTCTCCACTCCATCTCCCACAACATCATTCTCATTCAAAGATGGAGGAGCACTACTACCACTACCCATTAACCGTTGCCTTTTAGGAGCCATAATCAACAAATATCAAGCAAGGCACAATAATCTCCAAACAATTCACCAAATAAAGAACCCCCAAATTACACACCAAGAACCCTAATTTGCAAAATTCATAAATTCAAATAAAAGATAAGATAGAATGTTACCCAATTGAATCCAAGAGGTGAAATTGCTAAATTATTCCCAAGAAAAATCGAATTTAATCCCCCTTGCACTTTGAATGGATGAAAGTTGAGAATTTTTGGGGTTTATATAGATGGGTTTTGTGTATGTATAGGTTTATGTATATATAGGAGATGTAAAAAAAATTGAGATGAATTTAGATATAGAATAGGATTTGGGGGTGTTTAGGATTTGAATTTAAGTTAGGATAGGAATTGGAGATGATAGGTTGAAGATATGGGTATATAATAGAAATAGGATATGAGAATGAATAAAAGAAGTGAAGAAAATTGAGGTTAAAGGGTCAAAAAATCGCACATTCCAGGAGAATAGGGCGCTGACAGCGCTGGAAGGCCTGTTGCGCCGTTTTAAGCTGCGTGTTAGGGCGCTGGGAGCGCGCTGAAGCTCTTGGCGCAGGACATACCTGCGTTACTCGTACTGACAGCGCTGAAAAGCTGTTGGCGCAGTCCTTCCCTGCGTTACATGTGGCGCTGACAGCTTTGTCAAGCTGTTGGCGCTGCACTGTTCTGACTATTTTTTTTTTTTTTTTAAAGAAAGAAATAAAAATCCTATACTACACCAAGGTACAAAAATGCTTGGGTTGCCTCCCAAGAAGCGCTTCTTTAACGTCAATAGCTTGACGTTACTTCCTCAACTCATAGTAGGGTCTTGGAGGTGAAGACTGCTCATTCCTTGCTCCACTGTTTCTCCAAGCAGGTATGGTTTAAGTCTCTGCCCGTTCACCTTGAATATATCCGACCCTTCTCTAAAAATCTCACAAACCCCATTAGGATAGACCTTCACAATCTCAAAAGGTCCGGACCATCTTGATTTAAGCTTTCCAGGAAATAAACGGAGTCTTGAATTAAACAATAAAACATGTTGCCCAACCTCAAATTCCTTCTTCTGAATGTGCTTATCATGCCACAATTTGGTCTTCTCCTTGTATATACTAGCATTTTCATAAGATTGGAGCCTAATCTCCTCAAGCTCTCCAAGTTGAAGTAAACGCTTCTCTCCCGCAGATTTAAGATTAAAATTCAACTCTCTTGTTGCCCAAAATGCCTTATGCTGAAGTTCCACCGGCAAATGACATGGCTTCCCAAAGATCAACCTATATGGAGACATTCCAATAGGTGTTTTAAACGCCGTCCTATATGCCCAAAGTGCATCATCAAGCTTTATTGACCAATCCTTTCTCGACATTGCCACTGTCTTCTCCAAAATTGACTTCAGCTCACGATTCGAAATCTCAACTTGTCCACTTGTTTGCGGATGATAAGGAGTTGCCACCTTTTGTGTCACACCATACTTTTTCAAGATATCAGCCACCTGTTTATTGCAAAAGTGTGCACCTCCATCATTGATAATAGCCCTTGGCACTCCAAATCGAGTGAACACATGCTTCTTTAGGAACTTCTTCACCACTCTAGCATCGTTAGTAGGAGATGCAATAGCTTCAACCCATTTAGAGACATAATCAACTCCTACCAAAATATACTGGTTCCCATAAAAAGATGGAAATGGACCCATGAAGTCCATCCCCCACACATCGAAAATCTCCACCTCAAGAATAGATTGTAAAGGCATCTCGTTCCTCCTTGAAATATTTCCAACTCGCTGACATCTATCACACTTTGCCACAAAGTCTCTAGCATCCTGATGCATGGTTGGCCAATAGAATCCTGACTGCAAAACCTTCGCCACTGTCTTCATACTACTGTTATGGCCTCCACACTCAAGAGAATGACAATGCCTGAAAATATGAGGAACTTCATCATGAGGCACACATCTACGAAACATTCTATCAGAACACTCCTTGTAAAGTAGCGGTTCCTCCCAATAGTAGTGCTTCACATCATAAAAGAATTTCTTCTTTTGGTTATACGAGAGATTATCCGGCACAACTCCTCCCACAATGTAATTCACAAAATCTGCATACCATGGTGTAGACAAGGACACACCTAGAAGCTGCTCTTCCGGAAATTTATCATTAATAGGTTTTTCACCTCCTACCTCTCCATCTCCTTGATCCAACCTAGATAAGTGATCAGCTACCAAATTCTCGGACCCCTTCTTATCTCGAATCTCAAGATCAAATTCCTGGAGTAAGAGAATCCAACGAACTAGACGAGGCTTGGCATCCTTCTTTGTCATCAAGAAACGAATCGCAGCATGATCTGAATAGACAATCACCTTAGACCCAACAAGATAGGATCTAAATTTATCAAGTGCAAACACCACTGCAAGTAGCTCTTTCTCCGTAGTTGAATAGTTGATTTGTGCATCATCAAGAGTCTTGCTTGCATAAGCTATCACATGCATACGCTTATCCTTCTTTTGCCCAAGAACAACACCCACAGCATAGTCACTAGCATCACACATAAGCTCAAACGGCAAGCTCCAATCAGGAGATGTAACTATAGGTGCAGAAGTAAGTTCCTTCTTCAGCTTGTTAAACGCAACAAGACAACTTTCATCAAAGTCAAAAACACGATCCTTTTCAAGAAGATTACAGAGAGGCCGAGCTAACTTGGAGAAATCCTTGATGAACCGTCGACAAAAACCAGCATGACCAAGAAAGCTTCGAATTCCTTTCACAGATGAAGGTGGTGGCAATTTTTCAATAACTTCAATTTTTGCTCTATCGACCTCAATGCCTTTATTAGAGATTTTATGCCCAAGCACAATGCCTTCCTTCACCATAAAGTGACATTTTTCCCAATTAAGAACAAGATTAGTTTCAGTACATCTCTGCAACACCTTTGACAAACTGGCTAAACATGATTCAAAGGTAGAACCATAAACTGTGAAGTCATCCATGAAGACCTCCATGTCTTTCCCTATAAAATTTGAGAATATGTGGTTCATGAGCCGTTGAAACGTCGAAGGACCATTACACAAACCAAAAGGAAGCCTCCGATAAGCAAAAGTACCATAAGGACAAGTAAAGGTAGTCTTCTCTTGATCTTCGGGTGCAATAGGAATCTGAAAGTAGCCCGAGAAACCATCCAGAAAGTTGTAATACTCATTACCTGCCAACCTTTCGAGCATTTTATCAATGAATGGGAGGGGAAAGTGATCTTTGCGAGTAGCGTTATTCAACTTCCTGTAATCAATGCAAACTCTCCAACCTGTTACTGTTCTCGTGGGAATTAATTCATTCTTCTCATTATGAACAACAGTCATCCCACCTTTCTTAGGCACAACATGAATAGGACTAACCCACTTACTATGTGAAACCGAATATATGATACCAGCGTCAAGCAACTTAGTTATTTCTTTCTTCACCACCTCTTGCAAATTCGGATTCAATCTTCTTTGTCCCTCAATCACAGGCTTATGATCATCTTCTAAAGCAATTCTATGCATGCAAAGAGCAGGGCTAATTCCCTTGATATCTTGAATTGTCCAACCAATAGCTGATTTATATTGCCGAAGAACATGTAATAATTTTTCTAGCTCATCATCACTAAGCAAGGCAGAAACTACCACAGGATATGTATCATTAGGACCAAGAAAGGCATACCTCAAATTAGCAGGTAGAGGTTTAAGTTCCACCTGTGGTGCCTCTGAGAGTGTAAAAACCATCTCAACTTCTGTGTCTCGAACAACAAGTGCTTCTTCTTCTAATACATCATCTAACACCCTTTCCGCTCCCATGAAGTGTTCATTTTCTAGCTGCACAATTTCATCAACTCTGTCAACCGTAAAACAAGTTGCTCCAAAAGGAGGCATCTTCATCGCTTTGTTTAGATCAAATTCCACTTTGCCTCGCCAACATTCAATGTCAATTTTCTAGCTTTAGCATCGATTGTAGTGCCAGCAGTAGCCAAGAATGGCCTTCCCAAGATAATGGGTATCTCGATATCTTCATCCATCTCTAACACCACAAAATCACAAGGTCTGACAAATTTATCAACTTTGACAACCACATCTTCAATGACCCCCAACGGATATTTAACAGAACGATCAGCTAACTGAAGTGAAATTCGTGTCTTTTTAAGCTCCCCAAGACCAAGTCGTTTGCAAATTGAATATGGCATTAAACTCACACTAGCCCCTAAATCACACAAGGCTTTCATGTTCTCCATCTTCCCAATAGTGCAAGGCAAAGAAAAGCTTCCCAGATCTTTTAATTTCTGAGGAATGGCCTTTTGGATGACTGCACTGCATTCAGCATTGAGAGTAATGGTTTCTGCATCCTCAAGTTTCCTCTTCTTTGTCAACATCTCCTTAAGAAATTTAGCATAGAGTGGCATTTGATTCAAAGCTTCAGCCAAAGGAATATTGACATGCAACTGCCGGAACATCGTCAAGAACTTCTCGTACTGCTTCTCTAACTGCCTGTTGTGAAGTCTCTGTGGAAAAGGAATTGGAGGAACAAAAGGTGGTGGAGGAACATACGGCTTTTCTGGTTCTTCTTCCTTCTTCTCTTCATCTACTTTTTCTGACTTTTCTGCATCGATCTCTACTATCTCACTTTCTTTTTCAGCATCCTTCTCTTTAGGCTCAAGAACCTCAACCTCGGGCAACTCTTTCCCGCTCCTCAAAGTAATTGCTTTGCATTGCTCTTTACCAGTCTGGTCGGGTTGACTAGGAAGTGATCCTTGCTCACGAACACCCATCTTGGAGGCAATCTGTCCAATCTGCGTTTCTAGCATATTTTGAGATGATGCCATCTGCTCTATTCTTGATTCCATATTAGCCAATGCCCCAGAAGTTCCTTGCATAATCTTATTTAGTGCAACCTCTCAATCAGCTGGTTCTTTCTTTGGCGGAGGTTGATACTGCTGCTGTGCTTGATACGGTGGTCGTGACTGAAAACCAGAAGGTTGATTCTGCCTTGGAAATGCATAAGTAGGATTAGCCGCATGATTATTACTGTAAGAAAGATTGTTGTTTGGCCTTTGATTTGGATTGTAATAGGAGTTATTCTGAACAGGCCACGGCTGTCTTCCCTGAATAAAAGATGCTTCTTCTGGAAATTGTTGCACATAAGAGTTCTGATTAGCACCATAATCATTATACCCCTCCATAGGTGAAGAAATAGCATTCACATTTGCTCTTTGTCCTCGCATCTCCTGAGTTAGAGTATCTAACTTCTGAGCCAGCATGTTAATCATCTCAGAGTCTTGTGCTGCTTTAGCTGAGCTCGTCCCACTAGGTGCCCATGAATAGTTATTAGATGCCAATTCCTCAGGGAGTGCTTTAGCCTGTGTAGTTGGTGCCTTCTTGAAATTTCCACCAGCAGCCACATCCAAACTCAAACGAATATCTGCATTCATGGCCCCATAAAAAGTACTGATGATCTGCCAATCTTCCAAGCCATGATGTGGACACTTCCTCAATAGTGCCTTGAATCTCTCCCATGCCTGATATAGACCTTCACCCGGTTGTGCTTTGAAACTCATAATCATAGTCCTCAATTGTTGCGTCTTGTCAGAAGGATAATATTTGGACAAGAATGCAGTAGAAAGACTATCCCATGTAGCAACCGCAGTGTTTGGAAGTTGCTGAAACCATTCCAAAGCTCTTCCCTTAATAGAGTAGGGAAACATATGGAGACGAATCTGATCACTCGTGACACCATTGATTCTGAATGAGCCACACATCTGCACAAAACGCTCTAGATGTCTGTGTGGGTCCTCTAATTCAATATCTCCTTCAAGAGCTTGATTGCTGATCATCTGAATTAAACTCGGATTAATGTTGAATTGGGTTGCACCAATCTCTGGAGTTTTGTACATGCAATTGGCAGGATTAGGTGTCTCATGGTCCCAAATAGAAGTCTGATCAACATTAACATCTGCATTAACATTTGCATTAACATTTGCGTTAACATTCTCAACGTCCGTCATCTTAGCTTTCTCTTTTCTTATCTTTCTCAAGGTACGCTCAATTTCAGGGTCAAATTCCAATTTTCTAACGCAAGATGAACGTAGCATACACCTGAAAATCACCAACAAAACAACTTGTGGAACCAATTAAAATCTAAACAATAAGAAACAATTAACCTAAACTCAAGTATACTGCCTTCCCCGGCAGCGGCGCCAATTTGTTAGTAGTATTTTTATGTGTTCGTTCTCAGGGAAGGACTAAATTTAATACAAAGTTCAGGTTTCTTATCTCTTTTCGTCTAGAAGTGTGTGAGAAGAATTTTGGGTTTGTGTATTAACTAAATTAAACTGAGAACTAATTATAAGCACTAAGAATTGATTTTAAACTGAGATTCAAATATATGAATGAAAACAATCTAAGAACTGGGGTTCTTCACTTGGTCTCAATACATGCTCAATATTAATGTGATATCTGTGTTCCTACCTTGCTGAAAACAATTCTTCTAAAGTTATACTGCACCCTCCCAGGTTACAATATAGTGCCTACAGCTACACCCTAATTGTCACTCCCGTGATACAATCAAAGTATATCTATAAACTGTTAAGTGCCAAGAATTATATGTCTCACAATTCTCCTATTAATCTCCCGATCTAATATTTAAATTATGTCTGTTAAATCATGTACTAAGATTGCAACTTCTCTCCCAAGCTTATCACAATCCCTAGAATACAATCAAAAGTTAGCTACTCTTCTAATTGTGTTAAGATCTCATTAACAGATCAGCAAAGCAGAAAATCACATAATCAAGCATGCATGAATACCAAGGAATACTACCCAATCCTCAGATTAGAGAATTAGTTACACATAATTAAAGAAGAAAACAAAATAATAATGATAATGAATGAAAACATAATATTGAAGAAAGAATTGAAAATTGAAAGTACCTTGATACGATTAAAAGCTATGAATTGTTATGATTTACAATGGTAGGATGTGTTTATATAGGCTCTACAAATCTTGCCCAGCAAGATATTGCCTTCTATTACAATTAGGATTTAAAGAAGGTACCCAAAACTGCCCAGAATACAATTAGAATTAGAAAAAGGGCAAAACAGTAAATTCCAAGTCTTCTTTAATAAGAACACGTGCGCGACTTTAATCAGTATGTTTCTTGCACTTGTTTCCTATCCCAGGTTGTAGAAAATCTCTCAAGCTTCGCGTGGGCATTAAGATCGCTGAAAACGGACTTTTAGAACTCCAGATATGGCCAAAACAGTATAAGCTGCGCAGCCTTCCCGGAAAATCCGAATTTTAATCAATTAAATCTCCAAAAACGACAAAAGCTTAGATATTCTTGGAAACCTGCACAACTACACAAAACACATCAAAACTACACAAACTTGAGTCCAAAATAATCAATTTAAGCCGATATAGAATGTTCCAAGTGGATATAAAATCCACTTATCAGTTCTTTCGCCTAGGTTCTCTCGAAGTTGGCGTCGTTCATCGGCTAGTTCGTTTTCACGATCTTCCAATTCTCTAATTCTCCTCTGGATTTCTTCATCATGGAGCCTTACAATTTCACGCTGTCTTGCTTCCGATGCTTCTCGATACACGTCATCCGGCGCACGATTGAAATTTGGTTCTAGGTTTCTTCCCCTTACGGGTGTATCTTCACTCCTCTCCCGAGTATTGGATCTGCCTATTAATGCCAAGATGATATTTCTTGCATCTCTAATCGGGGGTTGTTGTTCAACTTGTTGACGATGACCCGCATAAGAAGTTTTACCGAGATGGACTTTGCGGCCGTCATTGTCCATGACGATTCGAGAGACGGTGGATTTGCCATCCTGAAAGGTTCCACCGATGATGGAGTTGGTGAATGGATTATAGGTACGAAGAGGAGTCTTATAGGATCTTTCATGAGTCATAGGTGACCGCTTTCTGATGGTGTGGACGAAGACTATTTTCCAGAAAATATGAATGCTTGAAACATTTTAGGAAACTTTAATGGAGATTTAACGAATCTTCTTCTTTTTTCTCCAAACGATTCCCACAGACGGCGCCAAATGTTGAAGCCAATTTTCGTCAAGGACAAAACTTCAAGATTAAATTTATATTTGGGTATTTGGATAGAGATAATAAGAATAAAGATGTAAATATAAGAATACAATTAGGGTTTTGAGATATTTGGGACTGTTGTTGAGAGTTTGTAATCGGGTGTGTGATTTTCGGATCCCTCTCAAGGTGCCTACGTACCCTATTTATAGGGATCAAGTCCACGTAGTTCTATTCGATTTAAGATTGTATTTCTGGCAATATTAGGACCAACCCATGTCTTTTGTCTTTGACGGCAAGTGATATCCATATTTGAGAGGATATCAAGATCCTTCTAGAATTAGGTTTCCGATCATATAATTTCTTTCCACCGCCTTAAGCATTAGGCTCGGTTTTATGGGCTGTTCTAGTGCATCAGATTCATTAGACTTAGACAAGCCCATATAAAAATAACCTTCGGATGTGAACATAGAGGTTCTTGCTTTGGATACAATACAAATATATTTTTCGTATCAACAGGTCCCAGTATTTTTTGAAGACGAGGCTTCAATAAATACTTGAATAATTTTGTTCTATTTTACTGCATGTACCTTCGGATACATGATAGTCCTTGGACGTAGTAGAAGCTTCGGACGCGACAAATCTTTTAAAAACCAAAATGCCTTCGGAGAAAGAGTAACACTAAATGTATAATAAGCCTTCGGGCACAATAGAAGTCCCGTAATTGATTTTGGCACGGGAGCTGCATTGTCCACAATAACGCATTGGTCACAACTCTTTTTTAATTGATCTGTACGTTGATGTATCCAATGCAATAAAACACCAAATAGATATAATAATTAATTAGACTTGCGCGGGTCTCTAGATTTTCCTTCTCATGTGAACATAAAAGATGAATTTACATTCCTTTTGAAGCATAGCCTTTGGACGCAGATAAGTTCGATATAGCCCTTTGATACAACATATTCTAAGCTGCACCCGGAGACAAAAAATTTTCCCCAGAAAATACTTTTTCAAGAGAAAAATTTTCTCGAAACAAAATTTTTAATAAAAGTCTTAATTAAACTTGTAAGGTAATAAACTCTCTATATAACCAAATTACTACTATAATCTCTATGTTATTCATTTGAATAGCATGTATGTTTATTTTCACAATCTCTCATACATAAAGGCATCTTCAATATATCCTCCCAAGATTTCAACAATAAAGAAGGAGAGCACTGCTTGCCATTCAGAACAGAATGTTAAGAGTATTTCTTTTTTCGTTGTCGGATGCTTCCACTCTTTCGTCGTTAAACTTGTATTTCAATCAAAACAGAATGTTATGAGATTCTAGTTAGGCTTGTACCGCACAATATTGGCATCAATAATTGATGAATCTCTTATCTAAGCTCCACTAAATTATTAAAAGTAAAGAACCATGAAACATAGCATCCACTACCATAGATAAGGCCAAGTGTAACTATCAATAAGTGGAAAAATAGGACCCTCTTTGATGTATAAATACAGATTAAGGAAGAGAGAATTGGCATCGACAGCACAGGAAAACAAGGCTCATCACCCAAGGACTTCTTATTCTCTACTAGCAAGGAAGGAAGATGGCTCAAGTGCAGCGAGATGACATCGTGTCATTGTGGACTCAAGGTTTCCAGGCTGTGAAAGACAAGAGTGTAAGTTAATTTTGGTTGTTGATTTTCAGTATTCTTATTTATATGGTAGTGAGATTATGATTCTCCAAAAAAAAAAAAAAAATCATGCACCACGCACACACTGATACGCCTGCATGTGACTTGTTCTTAATGTCTAATTAGTCATATAATTTGTACAGTACAATTTAATTCTCAAATATCTCCTTTGTTGATTAAATGGTCCAGTCCTGCGCTGCGGTTCTGACTGCAAAGGAACTCTCAATAGTTTGGGGTTCAGACTGTCGCTACTGGAAATGGGTTTCCAAGACCGGCCCAATCAAGTATGTATAGCACATGTTGGAAAGCTTTTGATGTTTTTACTATAATATTTGGTTTTCCGGACTCTTGTTACTTGTTATTAATATTCTTACAAAAGCTAGTTGACTCCATGTACACACAGCTGTGAGGCTCTGGATGTTGCTGAACTTATTGAAGTATGCTGGCTGCAAGTTGATGGAAAATACAATGCTAGCAACCTCGCTAAGGGAGTGAAATACGGAGTATATTTCGTCGTGGAGCTTAATGACAATCTTTGCATGAACGGTCCAGTGACCCTTAAGCTTACTAGTCCCAACGGAAGCACTGTAGAGCACAAGGAAGATTTGCAGACCAAGCCAAAGAATACATGGGTCGGACTTAAGGTTGGTGAATTCGCCAACACAGCTTGCGGCTGTAACAATACTGTCCAGTTCTCGATGAATGGATGTGATGGAACCACCTGGAAGACTGGCCTTACTGTCATCGGTGCTGCCATTGTGCCAGTTATCTGCTAAATATGCATCTGATAATCATCATGTACTAAATAATTTCCAATTGCCAACATCACCTATCTGGTTTGGCTAATATGGAATGTGTGAAATAATCACCAATATGTTGGTGTTTTAATGTATAAAAAGTTAAAGTAAGGAGTGTTCCTGCTGTTATAATGTTTGGCTTATAATTGCTTTGAGATCTCTACTATTCTTTTATTCACTGCTAAATTAGTTGATAAAGCCGTGCTTTGCGGCGGCATTATAATTTTTTTTAAAAAAATTAAATACATGTTTACGTTATGTTTTATTATCAATATTAAATTTTAATAGTTACATTATTTTCTCTAATGAACCGTTCACTTGTTAAACACGATTTTTTCGATTGAGTTGCTCTATCCTTAAAATCGAAATCATAACTTTAACATATATTATAAAGACAAATATAATAATTTTTATCCATAAAAATTGAACCCTAAATATAAAAAATATAAATATGGCATCGGTATCAAATTCTAATAACTAATACAATTTTTTCTATTGAGACGTCTTCCCGTTAAACATCTTTCGAGCCGATCTTTTTTGGAACCAAAATTCTAACTTCATTACATATCATTGACGACACTTATCTTATAATAACTTTTTTACTTAAAAGTTAAAATCTGAGAGTAATTACTCTCTTTTATAAATTTCAATTTTCAAATTCTTTAAACTTTATAATACTTATGGAATTTTAAAAGATGAAATTACATTTTATAGTTTCTGTATATTATAGATATTTCTGTACAATTTTCGAATAGGAATGTCTTTCTGTTATGTTAATACATCAATTTTGTTAAATACGAAGATTGTTTATTACGAGAATAGTATTGAATTTATAGATATATTTTTCTAATGCAGATATAATTAACTTGTATAAAAGGGTTAAAATAATGGATTTCTAGAAAAAAAAGATATATAATTTTAAAAAATCATATAACACATCTCCACGGTCCTCGTAATCTTTTTGGTATGCAAATAATATTAAATTTCTGGATATATTCTGGTAATGCAAGTAAAGTGAATATATTCTTCTAATACAAGTACAGTTAACTTTGACTAAAATATTTATAATAAAATATTCTAAGAATAAAGATAAATAATTTTAGAAAATCGTAAAAAATGTCATCTCAACGCCCTCTTATTCTACTTCCAATAAAAACTTCTTTTTTATGATTATACATCTTTTCTATAAATTCGAATTCTATAAACTTTTTTCTTGTATATATATCAAACATTTACTTCTAATAAATTTTTAGGTATACGTATTTTTTATAAATTCAGATTCTTCTCCTTCACAAATTCGCATACATATTCTTCTTCCAAAAATAAAATTTTAATTATGTTTTATTGACATCCATTCTACTTTTAATAAAACTTTTAATTGTCTGTATTTCTTAAAAATTCTAACTATTCTCTTCTATAAATTCGAACACCTATTTTACTTTTAAAATAACTTTTAAATATATTTCTTACTTATAAATTCGAATTATTCTCCTTTATAAATTCGAACATCTATTATATATCAAATAAAACGTTGATTTTTGTATCTACCCTAGAAATTCAAACTCTTCTCCTCCATAAATTCGAATACATATTCTACTTCTACTATGTTAAAAAATATTTTTTTATTAATTAGTATTTAAAATTCTAAGATAATAGAAAAATAATTTTAGATAATTTTAGAGATGTCACTTAAATTACAAAATAGGACAGGAAATTTAATACATGTACTACATAATTAATAACCTGTTACCATGCTTATTTTAAATTCTAAAATATTAAAAAATAGATTGAAATAATTTTAGAATCACCACCTAAACTATAAAGCATAGCTGGAAATTTATATTAATACTAGCTTAAAATCCGTGCGACGGATTTTTTTTAATATTATATGAAAAATTTTCAATATTTAAATTAATTTTTTTAAAACATGATTTTTAGAGGCTTAAATTTTTAAATGAGATTATTTGATAATAATTATATAAATGTTATTCGTGATAATTCTAGAAAATTAGGGATTTTAGTTAGAAATTTAGAAAAGATGATGGATTTTAGTTGAAAAGGGTAATCGGTTAATTATAAGTAATTATAAATTTTTTTTTTATTTTATTAGATATATAGAATGCCCATGATATAATTGGAAAAATAGAGAATTTGGGTATAGAAAATTAAAAAGGTAACATGTTTTAGGTGAAAAAGGTAATTGATTAGTTTATAGTAATTATAAGTTAATTATGTTATTTTACTGAATAAATTGCTCGTAATATTTTTAGAAATTGAGATATTATTGTTGCCCGTGATAGTTCTAGGAAAAGAGAGATGTTAATTAGAAAATATAGAAAAAATGATATGTTTTAACTGAAAAAGTTAATCGATTAATTATTAGTATTATCATTTTACTATTTTATTTTATTGAATAGAATTGCCCTTAATATAATTGAAAAATGAGAAATTTTAGTTAGAGAAAATAGAAAAGATAACGTGAAAATTAAAATGGTGACATGCTTTAGGTGAAAAAGGTAATTGATTAGTTTATACTAATTATAATTTAATTATGTCCTTTTACTAATTAAAATTGCTCCGAGTATTTTTTAGAAAATGAGAAATTAATGTTGTCCGTGATATTTTTAGAAAAAAGGGAATTTAATTAGAAAAAATAGAAAGATGATACGTTTTAGCTGAAAAGATAATCGGTTAATTATTAGTATTGCAAAGTATGGGTTTCTTGTATTATGTTATAAATTTTATTTAATATTATAATTATGTTTTTATGTAATCATTATTTTTTAATAAATTTTTTAATTTTAATTTGATATAATTTAATATACTCATGTTTACGGATTATAATAATGTTTCCTTATTATAAACAACGTGTATGATTTTTAATATATTTTATTAATAATTGAAAATTTTGGTGTGATATTTTCGGGTATATATTAATGATTGTAAGATTTTTTGTAATTTTAAAAGGTAACGTGTTTTAATTAGAAAGAAAATATTAATGATTATTAAATGTTTTTAGTTATTTTTAAATATGAAAAAAACAATCGACTAATTACCATTAATTATATTATATTGTTATCTATTTTAAGTGTTATATTTTACTTGAAAATTATGGTGCGATATTTTCGGGTATATATTAATGATTGAAAGATTTGTTTTAAATTAAAATGGTAACGTGTTTTAGTTCGAAATGAAATATTAATGATCGAAATAAAATGATATGATTGATGTTTGTAGGTGTTTATAAGAGGTAATATCTTCAACTAAAAGTAAATATGAAAAAAACAATCGACTAATTACCATTAATTTTATTATATTACTGTGAAAAAGGTAATTGACTAATTACCATTAATTTGATTATGTTAATCAACTAATTATCATTAATTATATTATGTTATTATTTATTTTAGGTGTTATATTTTTTTGAAAATTATGGTGTGATATTTTCGGGTATATATTAATGATTGTAAGATTTGTTTTAAATTAAAAAGGTACCGTGTTTTATCATTAATTATATTATGTTCTTATTTATTTTAGGTGTTATATTTTTCTTGAAAATTATGGTGTGATATTTTCTTGTATATATTAATGATTATAAGATTTGTTTTAAACTAAAAAGGTAACGTGTTTTAATTTGAAATGAAATATTAATGATGAAAATATATGATATGTTTTTAGGTGTTTATAAAAGGTAATATCTCGACTAATTACCATTAATTATATTATGTTACTCCGTATTACTTATTTTAGCTGTATTTATTTATCTTTATAGTGAAGGGTAAATAAATAAATTCACAAATTATCAAAAAAATAGATACCAAAAAATAGGTACAAAAAACAGGTACAAAAAACAGGTAACAAAATTTTTAATATTTCGGTTTATATAATAAAAATAGCATAGTATAGATGTCCTACATAATTACCTATATCTATGCGCGGTGCTAACGTGCTTATAGCAATGTGTAACATATGAGATAATGACCAAAATGCCTCATTTTGGGAGGCAATTGCCCGATATACCCGTTTTGAAATTCTTGGCCCTCAGTACCCACGGGACACGCCACTGGCAACGGCGTATCCCAACATCAGTTTTTTCTCATTTTTTCCTAAGTCACAAACTGAGATAATGGTTAGCTCCCCACCGGAAATCGCCTCCGAGCCAAACGACCACATGGAGCCCCGTTCCGACCATCTCTGATCCAAACTACTACATGGAATTGATGTGCATACTTTTGCTAATCAGTTTAATGTATCGATTTGTTGAAATCTGGCCCGTAGGGGCGTGTTTAAACCAGATCGGAGAAGATGGTCGGGAATTAGGTTCGATTTGGGCGTTTGAATTAAGGCAAACTAATCGATAAATTAAAACCATAGAGTTGTAGAGGACACTGAGACGATGATTTTGGTATGTAGAACTCAACCTGAAAGTTACTGGGATGGACGAACGAAGGACTTGAAAAAAATGGCAAAAATCGCCCGGCAATCGCCCGGCGAGTCGCCTCTACGAAGAAGATGCTGACGTCAGACACGCATCTGGTGAATGCGTGTCCGATGATACGCAAGACGCATTAGCGTATCAGGTGCTACAGTATACGCATGTTACGTGCCTTCCAGTGGCGTGTCCCGTGTTACGTTTCTCACAGTGGCGTGTCTCAAGACACTCCTCTGTCAGTAGCGTGTCTCATGGGTATTTAGGGCCGCGTTTTTGGATCTGGGTATTTTGGGCACGTCACCCCCACTTTTGGGGTAGATAAGGCCATTACCCGTAACATATTATCTTCGTCTTTTTGCCTTGTCCCTGTTGATAATTATAGAAATATTAGAAATTCAAACAAATTAAATAAAAATAACCACAAATATAATTAAAACACCTACATTCATCAATTTAAATAAAATAAAATAAAATAAAATAAGCACTATGAATAATAATAAAATTGTACCTATTGCAGCTAACAATGATCATAAATACATAAATACATGTACTATTGATATTAAAAAATAAAAGTAAAACAAAAACACATATGGATAAAACAAAATGCATCGCCGTCTTACCGTAATGGCTATATATAGCTCAAAGTCGTCAGGTAACACTAATATCAGTATATTACTATCAAGTTCAAGGATCACAAATCAAGTTGTTAACTCTATTTTCATTAAAAATTAAAAAATGTAATTACAATATAATCGTTCATTCATGTAGATATCTATAAAATGAGTCATTCTTCCATAAAGATCATTGATTCTATCATAAAATTTCATCAATAAAATAAATTTAAAAATTCTAAAAATTTGAAAATTAAAAAAATAAATTGAGACAATCTTACATGCACCACCTCACCTAACACACCGTGTATACTCTACAAAACTCTAAAAAAATTAAAAAAATAAATTGAGACGGTCTTATAGCGCCACCTAAACTACCGCGTATTCTCTTATATATATATATATATATATATATATATATATATATATATATATATATATATATATTGATTAAGACATATTTAGGAACTATATATATCTGTGTGCTGCTGTTTGTTTAAGCACGCTATATGCCTATATGATATCAGGTTGTCTCAAAAAAGTTTAAAATCAAATACTTGAACTATGAAAAATTTTCATTTAGGTTTACATCGTTGGTTCCGTTAAAAATCCTAACAGAAAAGTGACTTGAACGCTGATGTAGCATACTGAAAAAAAAAAAGTTTAATAGCGAATTCATCACACAACAACTTTGTATAAGTTTTTTTTTTTGATAATCAGACATATATTAAAAAGGAGAACAAAGGTCTAATACAACTTGGAAAATTGAAAAAACCTAGATCATACTCAAAACTAGAAAAACAGAAACTAATAGAGACCTAGGCCGACACATGGCCCAAGTATTTAGGAGATTAAAGGAACAACTTGAGGCAGGCTTCTGAATGACTTTACTCCGATCCTGATTCCTGTTTTGCATGAACCATGTCCACAAAGACATCAGATAGGTTACCCAAAATTGAGTTATTATTGCTAGAAGAGGAGGCTAGAAGGCCCTCTTGCTGTGCCTTAGCTGAAATGGCTGACTGATAGACTGAAGTTAAGGTTCCCTGCACTGCATTGTGTAAAACATCCTTAGCATAGACACCATAAAAAATTTCTGCATTTAGATCTATTATCGCCTTGCCAAAAACACTAGAGACTGGGATAAGGCTGCCTTCATCTATTATTTTAATCGCTTCTGAGGAGAGGAGGCCTCCACTGTTGAAAGCGAAGCCATCAAAGAGTTTCCCTTTACCTTTAGTGGATAAAGGCCGAGGGATTCCTGAATTTTGCCGTGCATTTCCTAGGAGGTCAGTTGCTGTGAAATTATAGATTGGGAGAAGAGTAGTATCTGGATTAGTATCTTGAGTTAAGGGTGCATGGCTGACTGTATTCTCCAAAGTGCTTTCAAGCATGTCTTCAAGGTCCTCAAGAAATAAGCCATCTTCATTATCAATAGAGATAGAGTCCTCTGAAGGAGGGGGTGAGGCATCAATAATATCACCTTGGCCATGATATGGGCCAATCTGAAATGGGATAGTGATAAGTGGATTTTATATCCACTTGGAGCGTTCCATATCGGCTTAAATTGATTGACTTGGTCTCAAGTTTGTTGTATTTTTGATGTGTTTTGTGTAGTTGTGCAGGGTTGTAGCTATCGATTAGTGTTGGTGTTTCTAATCGACATTAGAGTGGAATTAAGCATTGGAATGAAGATTGGACACTTGTGTTGTGCTATCAAGGAGTTACATGTGTCTTGGTATTGAAGATGTTAGCTAATGCAAAAGAAACGGAGGAGAAAGGAGCAAATTTGTGTAAAATTCGGATTTTCTGGATAGGTTGCGCAGTCTTCACTGTTTTGGCCATATATGGAGTTCTAGAAGTCCGTTTTCAGTGATCTTACTGTCCACGCGAAGCCTGGGAGATTTTCTACAATCTTGGACAGGTATGCCACGCGCAGGCTGCGCGTGGTGGGCGCAGGCTGCGTGAAGAACAGACTGCTGGGCGCAGGTTGCCCCTGAAAAATTCTGCCAGATTGCTGATTCACTGTTTTGGCCATATCTTGAGTTCTACAACTCCGTTTGAGGCCCGTAAGCAGTCCACGCGAAGCTAACGAGATTCTATATCATTATAAAGTGGTCCAGATGTCCAATTACTACTGGAACGGTTAGGAAATACTGAAGAAAAGTTAGCTACGAATTTTCCTTAAAAACAGAATCAGTTTAGGAAACGTATTTTGCAGAAATTCTATTTTAACTCTATTTTGGGTATTTTCTTGCTGGACAAGAATTATAGAGCCTATATAAACACATCCAACCTTTGTAATTGGTATCATTAGGAGTAGAACCATTACATATCAATTATTTAGGTTTATTTGTATATTTTCATACTTTGTTTTTATCATGGTTTCATCAGATCCCATGATGACGAGAGGTTCAATTATGAACTAATCGTTGTCATGGGATTCTAACGGATTTATTTATGGAGTTTAGTATCTTGATGCTTTACAGATCTGTGTGTGATGTATATCTGATATCCTCGTATGGTTATGCTTAATTGATAGATGCGTCATGAACATCTAATTTGTTAATCTCTTGTGAAGTGAAAGTGGATCTTGAGATTTAGAACTTGCCATGCTAGCATAGGTTCATGATTGTTATCAACATGATTCGTAGTATGAGATGAGAATACTTATATTGCCCTATGTGATCATTATGGATAACTTGTTCTTCAACCGTTATGTTTTCAAATTCTATAGACATATAGGGTCTAAGCATAATTGGTGTCTATTCATCTTCTATCTCTTTTGTGGATGTATGTTTAGTTTGGTATACGTATATTGAGAAGTAGCGTGTACTTGTTTCGTGTTATCCGATCAGATATCATAACCATTGCATATAGTGATTAAAGGCGTCAGATCTAAGCAAAGTATTTAATGAAGTTAGGATTCCATGTTTACTCTTGCAGACATAATTAGATTTTAATTCTTGTTAGTTATTTAATTCTTAGTTTTGTTAATTTGTGTCTTAGTTAATTTAGTTTAATAAACCCAAAATTGTTATTGTCTTAGCAGTGCATAATAACCATACATTGTTGCATAGGCATATTTACTGAATAGAACCATAACTTGATCCCTGTGGGAACGAATTTGGACTTAACCTTATATATTACTTGTGACCACGTACGCTTGCGTGATTTAGTGCAAACAAGTTTTTGGCGCCGCTGCCGGGGATCATCGATGTTTTATTTTTGGTTTATGTGCTTGTCAATAGTGGTCGTTAGAGTTCACTGACTCGGATTGTTTCTTATATATAGTTGTTTAGTTTTATGTGTTGCAGGTAGCAATGGGAGAACCAGCAGCAGCAGCGAAAGCATTGATGTATTATTCTCAACCAAAGATCAAGGACATCCAATTTAGCATTGTCAGGCCAGCTATTGCAGCTAATACTTTCGAAATCAAGCCTAGCATAATTCAAATGGTGCAGAATTCGTTTCAGTTTGGGGGTGCTCCGACGGAGGATCCTAACATGCATATTCGGAATTTCATTGAGATCTGCGACACTTTCAAAATCAACGGGGTGTCGGAAGATGCTATCAAATTGAGACTTTTCCCATTCTCTTTGAGGGATAAAGCTAAGGGCTGGTTGTACTCTCTACCAGCAAGTTCTATTTTGACATGGGAGGATCTTGCTCAGAAATTTCTCACTAAATTTTTCCCCATGGCAAAGACCGCAGCAATCAGGAACGCTATTACTCAGTTTTCACAGCAGTCTGAAGAATCTTTGTGCGAGGCTTGGGAGCGATATAAGGAGATGCTAAGGAAGTGTCCACATCATGGGATGCCTGATTGGATGGTGATTAACTGCTTTTATAATGGCTTGGGTGCACAATCAAGACCCATGTTAGATGCAGCATCAGGTGGAGCTTTATGGGCTAAGAGCTATGCGGAAGCTTATGAGCTAATTGAGATGATGGCTGCGAATGAATACCAGAATCCAACTCAGAGATTATCACAAGGCAAATTAGCGGGAATTCTGGAAGTTAATACAGTCATAGCTCTAGCAGCTCAGCTAGAGGCACTTAATAAGAAATTAGATTTTATGTCAAAGCAAGGGGTGCCTCAAGTTGCTAGTGTTTGTGAGCTATGTGAGGGCGCACATGAGACGAGTCAATGTGCCATATCTTCTGAATCGGCACAGTTTGTGAGCAACTTCCAGCAACCAGCTCCAGCCACCTATCATCCCAATTTCGACTGGAGCAACAATCAAGATTTTCAGCAGCAACAGTTTCATGGGGATGATGGTCAATTTTCGAATGAAAAATCTGAATTGGATGAATTGAGGTTGATGGTTAAAAGTCAGGCGGTATCTCTCAAGACATTGGAGAATCAGATTGGGCAAATTGCAAGTGCCTTTATCAACGGACCGCAGGGAGTTCTTCCTAGTGACACAGAGGTAAATCCAGGAAAACCTGATGGCATGGAGCAGGTTAATGCCATAACACTCAGATCTGGAAAAGTCACGAACGATCAGAATTCAGCAATTGAGGATGAAGAAGAAATTCAAGATCAAGACCCTACAGAAATAGAAGAAAATTCTATTTTGTCAGAACCTGTGGTGGATAGTGCTGAGGAGAAAGAGTGTGAGTCGCTAGGCTTGGTTGATCTATGGGATTCTATGGTGCTGATTGATGAGGTTGTTTCATGGTCAAATCTTGAGGATAGTTCAATTGAGTCTTTTCTTGAGGAAGATGCTTTGTTAGAGTATGAGAGCAATAAAGAACTTCATGAGTTGTATATGAATTTTACTTCTGATGAGATGTTAGATGAATTGAATGCTATTTGTTCTAAGCATGAAATTCAACTTGAGGAGAGTTCTTTTGATCCTAAGTCTGTTGTGAAGACTTCTGTTGGTGAACCACCCACTTACGTTCCTAGTCCGTCTTTCTCTATTCTTGATCAGTCTTGGGAAGTAAATAATGAAAATCATCATGTTGAAGAAGCTTCCAAACTTGAACTTAAACTACCAGATCACAGGAGGTATGCATATTTGGGTCAATCATCTACTTTGCCTATTATTATTGTTGCTAGCTTGTCAGGTAGTGAAGAGAACATTATTGCTTACACCTTTGAAGAGCGAAGAAGGCTGAAAATTGTTATCAAGGATGTAGCTCCGGAAAAGATAATTAAATGGCCATATAGAGACACGGTGCCGCCCGAGGAGGGTGATCCTGCCGACAGTTAGGTATGTTCTCTACTATCCCTTGTATTACCTTTCATTCAATGGGGACATTGAATATTTTAAGTTTGGGGGTGGTTTGGGGATAAGTAGTGTGTGGTAGTTATTTATGTCATTGTGTTCATGTAGGATATCATGTTTTGCATATTAGTAATAATTCATGCATGTTGTTCGTATTATTTATGTTTGTTTCATATAGGACATTCTGTTTTTATTTTCGTATACTATGTGAGTTCATTTTAGTTGCATTTTCATGGCATGCATATTTCATGATCCCTTAGGGCGAGCTGATTCTGATTGGTAGGTAGATGTTTAATTGAGTGTGGTAATGATGAGTAGAGGGTTGATTTATAGTTCCTACGAAATTGGCTTGCATGTTACCGGAACAAAACTTTTACACAGTCTCATTGTTTGCTTTTGGGCTAGGTTGGGGTCATGCTTGTTTGGATGTTTTGAGATTTAATCACTTGATTATATTTAGAATTTTCGTTATTCCCTTGATGGCGTAGGAGCATTAAAGTCTAAGTTTGGGGGAAAACAGGAATTTCATGCTAGTTGTCAATAATGGCTAGGTGTCAAATGGCTAGTTGCCGGCTCATATTTATATGAGTAGTCTAGGGTTGGAAATGAGAATGCTCATTCCAGATTGCATGAAAAAAAAATCAGAAAAAAAAAGAAAAAATAAAGAAAAAAAAAGAAAAAAAAGTCAAAAGTCCAATTGTTTATATGCAAAATTAACCACGAGTGAGCTCTTTAATACTCGAGTAATTAAGTCTGAGGGGACTTAGTCCTAGTAACCTAAAGCCCTTGTGGTTTGGAATTGCTGACCTAACACTCGCTACATGGGTATTATTGTATAAGCCTTTTGGGGTCTCATTCATTGTACGGTTAAATAAGCATGCGTATTGTTTGTGGTATTATGTGTCGTAGTGTAGTAATAAAGCATGAATTCTTGGCTAACTTGAATGAGGATGGAGGTGTTTCTAGGTTATGAAGTGTCTACAGTCTATTCTATTTATAAACTTGTGATTGTCTTGGCGAAGAATAGGTATGATTTTTGATCTAGTGTTGGGAGTATTTCTGATGAGCATCGCACACACGCACGTTTCTGTCATGTATTGTTAGTATACGGGGACTTAGTCGAGCTCTATTTGGATTTATTTGCATTCTTTGAGATATTTGCTTGTTAGTTGGTTTTGGTGAGTTTGAAGGGGATCTTGCATTTTTCATTTAGTTGCATTCATGCATTGCATTGCATTAGGTTAAATGGATTTTGTGGGTACATTCGCTATAGGCCCTCACGAGACCTTACTCGTCCACTAGGGCTGCTTAGGGATTTAAAGGGCTTGTTGCATATGCCAAATGCAACCGTGATCACCTACGGAAGTGGTACTAGTTAGTTAGTTAGTTGTAATTGTTTATGCTTGAGGACAAGCATCGGTTTAAGTTTGGGGGTGTGATAAGTGGATTTTATATCCACTTGGAGCGTTCCATATTGGCTTAAATTGATTGACTTGGTCTCAAGTTTGTTGTATTTTTGATGTGTTTTGTGTAGTTGTGCAGGGTTGTAGCTATCGATTAGTGTTGGTGTTTCTAATCGACATTAGAGTGGAATTAAGCATTGGAATGAAGATTGGACACTTGTGTTGTGCTATCAAGGAGTTACATGTGTCTTGGTATTGAAGATGTTAGCTAATGCAAAAGAAACGGAGGAGAAAGGAGCAAATTTGTGTAAAATTCGGATTTTCTGGATAGGTTGCGCAGTCTTCACTGTTTTGGCCATATCTGGAGTTCTAGAAGTCCGTTTTCAGTGATCTTACTGTCCACGCGAAGCCTGGGAGATTTTCTACAATCTCGGACAGGTATGCCACGCGCAGGCTGCACGTGGTGGGCGCAGGCTGCGTGAAGAACAGACTGCTGGGCGCAGGTTGCCCCTGAAAAATTCTGTCAGATTGCTGATTCACTGTTTTGGCCATATCTTGAGTTCTACAACTCCGTTTGAGGCCCGTAAGCAGTCCACGCGAAGCTAACGAGATTCTCTATCATTATAAAGTGGTCCAGATGTCCAATTACTACTGGAACGGTCCAGAAATACTGAAGAAAATTTAGCTACGAATTTTCCTTAAAAACAGAATCAGTTTAGGAAACGTATTTTGCAGAAATTCTATTTTAACTCTATTTTGGGTATTTTCTTGCTGGGCAAGAATTATAGAGCCTATATAAACACATCCAACCTTTGTAATTGGTATCATTAGGAGTAGAACCATTACATATCAATTATTTAGGTTTATTTGTATATTTTCATACTTTGTTTTTATCATGGTTTCATCAGATCCCATGATGACGAGAGGTTCAATTATGAACTAATCGTTGTCATGGGATTCTAACGGATTTATTTATGGAGTTTAGTATCTTGATGCTTTACAGATCTGTGTGTGATGTATATCTGATATCCTCGTATGGTTATGCTTAATTGATAGATGCGTCATGAACATCTAATTTGTTAATCTCTTGTGAAGTGAAAGTGGATCTTGAGATTTAGAACTTGCCATGCTAGCATAGGTTCATGATTGTTATCAACATGATTCGTAGTATGAGATCAGAATACTTATATTGCCCTATGTGATCATTATGGATAACTTGTTCTTCAACCGTTATGTTTTCAAATTCTATAGACATATAGGGTCTAAGCATAATTGGTGTCTATTCATCTTCTATCTCTTTTGTGGATGTATGTTTAGTTTGGTATACGTATACTGAGAAGTAGCGTGTACTTGTTTCGTGTTATCCGATCAGATATCATAACCATTGCATATAGTGATTAAAGGCGTCAGATCTAAGCAAAGTATTTAATGAAGTTAGGATTCCATGTTTACTCTTGCAGACGTAATTAGATTTTAATTCTTGTTAGTTAGTTAATTCTTAGTTTTGTTAATTTGTGTCTTAGTTAATTTAGTTTAATAAACCCAAAATTGTTATTGTCTTAGCAGTGCATAATAACCATACATTGTTACATAGGCATATTTACTGAATAGAACCATAACTTGATCCCTGTGGGAACGAATTTGGACTTAACCTTATATATTACTTGTGACCACGTACGCTTGCGTGATTTAGTGCAAACAGATAGCCATGCCCATATCCCTGTTTAGGAAGTACTACAAGTTTCCGAACACATTTGGAGCTTCACAAAACTCTGCCATGGTGTACAGACCATAGTGTGCCATGTATTCTGCAGTACCATTCATGGCAAGAGGAATGATAGAAACCTTACGATCAGTAATATCCTCCTTGAAGTGATTAGCATGATGGGTGTTGAACTGCAGAAGAACTTCCCTCAGATCATCTCTAATTAATATATCTTCTTGGAATCGAATAATGTCAAACACCTCCATCTGTTTCTACATGAGATTTATCCCATCCCATACTTTGGGCTTTAATCGTCCCTGCCTGAATACCCCAGAAAGTGGCATACAACTCAGTAAACCCAAACATTGGACCCATAGCACCCCATAGGTTGGATCCTGATGAGTCTCTAATGATAACTCCTACTCCAATAGAATTACCATTAGGAAGTGGGTTTTCTCTAGAGACACAGTGTACATTGATCTTAGCATGTCCCATATCTGGAGCTGTCCATGCATATTCCATAATTGAAAAATAGATGGGAAGCTTGAAAAGTGTTTAGATTAAAGAAAAGAGAAACGCCACTGAGGAGAAAAGGGTGAGGATATATAATAGGGGCCACTTAGATATATAATGAGAATGGCTGAGAAAGTGAAATAGGCACTGGATTTATTTAAAAAATTTGAAATTATGGTCATTAATTCTTGCCAACCAAACTCTGTATAGATCTGCATGCTTATGTCTGGGGAAGTAGCACCTGAATTGGGAGGAGGAAGAATTTGGAGAAACGAGGAGAAAAAACCTAAAAAGAGAACTGAGGGATGATACATGCGACAGAAAATATGCTTGAAGAAAACCAAGCCAATCCAAATGGAGGAAATGTCGAAAGAAGAAAGAGAAAAAATAGCAAAAGAGATAAGGATTACAGGAATTAAAACAGAATTTGAAAATTTGTATTAATGAGAGAGTTTGCAAACCACTGGAAACAACTAATAGTGGGCCTCAGAGTATCCCAAATATTAGCCCACAGCTTTGACCCAGAAATTTACTGGACTATTAGAGTCACTTGCTTTATAATACCGATCTATTCCAAAAGGAGGACATGGTACCTTTTTGAAGCCCAGCTTTTGCAAGAGAATCTGCATTCTCGTTCAATTCTCTAGGTACAAAGTGTAGACAAACTGAAGATTCTAGAAGGTGTTTTACTTCTAATGCAGATATTTGTGATGAGGAATAACTTTGTAAACCTTTAGCAACTATACCAATAGCCTCAACCGAGTCAGAGCAGATCACCACCTTGTTCTTTGGAACGTTCAATTTAGACACAATGCTTAACACATGCAGGATTGCTTCTATTTCAGCTTGGACACTATTTGCTACAATAACTGGACCAGAGAATGTATAAATAGCAGTTTCATGCTTATTTTTGACTGTGCCTCCAACTCCTCCCCTAAATGACCCATACAAATTTAAGTCCCATGAACCATCCACAGCACATATCAAATCAAAAGAAAGAGACTTGAAGCTCCAGAATTTCTTATTAACTTGAAAATGGTGTAGTGCAATTGCCCCTAATGGATTTACCTTGCAAAAAGGGTCCTCACCAAAATCCATTATCATCGTTGCCTTCCCCCATTTGCTAATTCTAGCTAATATCAACAATTTCATTGTTGACCTTTTGACTCTCCCTTTGTCAAACGTAGCATCGTTTCTTGCTAACCATATGGACCATAGAGTTGCTGCCACCACCAAATTCCAGATTTTCTTTGTCCTCACACCACTGTGGATTGCTAGTAGTTTTGCTAAAGAAAAACTCTGAATTTTGGTTAACAAGTCACAAGAACTCCACCATGATCCTACAAAATCCCATGCCCATTTTGCAATCTCACAAACCCAGAACAAATGGTTGATTGTTTCCTCACCTAAACCACACCAGGCACAACCATGTTGTATATTCGGGATTCTTTTGCTTAAAAAACTTCTTGTAGGAAGAATGCTCCATTGAAGCTTCCATAAAAAAAAGAATGATCTTTGGTGGAACCTTCATTGACCAAATTCTCTACCATATTGTTTTGATACTTCTTCTATTATTAGGTTGACTTAATAATAGATTGCAGCATTCTTTTGTTGAGAATTCTTTATTTCCTGGTGCCCATATAAGGTAGTCGTGTCCCCTTGAGAGAATACAGGAGTTGATGATGAGTTCCAGGACATGTACACTATTAGAATCTCTGTTTATTAACGTTCTAGTCCAAATAGTGAGATCATCTTGCCTTGATGACCAAATATGCTTTACAGATCTTATGGACCAATACTTTAATCTAGAGATTCTATATAGTCTAGGAAATTGTTTCGAGAGAGGACCTAAAGATGTCCATTTGTCCTCCCAGAAGAAAGTTTTTTCTCCATTCCTTACTTTCCATACAAAATTCCCTTCCTTAGGTAAAGAAAACAGCGAATGGTGGTTGGAGAGTTTTATGAGACTATGCATTACTGGAGAAAGGTCCCTTCTAGACGATAATTCATTCAAGTTGTGATTTAGCACCTTACCATATCTTTGAACAATCACATTATTGCATCTCCACCACCATTTACCCAACATAGCTAGGTTTCTTACCCTTAAAGATACTATTCCCATACCCCCCCCCCCATTTTTTAGGCATGCAAATTTTATCCCATTTTAGGAGATGCAGTTTCTTTGTCGATTCTAATTTCTGCCCCCACAAGAAATTCCTTCTTAATTTTTCCAATGAACTAATAACAGTTAATGGAATTAAAAATAGCATAAACCAATAAATTGGCAATCTATCTAGGACCGATTTTAGTAAGACTAACCTTCCCGCCATCGAGATTCTTTCAGTGTCCTAGCCTTGCAATTTCCCTTTAAATCTATCCACCAATGGGGTCCAATAGGATGTGGAAGAAGGAGAAAGTCCAATGTTTACTCCCAGATAATCTAACTAATTTCTCCCCACTTGAAACCCCAAGCAATCTGCCCAAAGATTCAAAATCCCTTCTTCCTCATTGAAACCATAGATGAAGCTTTTTTTAAAATTGATTTTGAGACCGGATAGGAGTTGGAAACAAAGAAGAACTCTTTTTACACCTTTCACTGATTCCAAATCATTTCTGATGAAGTGTATAATATCATTCGCAAATTGTAGATGTGTTAGCTCCATCTGACAGCTAGGGAGGTTGATACCCTTAAAAATACTCTTCTTACTAGCCTGTTTTAACAAGAAAGCAAGAACTTCACCCACTAGATTGAAAATTAAAGGTGATAGGGGGTCACCCTGTCGAAGGCCCCTTTTAGGAGTAAACTCTGAAGAGGGAGATCCGTTAACCAACATTGAAATTCTTGCTGATTCAAAGATTGCTTCTATCCATTTGACCCACTTTTCATCAAAATTCATGCACCTTATGACCTGGAATATAAAATCCCAATTTACCGTGTCAAAAGCCTTTTCAAAGTCTATTTTCAAGATTGCACCTCGACATTTCTTTGCTTTCAGGTTAGTGAATACTTCGGAAGCCACTAAGATACAATCTAAAATTTGACGACCTTGAATGAAAGCAGATTGTGATTCTGAAACCAGCAAATTCATTACCCCTTTTAATCTTCTAGCCAAAACCTTAGATAGTAGCTTCATGATGGAATTCATCAAGCTAATAGGTCTAAAATCTGTAGGAGTTTTTGTAATAACCCTAACTTTGGCAATGCTACAGTGATCCTATGAATAGTAAATTTCGAGGATTTAGAGAAATGGTATATAGGTACTTTATAATGGAAGTTGGTCCGTGATGGCCCAGATTCATGACCCCGGATTTGGGGCTGTCACAGTTGGTATCAGAGATAAGAGTCATAATGCTCAGGAACAAGAGTGATAATAATATTGTATCATTTATAATATTAAATTTTGAACTTCCATCAAGTTCAAGGGTGGTATAACGTAGGTAGTATTTATTTTAAGTATTGTTTATAATTTTATAGACCGTTACTAATAGAATTTTATGTTTTATTATAGGGCGTAGAGATGGGAGAGCCCAGTCATGTTCGTGAGATTGGAGAGCCGGGTCAGGACCCCCAGTGGCTAGGACTACCTGAGCAGGAGATTAGAGACTTGTTGCTGGTAGGTGTAGAGGTTCCAGAGTATGCTATCACTGACCTCAGGAGGAGAGTTCGCGCAGAGGCCATGGAGAGACACCAGATCAGGATGAGACTTGAGGAGGCAGAGGAGCGCAGACAGAGGGATGCTGTGGCCATAGTGCCATACACTGGTAGACCATATGTAGGACCTGATGGGGCCGGACCTTCCCGAGTGCGGACAGATATTCCTGAGGAGGAGATGCCCTTGCGTAAGAGGCCTAGGTTATCTGTTATACCTGAGGAGCCGATTGAGTGGAGGGACATTCACGTGACTCCTACTCCTGTCCCACCTGTCCCAGTGCCATCACCAGTTCCATCTCCTCTACCTAGCCCCGACCCTTTTGAGGATCCAGCTGAGCAGTTCACTCCACCGGGACACTTTATCTTGTCAGAGGATGAGTTGGAGGATGACCCTTCCGAGGATGCGGACACAGAGCCTATTCCTCCATCTCCACAGGCAGTTCCATCCCCACCATTTGCACCACCACCACCTCCACCAGTGGATGCACCCCCACTTGTAGATGTACCTCCCCTAGATGCTATGCCACCTCAGGAGGCACCTATGTTTCCAGCTGGCCAGTTGCCAGCTATTTTCTTGTCAGAGTACTTTGCCCTTCAGGGACAGCTGGATGAGTCCCGTCGGACTATAGATACGCTTATACAGAGGTTAGACAGGGCGAGAGGAGGAGGAGGTGTGATACCAGATGGGTTGAATTTGAGCATAATCGGTATCGAGCTACGGGCACTCGGTGACATTAGGACGATGTTGGGAGACAGGGGGGATCCAGTATGGAGGGCTCAGATAGTTGATACAGTCACCACTATGGTAGCACAGATCAGGGACGTTATCAGGGCGTCGTTACCATGATTAGGAGTAGTAGTTTTGGATACTAATCAGACTAGTCATCTTGTGGATGTCATTTTGGGGATTAGGTTAGTGTTTACTGTCTTAATCCCAGTCTGATTAGAGGACAGCTAGTAGTGCTTTTGTTATAGCGAGTTAGTATGTACAGTTATGCTTTTGGGGTTTCGAACCTTGTACCTTATGATGTATGATATTAGTAGTAAAAGACGTTGTACCCAAGTTGTAAAATATTATGTAAATTAATGAAGTTTATGTACTTTGCCTAATTTTATCGTATTTTGATATTAAATGTTGAGATTCGAAAATGTTGATATATATGAGGTGATTGACTTAAATGAAAAGGGTATTGTGCTAAAGGTACTAAGCTTATCTGTCAAAGTTGTATTATGATTAAATATTACTTGTGTGAATTTAAAATACTGGGATGCATAAATAAGTTAACTAATGATATAGTTGTGCATATATGGAAAATGATGTATATTGTACCCTAAATTGGGTGATTAATGGAGAATATTATTATATACAGAATCATGCCGCCTAAGCGTAATAATAGAATGAATGCAAGGGAAAATGAGAGAGAGGAAGCAAGTCAGAATAGGCAGGGTGAAAACGCTCATAATGAACAAGATCATGAGGAAGAAGAAGATGAATCAACTGGCCAACAGGGAAATCAGGATGGTAACCCTTTTAACCAATTTATGGAACTTTTGAGGCAGAATTTAGCTAACCCACAGAATCAGCAACAACCACCTGTTCTTCCCAACCAGGCAGCTAACTCCTTTCGTGCTTTTAAGTCACTAAAACCCCCAGAGTTTGAGGGAACTGTTAACCCAGTAGTAGCCAGAGCCTGGTTAAAAGAGGTGGAAAAAGCTTTTGAGATACTGAGAATAGAGGAAGACCAGAAAACAGTTTTTGCAGCCTATCTCTTAAAGGGAGAGGCAAATTACTGGTGGGAAACTCAAAAGAATCTGGAAGGAGCGGGAGTGATAACCTGGGAGCGTTTCACTAGGGTGTTCTTAGAAAAGTATTCCCCTAGGTACTTGGAGAACCAGATGGAAATAAAATTTTTGGAGTTAAAGCAGGAAAACCTATCAGTGGCAGAGTATGAAACTAAGTTTACAGAACTGTCTAGGTTTGTTCCAGAATTCGTGCGTACTGAAGAGCAACGAGCGAAAAGGTTCCAACAAGGATTGAAACCATGGCTACGTACTAGAGTGGCACCATTTGAGTTGACCGAGTATGCTGCGGTAGTTCATAAGGCATCCATTATCGAAGCTGAGAGTGAACAGACTCAAATAGGACGAGAGAGTAAGAAAAGAAAATTTGAAGGTCAGAAGGGAGGTGCAAGTGAGGGAAGCTATTTTAACAAATTTGGTAAAGGACAAAAACCCCAGTTTGGAGGAAAGTCAGGGAATAATAAGACTACCAGTGAGACTGTGAATCAGGGTGGTAGATCCACAGGAACCTTCCAGTCTAATCAATCGCGACCACCATTGCCAGATTGCAACACGTGTGGTAAGAAGCATATCGGAGAGTGTAAGATGTTAGAAGTAACTTGCTTTAATTGTGGACAGAAAGGACATTATCGGGACAGGTGTCCATCAGCTGAAAAGAAGTGTTATCAATGTGGAAGATTAGGACATTTTGCTAGGGATTGTCGTTTTGGTGGGTCGTCTGCGTCAGGACAGAGTGTGACTGCTTCAAACAAGCCTACTGCTAGAGTGTATAACATGACTTTAGGAGAGGCATTGAGAAAGCCGGATACAGATGCAGGTGAACATTTTTCTAGTATTTAAATTTTTAGTGTAAATGTTTGGTTAGGAATCAGTGTGGTCAATAAATGGTATAGGTAGGTTGATAATCTAGATAAGGAAAATCAGTATCTGTTGGGGTCTAGAAATTCTATAAAAAGGAGAATAATAGTATTTTGGGGGTAAACCATAGACTCATTTAAATACGAACAGGAAATATATATTATAGGTAATATTTTCTTGCAATTGTTTCAAAGAATCTTATTTTAGTTGGATTTCTGGAAGATTTTACAGAGACAAGATATAATAAGAGCGAAATATGTATATTTTATGTCATGATAGAGATCAACATAGGGATAAACCATAAGTGAGATACACTACCATTCAGGAGAGGCCAATATGGTGGCCAATACCCATAATTAAAAGAGGAATGTTGATGAATGACAAGCAAGTTTATGTTGGTATATTTGGTGCAAACAAGATAGAGATATTATGAAGGAAAAAGGATGGAGAAAGTGATATAGCAGTTATAAGGTGTAGATGAAAAGGGTATCTATGACATTTCTGACGTGATTCCGGGACGGAATCCTTTTAAGGAGGGAAGGATGTAATAACCCTAACTTTGGCAATGCTACAGTGATCCTATGAATAGTAAATTTCGAGGATTTAGAGAAATGGTATATAGGTACTTTATAATGGAAGTTGGTCCGTGATGGCCCAGATTCATGACCCCGGATTTGGGGCTGTCACAGTTTTTGGATCCTGCACTTTAGGGATGAGTGCAATAAAAGATGAGTTATATCCATTTGGGATAACTGCTTTCGAGTGAAAGGTATTAAAGAAAGCTAGAATATCTTTCTTGATTACTTCCCACATTGTCTTTAGAACTCCAGCATTTAATCCATCCGGCCCCGGAGCTTTAGCAGAGCAGGATTCTTTTAGTGCACCTTCTATTTCCATCATGGAAAATTGGTCTATTAACCTTTTCTGATCCTGATTTGATAACATTTGGAGCAAACCATGCTTTAAAGAGAAGATCTTTTTGATCTGATTTACACCTAGAAAGTTTCTGAAGTGACAGTATAATTCATACTTGATTCTCCCAGGATCTGTAGACCATAGATTACCAACTTGAATTCCCAACACAGTGTTTGACCTTCTTCTTTTGGATATTGCCCTATGGAAGAATTTTGTGTTATTTTTGCCTTTTAACTGCCAATTAACTCGAGCTACCTGGCATAACATACTTGATTTGGTTCTATATAAATCATCCAGCTGTAACTTGATGTCGAGTTTAATTTTTTCAGACTCATTCGAAGAATATGCTCTTTTCTGCATTCTTTCTGCACTTTCAATTCTGTCATTTATATTCCCAAAGTGCGTTTGATTCCACTCTTTTGTGCATTGCCTAATTTCTCTGAACTTGGCATTCAAATTGAAAATCTTGGATTGTGACCAGGTGAAATCAAGCTTTTTGTGTAGCACTTTATCCTCCAACCAATTGCTGAAGAATTTGAACGACTTAGGTCCCCAGTTTTTGGAGGAGCTTTTTAGAATTATGGGTGTGTGATCCGAGTGCATTCGATTGAGTGC
The DNA here is from genome assembly GCA_037693485.1 of Kitagawia praeruptora. NCBI lineage: Eukaryota > Viridiplantae > Streptophyta > Magnoliopsida > Apiales > Apiaceae > Kitagawia > Kitagawia praeruptora. The sequence goes on from CM075345.1 coordinate 101,092,277, forward strand.
TGAAGAGGTCCAATCTGAATTTGCAGGCCATTCTAAATTTATTATGGCTCGATCAAGCCTACTTTTCTTGTTTGCAGGACCAAACCAAGTAAAAGGGGAATCTAATGCAGGTACCACAAATAGGTCATTTGAGGAAATGAATTGTGAAAAGATTTCTGAATCTTTCAGATTAACCACACAATTTTCTTTTTCTGAAGCTTGGAGTACTGTATTAAAATCTCCAATTAAAACAGTTGGTATATTGCTATTTTGCTCCAGAATTGATGACAACTCTGCCCATAATTCCTTCTTTTCCAGAATACCTTGAGGTGCATATACATTAATACATGCCAGTGGTTTTTGAGAGTATAGACACATACCTTTCATCAGGTCATCAGCTTTTTTTAATTTTAATTCAAAATTTTCAACTTAATTTTTTTAGTAATAGCCGATGTTGTCAAAGACATTCTGGATTATTATTCTCGTTCTTGTGCATTACATTCCACATTGTTTGCTTCGGTATCTCTAGTCATCCTCATGCTATTATTAGTATTTAGACCTGGCCAACCGTGCGGGTCGTGCGAGCCGGGCCGGGCTTTGCACGGTCCCGGTTCATGGCTGGTCGAATCGTATTCGGCACGTAGGAAATCCGGGCTGGGCTCGGGCCGGTCCCGGTTCATTGATGTACGATTCGTATCCGGCACGTGCGGTTTATGCCGGGCTCTGCTAATTTTTTTTTTAAATTACTTTATTTTTATTATTAGTACTTTAGCTTAATAAAAGGTTTTGAAAATTAATTTTGTACAGTAAAATCTGTATAAATTAATATAGTTGGGACCGGAGAATTCTATTAATTTAGAGAGGTATTAATTAATCGATAAATTATTATTTATTAATTTATAGAGAATTGTTGACATTAAAGAAAATTTGTTTCCAATTATATACATTTAAATAGAATGAATTGTACAATTTATGTTTTATAGTTAATTCAATTAATTCAATATATAATGTTTACAAATTTAATGAGTATTGGCGAGATTCAAAGTAAATATCCATGTATATTAAGATGATATCAAGGATAAAACAACATTTTTTGAACTTTTTTCAGGTAAAGAAGCACCCAAGACATCAAAAACATTGATTAATAACTTTTTAATCATTTACGAAAACACCACATTCAAAATTTTGGATGCAACAAAGATGGTTAAATATGAGTTTCATTTAGATTCAAATTTTAAGAATCCTAGAATCATATTTTATAAAAGTGTAAAACGTATATTTTTATGATTATAAAGGAATTATTAATTCATAATATTTTTACAAAATATTTTACAAATAATTTGATAGGACTCCTCTCTAAAAAAAGAAACAAAATATAACTATCAGAAAAAATATTTATTTGACGAGATTTCGCATTACATTTATATTTGACGAAGATAATATATAAACTACTCATCAATTTTTCTTTTGAAAATTAATGCTACTTTTAAAATATATACACGTCTTTATTAATTATGAATTTAAATGCAACCTGAGTTTTAAATTAAAATGAATACTTGTTTAACAAGCCGTGTAGCAAATATAAAAACAGAAAAGACTGGAAATAATCAGCAAACATGTATTGTATTACTCTCGGGCCGGTTCCGGTCCCGGTTTTACATTTTTAAACCCGTATTCGGAACGATTTTTTTAGCAGTTCGTGCCGGTTAAGCCCGGTTCGTTACGGGCCGAATAAAAGCGGTTATTTTACTGACTCAAGAATTTCCTCTATTAGTATTGACATACTTTACTGATTCAAGAATTTCCTCTGCTTCTTTCTCTTTTTATTCTTTGTACATTCCCCATAGAACAGCGTAAAGTCCAATCACTATTAGTACGTCACCAAGGACCCTGTGGTTTTGTACGTTCCCCATAGAACAACATAAAGTCCAATCACTATTAGTACGACACCAAGGACCCTGTGGTAAGAGTTTACAATAAGTTAGTATTCTTTTTATTGCATAGAATTACAGGAGACAGATGAAGCTGTTAACAACAGATGTCTGTATACACTGACGGAGTTGGCGTTATTTTCAGGGTTGTCCAATGAAAATTTGTTGACGGGGATTTGATCACATGCAATTTGGTTCACCTTAATTATACCAACTTAACAGCTTTATTTGTTGCAGTATGTAACAAAGGTATAGAAAAGAATGTTAAAACCTTAACATATTACCCTCCTAAAAAAATCTTTTCGGCAAGGATGAAAGAACCCATAATAGCAACAATGATCATCATCAAAGGGCTGAAAGCAGTTACAAAGACTGGTCCTCTTTTCTCCATTACTAGACCTTGGACTTGGACATAGTATGCAATGCCTGATGACACAATACCCTGCAATTTCATAAATAAATTATATTAATACATTAAATTTATTATCTTTTAAGGATAGTTACCAGCCTGGGAAGATGAAGAGAGTAGAGTACAGGGAAATACTTACAGCATATGCAGCAGCAAGTTAAGATTTATGTCAAAGCCAATTTGCCAAGCGTCGGGTTTAATTGTGCTCCATAGCAAAAGTTACAGCAATAGATTGCAGAGTGCCCAGAGCATACAAGTGATGTCAATGACAAGGGAGCTGTATATCGTCTCATTGTCACGTTCTGTATCATAATATCACAACTAAATATTTTAATACTTATATGAAAGTAGATAATGACATATAAAGAAAGAAAATGAATCAAGAAAGTAGCTGAAGGACGAAAAAAGAATGTGGCTGCTACATATCATTTCCACCACCTTCCCTATGTACAATGTCATTAACATTGCTCCTGCAACCGTCACCATTGTTCCAACTACCTTCGCTTGGCATCTTACTTTCTTCATGTCCAGTATCTCCATCCTATACAATTATACAAGACTCTGTAATGTTAATGCTTAATGCTTGATTATAACCACTAAAGATCTACATTTACACTGCTATTTTGCATGTACCAATAGTATACGTAAATAATTAAAGGCATACCTACAGAGAGCTGCCATGACAAATGTCATTGCAGGGAGCATGTTGCTAATGGCACATGAAAAAGTAGGGGATGTGAATTTCAATCCAGCATATATAGTAAAAATTCTGATCAATCACTGGCCTGTCCGTCAATTTCCAAAATGGGTTATTAGGTTCATCTATGTCCCTTGTCCTCACACTAAAGAAGTCTTATCTAAAGAGTTATTAGAGTGTTTGATGGACTGGAATTTGGACAGAAAAATCTCTGCTCTTACACTTGATAATTGTTCAACTAATGATGCGATGATTGAAATTATATTAGATAAGCTGGGCAGGTCTGAACTTGTGGCAGGTGGGTGTTTATTTCACATGCGATGTGCTGTGCATATTTTGAATCTGATTGTTAAGGATGGATTGGATGTGATTAAGGTCGGAGTTGCGAAAATCCGAGATTCTGTATCTTATTGGACATCAACACCTAAAAGAGAAGAAAAATTTGAAGAAACGGCCCGGCAATTACGTTGCACAAGTACAAAAAAATTAGGACTTGATTGTGCAACTAGGTGGAATTCTACCTACTTGATGCTTGAAACAACATTGTTATATAAGGACGTGTTCACTCGGTTGGGTACAAGGGATTCTCAATATGAATCTACTGAATTTACGCCTTCTAAAGAGGAATGGGAATTTGCTCAAGATGTTTGTGGGAGATTGAAGTTTTTTTACCAGGCAACTTAGATTTTTTCTGGGACGAAATATCGTACTACGAATCAATGTTTCATCAACATATGTGAGATTCGACTAGCAATCGAAACCTGGCGTAAAAGTGAAAATTTTATTATTAAAGTAATGGCCGAAAAGATGTTGATAAAGTTTGAGAAATATTGGAGCGTGATGCATGGTGTTGTGGGCGTTGCTGCGGTGTTAGATCCTAGATACAAGTTGGAGGTACCAGAGTTCTACTTTGATAGGATTTTCGGAGATTACTCATCAATGAAAGTTGAAGATGTTTGTTGAAGGAAGCTATATTTGCCACCTGTCTATAGGAATATTATTTAAGATTCCTAAGTTCCATAAAATAATTTTATCCTATGTGTGGCTCTAAATTCCAAGAAAGTTGTTACTACAACTGATAAGTTTGTTAGACTCAGTCTGTAGTATAGCCAGCTAGTGGTTAGTTTTATTTTGTCATGGTCTGTACTGCAAGCTCTATATGAGCAACTCTATATCCTTGTTTTACTTATGCAGAATTTATGAAATATTACTTTGCTCTGCATCTTTTATCTCTGAGCTCTTTTGTGCAAATCTTCACATGATTATATCTATCATGTTTATTGTTTAAATTCAAACTTTATTCAAGTCTTCAATATTCGCACTCTTTGTTATAGTTTAATTCAGGAGTATCATCAGAAACTTGTTAATGTGCGCAACGAGGAAATGGGTGAATCTCCTTCAACACGCTCTGTTCCTGTTTCTAATAATTCATCGCAATATGATTTGTTCATAAGCACCAAGAAGCGTAAGAATGTCGATTTTATAAAATCTTAGTTGGATCATTATTTGGAGGAGGATGTGTTGGAAAAAACGGACGGATTCGATGTATTAACATGGTGGAAGGTCAATGCAACAAAGTATCCAACTTTGCAACTCATGGCTCGAGATTTTTTGGCAATTCCGGCATCTTCAGTTGCGTCCGAGTCAGCCTTTAGCATCGGTGGCAGGATTGTGAGTCCACATCGTAACCGACTTCATCCTAAAACAATAGAAGCACTAATGTGTGCTCATAGTTGGTTGTGGGCTGCTGAAATGACTGGTATTATATTCTATTTTAAGTATTTTTCTAATTACCGAACTATTAATATATTCATTATTCTTGACCATTGTACTTACATTAAATCTTTATATTACTTTAGGAGAGTCGTCTTCAGGATATGCCACCATATACAAGGATATGGAGTTAGAGGATTCGTGTATCACTCGAGAGGTTTAAGGTAAAAATCTAGTACTGCATATATATATTTTCATTGTATATAACTGCATATCAGGCTTAAGGGTTTTATAACTGCATATCCTAGCATCAGACAACAACTCAGGTTTTCTGCTATTAACAACTCTACAGTTTTTCCTAATTGTGGGTCCCGAAGTATTGCAGAAGGGGGGGGTTGAATGCAATACTGATAAAATCGAATCTTTAAATCAACAATGAAGATAAAGATTATAGATTATCAGTAGATGTATGCAAGCAATAAGTGAAACAAGATTTCTCACAAAATAAATGTTTTATTTATCTTGTGCGAAGTGTTGCTACAACCTGGAGAGAGTGTTTCTCCAGCTTCGATATCTCAAGAGATACAAATTGCTTCGTGCGCGTACATGAATATAAAAGAATCTAAGATGTATCTAAGTAGACTAAGATACTCTGTTGTCTCTATAGCATGGGATGTTAAGCTGCTGTCGTTTTCAAGTGGCAGCTCATTACAATTTGCACACCCATGTGACTTTCCTAAATTGCTATACAAACAGGATAAACCTTATAAGTAAAGCAACCTAGATTCTTTCTATTTCTAGCTAATACAATTCTAGTAGATGTGGATATTACATACACCTCGAATTGACCAGCCTTGTCTTGTGTATCTCTTAAGCTTCTGTCATAGTCTTTGCAGGTCTGCTACAAACGATAGAGTGTTGCAGCAAATCTATTTCTTGAACATGTAACCTATCACGGGCTTTGACTGAGAAAATACCCAAATCAAATAATTCAAGGTGACAGTAACCTTAACCGCAGAGTCTGCTGTCAAAGGAATTTTCAGTAGTTGACAGTACGAGCTCCCGCCAATGTTGTTGTCGGAACTCCAGACTTGCTGTCAAGTGTGAGAATGTTACTGTCCCATGCTTCAACCAATGTTGCTATCAGATATAGCTTTGTCGTGACTTTGCAATATTTGTCTTCTTGTAACTTTACTGTCAAGAACATGACAGTAACTTTTATTCTTGCTGTCTTCTGGATGTATTCCTTGAGGCTTGAACAAATGTATGAACTTCTCCCAAATCATACAATTATTACATGACAGCAATTATTCGAATACGAAGACATACTCTGGCTGTGACAGTATGTTCAACTTAGTAAAAACTAAGTACAGGGAAATATAGTTAAGTTGTCTCTATGCTATCACCCATAAATCCCAACAATCTCCCCCAATTTGTTTTTATGGACAATAACAATAAATTGACAATCAAAACGTGCTGACAACTTAACTAACATAGATCAGAATAGGTGAAATACCATATCTGATAAATGTTAAAGAAAAATCTAGAACATGAAGCTTATGAATTAACTGCAAATCAATTGCTCCTATTGAATGAGCAAATCAGAGTTTAACTTAGCTTGATTTTGGCAGTCTCTAGTTGTTCAGATTTTTCCCTCTCTTCTGAGAGCTTCATTTCTTGTTTTCCTGAGGTCATCAACTAAAGCTTTTTCTTCTGGTGATCTGGCATCATCTTCAATGTCTTCAATGTACCCTTGTATCACTCGAGAAGGAAATACTTCAGCATCCTTTAGATCAAACCAAGTTTCAAAATCATAAGTGTATGTTCTGAACTTCAGAATTCCTTGGATGAACTTGAACCTCCTTCCAGGAAAAGCATTTAAGGATTCTCTTCTCTTTCTGTCTAGCTTTAGATCTTCATCTCTCCTTTGATCAAATATAACCTCTAGTTCCCAAGCAACTAGCATTTCGAGCTTATGAACAGATCCAACAACTTTCCAGTAGAGATCCTTCAGTATACTGGTCCTCAATTTTTGAAAACTATCAACATAGATTTCTTGCTTATCATCCTTGATTCTTAGAGGATTATCCAGTACACAGGGTTGATAACCTGCTTCCTCACTGAATAGCTTGTTGAGTTTCTTGTAACTTTCCTTCAGTCGAGCTTCTAGATCTTCAGCACTTTGTTTGGCAGATGTGGCAGGTTTGGTAGGTTGGGATGATTTAGCTTTAGCAGCCTGATAAGCTTGTTCTACTTCATATTCAGTCATGCCAGCCTTTGTAAAAGGACGATGTGCTTCTGTAAGGTCCACATCAGGCATTGGTTCCCCATCAGAACTAACTTCAAGGTCTGCATCATCATGTGCTCTCCAGTCACCATACTTCTCATAAAATTCAGCATATCTTTGAGCATAGTATTCTTTGACATGCTCTAAGATACTGCTGGAAACATCTTGGTCTGTTTCCATGAGAGTGATCATCCTTTCCAAAACGAAAAATCAATTCTTCTCCTTACCTTTACCGTTTTGCATGAGAGATCACGCATGCCTACCACATGTGAAACTATCTCCAGAGTGAAGTTCGGATCTACAGTTATGCATGTAGTTCCACAGTCCTTGAGATCATACTTCCGTACGTTTTTGTTGACTGGGTCCAGTTCCACTAAGACAGATGTAATGCTCCCATCAATTGAATTTTTCAATAGTTTAAAACTATTTACTTTTCTCTTATCAATGGGCTTCTCTGTCAAAACTGCTTCTTGCTTCTTTTTCCTTGTTGCTGCAATTGTCTTCCCTTTTATCTTGGTTGTACGATAGGCTTGTGCTCTTGTCTTTCTTCTGTTAGATGTGAAATTCTTTACAAGCTTTCGTACCATGACAGTTTCTTCAAGTTGACCCTTGATAGCATCTTTCATGATAGCAACTTTGACAGCTTCTTCTGTTTGGCTCTTGAAAGTCATATGTTTACCCTATTTGTAAACATCGAGGATTCAACTCAACTCAAACAAGAATGTAATAGTAAATAGTATATGTACTGTCACAGGGATCTCAAATGTTCAACTGTCAAAAGAAAGAAGACAAAGTCAATCTACAGTTTTGAGGTATACTACACTTGAAGAAGTTCATTAAGTTGATCAAGCGTCAGTGAAGTAATCAAGACAGTGGGTTCAATTTATAGTGACAAGAGTTTCCTACAGTGGCAGAATACAGATTATAAAGGTTTGAAAAAGAGTGAAGAAAAGGAAGACATGAACCACAACTTTAAAGTCAATATATGAAGAACATTCATTGCGGTTAGTCACTCATGAACCAGACCGTGCATCGAGTGTCAACATTAACCAATGGTTGTTCGTCATTAACTTAAGTGGTTCTAGCTATCAAGACTTGCTAAGGAATAATCTTTGTGGAGGATCAGATTTATCAAGACATGAAAGACCACAAAGGTTATGCTATCAAGGAGGTGTATTAATTCTCTTTTAATTGATTAAATCATTTGGTTGATTTATTTGATAAATTAATTCTATCAGAATTAATCTATTATGTAAATTAAGTAAAAGGTTAATTAAGCTGGAATTAAATAATTATCAAAGGATAATCAAGAGAGTTTAGAAGAGAAAAAGAATCACACTTTAATATGAAAAGTAAAGGACAGTCATTGAAGTTAGTCGTTCATGAACCAGATCGTGCATGGAGCGTCAACAGAATATTCAGTGGTATTCTTTTATTAATTTCAGTGATTCAGAAAAGAATTAAGACAATCCAAGGATTTATGATTATTCTCCTTTAATTAATTAAATCAAGTAGTTTATTTAATTAATAAATTAATTCTTCATGAATTAATTTATTTATTAAATTAGTTATTAAATTAATTAAATTAGAATAATAATTTATGTAAGTTTGAATTAAATTGATTATTTATTCTAATCAAATTAATTTAAACTGAAAAAAGTGAACTAGCAAGATAATCAGAGATTGTCTTGCAGATTGTCTTGGTAGCATAAAGTCAGACTGTCTTGGAGAAACTGGATTGTCTTGGCAAGTCGGAAAATTACATAAATATCTAGCACCAAGATTGTCTTGGCAATTGTCTTGGTAAGCAAAACAGATTGTCTTGGTAGCATGAAGATTGTCTTGGAGATTGTCTTGGCAAGCTAAAGTGATTGTCTTGGTGGTTCTGATTGTCTTGCCGATTGTCTTTCATGTGTTAATTCAAGAAAAAGAGGCAGTAGCTTTTTGTTTCAATTTGATAAATATCAATAGCCAGCCGCCTTCAACATAATCTTCACAACTTCTTCTTCTCCAAACACAGAAAGAGCCAGAGAGAGAAAAAGAGAGAGACCAAGAGAAATAGTTCCTGTTCTTCAATTAAATTCTTGTAAATTATTTCTGAGCTATATTGTTAAATCTAAACCGGTAGAAATAATTTACTTATAACCTTGGAATTATCTAGCGAGTTTTTACTCCTAGAACTTATCTCTCGAATTGCTTTTAGCATTCGATCTTTTTATTACAAATATAGAAAAGTTCATGTCGAATTTTCTATAGAATTTGTAATAATTAGTTTGGTCATCAAACCTTGTAATTTGTACCCGTGTATTTAGACACACCCCATCAAGTTTAATATAATTTTATATTTAACTTGAATATTGGCTTCGTTTTATTCCGCATCGAATTGTTTAAATTTTAATATACACACAAAGAACAATTTCGATAAAACAGTACAGTTTGTATTCAACCCCCCTTCTACAAACTATTTTGGACCTAACAGCTCTTGACAGCATCTTTCACTTGGGTGTCTTCAGCCATTCTGACAGTATCCTTGTTGACAATATCTTTTTCAACATTAAAGCATTCAACTACCAGTCTCAAGATACTTGCCTCCAAGGATTCAAGAATTTTTAACTCCCCTTCATCATTGACAGCATCTTCCTTTTCAATACTGGGAGTTTCTTGCTCTTCTTGGGTAGCATCCATCTGAGTTTGTGTAGCAACATTCTCCGATGCTTCTCTCCTAGAACTCCTAAATTTTCCAGGTCCACCACTTCCTCTAGTTTCATCCTCATCATCATCCAAAGTATCATCATAGTTGCAGCTTCCTCCCATCAATTAGCATCAGAGATCAGCTTCTTTATGATTGAGCTAATTTCCTCATCTCTTTTTGCTAACAGCTTGTGAATATCTTTGACAGCTTTAACCTTATCACTGGTGATACTGGATTTGAGAAGTTTCTTCAGCACTATCATGATTGTTTCAGTACTTAGTCCTGAGACCTTATCCAATGGTAAGAAATCCAACCTTCTTGCTCCTGTCTTTGTGATCCTTCTGAAACACACACCATAAGGATTTTGAATCACCTCAGGGAGTTTGTCTTCAACCATCCTTTTAATTTGTGCTATCAGACTATCATTGAAGGTTGTTGAATTTCTGACTACCAGGGTTCCAAGGACTTGGAGTACTCTTGCATGCAGACTTTGTAAAAGTTGCATTGTGATGAATATGGTCAAACGATTCTTCAGATAAACCTGAACAACCCACCGTCTTTCCAAATTGATTCTTACAGAGATACTTATTACTTTGCTCTTCCGTGTTGATGCCAATTTTGTAAAAGCTCCCCCTACTTCACTAATTGATTCATCCACCAACTTACTAAAATCTACATCCTTGTTGTTCAAAGTACTCTCCATGTGATCAACCATCATCAATTCTGCATCTTCAAGGGCATATTCACTTCCATCTGACCAAGTAGTTCCAGTAGATATGTTCACATACTCAGGCATTTTGCCTTTGTCTTTACCCAGAGCATTTTGAATTTCTTTTTCTCTCCATTCCTTCTGCAACTTTTGGAATGGAGCTTTGACTTCCTCAGGATTTGGCTCATTGATTTTCAGTGAAGGCAATACTGTTCTTTTAGACTTTTGAGTCCCCTTTAATTGCTCCAACACTTCCTCGGATAACAATACGGCCTCACCATCTATTTCTCCTTCAAACAATTCACCATCTCCAGCTGCCTTTAGTTCTTCACCAAAGTTTCTTTCTTCTTTCTCTTGCTCCCCCTCACTTTCATCTCCATCTTCTTCCAAAACTTGCTCCCCATCACTACTTGACTCCCCCTCACCTGTAGCTCCACCTTGTTTCTCCTTCTCTACCAGGTTTGCTTCATTCTGATCTACCACTTTCTCTCCCTTACCCTCATTCTGATCTACCACGTTCTCCCCCACACACTCATTGTTTTTCTGAGTGATCTCATCACTCCTCACATAATGACTGTCAAGGCCTATTGCCTTTGTGTGTGGGGTTCCCTCAATTTCACTCTGGACATGCTCAAGTCCCTCACCTTTTGCCAGCTCATTTGGCTGCCTCTCATTTTTATGCTCACCTCTCTTTTCTTTTATCTCTCTTTTTCTTTTCACTCCCTCAATCATCCTAGATGCATGGGTATGAGTAGTACTTGCATGCATTTTAGTTGAAGAAGTAGAAAGTTTAGATTGTACCTTCCAAGCAGAGATAGTTATTTGATCATCATCTGAGGCATCTTCAACAATAACAGTATCATGATCAAGCTGTGTAGAGGTGATAGCATCTTTACCCAAAATGTTACTGTCAAGAGGTGGGTTGACAACAACTTTTGTGGTGTCTTTGATAGCAGCTGAGGCTGTGACAGCAACTTCCTGAAGGTTAGTTGCTCTTTGGAGTTCGACCAAGATGTTGGCTGCTTCATTTTCTGGCAGAGTACCATCTTGATCTAGCTCAGTGTTTGAGTGAGTGGTGTCCATTTTACTTTGAGAAATGGGTTCTTGTGGACCACTTGATGGGGGCTCATCCATGACTTGAGATGGATGATCAAAACCTGAAGGGTTGGGACTGTCCCCTTCTCTAGGTTGTTGAGAAGAAACAATTATTGGATTAGAGAATAAAGAAGATGATGGTTTAGAAGAGATTTTTGGCTGTTCCACAAGGGTAACTTGTGGAACATCAAGAGTAAAAGTTTCATGACCCTCACTGTGCCTTAACTTTGTGTGCATTTCTGCAAGTGTAGGCTCCTCGTGAGTGAGTACATGAGGTTGTGATGACTCTTTACAGGATGCCTTGGGAGACAGGCTAGCTTCAATAGATACTTCTTGTTGAGAAGAAGCACCTAGGGATGTGTTTGATTCCCTTTTATCCTCCACAGCCTTTTGTGAGACTATGGGGTGGCTGACAATGGCTTTGGCCCTCTTAGCTCTATTCTTCTTAGTCTCAAGAGGAACCACTGTGGGTTCACTTTCACTAACATCCTTATTTGCTGTATCATGTGCAGTTTCTCCCTCAACATTCTCAGAACTACTACCAACACCAGTTTCCAAGGGTCTTTTCTTGGATTCTTGCAAAGTTGTTTTTGTGGTCTTTGGTTGTCTAGATGATCTGATAGGAATGTAAGAAGTAGAATGTGGGTTAACTGAATTTGGGTCTAATTCAGCTTCATTCTCAAGGGAGAAAACAACATACCTAGAGGGTAGTGCTACATCAAGATGAGGCTCTTGATCAGCCATGTGCTTGGTGAAACATAGTGGAATAAGTGCATTTGAATTTTATGAATTGAGTGATGTGTGTGTATTTCTTTTCAAAACATTGCATTCTATAGTGAGAGATGCATTATCATCAATACCACATAATGAATTCAAACACATAGTAAGAAAGCGAGGATAGACATGTACCTTCCTGCTTAGAGCTGACTTGAGTTGACTCATAAGCAACTTTCCTACATCCATTTTGTATCCATGGACAAGAGAGTGAGTAAGCTTCTTGATATAGGAGGGAATTCCATTCCAGCCAGAGGTTTTGGTTGAGAAAACCTTCACCATGACATCAAAAATCATGCTCCATTCTTTCCTCAAATGCTTTCTGTCCATTTTACCAATCGAGTACCATTTTGATGTACCCTCTTCAAGAACAGGACCAGAATACCCAATTTTCAAGAAAAACTTCTTTAGGGTTTCATCACTTGCAAGTTCCTTGTATGATTCCTTAGCTTGCAATCCAGTTCCTAAAGCTTCGTTGATGCCTTTGATTGTGAGAGTGCGAGTAACTCTTTTGATTGTGCAATTTATGGTGTCATTACTTGACCCCCTAGAACATGGGCAGTGTTCTAGAATTCTTCAAGTCTTTCTAGGTTCAAGGATGGTGTAGATGTTATAGCATGACCCAGATAGGACTTGTTGATAAAGGATACGAGTCCTTTAAAGCCTTCACCAGCATCTCCAACAGTGAGAATACCAGCAAAGTTAGTTTGAGAAGAGGATTGTTTGGGTGCCATTTCTTGCTTTGAGCTTTGGAGAGAGATTTTTGCTTTTGAGAGAGAGAGGTACTGTTGAAAGTTGTGTGTTTGTGTGTTTGACAGTTGCTTACATGAAAATAGCAAATGTCTTACTGAGAAAGGGAAAGTAGCGATGTCTTAGCCCATTAATCAGTCACGTGGTATCGTGGGTAGTTACTTTTTAGTGGTTGTAAACCGTGGAGGTAAAATCCCAATTAATTCGGTCCACTAATCTTGACAGTAACCTGTGCGCTGTAACAAATTCATTAGTAATTTTGAGAGGATGACAGTAGGTTTTGCTTGACAGTAACATCGTCGCAAGAACATACTGTCATCATTAAGCAATTTATACAATTTCCTTTAAATTTCATGACAGAGACTTTTTCCATTGTGTCATCTAAGAAACTTGCTATCAAGGCACATCGTGACAGCATCTTCACTTATTGACAGCAACTTAAGCGGAAATAATTAATGTCATGAATTTTAATCGACTTTGCCTATTGCTTAAGCGAAAATTACCAAATAGCATCTTAATCGATTTAGGCACATATTTGTTAGTTTTAGCACACATCTACAAGCATCCATACACACAAACAAGCAAATAGACACATGCATTACCCAGCAGATAACCAAGGTAGGGGAATCTAGCAGAAAAAGCATGAACAGTGCAAAAGATGAAAAGATTCTTATTATTAAACATTAAAAATAATATACATCCTCTTCATCATCAGAAGCAAGTTCATACAGTTCCACTTGAACTGTTTCATCAGTTAGCCCTTCTGCCTGAAGAAGAACCTCGACGAAGACTAGCATTTCCAACCAGTCTTTAAGATCCTTCTCGACCTTGTCCTTGGCAGCTTTCTCTTTCTCTGCCAAATCTTCTTCCAGCGCTTCATCCATTACCTTGAAGAGCTCCTCTATTTCCTCTTCATGACCTGGTTCACACCATACTTTTGGCTTCTGAGAAATGACATCCTTATTCTCCATTGTAGATATCCTCCTTTTCTTTCTCAAGGCGTGAGTGATTGAGTGTGAAATGATATTTAGTCTCGTGCACATTTTATAGGACCCTAGGTGACGTTTCAATTTCCCAAACTCTTCTTTTTAATAAAGTAATTAAACTTTAAGTTAAAAAGACTGACAAATACCCGGGGTCATTTCAAATGACACAAATACTTATCACTAAGCACGCGTATGAAATAAGCTAATGTCACATGACTACTCATTGCATAAAATAAAATAGGCATGTGATTTGAATTTAGCATAGTCATAGCAAACATGCTGTCAAATAAGCAAGTAGCACATAGGAAAGTAACTTCTCATGACAGTAACATTGAAGGTTACGGTCACAAGCTGCAATTTTAACCACATTGAAAATGTAAAAACTAGTAAGTTAACATACCAGATTTAGCATTCCCAATTCACTTACCAACCTGTTGAAGGTTGCTTCATCTAGTGGCTTTGTAAAAATGTCTGCAAGTTGCTTTTCTGTTGGAACATAAATCAGCTTCACAGTTCCCTTTTCAACATGCTCTCTTAGGAAATGATGTTTGATATCAATGTGCTTTGTCCTGGAGTGTTGAACAGGATTGTCTGAGATAGTTGTGGCACTAGTGTTATCACAATAAATAGGAATATTGGACAACTCTAAACCATAGTCCATTAGCTAATTTTTCATCCAAAGAATTTGAGCACAGCAACTTCCAGCTGCAATATATTCAGCTTCTGCAGTTGAGGTAGATACAGAATGCTGCTTCTTGCTAAACCATGACACTAATCTTCCACCAAGAAATTGACAGCTTCCTCTTGTACTTTTCCTATCAATCTTACATCCAGTGTAACACCCCCAGATCCGGGGTCAAGGATCCGGTCGTTATGGTCTCAATTTCGATCCACAAAACCAACATAAATAATAATTACAACCTTGCGACCAAAAACAACAACAACAACAACACACCCGTTATAGTCCCAGAGATGAAATCAGAGTAATTACAAATATTATTAATCACATGATTGAGTTCTTACAATCCACAAGATTTACAATTTAATCATTACATTTTCTTTGCCATCCATTTGTATATGCCATAGAATAAATACACAGATACTCGAAAGCTAACATCTAGCCTACCAATAGCTTCTTACTCAAAAGTGGCAGCTATGATCTCAGCGGTAATCCTCTGACGGCTAGCACTGGCTTGCACCGGTTGTGCCTTGCGCGGGCCACCAGATCTAGCTGTTGTTGTGATATAAATAAATAAAGCAAGGGTGAGCCATAGCCCACCAACAATAATATAAACTGAGTGACAACAATGATATATATATCAAGTCTGCAATATCGTTGAAACCATATGCCATGCATTAACGAACATAGAGCCAATATCATATAAAAGATGAAGTTACCAAGTAACTCAAAAATATATCTCTGCAGACATATCTGTTTTGCAATGATATGATCAAGATATCGATATTTATCACAAAAGAGGAAATTGCAGGAAAGAGGTTGCAATTTCAGTTTAAACATCTTTTTCACTCTGTCAACACAAATAGTGTTGCAGGAAATTTCCAACTTTGAAATGTGAACTAATACGGGAGCATTGCCGCGCCAGATGCCCTAATGTTTACGATGATCAATCGTATGTCATGCATCTCATCAGTCGTTCTCTACATGTAGAAGGTAGCTCTGACGGATCGCCCGCCCTCTGGAACTCCTGGCCAACGGTTGGGCCATTGCTGGGCCAGCGCCACTCGGCCACTAACGCAGCTCCTAGTTCGTTTAACATCCATCACTTTGAAACGTAAAGTTCGTCCACCTTTTCCCAAGTATAATACTTGTTGATAAGACTCCACAAAGTAGTCGTATCTAGTTGGAAAGGAAAATTCACCAATACTTCCCAAGCTGCTGCTTGTTAATGGATACCAACTTGTTCCAACATTCTTACCCCTCGAATAATGAATGGGTACACAAAATTCCATGGATAATAGCAACCAAGTTGCGAATGAAATGAATAGTTTATGAACGGACAATCACAAGATAAATAACATTTCTCAAATAAGGTTCCCTTATTATTTGAGAGACAGGATTGAACGAAGAATGGAGTTTTGAGAACCTTCCTTGATATAATAATATTAAATAGGCTCAGGGGAATGTACATTATACTCGAAGGTCGAAGGTAATATCCGGGGGAAGATAAATCATTTCTAAATGAGTCAGAAGACTTACATAAATATTCCAAGGAATATTTATTAAGTCAAAAATATTGAAGAAATGATCTTAATATAAATATTACTCGGAATCATCCTCGAATAAATATCCACAAATGATATTCATTAAATGATTAATGAATATTTAACTTAATAATACTTATCTCGAATGAATATGCGAAATAATATTCACTGAATAAATAGTGAATGTCCAACTTAATAATAATTAACAAATGAACATGACTCGAATGAGTATTCGAAATAATATTCACTGAATAAATAGTGAATATTTAAATTAATAATAATACTTATCAATTAAATAAAATCCGAACGAATATTCGAAATAATATTCACTGAAAAAATAGTGAATATTCAAAGTAATAATAATATTTATTGAAGAATTAATTATCAAATGGATAATTGAGATAATATTCATTGAATAAGCAATGAATATTTAAATTAACAATATTTGGCGAAGGAATAACTCTCGAAGGAATATTCAAAGTAATATTCAATAATTGAATCGACTTTAATTGAATATTGAAGGTAATATTTATTGTCTAAAGAAAGCTCAAGTGAATATTTAAAATAATATTTATTAAATAACTTGAGTTCGAATGAATGTTCAAAATAATATTTATAAATTATATAAGGTTCGAATGAATATTCAAAATAATATTCATCATTAATCTCAAAGGAATATTCAAATAATATTCATCAGATAATTGGTGGGAAATATTTACTCAAATATTTCCTTATGAAAATAATCTCGATATATCAAAAAATACCGACTCCCGGTCTATAATCAAAGAATGAGATTCATATGCCCTTCTCTAAGGGTCTTAGAAATATTCGACTTATAACTGATTATTCACTATCTAGCTTATAATCCAATAATAATTTGGGGAACAAGTGTATCAATTATAACTTGAAAGTAGGCATGCATGCTATGGCATATGTAAACAGAAAACATATATGTATTATCACAACAACAGCCCTTAAAAAAGGGAATTTGAAACTTGCCTGGTAATCTAGTGTGGGTAGAGGTAGTGGTAGTGTGCCCTGGGTCTGCTCGGTGATCTATAAACAATCAGAATATTCGGGATTAATCACTTAACACTCTTTAAAAGGCCAAGTATAAACTTCACTTAAGCCGAATCATGCTTTTAAGTTATCTCGTTATGCACCTCTCGGTGTAACTCTTTTTATCACCGATACGATCCGACATTTGTTCTCTTATTACGATGTCATCATGCTTACGCTTGGTATACTTAAGTCGTGAAAGTTCTAAGGTCGGTCGATTACGAACCCAGATTATACCTCGAGTTTTATTGCCCGCTTTCTAAGTTATAACCAAAGTTATACTTAAGTGTATTTTTAAGGGGTTCTTCGCACTTAACCTCGATTCGAACATTTTTATAAAATCAGAAAATGATTCATTTCACATGTGGTTTTCTCTCACGCCTTCCTTTTCATCTCTAATATTTAATTATCAAGATTCGCCACTGAATAACAATATTAAAGGGGATCAATTTCGATTATGAACATTCGATTACAGTTTCGAACCACTTTTAGTAATTTGATCATATCTCCTAAACCGTAAGTCCAAATGCTTCGATTTTTGCGCCAAAACGATCTATGACTCGAGATCTACAAGGGTATGTCATATACTTATCAAGTCCAGAAACTAATACCAACTGTTAAGCTCGGTTTTTAAGGGTTATCGAAATTTCGGCATTACGACGGCTATAAATCGGACATTTCCAAATTTATTTCAACACAACCAAGCCACACCGGGCATACCATCAATCTTACACACATAATACTCATCTTTAACAGTCCAAGAACATCTCTCATATCCATCATTATAATCATGGTTTTATAACTACTAAAACTACTACATAATCTCATAAACATGCTTGTACTAACATCATCAACTTATATCATCTATACCCACCAAAACTTAAAGTCAAAGCTAGGGTTCAAGAGATGATTACCTTCCTTGGAGTGTGGGTAAGCATTAATAAACCTTGGGTAGTCCTTAGAACTCCTTAACAACCTTAAACTAACAAGAATCAACAAGAATATAATTAGAGGTTTTCGGATCTGCTCAAACCCAGTTGAAAGATCATGAAAAACGAAGGCCTTACCAAGGTTTTCTGGACGAGGTTTCTACAGGAGAATTGTAGAGCATCTAATCAGATTTCCAACAAGCTAAAGAACACCAAATTTCATTGAGTAATGAAGGATATATCGCCGTTTGAAATTCATCATAGAAACTGTCAAGGATTCTGGGCAGCTCGGTTTTCCATCTTGGGGGGAGTTTTGACTAGGCTACACTCATTAGAATGTCATGAAATTTGAGAGAATATTGACCATGGAGTAGAGAGGCATGGGTTATGTTGTGCCTAAAATTCGCCTTGGGCTTGGTTTAAGGCCCATTAAGGTTACGGGTTCGAATAATCGGGATATGAAAGGATTAAGTTGGGCTACGAGCAGATATATTGGCCCATTATGCCTTAGGAATAGATTAAAGATAAGGATTCTGATAGTTGGCTTGGGGATATGTTCATGTAGGGGTGTAAGTGTGTGAACCCTGGATAGGGGAAGTGCTGTGTTGAAGCTGGATAGGGGTTCAACCCGGTGGTAGGTGAACTAGTAGGGGTTCAACCACGCGAACCCTGATAGTTCCCAGAAATTGCACCAGCAATTGCGGGGCTCCTTAAAACGCGGACAATCAGATAAGACACGTCAAAACGATCCAGTAGATAACTCCTGAACAATAGGAACGGTCTAACAGCAGTGTATATCGTGGATTAGCATCGTATATATAGGATATATATATACACACGTATATACGGGAGGATAAATCATGAAAATACATGGATTAATCATGAAGTAACGGTTGGATAATCGTAAGAGGATGGATAAACAATCATATGGGGTCTGTTATGGAGGATCAGGCTTATCAAATCATGGAGGGTTATCAAGAACTACATGGGACTTGATCTTCTATAAATATAGAAGTATGTAGGCACTTTGCAAGGTTAGACACAAATTCACACCTCTAACATTGGCTCCTGGTTGTTGGTAAGTGATTGAATAGGTCATATTCGGTCATTAAAGCCTGGAGAACTTGCAAACTCAGTCCAAACATTTACTCTTCTCCCTCACGGATTAGGGTTCATAAAACTAGGGTTTTGGCTTGTAAATCCGGTTGGTTCAATCATTATTACTGGATTTTATTGGTCTTATTCTTGTAATTACCTTATTGAAGTGTTGTACCAATTTTCCCTCACAACATTTGTGGCGCTAGAAGGAGGGGCTGGTTTTATCTCTTGAGGGAAGAGATGTCACGGAAAGCTGGTGATGATCGTACACCGGAGGTTGGACGAAACGATGAGGACAGGGAACATGATGGTGAAGTCACGAACAGGGAACTTAGAGAAAAGTTAAAGAAGATGGAGAAGAAGGTTGTTTCTTTAAGAAAGAAATCTGAAAAGCTGAAGAAATGGAAGCAAGAGCAGGGTTCCAAGGATCGAAAGGTAAAGAAAAAGGTGGTTACGCCAGTTCGGTTAGATTTCGACAGTGATGAGGAGGGGTCGGAAAAAGAGGCCTCACAGAAAGGATTTTCTGATGTGGAGACGGACCAAACAGACCCAGACTGGAATGAAGGAGAAGAGGAGGTACGACAGTCACAGGGTTCACCCACCCGTAGCCTGAGTGTCTTCGACAGATTGGGCAATAAGATGGACGTCAAAGATTTACGTCACAAACTTAATGGGAAGAAGGAAAGACAGAATAGGAAAGCCCCAGAGGCGAAGTCACAAGGATCTCATAGCTACAGAAGGGATAAATCCGTTTCCAGGTCTGGTAGACAATCTAAAGGGGGTAATGATGAGCGAAGCTGCAGTTCCCGACATAACCCCAATTACAGTGATGACGACCTGGGTTTAGCTGAGGATTCTTGCAGTGATGACAACCAGTTCACAGATGAGGAGAATGAGCACTACAAAGTAAAGGATCTGCGTGAGGCATTAAAGAAGCTGAAGATGGAAAAACAGTCGCTAGAAGGCTTGACGGTGGCTTCACCCTTTACTAAGAAAGTGAGGGATTCGCCACTCCCACCAAAATACAGGGGGGTGGGAGACCTAAAGTTCAGTGGAACCACTGATCCAGTAGAATATCTCAGCCGATTTGATACGGAAATGGAAGTATATCAGGTGAAAGACCTAACGAAGTGTCGCTTATTGGCTGCTACACTAAGAGACAGTGCTCACCAATGGTTCAAGAGGCTACGTCCAAACTCTATTCAGTCTTGGAGGCAAATGAGTGAAATGTTCGTGACCCAATTTCGGGCTTCGGTTGCATTCGCACCCCCATCCAACACTCTGGCGAACATCAAGCAGGAAAGGAATGAAACCCTCACTGAATATTTCAAACGGTTTAATGCAGAGGTTCCTAAGGTGAGAAAAACCACAGATGAAACCTATAAGAATTTCTTGATTGCGGGCGTACGCCCAGGTACTGATTTCTGGAAGGAGTTACAAGGGGCGGAGCCCAAAACTTTGGCAGACTTTTATGCCAAAGCGGAAACTCACAAGGTGGTTGAAGAGTCATTGGCTAAACTGGAGAAAAGTCGAAGTTCAAGGGAATGGAGCAGGAGCAAGAGGCGTAGGTCATATAGCCCAAAGGATAGGGGGTACCACAAGCGAACCTCCTATGGTGGAAGCTCCTCTACCAGAAACACCCATCGTGATGAAAAGACAGCTCCTATAACGGTGAATGCAACCAATACAGGAAGGACAGTAAATTACAAATATCCCACTAGGAAGGACTCTCAGGGTTCAGGCAGGTATACCGAGTACACCCCGCTCACGGCTTCCATTGAACAGGTGTATGAAGTTGGGAATAAGGCAGGAATGTTTAGGAAGCCCGTAAGAAATGGACCCCCAGGGAATAAAAACGAAGGACGGTATTGTGCTTTTCACGATGCCAATGGACATGAAACGGCGGAATGTCGTCATTTGAAGGACCACATTGAAGACCTTATAAGAAGGGGTTATCTCACCGAGTTCGTAGCTCCAGAAGCCAAAGGAGACAAGAATGACAGAATTCAAAAAGAAACTGAAAAGGTGAATCCTGAACGCCTTACAAGAGCCAACAGTATCCGCACTATAATTGGTGGACCGTATATCGGGGGTACTAGCAGGAATGCCCAGAAAAATTATGCCCGGGAAGCAAGGGGCGTACCCCTCACGAATGTGTATAACCTGTCTGAAAGGCCACCCAAGCTTTTTAAGGGTGAGACAGTCGACATAACGTTCACCGAAGAGGATGCCAGGCACGTTCACCACCCCCATAACGATGCTTTGGTAATTAAAGCTGCGATCGGAGGCTTGAACGTACACCGAGTGCTGGTGGATAACGGAAGCTCGGTAAACATTTTGGCATACAGCACTTACCAGAAAATGGGGTTACTTGACAAAGAAATGGCTCCTTCTTACAATGAATTGTACGGATTTACCGGCAACTCTGTACAAATTGTGGGGCGAGTGAAACTCCCTCTCACTTTGGGGGAGGAACCCCGGTCAGCTACACAAGTGGTAGAATTCATGGTGGTAAATGAAGACATCTCCTATAATGGGATACTCGGAAGGCCGACGTTAAAGGAAATGCGGGTAGTGACATCCATTTATCATCTGTCAATGAAATTCCCAACTCCCGGAGGAATTGGGTGTGTTCAGGGATGTCAATCAGATTCAAGGGAGTGCTATAGTAAAGCCCTGCATACAGCTGAACAAGCTTGCAAACATCTATTGCTGGTGGATGGGGGTACCTCGGAACAATGCTATCGTTACTTGGACCCCGGCACAGGGAGGGGAGATGAATCTTTGCGTCGAAAGGAAGCAAGACAAGAGAGAGACATGTGTAATGTTATTATGATTGTACAACATCCAGGCGAGGAGCCCTATACGGATGTTGCACCTTTTCAGGGGGTAGGTACCCCTAACGGGATACTAATGCTGGAAGCCCCGAAATTTCAAAATTCCAAAGCTGAAGAGCCACTGATTGAGGGTATAGTGGAAGAAGTGCATGATAGTGATTTTGAAAGTGTGGATAATGGAGACGATCTGAAGGAATCAATGAAGGCCGATGGTCAGGTGGAAGAACCCCACCAGGGTGCAGAACAGGTAAACCCAGTGGAAATTGACCTTGACCCTCGAATGCCCGAAGCCAAGGAAAAGACTGGGGCAGCTGAAGACACTTTATCTATCTTGGTGGATGCAGCTGATCCTAATAAGGAGTTGAAGATTGGCAAACAGTTGAAACCTGAAGTCCAGGAGGCACTGGTGGTATTTCTAAGAAACAACTTAGACGTATTTGCATGGAGCCATGAGGACATGGTGGGAATAGATTCAAGGGTGATGTGTCACCATTTGAACATTGATCCAGACATGAAGGCTGTAAGGCAGAAAAGGAGAGCAATAAGTGGGGAAAGGGCCGTCGCCCTGAAAGAAGAGGTAGACAGACTGTTGAAGGCCAAGCTAGTAAAGGAATCATTCTACCCCATGTGGTTGGCAAACCCGGTCTTGGTAAAGAAGCCCAATGGCAAATGGCGTACGTGCGTTGATTTCACTGACTTGAATAAAGCGTGTCCCAAGGATAGCTTTTCGCTTCCGCGTATTGATCAACTAGTCGATGCTACGGCTGGTCATGCCTTGCTAAGTTTCATGGATGCGTACTCAGGTTACAATCAAATTCCGATGTATGAACCCGACCAAGAACATACTTCCTTTATCACAGATAGAGGACTCTACTGCTATATCGGGATGCCTTTCGGGCTGTTGAACGCTGGAGCAACCTACCAAAGGCTGGTCAACAAGATGTTTAAAGACCAGATTGGAAAAACTATGGAAGTATACGTGGACGATATGTTGGTAAAATCCAAGGTAGCAGGCGACCATGTTGCCCACCTCACTGAAATGTTTGGCATCCTAAGGAAATTCAGGATGAAGTTGAACCCCCAAAAATGTGTGTTTGGGGTGGAATCTGGAAAATTCTTGGGTTTCATTGTGAATCATCGAGGAATCGAAGCCAATCCTGCTAAAATAAAAGCACTAGTTGAAATGAGATCCCCTCGAAGTGTGAAGGAAGTTCAAAGCCTCACCGGACGGGTGGCAGCCTTGAACAGGTTTATCTCCAAGTCCTCGGACAGATGTCGAGAATTCTTTGCAGCTATCAAGAGGAGAAAAGGCTTTGAGTGGACGCCTGAATGTGAAGCTGCCTTCACCAAATTGAAGGAATAATTAGGAAGCCCCCCATTGCTGGCAAAGCCAATAGAGGGTGAAACCCTGATTTTGTATTTGGCGGTTTCTGAGCACTCTATTAGCTCTGTTTTGGTTCGTGAGGAAAATCAAACCCAGTACCCCGTGTATTATGTGAGCAAGAGGCTTCTGGATGCTGAAACCAGATATACAAACATGGAGAAGCTAGCCTACGCATTGATTCTGGCATCAAGAAAGTTAAGGCCATACTTTCAGGCGCACACGATAGAGGTACGAACCTCATTCCCACTGAGGCAGGTCCTGCACAAACCTGAAGCCTCAGGTAGGTTGATGAAATGGGCTGTGGAGTTAGGTCAATTTGATGTTGAATTCAAGCCAAGAACAGCTATCAAGGGACAAGCACTTGCCGATTTCTTATTGGAATTCCCACCATCCTTTGAGGTGGAAACCAAGAGAACCGTGAGGGAACCTCTGGAGAAGGAAGCCCCGACAGAAAATTGCGCACCATGGTGGACCCTTTATGTGGACGGAGCCGTGAATGGAAATGGGGCAGGTGCTGGTATAGTCCTGATAAGCCCCGAAGGTCACAAGCTGCAGAGCTCAATTCATTTCACATTCAAGGCTACAAACAACGATGCTGAATATGAAGCCCTGATAGCGGGGCTGAAACTGGCACTTGAAATGAAAGTGATAAATATGACTGTGTATAGTGACTCCATGTTGGTAGTAGGACATATCAAAAGCAACTTTCAAGCCAGGGGTCCACGCACTGATCTATACATGAGGTACGCTCAAGAGCTGATGAGCAAGTTTGAAGAAATCAATCTGGTGCAAATTCCAAGGACGGAAAACTCAAGTGCAGATGCCTTAGCAAAAATGGGTTCTAATAGGGAAGCGACTATGCTAGGGGTGATACCGTTGGAAATACAACAACAACCTAGCATTCCAAGGATGGATTGTATGGATGTCGAGGCCCAAGTAGAGGACACATGGATCACTCCCATCTTGAAGTACATAACAAAAGGGGTTCTGCCAGCTGAAAAGGATGAAGCCCGGAGAATGAAGTATAAGGCTACGCGTTACGCCTTATATGATGGAAAGCTGTACAAGAGAGGCTTCAACAAACCTCTTCTACGATGTATAGCAGGCAGTGAATGTGAATATATTATGAGGGAGGTGCATGAAGGCATATGTGGAAACCATTCTGGAGGAACCTCATTGGCCCACAAGATACTTCGTCAGGGGTATTACTGGCCAACCCTGCAGCAGGATGCGCACAAATTCTCAAAGGCATGTGATCAATGCCAGAGGTATGCCAACTCAAATAAGAATCCTGCCGTACCACTAAAGCCGCTCTCTAGCCCATGGCCTTTTGCTGTTTGGGGCATCGACCTGATTGGAGAACTCCCTAAGGGAAAGGGGGGGGGTGAAGTACGCTGTTGTAGCCGTGGATTATTTTACAAAGTGGGCAGAGGCTGAACCCCTGGCTACGATCACTGCAGCCAAATTGAAGGAATTTGTGTTTCGAGCAATTATATGCCGATATGGGGTCCCCTATAAGTTGATATCTGACAATGGCAAGCAATTTGACAGCAAGGAGATGAGGGGTTTATGTGAAGATCTCGGAATCATTAAGGGCTTCTCTGCAGTCTGCCACCCCCAAAGCAATGGTCAGACTGAAGCCATCAATAAAATCATTAAACACACTTTGAAGGCAAAGTTGGAAGATAAAAAAGGTTGCTGGCCAGACGAACTTCCTATGGTGTTATGGTCTTACAACACAACACCTAGGACTACAACTGGCGAATCCCCATTCACATTAACTTATGGATGCGAGGCAATGGTACCCGTGGAGATTGGTGCAGGTTCATTTAGGAGAGATAACTTTGATCCCATGGAAAATGAGGTTAATCATCGCTTGTACTTAGATTTGGTGGAAGAGGTTCGTGCAACTTCTCAGTTGAAGCTTGCAGCCTATCAACAAAGAACTCGCAAGTACTTTGATGGCAGGGTTCGAGCACGACCCTTAAAGGTTGGTGATCTGGTTTTAAGGAAGATGATGCCTAACATGAGGACTCCAGGATACGGAGCCTTTGAGGCAAATTGGGAAGGCCCATATGTGATTAAGTCAGTCTTATGGGAAGGAACTTATCATTTGGAAGATTTGGACGGGAAACTAATCCCGAGGGCATGGAACGCCGAACATCTTAAGAAATATTACCAGTAGTTGAACCCAGGTAACGTTTCTTGTAGACCTCTTTCAGGTGTAGGAAAATAAAAGTGGCTTATTAGTTGTAGCTACCATCATATTAGGATCAGTCGGTCAGAAATTTTTCTTTTATGTTAATAAAGTGCTTGGGGGGTTGTGAATGTACGCCTACCTGTTGAACACCGTATTATGATGTGATTTAATGGAATTGAAATCGACTTCTTTTTTATTTTCTTCTTTTCTCATTTCCGTTTTGTGTTTAAAAATATATGGATCTATGCGAATGAACGCATGCTATGTGTAACCTGTTTTATCTGTGTAAAAACAAAATCAAGGATACGACTGTTGAACCTAGTTCTTCATTATAAGTATAATTATATTAAAGAACTCGGGGGGTAGTAGATATACACGGTTAATGGAAGGATAGTTTAACTTAAAAATGGATAAAATTTTAAAGCATATGGATTATATATATTAATGGATGGAAGCATATGGATTATATGTTAATGGATGGAAGCATATGGATTATATGTCTATGGATGGAAAACATATGGAATGTATGTTAATGGATTACACGGGTTATGTAAATATAAGTTATATGAATACATGGATGGAAATGCACATGGATTATGTGCACATGGGTTGGAATATGTATGGCTCATGCATGAAAAGGGATGGACCCCATGGTAGGAAGGTTCTAGGGTAACTAGGATCACGAGGTTCTCGTGTGGGGGGGATTCAATCGCTCGAACCTTGAACTACCGTGTAGTTAGTATGGTGGATAACTGATCTCAAGATAACCTCACCACGACCCCAGGGAATTTGGGCGAGTAAGGCCTAATCTTTGAGTAATTGGAATGACTGGGAAGATTGGTCTCACAAGGAAATTGTGTAAAAGTTAAGGATGGTGGGAACCCAACATGTACCAACATGAGTCATATATTTAGGGGTACGATTGGTGGATTACCAATCAACCTTCAGTTAAGGTCTTATGGCTGATGAGTGCTAGCTACAAAATAAAGATTCAGGATGGGAATGGCAGACCTAATGGAAAATTCACTTGGTGCACGGATTTAAAAACTTATAAGGATAAACATGATTTGTCAACCCATATTGGGAGCATGATAGATGGAACATCTACTGTTCTTCAGAAAGAGATACACGTTATCCCATTAATAAACAGGGGTATAGTCGTTGGAACCCCAAGATTGGCAAAGGCTTAATTACTGTAAGGTGGATTCTGGCATTGATACTAAATGAAACTAAGTATAAGATGGATGGTACCCCTAAGCATGGCCTGCGAAGTAAGGAGTACTAGGTGCTGAATTCGAAGGAGGTGTGTGCACGGGTGAGCATGCAATTTAACTACACTTTGGGCATTTATCTAGCAAATGACATGCATAAACCATAGCAAAGCTTCAGGGAAATAGTTCAAAGATTACATCACGCGAGGCCTTCAGAGGAGCCCGCACCCTCAAACTAATTAGTTCATGGCAATACATGCCAGCAAAAGAAAAGTTCACGAAGCTGATTTAATAAAGGAAATTCTGAGAGATACGAGCAAGTTACTGGGGTAACTTGGTGGGGCTGGCTACCTGGGTTTCGGCCGGAGGAGTTAAAGCTTCTTTCTCATGTTCTGCAGGAGAGGTGTTCATCTGAGATTCAATTGCAGGATCTCCTTCCGGGACTTCAGCTGTCTGCACCTCACCTTCCGGGGCTTCAGTAGTTGGAACCACAGTTTGTTCCATTACAGTAACATCTTGCATGATGGCATCACCAGGAGTTTGCACAGCTTCAACACCCACAGGGTCAGGATTCACCTGCATAGCAGCAACGGCCTGCTCCTCCTTGATCAACTCGATGGCATCCACTGCATCTTGGCCAAGAAGACCCCACTCCAAGTTAGGAAAGGCTTCGTACATAGAGGACATGTAATCCTTCACACCAGCTTTATAACCCGAATCATATCGCTGATCCTCTCGCTTGGAAAGAGAGACTTTATGCTTAGCAATTGAGCCTTGAAGAGATTTGATTTTGAGGTCGAGTTTCTCCTTCTCCTTCTGGTGAGCTGCTGCTGCCTCCTCTTTCTCTTTGTCCATCTTCAGAATAACGGTATCAAGGGTCTCCCTGTCCTTCAGTAACCTATCTTTC
Organism: Kitagawia praeruptora; assembly: GCA_037693485.1. Lineage (NCBI taxonomy): Eukaryota > Viridiplantae > Streptophyta > Magnoliopsida > Apiales > Apiaceae > Kitagawia > Kitagawia praeruptora. Next base: position 101,120,147 of record CM075345.1, read on the forward strand.
TCTTGGATCAATTTGCCTTCACTTTCGTACAATTTCTTGTTGGAATCCAAGAGCCTCTTCCTATCGTCCTGGAAAGCTTTCAATTCCGACTGCACCCTGAACAACTCTGTATGGACCCTGGAGTTCCCCTTCGCAGCTTCTGCAATTTGATCACTGTGCTTCAGATATAAGAACAAGCTTTCTGCATTCATCAAAGGGACCCTACTTGCAGCCTCTTCAAAGCTCAAACTATCCCATTCCAGGATGGATTGTATAGGAATCCTCTCTTTTATGGACTCAATGAAGGCCGTTAGAGGAGCCGGAGGAACGATTTTTGGAGGACTTCGCTTTGCCTCAGTTTTAGGACGTTTGCTCCCATGAGAACCAGAGGCCCCTGATGGCTCAGGGGTACGTTGAGAAGACCTTTTCTTGGAGGAAACCATTTTTTCGGCTTGAACCGGACTAGATTTGGCAGCTGGGACAGGGGTTCTGTTAGATGAAGCATGGGGTATGACTGATGACTTGGAGGTACCCTTGTATCCAGAACGCTTGATGAACGATGGCACAGAGAAAGACATATCTGCACAGATAAACAGAATTATGATTAAAATAATTATGATTAAAAGGATACTTACAATACACAAGTCAAGCATTATGTGCAGATAAAGGTGTGGAGCATTTGTAATAAAAGGAAAGCAGTAAACGGGAGATTTGATTGCAAAGCGGGGGTGCATGGAAAACCTGTTTCATTAGGAGTTTTATCAGCAAGGTTTGTCTCAACAAGGGTACCTGTAACCTCTAAAGATTTGGTGCTGATTTTCTTACTGAAGCCTAAGCGGATTAATTTTCTCTTAGTTAGCAGTCTAGCACCATCACCTAGCCCTGCACTCTTCTTTAAGGCTTTGCAAGCCCTCTTCAGCTCTTCACCCTCCAAATCAGTCTGGAGGGGCATGGGTGGGTCATGGTTAAAGTCTGTTCTGTAACTTGGACAATCATAGCAATAGAGAAATTGCTTGTGCCAACCTGACATCCCTTGTTTGTTGCCCTTTATGCATTTACCTTGGTGGATGTTCCAGGTGGTAAGGTAGTAAAAGCCAGAGGTTTTCCCAGTCTCTTTAAGTTGATAAAAGAAACCCAACTCACGAGCGATTAGCTTAACTTGAAACAAGGAATCATACAAGATGTACATGCAAATTGCCATTCGGTAGGAGTTCGGGGTCAATTGTAAAGGAGCAAGTTTATAAGTGTTTAAGATGTCCACAATGAAAGGATGGAGGGGTAATGATAACCCCAACCTAAAGAACTGAGCTGAGAAGACAGCACATGGAATCGCCTGGTCAGGCTCAAAGTTAGAAAAGTCATGACACCTCTCTTCAGGCTGGGGTACGACAAGTGAACACCCGGGATTACAGGCTTCGAGGAGGTTCCCTAGTTTTTGAGAAGTCATAGAGGTTCGCGTGTCTGCACAAGAAAGCTGGGGGGTGGTAGCATTCAAGACTTTGACAGAGGTGGCTTCATCCTGGTTTTCACTATTTTCCAACTGGTCATTGAAGGGTACGGCTGTTGGGGATAAATGTCCCAGTGAATGGATTTCCTCCTCAGATTCCGGAGAATCAGAACTAACAGGGGTAGGAGTAAACGGTGAAGAGTCAAAAGGAAAGGTTTTAACTGAGATTTGAGCAGTGGTGGGGTCAAGGATTTTGACTTTGGAGCGGGTACGGCCACTCACGGTAGCAACCGTAGGGGGAAGCCTGGATAGGGGACTAGGAGAGGAGAATGAGTCAGTATCAGAGGCTGCTGTCATTTGAGGAACCTTTCTGGTGACAGAATTTTTTGATCCGTCAGACATGGATTGGCTCGACATCTGCACAAAGAAAAGCAGAGTGAGTTCCAAGTCCCATAGCTCAAGTCTTAAAGGGGGCAATTTTCACATCAGGAAAAGAATGGTGGAGGTGTATTGATCAAAGGGGTTCAGGGATACGAACCCCCCAATTCAATCATGTTCACTCTTCTGCCCTTTAGGTTTCAATGAAGGAAATGGGTTGAAGGTGTTCAAATTCATCCAAGGGTTTCATGCGGAGAGTTTTTATAAAGGATAAGTGGGACATTACTTCAAACAGGGTTTGTGTATATGCATCCCAGGACCAAGCAAAAGGGGTTACGAGTGTAGGACCCCAAAACCAATAAATCCAGGGCTGAGTTCAACGAATTATAACCTACGAACAAAGAGGTTGGAGTAGGGGAAACGCGAAAAGAAATTCATGAACATTACAAGAACATGAGCGAAACATCACTTAACGGATATGAGTAAAGTGCACAATTAGAGGACAGAGGTATGAAAACAAGCATGTGTATGCGGAAATATGAACAGGCAGATGGAATCTTATAATTGGAAGTAAACAGATCTATTCAATTAAGGAAACAAATACGGCATGCATACACCAATCATACAGAACATCACCTAAAGAACGGTATTCAACACGAGGAAATGGTAAGGAAATAGTTGGGACAGATTATCGAACTTTGACAGAAGCAAATACAAAGGTGGGGTGAACATATGTGTGTATCAGTGTGCATAAAAACAGTAGACACCAAGTAATACGAGAAATAATGGAAGAATAATAACAGAAAAGTACCTTCGAATTGAAGAGAGCCGCCGGAAAACTGGAGTTCTTGCCGGGATTGGGTTGGAAGGTGAATCGCTTAGGAGTAGATAAAAGAAGAGTTTTATTTCTTTGAGAAAGAGATGAAAGGGGCGAAGGTATAGTAGGAAGAGTATATATAATGGCCTGGGGATGTGAACCGTTGTTACACGTGTTTGATTGAAGGTTGGAGATAATTATAAACACGGTTTTTTAGAAGTATGAGGGTTTTGAATCTGGACGGGTAAGAGGCTTAATGCATTAAATTTTATGGAAAAACGGAGTGATTATATAAAAATCAAATTTTAGGATATTTGAGTTTTTATGGGATTTGAAGTCTGATCAACTGGAGTTCAAGTGGGACTTTTGTTGTTTTCAGGTTTATCGTTTAAGAAGAATGTTTGAATGTGATATTTAGAGAAAAATGAGAATATATACGAGAGTTTGTGGTCTAAGGGGGTTCGATGGAGGTAACCCAGAGGAGAGACATATGGACCCCAGAATGTGAGTTTTTGGGGGAATGATTGTCACCGCAAAAGTTCCATGGTTGAATCCCTTGTTTCCTACAAGGGGTGCGCTCACGTAGGCTTAGGGGTTCATGTGGAATGAAAGTGTGGCTAGGGTGTGAATAACGTAAGGTTCCTTTTGCATTTAAATGACTACAAGGAACCGGGGGGTAGTTGTTGTGCCTAAAATTCGCCTTGGGCTTGGTTTAAGGCCCATTAAGGTTACGGGTTCGAATAATCGGGATATGAAAGGATTAAGTTGGGCTACGAGCAGATATATTGGCCCATTATGCCTTAGGAATAGATTAAAGATAAGGATTCTGATAGTTGGCTTGGGGATATGTTCATGTAGGGGTGTAAGTGTGTGAACCCTGGATAGGGGAAGTGCTGTGTTGAAGCTGGATAGGGGTTCAACCCGGTGGCAGGTGAACTAGTAGGGGTTCAACCACGCGAACCCTGATAGTTCCCAGAAATTGCACCAGCAATTGCGGGGCTCCTTAAAACGCGGACAATCAGATAAGACACGTCAAAACGATCCAGTAGATAACTCCTGAACAATAGGAACGGTCTAACAGCAGTGTATATCGTGGATTAGCATCGTATATATAGGATATATATATACACACATATATACGGGAGGATAAATCATGAAAATACATGGATTAATCATGAAGTAACGGTTGGATAATCGTGAGAGGATGGATAAACAATCATATGGGGTCTGTTATGGAGGATCAGGCTTATCAAATCATGGAGGGTTATCAAGAACTACATGGGACTTGATCTTCTATAAATATAGAAGTATGTAGGCACTTTGCAAGGTTAGACACAAATTCACACCTCTAACATTGGCTCCTGGTTGTTGGTAAGTGATTGAATAGGTCATATTCGGTCATTAAAGCCTGGAGAACTTGCAAACTCAGTCCAAACATTTACTCTTCTCCCTCACGGATTAGGGTTCATAAAACTAGGGTTTTGGCTTGTAAATCCGGTTGGTTCAATCATTATTACTGGATTTTATTGGTCTTATTCTTGTAATTACCTTATTGAAGTGTTGTACCAATTTTCCCTCACAACAGGTTAAAATTTGGTGATTTTATCATGGATAGAAATGGAGATATGAATTTTCTTCTTTGAGGTGTTCTTGCTAGGCAGTTTGAGAGAGTGAGAGAGAATGGAGTCTTTTGCTTGGTTGCTTTGGATAAGAATGCATAAAGTGATTTTGTTTAGATAATATCTCATCTAAGGCTACTTTAATAAAGTGATGATGCAAGGGATGATGTTTTTGGATGAGCATGTGTTGATGTTTAAGTGGTAGAATGATAAAGAGAGGATAAGTACTAGTTGATTTCTAAGTGTGCTAATTACTTGAGTAACTACTTGGTTGCTTGATAATATCTACTAGCACATGCATGCATCTTGCTCTCTGCTTGCTCTTTTGTCCAGTTATTGCTCAATTCATTGACCGTTCGTAGGAATAACTCATTCGTTTCTAGTTAGGGTTTTACCGAAAACATTCTTAATATTTATACTATCATTCTCCATCTTTCTTAATACTTCTCGCATTTAAATTCCTTAAATCCTATTAATAAATCCTTAAGTCTTTCGGTGTCCAGGGAAATCTTGGAGAAAATAAAAATTCTAATTTTGAATCCGATATCATTTACATACACTTATTTTCTCCTCGGATCACTAATACGAACTCAGAAATCCGTTCCGGGTACTTCTATATAGTGTCGTCTAACTCATATTCTCATTTCCACCAAGAACACTATTCACACTTTATTCTCTTTATATTCCTTATATTTAAAAAAATGTCCTTATTCTCTTTCGGGCGTTCCTTAACCCTTTCACGGAACCACTGGACTAATAACATATATCGATTTGGATGACATGAGAATATTTCCTCTATTTGGAATTCCCAAATCTTATCTCCCTAGGAGATAGATTATTCCAATCTAAGTTGTCGAACCATTGCATTCTTCATGACATATAATCATTGGAATCTATATCCATTCAACATTCATTCATTAGAACTGTTAATACCTTGTAGTTGGAATCACTGTTCATTCTTTCATCAATATATAATAAAAGTTTTAATTCTACCGAAAATTTGGGTTCTTACATCCAGCGTATTCTGAATCCGAATAACCAATCAAGTCAAATCTAGTATCTTTAGGATACCAAAGGCCTAGGTTTGGAGTACCTTTGAGATATCTAAAGATTCTCTTGATTGCTACTAAGTGTGATTCTTTTGGATCAGCTTGAAACCTTGCACAGAGACATGTAGCAAACATAATGTCTGGTCTACTAGCAGTTAGGTATAGCAACAATCCCACCATGCCTCTGTAGGTACTAGAATCCACTTTCTTTCCTTTAGGATCCAAATCCAGTCTGGTTGTCGTAGAGATAGGTGTCTTGGCAGGTGATGCATCTTCCATGTTGAACTTTTTGAGAAGTTCTTTGACATATTTCGATTGGCTTATGAAGATACCATCGTCCTTTTGATGAATTTGTAGACCTAGGAAAAATGATAGTTCTCCCATCATGCTCATCTCATATTTGCTCTTCATAAGAGATGAAAACTTTTCACACAGCTTCTCATTTGTAGAACCAAAGATTATGTCATCAACATAAATCTGAACCAGAATGATGTCCTTGCCATGGTGCTTGTAGAACAGTGTCTTATCCACTACACCTCTTGTAAATTGATTCTCAATGAGAAAGGTAGAGAGAGTTTCATACCAAGCTCTAGGGGCTTGCTTCAATCCATAAAGTGCTTTGAACAGCTTGTAGACAAAGTCATACAACTCAGCATCCTCAAATCCAGGTGGTTGTTCAACATACACTTCCTCTTCTAATTCTCCATTAAGAAAGGCACTTTTGACATCCATTTGGAACACCTTGAAGTTACAGTGTGCAGCATAGGCTAAAAATATCCGAATAGCTTCAAGTCTGGCAACAGGTGCAAATGTTTCATCATAATCGATCCCTTCCTGTTGACAGTAACCTTTAGCTACCAGCCTTGCTTTGTTTCTTGTCACATTTCCACTTTCATCCAACTTGTTTCTGAAAACCCACTTTGTGTCAACTACTGACTTCCCTTTGGGTCTAGGGACCAGCTTCCATACATTGTTTCTCTCAAATTGGTTTAGCTCTTCTTGCATGGCTATCACCCAATCTGAATCCAACAATGCTTCATCAATTGACTTTGGCTCAGTTTGAGATAGAAAACATGAGAACATGCTGTCAACAGAAACATTTATCCTTGTCCTTATACCAGTAGTGGGATCACCAATGATTAGATTGCTAGTGTGATCTCTGTTCCACTTAGTGGTTCTGGGCAAGCTTCTTTCTTGATCTGCTTGATCATTTCCTCTTTGAGGGGTTGACTCTCCACCATTGATGTTTTCTCCTTCATGTTCTTCAACATCTCCAGAATCATTCTCATTCTGATGATTAGCTGATATAGTTTGAGATTGAGCTGGAGTTTGAGTAGCATCATTGGTGTTGACAGCATTTCTTTCAAACTCAATATCCTGAGTACCAGTAGGTTCATCAGTAACAATTTCTTCTTCTTCCAAATACCCTTGATTTTTAAATCTAAGAGGCTCCATTTGACCATCCTCTTGCAGTCCTTGGAATTTGGTTTCATCAAATGTGACATTCACACTTTTTTCAATGACTTTGTGATCAATGACATAGACTCTGTAGGCAGTCCTTTCCAATCCATATCCCATGAAAATGCCTTCATAAGCTTTTGCATCGAACTTTCCTTTCCTTTCATGGTTGTCAATCATCATGAAACACTTACCTCCAAATACATGAAAGTACTTGACAGTAGGTTTCTTTCCTGTTAACAGATAGTAAGGAGTGTTTCCATGAGTCTTGTTGATCAAGGTTCTGTTCTGTGTGTAGCAAGCTGTATTAATAACTTCTGCCCAGAAGTATGTTGGTAATTTAGAATCATTCATCATAGTTCTCACAACTTCAATGAGAGTTCTGTTCTTCCTTTCTACAACTCCATTTTGTTGTGGTGTCCTGGCAGTGGAGAATTGTTGGAAAATGCCTTCTTTCTTGCAGAAGTTTCCTAATGTGGCATTTCTAAACTTAGCACCATTGTCACTTCTCAGATATTGAACTTGAGCATTGGGGGTTCTTTCAAGAACTCTTATGTGATCAATGATTCTTGAGCAGCTTCGTCCTTTGTCTCTAAAAACTTCACCCAACTGTACCTTGAGTAGTCATCCACCATTACCAGGGCATATCTCTTTCTTGCAAGAGATTGAACATTTACTGGACCAAACAAATCCATATGAATTAATTTGAGTGGCTCAGTGTTGGTATTCACTTGCTTTGATTTGTGCACAGATCTTTTCAATTTACCCATTTGGGAATCCTCACATAGTCCTTCTTGACAGAATTCATGTTGAGGTAGTCCTCTCACCAAATCCTTCTTCATCAGAATATTCATATTCTTGAAATTGATGTGTGAGAGCTTCTTGTGCCAAAGCATGCTTTCACCAACTGATGCTTTACTGTAAAAATAGTAAGCCTTGTCTTTATTGACAGAATTTAAGTCTGCAACAAACAAGCTTCCTTTCCTGACTCCTTTCAAAGAGAGGCTTCGATCTTTCTTGTGATAGATATTACAAACCATCATATCAAAATCAACCTTAAATCCTCTGTCACTGAACTGGCTGACACTGAGTAGGTTGTGCTTCAATCCATCAACAAGAGCAATATCTTCAATGACAACATTTCCAATTTCCAAACAGCCATATCCCACAGTGTAACCTTTGCTGTTGTCTCCAAAAGTTATGATTGGGCCGGCTTTCTCCACAAAATGTGATAGCAGGGCTATATCACCAGTCATGTGCCTGGAGCATCCACTGTCGATGATCCACATGACCTGCTTGTGCTTCTTGCCCTGCAAAACAGATGATTTTAATTTGCATCTGGTACCCAAACTCTGTTGGGTCCTGCAGTTACAGCATCATTGTTTATATCATTATGCTTCACATTTAAATCAACACTAGAATCCTCCTGTTTGACTTCTTTTGCTGTCCACTTGGTTCTAGAGTTAGACTTGGTCTTTCTCTTAGTGGAAGCTACCTTTTTACCAACATAGGCAGGCACAGAAGTCTCAGCAGTTTCTAAATATGAACATCTTTCAGTAGACAGAATAGGCAGATTGAAACAAGTACTCATAACAACAATTTTGCATGGCATACAGTCAATGTTATTACAGACATCCATACTTCTTTGCATAATGGGAGTTCTATGTAAGTTACCACTAACATTGGACGCATTGACCTTATCCTGTTTGGGTTTCTTACAAACAAATGTTAAATGATAAGATGCTCCACAATTATTGCAAAGCTTCCTAGGGGCATCCTTAACATGACTATATCCATTCTTCTTATCAATCCCTAACTTACCATTCCTATTCTTAGGCTTGTAGACATTTGCCTTGACAGTATGTTCTGAAGTTGCTGTCGGGCCACCATTGACAGTACCTTTCTTCGCCTTTATCTTGACAGCAGGTTTGAAAGTTGTTGTCTTTGGTTCTCTCTTGACAGTATCTTTTGAAGTTTCTGTCTCATCCTTGTTGTCAGCTACTTTAGAACATTCTGTCTGATTGCTTGGTAGAGTTTCTGTCACGGGAGACTTGACAGTATCTTTTCCTTTGCTCAGTGTGCTGTCAATGCACTCATCTTCATCAAGTAGCTCTTGTTTTATGAACAAGGAGGTTTCATCAAAATCAACTTGAAGATTTTTTAAAATCGGTTTGCAAATTATTTTGTGAATATGAGGTTTGACAACATCACTATCATCAAGAGCAATTGCCTTTCCATGCCTTCTACCATACTCGAAACCTATTCCTACCTTCTGATTCTCAGTGTGATTATCATGATATTCCTGGACTAACTTAGAAGAGTTTCTAAAAGCTTTGAGTTTAAACTCATTTTCTGCAATTTGACTCCTGAGAAATTCTTCTATTTCCTTAGCACAGACAATATCATTTTTCAACCTAGCATTCTCTTGAGCTAATGAATCTAGGGGACTGGTTCTTAGCAACAACATTTCATTTTCAGATTTGAGAGTTTCATTCTATTTGGTTAACTTAGCAATTTCTTCGTGAGCAGCAGATAAACTAACATGAATGTTAAACATCTCAGCACTTAAATCTTCAATGGTATGCTTCTACTCAGATTTAGACATATCAAGTAAAACTGGAGATGGTACCTGATTTGATGAACTTGAAGCTTCTTCATCAGATTTAGCCATGAGGGCTAAGTTCACAAACTCCTCTTCTTCTTCATCTTCAGAATCATCCCAGCATATTCCTTCAGCCACATAGGCTTTCCCTTGATTCCTCTTAAACTGACTTCCAGATCCTTTTCCTTGATTCTGTCTTGGTCTTCTACACTCAGTAGCAAAATGACCTAGCTCATTGCAGTTGTAAAATCTGAACTTCGACCTATCCACTAACCCAGTCTTGTATCCTCCTCTTGTGGCTCCACCAGTGGCCTTTGAGAAACTTCCCTTGTTGAACTTAGATGATTGACCCTGTGGCTTGTATGACTTGTCCCTTCTGAACTTGATATTCTTGAATCTCTTAGCCATGTAAGCCATGGTTGGATTATCCATGCTTTCAATCTCTTCTACTGTGTAGAAGTCTTCATCTTCAACATCTTTCAGCTGCAGAACCACCTTCTCCTCATCATCCAACACCTCCTCAATCTTCAAATATGGCATCTGTGTTGGTTGTGAACTTTGTGATGGTGAACTTGGACAAGCTACTTGTGGTTCATGAGCTACAAGGGCTCCTGACATGTTTGCTAACTTTCCTTTGGTTCCAGTTTGAATAGATCTCTTTTGAAAAAGCTCGAGTTCATATGATTTGAGCACACCATAGAGAGTTTCAATAGAGACATCACTCAAGTTTCTTCCCTCTCTTATGGCTGTGACTTTGTGCTCAAGATGCTCAGGGAGAGTGAGTAGAAATTTGATGTTAATCTTCTTTCTATCATAGAACTTCCCATGAATTTGTAACTCAGCTATTAGCTTACTGAACCTCTCAAACATGTGTGTAAGTTCTTCGCCTGGTTTAGCCATAAAGGCTTCATATTGTGATACAAGAATTTGTCTTTGATTCTCGTGAACCTCTTCACTTCCTTCACACACCAACTCTATCTTACTCCACATATCTTTTGCAGATGTACATCCCAAGACATTACCACACATGGCTTTGTCTAATGTAAGTGAGTCGAGCAAGATGAGTTGTAAATAGTCATCCAAGACTACTTTCTCCTTTTCGATTTCTGTGTACTCTGAAGGCTTCTTTGCAACCCAATGGGCTGGAATGACTTCATCATTCAAAGTAGCAGCAGCTACTTCCTTCTGAGGTATGAAGGGGTCGTTTTCAAGAATTCCCAAATACAGTGGATGGGCAGCTTTGATAAATAACAAAATCTTTCTTTTCCAGAAATTGTAGTTCTCTTTATCAAAGACTGGAATCTTGATTCCACTTGACTTCTGAACACTCGTCATGATCTTCAGATTTGTGTATCAATCTGGATGCTCTGATACCAGTTGTTGGTCCCGGAGTATTGCAGAAGGGGGGGTTGAATGCAATACTGATAAAATTGAATCTTTAAATCAACAACGAAGATAAAGATTATAGATTATCAGTAGATGTATGCAAGCAATAAGTGAAACAAGATTTCTCACAAAATAAATGTTTTATTTATCTTGTGCGAAGTGTTGCTACAACCTGGAGAGAGTGTTTCTCCAACTTCGATATCTCAAGAGATACAAATTGCTTCATGTGCGTACATGAATAGAAAAGAATCTAAGATGTATCTAAGTAGACTAAGATACTCTGTTGTCTCTATCGCATGGGGTGTTGAGCTGTTGTCGTTTTCAAGTGGCAGTTCATTACAATTTGCACACCCATGTGACTTTCCTAAATTTCTATACAGACAGGATAAACCTTATAAGTAAAGCAACCTAGATTCTTTCTATTTCTAGCTAATACAATTCTAGTAGATGTGGATATTACATACACCTCGAATTGACCAGCCTTGTCTTGTGAATCTCTTAAGCTTCTGTCGTAGTCTTTGCAGGTCTGCTACAAATGATAGAGTGTTGCAAAAAATCTATTTCTTGAACATGTAACCTGTCACGGGCTTTGACTGAGAAAATACCCAAATCAAATGATTCAAGGTGACAGTAACCTTAACCGCAAAGTCTGCTGTCAAAGGAATATTCAGTAGTTGACAGTACGAGCTCCCGCCAATGTTGCTGTCGGAACTCCAGACTTGCTGTCAAGTGTGAGAATGTTACTGTCCCATGCCTCAGCCAATGTTGCTGTCAGATGTAGCTTTGTCGTGACTTTGCAACATTTGTCTTCTTGTAACTTTACTATCAAGAACATGACAATAACTTTTATTCTTGCTGTCTTCTGGATGTATTCCTTGAGGCTTGAACAAATGTATGAACTTCTCCCAAATCATACAATTATTACATGACAGCAATTATTCGAATACGAAGACATATTCTGCCTGTGACAGTATGTTCAACTTAGTAAAAACTAAGTACTGGGAAATATAGTTAAGTTGTCTCTATGCTATCACCCATAAATCCCAACACTAATCTCCCCTGGTCTTCCAGACTGTAAATCTGCAAGCTTGGTATGGTGCAGAGTTGGTGCAAGACCTACGAGTCAGAAAGTAGTAATTTTTGTGAATTTTTTAATTGGCATATCGTGCAAGTAAAAAACAAAATCGCATAACCCCAGCGATTATATGCTTAAAGCTGAATGATCATTATAATATGCATATACAGAATCCTAATCTCCTCCAAAAAGCGTGAGTTCAATTGCTTTTCCCAAGTTTCACATGAAATCGGCTGTCGCTTGTAAGTTTGCACCCTACACAACACTGGTTTGATTTATCATTGCATGGGCAAGTAAAGGTCTGTAGAGCTCGAATATTACTTCTATCAAGGCATATTATTAAAAAGTAATCCTGATATCCTCTGTCTAATCTGTACTATATGATCACCCGACAAACTGCTAACGTTATGACCTCACTCTCAACTAGAAAAATTGGCTTTCAATCGCATTATATATACTTCAGAAATTGGTCCTTGTTTTGGCATTATGTATCTGTAGAGCGATATGCGATATGCGATATGTCTATTTGTGTACTCGTGTGATAATGCTTGTTATCTTGTTATGGCACTTTCAAAATTATATAAAAATTGTTGGTGACAAACTTTAGATTTGATGTTAAAGATAGTGTTAAAGATAGTGGTGTTCTTTTTAGACCCAGAAAGGGCTACAAAATCTTTGACAGAAAGGTTAAATCTGCTGAAAAGGTCAATAAGATAACTTGCATTGGCTCTTGGACTTGGCATAATATTGTTTGCATCTTCTTGGCTTGCTGTTAAGCTATCCAGTCTTCCCAATTTCACCTCCCAATTAGGACCTCCACTCTGTTGCAGGAACAACAAATTGTAAAAATTCTCAATCATGTCACGTTAGGATTAAGTGCATAGCAATATTTAAAATATCCATAGGGGTTGCTTTATACAGTAGATAAAAGTGTACATATACTTTATGTATTCTACTATTCTTAGTGCAGTTCCAGATTTTAGAAATGTTCTTAATCTTAATTGTATATTTAGCCTTTCATAAGATTTGATGATTAAGAGGTGATAAGATTTTTTTAATACTTATGTATGATAGATAAATTTTGGCTAGCGACATAGGTTATTTCTCATCACTTCAAAATTTTTAAGACTCAAATGTTTGGTGAATTTATTTTATATATGATTATTTTTTGTAGCCTTTATTTTTCATGTTTTCTTTGTTTTTGTTTTATAAGCTGTTTATGTCAATGTGTTGTTATTTTCTTTTTCTCTGTTAGGATCCAAACAAGATCTCTGCGCGTACAGGGATAGAAGGTTTCAAGGTTCGTAAGAAGAATTGAACATGCTCTCCTGACCTCAACAACTGTTTATGGAGTTACTAATATTAGTGGCAGATTTATGGATCATTGGATTTGTAACTTTATTCTATTATTCGAATTGTAATGAATGTTTAACTTTAATTAAATTTTGCTATCTACTTAATTGTAAAACTTATGGAGTATGGACTGTTGTTGATATCATATTATGTTAATTTTCATTTTTCCACAAAAAAATTCAGGTTTCAGGTTTTGGGTAAAATCCGATCCGATTATGTTAGATTTTCATTTTTTAGGGAAAATTTCGGGTTTCGGGTAAAATCCGATCCTAAATCCGTTGGATCGGATTTTGGTTTTAATATTCGGGGTTTTTTCGGGTTCGGATCGGGTTCGGGTTTTATTAAAAAAAAACAGGTTTGGATTTGGATTTTGGCAAAATTTGATTTGATCCGACCCGTTGCCATCCCTAGGGTTAATGGCCAAAATCGTCACTGTACTATTGGAAAACTTTCACTTGGGTCACCAGCCCAAAAAAGCTTTCAGTCAAATACTTGTAGAAGTAAAATATTTCAATTAGGTTTCTGCCGTTAGTTCCGTTAAGGACGGAATATTGACGTGGTTGTTGACGTGGCACAACGAAAAAAGGTTCAATAGCTAATTAATCACTCAACTTTGTATCTGTTTTCAATTAGGTCATCAGTTAATTTTAAATTTAAATTTTTAATTTCCAAAATTATAATTTTCATTATAATTTCTATTTTAAAATATAATTTCCAAAATTTCAATTTTCCAAAATTTTAATCTTATAAACAATAATGTTAAAAAGTTTTTAAAATTTCTTTTCATTTTCCATTTCTTAGTTTTCTCTCTGGTCTCTCCTGTGTGTCTCTCTCAACTCTCTGTTTCTTTCTTCTTCTCCATTTTTGAAATTAAAAACCTTAGCTTCTTAATGATTTTGTTGTCCAAAATCAAAGTTTTAATAACCAAATTAACGAGCAACCGATTATCTACATGCTCATAGTCGTTAATTCGAGTTTTATATGTTTTCAAAATTTGGGGTTTTGTTCGGGTTCGATCTTTGGTGGCGGAGGGGCGGACGACGTTGTGAAGCAGGTGGCGGAGGGTGGACGGCGTTATGGTGTGGGTCGTACGTGAAGAAAATGTAGAAAGGGTGAGGGAGGAGGAGATGAGTGTTGATGGCGGAAGGGGTAAGTGGAAAGAGATGGGTGGCTACGGTTAGAGGGAATTGCGGATGGGAGTGAGAAGGAGAGATTGGTGGTGAAGGGAAAAGTAGGGCGACGGTGTTGAAGGAGATGGGGTGGTGATTGATGTTGGAGGTTGCAGGCGCGGTGATTGTTGCGGGTTGAAGCTGATGAGCTATGGTGGTTGGTGCGGTTAGTGGGTTGAAGGGAGATTGGCGGCTACAATCAACGATTTGCAGGAGGTGGAGTTGGTGGGACGAACGGAGTGTTGGGAGGTGGAGGTGCGGCTGGAGGTTGTGGGTGCAAGGTCGAAGGGGTGAACGGTGGTGGGTTTGAACGACAGGGAAGGTAGGAGATGTGATATGTTTTAGACTTAGGAGAGAGGATGGTGGACTGTGGGTCGAAGGTCCGGCGAAGTGGTGAACGATAGCTGCGAGAGGGTGATAAAAAGGGGGGATGCACCAGGAGTTAGGGGGAGTGAGATTGTGTTAAAGATTTTTACATGTTTTACCATTTTTCTTTTTTGTTAAATAAATAATATATTAGATTTTAGATAAATGACATGGATGATGATATGGAGCTGAGGTGTAACTAGTTGGTAGCTGAGGTGTAAAAAGTTAACAGACTTCCATTAAGTCAACGAAAAATTAATGGCACTGAAATATTTTTAATGTACAATGACCCAATTAAAAGTTATATTGAGTTAAGTAATTCGTCTAAAAGCTTTTTTGGGCTGGTGATGCAAGTGAAAGTTTTTGAATAGTACAGTGATGATTTTGGCCATTTACCCTTTCCAAAACATAGTTTAGCATTTATGCAACAAGGTAAATGAAACACTAGCCTAGTATAATGCTCACCCAAGGAGTCCCTACACAAATATTTGCATGAAGATCGAAATGTCAATTTTGGCCCCACTTTCCTGCAAATTACACCATATGAATCATCACTTCAAATTTTGTGTTCATGACACTTTTATTGATCTACATGAAGGTAGGTAAAGTAATCTTAGGGGATCACCTCTCTAGTACAAGAGCAAAGGGAGTAACAACAGCAGTAGCGAAAGCATGTCGATAAACAACGAGCACATAATGACTCATTCCTCCAATCAGGGAGACTTTGGTTATGATGTTCATACCAGCTTATCCAAATTGCAACGAAATTATGGCAATGTAAGGCTTTTATGTCTCCATGAAGTTCCTAAACATCATTCTTCTTTCTCCTCTTTGTATATTTTGTCCTTTTCGATGAAGTGGAAATGGAGAACCAAAAGCAAGACACAACTATGAGAGAAATGAATCTAGAATGAGTAAATAAGAATATTAGAGTAATACAAAACACTTCCGTTTGTTGTTGAGGAATTTCAATTAATGAACCTGCCCCTTATTTAGCCACCACCTAGGAGATCCAATTATCCATTAGAACTTACTTGTACTGTTTAGCGTTAAAACAAAATTAATTTCAGGAGTTTAATGCGTGTTACGGTCCTACTCTTCCAATGGGTATTGAGTACTGTGGCACTTTCAAAATCATTTATATGTATGATGTTCCAACTCATAAAATCATATAAGTCTTTAAAGTTAGGTGCAAGCGTTGTGTGCGCACAAATATTAAAAACCTCCAAATGGCTGCATATGTAAATGTAGGGAAGATTGTTGTCAAATGGACAACGTAATATATGGTTTTACAAAAACACTTTTCAAATTTAAAAAAGTATGAAACATTGTGCATTTGCCAGGCTTATCCTAATAGATACCCGTCTCTTCTTGTTAATAAGAGGTCGATTGTTTGAATTTTAATGGAGTTATGATGGAATTTCAAGCCTGTGCATTACACAACAGTTACTTCATACAACGTAAATTACTTGTTTCTTGTTGAAATATATCGAGCAACATACTTATGTAAATGTAGGGCTGATTTTTTTTGCTGGATCCGCCACCGTCTTGAATCCAAAAAAAAAAAGAGAAAAATCTCTAGGATTTTAAATTTAATAAAGATTATTCATCTATTACATCATATTATTTTTAATAAATCCTAAAACCAGATTCTAGTTTAAATGAAATATTTATTATATGTAACATGGTTATGTAGACTTGAGCATGGACATGCAGCTTCTCTCATCTCGGGTTTTGATAGCGTCTATTATTTTTTCTCGTTTTGTCATGGTCATGCAATCCAGCAACGTGTTCATGCATCCTCAATAGCATGGTCATACAATCTTCAGCCTAATCAAGCCTTTGTTCTATCTTTGTCTTCTCGCATTTCATTGCACCCTCGATTAACATCGAAAACCCCCTACATCAATATGACACATAACATTTTTTTTGCTAAATACATATCTTTGTTTTGCTTATTATAACTGCATGACTTTTGGGACTATTAATTCTAAATTCAAAACTAAAATAAATTAAAATTTATTAAACTAAAAGTCAATTACAAAGGTACTTATTACAAAAGCGCAGCTAACATCTATCGAAAAGTTAATCTAGCCCAATTCTAAAGTCCTCGAACTCCAACGCTACCGAACTCGATCATACGCAGAACCTGAAATATTAAAAGAATGAGCTACGAAGCCCAGCAAGTAACTACCGTCCGACGGCTCAAAATAATATTTTTATAATTTTTCAAAAACACATTTCGACATTTAGCACATAACATCTATCACATAATTTCACACAACATACTAAAAAAACAATTACGACAAGATTCACACAATAAATTCTATAACAAAAGATGGATACATACAATATATTTTAAGATTCACAAAATCAAATTCCTAATCAAAAAATAAATCTTAGTCTTATATCTTTTACTTTTAATTCTCATAGTCCTAAACCACACTTTACGTCACACTTAGTTAGTGACCGACATCTTATACTTTATGCCACACTTTCCCAAGTGACCAGGATCTTATACTTTATGCCACACTATCCCAAGTGACTGGGATCTTATACTTATTTGATGGGGGCTAATTTACGTCCTTCGTCAAGTGAAACCGAATCTTGACAAGATATCAATGTGTTCCGGAACGTGTCACACTTTCCCAGTGATCGGGATCTTATTCTTATACAATACGTGACTAAGATTGGAAATTTCTGAAAAAATTAATATCTTTTTAATCACATGTCAAAATCATACTTACGATAACTTAAACACATATTCGAGAACATGTAATCAAACATTACAAAGCACGTTTCACAATAATATAGAGCAACGGAAAGTTACTTACAACTATACGGAGCAAAAGAAAGTTACTCACAACTATACGGAGCAACGGATAGTTACTTACAATAATACAGTGCAACGAATAGTTACTTACAATAATACGGAGCAACGAATAGTTACTTACAATAATACAGAGGAACGAATAGTTACTTACCTCAATTACACAAAGGGTTAATTGGCTTATTCATCATTGAACTGAACCTCAACTTGCAAGTGGGTAATTGAACTCAAAAAGTTTGCAGTCAACTCATCATACTAATTAAAACTTGCAATCTCATAACTGCCGTTAACTCATTTAACGGGACTGACAGAAAGCTGACGTGGCAAGCTGACGTGGCAAGAATTTTAATGGGTAAAATGGCTAATTCATAACTGAACTGATCATCAACTTGCAGATGGGTAATTGAACTCAAAAAGGTTGCAATCAACTCATCAATTAGTGTTATAAAAATATTCTAAACAATAATATATAAAAATATATGATGGAACGATATTTTTTACTTATATTTAGTGTTATAAAAATATTCTAAACAACTAACTTATTAAACTAGCTCGTTAGCCCGTGCAAAGAACGTAAACGTGCACCCTCCAAATTTTAATTATTTATTGATTTTCAAAAATATATATAATATATCAGTATGTTGTACGAGATAGTTAATATTTGTAATATTCATCTTGTGAAGCTAATCATTGGTCATTGTTGTGCCCAAAATCTCCATGGGCTAGATTTAGGCCCATTAGGCTTAAGGATCCAATCCGTATGAGTAATATGGGTTATGATTGAGGTCCCTTAAGTTAAATGGGGCTAAATAGCATGTGAAATGGATCTGGACAGGTTCAGGTTCCCGAGAGACAGTTTCCTGTAGACAGCTTCCCGAGAAACAGGTTCCTGAGAGACAGCTTCCTGTGCGAAAATAGATTTATTCCAGCAGATTTATAGTACGATAAAGCCTCCTATTCTTTAGGAGCAAGTCATGAACATCAACTCCTTGTTGGAATGTATTTCTTGGGCGCATATGATCCTTGGGTACTTCCAATAAGAATCGAACTAGTAAATATACTCCTAGCCGGGCTAGAACTTGAGTTCTACTCGACTTAGGTCGCCTATTCGTGGCTGAAATCTGGAGAAAAGGAGGTCCCCACGAATTAGGAGCCTAGAATATTGCTGCCTAACCAGACTTCTAGTCTAAAAAGAACTACGTGAACTTGATCCCTATATATACAAGGGTACGTAGGCACCTTGAGAACATGTTTTACAAGCCTCGCAATACACCTACGAGATTCTTGAGAACACACGACACAAGCCTCAAGGGAACTCGCGAGATTCTTGTAAACGCTCTCGAGCTCAGTTCAACCCCTACAAAAAACCTCCATTCTCCATAGATTAGTTGATCGTTAGCCTTTACAACTCACCATAAACCTCTCAAAAGTTGTTACAAAATCCACTCATCAACATTTGGCGCTAGAAGGAGGAGAGAGTTATCATCTTAAGAGTGGAAAGATGGCAGGCAGATCTGATAGCGAAGCAACACAATCTGTAGAGAAAGATCAAACCTCGAAAGCAAAGAAGGTTACTCCTGCTGACGTCCTAGAACATCTAAAGTCGATTGAAAAGAGGCTCACACCCTTGAACAGACAACACAAAAAAAGAAGAAGAAGTCGAAGTTAGCAGCTGGTAAGAAGGGTAAAAAAGCTAAGAATAATCCCAAGCAGTTAAGCGTCGATGAAGAAGAACGTGAAGAAAAGGCTGAGGAGGAGATCGAAGACCCAAAGAAAGATACTGAAGGTGAAGAAGATGTTGAAACGAAGGATAAACAACCTCCTGTTAAGGAACCTTCCATCGAGATAATTAAAGATGATTCAAGTTCAGTGGAGATCGCGAACGATTCGTGTATAGCAGATTCACAGGAAGTCGATGATAAAGATAAGGAAGCAAGGGACGGTGGATCTGGTGATTTGAATGCTAAAGACATCAAGAAGATTCTAATGAAACTCAAGGAAGAAAAGCAATTAATAACATGTGCGATGACCTCATCTCCATTCACTAAGAAGGTTAGAAAATCCCCGTTACCTAAATCCTATCGTATGTCAAACGAGTTTAAATTTGATGGCACTACGGATCCTGTGGAGTATCTGGGTCGTTTCAATACCGAGATGGACGTTTATCAAGTTAACGAGCCAACAAGGTGTAGATTACTGGCTGCAACCCTTCATGGTGGAGCTCATCAGTGGTTCAAGAGGTTACCATCAGATTCTATAGATTCCTGGGAGAATATGGGGAAACTCTTCGTTACTCAGTTTAGAGCTTCCGTCGCTTTTGCACCCCCAACCAATACCTTGGCCAACATCAAGCAGAGAGCAGATGAGACCTTGACAGAGTACCTCAAACGTTTTAATGCAGAGGTTCCCAGAGTTAAGAAAGCTCCTGACGAGGTCATTATGAGCTTCCTGATTGCTGGAGTTAGAGCTGGTTCAGACTTCTGGAAGGAGTTACAAGTACGTGAACTTGGTACACTAGCTGAGTTCTACAAACAAGCTGAACTATATAAATGTGTGGAAGAATCCTTGTTGAAGTTGAGAGAAACAGAAGATTTTGGAGAAGAAGCTAGTCACAAAGGAAGCAAGCGAGAGAGGTCTCCAAGCCCGCAAGCATATGTTATTGGGGATCGTGCTTCCTCCAAAAGAAGTAAAGCAAATTTGAAGACAAAGCACGACAATTATACCTCTTTGGTCGCTCCAGTGGACCACATCTTCACGGTTTATGGGAAAGAAGGAATATTTGAAAAGCCCGCACCTTTACCTATAGGAGCAAGGAAAGATCTGAAGAAATATTGTAACTTCCATGAGGATAATTGCCATGATACTTCCGAATGTAGAGCACTTAAAGACCAAATTGAGGATTTGATTAAAGTAGGGAAGCTCGGGGAATGGATAGCTCGAGGTGACCAGTAGTTGAAAGTTTGAGAGCTTTCTTAAAGTAGAGTTGAGAGACCTTTATGTATTTCCTTAGAACTGGGGGGTAGTGCATGTATGCCTCCCTAGCAAGCAAACCTATTTCTTTTAAGTAGTTTTCAACAAAATTATGAGTAGTTTTTTTCCTTGTATTACGTCATACATGAGCTTATATTTAGCTTGTAAAACAAGGAACGTAATTCAAAGGGCTGCTAGAAATACCTCATAAGTAATCTCTTTAAGTATCTCTTGTTTCTTACAATGAGTTAGCTCGCGTAAGCTTAGAGGTGCTGTATTGGGATATTTGTATCAGATATAGAGGTTCATTCTCAATGTGTTTCGAAAGAGGTTTAAGAAGAAAATAGAAGATATGTTAAAGCTACAAGGAGGAATGATGTGAAGAAATTATAGTATCTATTCGAGTGTTAAGGAAAATTCGACATAGTTGAAGATTTTGATGAAAAGTGGCAACAAGAATTTGATATGGGCATCTTGAAGAAAACACACAGTGGTCAACTTCTCGGATGAATATTCAATGACTTGTTAGAGATTATAGAAGAATTGTAAAGCTTCCCGGAGTTAGTTCTTCATCAAAGACAAGCTTCCCTGAAGAACTAGGGGGGTAGTATAATTACTATAGCACATGGTACTTTGAAAATTGAGGATTTCAGAATTTTGAGAATTCAGATCAATATCCTCACCATCAGATCCAGGAACCTCACCATCAGGTCCAGGAAGCTCACGATTAGGTTCAGGAACCTCATGGTTAGGATGCAGTTTGGGAACCTCATAGCTCATATTTGGTTCAGGAACTTTGAGGATTGATTTGGTTTAGTATCTTGAAGAGCAGCATGCTTGCATCAGGAACACGTCAATGAGTTTTCAAATCTTAACGGAGGCTTCCACTTCACATCTGATCAGTCTACAAAAAGATCCAGTTCTCAGCCAGCCGATACCTGAATAGTAAAAAATGTACTTATAGCAAGAGCTATGAATTAGAGGATTAATCTAGTGCCCTTCTGGATTCTCTTTGTGCTCCATTCAAGGATTCACTTAGAGCCCAGAAGGATTCATTAGGTTCCCCAAGAATTTTCATGTATTCACCAGGTGCCCTTATGGATTCTCTATGTGCCCGTATAGGTTCACTTAGAGCCCAAAAGGATTCACTTGGTGCTTCATGCATCCATGCGCATTTGTTTGGTATCCTAATGGATTCTCTTTGTACCCTTTTAGGGATTCATTTGGTGCCCAATTGGTTTCGGTTTTTGTCCTAAGCAGAGGTTCACATAAACAACCAGTTGGATTCACCTTATGCCCTTATAAGGATTTGCATAGAGCCCAGAAAGATTCACCTTGAAAAGCCCTGTTAGCTACAGACACTCGATAGCCAGAAAAGACTTGCAAGCACGAGAGATCCACATCGAAAAGCCCTATGAATCGTAGGCACGCATTCAAAAGTCCCATAAGCATGTGGGCACCTAGTTAAAGGTTTTGGGAACCTAATCATGGGTAACGTAACCTAGAGTTCGCTTGTATTTGAAAAGCCTTCAAAGGGATTCACCTTGTGCCCTTACGGGTTCACTTGGTGCCCCTAGCATTTGAAGGGATTCACCTAGTGCCCTTACGGATTCACTTGGTGCCCCTAGAATTTGAAATGATTCATCATGTGCCCTATAGATTCTCTCTGTGCCCTCTTCAGGATTCACTTAGAGCCTGTAAGGATTCATTTGATGCCTAGTCGAATTCTTTAAGTGCCCTTCTCAGGATTCACTTAAAGCTCAACTAGATTCGTCTTATGCCCTGTCAAGGATTCACTTAGCGCCCAATTGAATTCTATAAGTGCCCTTCCCAGGATTCACCTAGAGCTCAATTGGATTCGCCTTGTGCCCTCATCAAAGGGATATATAGATGAATACTCCCACTTATAAAGCTTGTATATGATCGAAACAGTTTATAGCTACAGCTTCCAAGTTCAGTGATATTCAGCCGAAACAAGCAGTTTTCAGTCAACCACTTCAACAAGCTATAGGAGGTTCACGCATCATGACGGCTCGGGGGGTAGCTCAATTCCTCTATGTAAGCTTGCACTGAGAAGAGCTTCCATCTTCCAGTTTCAGTAACGGAACCTCAATCCGAACCGGCACAATGAAACACAGATAAGTTTTACTTTCATGCCTTTATATCCCTAACTATCATGCACATTTTATGTCAACGAGATCTTATATTCTGTCATGCTTAGATGCATAAAGCTTTTAACGCGCATATTGCATGATCTTTAGAAATGAAATTTATGTGAGCTTATACTTAGGATGTTATCATGCCTTATAGGTTTATAGGTTACATAACATATATGCTTAGTTTATAATCTCGAACGTGTTAGTTGAATCAGTCAAGTAGATAATTGATATGCCACTTGAGAAGGTAACAACATATATAATGTAGATAATCATTCATACATGCATACATGCATCACTTATATGTGAGCTCTTTAGCTCGTATTACTAATCCATTTTCTCTAGTTTTCTTAGTATTGTGCCCAAAATCACCATGGGCTAGATTTAGACCTATTAAGTCGTAGGTTCCAATCAACAAGTATTGTATGAGCCAGGAGATAGATTGTCTCCAGTACCAGATATGATGATCAAACGTAGAGATATGAGCACTAGCTGAGAAGACAGTCAAGAGATTATGAGTATCAAGAGGATCCTGATGAAGCAGTAGTTGAGCAGATTACGAATGGACCAGGTTCCTTCCCGCAGAAGAGCCCGAGTCAGCCTAGCAGCAGCAATGAGGATAGCAAGAAGTACATGGGAACCACAAAAAGGCTCCCCAGACTAACAAATTTGTTATTTGTGCAGGTACAGTCTCCTGTAATGAGGTTCCTGAGAACCAGATTTCGAGACATAGGTTCCTGAGCACCGGGTTCCTGAGCATAGACAACAGAGAGAGCAAAAAGCAGCTTAGAAAATGAAGCAACGTCTCGAGCAAGTTATGATTTTCAAGGTTAACCTCGTGCCCTTTTAAGGATTCATCTAGTGCCCTATTGGATTCGTTTTGTGCCCTCGGCATAGGTTCACATAACGCCCAATTAGGTTCACTTTATGCCCTTATTTGGATTCAAGTAGTTCCCTTGACAATCTTAAGATTCACCTTGTCCCTTTTAAGGATTCATCTAGTGCCCTATTGGATTCGTTTTGTGCCCTCGGCATAGGTTCACATAACGCCCAATTAGGTTCACTTTATGCCCTTATTTGGATTCACGTGGTTCCCTTAACATTCTTAAGGTTCACTTAGTGCCCAATTAGATTCGCTTTGTGCCCTTGTCAAAGGATTCACTCAGCGCCTAATTGGATTCACTTTGTGCCCTTATCACGATTCAAGCAAGAAGATAAAGACCTGCATGGTTCACTCAGAAGAAACATGGGAGCACTGAAGGGATTGGACCTTAAAATATCAAGCTATTTAGGTTCCTCTCGCATCCTATGACTTCGAGGAACCGGGGGGTACTTGTTGTGCCCAAAATCTCCATAGGCTAGATTTAGGCCCATTAGGCTTAAGGATCCAATCCGTATGAGTAATATGGGTTATGATTGAGGTCCCTTAAGTTAAATGGGGCTAAATAGCATGTGAAATGGATCTGGACAGGTTCAGGTTCCCGAGAGACAGCTTCCCGAGAGACAGCTTCCTGTAGACAGCTTCCCGAGAAACAGGTTCCTGAGAGACAGCTTCCTGTGCGAAAATAGATTTATTCCAGCAGATTTATAGTACGATAAAGCCTCCTATTCTTTAGGAGCAAGTCATGAACATCAACTCCTTGTTGGAATGTATTTCTTGGGCGCATATGATCCTTGGGTACTTCCAATAAGAATCGAACTAGTAAATATACTCCTAGCCGGGCTAGAACTTGAGTTCTACTCGACTTAGGTCGCCTATTCGTGGCTGAAATCTGGAGAAAAGGAGGTCCCCACGAATTAGGAGCCTAGAATATTGCTGCCTAACCAGACTTCTAGTCTAAAAAGAACTACGTGAACTTGATCCCTATATATACAAGGGTACGTAGGCACCTTGAGAACATGTTTTACAAGCCTCGCAATACACCTACGAGATTCTTGAGAACACACGACACAAGCCTCAAGGGAACTCGCGAGATTCTTGTAAACGCTCTCGAGCTCAGTTCAACCCCTACAAAAAACCTCCATTCTCCATAGATTAGTTGATCGTTAGCCTTTACAACTCACCATAAACCTCTCAAAAGTTGTTACAAAATCCACTCATCAACAGTCATATATAAATTTTATATAATTTTTACTTTTTAAATATAATGTATAAAAAAATTTCCAATATTTGAGTTTAGATAATATGGCGTGCAAGAGATGTACATATTATATATATCTGTGTGTCTGAGAGAGAGAGAGAGAGAGAGAGGGATGAATTTCTCACAATTTTATACCACCTAAAATCTGATTTTGTAATCACCTTTTGTGCTTGTAATTAATTCGGTTAATCGCAAATTAAACTTTTTTTTGTCTAAAACACAAGTAGACATATAAGTCATATGAACATGTTTGTTCAAGTACAAATTGTAATATAAAAATATTGAAATACTATTAAATAATGAGATATGTGCGTGTTTTAATGTGTAATTTCAGTTATCTAGTTGCAAACCTTTTGAGTTCAATTACCTATTTGCAAGTTGAGGGTCAGTTCAGTTATGAATTAGCCATTTTATCCCTGACCTGTACAAAATTAACGGACCTCCGTTAAAAGTCAACGGAAGTAAACGGTCGTGCAAGTTTTTAATAGTTTAATTATGAGATTGCAAGGTTTAATTACTTTAATGACGCTAATGCAATTTTTTTGAGTTCGATTACCCAACTACAAGTTGAGCACGAGTTCAATTTTGAAATAGCCAATTAACCCATTACCCAAATCAGGAATTCACATAATCACATAAGAACACGCATACAATTCTTAGCAACCTATCAAAAGCAAAACATCTAAAATCTTGAATGACTCCATGATTACAACTCTAATCAGAACTGTATCTAACCATTTCAGCCCTTTAAACGATGTTTTCTTGAAAAACTCAAAGAATGAAAGTTGTAGATCACAAAAAGATCTTTCCGAAAAGTCCAGAATCAACGAATTCTGATTTACGATGAATTCTTTACGAATTTTACAAGACAACTGATTTGGCCTACAAATTTTATTAATAAAGATGAGAAAGGAGAATAAGATGTATATGTAGTGTTAGAAAACACTAACTTTAAACCCACTAATTATCCGTATTCAAGTATGATCCATATTTTAGGCCCGTTATTCTATTTCAATTTAGAATCCTATTTATTATCTAATTTTAATCATTTTTTTCTATTATTCTTTTATTATTATTATTATTCTAAAATTACGAGATATTATAGTTATGTTGCAGCAAAGACCAACTTATAGCTAATTTATGAGTAAATCATAGAGTGGTGTCTTTCAAAAAAAATTATATAGTGGTTAACGTAGTCTAAACCCAATTTCAAAAATTTTTGTTAAATATTTAAGTTTGCAAATGGTCAGTTTTAAAATAGTGGTTCTAGCTAACTTTTTCCAACAAATGGTTAGATTTTGTTTCCCACGTTAGCTAGATAAGTTTCCCACTTTTAAAAAATGGTTGCCTTTCATGTTAGGAGTCATATTTTAAAAGATGGAAACAAAAACAGAGTACCAACTTGAAAATTTGACAATTATTTAAAATTACGATCATTACTCTCTGATTTACTTTTAATTTATTTTTTCTCTATAAATTTCATTATGTTTATCACTTACCTGTATATTAGTTATTGATTGACACTCCCACTAACTACCAACGGTTAAAGCTTACCTTCCAAGTTACAAATATAAACAATTGTACAATTAAAACAATTAGGAATGAACTGAAAAATCGATTTGAAAAGACTACTGTTGTGCCCAAAATTCACCTTGGGCTTGATTTAAGGCCCATTAAGGTCACGAGTTTGAGTAATGTGGATATGGATGGATAGGCTGGACTAGGTATGGATGTTTTGGCCCAATATGCCTTGGAAATATACTGAAAGATTAAGATTCTAGCATCTGGTTCGGGTTCATTCATGCTGGGGTTCAGGTGTCTGAACCCTAGATGGAGGTACTGTTGTGTGGGAGGCCTGATAGGGGTTCATGCAGGTGAAGGGCTTCCAGGCAGGGGTTCACACTCGTACCCCGACAGTCCGCGGGAATTGGCCCAGCAGCCTCCTAAATTATAGGAGAACGGATATATATCACTCTAATTGACTTTTGGATAACTCCTAAACATCAGGGACGACCCAACAACCTCTGGAATCGTGGATAATCATCATATATACATGGATTATGTATATATATGCGGATATATGATGGAAAATCATATAAATATGAAGATAACTATGGTTTTATGGAGGGATAACTACTGGATAAACATATCATCTGGGATAATTAGCTGGATCAGTTCAGTTGAGGAAGATAAATATAAAACATATATGATATATACACTACGTATATATATAGGCGGTTGTACAGTGGAAGGCCAGGGTTCAGGCAGTGTCCTAAGGGAGCTAGGACTCTTCTTCATCAACAAAATAACCAATGGATCATCATGGTTAGGAGGATAAGGTTTATCAAAACGTGGTTGGGCTATCAACAAGGAGTCCAAAACCCTAGAACTACATGGGACTTGATTCCTATAAATATAGGATATGTAGGCACTTTGCAAGGGTGGAATCTCACTTCACTCTACATGGATCATGTAGAAAACTTGAGCAATACACATCTTTGGCAGCTGGGATCGACTGAGTAGGAATTACTCCGTCCTTGCTGTCCGGTGACCTTGCAAACTCAGTCCCAAAATCATTACAAACAACCGCCCATCCTGACAGTTGAACGCCGGGCTGTAAACGCTTGAATGCCGATTCTGCAGCCGGAAATCAAGCGATTCATCCGTTATTCCAGCGATATTATCTCGAAGTGTTGTACCAAATTCCTCTCACAACATTTGTGGCGCTAGAAGGAGGGGTTTGGATGATCTTTTGAGAGGAATGATTACGAAAAGCTCCGGCGATGAACATACACCGAAGAACAATGGAGGTGACCACGAAATTGAGATCGAGGAAGGAGGTCACCAATCGAGATGTGGCAGATTATATCATATGGATGGACTGGAAAATCGAGTCTCTAAAAAAAAAGATACAAAAAGATGAAAAAATGGTGGAAAAATCATGGCTTATCGAAAAAAGGATGAAGAAAAAGGAAAGTTACCTGTAACCTTTATTCTGCTCATTTGGTGGTAAAATGCATAAAAGAAGGGATGTGGCTTTGAGGTCTTGGAAAGAATGGCTGGAAAATAACTGTTTTGGATGCTAAATTCTGATAGGAAGGGTCCAGAATAGGGGTTCAGCTATGCGGGGTTCCGCGATCCAGAAACTCTCATATCAAGAGTGTGTTAATGTATAACTTAATGTATGAGGAACTGAATGTCCACATGTTGATGGAGATAATGGCCATCTGGAGAGGTACCAGTTGAGGGGTTCAAGGGCTAAAGGCAGGAGGAACCTCAATCTGGAGGTCGCACCCATGACAGAAGGCACTCGAATCCATATGAACCAGAAGATTTCTCGCAGATGAACCCCCAAATACATAATTTTGGCATTCGACAAATAGGCTTTCATAGTCGAAAAGTGGAGAATATCAATCTAAGGGTTCAACCACTATGAGGTTAAGGTCTATCAAGGATCCCCCTTCAACAATTCTAGGGTTAAACAAGTCCAGGAGTTTCCATTAAAAATTGTGGAGCACAATCCATGAAGGGAGTAAATAGGTGAACTTGAATGATGATGAGGGTACGAACACCATGATTGATGAGCTATAGGTGAATCCCAGCGCAGATAAGGGTGCGAACCTCCTAATAGATAAGTAACAGGTGAACCCCAGTGCAGATAGGGGTACGACCCTCCTGATTGAAGGGGTACGGGTGAACCTAAATTGAAGCAGGGATGCGAACCCCGTAATTAATGATCAGTAGGTAAACCTGGATGATGGCAAGGATATCAATTCCCTCATTGGTGATCTATCGGAAATATTTTACATTATCCTCTTAGATACCTCTTGTTTCTTACAACGAGCTAGCTCATGTAAGCTTAGAGGTGTCTTATTGATAATTCACATATTCGGTACGAAGGCTTCCCATCAACATTAATCATGAGAACACGAATGAGCAAGAAGAGAAAGCTTCCATGAAAAGGAGGTTTATTGGTGAGAGGAACCCGGATAAGGGTTCGATGATGACAGGTTCAAGGAAAATAAGCCCTAGAACCCTGAGGCTTCACTTAACAGAAGGTCGAGTATGTTCAATAGACTGGGCAGGAAGTTATAATGAAGCTTGTCAAACTAAAATGTGGAAAAGATTGGTAAAAAGGACTTCCCCGGAAAAGAGCTTCCCAGAAATGGGGTTCGTATACGATAGGTTCGATGATGGAAGGCCCCTTGCTCATAAGCAAGAAGCTGAATAATGAGAAGGCCCGCAATAAGCAAGAAGAACCCGAGAAGCAACCTGGAAAAGGGTTTAAGCATGGAAAATCCCATTCAAAGGCTTTAAGCCAAAATGGAAAATATTGGAACTCAATGTAGGGGTTCCACCATGGTAATTGTGTCACTCGACATGAGGACCCCAAAAGAATTAATTAGTGCCTAAAGGGGATTCATCAAGAAAAACAATTTTGGCCATGTTTGGCCTATTATGCAACAAATGGGCGTTACACAACTAGTATGGGATACTCAAATGGTTAAATCAAGGAAATGGTTAGAAGTGGACACCTCACTGTACGGTTATGATGGAAGCTCCGTTCAGGATACTTGGGGAATCATGTTACCAGTAGCCCTGCTGATGGAACCCTATAAAGTGGTTCCAGTTTTTCGGGGGGTAGCACCACCCATTACGTTAATGTAAATGGCTGCTCTAATGGAGGATTATGAAGGCAGAATGTAACAAGTAGAAGCAGTAGTTGAGAAGCTTTTTAAAAAAAAAAATGAATCAACGAAGCCCAGAGAAATGAGGTTGCCCCACTAAAGGCAAAAGCAGCTTATAAAGGTTTTCGCGGTGAAAACTTCACTAACAGTGGAAGGGGGATATTTGAAATATATATCCAGCTAAGAGCGTTGGGTGCCAAGCAATAACCTAAATGAAGCTCTAGCAAAAAGCTTATCGTGGAAGTTGAAGGTGGACTCGAATCTCTCACGAACTAAAAATATCACTGGTAGTATTGAAGGATGAACCCTCTTATCCACCCCCATTGGAAGGAGTTACGGTTGAGAGCGTATTCTACAACGCTATGGTAGGATGACCCGTCCTGAAGGAGATGCAAATGGTGGACTTAATTTATATTATGGCTATGAAGGTTCTCATACTGTAAACCCCTTAAGCACCAGAAACTAGAAGGTTTCCCACATTGGGGTTCCTCTGCTATAAACCCCACAAACATCAGAAGTTGGAACATGTGGAAGCTTCAAGGAAGGAATTATGGAAGCTAGTGAAGGATTGTAATCTCGATGAAATTAGGGAGAAGATGCTACTAGACAAGGAACAGGATATGAATGACCTCTCGATCAACAAAGAGGTAGGTGTGAGGTTCATATGTGAACCCCTTAAAGGAAAAACCAGAAGGTGCAAAATCTAGGGAAAATAGCAAAGCTAAGGATGGAATCTGGGTTGGAATAGACTTGGATCCTCATACGCTAGGGCAATGGAAATGAATCATGGGTAGCTTCCACCAAGACACTATCACTAGCGGCTTCCTCACCTAAAAATGGAAAGAACCTAAAACACTCGGTAAAAAGCATACTGGGGGGTACTGGTTGAAGCACCTAAGCGGAGGCCAAAGAAAGGAGGTTTTATCATCTAGACAAAGAAAATGGTTACATACTTCACATTTATAAGGAGGAGCATGGCTTTCTACACGGATTAAAAAAGAGGTTAAAACTACGGTGAGACGTGTATAGCCAGCTTCACGGATGTCCATTTAGACTTCTCCTCAAAAAGGATGAGAAGTTGAATATGATTCAATGTTAGCCATGGACAAACTACGCCGAGGAATCGGGGGGTAGTGGATACAAGGCTACATGGAGGATTTCTAAGATGCACCCTATTTTTAAATGAGAAGATGTACAAAGGAGGTTCAGGTTCGTGAACCCTTGGCGGCCTTCAGCCTCAAAACCCCTTACTGGGTTACAGCAACAAAACTTAATATAAAACGGGATCATCAGCAATTAACATGGTTGGATTTATATGCGGTCACAACTATGTCCACGGTATACGCCTGTGGTAGGATCTTGAAGGCATGCGTACTTGATACCTATGGCGAGAGGTTCAATCAATTGAACCTACGGAAGCTTGATTTATGTGAATTTTTGGTACGAAGGAGGTTTGTGAAATAAGGTTTCAAACTTGAAACCTGAAAGAGATCCTTGGAATACCATATGAGGTGATATGGATACAATCATCAAGATTCAAAGGCGTGTGAGGATGACAAGCATGTGTGGGCGTACGTGCATCGAGCATAAAAGGCTGGAAGGTTTATTGATGGAACCACGACGTAGGGGTACGACAACTGAACCCTGGAGGTTCAAGAATAGAATTTATGGAGTCATCATCAAGAAAAAATAACATGGTCTTTCTTGGAAGGAATTTACGAGCAGTAGTCGCTTCACCTTTGAAACCCCTTGTTTCTTACAATGAGTACGCTCACGTAAGCTTAGAGGTTCAGGATGAAGGTTGATTGAGCCTGAGTAAGGATTACATTAGGTTCCTCTTGCATTAATGGCTGCAAGGAACCGGGGGGTAGTGGATGGTATACTACCATTGATGATATCTTGAAAGTGGCAGATTTTTAAGCAAAAGGAATTCTCGCACAATAAATGGGGAAAGGTTAAGAGATTCTGGAGGTTTTTGGTGCGCGAACCCCCTTATATCGAAGGTTCATCCGTTTGAAACCCCTTGTTTCTTACAATGAGTACGCTCACGTAAGTTTAGAGGTTCAGGGTGAAGGTTGATTGAACCTAATTGTGGATTACATAAGGTTCCTCTTGCATGTAATGGCTACAAGGAACCAGGGGGTAGTGGATGGTATATTGCCGTGATGGTATCTTGAAAATGGTAAATTTTTAAGCAAACGGAACTTTTATACAATGAATGGGTCAGGGCTCAAGACCATGAGATTCTTGAGGTTCTGGTATGCGAACCCCTAATGGAATCTAATTCGAGGTACCCCTAGAAGCTAGATCAAGAAGCATATGCAGATTGGATTTCGTGAATTGATTTGGAAAGGATTTCTCATGTATGGATTATGCATGAGTTGGATTTATAGCATATGGATTATATGTTAAAGGAACATGTATGGATTATACATGAATCGCATGTGGATTACGTGTGCAAGGCAGGATTGGAAGCACATGGATTATGTGCTAATTGATTACACGGACTATATGGAACATGTATGGATTATACATGAATCAAGGTAGGCACATGTATGGATTATACATGAATCAAGGCAGGCACATGTATGGATTATACATGAATCAAGGCAGGAACATGTATGGATTATACATGCATCACATGTGGATTACATGTGAATGGATGGGAACCCCAAGGCAGGCTGGACCTAGGGACGCTAGGGCCATAAAGTTCCCCTATATGGAGGTTCACTCGTTTGAACCCTGAAAAGGCGTAGCGCCGATAAGCTTCCGTGTAATCACGTTGGTGGACAACCAACCCCGTTATGGGACTTATGTACAGCTGTGGAAGCTACGTACAATTTGGCAAACGGATTCGCCACGACCCCAGGGAAACTGGGTGAGTGAGGTCTAACTCTTGGAAACTGGAACGCTAAGGATTTTAGCGGTGTGAGGAAATCACATTGGATGGCAGACGGCTTCGTCACGACCCCAGGGAAACTGGGTGAGTGAAGTTTAACTCTTGGGAATTAACATCGTAAGGAAATTAGCATTGTGAGGAAATCACATGGAACCTCATTGAGGGAATCTTCGAGGATGGAACCTGGTCGAGGGAAACTCTTATGATGGAACCTCGTTAATGGGAATTCTTCATGCACTCTAGGTCTGATCTCGAAGACCGGTCTAGGATTAGGGGTTCAGTCGGTAAGAGGTTCTATCTTATATTAGTGGAAGCCCGGGGGTAAGGTATGAGCGCTTATCTGTGAAATAATTTTTATAACTTGATTAAAACTATGATCACTTTATCTTTGCCTTTATTTGCTTAACTGCTGTGAATGACTATGTGTACTTATATGCTTTGTGTGCTATGTGTACTTATGTGCTTCATGTCTTATGTTCACATGCCTTCTTTATATGTTCATGTGTTATTGTTTACGTGAACCTAGTTCTTTACTATAAAGATAGGTTATGCCGACGAACTTTAGGGGGTTGTACGTGTATGGACCTATTAGGTAGGAACCTTTTAGGTATGAACCTCTTAGGTACGGGCTTCCTCTAGGAGTATGGATTGGATTTGGATCTGGATGGGATTTGGATTGGATTTGGATCTGGATTGGATTTGGATTTGGATCTGGATGGGATTTGGATTGGATTTGGATTTGGATTTGGATCTGGATGGGATTTGGATTGGACTTGGATTTGGGTTGGATTGGATTTGGATTTCATGGATTGGATTTCTCATGTATTGATTATGCAGGTTTTAACATGTATGGATTATGCATGTCATGGGTTCGCGTCAATCCTAGGGACACTAGGCTAGCGAAACTCCCATCAACTTAAAGCCCACATAAGCCCTCGGCAGGTAGCGTGGCTAGGTCCACGTGAACCCTCAATAGGCAGTGGAACCTTCCGGGTTCGCATTGACCCTGGGTATCCTAGGTGAGCAAAGCTCCTATCAATCTTACGCCCATGTAAACCCTTCATAGGTAGTGTGGCCAGGCCCACGTGAATCCTTGACAGGTAGTGGTGTCCCCTTATCATACACAGCATGTGAACAAATATATACAAGTTAAGGCTATTGCGTGAAGCCTCGATATTTATAAAACATTTAAGGGTACAACTGGGTGAACCCCTAAGGCTTGAACGTACCCTTAAGCAGCCTACTTTACATATGGAATATGCACAAACCAAGGTTCAAGGATTCAAGTGGAGGAAGGCTTACATATCATGGAGGAAGGAACTCTGATACTCGGGGGGTATTCAACATCTCACAATGGAAGGACTTACATAATGGAAAGAGGTCTTCATCTTATGCTCAAAGGGAGCCAGCCCCAACCTGAAGGGTTCTCTGGTTGAACTCTAATTTGGATTGACGTGCTAAAAGAAAAGATAAGTTCTACTTTCATTCTTTTACATATTCTCTATCACACATGTTTTCTATGCATACAAGGAAATTTATATAGCATCTAGCCAAAAACTTCATTGCGAAGTCTATCTTTTCAAATGGGTCATTATCTTCTATTATGCATTAATTCATGTTCATCTGAATGCGCGTATCACATGGTTTAACACTTGCATGGATTTACACACAAAGGGTCATCATGACATATATTTACTTACATTATGCATGAGTTTCAAAATTATTTTCAAACTTGATGGCTGATAGGCACTTAGGCATGCTATATGCCTCATAACGTAACCACTTGGAAAGACATAGTTACAATTGAGGAGGTTTCTATAACCTTACATTGGTCCCTCCTGGGGTACGTATATAAGATCATCTGCATCATATGGATTATAGGTTCACTCGGGGAAAGCCCCATAGTTTATGGGCATGGATTGGCAAAGTCCCATGGTTTATGGGAACAGTTTGGAGAAGTCCCATAACACTGGGCATCATTGGAGAAGTCCTCAAAATACTTAGCAATATCTTGGGAGGTCCATTGTGATGGTTTCATGAAAATCTCTAAATATTGTGGCATATGTCTTGAGGAGTACGTTCGCCAAGGTTCTACTTAAGTGTGAAGGCAGTAATGGGTTTATTTATACAAAATCATATGCACCCGCATAATCATATTTGCATCTATGCATTATATATCTATGCGCTATTTGCATTATATATGTGAGCTACTTAGCTCATGTTACTAATCACTTTTCTAGTTGTCCTGGTAGCACAGGGTTCTGGAAGATTGAAGCCTATATGCAATAGCGGAAGCTTCATGGCTTCACCCACAAGGATTGACACATGGAGGCCAACCTCACAAGGAAAAGAAATATATCGAAAAGTCAAGCTATGGTTTTCAAGGAGGAAGGCTGGAAGTTGGTAGGTTCAGGTGATAAGGATAAAAAGCTCATGATTGGAACTGGTACGCTATGCAAAGTCTAAGGTATGTGGAAGGAGTTCATTTAAGGATTCAGATGGGGTACATATGTGGAAGCATTATGTTTCCTGTTTCTTACGCCGAGTTAGCTCATGTAAGCTTGGAAGCATGATGTGGAAGCTATGTATTTTTCTGAGGAAGATAAGGAAGGATTGGGCCTCGATTTATCTTGGTTCCTTTTGCATTTAATAGCTACAAGGAACCGGGGGGTAGTTGTTGTGCCCAAAATTCACCTTAGGCTTGATTTAAGGCCCATTAAGGTCACGAGTTTGAGTAATGTGGATATGGATGGATAGGCTGGACTAGGTATGGACCCAATATGCCTTGGAAATATACTGAAAGATTAAGATTCTGGCATCTGGTTCGGGTTCATTCATGCTGGGGTTCAGGTGTCTGAACCCTAGATGGAGGTACTGTTGTGTGGGAGGCCTGATAGGGGTTCATGCAGGTGAAGGGCTTCCAGGCAGGGGTTCACACTCGTACCCCGACAGTCCGCGGGAATTGGCCCAGCAGCCTCCTAAATTGTAGGAGAACGGATATATATCACTCTAATTGACTTTTGGATAACTCCTAAACATCAGGGACGACCCAACAACCTCTGGAATCGTGGATAATCATCATATATACATGGATTATGTATATATATGCGGATATATGATGGAAAATCATATAAATATGAAGATAACTATGGTTTTATGGAGGGATAACTACTGGATAAACATATCATCTGGGATAATTAGCTGGATCAGTTCAGTTGAGGAAGATAAATATAAAACATATATGATATATACACTACGTATATATATAGGCGGTTGTACAGTGGAAGGCCAGGGTTCAGGCAGTGTCCTAAGGGAGCTAGGACTCTTCTTCATCAACAAAATAACCAATGGATCATCATGGTTAGGAGGATAAGGTTTATCAAAACGTGGCTGGGCTATCAACAAGGAGTCCAAAACCCTAGAACTACATGGGACTTGATTCCTATAAATATAGGATATGTAGGCACTTTGCAAGGGTGGAATCTCACTTCACTCTACATGGATCATGTAGAAAACTTGAGCAATACACATCTTTGGCAGCTGGGATCGACTGAGTAGGAATTACTCCGTCCTTGCTGTCCGGTGACCTTGCAAACTCAGTCCCAAAATCATTACAAACAACCGCCCATCCTGACAGTTGAACGCCGGGCTGTAAACGCTTGAACGCCGATTCTGCAGCCGGAAATCAAGCGATTCATCCGTTATTCCAGCGATATTATCTCGAAGTGTTGTACCAAATTCCTCTCACAACAACTACTTTTAAAGAAACCTACACGGCACAAAAATTGCTCAAAATGACACCGCTTACAATAGAAACTCGATAAATTACTAAGTGATAAATTAATAAATTAAAATTTTTATTAGATTTTATTTTTAATAAATATTTAATTTTATACAATATATAAAAGAGGACATTAATTACAAAGACCCTAGCTCCCGAGGGAGCAAGTTCAGGCTTACCTTACCAAAGGTAAGAAAAACCAAAGGTTCAACCATTAACAACTAGACACCACCGCCACCACCAGCAAATTAGTTACTACTACATGAAGAAAAATAACTTAAATTATTCACAACAAAACAGATAATTATAGCAATAAGTCCAGTCTTCTGCACGTCCAAGACTTTCATGATCTCCTCGCCCTGTAGACTTGAGTCTTTTGCCTCGATTAGTATCTCTTCTTTTCAATAAGTTAACAGTCAACCCATGATTTCCATGCCCTGTAGTCTTGAGTCCATGATTCACTCCTAAAGTGCAGCCCTTTGTCCTTTTCATTGCCTGTGGGCTAATCTGGCCTGCTTCCTTCAATACTAAACATTCCCTTGCATGCATAGCCAACTTCACTTTTTCGGTCCTATGAATCCTAAAGGGTACCTGGGCACTGGCACCATTAACAGCATTAAGGCAAGTTTTTTTTCTTGGAAGATCACCGGAATTCCCTGAATCCGTTGTGCTTTTTACATCATCTTTATAATTCTCAGTTTCTGCATTCAACAAACAAAGGCAATAATGATAGAAAGACAATCATTACAATGCTGAAAACTCCTAAATGACACCAGCACTTTAGATTTGTTCCTAATAGCATGATTTACAACCATAACAAAGGATGGTATAGAATCCATACGACCCACTTTAATCAACAATTATCGCGTCATATCAATAGGGGCATCGTTAATTTAGTACATCATCATAGGTTTCACTAGAGAAAGCCATCGGTGACCCTTATAGATTTAGCCACAAGACTAATCCCTCAATGGTCCAATAGAGAAACGGAACCCTAGTAAACTTAACCCAAACTCTAACCTTTTAAGACTCATCAATAATAGGGTAGCATTCATGTGTACCTCAGTAAAAATACACACTGTCCTAGTTTACAAGAGTTCCACCTCAAAGCATGTTTGACACCAGAACTATCCTTAAAACGAAGCACTAAGTAACCAGCAAAGTGATTATACACATTTAACAATCCAACAGATTGAAATATGTTAAAAGCTAATAATTTCACTTCTTCAAACTTAAACAAACAATCATTTCTAGGTAAAGCTAAGTAAAATTTAACCCAATTCAGAGCAGGACGACTTAGAAACTCAATCGAAGGATTCACACAAACAATCCTAGAATTTTCTATTTGAACATTCTCCGAATGAGCAGAGTAGACGTCTCTAAGCCACTAAAAAGAGAGAAAGGGAAAGATGAAACCTGATTGGGTGTCAAATCTAAAGCTTGATTGTTCCAGTTGCATGCAGCAGGGATCACCAAAGCTATATCCATTGATTTCCATGTTTGTCGCCTCGGTGGGGTTCGATCTGCCAATTACATAGAAGTTGATTCTTACCAGCCCTCTTCAAAGCCACACAATTGTTTTAAAGCATAGCATTCTTTTTCCCTTTAATCTTAGCAGATTCAGTAGCACATATAAAATGATTGGGGGAGAGTTTTTGGAAGAGAGAGATAAAGGGAGAGACACGTAGAATGACTCTCATGTAAAATGATACC
Organism: Kitagawia praeruptora; assembly: GCA_037693485.1. Classification (NCBI taxonomy): domain Eukaryota; kingdom Viridiplantae; phylum Streptophyta; class Magnoliopsida; order Apiales; family Apiaceae; genus Kitagawia; species Kitagawia praeruptora. The sequence goes on from CM075345.1 coordinate 101,158,023, forward strand.
TTTAACCCCAAGAAATTGAAATTTATCTATTATTTTTTATTAATCCTTATAAAAAACTCTAACCATTCCATTTTCAAATTTCACTTAATTGCTAAAATTTATATATTATTCCCTGATTAATCCTTTAAGAAATTCTACTCATTCGATTTTTAGAATTCACTTAACTGCTAAAAATTATCTGTTAATCCTTGGTTAATCCTTATAAGGAATTCTACCCCCTAAATGCCCACCTCCCAAAACATTTGGCCCGAAATGCCCATATTCGAAATGGATGGCCCTAAATACCCACCAGATACGCATTTGGGAGTGGAGTGTCCGGACACTCCGTTGGGAAATGCGTATCTTGCAGAAAAATGAATTCTGTGTCGTGAACAATAGCCATGGTCACGCATGTTGAACATGCGTGACAGCAGTTGCGCATGTTCAACATGCGTGACCATGGCTACTGTTCATCTCCTTCCCCGCCTGTGATCATGGCGATTCCGGTAAGAAAATGAATTCTCTTCGTTCGTCCATTTTACGAACTTCCCAACTACAATCTATATACCACTGGAATCGAAATTCGATTCTCTACAACCCTATATCCTTGGATTTTCGTTTGTTTCGCCTGAATTGATATCCCCAATTCGAAGATTTTTCTCCGATTAATTTTTCCGATCCGTTCGTGTCACTACGCCATAAACAGCCTTCTGTAACCCAAAAATTCTGTTACAGTAGGGTGGTAAAATGTTACAATAGAACCATTTTTGGGCTAGGGTAACATAAATTATATGTTACATATTTCGCCGTTACCCTAGGGTACCTAAGCTAACATATTTAACTCCTAGGGTAACATGGCCTTTTCGGTTACCATAGAGGTCTGTTGTAACATAAAAATAGCATAATGTAACACAGATGTTCGGTTACCTTAGGGTGCTGCAGTTTTTTTAAAAAAGTGGGACCCACCTGTAGGTCCAACATGTTGGTCCCACCTGTAGGTCCAAAATGTGGGCCCCACCTGTAGGACCAACATGTGGGCCCCACCTGTAGGACCAACATGTGGGCCCCACCTGTAGGACCAACATGTGGGCCCTACCTGAAGGACCCTATTTTTAAATAGAAAATTGTAGCAGGCTAATGTAACATTAAACATGCTAATGTAACACTTTACCCAAAAAAAATTTAACAGGACCTTTTTAAAGGTACAATCCAAAAATACCATTCATCATCCAAACAAACTTATCAAATCTGATTCAACATCCAAACAAACTTAACAAATCTGATTCAACATCCAAACAAACTTAACAAATCTGATTCAACATCCAAACAAAACAAACTAATTTAACATCCGAACTAGAAGATAAAAGCAGTGATAGAAGCTTAAACTTGTAGTGATAGAAGCTTAAACTTAGAAAACAGTGATACTAGAAGCTACTGCCTCCAGTGAAAGGTGTACCATCATCAGCATCACTTGTAGCAATTGCACACAAATTCTCGACATCAACTGTGATGTCCGGGTTGGACTCTCCAAGTTTTTTAAGTGCAAATGCCAATTTCCGTTGCATCTTCTGTTCAATTTCAGACTCGGCTTTCTTCACTTTCTCCTCCAACTCAGAAGCGAGGCTTTCCTTAATCCTTGTGGTCAGCTCTTTCACATATGTGTCTGTTGGCGGATTAGAACTGCTCATTCCTGACTTCAAGCATCTTCCTTTTAGCCAATTAGGACCATGTTTTGCACCAAGCTCATCAGAAGCGGTATCTCCGGTGGTGAGTTTTTTGGTAATATTGCCCTACAAAAGAAAACATAACAGTCAACTGGTTAATTTGATTTCAACTGATCGATTACTGAAATAATATATAAAATGCAGAAAAGTAGTATGTACTCTTGCTGGCAGATATTCAATTACAAACAAAACTACGTATTATTCATTGGGATAATTAATTCGTTTGTCGTTCAACTATATGTGATTTATTTTTCCAAGTCCCTGAACTATGTGACTCAATGTTGTGATCCTTGTACTTTAAAACAGTAAAGTAAAGTAAAACCTCACCTTAAATTAATGTACTCTATTGGATACTATGTATTTTCTTCCTCGGATATTTAATTGCCTCTGTTCGTTTACAGAATTCTTTCCGGTCCTGATATTATCGATTTCTAAAGATTTTACTGTATCTTGATAAATTTAAGTGTTTCCAAGTAAGAAATGTTCTAACGATCAACTGTGGGGCGAAGAATCAGGAAAATGTATAAAGATGCAAACCCATGCCTCTTGTACTCTTTTGGGACTCTCTGAACTTTGTGTGAGGTTGAAGTGCTTTTATTTGAAATATTATTTAGGGTTTAAAATAATTTAAAGTCTCAGTACTATGCTAGAACTTTGTTTGAAAAAATGAGTGCCTTAGTACCTTTCCTGTTATAACCAATATCCTTGTTTGAACAAGGATATTACTGTTATAATATCCTGAATTAAAACTTGGTTTCATCAATTAATCTCTATGTACAACATATATACCAGCAGCTTCATCATGCATATTTTTAACTAAACACCAGGAAATCAGTAGTTGACTCAAGTGGAACTTGTGTATATATAGTTGGGCTAACAGAAATACTTACAATTTTTTTTGTGATTATTTCAGGATTGTTCTTGTAGATACGTCCTTCAACTCGCTTCCGAGTTTCAATAAAAACCTCTGCATCACATGGTTCAAGCTCATCTGCCACAGCTTTATTTTTCTAGTAAAAAAAATGAACAGGCATAAATGAGCAACATTGTGGTATTACTTTGGACATAAACAATGAACAAGTTAAATCGAACACGAAAATCAAGTAAACAAATTACAAACCTCTGCATCACCAAGCTCATCTGTCACAGCAGTTTTTTTCTAGTAAAAAAAATGAACAGGAATAAATGAGCAACATTGTGGTATTACTTTGGACATAAACAATGAACACACTTCAAGGAATAAAGCTGGACAATGAAACTTAACTTAGAAAACTTTGTACAGCCTGGATATAAGGGTAGTTTTCCCTCATCAAGATGTCTATTAAATTTCTTAGCATCAGCGTTTGGTCCATTAGTAAAATGCAACATCTCTACTAGATTATCTCCAAAATCAATATCGTTCTCCATATCTACATCCTCGTCATTACGTGCGCGATCAGGGACAAAATGTTCTGAAACTTCTACAATCCAGTTTGCATACAGGGAAAAAGGACCGCTGCATATAAGATGATCGTAGACAACATCTTGTACATGCCACTTGATGTTCTTACAGTTCTTGCAAGGGCATAACATTTCGTCACCTACGGCCACTTTGGGGAATGCATTTTTTATAAACGCTTTTATCCCTATCATATACTCTTGACTATACTTTGAAAGGTTTATCCAAATATTAGGCATGTCGTCCATCACTACAGTATGACAACTCAAAATGTCATAAAATATAAGTATACTCTAGGCTTACAAAAGATTAGGCAATTATAACTTATACTAAGAATACATAAAAATTCAGAAAAGAGTGCAGATTCACCAATCGAGTTGATGCGGAGCAAACTTATATAACTACTTTTTATTTTAATCAGAAGACCACTGGACATTATTCAACATAAACGAAAATCGCAACGGAGCATAGATCTGCTGGACAATATAACAAACATTTACGATATAACAAACATTTACGATACGAAAAAGTTAATAATACAACAAAAAAATCATCATAACTCAGTGTTTAAGTTCACACTCACCGATTCAATTGCAAAAATGAATAAACTAGAAACCCTAAGTGTACATGCAGAAAATATACAATCTTACCAAATTCAACCACATATATAATCAAGTTTATCAAGTTAATTCACACACACACATATTAGTTAATTCATACACACACACATATATAACAGAACATATTAATGGCACATATAATAAAGCACAAAATTAAGAACAAAAACAGAGGCTTACATAGAGGCTTACACACATAGGTTTACAAAAAGAACAAAAACACCAAATTAAACATAAACATAAAGCACAAACAAAAAATACCTAATTGGAGGAAGCCCTAATTGCTGGGTGGAGAGAAGGTAGGCTGAGATTCTCGTCTTGCCCTAATTGGAGAAGCGCCGAGGCTGAGATTGAGAGAAGTGCGGAGGCTGAGAACTGAGATTGAGAGAAGTGCGGGAGAAGTGCGGAGATTGAGAACTGAGAGAGTTAGAGTTAGGGGTGTGCACGGGTCGGTTCGGCTCGGTTTTTACCGAAAACCGTTACCAAACCGTACATGTCGGTTCGGTTCGGTTTTTAGCTATTAATCGTAACCGAACCGTTCAAAACGGTTTTTTTCGGTTCGGTTAACCGTTGGTCGGTTTCCATTTTTTTCGGTTTTTTATTTTAAATACTTAACACCTTAATATCATACTAATAAAAATTTATAAATGTTATTTTAACATTTCCTAATAATTGTCATTAAACAATCATATATTTACATGTGTACACGGATTAAAAAGAAAATGTAATTATTTGATTATAATTGGAGCTTAGTTTTTTGACATTGCAATTTTAGTCTCTAACCATGACACTCTGTTAATTGGAATGAATGAGGTGAGACAATGAAAATAAACATAGAGAACAGAGGACCACATAGCAACTGATATTACAAAATTCAAACACATATGTATACCTATGGTTGGACTTTATACCCGTAACACCTCAATATTTAGTATAAATTGTTAGTATATATGTATAATATGTATATTTTTATTTAGTATAAATTGTATAAATCTGACTATAAAATCCTATATTTTATATAAGTATATAATATGAAATTAAAATTATTAAAATAATATATTTTCGGTTCGGTTTTTCGGTTCGATTATTGGCATAAAACCGTAACCGTTACCAAACCGTTCCGTCGGTTCGGTTCGGTTACGGTTTTTTTCGGTTTTAGTCGATTACGGTTTTTTTCGGTACGGTTTTTCGGCTTTTCGGATCGGTTTCGGTTTTTCGGTTTTATTTTGCTCACCCCTAGTTAGAGTGAGAGAAGTGAATTGGGGGAAAGCGGCTGAGAGTTAGAGAAATGAATTGGGGGAAAGTAAAGTGAAGTAAAGTATCCCGCTCAGCCAAAAATTAGACCCCAAAACCTCCCGCTCAGCCCCAAAAAATCCCCCCAAAATATACAGTGTTTTTTATTAAATAATTTTTTGCTAAAATACTTATAACATGAAGTATTTATTAAAAAATAATAATAATTTAGATATTTTTTATATAATTTGTTTTATTCGATTTTTTTTTAAAATTGGAGAAAAATTTTAACAATTTAAAAAAAATCTGTACAAAAAAATTGTGAGCAGGATTTAAAAAAAAAAATTCTGAAAAAATTACAATTTCTGAAAAAAATTACAATTTCTGAAAAAAAATATTTTTTGAAAAAAAAAATTGATTTTAAGAAATAAAATATGTTTCCAACTCATTTTATAAAAAGGTTAACTAATTTTAAAAAATAAATTTATTAAAAGAATTTAAAAAAAATTAGATGAAAAGAGTTGTCATGGCCAACTCTAGTGTAACACTTACATATTTATGTTACATGCTTTAACACTTTATAGCTACCGTAACATCATATGTTTGGCTAAGCTAACATAAAAAACACGATGTTAGCTTAGGATGTAAGTAGTATAGCTAGGGTAACATATTGGGGTAACATTTCACCGGTAGGGATTACGATAGGCCATATATGGTGTAGTGTGTGCGCCCCTGCGAGGCCAGAAACCAACAAACGAAGATGTCAAACTGGAGAGGCAGCTGGGGGCATTCTTTTTTTGCACTCAGTTTGTATGGAGGCTGCTGGATTGACAAGAACGGAAGCAGGCGACGTCAATGGCGATTTTGAGCGAGAGAGACGATCGGAGATGTAAATGAACAAATGACGTCAGATGACATCATCACGCATCTCACAGATGTGTGACCCCTGTTACGCATTTCAGAGATGCGTGACACGGGACACGCATCTGTGAGATGCGTGAGCCGTCGGTATATCGGGTCACTGCTCCCGCATATCAGCATTTCGGGTCATGTCCCCCAAAATCTAGGTATTTTGGGCATTTTCTCTTTTTAAAATCTTCTTATTCACTTAAAATTATCTTTAAAAATTATATTTTAATAATAAATAAAATTAATATATCAAATATTATTATCTTATAAAAGTAAATGAGATTATTACTTCGATTAGCTTCCGATTATTAAATTAATTCATGATCTATTCACCTAATAAAGTCAGCTTCCCGATTTTCACAATCATGATCACCATCATATTCATTTTATAAAGAAAAATGTCAAGTGTTTGTTGCCATGTCATTTGGTACCCAATTTTGGTACATAATTTGGTACCTGTAGCACTACTCTTTTATAAATATCAATATTGCTTTATAAAAAAAAACACATTTTACACTACATTTTTTATAAAGATTGGGCTTTCTTCATATTTTGTGGGCCGTAAGTCAATTAACAAAACACTTTGTCACAGAATAGAATATTAGTCTGGACTGACTGAATGGGCTCCTACAAAAGGACAGGATGGGCTGCTGTTGTCTCATTTTTTAGGCCTGGGCTGCTGTTGTCTTTGCAAAATGTAAATCTGTTTTTTCAAATAGAGTTTAGAAACCTGATTATTATTCTTGAATTTTGTTTGTACTGTTTTGGAATTAAAATTTTTATTTCACTTGCCGTTATTTTATTTATTTTTTATTTTTAATATTTTTGATGGTCTCTCCGTACCATCCATTTCTTTACATAAAAAAACTGCGTATCTGACACGCATTTTAAGGTGCATTTTAAGAATAGTTCTATAACTTATTTTTGATATTTTCTTTTTTTGTATGAAAATAAAATTGTTTTATTTTTATTAAGAAAAATATCAAAAATAAATTATAAAACTATCTTAAAATGCACCTTAAAATCCGTGTTTGGCAAATATAAATAATTACATGGTACTCCCTCTATTTCTTTTTCTTTTTCCTGTTTTGACTTTTGTTCCTGTTAATTGTAAGCGCTTGACTACTAATTTACGCATAATTTATAAGTTAAAATATATTCATGAGTGATCTTGTTTGATTCGTATTTGTGAGTACTTTAATATAGTGAAGTTTTTATATTTGATACTAACACAAAATTGAAAATATTAACGATCAAAAGTGTGCGTCGGGGGAAAAACATTTAGAAACAGAGGCAGTAGTATATAGTGACTGTTTTAAGTGTGTCAACAGTGAACAGTCAACACAGTAACCTTAAAATTTCAGACCCGTTAATCTCCTTGTTTCAATGGCGGCTCCTCACTTGTTGTCTCAACCCCTAAAAACCCATCAAAACCCATTTCTTAAATCTCTTAAAACCCCTTTTTTCTCAAACCCCACAATCATCCCCTTGAAGCCCACTTTCAAGAACCTAAATCTCAGAGCAATCTTGTCTCAAAACCCCACAAAAACCCAGAAATTTGAGCATTGTTTCACCAAATCTGAACAAGATGGGTACTTGTATTGTGAGGGTCTTAAGGTTCAAGATGTCATGGAAAGTGTTGAAAGGAGGCCTTTTTATTTGTATAGTAAACCCCAAATTACTAGAAATGTTGAGGCTTATGTTGAGGCTTTAGAGGGTTTGAATTCTATTATTGGGTATGCTATTAAGGCCAATAATAATTTCAAGATTTTGGAGCATTTGAGGCTTTTGGGCTGTGGAGCTGTGTTGGTTAGTGGTAATGAGCTTCGATTGGCGCTTCGAGCTGGTTTTGATCCTACCAAGTAAGAAACAATAATGTATTAGTATATATGAATGTCTGGATATGTGTGTGCGCTCAGTGGCGGAACCAGGATTTTTTTGGATCCCAGGTTAATCTAGCTCTATATTCCGGGGTGGGGGAAATTTCAGGGTAAGCCGCGCGAAGTACGGATTTATTTTTTCACTAAATCATGCAAAAATTGGATATTTTTCACTAAATCATACAAAAATCGGATATTTTTCACTAAATCATACAACAAATGGATATACACACAATTAAAAACCAAACTAATAACTCTATATCTCTATTTAATATTTCAACCCTGGCTAAAAAATTATATATAGCCATTTTTAAATTTGACCCCGGGCTAAAAAAAAAATATTACTTGTTTTTATTTTCCGGACCCGGGCTGGTGCCGGGGCTAGCCCCCCTGGTTCCGCCCCTGTGTGTGCTTATGCGTGCAATGGAGTTTGGTTTTTATTTGGAATTGCTTTTTTTTTTTTTTTTTGTTATTCAAGATTGAGTTTTTACTAGGCAAAAAAGAAAAGATTGCATTTTTAGTTTCATTTTCTCACGTTGGAAGGAAATGTGATCTAGTACTAATTGAACCGAATAGGTTTATGGTTTTGTGCTTCACCATGTCTTAGTTGTTGATTAACAATGCTGTTTCAGTTCATTATAGTTGAAACCATGCTGTTTCAGTTAATTTTAGTTGAAACCATGTGCTATTTCAGTTGGGTTATGCCGTTATGCATAATTATAAATGCACACACTGATGTGCTTGTGTGGCAGAAACAAAGTACTGTATTGGAGTGTAGAGCTCTTTTGATTTACCATCGCCGTGCATTAATTTGCAAAATTGAATTACTCACTTTTTTCGTCAAGATTAAATCAATTGAGTATCCCACTTGTGCTCGTGGAACTAAAAAATGTAAGTACTCACATTGTTACAGCTGTGTGATCTCTTCACAATGGGCTATTTTATGTTAAAAATCAAGAATTTCTTGGGCGCTTTGACCATTTTTTTTTAATGTAATTATCGGTACAGGGTGTGCTTGTGTATCTGAGTGTCCTAGTCATTTTAGTGTTTGTTGTCAGGATTTAAGATTACTTTTTGCACAGCAAGTATGATCCACGATATTCTAAAATTGGAGTGATCCATATGGAAGTTCTTTTAAAGGTGTTGCACTATCAGGGTTATTTTTTCCTCTTACATTTACAGAAAGCCCAAAGACATTTCAAAGCATCAATCTCTGCACAAGGTAAACAAGAAAAAGAATGCCGGCAGAACTAGGTAGAACTCACTGTGGTGACATTCTTTCTATTATTTTCCTTGTGAACAGATTGATGTTTTAAATGTCTTTGGGTTCTCTGTGAATTCATTTAGTGTTTGTGGTTTGAGCATACATTAGACTATTAGAGATTTATGCCAGTGTTCATTACCTTACTCACGTCTTGCACTCTAGTATATCCTCCCTATCTTTTGATCTTGAAAATAAGTGGTAACCCATCCAGTGTATTAATATGATATAGAACAAAGTGTTTTAGAATTGAGGTAAAATTCCATCAGTTTCCTAAACATATCCCTACATTAATGTGATATAATCTCACAGTATTTTTTGTTCTAATGCCAATCATGTCCACAATAAACCTTTACCACTAAATGATAAGTAATTACCTTGTGGTGTGCTATCCATTCTGTTCTTGTATACAATAAGCCCTTAATGTGTTGTAACCAGGTGTATCTTTAATGGTAACGGAAAGCTTTTGGAGGATCTAGTGTTGGCTGCCCAAGAAGGAGTCTTTGTTAATGTTGATAGTGAATTTGACTTGGATAATATTGTATCAGCTGCGAGGATTTCCGGAAAAAAGGTCAATGTGCTTCTTCGAATCAATCCAGATGTGGACCCTCAGGCATGTGACTTCCACTTATTAGGTTTATGCTGGTAGTTGTATAACGAAAAATCTTATGATTTATTTAAATAAGTGAATCAAAAATATGTTTAGAAAGTAGAAGAATAATAATTTCACCTTTTCTTAATTAACCTTTTGAAAGGACTCATGTCAAACTGGGAGCACTAAACAATATGGATATGTTACAACCAATATCCAATCGAGATGTCCTGCCGAAATAGGGAATATAATACTTGACTTTAGGGATTTAGCTTCATTATAGTTTTACTGTATTCATTTATATTGTTCTGGATTTTCCCTCTAGGTGGTTGGGATGAAGGGCGGGTATTCATTTTTTAGGTCTTGATTTTAAAAGTTAAAATAAATGAATTTGTTTGTAACATTTTGCTAGGTTCACCCTTACGTTGCCACTGGAAATAAAAGCTCAAAATTTGGTATTAGAAATGAGAAGTTACAGTGGTTTCTGGATGCTGTGAAGTCACATCCTAATGAATTGAAGCTTGTAGGGGCTCATTGCCATCTTGGGTCTACCATCACCAAGGTATCTTTTCTGAACTCTTCTATATTTACAATCAACAGAAGTTGCAAGATAAGAGAGGACCGAATGAGCTTTGGAAAAGCAATATTTTTCAGACCTTGTCCCATGCTTATGGAACTGTATTAATTTTTTTAGTCATAAAGCATTACTTATTATACTTTCTTTCTGCCTTAAGAATTATATTTATAAGTTCGTATGTTCATTTGTGGGTTTTGGTTCAGTTTTGACTAAAGAGTTATTTAAACTTTGCAGTGATTGCATTATTGAAGGAGCACAGCTTTTTGTTTATAGTCTTATGAGCTGCTCAACTGAATTCTGAAATTTTGCATGTTATTTTCGTTGATAGAGTTTAGCTAGTGCAAGTTATTGATGGGGATATAGAGTTTAGCTAGTGCAAGTTATTGATGGGGATATAGGGTTATGTTAGGGTATTGTAGAAGACCGGTTCACCCTAGGGATGGCAACGGGTTGGATCGGGTTGGATATCTGTGACATCCAAATCCAAACCCGAATCCTTAATCCAAATCCAAACCCGATCCAAATCCAAATGGATTTGGAAATTCAAAATCCAAACCCAATCCACCGGGTTTGGATCGGGTTCGGGTTTTATCCAAACCCGAAATTTTTAATTCTTTGTAAAAAAGTGGTAATATTTTTTTAAGTTAAATTTCATAAAAATTAAAATTACAATAGCAAATAAATATCTAGATTTCAGAGACATGAAAATAAATAAGTCCAAGTTACACCACTATTAATATCTAAAGACATAAAAATTAAAATACAATTGCAAATAAATATCCACATAAATATTCAGAGATAGAGTGTAGACTAGAAGACTAGCAGTAGCACAGCATGTGTATCAAAATTGCCTGAACTAAGAAATTTCATAGTAGCACAGCATGTGTATCAAAAATTGCCTGAACAAAATTACCTAGTGTAACTAAGTAACGGGTATTTATTTTTAAGGAATAAATTATAATATATATATTATTATTTATATATGTATATATATCGGGTTTTTTTTCGGGTTTCGGGTTTGGATCGGGTTTGGATCGGGTTTTCGGGTTTGGATCGGGTTGGATATAGCTAATATCCAAATCCAAATCCAAACTCTTTCGGGTTTAAAAATCAAATCCAAATCCAAAAAATCGGGTTCGGTAAGATCCAATCGGGTCGAATTGGATCGGGTATCCATCGGATCGGTTTTTTTTGCCATGCCTAGTTCATCCCCCCCCCCCCCCCTCCCTCCTCTCCCCAACCCAAAAAAAAAAAAGTTATGGCTTAAGACTGAAAATTGTTATCACTGATTGAAAATGGTTTCATTCTGGCACAAATATAAATCATGATTGAGATTATCTTTGTGGCACGGCAGCATTACTTGTGATTTTTATGTTAAGATTGAGGGGAGATCAAACTTCTGATGTTTGTGACTCGTGAAATTTTATTCAGTACTCTGAAAAGTCTCATATCGCATATTGACTTACTATGTAGCATGGACTGTCATCAAATTTGTGTAATATCCCTGTTAAGCTGGACGCCTGCACTTGTTATTGGTTTTTAAAAAGATTTGGTGTTATGTTTCAGTACATCAGTTATTAAACTTACGTAGCGATATCCCTGTGGGAAGGTTCTATGAGCACTTAGAAAAAGGCATTACGACATCTTAGGCCTGCTGGCCTGTTTGAAAGAGAAGTGAGGATTCAAACCCATGAACTTGGCCTGGGGTGGGGGGTAGAACCTTCAACTAGGCTATTAATGGATTCTTGATGTTGTCTCTTTTGTTTTAATTATTTCAAAGTATTTTTCTGTGTAATCAATCATTTGTATTCTCATATTTGCATCTCGTAATAGTGTATCTATTTATTACAACCCTTATTAAGAGTAGTTATCTGCTTCCTGAAGGTAGATATTTTCAGAGATGCTGCAGTCCTTATGGTGAACTACATTGATCAAATTCGAGCTCAAGGATTTGAAATTGATTACTTAAATATTGGAGGTGGTCTGGGTATCGATTATTATCATGCCGGAGCTATACTTCCCACACCCAGAGATCTTATTGACACTGTAAGTACCATTCATTGATCATGAAGTTGGGCGCTTTTCCACAAAAATCCTACATGCACGGTATATAATGCAAAGTGTATAAAGATGAAAGTATCGGGATATTCAAATTAATGTAATGTGATGTTTACACTACACTACTTTATGGTAAAGAGAGCTCCTAAATATTATAAATAAGCCCCAAGTTGTGTCTTTTGGAGGGAGAAAGGCATACAGACTAGAACATTTAAGCTTTGAACAATAACTGGTATTTATTGGGGCATCAGCTGGATGATAGTTATTAAAATTGCACTTGCTGGTTCACAACATGTCACGTTGACAATCTTTATGTACATGGTTTGTGTATTTTCAAATTTGGTCTTATGCCAAACAGCCATATATTAGCAAAAGCTGTAACATGTAAAATGTCATGATCTCTGTCTGCCTCCACTATCGACAAGTTTTAATTTCTCAAATTATGTAAATTATTGGTAAAATGTTCTTCATGATGGCTGCTGTAGGTTAGGGAGTTGGTTCTTTCACGGAATCTCAACCTCATTATCGAACCTGGGCGATCACTAATTGCAAATACTTGTTGCTTGGTTAATCGGGTTACTGGAGTAAAGACAAACGGGGCCAAAAATTTTGTTGTGATTGATGGCAGCATGGCAGAACTCATTCGTCCTAGTCTTTATGATGCTTATCAAGTAAGATTTCTCTGGCGTCAGCTTAGCATTATCATTGTTATTATAATAATCATGGATCTCCCATATTATATTTTTTGCAATATGATGGCATTCTTTAAGAAATGAGCTAAATCTTTAGTTCCCTCTCAAGTTATGCTCTCATTTGTAGTGTCATGAAAAGTATATCAGCATGCTGCCTCAGTATAATGTTTCTATATCACTATAAAAAATAAGCTATGTTACTTGCAGTGTTTTACTTTTTCTCTTGGTTCTTCACATTAACTTGTAAATTTAAATGCAGCACATAGAGCTAGTTTCTCCTACACAGCCTGATGCCGAGGTTTCTACTTTTGATGTTGTTGGCCCAGTCTGTGAATCAGCAGATTTCTTGGGAAAGGATAGGGAGCTTCCGACTCCAGCCAGGGTAATATGTTTATCAATGGGGATGGTGGGAGTTATGCTTCTGTTGTAGTTGGTATATTACTGACTGGTGACTGATTTTTTAGGGTGCTGGCCTGGTAGTACATGATGCAGGTGCTTACTGCATGAGTATGGCATCAACCTACAATCTGAAGATGCGCCCACCAGAATACTGGGTTTGTTCTTTTGATCTTAACTAAGAATTTCAAATGTTTATTTGTCATCTCCATGAGCCAACACTTGCCATTTATTTGTTTTCTGAGTTCCCTTTTGAGACTTTGCATAAATACAGAGAAGACCCACATCAAATATGCATTAACCGTTGCCCACATCCAAACTATCCATTTGTTTATAATCAGTGTTGTTTTCTACTTAAATAACAGATCCTAATAACACACGGACTTTTGAACTTGTGCGGTTGTGAGTTTTTTGTAACAAAGAACTTTTCATCGTCCAACTACAAGTCATTTAGTGTTAAGTAACCAACTCATCTAAAACCTTAAGGTGTTAGAGGAAGGCCCAACTGGATCTTTATATTATATTCTAACACTCCCCCTCACTCGAAAGCCCAATTTTGGATTTTTGGGTCGAAGAGTGGATCACGGGCGCTCATCTTTGGAGCATAAATTGCCTTCGTGTCCATATTAAATATTGAGAATATTGGGGGTCGCAGAGAGTCGGACCTGGGACCTCTGCGTGCCTGAGCTTCGATACCATGTTAACATTTAGTCACAGCATCTGGGACATCATCTTGTTCATACGTTCTAGCATTTTATTCTATATGTCCTTTGGAATCTTCCTTGATATTTTTTTTTTAACTTTTTGTAGATTGATGAAGATGGAACAGTGGCCAAAATCCGGCACGGCGAGACATTTGCTGACCATATGAGGTACTTTGAAGGTCTTTAGAGACATGGTTGGTAGGGGGCATCCTATGGTTATCCCTCAGTTAGGGTAAGGTCATAGGCAAGGCAAGTTAAGTAGCTCGTTCTCTGCTAATGTTTTCAGTATTTTCAGACTTAAGAGTGCTAGTTGATTTGGTACTGTCTTCTGTACAAAACCGAAGACATGAAATACACATGCCAGTACATTGCATATTGGCTGTATTTTTTCGCTTTACAATGAAAGAGCTTAAACTGTATAAGTGGAGCTAGAAGCATGAATTCTCAACAGTGGCCTTGTTTCAGAAAACTTTAATGGATACAATGTAGATCATAGATACCATTTCGATTTTCAATCCCTTTTTAAGAAAATATTGCTGCTTGTAGTTTCTAAAAGTTTTACTTATGAGAGAAACAAAAAGAACATACTGTGAAATGAGAATCTAAATTCCAAACCTTGTCTACAACAAGTGTCATAGAATAAGAAAGATCTGAGAAGGTGAAAATTATATGAACTTTGTGTTTCTTGCAACTTGTAAGAGCGCATTTAATGGTGGCAGTCTTTCTGCACTCAATTGTAGTTATGCCTAGGACTAATAAATTTGTAAATTATGGTATATATTACCCGTGAATTGGACTTGCTCATAATATAATACTCCGTATGTTTTAAACTTTACTTGATATCGACTGCAAAGTCGATCAAACTTAAGACTGCAAAAGGCATTTATTAGACAATACTCATGCAATGATTTGATAAGAAACCTGGATCCTTCACTCTTCTGTTTCGCTCTTGATGAAACTTGAAAGCTACTTTTGTTCTAAAGTTGCTGCATCAAATAGTCACAAGTTTTATCTCCTAACCATCCCAAGTAAAAATACATATAGATATAGGACGAAAACAATCATTTCTTCATCCTCTTAATGTAGTTCCTGATGTCTCTTTGAGTAATAGCATTCAGACCCTGCTATCTTTGAGAACCTAGTTCACCAACTGGTTTTCAGAAATACTACCAGTAACCATGTTATATGTTGAAGCCTTTTATAGTACTTTTAGTATGACCTTTTTCATCCAGGATGGTTAAATTTCGGCATTTTCATTCACGCCATTTAATGGCTTTGATCGAATTTTATCAGTTGCCAGCTCGACATCTCCTTCATTGCTAGTTTCCTTGACCTCCTCCAAAGGTTTGCAAGTATAGTACCATGCACATATTACATAATATATTAGATTTACTACTTGTATACCAGTCACCAGCCAGTAATAACAATCCAATCTGCCCCTGTTGAGGTTCCGATTAGGAAGCCAGTTTCTTTCTTTCCCCGTGTATTTGTGAACTAGCGATACCATGAAAGTGCCAATATAACTTCCAATTGAGATTGCTAGTGAATAAAGCGCCACTGATGTACTTCTCATGCTCTCAGGGGATTGATCATAAAGAAACTCCAAGTGCCCTACAGACATAAATACTTCAGCAACCCCATGTAAGACAAACTGAGGAATTAACCAAAAGACACTTATTGGTACAATAGCAGTGGGCTTGTCAAGCAAATGGTGTTCTGCAGCCACTGATTTCCGCCTCAACTCAACTAATGCTGCAACGATAGTAGCAATAATATTGACTAAAAAGCCTACGCCCATTCTTTGCAAGCAAGTGATTCCAACAGGATTCCCCGTAAACCTACGAGCAATAGGAACAAACACCCGATCGTACACAGCAAGACCTATGAGTACGGTCAGCACACTGAAGATTGACAAACTAGCAGGAGGAATTTCAAAAGACTTAGAGATATGCCGATTCATGCTGCGTGCCTGAAGGATGGTAAAACTCCCTTGATGTGAATGTGAAGTGACAAGCAAAATTCCAGCAGCCCAGATTGGTAACATGCGTATGATCGATTTTAGCTCCTCAACTCTGTGGACAGTAGCTATCCTCCACAAATTTGGGGAATCTGAATCTTTTGCATCAGCTTCAGTCACTATAGCAGCTCTATCAAACCACCTTTCAAACAAAAAAGTAGAATGTTGATACATTATTTCTTAAGTAAAACTCATGGAACTGTAGAAGATTAGACGGCTATTTCATCATTACCTGTACTGATTCGTATGCACAAGTCTTCCGTTGTATGAAATGCCTTCATCAAGCTCCCTATTATTATATAAAAGACTAGGGTCTTCCGGTGGAACAACTTTTCTCTTCTTCGTGGCAGCGACTATAACTTGAGCCAACCTAACTAATGGACTGCCTCCTGGTTTTACTTTGTTATAAAGAGGAGAGCCTACTACAAAAGCTATAATGGAAAGAGCCATGGCCATGGTTGGAAGTCCAAGACCCCAACCCCAACCTACGTGATCCTGGATATAAACAACTACCGTAAGAGCAGTCAATGTCGCCAATCCCATGCAGAAGTAGTACAAATTGAAGAAGTTCCATCCTCGAGCCTCTGTTTTTGCTTTAGACATGTCAAACTGGTCTGCAGCAAAGGTTACCACACAAGGCCTTATGCCACCACTTCCAATAGACGTGAGAAGCAGACATAGGTAGAGGACCCAAAGTTGACTGCTAGTGGCTTCCGTGCAGTTCTCTTGAGTTGGACACGCTGGGGGACGGAGCTGTGGCAACACTGCAGATGTGGTGATGCTTACCATTCCCTGTTGCAAGATTACTCGTAGTCAATTGCGAACCCTTGTAATCATTGGCGGACCCAGTGCAATCTTGTTTAGCAAGTCTAACTAGATTACTCCTATGTTATCGAGTTAAGAGAGAGATACCAGTTCATAGATTAAGGAGCCAACAATAATTGTCCAGAAGCGGCCAGCAAAAGAGTCAGCAATCAAAGCACCAATGAGAGGTGTTAAACTTGAAGTTCCGCCAAAATTAGTGAGAATGTTGGAGGCTTTTACAAGCGGCAAGTTTAGCTCGGCAGTCAAATATGTTATCATGTTGGCGTGAAAACCAGTACCCGCAAATCTATCACATATTTCATTTGCTGCCATAGATAGATTTCAATAACAAAAAAAAAAAAAAAAAACTCCATAATTAGTTCAATGAAGAATTGTTATCTTACAAAGAAGGTTTTGGAAACCAAAAGTATGCTGCACTAACATAATAGCATAATGCCTAGCATCAACATGTCCCCGTGAACGCAGTCTTACCCTTATTTGCTAACACCAAAAAGGAGTTGTCTTCCGTGTTACTAATAGAATTTTACTACATGATAATTCTGAAATCATTATCAAAAACCAAATGTCTCGAAAACACAAATCGAATGAAATACACATAGACACACACACACACAATGAGATCCTACATTTTATTTTAACTTGAAAAACGAAAAACACGAAAACTATGAACAAGATTTGTAATAAAGAGGTATCTTTAAGTTGCGAAGTTACCAAGGATGAAGGGCATTGTTCTAAGCCCTCCACGCTTTTTTTTGTCATGGTTGCTCCTCTTCCCCTTCTCCTTCATATCATCATCTTCATCATATCGTGTTTTCATTTCGGAATGTTCCATGGATTTTGCTGATTGGTCCATAGAGCTAGAGCTGGTTAAGATGAACTAGTTACACTACTCTTGTCAATTTATATTGGAATGAGTTGAGTGGAGCTGCTGGCTGGACCAAAATTTGACTACCCAGCTCAGTGTCTGCATATACACGTGTATATGCTATGTAGTAACTGCAGGCATTCTTGGTGTCCATAGTACACACGTATATAATACAGGGTAACCCTTAGAGATGGAATGCTGAGAGGGGCAGTCACGGCATTCTTCCTGCTGCTCACACTTTATTCTTATCACTTGAACATAACAATTTTCCTATTTACAAGTCCGTTCATCCACATTTACTGATTGTATTTGTAGGCATAAGGGATCGATCATGAAATTTACTACATTTTCATCAATAAATTAATCAATTTTGTTCCAGAGCCGGCAATTTCGTATACGACACGAAAATTATGGGTTTGGGTTGACCTTTGTGGTACACGAACACGAAAGTAAACGGATGAATTTAGTGTCAGTTTTGGGTTTACCCTTAGGTACACGAAACGAAAATATACGAAATAAATAAATATTTAAATAATTTTATTAAAATTATATGAATACATATTATAAAATGATATTTTATATATAATTTTTACATAAGCTAAATACAAAATAGTTTCAAATTTTAGTTTCACATGACTTAAGCACACTTCTTTCTTTATTACATATTGACTTAAGACTCGATTAGTAAAAAATTAATATTTTAAATATTTTTATTTTTATTCAAAAATTACACGAAACACAACACGAAACGTACACGAAATGAAGGTACACGAAACGAAACGAAACGAATTCTTAACGAGTCGGTTTTGGATTTAGCATTACGTACAAAAAATACAAAAGTACATGACACGAAAATATACGAAATGAACGAATTGTCAGCTCCTAATACATGCATTTACAACTTGCAACATTTCATTTTGCAGTGCATTAAATATAAGTTTTCTTGAAATTGTCGAAAATTAATCATTACTTACACATAGTAAGAAGGAGAACATAATTGGCATAATGCCACAGTGCCAACCTCGAACCACGCTCATCCACAAGTAACAGTACATGAATGGATTATATTGTTTATATAGAATACTGACAAAGAACATAGTTGTAAATACTTGTTAATTAATTTGTTGGGTACATGATGCATTAATGCTACAGAAAAACTTTAATATTTTAATCTCAAAGATAAAGAAAAAGAAATTACAAAAGCTATCATGCTACAAGAAAAAGTTGGAGGAAAGTCATTACTTTTTACCTATTTCCAGCTGATAAATATCCAGCAAAAAAGCTACAACATTCCAAAATTTAAAGTAATTATACCCATCATTTTTTTCCACTAAACTCATTTTATTATCTAATTATTCCATTAATTTACTTATTTTTCTTATTTTTCTCTGCTACTTTACATTTTTTTTTTAAACTCAACAAATACATTTTTATCAACACTAAGACTAGCTAGCATACTCCTGACAAAAGGGCAAAAAAGAAAGAAAAAAAAACTAGCTAGCACACTACAGAAAAAAAAATTAAAAAAAAGGACTAGCAAGCATACTACAATAGAGCTGTAATTCGGGCCGAGCCGGGCGAGTTCGAGCCGAGTAGTTATTCGAGCCGAGTTTTTTTTCACGAGCCGAGCCGGCTCGTTTAGCTAAACGAGCCGAATTTTCTGCCCGAACTCGGCTCGTTTAACTAAACGAGCCGAGTCGAGCCGGCTCGTTTATAAACGAGCCTATTTAAACGAGTCGAGCGAGCCGAAATAACACTTAAACGAGCCTAATTTTCTACCCGAACTCGGCTCGTTTAATTTCACGAGCCGAGCCGAGCCGGCTCGTTTAATTAAACGAGCCGGAACCTCTACCCGAGCTCGGCTCGTTTAACTAAACGAGCCGAGTCGAGCCACCTTAAACGAGTTCGAGCCGAGCGAGCTCGCGAGCCGCTCGGCTCGAATTACAGCCCTAGACAAAGTGCTGACTGCAAACTTCGTTAAAATTTTATAGAAATCGAACATTTTGGGAATTTTTTTTTAAAATAATCATTAACGATGATGTGAAAAACTTAGTATATTTATATCTATTATTTTATAAACACTTACTATTTCATTCTTGTTGTGGAATAAAAACTAGGTTACGATTTGTATTTAATGCTAGGGTTGGTGAGCTTTGAGCTTTAATGGCTGTTTCCGTGTTCGGGATTAATCGGTCCTCACAGAGTGCCTACGTATCTCGTATTGAGAATCAAGCCAAGACGTAGTTCTAGGTGATGGTGCCCTCAGGGCTATGGCGACGAGGGCTCACCTAGGACGTAGTGGCTTGTATGTCCTTATTCGATGATTGAGCCAAAACGTAGTTCTGAGAATGAGGGGCCATACCCTTTATATAGGCTGAGAAGCCTTAGAATCGTAGTTGGGTTAGGTGACTTGGTGGGCAAGTCACCGCCTAGAAGAAGGTTCCAGATCCTAGTATGTAGGAATCAGTTTCCATGTTGAAATGTGTATCTTGGAGGCTAAGTCAGGCAAGAGTAATATCCTTGTTTGACTCTTATTGCTGAGCTGGTTATTACCCTTAATATTAATTACGAAATTAATATTATAAATAGGGTTTGGGCCCACCTGGTGGGCCCCACATTTGGACCATTCTAGGTCTAATTAATGCCACATTAAATATGTCTTTAGGGCTTATTTTTAGCCCATATCATTTGCCCCCCAACTTCTAGGAAAACTGATCAGGTTTTCCTTGAAGTTTTAACGGCCTTTCCGAGACTTGGGTCAGGTTTTATTGCTCTTACGCTAGTACTTTCAACAGTATCATCTTAATGTAAAGCGTGGAGCGACCGACGCATTTAAAACGATGTTGAACGACACTAAACGGTGTTAAACGGCACTACACAGCGCTAATCAGCCTTAAACAACGTTTAAACAGTGTTAAACGATGTTAAATGGCATAAAACGGCACTAACGACACTAATCAGTGCTAATCGGTGCTTAAACAGCACTACACGGTGCTAATCGACACTAATCTGTGCTAACATGCACTAATCGGTGCTTAAACAGCACTACACGGTGCTAATCGGCACTAATCTGTGCTAACATGCACTAATCGGTGCTTAAACAGCACTACACGGTGCTAATCGACACTAATCTGTGATAACATGCACTAATCGGTGCTTAAACAGCACTACACGGTGCTAATCGGCACTAATCTGTGCTAACATGCACTAATCGGTGCTTAAATAGCACTACACGGTGCTAATCGGTACTAATCTGTGCTTAAACGGCACTAATCTGTGCTAACATGCACTAATTTGTGCTTAAACAGCACTACACGGTGCTAATCGGCACTAATATGTGCTTAAACTGACCTCGTTTTAGTACTGAAAACCATCCGAGATTCACTGAAAAAGTCGAGATTCAGGACTGAAAACTATCCGAGGTTCGTTGAAAAAGTAGGGATTCAGGACTGAAAACTATCTGAAGTTCATTGAAAAAGTAGGGATTCAGGACCACGAACTGACCCGTGATTGGCCGGATCTAGGGCCAGCTCGTGGTCGGCCGAAGGGCTCGAATCCAAGGTGATCGGCTGAGAGGTGACTTGAATCCAAGGTGATCGGCCGAAGCCCCTCCAGAGGGGGTGGTCGCCTCCAAGGTGGTCGGCCAGGAGGTGGTCGGCCGCGGCCCTTCGTGCGTCATGGTCGATTGCCTCTCGGTTAGCTAGGCGATCCGGACGTGAAAACCCTCCGTGGTCTTCGAGGATCAAGAATCTTGATCTTGATTTCAAGTTACTATCTTGGTCATTCGTGACTTCATTATCTTAAGGATCAAGAATCTTGATCTTGATCTTAAGTCGTCAGGGATCTAGGATTCAAAATCATCCGTGATCCTAAGGATCAAAAACCTCGATCTTGATCTTAAGTCGTCAGTTTGGTCCTTCGTGACTTCTAGGATCAAGGATCTTGATCTTGATCTCAAACTTTTATTTTGGTCATTCATGACTTCTAGGATCAAGGATCTTGATCTCAAACTATTATCATGGATCTAGGATCTAAAATCATCCGTGATCTTAAAATTTTGGATCTCGGACCTAAAATCATCCATGTTCAAACGGCGCTAATCGGCGCTAAACGGCACTAAGCGGTGCTAGCGACACTAACGGCACTAAATGGTGCTAAATTTTAACTTCGGCTTCATTCGTGCCTTGGCTCAGAATTGAAAATCAGTCTTGGTATGTTGATGGAGGTGTTTGCTATGCCTTGAATGGTTTCGTGAACCTTGAACTCAAACGACTTGTTTCTTAATCTTCGTGACCTTCCGGGTTTTAACTTGTTTGCTGAATCCTTGGTCTTAAGGTTATCATCAACCCTTGACTCTCATTCTTGTGATGAAGTTCTTTAGTCCTTACATCATCCTTGTTTCTCATGGAGGAGGTCTTCCTTCTCGGTTGATCATTCAGGTAGTTCACTTGCTCCTTAGCACTTGACTTTAGGCCTGGTATGCCTTTGTTGGTTTTCAACCCTTTAGCTTGATTCTAGGTTTCCAACCTTATTTTCTTATGCACATATAACCTTTCTTAGGTCTCAACTTGATTGACGACTCTTGGTTCGAGTCCTTAAACTCAAACGACAAGCTCGATTGGAGGCAGACAGCCTTGTTGGCCATCGAGGCTTAAATTTTGTGTCGTGATTTGAGATTCAAGATTTTAAGTATGGAATGACAAAGGACCTCTTATCTCAACATTCTCACTAATAGTTTCTGTGCTTTCAAGGCATTATCAGGGAGCCAACCAGTCTCAAGATGAGCTTTGAGAGGGTCTATCCTTCAGCTTACACCAACTGGTGCTACTAATTTCGAATCGATGGTGGGGTCTTCAGGACCTGGAAGTAAAAACTCTCTGCATAATTTTCTATCTCAGAAGAGGTGAACTTAAATAGGGCATCGGCCTTAATGTTCTCATTTCTTGGAATGTGCTCCTCATAGCGCTCATCATACTGAGTCATATCAGCCTTCACAACTCTCAAATACTTTGTCATAGTTTCATCCTTAGCTTCACCATTCACTTGCGAGACTACCAGTCTTGAATCTCCAAAAACTTTGAGGTTCTTGACCCTCAGTATTCTGGCCAAGCCCAATCCGGCTGTCAAGGCTTCACATTCAGCTTCATTGTTGGTAGTAGGAAAATCTAACTTCAAATCATACTCAACTATGAACCCATCGGGGCTTTGCAAAACCAAACCTGCACCACTACATTTTGTTTTTGATGCTCCATCAAAATAGAGCACCCAATATTCCTTAATATTCCTTCTGATCAGGTACAAGCTCTTCATCTTTATCCTCACTTCTAGGGGTGGTTACTATCTCCTGCCCCCCGACTTCTTGGTTGCGAATGGTACATTCAACCACGAAGTCAGCCAATGCTCGAGCCTTGATGGCTGTCTGAGGTTTATATGTGATGTCAAATTTTCCAAGTTCGATCGTCCACTTGGCTAGCCTTCCACCGGCCTTCGAGCTGTGCAAAATATTTCTCAACTGCTGGTCCGTCAGGACTTTAATCTTGTGTGACTGAAAGTATGGTCGTAGCTTCCTCTAAGCTGTTATCAATGCCAATACAAACTTCTCAATGGGAGAGTAATTTAACTCAGCCCCGTGCAACACCTTGCTCACATAATAGATGGGTTTCTGAACCTTCTTCTCTTCTCGAACAAGAACAGCACTCAATGCTTGTTCAGATACCGCCAGGTATAGATAAAGAGTCTCCCCAGGACTAGGCTTGGCCAACAACGGGGCTTTAGCCATGTATTTCTTCAACTGTTCAAAGGCCTCTTGGCTCTCTGTGGTCCACTCAAAATTTTTCACCTTCTTCAATGCCTGAAAGAAAGGCAAACACTTGTCACCAGACTTGGAGATGAATCTCCCTAGGGCCGCAACTCGGCCAGTTAGCTTATGTACATCCCGTATAGAGCGAGGTGGCTCCATATCCAGAATTGCCTTGATCTTATCCGGGTTGGCTTCTATGCCTCTCTTGGAAACCATCAATCACAAAAATTTTCCTGATCCAACACCAAAAGCACACTTGGTTGGATTCAACATCATCTTGTGGTGCCTCAGCACTTCGAATGCCTCTCTGAGGTGTTTGATATGGTCAGCCTTGAGTAGGCTCTTGACTAACATGTCATCAACATAGACCTCCATGGTTTTTCCAATCAGATGGGCGAATATCTTATTCACCAATCGTTGGTAGGTAGCTCCTGCATTCTTTAGACCAAAAGCCATAACAAGATAACAGAAAACACCAAAGTCAGTTACGAAAGATACCTTTGGGATGTCATCCTTGTGCATCTTAATCTGACTATAACCACTGAAACCATCCATGAAACTCAACATCTCATGCCCAGCTGTGGCATCTATCAGGGTGTCAATCCTTGGCAGGGGGAAGCAATCCTTTGGGCATGCGTCATTTAAATCAGTGAAGTCGATACACATTCTCCATTTTCCATTTGCATTCTTAACCATAACAGGGTTAGCTAACCATTCAGGAAACTGAATCTCTTCACTAAACCCAGCCTCTAAGAGCTTGTCAACTTCTTGTTTAATGGCCTCCTGCCTTTCAGGAGCAAAATTCCTTTTTTTCCTGCTTTATTGTCTTCCACCCAGGATCAACATTCAACTTATGAGTTATGAGTTGGGGATCAATCCCTGGCATATCAGCTGCTGTCCAAGCAAACACATCACTATTTTCCTATAAGAATGCTATCAACTCTCCCTTAAGAGGTTCTTGTAGAGAAGCTCCTATATAGGTAACTTCTCAGCTCGCTTGGCCGTCATGGCTTCAATGTTTGTCTTGGTCTTGGGTGTTGAACGTCGATGTTCGAAGGTTGAACGCCAAAGTTTGAAATCAAGGGTTTTCAATCTCAAGGGTGTTTTAAATCACCGAAATATCTATCAGAGCTACCGGTCCAAGGCCAGGGGGATTCTGGTTAGCCCCACGAGGTCTTGAACCTTCTCTAGGAGGTTTTCAAAATTACATATTGGTTTTCAAGTCAACATGAAGTTTCAACCTTTGGATCTTAATTAGAGGTTCATGACCCCCTCAAGTTTGGCCTTCATGACTAATCTTGGCCTTCATGGCTAATCATGGCCTTCATGGCTAACAGCTTCTGTTCTTCAACCTAGGATTCGGGGTTGATTCCTCGATTTAGATTTCGATAAATGCAATCCTGTTGGCTTCTTGCCTTTTAAACTTCTGAGACGAGAGCTTGCTTAAACTTCTTAATCCTTGCTTAAGGTTATCTATTGGCCTTCATCCTTGGATCCTTAATCCAGGTACTTAATAAGTATTGAAGAGTAGCTAGTCCTTAACATCCTCGGCCTTTCATGGCTTTGACTGTTGCATATGGCTTTTATCTTCTTTTCTTTTATTCAGGGTCCTTTACAGGCTTAAACTCTTACTTGGTTACATTGTAACCCAACTCTTGACCCTTCAGGATCTTCACCTATGCATTTGTTTGTTTTCCATTCGTGTATTCTTTTATTTTCGGTACTTTGTCATCCTTGACTTGCACTCATCGGGTGCTCGGAACATAAAATCACTCAATCAATGAATGGAAATCAAACTTGCATTAATAACTTGAAATGGGTTTAACCCTTACATAGTAATACTGTCCTACTCGGAGCAACATGCTCTGCAATGGTTTCAATGAACCTTATTTCTGCTTCTACTAGATGAAGCTAAGTCCTACTAGGATAACTTGAGCCCATCGGGGCATTGCAAGACTAGGCCTGCATCACTTGCTTTTGTTTAACTTGATTTTGTTTAACTTGATTTTGTTTTTGATGCTCCATCAAAATAGAGCGCCCACCATTCCTTCTGGTCTCATCATTCTTATTCTGAAGTTCACTTCCTGCTTGGGGTACTACCTCCTGCCCCCCGATTTCTTGGTTACCAATGGTACATTGAACCATGAAGTCAGTTGATGCCTTAGCCTTAATGGCTGTTCGAGGCTTATGTGTGATCTCCTCTACTGGCCTTTCTTGGTGCTCCTTATCACTGCGGACATTCATGTCTTCAATCGGAAGGACCTGCCCCCCGACTCCGTCAGGCCTTAACGAGGCTACATAACAACTTCGTGCCATCTTTTAATCACCTTTATGTTCTCCAACACCATTCCTGGTCGAAAACTTGATTTTCATATGGTAGGTTGAGGCTACAGCCGTGAACGCATGAAGTCCAGTCCTTCCAAGGATTGCATTATAAGTCGAGGATGCCTTAATCACCAGAAAATTCAGCATCTGGGTAGCCTCCTTAGGTTCTTGCCCAATAGTCATGGGTAACTGAATAGTTCCTTCAACTTTGGACTCTACCCCATTAAATCCGTAGATTGGCATATTGGTTGGGGTAAGCTGAGAGTCGGTGTATCCCATCTTTACAAACGCATCATGAAACAGAATATCAACAGAAGCTCCATTGTCTATCAAGACTCGCTTCACTTCTGAGTTCCCAATCACAGGGGTTATAACCAACGGGTCATCATGAGGGAACTTCACCCCTTCCAAGTCTGAGTCATCAAAACCAATCACTGTTTCAGTCCTAGCATGTTTCGGGGCTTCTCCCACAATGTGCATCACCTCTCTGGCATAAGCCTTCCGAGAATTCCTTGTTATGCCGGCCACAGTCGGGCCTCCTGAGATCATGTTGATTACTGGCCCTCAGGGCTGTGGGTTGCGATCTTGATCGTCATCCCTCCTATCATACTCTCTTCTCTGATTACCACGGTCGTCACCCTTAGTGAAGTGGCTCAGTTTCCCTCTACGAATCAAAAACTCGATCTCATCTTTGAGTTGCTTGCAATCATTAGTGTCATGCCCCACATCTTTGTGGAATCTGCAATACTGATTCTTGTTTCTCTTTGCGGGATCACCCCTGAGTGGCTTCGGCCATCGGAAATCCTTATCCTTCTCAATGTCCAACAAGATTCGACTCCTAGGAGTATTCAACCTTGCATACTCAGTGAACCTTGGTCCTCGGTTCTTTTTAGGGGCATAGTCGGAGTCCTCGGTAGTTCGGGGATACTTGTCCCTAGCATCATACTCCTGGTCATCATACTCCTGGTCTTGCTTTCGCTTCTTGGAGTCGTTGTTACCTCCTCCTCCACTTACTGTGGCTTCTTTCTTCATGCTATCTTCAGCTTTAATGTACTTGTCAGCCCTTCGTTGGAGCTCAGCCATGTTTTCAGGAGGATGCTTTGCCAATGACCTTTTAAAGAATAGATCAGTGGTTCCGTGTTCCAGGGCTACCATGGCCACCTTATTCTCCAAATCAGTGATATTCAACGTCTCTTTACTGAACCTCTTGAGGTAATCTCTCAGATTTTCATTCTTTCCTTGTACCACATACATAAGAGATGCAGAGCTTTTCTCATGAACTCTCCCGCTGATAAACTGACTAACAAAGGCAGCACTTAACTCCTTGAAAGAGCCAATTGAGTTTGTAGGCAACCGGCTGTACCATCTTTGAGCCATGCCCGACAAAGTTTGAGGGAACGCCCTGCACTTCAAAGCGTCACTTGCAGGCTGCAACAACAGTGCGTTTGAGAATGTCCTAACGTGGTTTGCGGGATCACCTGTTCCATCATAAGCCTTAATTGTCGGCATCTTAAACTTCTTTGAGATACGAGCATTCATCACCTCCTCAGTGAACGGGGGTGTGGGATCATCATGATCCCCAAGTGGCATAAGATCCTTGGGGTTGCTCCTGGGGGTTTCCACCCTCGTTGTTCTTCCAGTTGGGGTGTCAGCCCTTCTCTGCCTTCTTGAAGACCTCTCCAGATCTATAAATGGAATCGGTCCCGAGGTTGGAGGAGGCTGATTTTGATTCAACCTAGCTTGTTCTCTCGCAATATTTTCTTTTATCCTTAAAATCTCGGCCTCATGAGCCTTGATTCTCTCAGCAGCTGTCAGAGGGGGTCCATCATGGATAGTTTGTGTTCTCCTTCTTGGTTCTCTGCTAGCACGTCGCCTCCTCGGGGCTTCATCACGATCATCATCATCAGACGATGAATCATCAGTATAGGGACCAGAGTAGTCACGATACTCTCGATCTCGGATATGCAGGGCATGACCACTTGATCCAGCTCCTTGAGTAGGAGGGTAGTTAGGCAGCCCATACATTGGGTTGGTATTCACGGGGAGATCCGTAGTGTGGATCTGGACCCCTTGTGGAGGGTTGTTGGGATCTACAATCAAGGAAGAAACCACCATCTGAAGGGGATTAGTCCCTGGATTTGTGTGGACGATCGGAGGTAACGTACTCTCAACATGGGAAGTCGTCCCTAAGGGTTGAGAAACTTGATGTTGAACGATCGTCCCGGTTGTTGGGGGCACCGGATGCGTGGTGGGCGGAGCAGAGATGAAAGGAATAGGATCGGTGGTAGTCAACGTTGTTCTTCGTGTTTGAACCATGGTTGATGTCTTTTTCCCACAGACGACGCCAAATGTTGTGGAATAAAAACTAGGTTACGATTTGTATTTAATGCTAGGGTTGGTGAGCTTTGAGCTTTAATGGCTGTTTCCGTGTTCGGGACTAATCGGTCCTCACAGAGTGCCTACGTATCTCGTATTGAGAATCAAGCCAAGACGTAGTTCTAGGTGATGGTGCCCTCAGGGCTATGGCGACGAGGGCTCACCTAGGACGTAGTGGCTTGTATGTCCTTATTCGATGATTGAGCCAAAACGTAGTTCTGAGAATGAGGGGCCAGACCCTTTATATAGGCTGAGAAGCCTTAGAATCGTAGTTGGGTTAGGTGACTTGGTGGGCAAGTCACCGCCTAGAAGAAG
Source organism: Kitagawia praeruptora (assembly GCA_037693485.1). Taxonomy (NCBI): domain Eukaryota; kingdom Viridiplantae; phylum Streptophyta; class Magnoliopsida; order Apiales; family Apiaceae; genus Kitagawia; species Kitagawia praeruptora. Next base: position 101,186,606 of record CM075345.1, read on the forward strand.
GTTCCAGATCCTAGTATGTAGGAATCAGTTTCCATGTTGAAATATGTATCTTGGAGGCTAAGTCAGGCAAGAGTAATATCCTTGTTTGACTCTTATTGCTGAGCTGATTAAGTAATATTATAAATAGGGTTTGGGCCCACCTGGTGGACCCCACATTTGGACCATTCTAGGTCTAATTAATGCCACATTAAATATGTCTTTAGGGCTTATTTTTAGCCCATATCAATTCTATCGAGAGTATTTGTATACAAAGATAATGCAAAAAATAAGGAACATCATGTACTTAGGAAATATTTCTTGAGATAATGATTCTTTGAATGTGTTACTTATTTCCCTTATTTATTTAAAAAATTAAAATGAATGATAAGTTAATATTTAAGTGTAAATGATTTGATTTATTTGTTACATGTATTTGGTCAGATCCTTATTGTCTTAAATAAAATTGTAACGTACTAATTTATTGTTTAATTTTTCTTAAAGTTGAACAGAAGTACAAGTTAAACCTCGATTAAGTAATATCCGATAAAGTAATAATCTCGCTTAAGTAATAAATTTCGTCGGTCCCAACTTGGGCCAGTAGTATTGTAAAGTAATATTCTCGCTAAAAGCATAAGATAATAAAAAATTAGAAAGTCATTAAGGGCCCAAGTAATATGTAAAGTAATAATTCCAGAATTATATATATATATATATATATATATATATATATATATATATATATAGTGGCCTATATATATAATGTATATGAGTTACAAAATTTAATTCTTTTTAAAATATAAATCTTGTTTCTTCTTTCCACCAAAACCAAAATTAACCTCATCCTTGACTTTATGTAAAGCATATATAATTACTGGTATGTTTTGCTCGTGTTATAACAAGTAATTGTTCAAAGTATTGATGAAATTCTATCATGTTAATATTATCATTTAATATTATATTGTATGTTCATGAATTTATATTTTAGAATTACAATAAACTTGATGATTGAGTTTCTATACGATGTACAAAACATATGTTACATGTATCTAGTGCAATTTTTTATATGCATGAATCTAGTTTTTAGATATAACTAGCCGATAACCCGTGCGAAGCACGGATTGTGATAAATTATCTTAAATTCCAAATTTTTAACTTTTTTAAATGAATAGAATCTTGAACCACCAAGTTGTATATAATAATATATTCTCGACTTTTATTTCGATTGTTAGTTAATAGACTCCTATTATATAACTTCAATGACAAATTAAATTAATATTTAATTTTATTATTTTAATTAATTAAATTTATATAACTTATCTTTGGTAATATAAGAATAGTTATATTATTAATTGTATTTATTATTAATTTTTATAGATATATTTTAAATATTAATAAATGGAGCCCTAAGTCCTATATTCCCGACTTTATTTCAATTTTTAGTTAATAGACTCCTATTATATAACTTCATTATTAAATTAAATTAATATTTAATATTATGATTTTAATTAATTAAATTGATTAATATTTAGTGGCATACCGCTGTATACATGGCATACCGCGGTATACATTAATTAATTAATTAATTAATTGGCATACAGTATTTTAGTTGAGAGAGGACTTGTTTCATTAGTAGTTCTTATTCTTATTGGTCTTCTATACACTTAAAAAACAGTTTTTAAAGTAAGTTCAAATAGTAAAATAAGTTATTATTAATTAATTAATTGGCATATCGTGCATACCGCGGTATACATGGCATACCATTCAAAAGGGTTTCTGCTTTTAATAAAGAATATAGATTAATCATAACAAAAGTAATTTTAGATCAAATACATTGCATGTGAATGATTCTTGTTTTTAAGCATAAAGTATTGTTATACATAAACATAAAAATTTGGTAAAGTAATAAAATGTTACTTTATCGATAAAGTAATAAAATATTATTATATCGATAAAGTAATAAATTCGATAAAGTAATATTTTTTTCCGATCCCAAGAGTATTACTTTAAAGAGGTTTAACTGTAAGTGCTACGTGAACCAAAAAAACGTCAAGTGAAAAAAAATGATTTTTTTTTTAGTATCTACGAGCCAAAATTTTGAATCACTAATTTTTTTGGAAAAATGGTTAAAATCAATAAAAATGGATCTTATAGAAAAGAACAACAAAAATTGATGGAAAATTCGATAAAAATGATGAAAAAATTCACGTAGACAGAAATCACAGTAAATTGGAGTATGGATGATGTAGTTGCTCACGTAAATTAAGAAAAAGATAAAGGGGGTTTGGAAGTTAGTAGGGGTGAAAACGAGTCGAATATGTGCGAACACTAGTATGATCAGATTCGGCTCGAATTTATAATTATTCTTTCGGATCCGGTCCGGATTCGAATTAACATGTTTATATTTTGCTCAGATTCGACTCAAATTCGAATATAAATGTTCATATTTGATTCGGTTCGACTCGATTTTGTACCGAGCTACTCGTTTTTCGATATTCGAATTCGAATTCGTTCAAATTAATTTTAAAAAATTAAGCATATCGGAATAATTATTTACAAAATACCAAAATATGTTAATTTGTAGAACATTACTTTAATATATATATTTCATATACAATATATAATACATACATAACTTACGAATTTTAATCGAATACGTACATTATCGAGTACTCTAAAATTATTCGAGTTATTCTGTATGAAAATGAACGAATACCGAAGTGGTGAGATTCGACTCGAATTCGTTCGAATTATAAAATAAGATTCGAATTTGCTCGTTTATTGTACGAATATGAATGATATTCGTTTTTAACGAATCGAATCTGAATTCGAACCCGGATTACTCGGATTCGTTTTCAGCCCTAGAAGTTAGAGATTTTGGGTGAAATTAGAGGTTTGGGGTGGATTAGAGGTTTGATCAAATGAAACGTGTGAGTGTTTGGTTGTTAGAGTTTTGAGTTAGTGCTTTGGGATCAAAAAGCTAATTTTGAAAAAACTCATTTTAGGAACTTTTTCAATTAAAGGTTTGCTACGTGTCACAAAAAGTTACTCAAAAAGCTATTTACCAAACACTTTTATTCAAAATAGCTAATTTAAATTAGCTAATCAAAACAGCTAATTCAATCCGCTAGTCAAAACAGCTAATTCAATCCGCTACAGCTAACAGCTACTTCCTCTGTGCCTTAATATATTTCTCTTTTTTACTTTTTTTTACTTTTGTTACTATTCATTATAAGCGATTGATTACTAATTTACGTATAATTTATAAGATAAAATATAATCATGAATGATCTTGTTGGATTCGTATTTATGAGTACTTTAATACACTAAAGTTTTTATATTTAGTACTAATACGAAATTCAAGATATTAACAATCAATAGTGTACGTTGACAAACGTATTTTTAAAAAGAGGAAACATATTAATAGACGGAGGAATATTAGTAATTGCCGAACAGAGCCAAAACCAAACTAGATAGAGGATAGTGGGTGGGCGACAGTAGATCTCTGCATAAATAATTGTGACCATACCTACACTACACTACAGTCTAGTAGCCTACCATCCGTGAGTGCTTTATTTTTTTTTGTTTTTATCGATTAATTCTAGCATTTTCCATATTTAAAACTCCCAAGTCCTAACCAATACCTCTTGTTCATTTCAAACTCTTTCGACATAGTTTGCTTAAAATTGTAACACAAATATTGAAAACTATACATTATCATCCAGGTACATGTCACAGTATCTCCGGATCAGTATTTTTTTATGTATAGAACATGCTGGTGCAGATTCTGTACAAATAAATATCCGCAAACTGGAATAATTGACATTTACTATAGAACAGTTTATCCTTAAACTAATCAACATTCCAAAGTCCAAAATAACAATTGTTGCGGTGCAGGCAGTGTTAATCCAGTTTTGGTGAGAACATGTCGAAAAGGCGCATGCAGAAGCAGAGGCTCATATAATATAATGCACATAGGTCTGTAACAGATCATTGAAGATGAATCATGTTTGGTTCACATAAATTTTGCAGCAGAGAGGAGTTAGCTATCAGATTTAGACATGCCCGAGTGCGTACCCTGTTGTATTGACAACAACATTTGACTAGGTCTCTAGTTCTGCGTCTGTGGTGCCTAAACATACTGGACCATTACATTACACTGCCGTGTTTCTTTACGTGTTTTCGTGTCTCCAGAATACACCATACTCACTTTGATGCTGGTATATTATCATAGTATAGTATGTCAAAATTCAGAGATCAGCTCGTAGTTGTGAAACCGACAGAGACGCGCACTTCACCGACTAGCAGTGAGTAGTGACAAAAGTAGTAACAGGCTCGTAGCTGAAAAGACGGAACTCAAAGACCTTGAGCTTCAAAACTCCAATTATTGAGGCCTAACTTACCTATCAAAACAGATATTGTGCCCAAAATTCGCCTTGGGCTTGATTTAAGGCCCATTAAGGTCACAAGTTTGAGTAATGTGGATATGGATGGATAGGCTGGACTAGATATGGATGTTTTGGCCCAATATGCCTTGGAAATATACTGAAAGATGAAAGATGAAGATTCTGGCATTTGGTTCGGGGTTCATTCATGCAGGTCTAAACCCCAGATGGAGGTACTGCTGTGTGGGAGGCCTGATAGGGGTTCATACAGGTGAAGGGCTTCCAGGCAGGGGTTCACACTCGTACCCCGACAGTTCGCGGGAATTGGCCCAGCAGCCTCCTAAATTGTAGGAGAACAAATATATATCACTCTAATTGACTTTTGGATAACTCCTAAACATCAGGGACGACCCAACAACCTCTGGAATCGTGGATAATCATCATATATACATGGATTATGTATATATATACGGATATATGATGGAAAATCATATAAATATGAAGATAACTATGGTTTTTTGGAGGGATAACTACTGGATAATCATATCATCTGTGATAATTAACTGGATCAGTTCAGTTGAAGAAGATAAATATAAAACATATGTGATATATACACTGTGTATATATAGGCAGCTGTACAACGGAAGGCCAGGGTTCAGGCAGTGTCCTAAGGGAGCTAGGACTCTTCTTCATCAACAAAATAACCAATGGATCATCATGGTCAGGAGGATAAGGCTTATCAAAACGTGGCTGGGCTATCAACAAGAAGTCCAAAACCCTAGAACTACATGGGACTTGATTCCTATAAATATAGGATATGTAGGCACTTTGCAAGGGTTAGACACATATACACACACCTCTAACACAGTTCTGGGCATCTTCTCCGATTGAGTAGGATTTACTCAGTCACAATCGCCCGGAGACCTGATGTGTAAAATTATGTCTAACCGCAAGCGCACGGTATCAATTGTAGTAGATACTAGCAAATACGGGTTGATTTCTCAAGGAGACAGTTTCAATTTCAATTCAACTATTATCAATTGTTTCTAGTCACAAACGATTTTTATAGAATTTTATTAACTACTAAAACAAATTTAACTATGATTTAAATCAATTAATAATGGGATCTAGGGCAATTCAGGTTCACCATGCTTACACCAAACAAATCACAAAGGTATAGTTTTTTAATGGGATTAAGTAATTAAAGCAATGGTTAATCTTTTTCAAGCATTAACACTCTCAGAATATCTAATGATGCTTCCACAATCACCTTCAATTCCGCTAATTGTATGTAATCCTCTAGTAGTAAAATCTTTCGATCTATTACTCCTATTGCAATCGATTAATCCGTGATATTGCGCAATTACACAAATTAAGAATTAGAACATATCAATCAGAATTACTCTCTACCCATCAATTTACTAATCAAATTAAGCCCAAATCATGGTGCAAACATGGCTCCCCTTAATACCCTAGAATTAAATTACTCACTCATTCTAGGATTAAAACTAACAATAATAATCAAGAAAGCCATAATAAACATGTAATTAATAAGGAGAAGATAAGAAATACCTTAAACCTTTGAATAACGAAGAACAATTAAATCCAAGAATTAAATTGAGCTTGCAAAGATGGAGAGAAGAAAATAAAACCCTAGCTTTTAATATTAAGAACGTATGTAAAAATTGTGTGTAAAAAGATACATCTCCCTAAAATAATATCCTAGATGTGTTTATATAGGCACTCCAAGTCTTGCCCAGCAAGGAAATACCCAAAATAGAGTTAAAATAGAATTTCTGCAAAATACGTTTCCTAAACTGATTCCGTTTTTAAGGAAAATTCGTAGCTGACTTTTCTTCAATATTTCTGGGCCGTTCCAGTTGTATTTGGACATCTGGACCACTTTAGAATGATAGAGAATCTCGTTAGCTTCGCGTGGACAGTAAGATCGTCCAAAACGGATTTCTAGAACTCAAGATATGGCCAAAATCGTAAAAAGGACAAAACTGTAATTTTTCAGCGACTTCTGGGGCACCCTGCACGAGATTGGAGCAGTCTGCACGGCTCCATTCTGCATAAAATCTTCCATTCTGGCGCAGACTGCCTAAAAATGGCGCAGTCTGCCCAGCAACATTCTGATGGATTTTTTTCTTCATTGTTTTTTCGTTTTTAAGCCTTTTCTTCCCGTTCCTTTTGCATGAGCTTCCGTCTTTAATCCTTCTTGACTCATATACTTCTTGGTAGCTGACATTAGCCTCCATTATTCATTCCATATCAAAAATCAACTCCAAAATGACGGAGCTACTCCCTTAATCTCAATTCTTCAACTAAAAATCGTTAAACTCCTTCCAACTTGGTAATTCTTTATTTCCTGCGACAAACTCATCAAAAACTAATTAAATCCACACGATTATTAACAAAAGCACCGTAAATGCGGGAATAAAATCCTATAAAGTATATATAAAATACACTCTATCAAATATCCCCACACTTAGCACTTTGTGCGTCCTCATGCAAACTAACATAATAACAATACTAACTGATTAGTACCACTTCCGTAGGTGATCACGGTTGCGTTTGACATATGCAACAAGTTCTTTAAACCCCTAGGTAGCCCTAGTGGACGAGTAAGGTCTCGTGAGGGTTTATAGTGAATATACCCACAAAATTCATCCAACCATGCAAAAGATTAATGCCAACACAAACACCACACACACCCGTCCTCTCATGCCACTTCAACTTAAGAATCAAAATGAACATGCAATGCCTTGGTGTCTAAAGTGCAAGTATCCACATAGTCTACTCAAAGAAGATGCATAAGATCATAGAAATTCATGTCAAATGTAAGAATAGGTTGGTAAACATGCTAAGCACACAAGAGCACATCTTTGAGACACAACCTGGGATATCCTATGCAAAAGCAACAACTCACCGTTCACTCACAAAAATATTCACTCAAAACAATTGGTAAGTGTTTCACTCAACTCCAACAATATCATAAACATGCTTCGTCCTTGTTATCAAAAGCTAGTAACGGGGCTAGGGACAAGGTATGTCAAGAAAGCCAAAGAAGGTTAAGTCAAAAGCTAGTACCTGACATTGAAATTCAAACAACTCCCATACTTATTAAAACCACTAAATACCTCCCCACACTTGAGCTTTTATTTATAAACAACTTGACTAGTTGAATCAAAGTAGGATCACAAAGAATAAGTATGCTCTCATATTTATTTTTTTTCTTTTTTTTTTCTTTTTTTTTTTTTCAAGAGAGCTTAGTAATAGCAAGAACAATGATCCCATAAATATGATTTCAAACTTCGACTAACAAGCTATGAACCAAACCCCAAATATTCCCCCAAAGTTATGATCATCAATAAAACCCCCCTTTTATGCACACACCTTATCACTCCCTTACGAACAATACTAGCCTTTGACAATTGGGTTCAAATTTAATGTAAGGCTAATACAATAAAAAGGATAATGGCAAGTAATGTGGTGTGTCACCGAAAGAATAAGATTAGGCTCAAAGGGTTAACTAATGGATCATGTATAAATGGTTTGGATATATAGGAAATATGAGGTTATACCTAATTGCCTTTATCATGTTATCATCAATTAATGTCATGCATCTTAAGAAAGACTTCAAGCAAGTGCTAGCAATGCAAACAACATGTGGACACTCAAGCAAACGAAATCATGCAAGAGATATGCATATAGGCTCAAAACTCACTTGGTATGACAAAACATAATCAATCCCAAGTAACAGTCTCTCTAACGCACCTACTTGTACTCAAAGCATATAGACCAAATTACCTTGCACATATTCATGTCATTCTAATCACTTAGCACATTCAATAAGTCTACTAGTTTCTACTTGCTAGTGTACGTGTGTGCACAAGAACATCACATATCACTTCTCAATCAAAAGCATCCATAAACACAAGATTCCTAAGCATGCATGGGTGCATTTACACAAGTAATCTTCACATGGATAGAATTATTTTTGATATTTTTCAATTTTTTTAATTTTTTTTCTTTAATTTTTTTATATACACTACGTATATACACTACGTTAAGAACACCGAGAACACCTCCCCACACTTAAGCACGTCAATGACCTCAATGACTCATTAACTAAACAAAGAAATCTACAATATATAAAACAGAAGGAAAGAAGAACTCCCCTTTGCAAAAGCATGATCCATGGGTTGCCTCCCAAGAAGCGCTTTTTTTTAACGTCGTTGGCTCGACTCAGCTGGTTCAGATCTCCGTGGAGGGGTTGTCAAGATAAATCACTTCCATCTTCCCTACGAATGCACCATCCACATATAATTTAAGGCGTTGACCGTTGACCTTAAATTTTGTTCCATCTAGTCCCATAACTTCAATAGCACCATAAAATTTGACATCGGTGACAGTAAAAGGTCCGGACCATCTTGATTTGAGCTTCCCCGGAAAAAGTCGAAGTCTGGAATTGAACAACAACACCTTGTCACCAACCTAAAAATCTCTTCTCTGAATCATCTTATCATGCATCTTCTTCGTTCTCTCCTTGTAAAGCCGAGAGTTGTCATAAGCATCAAAACGAAGCTCATCTAACTCATTAAGTTGAAGAAGTCTCGCTTGCCCCGCAGCCTTCAAATCCATGTTGAGTTCTTTTATAGCCCAGAAAGCGCGATGCTCCAATTCCACTGGCAAGTGACATGCTTTACCATAGATCAACCGATAAGGAGTGGTTCCTATAGGTGTTTTGTACGCCGTACAATAAGCCCAAAAAGCATCATCTAGCTTCAAATACCAATCTTTCCTTGACTTTGCAACCATTTTCTCCAAAATGCTTTTGATTTGGCGGTTAGAAACCTCCACTTGGCCACTTGTTTGGGGGTGATATGCAAGAGCAACCTTGTGAGTAACGCCATATTTCTTCAATAAAGTTTCAAACTGGCGATGGCGAAAATGAGAACCACCATCACTTATCACTGTTCTAGGAACTCCAAAACGAGGGAAGATAATATTCTTGAAAAGCTTCATAACTACCTTGGAATCATTGGTTACTGATCCAACTGCTTCAACCCACTTGGACACATAATCGACAGCAACTAAGATGTATCTCATCCCACAAGAACTTGGGAAGGGTCCCATAAAATCAACACCACATACGTCAAATATCTCGACCTCAAGAATACCAGTTTGAGGCATCTCATGGCGTTTAGAAATATTACTCGTCCTTTGACATGCATCACACGCTAAACAGAAAGCACGAGCATCCTTAAATAGAGACGGCCAAAAGAAACCGGATTGAAGTACCTTAGCAGCAGTTTTTGAAGGACCATGATGGCCTCCACATGCGAGAGAATGACAATGATTGAGAATGTCATGTACTTCGAACTCAGGGACACATCTACGAAAGATTCCATCAGCACACTTGCGGTACAAGAAAGGGTCATCCCAAAAATATTGTTTAGCATCATAATAGAACCTCTTTCTTTGCTGATAAGTCAATTCTGGAGGGTGAGATCCACTAACACAGAAATTTGCAAAATCTGCATACCATGGAGTTTGAGTAGCAACTGAAAACAAGTGATCATCTGGCAAAGAATCGTCAATAGGAGTACTTGACGTAATATCAGATTTGAAACGCAATCGTGAAAGATGATCCGCAACTACATTCTCAGCACCCTTCTTGTCTTTGATTTCCAAGTCAAATTCTTGGAGTAACAGAATCCAACGAATAAGCCTTGGCTTTGCTTCTTTCTTCGCCAACAGATACTTAAGTGCCGAATGATCAGTGTGAACAATGACTTTGGAGCCAATGAGATAGGCTCGGAATTTGTCAAGAGCGTAGACCACAGCTAGAAGTTCCTTCTCAGTCGTAGCATAATTGACTTGACCTTCATCCAAGGTTTTACTTGCATAGTAGATGGCGTGCAATACCTTGTCTTTCCTTTGACCGAGAACTGCTCTAACAGCATAATCACTTGCATCACACATGATTTCAAATGGAAGATTCCAATCTGGAGATTGAATGATTGGTGCACTTATCAAAGCTTCCTTAATTCTGTTAAAAGACTCCAAACAAACATCAGTAAACACAAAGGTGGCATCCTTAAGCAACAATTGAGTGAGGGGTTTTGCAATTTTTGAAAAATCTTTTATAAAACGACGATAAAAACCCGCATGACCAAGGAAACTCCTCACTCCCTTGACATTAACAGGAGAAGGAAGTTTCTCAATCACCTCAATTTTTGCTTTGTCAACATGGATGCCACGTTCAGAAATCAAATGACCAAGTACCACTCCTTCATTGACCATGAAGTGGCACTTTTCCCAATTCAAAACCAAATTCACCTATTCACAACGTTTAAGCACTTTAGAAAGATTATGCAGGCATACATCAAAATCAGACCCATAAACACTAAAATCATCCATAAATACTTCCATGATAGACTCTATGAAATCAAAAAATATGGCAGTCATGCAACGCTGAAAAGTAGCAGGGGCATTGCACAAACCAAAAGGCACTCTACGATATGCAAAAGTACCATATGGGCAAGTAAATGTAGTCTTTTCTTGGTCATCAGGATGTATAGGGATCTGAAAGAACCCTGAATATCCGTCTAAATAGCAAAAGTACTTATGCTTAGCAAGTCTTTCTAACATCTGATCAATGAAAGGGAGAGGGTAATGGTCTTTTCTAGTAGTAGTGTTTAACTTACGGTAATCAATGCACATTCGCCAACCGGTGACAATTCGAGTGGGAATTAGTTCATCTTTTTCATTTTTAATTACCGTTGTTCCTCCTCTCTTAGGGACTACCTGAACTGGGCTTACCCATTTAGAATAAAAAATTGGGTAAATGATGCCCGCATCTAACAATTTCAAAACTTCTTTTTTAACAACCGCTTGCATGTTAGGGTTCAAGCGATGTTGTCCCTGTATGCAAGGCTTATGGTCATCATCTAAGTGAATTCTATGCATGCAAAAGTCTGGGCTAATCCCTGTAAGATCATCGATACTATACCCAATAGCTTTTCTATGCGCACGCAAAATAGTAAGAAGCTTAAAAACCTGGTTATCATCAAGACTATAGCTAACAATCACAGGACAAGTCTTTTCATCATCAAGAAACACATATTTCAGATTAGATGGCAAAGGTTTTAGCTCTAACTTATTTACCTGAGGTTCACCACAAGAAGTGATAGTGTTGGTTACCTCACAATTCAGATCAGCTGCACCATCCAACTAAAGAATCAATGAATCGACTTCAGCATGTCCTTCTCCTTCGTAAGCTTCAAGCATGAGCACTGCTTCCAATGCATCATTCAATAGAATCTGAGGTGTCTCATTTTGGACAATTCCATCTATAACATCAATCCTGCAACAAGTATTCTCAAGCAAAGGGGATTTAAGAGCAGAGGTTAGAGTAAAAGTAATTTTATCATCACCAACGCTCAATGTGAGAGTCCCACTTTTAACATCAATAACAGCACCTGCAGTACAGAGAAATGGTCTACCTAAAATAATAGGTATCTGGCTATCCTCTTCCATATCTAGAACTACAAAGTCTACAGGAATATAAAATTTTCCAACCCTGACAGGCACATCCTCTAAAATTCCAAGGGGATATTTTATCGAACGGTCTGCCATTTGCAAAGTCAACTGTGTATATTTTAATTCTCCTATATTTAGTTTTTGAAAAACCGAGAGAGGCATGACTGAGACGCTAGCGCCCAAATCACATAAAGCTTTATCAATGAACAATGCACCTAAATGACACGGGATCGAAAAACTACCAGGATCTTTAAGCTTAGGTGGAGACTTATTTTGTAAAACAGCACTACACTCTTCCGTAAAAGCTACTGTCTCCACCTCACCAAAAGACCTTTTCTTAGTGAGAATATCCTTAAGAAACTTTGCATATGATGGAACTTGAGAAATTAAATCAGTGAAAAGAACTGTTACCTCAAGATTCTTGACAAGTGTCATGAATTTACAAAACTGCTGGTCCACCTTAGTTCTGTTCATCCTACTAGGGAATGGGAGCTTTGGCACAAATGGTGGAGGAGTAACTGCAGTCTTCTCTTTGTCCTTTTTCTTGCTTTCCTCAGTTTCACCTTCGTTTGCATCTTCAACAACTGTCTCTACCTTGTCTTCCTCAGAATCCTCTTCTTCTTTCTCAATAGGAACATCATCAGTAGGCATTGGAGGAGTATCATATGTACGACCACTCCTAAGAGCAATGGCATTCACATTTTCCTTCGGCTGAGTTGGTTGTGCTGGTAGAGAGCCTTGTTGCCTTGTAGATGAAGAACTAGCCATTTGAGCAATCTGAGTTTCCAGCATCTTGTTATGTATCTCCATCTGGTTCATCTTTGTTTGCATTTGTAACAATATCTTCATCATATCACCTTGATTATCAGCCTGTGCAGCTTGATTTGCTTGAGGAGCATAATTCTGAAGAGGCCTTTGGAATCCAGGGGGATTCATAGGTCCTTGAGGAGGCCTATACTGTTGCTGTGGATGAGGCTGGTACGACTGCTGATATTGCTGCTGATTAGGAACATTTGAATTCTGAGTGTTATTGTTCCTATATGAGAAATTCGGATGATCTTTCCAACCAGGATTGTAAGTGTTGGAGTACGGATTGTACTGCTGCCTCTGTTGGAAAACATTTGCTTGCTCCATCTGAAAATGTTGTGAATTTTGAGCATTGTATTGGCAATCATTACCATAGTGGCCTTGGATGCCACAGACTTCACAAACATGATTATTCATAGGAGCCATGGATGACAATGCATTGATACTCATAGGTTGAGTAGAGGGCTGAGATGTTTTCAACGAGTGGATCTCCTGAGTCAATGCAGCGAGTTGAGATGATAATAGAGAGTAAGCATCCACTTCAAGTTTACCCCCTTTCTTGGCTGCTCTCGGATTACTGAAGTGATTGGCAGCCAAATTGGAAAGAAAAGCATGTGCATCATCAACTCCTTTGTCTAAAAACACGCCACCTGCAGCGTTATCAACCATCCCTTTTGTTTCAGGATCAAGACCATTGTAGAAGCGTTTAAGCAGAAACCACTTCTCAAGACCATGGTGAGGGCATGCACGTTGATAATCCTTGAATCTGTCCCAAGCATCCCGTAGAGATTCACCATAATCTTGCTTAAAACCCATCATCTTGTCGATTAAATCGTCGGTTCTGTTAGGAGGGAAGAACTCAGTTAAGAAAGCCTGAGCAATCTTATCCCACTCGGTCAGGTCAATATCATTTAACCATTTTTGAGCTTTGTCACGAAGAGAGAAACCGAACAACATGACTTTCAACTGGTCTGGAGTGACTCCCTGATGTTTAATTGTAGAACAGAGCTGTTGAAACCGTTGCAGATGATTTATAGGGTCTTCAGAGGCAAGCCCAGCAAATTGATTCTGTTGGATCATAGTGAGCAAAGCAGGCTTGATCTCGAAATTTGCTGCTTGAATCGCTGGCATAGCAAGGCCAGTAGGTACCCCACTCGGAGAGGGCTGTGAGTAGTTCTTCAAAGATTTGGGAGGGTCTGCCATCTCAATCTTTGGTTCAGGTATCTTTTGTTGCTTCTCTTTCCTTTGTTGATCTATGTATTGTTGACAAGAAAGTTCAGAATATTTACTAAGAGGAGTTGTATCCTCTTTCGCTTGATCTTCTTTCATTTGAGACCTGGTCCTGGGCATCAACAACTAAACAAGGAAAAGCAGTAAGATCGGTCTCAGTTGGAACAAGAGTTCCAAAGAGACAAGAGAAACAATCTAAAACAATTGAACTAAAATAATAGAAACTAGGCGTCTCCCCGGCAGCGGCGCAAAAAACTTGATGTGTAAAATTATGTCTAAACGCAAGCGCACGATATCAATTGTAGTAGATACTAGCAAATACGGGTCGATTCCTCAAGGAGACAGTTTCAATTTCAATTCAACTATTATTAATTGTTTCTAGTCACAAACAATTTTTAGAGAATTTTATTAACTACTAAAACAAATTTAACTATGATTTAAATCAATTAATAATGGGATCTAGGGCAATTCAGGTTCACCATGCTTACACCAAACAAATCACAAAGGTATAGTTTTTTAATGGGATTAAGTAATTAAAGCAATGGTTAATCTTGTTCAAGCATTAACACTCTCAGAATATCTAATGATGCTTCCACAATCACCTTCAATTCCGCTAATTGTATGTAAGCCTCTAGTAGCAAAATCTTTCTAACTATTACTCCTATTGCAATCGATTAATCCGTGATATTGCGCAATTACACAAATTAAGAATTAGAACATATCAATCAGAATTACTCTCTACCCATCAATCTACTAATCAAATTAAGCCCAAATCATGGTGCAAACATGGCTCCCCTTAATACCCTAGAATTAAATTACTCACTCATTCTAGGATTAAAACTAACAATAATAATCAAGAAAGCCATAATAAACATGTAATTAATAAGGAGAAGATAAGAAATACCTTAAACCTTTGAATAACGAAGAACAATTAAATCCAAGAATTAAATTGAGCTTGCAAAGATGGAGAGAAGAAAATAAAACCCTAGCTTTTAATATTAAGAACGTATGTAAAAATTGTGTGTAAAAAGATACATCTCCCTAAAATAATATCCTAGATGTGTTTATATAGGCACTCCAAGTCTTGCCCAGCAAGGAAATACCCAAAATAGAGTTAAAATAGAATTTCTGCAAAATACGTTTCCTAAACTGATTCCGTTTTTAAGGAAAATTCGTAGCTGACTTTTCTTCAATATTTCTGGGCCTTTCCATTTGTATTTGGACATCTGTACCACTTTAGAATGATAGAGAATCTCGTTAGCTTCGCGTGGACAGTAAGATCGTCCAAAACGGACTTCTAGAACTCAAGATATGGCCAAAATCGTAAAAAAGGCAAAACTGTAATTTTTCAGCGACTTCTGGGGCACCCTGCACGAGATTGGAGCAGTCTGCATGGCTCCATTCTGCATAAAATCTTCCATTCTGGCACAGACTGCCTAAAAATGGCGCAGTCTGCCCAGCAACATTCTGATGGATTTTTTTCTTCATTGTTTTTTCGTTTTTAAGCCTTTTCTTCCCGTTCCTTTTGCATGAGCTTCCGTCTTTAATCCTTCTTGCCACGTATACTTCTTGGTAGCTGACATTAGCCTCCATTATTCATTCCATATCAAAAATCAACTCCAAAACGACGGAGCTACACCCTTAATCTCAATTCTTCAACTAAAAATCGTTAAACTCCTTCCAACTTGGTAATTCTTTATTTCCTGCGACAAACTCATCAAAAACTAATTAAATCCACACGATTATTAACAAAAGCACCGTAAATGCGGGAATAAAATCCTATAAAGTATATATAAAATACACTCTATCAAGACCTTGCAAATTCCGTCCAAATACAGCCACAAACACCACCCTATTCCGACAGTCGAACGCCGGCTGTGGCGTGCGAACCCGCTTTCATCGCCGAATTCTATGGATTATTCCAGCGATATTTGATAAGTGGATTTTATATCCACTTGGAACATTCTATATCGGCTTAAATTGATTGTTTTGGACTCAAGTTTGTGTAGTTTTGATATGTTTTGTGTAGTTGTGCAGGTTTCCAAGAATATCTAAGCTTTTGTCGTTTTTGGAGATTTAATTGATTAAAATTCGGATTTTCCGGGAAGGCTGCGCAGCTTATACTGTTTTGGCCATATCTGGAGTTCTAGAAGTCCGTTTTCAGCGATCTTACTGCCCACGCGAAGCTTGAGAGATTTTCTACAACCTGGGATAGGAAACGAGTGCAAGAAACGTACTGATTAAAGTCGCGCACGTGTTCTTATTAAAGAAGGCTTGGAATTTACTGTTTTGCCCTTTTTCTAATTCTAATTGTATTCTGGGCAGTTTTGGGTACCTTCTTTAAATCCTAATTGTAATGGAAGGCAATATCTTGCTGGGCAAGATTTGTAGAGCCTATATAAACACATCCTACCATTGTAAATCAGAAGAATTGATAGCTAACAATTGATAGCTTTTAATCGTATCAAGGTACTTTCAATCTTTAATTCTTTCTTCAATATTATGTTTTCATTCATTATCATTATTATTTTGTTTTCTTCTTTAATTATGTGTAACTAATTCTCTAATCTGAGGATTGGGTAGTATTCCTTAGTATTCATGCATGCTTGATTACGTGATTTTCTGCTTTGTTGATCTGTTAATGAGATCTTAACACAATTAGAAGAGTAGCTAACTTTTGATTGTATTCTAGGGATTGTAATAAGCTTGGGAGAGAAGTTGCAATCTTAGTACATGATTTAACAGACATAATTTGAATATTAGATCGGGAGATTAATAGGAGAATTGTGAGATATATAATTCTTGGCACTTAACAGTTTATAGATATACTTTGATTGTATCACGGGAGTGACAATTAGGGTGTAGCTGTAGGCACTATATTGTAACCTGGGAGGGTGCAGTATAACTTTAGAAGAATTGTTTTCAGCAAGGTAGGAACACAGATATCACATTAATATTGAGCATGTATTGAGACCAAGTGAAGAACCCCAGTTCTTAGATTGTTTTCCCATATATTTTAATCTCAGTTTAAAATCAATTCTTATTGCTTATAATTAGTTCTTGGTTAATTTAGTTAATACACAAACCCAATATTCTTCTCACACACTTCTAGACGTAAAGAGATAAGAAACCTGAACTTTGATATTACATTCAGTCCTTCCCTGCGAACGAACACACAAAAATACTACTAACAAATTGGCGCCGCTGCCGGGGAAGGCAGTATAGTTGAGTTTAGGTTAATTGTTTCTTATTGATTAGATTTTATCTTTGTATATATTTTTCTTTTCTTTCTTTTTGTATTTCTTTCTTTGGTGTGTCTACAGGTTCTTTGTGGTAGACAACTTAAACAGGTTTTGAGGAGAGAGACTAGATGGAGTACAACTTTGGTTGGAACAATGCTCAGAATTTCTACAACAGTCAGGAACAATATCAAGACTTCAATCCTTACCCACAATTCCATTCTTATGAGGATTGTAATGCATATCAGGTGAATTCGTTCTATTCTGAGAACTCATTTTATGCTCCATATGCCCCTAGCAATGATTATTCGTATTCGTTTGAAAATCAATATCATGATGATGTTTATCCATATATGTGTAATGATGTTGATACGAGTTTAACTCATTCTAATCCTTCTTTACCTGCTGATTGGGAGATTGCGCTCAATAAAATGATTCAAGGAACTCAGTCTAATCCTCCTTTACTTTCTTTGGGAGTTTTTGATGAACCAACTTTAGAGATTGCTAGTGACAATGATATTCCATGTGATTCAATAGCTTGGTACGAGGAGAATGCTAAACTAAATAATTTTATTTGGGAAGTTCGAGCAGTGTGGTATGAAGGTTGTTATAGAACTCCCCCTTGTGTAAATTTTCCTCTATGCCATGATTCTTGTTTAGCAATTGATGATAATGTTGTGTCTGATGAGTCTACTTGTGTAGTTGATAATTGTCCCATGCGCATTAATGATAATTTGGATGCAATTGAAATTCTACCAAATCTAGAAAATTTTGAGCTTAATACATTGGTAGACGAGATTAAAATTGATGAGTGTCCAATTATAGAAGAGAAGGAAGTTAAGATTGATAAAATTGAAAATCTTGCTTTAGAGTATAAGGATCCGATTTGGGAGGAGTATATGAGTCGTACTTATAATGATTATTCTGACGACTTTTCTAGCTATTTTGATGTTTCCAAGTCTCTTGAGCATGATAGGTTCTTGAAAGTTTTCGTACCTTTTAATGAATCTAAGGTTTATTTGCACAATATGCTTATATTAGAAATTCGTAGATATGTGCATCTGTTTGCTTTTTCTGTTCATTGAAGTTTGCAGGTAGAAATACGTCAAGCTATTGACGTTAAAGAAGCGCTTCTTGGGAGGCAACCCAAGCATTTTTGTACCTTGGTGTAGCATAGGATTTTTATTTCTTTCTTTAAAAAAAAAAAAAAAAATAGAACAGAACAGTGCAGCGCTGACTGCGCCACAAGGCTGACAGCGCCATGTAACGCAGATCAGGACGGCGCAACTAGCGTCCCAGCGCTCTAACACGCAGAACCAAACGGCGCAACAGGCGCCGCAGAGCTCCCAGCGCCCTAACACGCTGCTTCAACCTGCGCAACAGGCGTCTTAGCGCAGTCAGCGCGCCCTCCTCCTGCAGTGTGCGAATTTTTGCCCCTTAAACCCCAATTTTTTTCACTTCTTTTATTCATTCTCCTATCCTATTTCTATTATATACCCAAATCTTCAACCTATCATCCTCAACTCCTATTCTAACCTAAATTCAAATTCTAAACACACCCAAATCCTATTCTACATCTAAATTCATCTCAATTTTTTTCCTATACATACAAATCCAATTCCTCTTCTATTTTTTTAAAAATCTCTAAAAATTCAATTCTAAAGAGGAATTAATTGCAAGTTCACCTCTTTGATTCGTATTGGGTAAATCTTTTTCTCTAATTTTATTTTTATTACGAATTTGTGTTCTTGTAAATTGGGATTTTGTATTATTCTTGGAATTTGGGCTATTTGTGGTGTGATATTGCTTGGTAATTATTGGTGGAGCTTCTTGTGAGTTGGGGATTGATTCTTTTGGCTTCTAAGCGTGGGAAAGGTGGTGCTGGTGTTCTGAAATTTTCATCTCCCGCATGATTCATTCGAGGATGAGGCCTTGTAGGTATGTTTTCTGCTATCCCTTGTATTACTTCCATTCAATGAGGGCATTGAATATTTTAAGTTTGGGGGTGGTTTGAGGGATATGTAGTTGTTGTTGTATTAATTCTTCATGTAGGATTTCATGCTTTGCATATTAGTAGTAGTAAATTATGCATATTTGTTCGTGTTATCTACGTTTGTTTCATATAGGACATTCTGTTTTTATGTTCGTATATCATGTGAGTTCATAATAGTTTGCATTTGCACCCATGCTTGATAGGAATTTTGTGTTGTTGACGCTTTTGATTGAGAAGTGATATGCTTTGTTCTTGTGCACACACATACACTAGTAAGTTGAAGCTAGTAGACTTATTGAATGTTGTAAGTAATTAGAAGGACATGAATATGTGCAAGATGATTTAGTTTGCATGCTTTGAATACAAGTCGGTGCGTTAGAGAGATTTTTTTCTTGGGATTGAGTATGTTTTTCTACCAAGTGAGACTTTGAGCCTTATTGCTTATTGCATATTTTTTGCAATTTATTCGTTTGCTTGAGTGTCCACGGATTGTTTGCATTGCTAGCAGTTGTTTGAGGTCTTTCTTGAAACGCATGACATTATTTGACGATTAAAATGATAAAGGCAATTAGGAATAACCGCATATTTTCCCATATTACCACACCATGTTTACATGATCAATTAGTTAACCCGTTGAGCTTAATCCTATTTTTCGGTGACACACCACATTACTTGCCTAGACCTTTTTCTTGTATTGGCCTTACATTAATTTGAACCCACATTGTCAAAGGCTAGTATAGTGCTTAAGGGAGTAATAAGGTGTGCAAGGAGGGGTTTATTGTTGGTCATACTTTTGGGGAAAATATTGAGATTGGGTTTGGTTGTTTACTTGCTAGTCGGTATATGCAATAAATTGTGGGATCATTGTTATTGTTTATATTATTGTTTTATTTAGCACTCGAAAAAAAAAGAAAAAAAAAAGAAAAAAAAAAAGAAGAAGAAAAAAAAAAAAAAGAGAAAAAAAAGAAGAAAAAAAATATTATGAGAGCATGTTTGTGTTTGTTGTGATTCTACTTTAGTCGACTAGTCGAGTGTTCTTAGTAAAATTTATGTGGGAGGAAATAGGGTGTTGTGAATGGTTCATTATGGTACTTACTAGCTTTTGACACTTCACCTGTTTTTGGCTTATTTGACATACCTTGTCCCTAGCCCACGTTATAACCCAATTAAAGACCTTTTGATTATCGTCATTGATGTATGTTGTGTTAAGAGTTAGATTGATACCAAATGTCAAGCATGTTTATGATTTTGTTGGAATTGAGTGATACACTTACCCTTGTTCTTGAGTGAATATTCTTTTGTGAGTGGATTGTGAGTGTTTGCTTGTTTTTGCGTATGAGATCCCGAGTTTTGTCTCAAAGATGTGCTCTTGTAGGCTTAACATGTTTACTAAATTATTCTTACACTTGACATGGACTTGTGAGAACTTATGCATGTTCATTGAGTAGACTATGTGAATACTTGCACTTTCGACACCAAGACATTGCGTATTTACTTTGATTCTTAAGTTGATATGGCATGAGAGGATTTGAAGGTATGGTAGGCTAGATTAATTGCGTTTTTCATATTAGTTGCATACATGCATTGCATTGCATTAGGTTAATTGGATTTTGTGGGTACATTCGCTATAGGCCCTCACGAGACCTTACTCGTCCACTAGGGCTGCCTAGGGGTTTAAAGGGCTTGTTGCATATGCCAAATGCAACCGTGATCACCTACGGAAGTGGTACTAATTAAGTAGTTGTAATTGTTTATGCTTGAGGACAAGCATCGGTTTAAGTTTGGGGGTGTTTGATAAGTGGATTTTATATCCACTTGGAACATTCTATATCGGCTTAAATTGATTGTTTTGGACTCAAGTTTGTGTAGTTTTGATATGTTTTGTGTAGTTGTGCAGGTTTCCAAGAATATCTAAGCTTTTGTCGTTTTTGGAGATTTAATTGATTAAAATTCGGATTTTCCGGGAAGGCTGCGCAGCTTATACTGTTTTGGCCATATCTGGAGTTCTAGAAGTCCGTTTTCAGCGATCTTACTGCCCACGCGAAGCTTGAGAGATTTTCTACAACCTGGGATAGGAAACGAGTGCAAGAAACGTACTGATTAAAGTCGCGCACGTGTTCTTATTAAAGAAGGCTTGGAATTTACTGTTTTGCCCTTTTTCTAATTCTAATTGTATTCTGGGCAGTTTTGGGTACCTTCTTTAAATCCTAATTGTAATAGAAGGCAATATCTTGCTGGGCAAGATTTGTAGAGCCTATATAAACACATCCTACCATTGTAAATCAGAAGAATTGATAGCTAACAATTGATAGCTTTTAATCGTATCAAGGTACTTTCAATCTTTAATTCTTTCTTCAATATTATGTTTTCATTCATTATCATTATTATTTTGTTTTCTTCTTTAATTATGTGTAACTAATTCTCTAATCTGAGGATTGGGTAGTATTCCTTGGTATTCATGCATGCTTGATTACGTGATTTTCTGCTTTGTTGATCTGTTAATGAGATCTTAACACAATTAGAAGAGTAGCTAACTTTTGATTGTATTCTAGGGATTGTAATAAGCTTGGGAGAGAAGTTGCAATCTTAGTACATGATTTAACAGACATAATTTTAATATTAGATCGGGAGATTAATAGGAGAATTGTGAGATATATAATTCTTGGCACTTAACAGTTTATAGATATACTTTGATTGTATCACGGGAGTGACAATTAGGGTGTAGGTGTAGGCACTATATTGTAACCTGGGAGGGTGCAGTATAACTTTAGAAGAATTGTTTTCAGCAAGGTAGGAACACAGATATCACATTAATATTGAGCATGTATTGAGACCAAGTGAAGAACCCCAGTTCTTAGATTGTTTTCCCATATATTTTAATCTCAGTTTAAAATCAATTCTTAGTGCTTATAATTAGTTCTTGGTTAATTTAGTTAATACACAAACCCAATATTCTTCTCACACACTTCTAGACGTAAAGAGATAAGAAACCTGAACTTTGATATTACATTCAGTCCTTCCCTTCTTTAAATCCTAATTGTAATAGAAGGCAATATCTTGCTGGGCAAGATTTGTAGAGCCTATATAAACACATCCTACCATTGTAAATCAGAAGAATTGATAGCTAACAATTGATAGCTTTTAATCGTATCAAGGTACTTTCAATCTTTAATTCTTTCTTCAATATTATGTTTTCATTCATTATCATTATTATTTTGTTTTCTTCTTTAATTATGTGTAACTAATTCTCTAATCTGAGGATTGGGTAGTATTCCTTGGTATTCATGCATGCTTGATTACGTGATTTTCTGCTTTGTTGATCTGTTAATGAGATCTTAACACAATTAAAAGAGTAGCTAACTTTTGATTGTATTCTAGGGATTGTAATAAGCTTGGGAGAGAAGTTGCAATCTTAGTACATGATTTAACAGACATAATTTGAATATTAGATCGGGAGATTAATAGGAGAATTGTGAGATATATAATTCTTGGCACTTAACAGTTTATAGATATACTTTGATTGTATCACGGGAGTGACAATTAGGGTGTAGCTGTAGGCACTATATTGTAACCTGGGAGGGTGCAGTATAACTTTAGAAGAATTGTTTTCAGCAAGGTAGGAACACAGATATCACATTAATATTGAGCATGTATTGAGACCAAGTGAAGAACCCCAGTTCTTAGATTGTTTTCCCATATATTTTAATCTCAGTTTAAAATCAATTCTTAGTGCTTATAATTAGTTCTTGGTTAATTTAGTTAATACACAAACCCAATATTCTTCTCACACACTTCTAGACGTAAAGAGATAAGAAACCTGAACTTTGATATTACATTCAGTCCTTCCCTTCTTTAAATCCTAATTGTAATAGAAGGCAATATCTTGCTGGGCAAGATTTGTAGAGCCTATATAAACACATCCTACCATTGTAAATCAGAAGAATTGATAGCTAACAATTGATAGCTTTTAATCGTATCAAGGTACTTTCAATCTTTAATTCTTTCTTCAATATTATGTTTTCATTCATTATCATTATTATTTTGTTTTCTTCTTTAATTATGTGTAACTAATTCTCTAATCTGAGGATTGGGTAGTATTCCTTGGTATTCATGCATGCTTGATTACGTGATTTTCTGCTTTGTTGATCTGTTAATGAGATCTTAACACAATTAAAAGAGTAGCTAACTTTTGATTGTATTCTAGGGATTGTAATAAGCTTGGGAGAGAAGTTGCAATCTTAGTACATGATTTAACAGACATAATTTGAATATTAGATCGGGAGATTAATAGGAGAATTGTGAGATATATAATTCTTGGCACTTAACAGTTTATAGATATACTTTGATTGTATCACGGGAGTGACAATTAGGGTGTAGGTGTAGGCACTATATTGTAACCTGGGAGGGTGCAGTATAACTTTAGAAGAATTGTTTTCAGCAAGGTAGGAACACAGATATCACATTAATATTGAGCATGTATTGAGACCAAGTGAAGAACCCCAGTTCTTAGATTGTTTTCCCATATATTTTAATCTCAGTTTAAAATCAATTCTTAGTGCTTATAATTAGTTCTTGGTTAATTTAGTTAATACACAAACCCAATATTCTTCTCACACACTTCTAGACGTAAAGAGATAAGAAACCTGAACTTTGATATTACATTCAGTCCTTCCGTGCGAACGAACACACAAAAATACTACTAACAATATTCTCTCGAAGTGTTGTACCAAATTCCT
This sequence comes from Kitagawia praeruptora, assembly GCA_037693485.1. Classification (NCBI taxonomy): domain Eukaryota; kingdom Viridiplantae; phylum Streptophyta; class Magnoliopsida; order Apiales; family Apiaceae; genus Kitagawia; species Kitagawia praeruptora. Next base: position 101,210,523 of record CM075345.1, read on the forward strand.
CTCACAACATTTTTGGCGCTAGAAGGAGGGGATTGGATGATCTTTTGAGAGGAAAGATTGTGAAAAGCTCCGGCGAAGAACATACATCGGAGAACAATGGACGTGATCACGAAATTGAGATCGAGGAAGGAGGTCACCAATCAAGATATGGCGAATTATATCATGTAGATGGACTGGGAAATAAAGTTTCTGGAAAAAGAGATACAAAAAGATGAAAAAATGGGGTAAAAATCATGGCTTATAAAAGAAAAGGGATGAAGAAGAAGGAAGGTTACCCATAATCTTTATTATGGTCATTTGGTAGTAAAAGGCATAAAGGAAGGGATGTGGCTTTGAGTCTTGGAAAGAATGGCTGGAAAATAATTATTTTGGATGCTAAATTCCGATAGGAAGGGTCCAGATTAGGGGTTCAGCTATGCGGGGTTCCGCGATCCAGAAAATTCTCACATTAAGAGCGTTAATATGTATAACCTAACGGACGAGGAACTAAATGTCCACCCGTTGATGAAGATAAAGGCCATCTGGAGAGGTACTAGTTGATAGGTTCAAGAGGTAAAATCATGAGAAGCCTCAATCTGGTGGTCGCACCCATGACAGAAGGCACTCGGAACCAGATGAACCCCTAGTTTCTCAGCCAAAAGGTGTTAGAAATGATTGATGAGAACAGTGTTTGGAAACTAAAGTGACAAAACAGAGTTTAGCTGGAAGCGGTCAGAGTTTAGTTAAACACTGACTGGAAGCGCAACAGAGATTGTTAAACTCTGTAGCGGTATTGTCTGAAGAGTCAACAGTGTTTGAAGATTGATACAAGATAAATTTGGAAGCAATATCTTTGAAGATTTGAAAGCTGTCAAAGAGATTGAGTTGACTTGGAAGACTGGAGCAATCGTGATTGATATCAATTGTATAGCTTGATTATAGGAGAATCAGTTACTGATTGTACGAAGCTGTATGTTCTATAAATACAGTTAGGTTAACCCTAGAAGGGAAGTCGAACATTGAAAAATTCATTGATTGTAACCTAAGCAGCTCTCTGTGATATTTTACATCACTGAGAGAGGAATTGTTAATTCCAAACTGTTTTTAAAGTATTAAACAGTGTGTTCTTGTTAAGTTACTCATACAGTATTTGATTAACTATTGTGAATTTGACCTAACAAGTGGTATCAGAGCCAATCTGTTACTTTATTACAGTTAAAGATCCAAACACAATAGTAATCAATGGCAGAGATACCTCCACCATCTGAGAAAGCTCCTACTACTGTTAGTAGGTATGAAACAATAAGGGTTCCTATACTTAGGCCATCAGAGTATGCAATCTGGAAGGTAAAAATGACCATGTTTCTGGAAGCCACAGATCCAGAATATCTTGATAGAATATATGAAGGTCCTCACAAACCTACAAAGTTATCTGCTGCTGCTGCTGGTGAGGAATCAAAGGTCATTCCAAAAGAAAAGAAAGATCTAACTGCTGAGGATCTTTCATCTATTGCAAAGGATGCAAAAGTGAGACATTTACTTCATAGTGCATTAGACAATGTTATGTCTAATAAAGTGATTAACTGCACAACTGCAAAGGAAATATGGGATGCACTTGAGGTTAGGTGTCAAGGAACTCCTGCAATCAAGAAAAATAGAAGAAACATACTCACTCAGGAGTATGAGCACTTTGAGGCAAAGTCTGAAGAAACCATGACAGAAACATTTGACAGATTCTGTAAACTGCTCAATGATTTGTCATTGGTTAACAAAGAGTATGATTTAGAAGACTCAAATCTCAAGTTTCTTCTTTCTCTACCTGAAAAGTGGGATGTGAAAACAACCACTATAAGAGATAATTATGAACTTGGTGAAACAGAGATTGATGAAATTTATGGACTGCTCAAAACCCATGAATTGGAATTGGAGCAGAGAAACAAGAGATCAAGTAGAAAGTCAAAGTCTGTTGCTCTTAAGGTTGAGGAGAAACCATCAAAGAAGGAAGCATCAAGGAAAAAGGCAAAAGGAAAAGCTTTAGTCATACACTCAGAAAGTGAGTCATCAAACTCTGATGTTGACTCAAACACAGATGGAACATCTGATTCTGAAGATGATGAAGAAATGATGCAAATGGCTGCATCGATGGTAAAGACCTTCAAGAAGATGGGATTCAAGAACTTCAAGAAGGGAAAGAGATTCTCCAAGGACTATTCAAAGTCTGACAAGAAGAATTTCAAGAAATCTGAGGGAAAGGACTTCAAATCTGGTAAGAAAGATAAATCTGAAATTCAATGCTACAAGTGTAAGGAGATGGGTCACTATGCTCCTGAGTGCAAGAAGGGTAAAACTGAAAAGGCACTCTACACCAAAGGCAGAGATTGGGCAGACACTTCAGATTCAGATGAAGAAGTCAACTATGCACTCATGGCTACTACTCAAAATGAAGATGATGATCTCAAGGTACCCCCAACTACCTATGCTTATAATTCTGATAATATAACTGAATTGAGAATTTATCTTAAAGCATTGCATATCAGTTATAGGGATCAGAATTTAGAAAATGAGAGGATAAAGACTGAGTGCTCTCAACTCAAAGAAAGAAATAAACTTGTTGAGGAACAACTAGAGAACATGAATAAAATTCAGAAAGAGAGAGATGATGCAGTGTTTATCGAACAGGAGTTGCTAGGTAAGTATAAGCAACTAGAATCTGAATTGGAGGATACTAAACACATCATTAAAACTTGGACACACTCTGGTAAAGATACTCAAGAAGTGTTTCAGTCAGATACAGTAGGTCTAGGTTACTGTGAAGGAGATGAACTTAGATTTGAAAATTTGGTAAAAGTTAGACCACATCGTTCATCTGAAGGTAATGTTATGGGAACAGGTGGACCTAAGACTGAAGCTGAAAAAAAAGCTGTTAAAGAATCATATGCTAAGACTTTTGTTAAAGAGGTTAACATTGGTTCAATGACAGATAAACAACTCAAGCATAAGCTTAAAGAGATAAAATCTGTCAACAAACAGAGAATGCCTAAGAAAAACAAAAATGGAAAGGTAGGCATAACATCAGGAATTAAGCCAATGCTTGCTTCATTAGCTCCTAGAAAGACATGCTTTAATTGTGGTAGCACTAATCATCTTGCTAGTTTCTGCAGTAAGAATAAGAACATAAATTCTTTGCCCTCTAAAACTGCAGTTAAAAATGATTATGTGAGGACAAGACCACAGACTTTATGTAAACACTGTGGAAGTACATGGCATTCTATTTACACTTGCAGAGATTATCATGCTATTTACTATAATTACTATGAACCCAAGCCAAATTTGAAATGGGTTAAAGTAAACTCTGCAAATGTAAACTCTGAAAAAGTTAGCTTAAACTCTGATAATGTGAATTCCGCTGCAAAAGCTAACAGAATTAAGAAAGCCAAAGGATCCAAGCAAGTCTGGATCCTTAAAACTAATAATCAGTGATTGTTTGTGATTGCAGGGCAACAGGGTTAGTACCCTAGTCATGGACAGTGGATGTTCAGGACACATGACAGGAAATAAAGCCCTGCTATCAGAGTATGAGGAGAAGGCTGGCCCAAAAGTTTCCTATGGAGATGGCAACATAGGATATACTCTGGGATATGGCTATATTAATCTTGGAAGTGTCATCATCACAAATGTAGCTCTGGTTCCAGGACTCAAGCATGATCTGCTATCTGTGAGTCAAATCTGTGACAGAGGATATCATGTAGATTTTCAGCCTGAATATTGTCAAGTAATCAGTAAATCTACAGGGAAAGTTGCTCTAGTTGGAAACAGACACAATAACATATATGAAATTAAATTGTCAACAAACACTGATGGCAAAGCAGTGTGTCTGTCAACAAGAATGTCCAGTGAAGAGAGTTGGAAGTGGCACAAGAAACTCTCTCATTTGAACCTGAACAATATCAATGAGCTAATAAAGAATGATCTTGTAAGAGGTCTACCAAAATCCTTGTTGAATGTAGAAGGCCTGTGTGATTCTTGTCAAAAGGCCAAACAGAGAAAAGCCTCCTTCAAAAGCAAATCTGAGTCTTCAATTGTTGATCCTTATCATCTCCTACATGTTGATCTTTTTGGTCCAGTGAATGTGATGTCTCTTGGAAAGAAGAAATATGCTCTAGTCATTGTTGTTGAATATACCAGGTACACATGGGTATACTTTCTTGCAAAGAAGGATGAAACTGCATTAACACTGACAGAACATATATTACAACTGGACAAAGGGTCAGAAAATCAAGTGAAGATAATTAGAAGTGACAATGGAACTGAATTCAGGAATTCATCAATGGAAGAATTTTGCAAGAGTAAAGGAATCAAACAAGAGTTTTCTGCACCTGGCACTCCACAACAAAATGGTGTAGTGGAGAGGAAGAACAGAACCTTGATAGAAGCTGCCAGAACCATGCTAGATGAAGCAAAATTGCCAACATATTTCTGGGCAGAAGCAGTTCAAACTGCTTGTTTTACTCAAAATGCAACACTGATCAACAAGCATGGTAAAACACCATATGAAATGGTGAAGAAGAAAAGGCCAAATCTAAAATATTTTCATATTTTTGGATGCAAATGCTTTGTGTTGAAGACTCATCCTGAACAGTTGACCAAGTTTGACCTAAAGGCAGATGAAGGAATTTTTGTTGGCTATCCACTGTCAACTAAGGCATTCAGAGTTTATAATCTGAGAACCAGAGTGATCATGGAATCAATTCATGTGTCATTTGATGACAAGAAAATAACTGGACTTGAAGATGTCAATGAACATGATCAACTGCACTTTGAAAATGAAGATTTATTCTCTGAAAAAGTAAACTCTGATCAGACTGATCTGACAAACTCTATTGATCTAAACTCTGAACCTCTACTGGTAAATACTGAAGAAACTCTTCAATCAGAAACAAGGGAAGAACCAGTTGAGGGGGAGCATGAAGAATCACATCAAAGTGATAATTCAAACACTGAAAGTGACTCAGTTGATAATTTTGATTCAAACTCTGTTGATAATTCTGAGCAGTCACATTCAGGGGGAGCATCAGAGAATGAAGAGAGGCACCAAGAAAATCAGGAGAGCATGGATCAAGGGGGAGGATCACATGATGACAGAAGCAATTTGCCTTCTGCAAGAAAATGGACTAAATCTCACACACCTGATTTGATTATTGGTGATCCTGATGCAAAAGTAAGGACAAGAAGTGCAACAACAAATGAATGTCTGTTTCATGCATTCTTGTCACAATCTGAGCCAAAGAAAGTAGAAGAAGCTCTTAAAGATGCTGACTGGATAACAGCAATGCAAGAAGAGCTAAATGAATTTGAAAGAAATGAAGTGTGGACACTTGTACCAAGGCCCAAGAATAGATCCATTGTTGGTACTAAATGGGTTTTCAGAAATAAAACTGACAGTGAGGGTGTTATCACAAGAAACAAAGCAAGACTGGTTGCAAAAGGCTATTCACAACAGGAAGGAATAGACTATGATGAAACATTTGCTCCAGTGGCTAGATTGGAGGCAATCAGAATCTTTCTAGCATATGCCTCTCATAAGAAATTCAAAGTGTTTCAGATGGATGTAAAAAGTGCATTTTTGAATGGAAAACTTGAAGAAGAAGTGTTTGTGGAACAACCACCAGGCTTTGTAGATCCAAAATATCCAGACTATGTCTACAGGTTAGACAAGGCACTCTATGGACTTAAGCAGGCACCAAGGGCATGGTATGAAACCCTTGCCAAATTTTTACTAGAAAGTGGGTTTCACAGAGGTACTATTGACAAAACTCTGTTTTACTTTCAATCTGGTAGTGACTTGCTTTTAGTTCAGATATATGTGGATGACATCATTTTTGGATCTACTAATGATAAACTCTGTAAGAAGTTTGCCAAACTCATGCAGTCAAGATATCAAATGAGTATGATGGGAGAGCTTAGTTATTTTCTAGGCCTTCAGGTGAAGCAAACAGATGATGAAATTTTTATAAATCAAGCAAAATATACCAGAAATCTTCTCAAGAAATTTGGTATGCTTGACTGTTCATCTGCAACAACTCCCATGGCAACTGCAACAAAATTGGACAAAGATGCAGGGTCATCAGTAGATATGACATGTTACAGAGGAATGATTGGTTCTCTACTCTATTTGACAGCTAGCAGACCTGATATCATGTATGCAACTTGTTTGTGTGCAAGGTTCCAGGCAGATCCAAGAGAATCATATTTAACAGCAGTAAAGAGGATTCTTAAGTATCTCAAGGGCACTATGACTTTGGGGCTGTGGTATCCAAGAGAATCAGAGTTTAAACTACTTGGTTATTCAGATGCAGACTTTGCAGGATGTAAGATAGACAGAAAAAGCACCAGTGGAAGTTGTCAATTTCTGGGTGACAGACTTGTTTCCTGGTACAGCAAGAAACAGAAGTCAATATCTACATCTACAGCTGAAGCAGAGTATATTGCTGCTGGTAGCTGCTGTGCACAGATTTTATGGATGAAGAATCAACTGCTGGATTATGGATTAAGGTATACCAAAATACCTATTTACTGTGATAATCAAAGTGCTATTGCAATGACAGGTAATCCAGTACAACATTCAATGACAAAGCACATCAGCATAAGGTATCACTTCATCAGAGAGCATGTAGAGGAAGGAAACATTGAGCTTCACTTTGTGTCTACAGAACAACAACTTGCAGATATCTTCACCAAGCCATTGAGTGAAGCTACATTTACAAGACTGGTCAATGAACTAGGAATGGTCTCTAGTTTTGACTAGAGATGTTGGTTAGACTCAAAAACTCACTGCTCATGTTATACAAATTGTTAAGTGCTATGTGAACCTTAGTATTAAACTCTGTTATGCATGCTTATGTCTAAACCTTGTTAAACTCTGTCAGCATGTCTGTCTGTTAAATACTGTTAACATGTTGGATACACTCAGTGAATTCAGAATTGATTATTGTCTGAATGAAAACACCAATGAAGAAAAATGTATGAAGCATGATTCTCAGTAAATAAATCATGATTCTTTCTGAGTCACTGTAATCTAATCAGTCTTTGTGCAGTAAATCAACACAGCATGATACTATTTCATATTTATAGCATCTCTTAGTTTATTCAGTCCTAAACTCTGAGTCTATGAATATTGTGTGCATTGCCTCTCATAAATAATTTCTGTTATTGATGAACTCTAAACTCTGATAAGTGACATTCTGTTTCCAAAGGTATGGTTCCTGATGATTCCTTGTTTGTACTTATGAAAACCATAAAACTTGAGATGTGTCATTGATTAGTTTGGTGAGTTCAGATTCATGTCTACACCCTGTGAGAATTTGAGCCAAATCAGTGATTGATACATTTTCTATCAATCAGTATTTATTGTTGTGTGATATTCATCAGGAAGTATGTTTCTCTAGAACTTGTATTAAACCATTTTGAGACTACATGATATGTGTGTGCATGAAAATGATAAAGGCAATAGGATTTACCATTCCTTCAAACACTGTTCAAAATTCTTTTGAACTCTGTTCAAACACTGTATAAACACTGTTCATAAATACCATCCTTAGTAAACCCCTTTGAGCCTATTTAACTGCTCATTTTTCTTATACTCTGAAGTATTAAGAGCAGTTATATTCTTTTAAAAAAAAAAAAATCACGCAGATGAGTGTTTCTCAAGAAAAGAAAAGTTTACTCAGTATATATGCTAAAAAAAAAAAAACAAAAGGGCATATATACTGATCTTGTACAAATATGTACTAACATTGTGACTGAACACTTTGGTCTATTAAAATGTTCAGTTTGAATTCACTCATGAATAAAACATCTTTTTCATCTGTTTGATCTTACTTCATTTAAACCCTGAATAAAGTCCTTTTGATTTGTGGATACATGTACTCAAAGTAGTGTAGATTTGGTGGACATTCAAGCATATGATAGAATCTGCTATTTCTGAATGAATGAGAGTGTAAACACTTCACCTAAACACTTGTGTGCTTTGAGAGTTTGTGAGTTTATCAAATTCATGACTGTTATTCACTGAATGATGCTCTGATTTCTATCTCTTGATCTTTTTGTCTTCAAAGACTGTGTGCTTACTTGGATAATCATGGACATCAAAGGGAATAGAAGTTTTCAGATTTCTGTATTACAGTAACTACAGAGTTTAGCATTCATCAAACAATCAGTGTTTACTATGAGAGTTTGTGCATTCAGTGTTTATTGATTTTTGTTATGGATTTTATGAAATATTAGATGCTCTAAAAATTGATTATGGTAAACTCTGCTTCACACACACTCATAGTCACAACTGTGCAATTTTTGAAAGGGTTTTAGTGATAAAGTTGGATAATTGATAAACACTGTTGTGTTGTGTTAAGTACTCTAAGGTAAAGTTTCATTGAGATGATTTGACTATTTTGGAGTAATTGGGGTAGTTGACAACTGTTAATTAGTGTAAATATGTCAAAGTGTCGTGATTATAGGAATGACAGCGGTAATTATTAAGTGATCCATTGGTTGTTTGACACGTGTCCCATGATAGTGTCCCACTCACACATTACTCTACAATCAGTTACGCGCTTTTACTGAATAAACGATTGAGTTTTAGTTTTACTCTAATCGTTTTTGTTCTCTCACTTCACATCGATTAATATTCACCCACTCACAGTTACTTGCATATTCATTCACTTTCAAAAATCTCATACACTCTCCTTCACATTTTGGTAAACACTTACCGTACATCTTTTCTCTGAATATCTTCGAATCACATCTTACTAATGGCAACTAAAGCGTTTGATGCAACAGGGTTAGTTTTTCTTCCTAGCAACTATGCAGCACCACTGGAGACTGCAAATGCTCCAGAGGCGTTTCATGTGTTCCAAAATTTCTTGAAAGATTCTGAAATAGGGAAGGCTTTAACTGCACCATCAATACTCTCTGCTTCACAAATTGCTACCTTCTGGACAAACTCTGTATATGATGATGGAGAAGAGTCTGGCATTCCAACAATCACTTTCACTCATGATGAATCAGAGTATATTATTACTCCAACTACAGTTAGAGATGCTCTGGATTTTGAGACTCACACTTCTTACAGTGTTGTTGGTCATGATCGCTTGAGGACAATGTTGCAGCAAATTGGATGTGCAGGCAATTTGAATAAGCTGGGATCTTTGCGAAGGCCACTTTTGAGAAAGGAATGGAGTTTCTTTTTCGATTGCATTACAAGAGCTTTTGGCAAGAAGACAACAAACTGGGATGCACTTCCTCTTGACACTCTCCAAATTGGTCATGCTCTACTATATGGAGGTAATTTCGATTTTGGTAGATTAGTGCTAATGAATCTGGGAGAGCGTTTGTCTGAGCCTACTTCTGTTTATTTTGCTCGTTTTTGTCAAATGCTATTTACTGCTTGTGTGCCTAACATTCCAATTGATGAAGCTGATGTGATTCAGCCTTTTCAAGTTGCTAAAAGAATGTTTTCTGATTTGACAAACAAAGATGTTACTAAACAGCAAATACCTAATATGTTTATGCCACTAGCCTTACAGAACTATGTAAACCAACCTCAAGATTCTCAATCACCACAACACATGCCTGAACCATTAGACACCATAAATTCTGAACCAACACACACAACCACTGTACCTACTACATCTGATCAATCACAACCAGAACACTTAAACTCTTCACCAATAAACTCTCCAAAAATAAACTCTCCATCAATAAACTCTGAAACCCTAAATACTGAAACCTTAAACTCTGAGCCAGCACCTACTGAAAAACCCAAATCCAAACCAAAAAGAAAAATACACACCGCCCAAAACACTAAACACTCAAAGGCTAAACAGACATTACCTGGAGCTGTTTATACTAGAAGAATGAAACAAAAGGCAAACAGACCTTCACTTTCACCACCTAAAGAGAGCTCTAGTGAAGAAGAAGAGGAGATTGTAGTGCCTCAAGTCAAGAAGAGAAGATTAATTCTTTCAGATTCAGATGATGAGAATGTTGTTGATGCTCCAGAGGTGGTTTCATAACAAACACCTACTGTAGAGGTTGCAGAGAATGTTGCTATACCTGCAGAGGTTGAAATGCCTGCAGAGGATATTGTGGCTGTCAATGTTGAAATACCTGCAGAGGTTGAAATGCCTACAGAGGATACTGTCAATGCTGAAGTACCTACAGAGGATAACATGCCTGTAGAAGAGGATCACAGAGATGGTTTTTCACCAGTGAATGATATTCATGATTCATTTCAACCAATTCTTGATCCTATCTCACATGTTGTTCATGTTGAAGCTCCTGGTGTTTTTGATGAGCATGCAATTAATTTAACTGAAGTTGCAGCATCACACACAGAGCTGATATCTAATGTTTCTCTAACTCCAGACAAAGGTGATGAGGTTGATCAGGCAACCAAGAAAATTTCTGAATCTATGCCTGTTGAAGCTACAAAATCAAACTCTGTTGTAGAGCATGTGCAACATGAGGAGACTGTTGAAAAGATTGCAGAAGTTGTTGCAGAAACTGTGGCTGACACAGCTCAGCACAGTGGTTCTTTAAAAGATACTCAAGCTAAAGATGCAAGTGCTGAAGATGAATCTGACAGCAGTGCAAACTCTGATTCTTTTCTGAGTGCACCAGCACAGACTGAAAATAAACATAAACCTTTTGATCAGCCTTGTCCATCTCATGCAATTGAAGTAGAGCATCTTGCTAAATATGCTGCTAATTGGTATAAACAAGACTGTATTTTTCCAAAAGGGAGAGCATCTGATTTTGTTAAGCAGACTGCAAAGCAAATTTCAAATCCAGATATTTTATCATGTTTAAAGGCAACTGTGGTGCAAGTCAAAACTCTGGATGGAAATTTTGCTGAAACAAAACAAGAAATTGCTTCTTTGAAGACTGAGATTCAGTCAAGAGAAATGAAGATGGAAAGAGAGTCCAAAATCAAAGCTGCACAGTTGTCTAAAGTTCAAGATACTCTCTTTGCCAGGCTAGGAAAGGTTGAAGAGAATCAAACTTCCTTGTTTGCTAAGGTTGATTCTATTGCTAATTCTTTGGAGCTCATTGCATCTATACTCATTCCTGATGATGTCAAAAAGGGGGAGAGAGTTGCTAATGCTAAGTCTAAATGCAAAGTTTCTCAAACTCTGTCTCAAAAGGATGATGTTGGAGATGGAGGGGCAAGTGAAAAGAGTAAGGTTTTAAACTCTGAAACACTAACTCTGAGATCTGGCAAATCTCTTAAGTCACAGTCTGTTGGAATAAACACTGAAACTCAAGGTATTTCAAAAACCAAGAGTTTGGAATTAATATCAAATCCAAAGACTGATGAGGAGTTAGCTGTTAAGCTTTTCATGGAGGAGAATGCAGAAGGAGTTATTATAGAAGATGCTAAAGCTGAAAAGAAGAGTCTGCAAGAAAAGCATCTGAAGGCTTTAAAGTCTGATAAATTGAAGAAGAATGTGAAAGTTGCTAAAGCTGCAAAGCCTGTTCTTAAAGGTATTCAAATCAAAGAACCAGTTGGTACAAATCAAAGAATGCAAGTGTTCAGAAAACCAACAGATGCAGAAGCTAAGTAAAAGCTGAAAAGTATTGTTACAACCTCTGTTGATACACATGTTGTACAGAAGAATGAAGACACAACCTCTGTTACTGCACAAGTTGTGACCACACCATTATTGTCTTCTCAGTTGAAATCAACATTTGGAAAGGGTGTTCTTCATGATTCAAGGCTAGAAGCTACAGTTCCAATGGATTTTACTGATAGTAGAGCTTTATCTGGTAAGGTTGGATACAACAAAGAAGGTATAGGCTCACACAGAGACAAAAGGCAATATGTTGGTCCCAGAGATCCTTCTTCACTGTCTGTTCCAGGTCGTGGTGTCACTCAAGAGAGTTTAGACAGACTGGAGTCAGTACAGCTTGTATATCAGAAGAGTTTAGAGAAGGATTTCCTGCTATATTTCATGGCTGATGGAACAGTGTTTAAAGTTTCTGAAAAGGATATTGAATTAAAATACGGGGAAGAACTTGAATATGTCCTTTATATTTTCAGAGTGAGAAATCAAAGAGCTCAGTCAGTTGCAAATGTGCTCAGACAAAGGATGATTCAGAACCTTGCAAGAAGACAAATGAAGATCAACAGTAAGTTTGTTCCTAAGTACAGAGATTGGAATGGAAATCTAATAGAAATGGAGAAGGGGACTACAAAGCTGAAGACTGATCTTGGAATCACTGTTCTGGATTTTAATGTGAAATCTGAGGAAGTGAAATACATCAGGCTGGGAAATGAAATGAGAAGAAACAAAATCTACGATCTTAGAGCTGCTATCTATCAAACTGATGAGAATGATCCTCAGTTGAGAGAAATCAAGGAAGCTATGCAGATAGAGCTTGAAAATGCTGAAAGAAGATTGCTTATAGACTATCTCAGAACAATGCCTGATCTTCAAGAGATTAGAAATTAAAGTCTGTAAGAATTTTCTTATTTTCTGTAGAAATTGTTAAGTAATAGCTTAAACTCTGTTTGTATGTTAAACACTATAAACTTTGTATTTGTTTTGACATCATCATTTACTGTAAAACTTGTACATTTTTGCTAATGGACAAGTTGGGGGAGATTGTTAGAAATGATTGATGAGAACAGTGTTTGGAAACTAAAGTGACAAAACAGAGTTTAGCTGGAAGCGGTCAGAGTTTAGTTAAACACTGACTGGAAGCGCAACAGAGATTGTTAAACTCTGTAGCGGTATTGTCTGAAGAGTCAACAGTGTTTGAAGATTGATACAAGATAAATTTGGAAGCAATATCTTTGAAGATTGGAAAGCTGTCAAAGAGATTGAGTTGACTTGGAAGACTGGAGCAATCGTGATTGATATCAATTGTATAGCTTGATTATAGGAGAATCAGTTACTGATTGTACGAAGCTGTATGTTCTATAAATACAGTTAGGTTAACCCTAGAAGGGAAGTCGAACATTGAAAAATTCATTGATTGTAACCTAAGCAGCTCTCTGTGATATTTTACATCACTGAGAGAGGAATTGTTAATTCCAAACTGTTTTTAAAGTATTAAACAGTGTGTTCTTGTTAAGTTACTCATACAGTATTTGATTAACTATTGTGAATTCGACCTAACGATTGTTAGAAATGATTGATGAGAACAGTGTTTGGAAACTAAAGTGACAAAACAGAGTTTAGCTGGAAGCGGTCAGAGTTTAGTTAAACACTGACTGGAAGCGCAACAGAGATTGTTAAACTCTGTAGCGGTATTGTCTGAAGAGTCAACAGTGTTTGAAGATTGATACAAGATAAATTTGGAAGCAATATCTTTGAAGATTGGAAAGCTGTCAAAGAGATTGAGTTGACTTGGAAGACTGGAGCAATCGTGATTGATATCAATTGTATAGCTTGATTATAGGAGAATCAGTTACTGATTGTACGAAGCTGTATGTTCTATAAATACAGTTAGGTTAACCCTAGAAGGAAAGTCGAACATTGAAAAATTCATTGATTGTAACCTAAGCAGCTCTCTGTGATATTTTACATCACTGAGAGAGGAATTGTTAATTCCAAACTATTTTTAAAGTATTAAACAGTGTGTTCTTGTTAAGTTACTCATACAGTATTTGATTAACTATTGTGAATTCGACCTAACAAGTGGTAAGGTTCCTCGCAGATGAACCCCCAGTTTCTCAACCAGAAGGTTCTTCGCAGATGAACCCCCAATTTCTCAACCAGAAGGCTTCTCGCAGATGAACCCCCAAATACATAATTTTGGCATTCGACAAATAGGCTTTTATAGTCGGAAGGTGGAGAATATCAATCTAAGGTTTCAACCACTTGGAGGTTAAGGTCTATCAATGTGACGCCCCCAAATCTGAGGTCAAAGATTCGGGTCGTCACATCATCATCCAACCATATCATACCTGTATTAACTTTACAACTCAACAATACATCCATCCATACCTCAATCTTACACACAATCAAGTTAGAGCCTCAGAAACGATAATCAAAAGTAACACTAAATATTACAATTCATCTGTACAATCCAGAGTCTTACGCAATTCCAATTATACAACTACACTTGAAGACAAGTCTTACTATTACAGTTGAAAACCTATCAGACTACTCTGTAGTATTTATCAGGGACTAAATCATCTCCGGGTAATTCTTCTACTCCTCTTCTGCTGGTGCGGAGTTAATCGACCAAATTCTTCCCTTTCTGAAAAGTTTTTATAAAGCAAGAATGAGCTACATAATGCTCAGCAAGTTCACTATTTTGTAAAATAATAATATGGTTTATTTTGAAAACATTCCCAACTATATGGGTATATATCTCAGATTTCAAAACATAATTGGACAATGTATGTGCCCGAGTTTGAATAAAACATCTATACTCACTAAGGAGCTTTAGGATAACATATGAACCCCTTATGAGGTTCCCATTTCAATATATCTCAAGTTTGAAAATATATACATATGAGTATATCATTTTCGGCAAAACACTCTACAATTAACATACTGTACAGGGAATACATCATTGCAAACCTCTTTCCTTCCATTAGCTTAGAAGGTTTCTCATACAAAAACATTTCATTCTTTGAAACAATTGCAAGAGTGCACTAACACGTGCCAATCTTTATAGAAAATCTTGCAGTTCTAGATACTGCACGATGTCAATATTTTCTCATCAAAAACCACACTATCGGCAACTTGGCACTTAGGCCCAAGAAGCAGTGTTTGAGTATTTTTCCAAAGTGGAGGATGGGACTGGAAGAAAACATAAAAACCTGACAAGGATTGACGATGATCAGTCGCCACATCCAAGTCCAATAATCCGCGGGTCTTCTCTACCGGTAGAAGGATAGAAACTACATCCGTAACTATCCCCGGGTGAAAACTACATCCGTAATCACCCTCGATGAAAACTACATCCGTAATCATCCTTCGGCAACACCTGGGCCGGAATAATAATTGATGGACCGCCTGGCTCACGGCCGCTTACACATCCCGGGAATCGTTCGTCAACGGTTCCCACACCTGCTAGAGTCCCTTTTTCTTTTTCTTTTAAAAACTTGATTTTGATTGAAAACTGAGTAATTGAGGTCCGACATCAGTCGACCGATGATTCTTGAAATCGTACAAGAAGCGGAACCTGACCGGGGGTTTTCGAAAATGTTTTGAGTTCGAAAGAGTTCGGGTTTGAAAGTATTAAAGGTATCTTGGATTAGCTTTGACTTAAAATAATGAACAATAATTAATAATTGATATTTTAAGATTTAATATTAATAATTAATAAAATAATTATTTAATTAAATAAGATTTTAATCCAAGATAGGTATTTTGAGTATTTACGATGATATAAAAATAATTACTTGAGTATACGATACTCCCCGAATGACCTTTCGGGTTTTCGCAATTTAATTACGATATAATAATATACCGCTCCCCGGTCAATAGTATATACGGACCGCTACGACCTCTATTGCTAGAGTCGTTGTCCGAAGAAAACATTTTATTCTAAGTTCAAGGGGTGCAAACATATATGTACTTATACATCTCAATTCCATCGATACTTCGATAAACATAACATTTGATACGTTTGAAAACTACAAACACAACAGTGAAAGTCCTTGTATATGTAAGTTTTGAAAAGTAAACTTGCCTTGGTTTGGTTGGGGTGGTCGAGCGTGCGGAGTGGAACGATCTATACATAAGCAATAACCGTTCGTTAGTACCTTAACAATACCTCTTTAATTACGGGGTTTTAGGGGTACAAAATTAACTTAAGGACTTCGTCTTATGACACTCTAGCCCCACTATAGGTTCATGTCATCACTCGATTACGCTCGTCACTTATTCGACTTAATTTAGTTACCATATCCGAGTCACGTCCATTACCCCTAGAATTATACTCCACTTAACGACTTTTGCCCTTGCGCGAATTTTACTCTAGCATTTTTATAAAATTTAAAAATTCATATTTTAATCCAATTCTTTTTGGGTAGCCTTCCCCACTGCATTTACTAGCTTCTCTAATTTTTTCATGATCCCACATAAATTGTTAGGGGTTTAAACAAGGTTCACAAGGGGGTCATTTAGTGCAGTCCAGAATCCAGAAACACAATTTACTTCTCCGGCCATACCTTAAAATATATACATCACCTAGTCATGAACCTTACATTTCCAGAAACTACATTCAAATACCTTTCCAACAATATATGGTAGGACCTCAGGGGACAAGATTTGAGGGTTCAAAACCATGCTACAAGACAGGTCAATGTTCCTGGAAAAACTCAGCATGCTTGTTTCACTTAAATCAACCAAGATTCTTACTTCCACAACACAACCAACATCTAAGTCACCTAGTTCATGCTTTATAACATTCAAGGAGATACATATACTAACCACAATCATAAAAATCACAATCACAACACTTAAACTCAAGATCTATATCATCCATCACTTGAACATCCAAGATTAACACAAATATACATGGATCTATCATTGAACATCATAAACACTACATGGCCAAGAGGGGTTATGATTTTATACCTTCTTGAGTACCTAGGAGCCTTGGGTAAGCCTTACAAAACTCAAGAATACCTTGAATGAGCTCCTACACTCCTTATAATCCAAGATCTAAAAGAAAACTTAACATTGTTACTATTCACCAAAACTTTAACAATTAATATCTTGAAAATTAATGGATGAAAAGGGTTGGAATTCTTATTATACCTTCCTTATATGATGTAGAGTGCCTAGGAATTTTGCCTTGAATTATGAATGAGGAGAAGTGGAAGAAAGAAAAAATTTTCTTCCTTGTTCTTGTCTTGGCCGAGAGCTTTATGGCTTGGGGGGGGGAGAAGAGTTTTTTTGTGTTTTGCTTTTTGGTTGGTTGAATAATTGTATAAAGTGGTTGGGTGATATATGTTATGTATATGTATATGCATCACATGTTGCAAGTCTAGGGTATAGGCCACCATGCCCTCTTGTCTCCTTGGAAGATGTAATAACTAGTTACTATTCCTCTTGTCCATTTGGTACTACTAGTTTGCTTTTCCTAACTACTTAGTTGCATGGGACTTGCATGCAATACCACTCCTTGTATCATTATTCTTCCACCCATGTTTGTCATTTAATCTTTAATTCGTATCGTATCTTAATTAATCTCTCGTAATAATATTTTGTCGCGTAGAGATTTCCCTTATAATTCTTTAAGTACTAATTGTGTAAATTCCTCGAATGTCCATAATTCCTCGTCATAATTCTTAATAAATCCTTTAATACTCTAACCATTCTCAAATCCCAAGTTTTATAAATCTTACTAACAATAAGACTCTTGCCTTCACAATCTTCCTTTTATCTTACATAGTGAATGCAACAACATAAATTT
The DNA here is from genome assembly GCA_037693485.1 of Kitagawia praeruptora. NCBI lineage: Eukaryota > Viridiplantae > Streptophyta > Magnoliopsida > Apiales > Apiaceae > Kitagawia > Kitagawia praeruptora. The sequence goes on from CM075345.1 coordinate 101,227,941, forward strand.
CTCAGATAATCAATTCCATTAAACAACATAGGTGGCTCAAAAGGGCCCAAATTCACAATGTCATATGATATTATATCTTAAAAATATTACCAAAAATCAGGGTTCTTACAGCCTCCCCTCCTTAAAAGGATTCCGTCCCGGAATCAGGTTGAAAACAGTTGAGGGTACTTTTCACGCATCGCGTCTTCTAGTTCCCATGTTGATTCTTCGACATTCTGGTTCCTCCACAAAACTCTCACTAGCTTGACAACCTTGTTCCTCAGCACTTGTTCTTTTTTATCCATGATTTCCTCTGGGGTTTTTTTTCCACATAGGTCAAATCTGGTTGTAGGTCTACCTGGTCGTACTCTATCACGTGCCGAAAGTCGGTGTGGTAGGGTCGTAACATAGACGCATGAAACACGTTGTGTACTTGTTGCAAGCTCGGGGGCAAGGCTAGTTCATAGGCTAACTTTCCAACACGCCTCAAAATCTCAAAAGGTCTAATAAACCTCAAACTTAGCTTCCCCTTTCTTACCAAACCGCATCAATCCTTTCCAGGGGAATACCTCTAGCATCACGAAGTCTCCCACCTCATACTCATTTGATATCTCGTAAAATTTGACCATTCGAAATAATGGGTTTCGTAAAAAAAAACTAACGACTTATACATACACTCCTTTGCACCGTAAAAACGTAATATCAATTCGAAATCTTCATTTAATAATTCGTACATATCGTGGTGACAAAAATTTCTCATCCACCCATAAAATGACTATTCATCCATGTTTCAAATATTCACAAAAATTAGGGTCATTATAGTCTTCTCTCCTCAAAAGGATCCTATCTTAAGAACCTAAGGAAAATAGTTGTGGATACATTTCCAACTTTACCCTTTCTAACTCTCTGGTTGACGCTTCGACCCTTTCGTTCTCTCACCTTGGTCTCACCAACGCTTTATGTTGTTTCTCAACGCATGCTCTCCTCGACCTGTATTCCTTATCGGTTGTTCTATGAATGAAAATTTCTATCCCACTACTTATACGTTCCTCTTCTACCTTGTTCATAGTATCCGTGTTGAGTCCTTGTATCGTTGGGCCGTGAATACTTTGTGGTTGTGTTCTATAATCTGAGACAACGTCAATACGCACGGTATTCCTCATTTTCCTTGGCTTGATTAGCACGCATGTGTTGCCTTCCGTCAGTCGTTACCACTTGCTATGGATACTATATAGTCTTCGGTATACGTCGAACCAGTTCAGCTACTATATCCCTCGTTCATTGAATTCTTCGTAACGCAAGAAAAGCGAAACATCTTCTTTTGTAGTACGCTTTACAAGAGACGTCCTTACGTCCTCATGGTGCCGATCGTGATAACAACATTCGTTTCATGGATAAGTTTTTATTCTCGACTGCCCCGTGAAATCTAAGGCACGACACTAATTATAAATTCGATCGTCTGGACAATTCTTCTTCCCTGTCCGTCAGCCACAGATCAAATTAGTACATACGCTCAATCTCTTTATTAATTATACTTGAAAGCACCTTCAATATTCGAAGTCTAACCTTAAGTCTCTATCTGACGTAATCACTGCAGAAGTTTTATATTGCACCACCATCTCTTCCGTATATAAATCGATAATCTTCTAAATGGAAAGTCTCTCGTAGGTAAATCACTTGGTCCAACAATTATAAATCAACTAGGGCCATCTCTTGGCTCGGTCTTCGGCGACCTACTCATGAAATTCATTATAATTCTGTCCACGTTCAAGATTTTCTACGGGCGGAATTGATCCACTAGATCTCTATCATTTTGTTTTTGACATGTTGCGTTTGTACTTAATAGCTTACCAATACAATTCTTCATATCCGTTTGCCAAACATTCTCTTAATTCTCTGTACATCTTTGTCCTTCCCCATAATTTAGTCATTTTCCTCTAACATTATTCTTTATTGTATATACTCTATTTTCTTGGTCAATACTGACTGAATTCCAATTTTGAATAATCCCCTCTATAGGTATCGGCCACCACACTGGCCTTTCCTGGGAAATAACAAATTTCTCCATCATACTCCCTGCTCCCTTTCGTCACCTTCTCTTTCTTATGTTTAGTTCTAATATGAAGATATACTTATGGCACTTGTGGAAAAATTTCACACTTTTCTCATAAAGTTAACGTCTCAGTTTTATGCGTGAACGCTATCATGACTAATCCCCGACTCACGGTTAGTACATCTTATCCCATAACATTTATGTTGTTTAGAAGTATAGGTTATCATCCCCTTTCTACTGCATCAGCACACCTCTTAAACTCTTGAAAGACGCATCATCGTGACTCTCAAAGTCCTCTTTTTATCATCAAGTATAGTTAACAACGAGGTTGTTGCTAATATCTCATTTCATTCCAAAACCTTGTTCATTAATCCATAAAGGCTTCTGACTCACTAGTCAATCCACATGATACTACCAGAATTTATAATGTTTACATTATTGTGAAATGCCGACTTTGGTGCAGTACAGAGGTCGATCTGGAGTTGGTGAAACCTTCTCTTTAACCTTATCTTTGAAAAACAACTACGCACTTTAACTAGTCAACAATTCCTCCATTTCCGATAAGGGTTTCAGTTCTTGATGGTATAGGTAAGATGTCATGCGCTCGTCCTCTTTCACAACTGGTGCCAATCAGCCTGAGGCCTGCATGCTGCCGCGATTCCCAATAAACTTGATTAGGTGGTAATATCGAAGGATCATTGGGATATATCCATGCATCCATTTGCTATTAGGGCCTTTTAAACTTTATGTCTCTCTATGTGCATCAATCCCTTTTAAGCTAAGTAAAGCTTCACATTCTTGCCACGATATTTCTTCCTTTCTTGTCCATCTCACTTCCATGTTAGTTTCCTCTAAGGATATGTCTTACATCACAATCGATTTGAATTTCTTGGATCAGGAAAAGGCTTGGTAACTCCAGAATTCATTACTATAACATCCTGACAACGGTTGGTAGGAACGTACTCCCAACCACCTCATCATTTCCTATAACTTTCCTCACACTAATATTAAAGGTCTCGTGTTATGCCCCGACATGTTATTCCTACTTTAAATAATTACTCGGCATCACGCCCTGGCTGCACAATTACAACATTTGGTTTTTAATCTCATATTGGTGCGACGGTTCACAATTGTATCTCCCGTTCACCTTAGAGTAATGACTTTTAAAAGGAATGGTTTCAAAATAACAAGGTCCAATAGATGATTTCAATAAGAATTCCACATTGGATGTTCCAAGAATGTTGATGGTTCCAATACTAGGAGTCTCAATTTTCAGAGATGTAAGGAGGGACAGAAAGAATACAACAAGGTTTATTCCTTCATGTCCTGAAAATTTTGTAATGTAATATCATAGAGAATGTTGCACGAGGGCAATGATTGTTGGATACAAAAGTCATAAAGACGGTCTTTATACGATTCTTACATCTGGTGAATACTTTTCCTCTTGAAAAATAGAGGATCTGAAAAGTCCCATTGATAAAGGTCAACCGATCGAAAGCAATTCTACTCTATGACAATAAAGATGAAGCAGTTTATCATTCAAGTAATCTATGGTTTCAAATGAATCTTCATTATATGAATGAAAGAACAGAATATTCAAGTGACATAAAGTCTGATACGAAGATGGGTAGAATTCAAGTTGAGTGGGCGACCTCACTAGGTCTCAATCAAGTTATTCGTCAAAACTTTCATTATCATACTTTACCACATGCAAAATGCATTGAGGAATTGCTGAATGAATTAAATTGGGAGTTGGACCAGTGAAACAATAACTAGTCCTTTACAAGAAACACTAGCAACTAGCTAGACAGAATTTGCTAGTTCACTTGTTTGAGACATCACCACTAGCTAGGACAATTAGCTAGGTGTTCTTCACAACATTACAATTTTGACTAGTTAGAACAATCAACTAGTCATTCATATTGACATATCGCCTAGCCAGTTTCAATTGGCTAGAACGGAATTTCAACATCGTAGCCACTGAAGAAACTTTAGGCTACTCGGACAACGAATGGAAATAAGAAGTTATTAAGTTTGAAAAAGAAAACTATAAAATCTGAAGAGAATGTTCTAGGTATCGGAACAATCGATAACCTCTCATCAAATATTACCTACCAGTGAAACGGTCCACCCAAGGGTGCCTCCGTACACATGCTTTATCAGATCCTACAGTAGAATTAAATTCAGAATACCAATATCAAAATGATATCCTTACTATGATTTCAATGTACGATGTACAATCTCATCTTGAATATAAGAAAAGAATTCATGAAGGATGTCTGGACATTAGATCATCCATGTCCTCAGTAATTTGTTAAATATTTATGAGCTCAACTGAAGAGTGCAAGTATGAAAGAAGCAATCAAACATCAATATTCGTTAAGTAATATTCGTCGAATAATTAAGGAAGTATTCGTGGAACATTCCTTGGGTAATTGAAAGAAAGTGTAAATAGGCCTGAGCCGAACAAGGTCATCATAAATTTTTGAATAGAATGTTCATGGGTCAAATAAAATTACTTCGGATAAGTCCTGCTTTAGGGAGAGCATATAACTGGTTGTTATTCCACAAATTTGAAGTAGAAAGCTAGAAGGATTACCTGATATAAACTAATCGAGGTAACATGGTTAACGAACAGTTTAAAAATGAAGTAGTGCACCAGCCGGTAGTTACCAAAATAAGTTAATAATCATTCGTGCATCTCATTATCACCATTATGAGGGTAACTCCATCTCTTCTTCTTCGTAATACAAGACACCAACTAGTGCGTCTCCCAATCATCACCTTAAAGTCATTTATCCAGTTAGGGTTTCACAAGTATATCTATCATTTCCGTGCTTTATCTTGAAGACCAAGCTTCACATCATTCCGGGGACACCTGCTAAGTCCATAGGGTCCTACTTCATGCCTTTCGACATGAATCACAAGTGGCCAGTTCCCCCTGGGAACAGATCAAAGAGATCTCTCAGGGATCTCAGTGCAGTCCATAGGTTCAGTGGCGGGTGTGTGCATGTGAACATATACCAAAAATATTGAGGTCTACAATACATATATACGTAGTCCCTGTTAACATCTCCATCAAAGGATCCCACTCTAGACCCGTTGGTCTTTTCTTTTGGTAGACTCTGAGATCACTGTATCGTTCGTTGCAACCATATTCAACTTCTCTTGAGTCCCTTTGTTAATCCCACTTGTTTGTTCTCTAAGTTGAACTACCATGCCCTAGCGTCCGAATCATGCGTGGAATTATCTAGTACGCTCGTCTTATGATAACTTTCTCGTATAACACATGTAAAATTCGCCATCAAGGGTAATGGAATCCACAACGACATAGTGACCAACTTTTAGGTAAACCCATTACTTATCGAAAATCGGATCTTATAACCAAAGTAAAAGACTTTCTTTAATCCAAGTACTAAGTACTCCTAATTATGTAGGGAAGTCCAAACTTCTTGATTCTTAAAATGCCGCCTCCTAAACTGTGGAGGAATATGGGCCACAAAATTTATGCCAGCCTAGTCATCCGATCATATTGGCAATATCGCCTCTACCTCAGCTGCTCTCGAGATTTCGCTCTGCTTCCTATATCATTACCTATGATAGGTCATGTACGACTCCTAACTCTCTACTCATCATTCTGAGGGTCTCTAAGGATTCTATCGATCCTAGGGTAATACCTCAAGTAAACATCCCAATCAACTCCACTCACCGGTACCTCTTCCGGTTATCCAATAGTAAACTTACTATGATCTCTCACGTCATTCTCCTACTTAGACTTAACTCTCATTACTCTCGTTTCTGAGTACTGTAACTTATCGCTCTGATACCATTTCTGTGACGCCCCCAAATCTGAGGTCAAAGATTCGGGTCGTCACATCATCATCCAACCATATCATACCTGTATTAACTTTACAACTCAACAATACATCCATCCATACCTCAATCTTACACACAATCAAGTTAGAGCCTCAGAAACGATAATCAAAAGTAACACTAAATATTACAATTCATCTGTACAATCCAGAGTCTTACGCAATTCCACTTATACAACTACACTTGAAGACAAGTCTTACTATTACAGTTGAAAACCTATCAGACTACTCTGTAGTATTTATCAGGGACTAAATCATCTCCGGGTAATTCTTCTACTCCTCTTCTGCTGGTGCGGAGTTAATCGACCAAATTCTTCCCTTTCTGAAAAGTTTTTATAAAGCAAGAATGAGATACATAATGCTCAGCAAGTTCACTATTTTGTAAAATAATAATATGGTTTATTTTGAAAACATTCCCAACTATATGGGTATATATCTCAGATTTCAAAACATAATTGGACAATGTATGTGCCCGAGTTTGAATAAAACATCTATACTCACTAAGGAGCTTTAGGATAACATATGAACCCCTTATGAGGTTCCCATTTCAATATATCTCAAGTTTGAAAATATATACATATGAGTATATCATTTTCGGCAAAACACTCTACAATTAACATACTGTACAGGGAATACATCATTGCAAACCTCTTTCCTTCCATTAGCTTAGAAGGTTTCTCATACAAAAACATTTCATTCTTTGAAACAATTGCAAGAGTGCACTAACACGTGCCAATCTTTATAGAAAATCTTGCAGTTCTAGATACTGCACGATGTCAATATTTTCTCATCAAAAACCACACTATCGGCAACTTGGCACTTAGGCCCAAGAAGCAGTGTTTGAGTATTTTTCCAAAGTGGAGGATGGGACTGGAAGAAAACATAAAAACCTGACAAGGATTGACGATGATCAGTCGCCACATCCAAGTCCAATAATCCGCGGGTCTTCTCTACCAGTAGAAGGATAGAAACTACATCCGTAACTATCCCCGGGTGAAAACTACATCCGTAATCACCCTCGATGAAAACTACATCCGTAATCATCCTTCGGCAACACCTGGGCCGGAATAATAATTGATGGACCGCCTGGTTCACGGCCGCTTACACATCCCGGGAATCGTTCGTCAACGGTTCCCACACCTGCCAGAGTCCCTTTTTCTTTTTCTTTTAAAAACTTGATTTTGATTGAAAACTGAGTAATTGAGGTCCGACATCAGTCGACCGATGATTCTTGAAATCGTACAAGAAGCGGAACCTGACCGGGGGTTTTCGAAAATGTTTTGAGTTCGAAAGAGTTCGGGTTTGAAAGTATTAAAGGTATCTTGGATTAGCTTTGACTTAAAATAATGAACAATAATTAATAATTGATATTTTAAGATTTAATATTAATAATTAATAAAATAATTATTTAATTAAATAAGATTTTAATCCAAGATAGGTATTTTGAGTATTTACGAAGATATAAAAATAATTACTTGAGTATACGATACTCCCCGAATGACCTTTCGGGTTTTCGCAATTTAATTACGATATAATAATATACCGCTCCCCGGTCAATAGTATATACGGACCGCTACGACCTCTATTGCTAGAGTCGTTGTCCGAAGAAAACATTTTATTCTAAGTTCAAGGGGTGCAAACATATATGTACTTATACATCTCAATTCCATCGATACTTCGATAAACATAACATTTGATACGTTTGAAAACTACAAACACAACAGTGAAAGTCCTTGTATATGTAAGTTTTGAAAAGTAAACTTGCCTTGGTTTGGTTGGGGTGGTCGAGCGTGCGGAGTGGAACGATCTATACATAAGCAATAACCGTTCGTTAGTACCTTAACAATACCTCTTTAATTACGGGGTTTTAGGGGTACAAAATTAACTTAAGGACTTCGTCTTATGACACTCTAGCCCCACTATAGGTTCATGTCATCACTCGATTACGCTCGTCACTTATTCGACTTAATTTAGTTACCATATCCGAGTCACGTCCATTACCCCTAGAATTATACTCCACTTAACGACTTTTGCCCTTGCGCGAATTTTACTCTAGCATTTTTATAAAATTGAAAAATTCATATTTTAATCCAATTCTTTTTGGGTAGCCTTCCCCACTGCATTTACTAGCTTCTCTAATTTTTTCATGATCCCACATAAATTTGTAGGGGTTTAAACAAGGTTCACAAGGGGGTCATTTAGTGCAGTCCAGAATCCAGAAACACAATTTACTTCTCCGGCCATAACTTAAAATATATACATCACCTAGTCATGAACCTTACATTTCCAGAAACTACATTCAAATACCTTTCCAACAATATATGGTAGGACCTCAGGGGACAAGATTTGAGGGTTCAAAACCATGCTACAAGACAGGTCAATGTTCCTGGAAAAACTCAGCATGCTTGTTTCACTTAAATCAACCAAGATTCTTACTTCCACAACACAACCAACATCTAAGTCACCTAGTTCATGCTTTATAACATTCAAGGAGATACATATACTAACCACAATCATAAAAATCACAATCACAACACTTAAACTCAAGATCTATATCATCCATCACTTGAACATCCAAGATTAACACAAATATACATGGATCTATCATTGAACATCATAAACACTACATGGCCAAGAGGGGTTATGATTTTATACCTTCTTGAGTACCTAGGAGCCTTGGGTAAGCCTTACAAAACTCAAGAACACCTTGAATGAGCTCCTACACTCCTTATAATCCAAGATCTAAAAGAAAACTTAACATTGTTACTATTCACCAAAACTTTAACAATTAATATCTTGAAAATTAATGGATGAAAAGGGTTGGAATTCTTATTATACCTTCCTTATATGATGTAGAGTGCCTAGGAATTTTGCCTTGAATTATGAATGAGGAGAAGTGGAAGAAAGAAAAAATTTTCTTCCTTGTTCATGTCTTGGCCGAGAGCTTTATGGCTTGGGGGGGGGGGAGAAGAGTTTTTTTGTGTTTTGCTTTTTGGTTGGTTGAATAATTGTATAAAGTGGTTGGGTGATATATGTTATGTATATGTATATGCATCACATGTTGCAAGTCTAGGGTATAGGCCACCATGCCCTCTTGTCTCCTTGGAAGATGTAATAACTAGTTACTATTCCTCTTGTCCATTTGGTACTACTAGTTTGCTTTTCCTAACTACTTAGTTGCATGGGACTTGCATGCAATACCACTCCTTGTATCATTATTCTTCCACCCATGTTTGTCATTTAATCTTTAATTCGTATCGTATCTTAATTAATCTCTCGTAATAATATTTTGTCGCGTAGAGATTTCCCTTATAATTCTTTAAGTACTAATTGTGTAAATTCCTCGAATGTCCATAATTCCTCGTCATAATTCTTAATAAATCCTTTAATACTCTAACCATTCTCAAATCCCAAGTTTTATAAATCTTACTAACAATAAGACTCTTGCCTTCACAATCTTCCTTTTATCTTACATAGTGAATGCAACAACATAAATTTCTCAGATAATCAATTCCATTAAACAACATAGGTGGCTCAAAAGGGCCCAAATTCACAATGTCATATGATATTATATCTTAAAAATATTACCAAAAATCAGGGTTCTTACAATCAAGGCTCCCCCTTCAACAATTTTGGGGTTAAACAAGTCCAGGGGTTTCTGTTAAAAATTATGGAGCACAACACTAGTTCACACCACAACTAATCCATGAAGGAAGTAAATAGCTGAACTTGAATGATAATAGGGGTATGAACACCATGATTTATGAGCTGTAGGTGAACCCCGGTGTAGATAAGGGTGCGAACGTCCTGATAGAGAGTAACCCCAATGCAGACAAGGGTGCGACCCTCCTGACTTAAGGGGTACGGGTGAACCTAAATTGAAGCAGGGATGCGAACCCCATGATTAATGATCAGTAGGTAAACCTGGATGATGGAAAAGATATGTACTCCCTCATTGGTGAGCAACCGGAAATATTTTACATTATTCTCTTAGATACCTCTTGTTTCTTACAACGAGCTAGCTCATGTAAGCTTAGAGGTGTCTTATTGATAATTCACATATTCGGTACGAAGGTTTCCCATTAATATTGATCATGAGAACACGAATGAGCTACAAGACTAAGCTTCCATGGAAAAGAGATTTATTGGTGAGAGGAACCTGGACAGGGGTTCGATGATGACAGGTTCAAGGAAGATAAGCCCTAGAACCCTGAGGTTTCACTTAACAGAAGCCCAAGTGTGTTCAATAGACTGGGCAGGAAGCTTAATATGAAACTTGTCAAACTAAAATGTGGTTCAGATTGGTAAAAAGGACTCCCCCGGAAAAGAGCTTCCCGGAAATGGGGTTCGTATACAATAGGTTCGGTGATGGAAGGCCCCTTGATTATAAGTAAGAAGTTGAATAATGAGAAGCCCCCACAATAAGCAAGGAGAACCCGGGAGGCAATCTGGAAAATGGTTTAAGTAAGGAAAATCCCATTTATAGGCTTTAAGCCACATTGGAAAATATTGGAACTCAATATAGGGGTTCTACCATGGAGGTTGTATCACTCGACATGAGAACCCCAAAAGGATTAACTAGTGCCTAAAGGGGCTTCCTCAAGAAAAAACAATCTTGGCCATGTTTCGTCTCTTATGACACAAATTACACAACTGGTGTGGGATACTCAAATGGTTAAATCAAGGAAATGGTCAGGAGTGGACACCTCACTGTACGGGTACGATGAAAGCTCCATTCAGAATACATCGGGAATCATGTCACCAATAGCCCTGCTGATGGAACCCCATAAAGTGGTTCCAGTTTTTCGGGGGGTAGCACCACCTATAGCGTTGATGTAAATGGCTGCTCTAATGGAGGATTATGTAGGAACATGAAACACTCGGTAAAAAGCATACTGGGGGGGTACTGGTTGAAGCACCTAAGTGGAGGCCAAAGAAAGGAGGTTTTATCATCTAGACAAAGAAAAATATTACATACCTCGCATTTATAAGGAGGAGCATGGCTTCCCACACGGATTAAAAAAGAGGTTGAAACTACGGGGAGACGTGTATAGCTAGCTTCATGGATGTCCATTTGACTTCTCCTCAAGAGGTTGAATATGATTCAATATTGGCCATGGACAAACTACACCGAGGAATCGGGGGTAGTGGATACCAGGCTACATGGAGGATTTCTAAGATGCGCCCTATTTTCAAATGAGAAGATGTACACAGGAGGTTCAGGTTCGTGAACCCTCGGCGACCTTCAGCCTCAGAACCCCTTACTGGGTTACAGCAACAAAACTTAATATAAAACGGGATCATCAGCAATCAACATGGTTGGATTTATAGGCGGTCACAACTATGTCCACGGTATACGCCTGGGGTGGGATCTTGAAGGCATGCGTACTTGATACCTGTGGCGGGATGTTCAGTCAATTGAACCTACGGAATCTTGATTTATGTGAATTTTTTGTACCAAGGAGGTTTGTGAAATAAGGTTTCGAACTTGGAACCTGAAAGAGATCCTTGGAATACCATATGAGGTGATATGGATACAATCATCAAGATTCAAAGGCGTGCGAGGATGGCAAGCATGTGTGGGCGTACGTGCATCGAGCATAAAAGGCTGGAAGGTTTATTGATGGAACCACGACGTAGGGGTACGACAACCGAACCCTGGAGGTTCAAGAATATAATTTATGGAGTCATCATCAAGAAAAAATAACATGGTCTTTCTTGGAAGGAATTTACGAGCAGTAGTCGCTTCACCTTTGAAACCCCTTGTTTCTTACAATGAGTACCCTCACGTAAGCTTAGAGGTTCAGGGTGAAGGTTGATTGAGCCTGAGTAAGGAATATATTAGGTTCCTCTTGCATTAATGATTGCAAGGAACTGGGGGGTAGTGGATGGTATACTCCCTGATGGTATCTTGAAAATGGTAAATTTTTAAGCAAACGGAACTTATTTACAATGAATGGGTCAGGTCTCAGGATCATGAGATTCTTGAGGTTCTGGTATGTGAACCCCTAATGGAATCTAATTCGAGGTACCCTTGGAAGCTAGATCAAGGAGCATATGCAGATTGGATTTCGTGAATTGATTTGGAAAGGATTTCTCATGTATGGATTATGCATGAGCTGGATTTACCATGTATGGATTATGCATGGAGAGGATTTCTCATGTATGGATTATGCATGGGCTGGATTTATAGCATATGGATTATATGCTAAAGGAACATGTATGGATTATACATGAATCACATGTGGATTACGTGCGCAAGGCAGGATTGGAAGCACATGGATTATGTGCTAATTGATTACACGGACTATATGGAACATGTATGGATTATACATGAATCAAGGCAGGCACATGTATGGATTATACATGAATCAAGGCAGGAACATGTATGGATTATACATGCATCACATGCGGATTACATGTGAATGGATGGGAACCCCAAGGCAGGCTGGACCTAGGGACGCTAGGGCCATAAAGTTCCCCTATATGGAGGTTCACTCGTTTGAACCCTGAAAAGGCGTAACGCCGATAAACTTCCGTGTAATCATGTTGGTGGACAACCAACCCCGTTATGGGACTTATGTACAACTGTGGAAGCTACGTACAATTTGGCAAACGGCTTCGCCACGACCCCATGGAAACTGGGTGAGTGAGGTCTAACTCTTGGAAACTGGAACGCTAAGGATTTTAGCGGTGTGAGGAAATCACATTGGATGGCAGACAGCTTCGCCACGACCCCAGGGAAACTGGGTGAGTGAAGTGCAACTCTTGAAAACTAACATCGTGAGGGAATTAACATCGTAAGGAAATTAGCATTGTGAGGAAATCACATGGAACCTCACTGAGGGAAACTCCTATGATGGAACCTGGTCGAGGGAAACTCCTATGATGGAACCTCGTTAATGGGAAATCTTCATGCACTCTAGGTCTGATCCCGTAGACCGGTCTAGGATTAGGGGTTCAGTCGGTAAGAGGATCTAGCTTATATCAGTGGAAGCTCGGGGGGGTAAGGCATGAGCGCTTATCTGTGAAATATTTTTTATGACTTGGTTTAATGAAACTATGATTACTTTATCTTTAACTTTATTTTCTTAACTGCTGTGAATGACTATGTGTACCTATGTGCTTTGTGTGCTATGTGTACTTATGTGCTTCATGTCTTATGTTCGTATGCCTTCTTTATGTGTTCATGTGTTATTATTTACGTGAGCCTAGTTCTTTAATATAAGATAGGTTATGCCAAAGAACTCTAGGGGTAGTACGTGTATGGGCCTGTTAGGTAGGAACCTTTTAGGTATGAACCTCTTAAGTACGGGCTTCCTCTAGGAGTATGGATTGGATCTGGATTGGATTTAGATCTGGATTGGATTTGGATCTGGATTGGATTTGGATTTGGATTGGACTTGGATTGGACTTGGATTGGATTTGGATTTGGATTTGGATTTCATGGATTGGATTTCTCATGTATGGATTATGCATGAGTAGGTTTTAACATGAATGGATTATACATGTCATGGGTTCGCGTCGATCCTAGGGACACTAGGCTAGCGAAACTCCCATCAACTTAAAGCCCACGTAAGCCCTTGGCAGGCAGTGTGGTTAGGCCCACGTGAACCCTCAACAGGTAGTGGTGCCCTTTCACTACTTATGTCATGGGAATGTATTAATGCTCCCATCAGTCTACGACCCACGTGAACCCTCAACAGGTAGTGTGGTCAGGCCCACGCGAACCCTTAACAGGTGGTGGTGTCCTCTTATTATTTACATTATGAGTACGCAACAATGCTCATATCAGCTTCAAGCCCACGTAAGCCCTCGGCGGGTAGTGTGGCTAGGTCCACGTGAACCCTCAATAGGTAGTGGAACCTTCTTTTCGGGTTCGCATTGACCCTAGGTATCCTTGGTGAGCAAAGTCCTATCAATCTTACGCCCACGTAAACCCTTCACAGGTAGTGTGGTGAGCCCACGTGAACCCTTGACAGGTAGTGGTGAACAAATATATACAAGTTAAGGCTATTGCGTGAAGCCTGGATATTTATAAAACATTCAAGGGTACAACTGGGTGAACCCCTAGGGCTTGAACGTACCCCTAAACAGTCTACTTTACATATGGCATACGCACAAACAAAGGTTCAAGGATTCAAGCGGAGGAAGGCTTACATATCGTGCGGGAAGGAAATTTGATCTCGGGGGGTAATGCAACATCTCACCATGGAAGGGCTTACATAACGGAAAGAGGTCCTCATCTTAAGCTCAAAGGATGGCAGCCCCAACCTTATGGGTTCAATTTGAACCCTGATTTGGATTGACGTGCTAAGAGAAAAGATAAGTTCTACTTTCATTCTTTTATATATTCTTTATCACGCATGTTTTATGTGCATACAAGAAAATTTTTATAGCATCTAGCTTAAAACTTCATTGCGAAGTTCATCTTTTCAAATGGATCATTATCTTCTATCACACATTAATTTATGTTCATTTGGATGTGCGTATCACATGATTTCACACTTGCATGGATTTATACACCAAGGGTCATCATGACATATATTTACTTACCTTATGCATGAGTTTCAAAATTATTTTCAAACTTTCTAGCTGATAGGTACTTGGGCAGACTATATGCCCCATAACGTAACCACTTGGAAAGACATAGTTACAATTGAGGAGGTTTCTATAACCTTACCTTGGACCCTCTTGGGGTACGCATATAAGATCATCTACATCCTATGGGTTATAGGTTCACTTGGGAAAAGCCCCATAGTTTATGGGCATGGATTGGCAAAGTCCCATGGGTTATGGGAACGGTTTAAAAAGTCCCACGATGCTGGGCGTCATAGGGGAAGCCCTGAAAATACTTAGTAACAACTTGGGGGGTCCATTGTGATAGGTTTGTGGAAATCTCTAAATATTGTGGCAAGTGTCTTGAAGAGTGCGTTCGCCAAGGCCCTACTTGAGTGCGAACAAAATCATTTAGACTCGCACAATCATACTTGCATCTATGCATTATATATGTGTGTGCGCTATGTACATTTTATATGTGAGCTGCTTAGCTCATGCTACTAATCACCTTTTCTTTTAGTTGTCTTGATAGTCCAGGCATATGGAAGATTAAAGCTTATTTTTCAAGAGCAGGAGTTTCATAGCATTACTCACGGGGCATCTCACATGAAGACCAACTTCGCAAGGAAGGAACATCTCGAGGATTTGGGTTATAATTTTCAAGGGACAAGGTTGGAAGCTAAGAAGTTCAGGTGACAAGGTTAGGATGCTCAAGATTGAAACTGGCACTCCATACGTGGTCTAAGGAATTTGGAAGACTCCATTTTAGGATTCAGAAGGGGTACGTATGTGGAAGCATTATGTTTCCTGTTTCTTACGCCGAGTTAGCTCATGTAAGCTTGGAAGCATGATGTGAAAGCTATGTATTTCTCTGAGGAAGATAAGGAAGGATTGGGCCTCGACTTATTTTGGTTCCTTTTGCATTTAATAGCTACAAGGAACCGGGGGGTAGTTGTTGTGCCCAAAATTCACCTTGGGCTTGATTTAAGGCCCATTAAGGTCACGAGTTTGAGTAATGTGGATATGGATGGATAGGCTGGACTAGGTATGGATGTTTTGGCCCAATATGCCTTGGAAATATACTGAAAGATGAAGATTCTGGCATCTGGTTCGGGGTTCATTCATGCAGGTCTAAACCCCAGATGGAGGTACTGCTGTGTGGGAGGCCTGATAGGGGTTCATACAGGTGAAGGGCTTCCAGGCAGGGGTTCACACTCGTACCCCGACAGTCCGCGGGAATTGGCCCAGCAGCCTCCTAAATTGTAGGAGAACGGATATATATCACTCTAATTGACTTTTGGATAACTCCTAAACATCATGGACGACCCAACAACCTCTGGAATCGTGGATAACCATCATATATACATGGATTATGTATATATATGCGGATATATGATGGAAAATCATATAAATATGAAGATAACTATGGTTTTATGGAGGGATAACTACTGGATAATCATATCATCTGTGATAATTAACTGGATCAGTTCAGTCGAGGAAGATAAATATAAAACATATGTGATATATACACTGTGTATATATAGGCAGCTGTACAACGGAAGGCCATGGTTCAGGCAGTGTCCTAAGGGAGCTAGGACTCTTCTTCATCAACAAAATAACCAATGGATCATCATGGTCAGGAGGATAAGGCTTATCAAAACATGGCTGGGCTATCAACAAGAAGTCCAAAACCCTAGAACTGCATGAGACTTTATTCCTATAAATATAGGATATGTAGGCACTTTGCAAGGGTTAGACACATATACACACACCTCTAACACAGTTCTGGGCATCTTCTCCGATTGAGTAGGATTTACTCAGTCATAATCGCCCGGAGACCTTGCAAATTCAGTCCAAATACAGCCACAAACACTACCCTATTCCGACAGTCGAACGCCGACTGTGGCGTGCGAACCCGCTTTCATCGCCGAATTCTATAAATTATTCCAACGATATTCTCTCGAAGTGTTATACCAAATTCCTCTTACAACACCATACATTCACGTTCAGATTGCTAGTCTCTTTTTGTATATATCTGCAACTAGAACCCGAAATCTTTTTAGAGCCATTTTGTTTGGTAATATCATATCTGTTTTTCTTAAAAACTGACCAAGTTGTGAATATACAGATAACAATTTACAAACTTACCAATAAAGCTAATATCAAATTTTTTGGATACAAATAACACCAACCTTCAACTTAATATCTAAATAATCTGACATTGATCTTTCTTACCCTCTAACTGAAAATTTATAATTTTATTTATCAAACACGTTCCGCTCACAGCTATCCGGAAGTGGGGGTTAAACGGATCTTGAACAGCATGAGAACGCTTCTGCCAAAGAAGTATCCCTACTCAGAAAAGATCTTACTGATCCACTGATCCCTCAAGAAGGCAAAGAAGACCAGGTTTATCTTTCCAGTTTAATTATTTTTATCAGGGGATAAAGTTTAGGGATTCCTTCTGGAGAAAAACATGGACAGTTAAAAAGATGTGTAAGCTTGAATTGTCACATTATTATATTCATGTTCTGTGTTTTAGGCCACATCTTAAATAGGTGATCAACTACAAACAACATTTCCTTAAAAAATTCAAAAAAATTGCAAGCCCATTTTGCATCCAACATGACTTGAGAAATATCGCCATCACTATGTTATTAACTACAGTATATTATTTGGCATCGAGGATGGAGGATGAAGGTTTTTTCAGGGAAGTGACTAAATATACTGTAAACTGTCAAAGTAAATATATTAAAAAGATCTGGTCGTTCCCCTCTAATCGACTCGGCAGCTATGCCACAGACTTTTTTAGCCGTACTGATTTTATGAGAAGAAGAACAAGGAAACTAGTTTTGCGTAGTATTTTAAAACACCCAACTGATGGACAAGCTATACTTTTCAGTTGGAATGTACAACAAATTTTGTACATTTTAAAACTACTGTGAGAGATGGCAACACTTGCAATTAGGTACTCCGCTGTCCCATTCATTTGTTTACACTTTCCTTTTTGGGATGTCCCATCCAATTCTTTACCTTTCTAAACTTTCCTAAAATAGTAAAGTTTTATAATACTACATCCACTAATTTTTTCCACTAACTCATTTTATACATTATATATTGATGGGTCCCACCACTTTACTCATTTTTCCTACTTCTCTCCTCCTTCTTTATATTTTTCCTTGGTCTCCGTGCCCAAACCAAATGTAAACATTTTTTTTTTTGCTAAAACCAAATGTAAACATTTGGTTGGGACGGAGGTAGTAGTATGTTTTAACTCTCATTAACAATACAGACTACATTTATTTAAAGCTGATGCCTTCAGTGCAAAATATGATCTAAAGGGAGACTTCAAATACAGAAAAAATTAAGGCCATGATATCTGATTGCGAATATAAGAAGCATAATCAGAGTTACGTAAAAGAAATGTAAGCATTAACCTTGGTGGTATTGACAAAATAATAGAACAGTGATATGTGTTTCCTGCAGTTGCGACTTGCGATATTCATGTCAACAGAGCAAACTTTTAGTATTAAAGAAGCGAATCTAAAATTCTGTGTTCTAAGGAGAAAATTAGCAGAACTTCATCATTTTACAAAGGAAACAAACAGAAGGTAAGAGTTTATAAACTCTGAACCAAAAGATGTTCTACCTCTCAGTTGAAATCTTTCAGCCTTTTCTTTAAGACATCCATTGATTTCTGCCTTGAACTCTGCTTTGAGCTTCTATTCGAAAGGCTCCCGAAGAGACCGTCAGGGGAATCTTTGTACTTTTCACATATTTTCTCCACTTTCTTAGTATCCAAAGAGTAATAATTTCTCTCACGAAACACAGGATTAATGAAGTTCTCAGGCTGATTGCTTAATAGAAGGCTCACCAGTTGTCTAGCTTCTATCAGACAACTCCCAAAACTATCTTCCTTGTATATCTCACTCAGGCCAGTACTGTGGAATCTTTCATCAGCAAATGAGTCCAGCGCATTTAGATCAATGTCGATGCTCGTAACTGCATTAACAGTGAACCTCTTTATACTATCACTAAGAAAAGCGGCCACAATAGAGTTTGAAATATGCTCTAATGCCCCACATCCGACTTTGTACAAAGCATCCAAAGGTAAAATTGGCTGAGCAGTCGACATAATAGCGTGTAGGTAGATGACAATCTCATTCATGTAATCATTGGAGTGCTCGGGTGGTTCATCAGAAGTCCAATTCACATTCTTAAGAAGTGCCAGAAACTCATCCAACTTCGAGTTAATTAAATTTATAAGAGCCAGATATGCTTCATTCTTTGATGATTTGAAAAGCACCTTTGATTTTAAACCATCTTGATGTCTCTCAACTGCTTGAGCTGGGATGCCACATAGCTGGGCTGCATGCTGAAGAAAAGAATCACAAGCTTTTTCCATTAATCCTATGTTTGCAGCAATTTGTATTGCCTGACGTTCAACAGTGCTAGCACTGAGCATTTTGTCCAGCATAGCTTCATTTAAGACATCAATCAAGAGCTTGTCCAAATACTTCTTCACAAAGTCAAAAAAGATCATTTGGCCACCATATGTCAAGTAATTGACCGAGTCCTTGATAAACGATATAACAATGCGACAGCACTCAGGCACCATTAAAGAGAACGGAGCTATATATGGAAAATCTGGCATCATATCAGAGAGCTGAAGATTAAACGTAAGCACATTTGTTTGGTAATCCGACTCATTTCTCATTACCATTTGCTCAAAAGTATCATTGGCAAGAACGACAATTATCTTTTGCCGACACTCAGATAAAAGAAGCTCATGATATATTTCACGCCCCTTGCTACACCACTCAAGAATGGGGCCGACAGTGTAACCATATTGTCTTAGGGTTGTCCCAAGAAGACTCACATAATCCTTGACCAAGAGAAAATTACTTGCAGTATCCATGTTTGAGAACTGTTCATCCAACATAGAAGTCATTTTACCGACAGCTGTTTCCCACATTTTATCGACCTGATTAGCTAACAGTAAACCGGCAGCAGTTCTTAATACTCGATCTTCAATAATAAAAAACCCGGCAATTTGTGCCAAGAAGATCTGATGAGATTCAAGGAATGGTTGAGATGATGAGATTTGCAGGTCTGAGCTCAACTGCAGAAGCCGGTTTTTATAGTAGTATTCACGAAACTGATCCTGGATTCCAAGACAAGTATGAACATGATATGCCCGATATAGAGGAGTAAGATCAAACTTCAGGATAGAATCATCTGAAGAATCTTCAATTTCCAAAGTATACGTAAAATCTACCAACCCCATAGAACTCTGTTCCTCAGCCTTCCTTTGGCGAGCTATCTTATCGCTATCCCTTTGACGGGCAGCGGCAGCATTTCCTATTGCCGTTTGCCCTATTTCCCTTGCTGTGCTCCTTATTTGAACTAACCACTCATTAACTTCTCCAACAACCTTCTTCACAATATAGGACTTAATTAGCGGTACTCTCTTCTCTATAAGCACCTTCAGTGCCTTGACAGGAATATGCTTCAGATTTTCTTTCTCAATTAGATCAACAGACTTTAAAACGGCGGAAAAACGGCCTTCAGCGATATGATTATTACATTTAACGCAAAGATCAAAGACTCGAACACAATTAGCAGACACATTAATGGCTTCAGCAACATTCTTTTTTATCGAATATGATTCAAGGAGCTTCTCAAGCTTCGAAAGTAGACTGCTCCCAACCTCTTGCAACCTGAAATTTTCACTAGCAAGCTCACCTTTCAGCTCCTCAGCATCAATCAGGACACCGCGAAGTTCATCAACAGCAAGAATAAATTCCTCATAGTGAAGCTTGCACAGCTCCTCAATCTCAACTTCCTTTTTCTTCACAACATGCTTAAGCTGGTGCATAAGCAATTCAGGCCTCCCACTTTCAAAAGCATGCTGGACCATAGGACCCAAGTCCTCTCCGTTACTAATCAGATTCAAAAGGACCGAATCTTGACCCCTGTCAACATTCTCCGTTACAGTCTTCCTCTTGACGTTTGCACTCATTGCATCAACCTCTACCATCAAAACCAAAACAATAACGAAAAATCAAAGGCTATCATTGAACTACAAGACCATTCACATAAACATGAAATACCCTTCGTTTAAAATCGGGCCTTCCTAAATCCCAGCATAGAATATACTCAAAAACCTAACCTGAACACCCATTTCTCTTAAAGCAATAAATGGGTTGACATTATCTAACATGAGCAGCAACAACAAAATAAAACAATGACAATCAAACACACAATCGAAACCGGAGAAATGCAACAAAGACAACTACAAGCAAACA
Source organism: Kitagawia praeruptora (assembly GCA_037693485.1). Classification (NCBI taxonomy): domain Eukaryota; kingdom Viridiplantae; phylum Streptophyta; class Magnoliopsida; order Apiales; family Apiaceae; genus Kitagawia; species Kitagawia praeruptora. The sequence continues at coordinate 101,248,712 of CM075345.1, forward strand.
CAGACAGTAGAATTAACAATGTATATCTTACCAATAACTCAAGAAAACATAACTACTACTCTATAATCTTCCCACTGTAATTAATTAATTAATTAATTAATTAATTGTATTATTTCTAAGTATAAATCAAGAAAAAGGCATACCCAGAAAAAGTAATCAGCATCTAACAAATCTAACAATCATTAAATGCCCAAGAATATACAAACAACACAACCTTTTAAAGATTTAAGCAAACCCCAAATGAGCAAACCACAAGGAAAGCAGCTAAATTAACAATAATGAGAACATAAAGATCAAGAAATAAATAAAGGGTAGTTAAGAAATGACACACCAATAGCAGCAGAATGGATTGTTTTCTTGGAATGGGTCCTGGTCCCTGACAAATGATTGTCAGGGACCGGTTATTTAACAATCGGTTCCACAGCCGTTGGATCGTTGATCCAACGGCTGAGATTAAAAAAAAAAAATTTTACTGTCCGCTATAATTTTCCGCGGATAGGCAAATTGCCTATCCGCGGAAAATTTCCGCGGACAGGCAATTTGCCTATCCGCGGAAAATTATAGCGGACAGTAAAAAAATTTTGTAATCCAGGGGGGCCGTTGGATCAACGATCCAACGGTTTAGGAACCGATTGTTAAATAACCGGTCCCTGACAAATGATTGTCAGGGACCAAAACCCTCTTGGAATATCCCCCAATTTGTTCGCCGGTTTGTTAGCTATTTTACGCTGTATTTTAAGTTTAAACTCTTTAAGTAATTTGTTTTGGAGTGTTGTATTGCTAGGCCGGCCGGAAGTAGCGAGTTGATTGAGGTGGTTGAGCCGGCCCAATTTATGGAAAGTGTTGCAATAGCACAAACATTCTGCCATAAATAAAGGTTTCAAAAAAAAATTCTAATTTAAATGAAATTACTTTTTATTAAAAACTAGTTTCTAATTTGTGCGATGAATGAATTTTTTTAATATTATTAATTTTTTATTAAAAATTATAGGATATTAATTGTATAGATTTTAAATTTTAAAATTTTTGAATGATGTAATTTACTTATAATAATTATAAATATTATTCATGAAATCTCAAAAATATTGAAAAGAAATTATGTTTTAGCTAAAAATGATAAATGGTAATCAATTATTTTTTAATAACTAATTTTTTAATGCGTGCAATGCATAGATATGTTCTGAATGTATGAATAGTAATTTAATTTTTTTTGAAACTATTTAGTGTATTTGCATGTTGGATGTGTTATTGATGTATTATATGATAGTTGATGTTAATAAAAAAAAATTATTGTGAGATTAACTTATAGTTTTAATATTAAAAATATAGGGTCTTGCTCAGGTGAGAACCCCACTTATGGTGAGATATGAGATCTAATCCTAACCATTCATTTAAATACATTATATTCATCTCTCACCATTCATTTTAAATTTTAAATTTTAATATTTTATATTTGGGATTTCAACATCTTCTTACTAATTCAACCACTCACCACCACCGGCAACCACCACCGACAACCACCACCACCTCCGGCGACCACCAGAAAATCACCACCGGCAAACATAAAATCACCAACGCCAAATCAGAAAATCATCACCGGAAACACAAAAATCACCGCTCCGACCACCTGGAAACAAAAAATCATCGACGGAAAACGAAAAATCACCACCAAAAAACCAAAATCACCACAACTAAAACCATTACAAACCACCAAACCACCGCTGATTCCGGCCACCAAATCTGGCCACCATCAACTAATAACCACCGACGTGTTAAAATCACCAGAAAATCTGTAATAACCCTAACTTTGGCAATGCTACAGTGATCCTATGAATAGTAAATTTCGAGGATTTAGAGAAATGGTATATAGGTACTCTATAAAGGAAATGGAAAATGAATAAACAGAAACCATATTAGTGTTGTACAATGAAAATAAGTGACTCGAAATGACGTTAGATTTCAGAAATTCCTGAAACATGAATTTTGAGGATTTTGATTTCGAATAAACTTCTATTGGACATTAAGGAGCATGGAAACATTATAGGAATTATATATTGAGGAATTAGTGAATTTAGATTTAACCAAGGGATTATTAAGTTAAGAGAATACCAATGGAAATTGGATTCGTAAATGGTTTCAAAACCACTGAGATAATGAGGTACATTCGAAACGAACCACAATTAGACGAGTATGGAGATTAAGCAACCAAGATTAGTAATATAACAAGGATACATACCACATTATCATCTACCAAGATTATTGGCATGCTATTTAGAAAATCAAGTAATAAGAATATTACATCATCTTAATAACATCATTATTGATGTCATTTTCCACTAACTTAAAACTAAGGGTAAATTAGTCAATTGCTAAGCAAAATATCTACCAAGCTTCCACCATACACTAGATTAACAAGAGATTAGTAGGATAAAAATCAAAAAGGAAGCAAAAGAACTCTCCCCTTTCATTTCTTCTTCATTCGGCAATAAGAAAAAAAGAAGGAAAATAAAAATCAAAAACCCTAGTTAGCATCCACATCAATTCAAGGGAAAAATCATGGGTGATCTTGGAGGATAGAAAGAGTTAACCACAAAGTTTCAAAGCCAATCATCATCATCATCATCTTCATAGGTAATAAAATCATTTAAGTGCAAGATGAATAGTAGTGAATAGTGTTTTTCAAGTTTTAATCTTTGTTTTAATGGTTCCTTTAGTTAATCCAAGCTAATTCAAGGTTGTTCAAGGTGTGTCCAAGGATTATTAAGGATTATTAAGTGTTCTTCAAGCTTCAAGGAGGTATAATAACCCTTGCCCTTTTGTATTTATAGTAGATACTGAAGTGATTAGTAGTTAAGTGTTGTTAATGTTAAGTTTATGATGAATATGTGTTATGAATGGTTGGATTTGATATGAGAGTTGTGTTGTGAACTTGGAACCATGGCTGGAATGTAGTCCACATGGTGTGGGGTTTGGATTGAGTGTGGAATGATGGTTTTGGAGTGGTGAAATTTTGGAAAGTATGAAATTACAGCAGTTATAATGTCCGATTTTCGTTAGAACGAAATCTGCCCTGTTTTTAGTAACTGTGCACACACGGTAGGTTACTGTCCAGCACACCAAGGGACCATGAGATGATAGAGCTTAGTTCATAGATCGTTTTGATATAAGGTGCGTTAAAATCTGATGAACGGTTTAGGAGAAAAGTCAGTTTTAGTGAAAGGTGTTCGAAAACCGAGAAACTGTAATTGTATCAACTTTGAGGCTATGATCAACCTACTTAGACATTTTTAAAAATTATGAAACTTTGGGATAATATGGTAGGGTAGTCAAAGAGACATTACCAGTTGACCTTGTAGTAAAAATCGAAATCTATAATTTATGGAGATTTTTACAGTTAAGTGTGGTCGTTAGGGGAAACGGTGAAAAACCACTGAAACTTCAATTGAGCTTGTAAATGGTTAAGTTCTTGAACCTTTGGGGTAATAGTGATATGTTAGGCATATATTGAGGTATCAAGGGTAATGTTATACAAGAGTGTAGTGAGTAAGAGATGTGATATTCTAATGACGGTCCTTTTGTGTTTATAGAAATTCCGGAGGAGGAACCAACCATATTGTCAGGATACAGAAACCGAGGCAAGATCCTTCTATCCCTACTTTAAAAATTATTTATCTTCGGAATAATAATGATATCATGGCATATATTTATGTATATGTGATGCTTTTGTTGCTATATTGCAAAGAATATATTTTCTTGATTGTGGGAAGTTAAAGAGAGATGGATATGTTTTCTGAAATATGAATATAGAGATGATTACGAATGGAGCGAATATGCTCTAGAGTAAAAGAGATATGAAAGAGAATGGTATCAGTTGTTATCTAGGGTTATATGGTTTATAATGCTATATTATAAACATTCTTTTAGTGTATAATATATACATATATTTTATAGAAATAATGTGCGAGAATGGAAATGTGAAATGATGTTGATAAATTGAATAATGATCTTATAAAAAGGGGGATTAGCAACAAACTTGCATAAGAGGCTATGTCAGGGCTGTGTGCGACATAGTCTAACATTTATGATTCGGCACGAAGATGCCAAGGGAGGATGTTAGCAGGTGGCCTTCCTCCAGGAGGATGTTAGCAGGTGACCTTCCTCCAGGGATGATGTTAGTAGGTGGCCTTCATTCCTTCTACTAGTAGTAAACAGAGAGCGGATACGGTCAGGCGACTGATCATCGTCCTACGTATCTGGCGCCAGTATATATCCCCAAAACTTGAAAGAAAGAATTGAAAATGGTTTTCAGATTTCTATAACTGAAAACAGAAAAGTGATATGAAACGATGAAATTATTGTTATAGATGAAGAGAAACTGATTTTATATTAATTTATAAAATTGCTGTATAGGAAGGAAATGAGAAGATGATAGTGAGAGATTATTCAAGTATTCATGATATTTTAAAATATTACACTAAAAGGGTATATTGATTGTTACATTATTTAAGAAGAGAAACTGATACTGTATTATCTTAGAATTTTTTCTTATAATAGTAAGTGGATGATGTATTATTAAATAAGAGTTTTATTCTTCCTTAACGTTTATAATTTGGTTACTGCTTACATATGTATATACATGTATACTTGGTTACAATTTAAATTCTAGTTACAGTATTATCTTGCTGAGCTATTATAGCTCACTCTTGCTACTTATCTATATACAGCTAGGTATGCCAATACTACGCAGAACGCCCCGCAAGAGGGTAAGGGAAAGGCGACCTTCTGAGAGCTCGTTAGCATCAATCCCCGAGGTAGATGACCGGCGCAAGGGGTTTAGTGGTCTTGTGTATATTAAGTGTGAAAGTGTGTAAGGTTGTAATAAATTTGGTTGTTGAAATGCTTCTTGTAGAAGCATCACTCAACAATGTACTTAAGTATGATTCTGGGTTTGTAATAACTTTCTAACTCTAAACTTTTATTATGGTGAATGTTGTTCTCTGAGCATATGACTGGTGTGTGTGTGTATTACTGTGGCGTCAACTGCATAAGTATTAAAAAAAACCCAAGAGATATTGATTTTGAATGGAAGTTGGTCCGTGATGGCCCAGATTCATGACCCCGGATTTGGGGCTGTCACAAAATCCATCACAAATCAGTATGAATAAAAAAAAATCAGCATAAACTCAAGAAAAAATCACCAACTGCAGTTAAATTGATTGTGAGCAGATCCAACACATCACCAGCAACCACCACGAAACAAACACCACTATAACACCAAATCACCGGAAATTTTCCGACGAGTTACTTAACCCAGAAAAATTTTAAAAATTTATATATCCACTCCACATACACCGATCTATACATACACAAAATTAAAATCATCAAAAACGGAGTCAAAAATCAAACCCGAATTTTGCCTAAAATCTTGAATAATTCGAAAGCTTGATTTGATGATACGAATTGATAGGGGAGAAGGAGAGGAATAGTTTGGTTACTAACACTTGCGATTTGGGTCACAAAATCACTATGATTTTGGATTTTTAATTCATTAGAAATGAAGAACGTACAAGATAGTAAAACAGATTCAAGGGAGAAGAGAGACTGGAGAGAGATAAAAGAAATCGGGGTGGGTGTACGGGATGGGCATGGCGGGGGGTGGGTGACGGTGAGGGGGAGGGGGGCGAGTGTGTGTCTGTGTGTGTTGGGTGCGTGTGTTTATTTGTGTAGTGTGTGTACAGTATGTCATGTGGGTGTATATGTGTGTTTAATATGTGGCTAGGATTTAAAATTGTTTAAAAATTGTGGGGCTGAGATTAGATCTCAGTTCTCACAATAATAGGAGGGTTCTCACCTGAGCAAGACCCTTAAAAATATTATATAAATGTAGAATACTTTTTTGCTATCTTCGTATGAATAAAATTTAATTATACCTTTAATATTTACAATTGACAAAAGAAATAGTTCCTTTAGTAGGGATACAGAGGAGTGTAAGACATGAATGACTATATTACAAATTACTAATTTTATAAATATATCATCTAATATGATTTATGTAAAGTAGATAAAATAAGTAAACAAACGAGTACACGGACAAACTGCCAATATAGTATATAATAATAATAAGAGAAAAAGGAATATCGGATTAACCTGATATTAACCTTATATTTATATCAGGTTAAACGACACAAGGCTCTCTTTTAAAGTGAAACTTTATTGTCGTTTAATGACAAACCCACCATTTCACCATCACGTTTTTCTTTCTTTGCTTAACTGCTTTCTTTTCTTATGCATAAACAATTCCTTATCTTTTTTATAATATGCAATCATGTATTCATGTACGAGTATATATTATAGAGTAATAATCAAAGTGCTAGTATATGTATTACCATTGTCGTATTTGGTAGTAGAACATGTTCAGGATTATCGTTTCACCTCATTTAAGCAATATCCTTATATCAGGTTAATCTGATATTCCTTTTTCTCTAATAATAATAATAATAATAATAATAATAATAATTATTATTATTATTATTATTATTATTATTATTATTATTATTATAATAGATATTATTATTATTATTATTATTATTATTATTATAATAGATAATATGTGATCATGTTTGGTAAATTTTATTTTTCATAAATAAATTTTTTATTTCCAAAAAAGGTATATAAATATGTATTTTTTTTAAAAAAATGAGTAACTTATCTGGCGTAAGGATGCCAAGATTGTGGAGAATTTCCTTTGGGACGTGGAGAACTACTTTAAGGAAGTCGGTATCATTGACGAGGCGACAAAGGTACGTACGGCTCCTCGATATTTGAGTGATAATGCAACTTTTTGGTGGCGTAGGAAGCACGCCGACATGGAGAAAAGGCTTTGCCATATAGATTCTTGGGGTGACTTCAAATATGAGTTAAAAATGCAATTCTACCCTGAGAATGTAGTCTACATGGCAAGGAAGAAATTGAGGGAACTCAAACAATGGGGTAACATAAGGGACTACATGAATGAGTTCACTATCTTGATGTTACAAATCCCGAGTATGACAGATGAGAATTTCTTGTTTTACTTTGTGGATGGACTACAAAATTGGGTCAAGTAAGAGCTACAACAAAGGAACGTCAAGTAAGAGCTATAGTCGTGGCGGAATCCTTGACGGAGTATCAAAAGGAGTCTCCTAAAATAAAAGATCAACAGAGTGATGATGATACTAGCGAGGGTGACGATGGCACAAAGGGTGGAAGTCCACGAAGGAGGCGAGATGTGGGAGCATAGTCGAGCCATGGCCCGAGTGAGGGAAAATAAAAAGGCTATGTGCCGAAAAAGGGGTGCTATGTGTGCAAGGGGCCAATGGCTAAGTGCCGAAAATTGGGGTCATTGAGTGCAATGATCCAAAAGGAGGAAGAAGAGCCGAGGAGGCTGTCTACCTTGGAGAGGGCGCCACCGTTAGAACCCAAGGTGACTTACCTTGGGAGTATGAGGATAATTGAGGAGGAACAACCCTCAACGAAGGAAAAGCAGGGTCGTGAAGCCAAGGGTGAGGGCAAGGCGACCATGAATGGGGCTAGAGGCGGCGCATCAAAGGGAAGTTCGAAGTCTCCTAAGGGAAACGGAGCCATGGACGAGGGGTGTGTGTCGCCAAGCAAAAAGGGGCAACGTGGGGGGTGTTGCAAGGCAAGAGTCGCAACGGATATCTCCAACAATGGTCGAGAGGCGGCACAAGGAGGTCAAGGAAATACTTGGGGAGCGGCTCGTGAAACTTAAGGGATTAGCTCCAAGTAGGCAATACTTAGTGAGATGGAAGGGTCAAGGCGACATGGGAGTCGGAGCCGAACTTGGAGCAACACCAAGAGGCGTTGGAGAATTATTGGGAGGCGACAACGTCAACGAGGGCATCGACAGATTTGGTGGGGGAGAGTGTCATGTCCCGCCAAAATTCAACCACTTTAAGCGCAGAATATTCTAGAGAAGACCGGGAGGGCCCGGATGGCTCTAGAATATAGTGAAACATTGCGGAGTTCTTTAGAAGGTGCTCGGGAATTCAAGAAGGGTCCAGAAGATGGCGGAACATGGTGGAGCCTCATGGAATCTTCCGGAAACTTCATGAGCTTGGAAGCTTTCTAGAGACTTTCTATGTGTAAGTAATTGTATATTCTAGATAGGTAGGTTCTAGAATAATTATGTGTAGATATTTACTGGAATAATCTAGAAGCATGTGGGATGTACATGTTCTAGAATTCTCTCCAAGTGGAAGAGGAGCCTATAAATAGGTGAGACCCCTCATTTGGAGAGGCACATAGAGAAACTGAGTGATAGAGTGAAAGTGAGAGCATTTGATAAGTGGATTTTATATCCACTTGGAGCATTCCATATCGGCTTAAATTGATTGTCTTGGACTCAAGTTTGTGGTGGTTTTGATGTGTTTTGTTTAGTTGTGCAGATTTACGAGAATGTTGATTAAGGTTGATGCTTCTATCGTTTTTGGAGAATAAATTGATTAAAATTCGGATTTCTGAGACGGTTGCGCAGTCTACACTGTTTTGGACATATCTGGAGTTCTAGAAGTCCGTTTTCAGCGATCTTACTGCCCACGCGAAGCTTGGGAGATTTTCTATAATATGGGACAGGTGTTTCACGAGTAGGTTGCGCGTGGTGGGCGCAGGTTGCGCGACAAACAGACTGATGGGCGCAGGTTGCACGCGCGCGGTGTTGAAAAATTACAGTTTTTACTATTTTGGCCATATCTTGAGTTCTACAACTCCGTTTGAGACCCGTAAGCAGTCCACGCGAAGCTAACGAGATTTTCTATCATTCTAAAGTGGTCCAGATGTCCAAATACAACTGGAACGGTCCAGAAATACTGAAGAAAAGTCAGTTATGAATTTTCCTTAAAAACAGAATCAGTTTAGGAAACGTATTTTGCAGAAATTCTATTTTAACTCTATTTTGGGTATTTTCTTGCTGGGCAAGAATTATAGAGCCTATATAAACACATCCAACCTTTGTAATTTGTATCATTAGGAGAGAACCATTACATATCAATTACTTAGGTTTATTTGTATTTTTTCATACTTTGTTTTTATCATGGTTTCATCAGATCCCATGATGATGAGAGGTTCGATTATGAACTAATCGTTATCATGGGAATCTAACGGATTTATTTATGGAGCTTTAGTATCTTGATGTTTTAAAGATCTGTGTGTGATGTATATCTGATATCCTCGTATGGTTATGCTTAATTGCTAGATGCGTAACTAACATCTAATCTGTTAATCTCTTGTGAAGTGAAAGTGGATCTTGAGATTTAGAACTTGCCATGCTAGCATAGGTTGATGATTGTTTATCAACATGATTCGTAGTATGAGATGAGAATACTTATATTGCCCTGTGTGATCTTTATGGATAACTTGCTCTTCAACCGTTATGTTTTCAAATTCTATAGACATATAGGGTCTAAGCATAATTGGTGTCTATTCATCTTCTATCTCTTTTGTGGATGTATGTTTAGTTTGGTATTCGTATACTGACAGGTAGCGTATACTTGTTTCGTGTTGTCCGATCAGATATCATAACCATTGCATATAGTGAATAAAGGCGTCAGATCTAAGCAAAGTATTTAACGAAGTTAGGATTCCATATTTTCTCTTGCAGAAGTAATTCGATTTCAATTCTCGTTAGTTAGTTAGTTAATTTTTAGTTTGTTAGTTTATTTCTTAGATAATTTAGTTATTAAACCCAAAATTGTTATTTGTCTTAGCAGTGAATAATAATCATACATTGTTGCATAGGTGCATCTACTGAATTAAAACCATAACCAGATCTCTATGGGAACGAACTCGACTTATATCTATATTACTTGTGACCACGTACGCTTGCGTGATTTAGTGCAAACAACATTCATAGTGTGCTAGAAAGAGGCTAGTTTGAGTCAAGGGGATCCAACTCTTGTAATATTGTTTACTAATAAAGAAAGGATCTTTGTTAGTAAGTATGGTTGTCTTCTACTCTTACATTCTCTTTAACCGCTGCTAAAGTGTTAGGCAACACTTGGGATAAGGCTAAGGCTGGTCTAGTAGTTCGTTTGGTGGGCAACAAGAACCGTTTAGTGGGCAACAAGAGCTAGACGTCGGCACGGTTGGCTTAGAAATGGGTGAATTCTAAGGCTTTCTTGTCAAGAGAAACATAAAAGATATCATATATCAAAGTTCACAAAGATCTAGTATTGTATAAACACTCTCTGTATAATCAGGAATAGTCAAGCATACTTACACCCAAATATAAAGATATATCGATAGCGAGGTTTAGTTACATGTCTTAAATATAGGGATTTCTCGAGAATACCAACTGAGAGAGAACTATTAATTAGACGTGACAATTTTTTCAAACTCAACAAATAGCTGATGAAACTTCTTATTTCCATATACACAGAGCTTCATTTTCTTGGTACTTGAAATATATATATCTTCAAGCCTTATTGGCCATGAAGGTGACCAAGCATGTTTAAAATATATTTTATTTGACAAAAATAAAATAGTAGAGTCATGTACGAGAATCTCGTAAATAAATTATAAAAAATGTAGAGTCATGTAACACTTTCATTACCTATTGCACGAGAATCTCGTAATTGAATAACAAAAAATGTAGAGACTACAAAGTGATGTGATGATGTGAATAATATGTTCTTTGAGTAACATAAAACTTGTTAGCAAGTTCGCCTGGATAATTAAAAATTGATATAAAGCTGAAATAATGACATTTTTACCATTTTTTTAAACTTTTTGACGAGAATACCACTTCTGAATTTTTTGGCCAAAAATACCATTGTATTACGCATTTCAAAAATGGGTAATAGTATTACGCATTTTTCAAATGGGTAATACATATAAAGTAAAAAAAAATAAAAAAAAAATTAAAAAATTGTGTCACGCATTTACAATCAGTGTGTGTTACGCATTTTCCAAATGCGTGACATAATTTTTTATTTTTTTTCATTTTTTTTGAAAAATTATTACATGATACCCATTTCTCAAATGCTAAATAGTATTAGCCATTTTGAAAATGCGTAATAGGCTGGTATTTTTGGACAAAAAAATTTAAAAGTGGTATTTGTGTAATAAAATTTTGAAAAAGTTGCATTTTTTGCCATTACCTATAAAGCTCCTCAAATATTATTGGGCCATATTATGCTTATTCTTGGTTTGCTAATAAAATTTGAGATGCATGTTATTTCCTAGACTATTTTCTGATGTCTTGTTACTGTTTGTTTATTGTGAATTTTAAGATTTGGTAAAAATAACCAATATAGCATAAAATTATAAGTGAGTGGAAACAAGTAATATAAGAGGCCAAAATGGCATATTTGGGAAAAAGCAATATAAGTTATGTGTTTTGAATTTAAAAATTCTTAATTTTTGATAAGACCTTGTCTCATATCAAAAAATTATTCAATAGTACTACTATATCTTATCGTACAAGAAAAATAGTTACTATGTATTTAGAAATAAATTTATAAGAAAATAATTTTTTATTTGAAATATTATTTTTCTATGTTCGAAGATTACTTACAATACTTTGTAAAAGTGCTTATGGCATACTGTAATTTACAATGCAACGGTATTATAATATTTTTCATAAAATATTCGATCCATATATTAAACGGAAATATGATATCATAAAATCATACAAATAGAACAAATAGTTGCAATTTCATGTTTAAAATAAATCTAAACAAGAAAAGTAACTTGGACATTTTTTGTTTCAAACTAAGCACAAGAATGATCAAAACAAGAAAAATGACTTATATCCTTAACGTAAACTGCATTTGCAAGAGGGTGATCCACCTTAACCCAAACCTTAGATGCCGTCTCCATGAGATCAATATGTATTTCACTATGAAGCCGGCAAAATACTCATGAAGACATCAACCTTTAATGCAACTTTCAATGTCCATTTGTACTTCCTGAAATCAGTATATTCTTCCGGTTTAAATTGCTCATTTGTACTTCCTGAAATCAGTAGTTTAAATCCCATCTTTAAAGAAGAAAGATGTAGGTCTTGCATTATTTGATAGCTCAAATGAGGTGTGAGACCTATGTAATTGGGTACTTGGTAATCATGAGCAAATCTGGAATGGGTTACCTTCTGGTGTAACATCAATTCTTTATCTGAACTTCTTTCATTACCTTTAAATGTCTTCCATAACCTTGCCACAATTTCTCTTGTAGTGGCATCCAGAGATTTAAGTTCCTAAAAATAGCACACTATTAAAACACATAATATTAAACATACTTAAACAAAACAGGGTGTGCTCTATATTTTGTTTATACCTTTAGTGTGTATTCGCCGAGGAGATTCATAGAATTAGGGTTTTTGATCAAGAATCAAGAGAAGCGGCGAGAGAGAGTTGAGAGAGATTTTAGGTTTGGAAAGGGGCTGCGTACACAGTACTGAAAGCACATATAATTGTGTACATATATTTCTAAAATAGAGGACCAGGATTTATCCATCTTATATATCAATGGCTAGGATTTTAGGGTTTTATAATTATATGGAATGAGTATTGATATTGGGCTGGGCCAACTAAACTAGAGCTGGATTGGACTTGTTTGACTGGGTCGATTTTGACCAAAATAACCAGAAAAATACTTAAATTTATATGAAAAATATTTTTGTAAGAATATATAATATATAATTATATGTGTTCGACTCGTTACTTAACGAGCTCGAGCTCGAACACGTTGTTTCTATTTTAAAAAAAATAAAATAACAATTCGTGACAAAGCACTAGTTACTAGTAGTAGTTAGAATAGTAGTGATCTACTAAGATTTCCTACCAAATTAATTTTTTAATTTTTGAAAATTTGGGAATACCACTAAATTAGATACATCTTGACATCCGTACGGTTGGATCGTTGAGAAATATTTTTTAAAAAATAGAAACAACAATCCGTGACAAAGCACTAGTTACCAGTACTAGTTAGAATAGTAATGATCTACTAAGAGCATCTCCAAGAGGCTTTCTACTCTATCTCTTAACTCAAAAAATGAGGAGAGAGAATAAAAATATTGCTCCAAGAGACTCTTAGTGGCTCTTAAAAATACTAAGAGCCTCTTCTCTCTCCTCATTTCTAAGAGTCACTAGTAGCTCTTAACTTGTATTTTAATAATAAAATATTCATGTCCACCAATTCTTGCACAACTTTTGGATATAGTGGGATTCATTTGTGAATAAATTATAAATAAAGAGTTAATATAAAGAATATTGTTGGAGTTTGATACATAAACCAATGTAATAACTTGCTAAGAGCCATTTGTTTATATTATTTTTAAGAGTGAATGTAGGAGTCTCTTGGAGATGCTCTAAGATCTCCAACCAAATTAATTTTTTAATTTTTGAAAATTTGGGAATATCACTAAATTAGATACATCTTGACATCCGTACAGTTGGATCGTCGAGAAATAGTTTTTAAAAAATAGAACAATCCGTGACAAAGCACTAGTTACTAGTACTAGTTAGAATAGTAGTGATCTACTAAGATCTCCAACCAAATTAATTATCCGAGCTCGGCTCGGCTCGAGGCTGTTCGTGAACAAGCGTGAGGGGGTGTTATTAAGTTTTTTTTTTACTACGATGGTCGTCGACCAAAAGAGTATGGATCGTTGGATCTTAAAATAGATATTTTAAATTTGGTTATTTTTTCTCTAAATTTTTCAAATTTAAGAGTTCTTTATTTTTCTTCAATAAAATATTAAAATTTATCTAATAAAAATCAAAATGAAAATAAATATATCTTAATAAATATAAATTAAAAAATTGTTTGATAATATAACCTATGTAGTTGCAAATATTAAAAAAGAATCGTGTATTGCAAGGGGTTATATGCTAGTATATTTAAAACTGAATAAAATGTATAAATGTATATTTATATATCATATATACTTAATTTCGGATTCCGATATTTTCGGATACGAATACGGATAATATCCATCGGATATTGAAAGATTCGGATTCGGATCCGGATACGGATAACATCCGCTTTAAATCGAATACGGATAATATCCGTGTTTTTCAGATATGAATAAAGATATTTCGAACGGATATCGAATTTTTCGAATTCTTTTGACAGCCTTACGAACGGACTCTAAATATATCATAACCAAAAGTGGATATAATCGGAAACAGATTAGATCCGAGCCGAAACCGATCGGTTTACCTGATTTGGCCGGTCTAGTCTATACATACAAAATGGAGGAGTCTACAGTTACCTCATCAACTGGGGTCGATCCATTTCTCGTTGAAGCACTTCAAAACCCTCGTCATCGTCTCACCAGTATGCTCACATATCTCTCTCTCTCTCTCCCCCCTCCCCATTTATTTATTTTGTCTACAAAATTTATGCTTATTTATTCATATTTTACTCATTTCTTTGTAATTTTGTCTTAATTAGCATTTGATTTATTCTATGTATCTAATCTAATATACGGTTTGGATTTCTTATGAATTGTTGTAAACTTTAATTACTGTAGTTACCGTTAATGAACAACACTTGAATTGTCTGTTTTTTCATAATATATTAGCGTTTGCAATGCTATGTTCAATAGTATGAAATGTATTCAAGTGCTTTGACTCAGCTAGTTTAGTAATGTACTATATCCAGGGTTCAAACAAACGCGTTTAATTGGCTTGGCAGGGATTAACTGGGATGATTAATCGCAAATATTCTAATCTTTTTTTAATTAAAAATTAATTTATGCCTAGACCTGCCTAATCTTCAATTTTTAACCGTCTAGTCTTGATTTATTTTGCAGAAAGGCCTAATTGTCTGATTTTCAAAAAATCTAAGTGTTTACTCTCCCGCCTATTAATCATAACAGTATTTCAAATTTCTATACTGTTTAGACTGAGATGAGTAATGAATCCTTCATTATCAAAATTGATAAAAAAATTTTGTTTTCATAACTAGATTATATTGTATTAATTGAATATATTTGCATAGTTCGACTACAAGCTAAGATACTTGACTTTCTTAGCTTTTTGTACCATCCCAATCATAGTTCAAACTGTAAATAAATAATTTGTAATTCTCATGAATTAAGTCTAGAATTTTCTAATCGTAGCTAAATCAAGTTCGGAATATACGAAGTAGGCAGCCGTGAGTCTCCTAAATTAGTCATGTATTATCTTAATGATAGGAAGAGTCTAGCATCTATATAAAGGTGTAATTCCAGCATATATAAGTAAGTCAGTAAAAGTTATGAAATCATATATCACTAGAAAAATTCCCTTTGTCTTATTTCTTCAAGTACTGTACCCAAACAATTTGGTATCAAAGCCAAGTTGTCCTGGTCCTCATCTTATATTTCTCACTGGAAAATTACATTTCATTCTCCTTTTAATTTGTGCTTCTTAATTTATCTCTGAAATAGCGAATATATCACTTGAGATTGACAGTGAATATGTCTATCATAGGCCCATAACCGAAGTTAGATGTTTTCAACTACAACCCCTATTGTTTAAAAAGTTTTCTTATGATTTTTCTGTTCCTTTTTTTCTTCTAAATCTTCTTGCATTTCTTTCATTCTCCTTTAAAGCTTTTCGTCACTTTCTAGGTGCTTCATAACATTTAACTTTCTGTTCGAATTCTGAATTTTGATCTCCAACCTTTGTTTCTCATCTAGCTCCATAAGTAATCTCACCAATTTTTATGTTGTGCCTGCTACTCCTACTTTCGTAAGATATATTCACTTGCCTTTTTCTGCTTCTTAGGTCCAAGGCCAGTTGAAGTGATCCTTTTCACACAATTATCCCGTTTCTCTCCTCATCAAGTTATTTCTAGTCAAGTTCAGTCCATACTTCATGCATGTCAAGTTCCCTACTCCTTGAATGAAGGTGTTTTTCTTCTCTTCCAAATTCAAGTTCATCAAGTCGTGATTAGTTATGGCTTTTTGATTGTTTCTTTGTATTTTTGAGCATCTTTCTTCTTTCTTCGAAAAATTTCTTGTCCATCTCATAGGCTAGATTTTGGATTCTCTGTTTTTTTTTTATCATGTTCCATCTATGAAAATGATGATCAGAGAATACGGTCGCTCCCTCATTTTTTGCATACAATTTTGGATTCTTTGTTTTCGTCACTTTCCAGGTTCTTCAGAACTTGTAACTTTCCTTTCAAATTCTGAATTTTGATCTCCAACCTTTGTTTCTTATCTAGCTCCCTCAGCAATCTCGGTACTCCCGAGGCACTACACCATGGCTTCTAAACTCGTTTTTATTTTCATGCTTGCATTCATTTGTTTAACATCATACTCCAATGCAGCAACGCAGCTGCCTGATTGGAATCTACAACATTTCTACGATATCAAAATAATGGCTGAACTAGATGAAGCCAGTAATAGTACTAATGGAACCCTTGCAATCGCAAGTGCTGAAACGCGATTGCCGAGATAAAATTGTGTGCAAAGGAAAGGGAGGGACCGTATTCTCTGATCATCATTTTCACAAAGGGCACGTGATTATTTAAAGGGAATCCAAAATTTAACCTATGAGTAGGGGTGGCAAAATATGGATATAGGTCGGATTTGGGTCGATAAATTTGGGTTTGGGTTGGGTTTTAACCCTAACCATATTTAATCCATATTTAAATAGAATGCAGTTAAAATTTGGTTTGGGTTATAATGGATTCGGGTCAAAATATGGATAAACCATTTTTTTCCAATTATTTTTAATATAATGGAAAAGCACATATTATTTTAATTTTCTTACATCTCATAAAAAATGTTATATTTATATAGTTTAAAAATCTACTTGATTTTTGCGAAACACGTGAACAAAAATTTTGATTCTTAAATTAGAATTCTTCACACTTCTAAATGTGAACATTGTAATTGTAATATATTAAATGTCGGAAAATATAATTTTAAATGGTCACTAAACATGTAATTCTGTAAACACAGTTTTGATAATAAATTTTTAATGGAAGTTGAACACTGAGAGCATCATGGAAGATCTTATAGGCTATGAGATGGACAAGAAATTTTCCGAAGAAAGAAGGATCCATAAAAAATTATAAGAAAACAATCAAAAAGTTATAACTTATCATGACTTGATAAACTTAAAATTGGAAGAAAGAAAAAGCAACTTGATTCAAGGAGGGAACTTGACAGGCGTGAAGCCGTGAAGTATGGACTGAAGTTGACCAGAAACAGTTTGATGAGGAGAGGTCCAGCATTATTATGAGAAAAAGATCACTTCAATTGGCCTTGGACTTGGAGAAGCAGAGAAGAACATGTGAAGATATCTTACGGAAGTTGAAGGAGTAGTAGATGGAGTGGGAGGCACACCAGAAAAAATGATCAGATTATTGAGGGAGCTAGATGAGAAATTAAGGTTGGAGATCGAAATTCAGAAGTTGAAAGGAAAGTTACATGCTATGGAGCACCTACAAAGACGAAAAGCTTCAAAGTAAGATGTAAGAAATGCAAGGAGAAATAGAAAAGAAAGAGGGACAGAGAAATTATATGGAAACTTTTTAAACGTTAGGGGTTGGGTTTGAAAGCATCTACTTTTGTTATGGGCCTGTGGGATACATATTCACAAGTCAGTCTCAAGTGAGATATTCGCATATTTCTTCAAGTTCTGTACCCACATAAACTTGAATGTTTCTTTTAGCTTTCTAAATGTGTCAACCAACTGGACCAGCAGATCATCCACCACTAAGGGAACTATGTGGCTCACCTCTTAAGTTCAGATTTCATTTTACTAGCGTACCAGGCTGTCTATATTAAATACCTCTTGTGCTGTATACCAGCTAAAAGCTATACAATACATCTTGCTTTTGGGTCTGTACTTTCTGTCTGCTGGCTAGCACAATAGAGTAAAGAAAGTTTTATGTGTTAGCAATGAACTCTCATTTACTGTAGTAGGATCGATCTTCTTTTTGATGGATTATTCAATGATTTTTAGGAGCCATGTAGTCGGTAAATATTTGCTTGTTTCTGGTGACTTTGTGACTTGTATTGAAATTATCTCTTTGGTTTGGACAGTCCTGCGGATGGAACTTGATGTTCGGAATTTCCTTCGAAATTCTAATCAAGAACAATTTGAGTGTCGACATTTTCCGACTTACTTACCTTTGTCTTGCGGCACACCGTGTTGCTCAACACTATGGTCTACTAACTATGGTTCAAGATAATTCCTTAGATGGTCAAGGAATGAAAGTTTTGATGCAAAGGTTGGCTGATAGTATTTACCCTGCTGTTTGTTTGTCAGACATACCAGTTCAACAATCTGACAGTGACAAGCTTGAGCAGAAAAAATTTGTCACAAGACCAAGGCCTAAAGCCTTCAATGGATCTGGTGAGTTGGGAAGACGAAGTTCCATAAGAACTGTAGAAGAGAAGAAGGAAGAGTATGACAGGGCAAGAGATCGTATATTTAATGGTCTTAATAGTCCCGAGTGGGAACTCGGAAGACACAGTATCTCAGTCCCCCCTAAAAGGGAAGACTGAATATTCTCCTGTGGATGAAAGTGAAGCTACAGATTATGCTGTCAGTGACTTGGAGAGAAACTTAAATGGCAGGGATGGTGGTGTTCCTTCATGAGTGGCGGTATTCAGAGATAGGGAGAAAGATCGTTCAGATCCGGATTATGATCGGAGCTACAGTAGGTACGTATGCCTTATAAAATATGAAAATGGACGAGCAAATAGTGCAAACCTTTTGCCCTTTACTATAATCATACTTTCTTACCATATAATAATCTTCGTGTTGTCTATCTTTCGGGACCTAATCAGAATTGAAGGTTAAGGTGAAATAGTTCTAACCATTCCATGTCCTGAAATAGTTCTAACCATATTCCATGTCCTTGTGTCATTGTGGGAGATGTGTATTGAGCATACAAGTTGTACTTCATCTTCCATGCTTATAACCTCGCATCCTGTATTTAGTGGTGTAACTGATACTTGTGCAGTATGAGTAACTGCATCAGTAAAGCTCTTTAGACACTTTGTCTATACTTTTGAAGATTGAAATGCAAATGAATGTTTTGTATTTTTTTCTGTTGCTACGAAGTCGGGAAGTATTTAAATGAATATCTCATAATGTATGTACGACTTGAAAATAATACAATACAAGATCACAGGGTGCGGTCATGTATGTGCATTTAAACCAACTACTTAATATATATGATGTATAATATAATACATGTGGAATCTTGACTAGCTGTGGATCCCTGATTTTTTTTTATTGGTGGATGCAGGTATGTCAGGAATGTTCCTAACACTCAAAACCTTAACTTAGCACCTTTTAGTATGCCGAATTTCCGCCCTCCATATCTGCATTATGATTCTTCTATATCTCAGTTGGGACAATTGCCAAACTCTCAAGCTTCCATTGGACACAGGTATACTGTCATGAGCCCCTACTGTGCTATTGAACTTGATCAGACATCTGAGATGGAATGACTACGATGTAACTCAATAAAACACAGAAATAACGTTGATTTATTGAATTACTCAATAATCTCTTACAACTGATTGAAATTGAACTACAAGTACTGATAAATATGGCATTCGAGAGGCCACACTCTCCGGATAATAAAATAAGACTACACAGCAATCACATAACCCTAATTCCATCAACTCGATCCCCTTTTGTATCTATCTGTTCTGACTGTTCTACCCTCGCATCTCTTGTGTTTGGACCACTTTGCCCTTCTTGCCTTTCCTTGAATACACGTACCCTGTTGTAGTCACTTGAGGCTGCATTACATTACTCCCCCCCAAAAGATTCACCTTGTCCTCAAGGTGGAAAGCTGGAAAACGCTGAGCAAGTAAGTCCATAACTTCCCAAGTTGCTTCAGTCAACGGTAAGCCTTTCCATTTGATCAATACTTCCTTTTGCTTGTTACCGTTAGCCTTAGTTTCCCTGACCTCCATAAGCTGTTCTGGTTCCACCAGTAACTCCAATTCGCCAGATAACTGCGGGGGTAAAGAAGGACTCACAATAGTCGATGCAACGTACCGCTTGAGCTGTGATACATGAAAAACCGGGTGGATGTTACTCGTAGGTGGGAGCTCGAGTTCATATGCTACCTGACCCACCTTCCTAACAATAGTGAATGGTCCATAAAATCGGGGAGACAGCTTCTCATTGGGACGCATAGCCAAGGAACGTTGTCGATACGGTTGCAATTTAAGAAAAACCATGTCGCCAACAACAAACGACTCCTCCCGGCGGTTTAGCTGCTGTTTTCATTTGTTGCTGAGCACGTACCAGGTTGAACTTAAGTTCATCTAACAGAGCATCTCTATCTTGTAGCCACTCCTCCAAACTGTTAACTGCAGTCTGCCCCGTTCCAACTCTCAACAGACGTGGGGGTTCACGTCCATACACCACCTGAAAAGGGCTCATTTTTGAAGAAAGGTGGGGAGATGTGTTATACGAGTACTCAGCCCATGGCAGCCAACACGCCCATTGTTTCTGTTTTCCCCCAATAAAACACCTCAAGTACGTTTCCACAACCTTATTCACGATCTCAGATTGCCCGTCCGTTTGGGGGTGGTACGAGGTACTGCGTTTGAGGGAGGTGCCTTGCAGTTTGAAGAGCTCTTGCCAAAAATGGCTCATGAAAATCTTGTCCCTATCCGAGACAATAGATGCAGGAAAACCATGCAGGCGAACTACCTCTTTAACAAAGACCTCAGCTACCGTGGCTGCTGTGAACGGATGTCGTAACGGGATGAAGTGGGAGTACTTGGACAGCCGATCAACTACAACCAGAATGCAGTTTACACCTTTGGATAATGGCAAGCCTTCGATAAAGTCCATAGTCACTTCATCCCAAACCTGTGCAGGTATTGGCAGCGGTTGTAGCAACCCGGTTGGGCATAATTGAGAGTGTTTCTGTTGCTGACAAATGAGGCATTGCTGGACATGAAGTTTGACATCCTTCCTCATCCCTCGCCAAAACCATTCTCGGGCTATCCTCAAATAAGTCTTTAGTTCCCCAGTATGCCTTCCTATCACTGAGTCATGGTATTGCCACAACAACGTTGGAATAAAAGTTGAAGTGTGAGGGATTACCACTCGATCTTTGTACATTAGAATCTCTCCGTGTATAGTAAACCCTGCATATCCTGGAGTTGAGTTTTTTAAGCCTTCTTTAATTTTTTTAATCTCCAAACTCTCCTCTATTTCCTTCTGTAACTCGATCCACAAGGCATGATTCGTCGTTTGTAACACATATAACTCCCCTACCTCTGTTTCAGGTTTCCATTTTCGAGACAGGGCGTCGGCAACCCTGTTAGATGCCCCTGGTTTGAATTGTACTTCGAAGTTGAACCCCAGTAACTTCCTTACCCATTTATGGTATTCCGGGTTGATCTCTCTTTGTTGAAGGAGATATTTCAAACTTTGTTGATCACTGCGAACAATAAAATGCCTTCCCAGAAGGTAGTGCTTCCATTTCACCACTGCCAAACAAATGGCCATAAGTTCTTTTTCATAAATCGATTTCAATCGTGATTTTGCCCCCAACAACTTACTGTAGAACGAGATGGATCTGTTTCCTTGCATTAAGACAGCCCCTAATCCATAGCCTGAGGCATCAGCCTCCACCACAAACTCTTCCTGAAAATTCGGTAACCGTAGTACTGGTGGGTTTACCATGGCCGACTTCAACAACTCAAAGGCCTTTGTTGCAGAATCAGACCACCCAAAACAGTCCTTCTTGAGCTTTTGAGTTAATGGTTCTGCAATTTGTGCATAATTGGCTACGAATCTCCGGTAGTAACCGGTTAAACCAAGAAAACCGCGTAGTTCTCGAAGGTTTTGGGGCAGTGGCCAGTCAACCATTGCTTGCACCTTCTCGCTGTCAACCCCTACCCCTTCACTTGATACCATGTGCCCCAAATACGAGATTGATGACTTGCCAAACTCACATTTTTTGAGATTAGCATACAACTTATGCTCTTGTAAGGTACCCAAAACCTGTTCCAAGTGCTGATGGTGCTCATTTTCAGATTTGCTATACACTAAGATATCGTCAAAGAAGACTAAAACGAAGTCCCGTAAGTATGGCCGGAAAACGTCGTTCATGAGAGATTGAAATGTAGCCGGTGCATTCATAAGTCCAAACGGCATAACGAGGAACTCGTAGTGGCCATTGTGAGTTCGAAATGCCGTTTTTGGAACATCGTCAGCTTTCACCAAAATTTGATGGTATCCCGCCTTTAAGTCAAGTTTCGAAAACATTTTTGCCCCATACAACTCGTCCAACAGCTCATCGATGATTGGAATGGGGTATTTGTCCGGTATCGTCTCCTTATTCAAGGCCCGGTAGTCCACACAAAACCTCCACGACCCATCCTTCTTCTTCACTAGTAAAACCGGACTTGAAAACGGGCTTTTTGAGGGTTGAATGATTCCAGCCGCTAACATCTCCTTGATCAACTTTTCCATTTCATACTTCTGACTTTGAGGATATCTATATGGTCTCACTCCCACCGGGTCAGTGCGGCCAGTGCCTGCCTTCAATGTGATGGAGTGTTCATGCCCTCGGGATGGTGGTAATCCCCTTGGTTCAGAGAACACACTTTGGTACTTGTTAAGGGTGTGTGCTAACTCCCCCTTCATAGGTTGCTCTACTGTTGCCTCCGTAGACCCTTCCAATGCCCTACACTCCACCCAATACCCTTGTCCCTCCTTTCTCAGGCACTTGATCATGGCTTTTAATGAAATCTGTGACCTTATTAACGACGGCTCACCCACTATCTTCACTCTCTTGCCCCCAACTTCGAACTCCATTACTTGCGGTTTCCAGTTCGTAGTGACTGGTCCTAGTGTTTCCAACCACTGTATGCCCAGAATCACATCTGCATTCCCCAAATCCAGTGGGAGAAAATCTTCACAAATTGTCAATCGGTCTGCCACTCGTAAACTAACTCCTTTGCAAACCCCTCGCCCCTTTATGGTCTCCCCATTTCCCAACGACACTCCAAACACCCCAGAATCCTCTACTGGTATCTCTAACTTCTTAACAACATTCAAAGATACAAAGTTGTGAGTTGCCCCCGGGTCGACCAAGACTATGACCTCTTGGTCATCAATTTGGCCACGGATTTTCATGGTTTTAGGGTTCGAAATACCAATCACAGAGTTCAGTGATACCTCTGTTAGCATGTCCTCTGTTGGTGAAGGCGATAGTGGCGGCTCTGAGTTGCTCCCATCCGTGCCGTCATCATCTTCTTCATCGATGAGGATCACACTCAATTCCTTTCTCCTACAACGATGCCCCAAATTCCACTTTTCATCACATCTAAAGCATATCCCCTTGGCACGTTTATCTTGTAACTCCTTTTCTGTCAACCTACGAAACTCATTCGGTGCCTTGTTTGAAACCGTAGCAGTGTTGGACTTAGGTGAAACCACAGAAGCTTGAGACTCAGACGAAACGGAACTCCAACCCTTCGAAGTGCCTGGGTTGTATGTTGGCCCAGCCGAGTATACACTCCCTGCATTACTTTTAGTAAAACCTGATGGTGGACTGTTCTATTGTAGCTTACAACTGGCCTTCGCCCCACAACCACCCTATTCCTCTCTTCCACCTTAATCGCCATCTCCATCGCCTGTTCGACAGTAACCGGGTTCAACAACCTTACCTCGGCCCTAATCTCCTCTTTCAGCCCATTAATAAATTGCCCCAATAAAATATTCTCCGATAAATGATCCACGGGGGCGGCCGTTTCAATGAATTGCCTCCGGTACTCATTCACTGTTGTTGTTTGATATGTCGACAACCACTGTTTGTATAACGAACCTCCATTAATTGTTCTAAAGTGCCGCAACATAAACGTCTTCAAGTCATTCCACATCCTAATGGGCCTGCGATTGTGCTCCCATTGGTACCATCTCAGTGCATCCCCCTCCAAGGCCACAACCACCGCTTCAAGCATCTCCTTCTCAGTCAAATGGTAGAAAGCAAAGTATCTCTCCACCATTAGTAACCACCCATCTGGATCCACCCCATCGAAGATAGGCATGTCTAGCTTCCTATACCTCCAATTTCCCGGCCCCCCACCAGACCCCCCTCCACCATATCCTCCAAACCCATTCTCATTACCTCCAGTAATACTTCCAAAACCCTTATCCAACTGGCACACTCCACTTACAGCTCCCTTATCACTGACCACACACGAAGGTCCCCCAGTGTTGACCCCGCTTGATTTGCACTAGCCTCTGCCTTATCCCCCATTAGACCCTTGCCCCCATGTAAGTTTGTCACCACGGACCTCATCTCCCACTGTAACTTCCGTTGGTCCTCCCTGATTATGTTAATCATGTGCTCATTAGCTTCCCTTGACTGATTAATCCGCCCTTCCACACGAATCGCCAAAGCATCCATCTCCTCGCTTTGTCGTCGAGCGGTGGCGATCTGTTCCTCCTTCAATAGATCTGCCATCGTTTGTTTCATGGCGTTGACCGCCGATTCTACCGCCATCGACACCAGGGTCGCCATCTTCTCTTCGATCTCTTTAGTCTTCTCTTCAAGCGACTCGA
This sequence comes from Kitagawia praeruptora, assembly GCA_037693485.1. NCBI lineage: Eukaryota > Viridiplantae > Streptophyta > Magnoliopsida > Apiales > Apiaceae > Kitagawia > Kitagawia praeruptora. The sequence goes on from CM075345.1 coordinate 101,273,269, forward strand.
TTCGTTGACCTGTGTTTGGGGAAGCCATGGATCTATGCTCTGATACCACTTGAGATGGAATGACTATGATGTAACTCAATAAAACACAGAAATAACGTTGATTTACTGAATTACTCAATAATCTCTTACAATTGATTGAAATTGAACTACAAGTACTGATAAATATGGCCCGGATAATAAAATAAGACTACACAGCAATCACATAACCCTAATTCCATCAACTCGATCCCTTTTTGTATCTCTCTGTTCTGCAATTACTGTTCTACCCTCGCATCTCTTGTGTTTGGACCACTTTGCCCTTCTTGCCTTTCCTTGAATACATGTACCCTGTTGTAGTCACTTGAGGCTGCATTACAACATCATGAGATGCTGCCTATATGCAGTGCCCGTCTCATGCCCTGATGTATCGACAAACATATGATCAGTTTAAACATGCTGTTTTTCAGGTACCTTTTTTCCTGGGCTTTAATTTTTACCAACTGCTTGATTTGTTGTTGTATACTGCATTGCCAAATTGACCTTAATAGATCAATGACTTGCTATGTACTCGTTCAGGGTAAATTTTGTTATGAATATGCTGTGCTTTGCTAGGTGTTGGGTTCAATAATTTGGCTTGAATTAAGGTTTATTTGTTGTTTGATTCTTATTTTTTTAATTGTTGCAGGCTCCTTTTTGTGTCAGCAGCCCCTTAGTTTTTTTTTTATTTGGTCAAGGGTACGATTAACGTACATAAATTGTATCAAAGACATAATTTCACAAAAATGAATTCTTTCATTCATGAAAGTTTATCATCTAACCGAAAGGCACGCATGTTGTCCCCGGACATTTAGATAATAACACTTTAATGTTTGAAAAGAAAACATCTAGTATTTCATTGCACATTTGCACCTGAAATCACCAACAGAAATGAACAAAAATTAGTCTCAAAATAATAATTATATTATTCTTTGTGTAATATAGAAATAACCAATATAAATCTAACCATAGGGAGTCCCTTTGGTTATATACCTAATTTTATAAAAAATAATAAAATATAATTATATATATATATATATATATATATATAGGATCCTCCTCCACTACAAACTAAAATTAACTACAAACTAAAAACTAAACACTAATCTAATATTTCAAGATAATCTAATAACCAAACTAGGGGTACCCCAATACAAAAAATGCTTAAAATAATTGGCTCTATCCAACAAAAAAAATAAAAAATAAAAAAAATAAAAAATAAATCACTGTTCACGTGATGACGTGTGAAAGGCATATGACTCAGCCTATTTGTAGTTCGAGGATCCAACTCAACTTAAAGTAGATTGTAATAAGTAAATAATATTAACTGTCACAGGAATCTCAGAAGATGCTATCTATCAGAAGAAACAAATCTACAAGTCAATCTATAGTTTTGATATTTTACACTGGAAGAAGTTCAGTCTACTGATCAAGCCTCAGTGTGGTATTCAAAGTCATGGATTTAATTCAGAAGGATAGAGATTTCTACAAGTGACAAGAGACAGTATCAGTACAGAATATTTAAAGAAAGTTGAGAGAAGAAATTGACCACAGCTTAAAGTCAAAATGAAGAACAGAAGTTGAAGTTAGTCGTTCATGAACCAGACCGTGCATCGAGCGTCAACAAATATTCAGTGGAGGTTCTTTATTTATTTCAGTGGTTTAAAAGTGAAGGTTAGACTATCAAATGAATTATGTTAATTCTCTATTAATTAATTTAAAGTATTTAGTTAACTTAATTAATAAATTAATTCTTCAAGAATTAATTTATTTATTAAGTTAATTATTGAATTAATTAATTTAGAATTAATATAGATTGCTAAAAGACTATCAGAAGTGTTTTTAGACTATGGTTTTATTATTAAAAGACTATCTAAGATAGTCTAGGAGATAGTCTGCTCAGCATACTCAGTCCAGTTTGATAGTCTGCTAAGGAATTGTCTACCAGGAAGTCTGCATGGTAGTCTGCCAGAAAAATCATGTATTAAAGACTATCAGGATAGTCATTCTGATAGTCTGGAGAAAGAATTGGGTAGTCTGCCAAGCCAGATAGTCACACCGGTAGTCTGCAAGAGAAAGGATAGTCACACCGGTAGTCTGCAAGAGAAAGGATAGTCACACCGGTAGTCTGCAACAAATCAGATAGTCACACCGGTAGTCTATGTGTCCCCTGGATAGTCTGCAAGCCATTAGACAGTCTGTGGATAGTCTGTTTAAGTGTTAAAAATAGACAGAAGATATTTTACACATGATTACTACAAAAGAGACAGAAGCCAGTGGTCACAGACACGAGACAAAGTTTTAAAGACAGAAGCCATAATATTACATCTCTCTCTCATCTTTAAAGCCACTGACTATCTCAATTAATTCACAGAAAATCAAGTTCAACTCATTTGTAATATCTGATCCGATAGAACTTAATTATTTGTGACTCTTGTATTACTAGCGAATTAAGTTTCCTAGTTCGTATCTCGATTTTTATTAACTAAATTAGAAAAGTTCATGTCGAATTTTCTAATTAGTTTTTATTAACGTGATAATACTCTGTACTGATTTTGTAACAACCATCAAGTTTAATATATCGTTATATTTAACTTGAATTTTGTTTCAATTAATTCCGCTCAAATTTGTCTAAACTAAATTTTATTTAACGGACAAATTTCGACAAAAGGATATAGATTGTATTCAACCCCCCCTTCTACAATCTTAACGGACCTAACAATTGGTATCAGAGCCGTTTGATTGATATACAAATCAAGATCCTATTTTTATTCAATTAAAAATCAAGCTCGAATTTTTAACTCTCTTAAAAATTCATCATGACTTCTAAAGCCATTGTTAAGATACCTATCTTTGACAAAGATAATTATGATATGTGGAAGAATAAGATGGAGTTGTTTCTAGAATGTACAAACGTTAAATATTTGGTTGTTTTGAAAACCGGACCTAAAACTCCTATGGTCTATGAAGATGAAGTTGAAGCTGAGGGTAAAATTGTGATTCCTGCTAAATCTTATGAAAAGGACCCTGCTACCTATACACCTGATGAAAAGGAGGATGCAGGGCTTGATAAAAACCTCAGACTCATTCTAATAGATTCCCTGGATGCTGTGATGTATAGCCATGTGATGAATTGTAAAACTGCCAAACACATGTGGGAAACTATTGAAACCATTAATGAAGGAACCGATGAAGTCAGGGAGAACAGACTTCAAATCTTAACCTCTGAGTATGAACACTTTAGAGCTGGCCCTAATGAAGGCATTCAAGAAGTGTTTGAAAGGTATAATAAAATAATCAACAACTTGCAAATCCATGGCAAGAACTATACACAGAAGGAGATTAATCTGAAGTTCTTACTGACTATGCCGACTCACCTGGAACACAGGATAACAGCAATAAGAGAATCTCGTGACTTGAATAAAGTTACTCTTGAAAAACTCTTTGGTATTTTAAAAACCTATGAGTTGGAACAAGTCCAACAGAAAGAGATTCATGGTAAAGGTAGAGTTGCAAGTTCATCTACAGCATTAGTGGTTGAGGCTCCTAAGGAAGTGGAAGCTAAGGTTGTTCGACCTTACAGCTCAGACAAGGAGCAGACTGAAGTGGAACATGGTCAGACACCAGCTACTCAGGATGGAAGTGAGTTTTACTCATTAGAAGAATTGGATCAGTTGGAGGATGAATCCATGGCACTCATGGTTAGACAGTTTGGCAACTTTAGATTCAGGAGAAATCCTAAGTTTAAGTTCAAGTCTAATAACAGATTCCAGAGAGGAGGTTCTTCATCCTCCAGTAGCAGAGGTGGCTACAAAACTGGAACTGTTGATAGAAGCAAAATTCGTTGTTATAATTGCAATGAACTTGGACACTTTGCCACTGAGTGTCAGAAACCCAAACAAGCCCAGAAGAGAGATTATGTTCCTGAAAAGAAGAAACCTGGAAAAGCCTATGTGGCTGCTGGTAAAAGCTGGGATGACACAGATAGTGAAGATGAAGAATTTGGAAATCTTGCACTAATGGCAAATGGTGACATGCTCACTGATCCTAAACCACAGGTAAAACTTACTGACTCTGAGTTGGTTCGTCAGTTAGGTGGCTCCTTGGTTAATGCACAAAAACACATTGCTAGATTAAATCTGTTAAACACTGAACTTGAAAATGAAGTGTTAGAACTAAAAAAAGTGCATGTTAATCAAGATCAACAAAAAGAGGAAATAGCACGACTTAATAGAAGAGAGAAATCCATTCTAGAAGTAGTGACTAAACAACTTTCTAAAATTGCTGAACTTGAAACCAAGGTGAGTGCTTGCTTTAATTCTGTTAAACTTTCTAAAGAGCATTTCAATAAACAAGCTATAGAACGAACTGTAGGAATAGGGTTTGGTTATAACGAAGCTGTTGGATTGTTAGGCATAAATACCCCTAACCTTGTTAGTGCTAAAGAGATGGGTATACCACATGTGCTTAAGAATGTTGAAGATCCGCTCTTTAAGAAGTCGATTGCAGAACCTCCAAACTTCACTTCTATCATTATTCAAGAAGAGATGCGTAATGAGGACAGTGCAAATGGCATAGTCCTTGATAATGTTAAATCTGTTAAGAAACCAGTTAAGGTTGTTTATCCAACCAGTTCATCTAAAACTGGGTTAAGTGGTGATAAGTTGAAAAAGAACATTAACATGTCCAACATGCATACCATGCCTACCATTGATATTTATCATAAAGCATGTGGTGTTGTCAATTGTATGTCTTGTGCTTTTAATGTAATGTCTGCTTACTTTAATGGTAATCAAGCATGTGCTGGTAAGACTACTCCTCGACAACATATGAATAAGAATAAAAATGTTAGATCAAAGACTGCTAGTCCTCCTCAAGATAGGAGAGAGACATTTGTATCAAAGCCTAAACAGACTTTTGGTAAGGCTGCTTACAAGGTCAAATGTCCAGTCAATGAAACAAATGTCATTGCTGCTAAAGAAACATGGATACCCAAGATAAAACAAAAGATTGTCAAATCTGTTTATAGGGTTGAATGTTTGTTGGTTAGTGGTGAAATTGGTGTCAACGTTAAAAATGTTGTTTTGCCTGACAAAGGCCAATTCTTTAAGTATTCTGGACCCAATCAGATTTGGGTTCCGAAGAAGGTTTAACCTATTTGTCATTGCAGGGTGTGAAACAGGTTGATCGAGTGACCTGGATCTTGGACAGTGGATGTTCAAGGCATATGACTGGAGACAGAACCCTGCTGACAAATGTGGTTGAGAAAGCCGGCCCAGTTGTTACCTTTGGAGATAACAGCATATGTACAACTGATGGATATGGCAGATTGGAAGCTGGAAATATTATCATTGATGAAGTGTCTTTTGTGAAAGGACTTGAGCACAATTTGTTAAGTGTCAGTCAATTTTGTGACAAGGGATTCGAGGCTTACTTCAACAAGAAGAATTGTCTAATCTCACACAAGAGACATGAACAACCATCTCTTACAGGAGTCAGAAAAGGCAATCTGTACGTGGCCAATATGAACACTGGAAGCACTGAAGAAATCAGCTGCTTTTATTCTAAAGCATCTACAGATGAAAGTTGGCTATGGCACAAGAAACTCTCCCACCTTAATTTCAAGACAATGAATTCTCTAGTTAAAAGAGAACTGGTGAGAGGTTTACCTTCAATGGAATTCACTCAAGAAGGACTCTGTGATGCCTGTCAAAAAGGCAAATTGAAAACAGCAACTCATAGGAGCACTGACACATCATCAATAACTGAACCTCTACAACTGTTGCACATGGATCTGTTCGGTCCAGTTAATGTGATGTCTATGTCAAAGAAAAGATATGCTCTCGTGATTGTTGATGACTACTCAAAGTACACATGGGTTTTATTTCTGAATTCCAAAGATGAAACTCCACAGTTAGTGATTGATCACATCAAGTTGATTGAAATGGAGTACAAGAAACCAGTAAGAGCAATAAGGTCAGACAATGGAACTGAATTTAAGAATGCAGTTCTAAATGATTTCTGTACTGAAAAGGGAATAACAAGGCAGTACTCAGCCCCAAGAACTCCTCAGCAAAATGGGGTAGTAGAAAGAAAGAATAGAACCTTGATTGAAGCTGCACGTACTATGTTAAGTGAATCAAGGCTTCCCTTGTACTTTTGGGCTGAAGCTGTCAATACTGCATGTTATACCCAGAATCGAACTTTAATCAACAAAGACTTGATGAAGACCCCCTATGAAATAATGTATGAGAAGAGACCAACACTCAAGTACTTTCATGTATTTGGAACAAAATGCTTTGTGCTTAAAGATGGAGATGATCGTGGTGGAAAATTTGAGGCCAAAGCACATGAAGCAATTTTCATTGGTTATTCAAGAAGAGCTTACAGGGTGTATGTGATTGATCATCAGACAATGCTTGAAAGTGTCAATGTATCATTTGATGACACTAAACTTCCTAGTATCCAAACGGAGGATTCATCTGAAAAGTTATCTTTCGATGATATGACAGACTCCGATTCAGATGGTGACAACCAACCTGATGTTGTTGCTAATGATAACAGTAATAATGATGATATTAATCAGGGTGGTGGTGGTGGAAACAATGATCAGACTGGAGATACCACTGACACTCCTGAACATTCATCTAGTCAAACTGGCAACAACTCAGGGGGAGGTGATGAAGGATCAGCTGGTCATACTCAACATCATAATGAAGAACAAGGCGAATCATCAAGGTCAAATCTTCCCAGACAGACTGTGTGGAATAGAGCTCATCCTTTTGAGTTGATCGTTGGTGATCCAGATGTTGGTATAAAAACTAGAAGGAGCTATCAAAATCAATGTAATTATTCTGGGTTTCTGTCTGCAATAGAACCTAAGAAAACAGAAGAAGCTCTTTCTGATCCTGATTGGGTGATTGCTATGCAAGATGAACTCAATCAATTCAAACAACAAGAAGTATGGAAGCTGGTACCCAGACCTAAAGACAGGAAAGTAGTTGATACCAGGTGGGTATTCAGAAACAAACTTGATGAAGATGGCATTGTAACTAGAAACAAAGCAAGACTGGTTGCTAAAGGTTATTCCCAAGCTGAAGGAATAGATTATGATGAAACCTATGCACCAGTGGCTAGACTTGAGGCTATAAGGATATTCTTGGCATTCGCAGCACATTCAAACTTCAAAGTTTATCAAATGGATGTCAAGAGTGCCTTCCTGAATGGTAAGCTAGATGAAGAGGTATATGTAGAACAGCCCCCTGGCTTTGAAGATCCAGAATTCATGGACTTTGTCTATTTTCTCTTCAAAGCTATTTATGGTCTTAAGCAAGCTCCAAGGAAATGGTATGACACTCTTTCTGAATTTTTACTTGAAAATGGATTTGTTAGAGGTGTCATAGACAAAACTCTCTTTACTAAGAAACATAAGAATGATACTATATTAGTTCAAGTCTATGTGGACGATATAATATTTGGGTCTACTAATGATCTTCTGTGCAAGAAATTTGCTAAGCTAATGCAGGGTAAATTTGAGATGAGCCTGATGGGTGAGCTGAAGTTCTTTCTTGGATTACAAGTAAGTCAAAGAACAGATGGCATATTTATCTGTCAATCCAAGTATGTCAGAGAGCTCCTCAAGAAATATCAAATGGAGGACTCTTCTTCAGCAAGGACTCCATCATCTACAGCTGTCAAATTTGGGGCATGTGAAAATTCTGCCAAGGTAGATATCACAAGCTACAGAGGTATGATAGGTTCATTACTTTACCTTACTGCAAGTAGACCTGATATTATGTATGCTACATGCTTGTGTGCAAGGTTCCAAGCGGATCCTAGAGATGTGCATCTCATTGCTGTTAAACGAATCTTGAGATATCTTAAGGGTACACCTAACTTAGGTATTTGGTACCCTAAAGAATCTGGTTTTAACCTTGTTGGATATACAGATTCAGATTATGCGGGAAGTGTTGTAGATAGAAAAAGCACCTCTGGGAGTTGTCAATTCCTAGGTGGTAGGTTGGTCTCCTGGTACAGCAAGAAACAACAAACAGTTTCCAACTCAACAGCTGAAGCAGAATATATAGCTGCTGGAAGCTGTTGTGCTCAAATCTTGTGGATTAGGAATCAGCTACGTGACTATGGCTTTGTACTTGACAATATTCCAATTCTGTGTGACAATACAAGTGCCATAGCAATCTCCAACAATCCTGTGCAGCATACGAGGACCAAGCACATCGACATCAGGTATCATTTTATTCGAGAGCATGTCATGAATGGTACCGTGGAGTTACATTTTGTACCCACGGAAGAACAAACAGCAGATATTTTTACTAAGTCTCTTGACGAATCCACATTCACCAGAATTGTTGGTGAATTGGGTATGTTAAATAGTCCTAGTAATTAAACTAGTTAATATCTGAGGTTTGATCTTTAATAATTTACAAGTGATTGTCTTGTTAATATTTGTTAATTAAAATCACTTGTACAATTATTTTATCAACTTACCTTGTTACTTGTTAATGTTCAAAGCATTGTCATTATCATTTTAATATATTCCTACTTACTTCTTTTCAAAATTAAAATAATTCATTTTCCTTAAAAATATTTTTCTCAAATTTTACAAGTTGTAATTTATGAGAAACTTATTTTTCTTGAAAATTATATTTATGATGGTTTAATAAGTCATATTTTCTTTTTAAATAATTTTCTATTAGAAAGTTATTTTATTAGAAAATATATATAGATTTATTAATTTACCATGAATAAATATGTAAATAGTTAATAGTTTATTAATTGGTTTGTAGTGTTTGTCCTTTTGTTATTAATGTTTGATTTCATAAAAGGGACTACATATGATTGTTTTTATAATTTTTATTCGATTTTATAATTTTAGTGTAAATTATTTTGCTATTTTATAGCTTGTTTTAATAATTAAATTTGCTTCATTGTTAGAATTGCTTCATGTAAATAATCTGGTACATATTCTGTTAATACTTGATTTTTAGAATAGTTATATTGGTCCTCATCTCGAACTTCGAGATATAGTTCGAGATAGATCTTATCTCGAAAATTTTGAAGATAAAAACTAGGCACTGGTAACTCGAACTCGAATCCTAAGTCGAACTTCGAGATAAAGTTCGAGATAGTCAGTTTCGAGATAAAGTTCGAGATAGTCAGTTTCGAGATAAAGTTCGAGATAGTGAGTTTCGAGTTGAAGTTCGAGAGTCACTAACTCGAAAATCTAAGTCGAGTTTCGAGTTGAAGTTCGAGATAGTCACTGACTCACTAACTCGAAAATCTTCCCAGACTTAGAATTTTCAAAACTTCTCTCTGAAAGCTCAAATCGATATCGGACCTAATATTTGTGTGTTGTTGTAAATATTTTTGTAAATTATTTTCTTTTATTACTAATATTCAGTTAGTCTGTAACGATAATCATAGTCTGTTGTACAAATTTTGTCTATTCAGACTATCGGGCAGACTATCCAGCAATAGTCGATATTGAGTTAAATAACCAATAGTCTATACTCAATAGTCTGTAGTGTAAATTAGTAGTCTATAGTCTCTTAAATAGCTCCTTTAGACTATCTGTCAGACTATCCTCCAATAGTCTGTTTTAGTTTAGTTTTAATTTAATCTTCTTTTATTTCTTTTAGACTATCGGGCAGACTATCATCTAGACTATCGCTTAGTATATATATAGATTGTGTGTAGACTATCAATAATCTATTTTCAGTCTATACTCACGAGTTAAGTCTCTGAGTACTCTTTCTCTGTTCGTTTATATACATACGATACATACGACGAACTGTTGCCAAATTTTCGACTCATTCTCTCTCGTTTCTTAATCAATTCGAACGTTGTTAACACCATTAGACCGATCTCTTCAAGCCCATCGTATTCACTGTCTAAAATCTTGATTTGGTTAAGTTGTTAGAAATCTTAATTTTCGAAAACTTATACGAATCTCGTGAATTATCTGGACTTTGAGAACGATTTGATTAAATCTAAAAATAGTGGTGTGTTCGTGTGTGTTCAGAGACCAACATACTCGAATTTCAGAATTTTCTGTGAAGTTTCAATTTTTCTGATTTTTCTAATTAACTTATTAATTGTTAAAATCCCTAAAATTCGAATTTGGGCAAATTAATTCAGTGTGTTGTAGTTAAAATGGCTGTTAATATTGAGATTATCAATCACAATTTTGTTGGTCATTTTAATCCCGATAATTGTACTCTCGAGAGGGTTAAACCTTGGATTCGATTTTTAAATGAGCATTCTCTTATTCGTCATGCCATGATTCTCGATGCTCCATTAAAAGTTGATTCACTTTTGGCGGTTTGTTCTACATTTGTTCTCTCGACAGACTCTAGTTCTTTCACTTTTACCGTGGGAGACACACCTTATGTTGTGGATGACTCAACTGTTAACACTGTTTTACGACTTCCAACAAATGACTTTGTTGATGTTCCATCTGAAGCAGTGCTGACACAATTTTTCAATGACATCCATTATCAAGGAGAAGTTGATCTTTCTAAGTTGTCTAAAAGTAACTTCATGGCTGAGTGGGATTATTTCTTTGACACAATTGCTAAGGTGTTTGCTAACACTAAAAAGAATAATTTTCACAATATTCCTACTTTGCTTCAGAGAATTGGTTATGCAGTTGCTAATAATCAAAGGGTTAATTTTGGTAAATTAATTTTTGATGCCATGGTAAGTCGTCTCATAACTGCCAAGAACGATCATGATTTGGGTAGTAAAGTTGATTGTTACTATCCAAGGTTTTTAACTATTATATTTAATCATGTTGTTTCTGATGATCATCAAAGATTGTTTGCTAACTCTCGTACCGAAGCATCAGGAAGAACACATAAAAAATTCTTCACCAGGTTAGCAACAATGAAGAAGTTCACAAATGTTCCAGTGGTCATTACTCAGTATATGTCCAACTTCATAGAACTGCCAATCATACAAGAACAAGAAGCAGCAACTGCTCCTGAACCTGAACATCAACTTCAAGTGGCTCAACCCACTACTGCTGGGATTTCTAAAACTGCTACTGAACAGGTATTCTCCTCTTTCCCTGAAACTACTTCTGGAGCCCAAGTGGCTGATAGGTTAGACCAAGAGGTTGTAGAACCACAACTTCTATCCCAGGTCTTAGAGCCAAACACAGTGTCATCTCAAATCTCAAAACCCAAATCCAGAAGTAAATTAACAGTGAAAAGACCTAATTTAAGAAGTAGTGATAAGAGTGATCCCACAGCTCTGCCTCCACTAAAGAAGCGAAGAAACTTACTAATTGAGGCAACTGTCAGCCCATCCATATCCTCCCAAAAGGATACGGACATTGAAATGGCACATGAACAGTTACTGGAACCATTCTCTCAACAGGATGAGTCCATTGAAATTTGCCAGTCGGCCATGGCACCCTGTACAGAGTCAAGCACACCCCTATTACTCACAATGGGGGAAAACAGAACTGTAGAATCTGATGTGGCTAGGGACAATGAGCAAGGAGTGCACAATAGGATTGATACTGAAACAGTGCCTACCATAGTCACGGTAGAAGAACCTTCACAGGTTAATGAGGGAAATCTTGACTCTCAGCCACAAATAATAGAGTCATCATCTCCCCTCCCAGGAGGAACATTCCTGGCTCCCTCAAGGGATTTTCCACTCGCAGTTTTAACTGGAGAAAGTGGAAGGCAACTTGATCTTTCTGTCACTGAAGAAATTCAGACATCAATTCCAAATGAGATGATAGAAATGACTGAGGAAAGGGATTTGCGAACTCCCATTGCACCACCACTGACCTTCCAAGAGGAGGCTAGGGTGATTTTATCTGCAGGTACACATTCTGGAGCAGCTAAAGAAATAGTGAGGAGTGATGTGAGGAACACCACTAAACTGAGTGAAACACATGCACGTCAGATGAGTGAAACTCAGAGTGATATTCAGGTGAGTGCACACACTGACACATACACTCGTTCATTGGAAGAAAAGATTAAAGCTCTAGAAAAGGAACTTGAGGCCAGTAAAGCTGAAGCAAAATTACTACGAGAACAAGTGGGTGAACGGTCTTCTTCATCTACCTCTGTCAAAAATCAGCTTGCTGTGATAAAGAATGACATCACCAAGATGAAGACAACATTCACAAACAAGTTCAACACTCTCGAATTATCTTATGAACAGGCACTTGATGATGCTGGAGAGGTTACTGTTACTCAAGATAAACTCATTTCTGTAATCTCCGACAAAGTTGAAAATCTTCAAACAGCATTAATTAAGAGTCAATTGTCTACTGAACACCGTTTTGATGTGATTGAAAGGCAGAATGCACAACAAGGTAAAGGGATCAAACATTTGTTCAACATGATTAGCAGAACTCACACACCCACAGCAGAAGAAAGGGAATTCTTTGAAGGAAAAGGTGGAGATGGTGATGAGCGAGACCCTGGAGATGGTGCATTTCACACTTCGGTAGAGGATTCCTCAACTAAGGGGGAGAAGTCAAGAGAGGGAACTAGTAAAGACTCTGAACAAGGTGAACAAGGGAGAGAACAAGGTGAACAAGGGAGAGATAAGGGGAAGAAGATAGCAGATTCTCAGAAAAGTGCTGAAGACACAGAAGACACTGAAGGGTATTACTACACAGGTGAACCAGACAACTTTGATGTTTTTGCTGATCTAAGGTTCTCTGATGTGGGTGAAAAAATACCAGAACCAGATTTTAGCAGCTGGGAAGATGAAGTGCCAGTTGACCCTGAATATGAAGCTGAGCAAGCAAAACTGGATTTTGAAGCTGAATTAGAAGTTGAAAGGCAAGAAGCAAATCTCAAATTGCGAGATGAAAAGCTTCAGAAAACACTAGATATGCTTGCACACAAAGAAAGACTTCAAAAAGAGGAAGCAGAAGCAAGGCAACGGGAACATGCACTTAAAGTTCAAGAAAGGAAGTTATACGTCAAGTTTAAGAGTGGTGAGAAATGGGAACGTGCTCAACGAATAATAGACTCACATCAATCTCTTGATAATGATGATTGTCGACTTCTTTCTATCTTTGAAAGACTCAAAGAGCTTAACCCAACACACGAGATGTACATGAGAGCCCTGAGAACAGAAGTTGTGAGAATAACAACTGCAGGTGAAACGAAAACAGATGAGTTCTTAATATTTGTTGATTGTCATGAGTTTGGAACACAAAGAGTTTCAATTCAGTTCTTCTATGACAAATCATTGACAGAAATCTGGGTTCTTAGGCCAAAGGTAAGAACTTCTTCTGAGTTGGGTGTACTACTTCATGAAAAATTCAAAGAGTTTGCTGAAAGAGCTGGTCCAGAAATAGTTAAATTGCCTAGACAATTGAAATTCCTTAAAGGTGAGGTGCTTCATACAATCAATCTTGAGAATGAGGAATTGTTCACACACTCTGCCAGGCAGTTGGTCTATATTGAATATGTTCTGAGAAATCAAGGATTTTCTACTAAAGAGAAGTTAGAAATTGCTGATCGCATTAAATCCTATGCAGAGGTCAAATTTCTTAAGGATTATGAGAAGTTCAAAGGTCAATTGAGAAAGGCACTTGGAATTCCTCTTGTTCGTCCTACAGGATTCTCATCAAGAAAAGAGTTGCTAGTTGATGCAGAATTGCACAAAAATCTGCCAGAAATGGATGATCCAGAAGAAGGAGAAATAAGGAAGGAAGACAGTCAGAAATGAAGAACAGCTCTACATGTAATATTTTTAGAGTTAGATGGATCAAGATAGGATAATGTTTAATATGATCAGGCTAGAGGATCATCTATCTTGTATTTATCATTATGTTTGAATCTGGAAATTGTTATAAATACCAGAACTTCTTCATTATTTACTTGCTATTAATGTTTTATCATTTACTAGTTTAAGTTGAGTTAGTTGAGTTATCCTCTAGGAATTTGCTTGTTAATTTATAACAAACAAATAGGGGGAGATTGAAAGGCATATGACTCAGCCTATTTGTAGTTCGAGGATCCAACTCAACTTAAAGTAGATTGTAATAAGTAAATAATATTAACTGTCACAGGAATCTCAGAAGATGCTATCTATCAGAAGAAACAAATCTACAAGTCAATCTATAGTTTTGATATTTTACACTGGAAGAAGTTCAGTCTACTGATCAAGCCTCAGTGTGGTATTCAAAGTCATGGATTTAATTCAAAAGGATAGAGATTTCTACAAGTGACAAGAGACAGTATCAGTACAGAATATTTAAAGAAAGTTGAGAGAAGAAATTGACCATAGCTTAAAGTCAAAATGAAGAACAGAAGTTGAAGTTAGTCGTTCATGAACCAGACCGTGCATCGAGCGTCAACAAATATTCAGTGGAGGTTCTTTATTTATTTCAGTGGTTTAAAAGTGAAGGTTAGACTATCAAATGAATTATGTTAATTCTCTATTAATTAATTTAAAGTATTTAGTTAACTTAATTAATAAATTAATTCTTCAAGAATTAATTTATTTATTAAGTTAATTATTGAATTAATTAATTTAGAATTAATATAGATTGCTAAAAGACTATCAGAAGTGTTTTTAGACTATGGTTTTATTATTAAAAGACTATCTAAGATAGTCTAGGAGATAGTCTGCTCAGCATACTCAGTCCAGTTTGATAGTCTGCTAAGGAATTGTCTACCAGGAAGTCTGCATTGTAGTCTGCCAGAAAAATCATGTATTAAAGACTATCAGGATAATCATTCTGATAGTCTGGAGAAAGAATTGGGTAGTCTGCCAAGCCAGATAGTCACACCGGTAGTCTGCAAGAGAAAGGATAGTCACACCGGTAGTCTGCAAGAGAAAGGATAGTCACACCGGTAGTCTGCAACAAATCAGATAGTCACACCGGTAGTCTATGTGTCCCCTGGATAGTCTGCAAGCCATTAGACAGTCTGTGGATAGTCTGTTTAAGTGTTAAAAATAGACAGAAGATATTTTACACATGATTACTACAAAAGAGACAGAAGCCAGTGGTCACAGACACGAGACAAAGTTTTAAAGACAGAAGCCATAATATTACATCTCTCTCTCATCTTTAAAGCCACTGACTATCTCAATTAATTCACAGAAAATCAAGTTCAACTCATTTGTAATATTTGATCCGATAGAACTTAATTATTTGTGACTCTTGTATTACTAGCGAATTAAGTTTCCTAGTTCGTATCTCGATTTTTATTAACTAAATTAGAAAAGTTCATGTCGAATTTTCTAATTAGATTTTATTAACGTGATAATACTCTGTACTGATTTTGTAACAACCATCAAGTTTAATATATCGTTATATTTAACTTGAATTTTGTTTCAATTAATTCCGCTCAAATTTGTCTAAACTAAATTTTATTTAACGGACAAATTTCGACAAAAGGATATAGATTGTATTCAACCCCCCCCCCTTCTACAATCTTAACGGACCTAACAATGTGGCAGTGGATTTCACTGGTTAACGGTGCTTCGCACCTTCTTGTACGGCGCTTCGCGCCTTTATCATTCTAAAGTTGTAAGGAATGACAATCAATGGTAAAGGCAATAGACGATTGACGGGTGTGTCGAGGGCCTTCGGCCCTCACGACTACCTAACTCATCCGTTTACTGTCTTAAATTAGACCTGGCATATCGTGTCGTTCGTGTACTATCGTGTCGTGTACTTTCGTGTTTCGTGTTTGAAAAGGCTAAAACGAAAAACGACACGATAAGCATTCGTGTACTGATATTCCAAACGAAGAACGAAACGAAATAATTCGTGTATACACGAAACGGAACGATAAGTACACGAACTATTTCGTGTACTTATCGTTTACACGAAACGAAACGAGAACGAAACGCAAACGAAATAATACACGATATGGTACACGAAACAGAATAGTACACGAAAATATCAGAAATAGTACACCAAAATATTACAAATTAATGTTTACATTGAAATTCATGGGAACATAAACTAAAACACCCAAAAAACAACTTGTCCAGCTCCAGCACCCTTCTTAAATCAGGACTTCATTCAGCTGCAGCCTGCAGGAGCAAAAGCATACAAAATTAAATATTTATATGGCTGGTAAATGGTAATACGACTGAGCATAACTGCATATTAAATCTATCAGACACAATAAACATTTTTTACCTTATGTGGCTGGAGCAAGATCATCCTTAATAGACAATTGTATAATATCTTGAGTGAGTTCCTCCAAGGTATAATTAGGAAGAACTGTGATTAAAAGAGCAAAAAAAAAATTAGCAACTTCAGGAATTACTACTTTACTAGTTATTACTTATTACCTTCTTTTTCATAAAATATTAGTTATTACCTTCCTTTTCATTAAATCGCCAATCTCGTGTGCAAATCAGGCTCTCAACAACTGCATGTGCCAAGCAACTTCGATATTGGTCCAAAATCCTTCCTCCCGTACTAAATGAAGATTCAGAGGCAACGGTAGAAATGGGAATTGATAAGATATCTCGAGCCATGAGAGCGAGATTTGGAAATCTGAATTGATTTGAGCTCCAATAATCCAAAATATCAATTTCAAGGTTCCTGTTCAGCCTTTTCTCTTCCAAATACCTATCCAGCTCAGTTTTCTCTAAAATGGGATTCAAATCCCTGTCCAACGCATCAAATTCCTGAAACAAAAGCTGATTTATCAAGACATATAATGCAGATAATAAAATTGCAAGAGATATTGTAAAATTGCAAGAAATACCTTCATTACATCTGATCCCCCCATTTCCAGCGAGGTCCCTGCCTCAGGCTGACACACAACAGTATACGAAGGTATTCTATCTTTGTAAAGAGTGAACATTTGCTTTAAAGTGTCCAGAAGTAAAGGATATTGTTCATTGTATTCCCCATACAACATTTTGTACGAGAACTCAACAAAATGAGTTTTATACCGCGGATCAAAGACAACAGCGATAGCTAGAATAAGATTATATTCAGACCAGTATTTATCGAATTTTGGCTTCATATTTATGGCCAGAGATCTTGCTACATGATTCCTATCCTCAATTGCCTTCATCAATGTAACTTGGACCAAAAAAACATTTGGAAAGTACAGATTCGCTGTAGGATATTTTGATCCAGAAAACAATCTTGTAACATTGTAAAAAACATTAAGAAACTTACATATTCCCTCCACTCTCTCCCATTCCTCGTCAGTAAGAGCATGTTTGTAATTAGAGTCACTTAATGCTAAATGTGCAAAAGCTCGACAATAGTAAAGTGCTTGATCAAGCATCATGTACGTCGAGTTCCATCTAGTTGGGACATCTTGACGCAAGCCTTTATTTTTTTTTTTAAAGCCACTTGTGCAATGCATTCTCTAAACTTTTCTTTCCTACCTTGAGATCCCTTAATATATTTAACTGATTCTCTCACTTTAATAACACAATCATCCATCTCTTTCAAACCATCTTGCACAATTAAATTGAGGATGTGAGCACAACATCGAATATGAAAAAACTTCCCATTGTTTATCAAAGCATTCCTCAAGTTCAATTGGTTCTTCAAAATATTAACAAAGGCATCATTACTTGAGGCATTATCTAAAGTAATACTGAATAATTTGAACTCAAGATTCCATTCACACAACATCTTATAAATTTTATCAGCTATGGTAATCCCAGTGTGCGGTGAAGGCATATATGAAAAATTCAGTAGCTTTTTATGCAATACCCAATCATCCGAAATATAATGTGCAGTAATTGTGATGTAACCATCAGTTGCAACCGATGTCCATAAATCCGAAGTCAAACAAACTCTACCAGAATAGCTTTTAAACACATTATACAACAGCTTCCTTTCATATTTGTAAAGTGCCACAATATCACTTTTTAAAGTATTCCTACTAACCAAGTCAGCTTTTGGATTCGCATATAGAAAGGCATTCCTAATACCTTCATACTCAACAAAAGAAAGAGGGAGATTATGTCTTACCACGGCATTTGTAATCAAATCTCTGAATATTTTTGGATCAAATGATGTACTCCGCACTGTCATGGAACCATCACTGCTAGATAAGATCATTTGTCGTATATCTCCAGTGCTTAGACAAACTTTCTGATGTTTAAGCATATTACCAGTCCCAGTTATGGAGTTGTACACACATGTATACCCGCATTTGGAGCATCTGACATTCAACACCTTATCCTCTCCAACTGGAAGTTCATCAAATGTAGCCCAAGCTTTAGATCGTTTTCTCCTAGTTCCCTTGCGCTTGGTCCCAGGTTTGCTAGAACCCTCTGTTGCTGGGTCAGTCGGGTCAGTTTATTCCTTTTCTTTGTCTTCGTTTTCATCGTGCATATCACCTTCATCATCACTTAGAGATTCATACTGTGCAAATAATAGAACAATATTCACAATCGATACATATATAGTATATACACATCACAAAAATTAAATAGAGTTCGATAAATAGAGTTCGATTCAATCGATTACCTGAATATTCTGGTCTGGTTCATCCATTTGCTAGAGGAAGCGGCAAGATTTGCTAGAGGAAGCGGCAAGATTTGCTAGAGAATAGAGAGGCGCGAGAGAGAGTAACCCTAAAGCCTAAAATATTGGGTGAAGAGTGAAGACTGAAGAATCAGAGACCCGGTAATAACGTGTATTGTTAAATTGTAAAGCCCAAATTGTAAAGACCCGGGTCCAAATTGTAGAGTCCAATTTGTTTTTAGATTTGCCCAAATTGTAAAGATAATTTATCTATATATATATATATTCTATTAAATTTAAATTATTTTCTATTTTTTTATAGAACTTATATATATATTTTTTATTTATAATATATATATATATATTTATTTATTTATTTATTTATTTCATGTACTTTCGTTTCGTGTCGTGTACCCAAATCTAAAAACGATACCGACACTATAAGAACTCGTGTAATATCGTGTTCGTGTACTTTCGTGTTCGTGTACTGAAAATGAAAAACGAAACACATTAATTTCGTGTCGTTTCGTGTCGTGCTATCGTATCGTGTACGAAATTGCCGGCTCTATCTTAAATGCTTCGCATTTCCACGTCAGGGATTATTTTATTTATTTTTTTGTTGGATAGAGCCAATTATTTTAAGCATCTTTCGTGAAGGTACCCTTGGCGGGAAACTTAGAATAGATGAAATATAATTAATTTAGTGTTAGTTTGTAGTTTGTATTTAAGGATTGGTTTGTATTTGAGCAAAAGCCTATATATATATATATATATATATATATATATATATATATATATATATATATATATATATATATATATATATAGGGTCCTACTCCACTACAAACTAAAATTAACTACAAACTAAAAACTAAACACTAATCTAATATTTCAAGCTAATCTAATGACCAAACTAGGGGTACCCCAATACAAAAAATGCTTAAAATAATTGGCTCTATCCAACAAAAAAAATAAAAAATAAAAAAAATAAAAAAAATCACTGTTCACGTGATGACGTGGCAGTGGATTTCACTGGTTAACGGTGCTTCGCACCTTCTTGTACGGCGCTTCGCGCCTTTATCATTCTAAAGTTGTAAGGAATGGCAATCAATGGTAAAGGCAATAGACGATTGACGGGTGTGTCGAGGACCTTCGACCCTCATGACTACCTAACTCATCCGTTTACTGTCTTAAATGCTTCGCATTTCCACGGCAGGAATTTTTTTTATTTTTTATTTTTTTGTTGGATAGAGCCAATCTTGGCAGGAAACTTAGAATAGATGAAATATAATTAATTTAGTGTTAATTTGTAGTTTGTATTTAAGGATTGGTTTGTATTTGAGCAAAAGCCTATATATATATATATATATATATATATATATAAGATTTCATTTCTACAAATTTGAAAAATAAATGATACATGTCAATAGAAATTAATTATTGTCATTCAAAATGGTAACTGAAAAGTTAAAATTTTTAAATGAATTATCATAAATGATTGATTTAAAAAACCTAAATTCAAGCTAATATAGTCAAGTCACATTAATAAAATATTAATATATACACAATCAAAATCAACGTTTCACTTTTTAAGGTTAAAACCAAGCTACATTATCAATTCACATTAATCTAACATTAATACACACACAACCAAAAATAATTGGACTTCTACACCAACAAAATCAGTTACTAAACATGCATGCTGAAAATAGATATACACACGTATTATTTTTCATTTAAATATAGACGAGACTTTGGACAATTATAATTTAGATTTGAATCGAAACACAGTGTGTGAAAAAAAGCGATTAAAAATATAACGCTGCATATCAATGAATATAAAAGAAAGGGGTGTTGTGAAAGAGATCCGCTTAGGCTAATAACAAGAGAATTGAGATTATCTTTACAAAATTAAGATGCTTATTCTATATTAAAAGGCAAATCAAACAAATGGGAGCACACAAAATGGATAGAATAAATGAAAAAAGAATGGACAAGAAATGATCTAAAAACTTATAGATAATTTTTAAAAATCGATGTATTACAAGCTTGAAAAATCACCTAGATTGATCATAAATATGTAATACATATTCATACCTGTGTCGTCATGACTACTGTATATTAAGAAATATTATCGAGATGTAACAAATTACTGGATCATAAAAGATAGCAGGAATCAATAGTGAATTACATTTCACCTATGACATGATATGATGAATTCTCCTTAGAAAACTTTTGAATCGATATTAATTATATATATGAAAAATGCTAGAGGTACCAAAATTAGGTACCAAAAATCTGCCTATCCGCGGAAAATTATAGCGGACAGTAAAAAAATTTTGTAATCCAGGGGGGCCGTTGGATCAACGATCCAACGGTTTAGGAACCGATTGTTAAATAACCGGTCCCTGACAAATGATTGTCAGGGACCAAAACCCTATATATATATAGGCTAGTGGTCAAATAGAAACCAATTTTAGAATAGAAACTAGAAACCAACACTAAATAAATTATATTTCATTTATTCTAATGGCCCCGCCAGGGGCACCTTCACAAAAAGTGTTTAAAATTATTGGCTCCATCCAGCAAAAAAAAAAAAAAAAATTACTGTTCACGCTGACGTCACTGCCACGTCAGCAGTGAACAGTATTTTATTTTTATTTTTATTTTTTTTTTTGCTGGATGGAGCCAAGAATATTATGAACTTTTTGTATTGGGGTACCCCTAATTTGGTCATTAGATTAGCTTAAAATATTTAATTTATGTTTAGTTTCTAGTTTGAGTAGTGCTAGGTACCCCAAATTGGTACCCAAAAAATGCTCCCAAATTATGTGGCATTGATGATTTGGATGTATGGAAAATTTTAATTGGTGGGATTTATATGGCCCTGGCGGGCCCATTGTAATTATAACCATTCAGATAATGACATGTGTATTTTGGGAAAAAAATTGGGTACCAATTTGGGGTACCTAGCATTTTCCTTCTAATTTCTATTCTAATTTAGTTTCTATTAGAACAAGACCCTATATATATATAGAGTAGTGCTACAGACACCAAATTGGGTACCAAAATTGGGTACCAAATGACATGGCAACAAACATTTGTCATTTTCAAATTTTTTATTGGATGGCCCTGGCGGGCCCAGTATAACTATAACCAATTAAAACAAAGCCACATCATTTGGTGACAATTTTTGGTACCTAATTTTGGTACCTCTAGCATTTTTCTTATAAATAAGGCTACAAGAAAGTTGTTAAGCGTAACGTTTTCTTACTTACCGCTCTCTGACATATATATATATATGGGTCCTGGTCCCTGACAATCATTTTAACAATCGGTTCCCCAGCCGTTGGATCGTTGATCCAACGGCCGAGATTAAAAAAAAAAAAATTTTACTGTCCGCTATAATTTTCCGCGGATAGGTGTGCACAAGAACGAATTGACCGCGGTTGACTCTGTTACAAACATACACATTGTGAAATTGTACAGGAGAGACTTGAAATAGTCAGAGAAATTTCAACTAGAAACAACAAAAGACTGAGAGAAGAAGGATCTGCCAGATGGGATTTTGATGATGAATTAAAGGGTTTTGGAACGTATTCAAAAATGAGTGTAACACAATTACAGCAAGAAGCTACTGGTAGAGGGGTTTCTGCAATTACAGCTTATGTGTAGCTACAATTTGAAAGGACAGAGAATACTACTCCGTATTTGTTTTTTTTAGAATATTATTTTACTAATTTGTAACCTGATATAAGCATAGTGCTCAAGCATATATAAAAAAAAAAAAGTCTAATTTTGTGTTTTCATTGTTGAACAAAAAAATAACTTACGGCAACTGAAATACTAAAATAGCTAATAATGTTTTGTAGTGCGAACTGTGACGAACAATTATGAAAAAATGGTAGCATATTAAAAAATTGGGTGCCTGAAAAACACATGTAATTGTAAACATCCAGTTTTACCAGCAGCCCCTTAGTTTTCCCGTAACCACTGAATTTCTATGTGTTAGCATCCAAAGGTGACCACTCAATTCATTCTCATCTTCGCTCTTATTTAAGGTTCCTCTATTAGGACTGTTAGCTATGGAAGATTTTTTGTTTTTTTTGGATTTCTTATTGTACCTGTGTCGGTTTTTATATTTCAGTTTTTTTTGGATCATACAGTAAGAGGGATGGAAAGAGAGATACTAATAAATTTTACTCCAAAGCACTGGCATTGTTTTCAAATTACTAATTATGCTTATTTATTTGGCTTATCTATGGATTGTAGGAGCTTTTGTTAAAGTGTCATGGTTTCTCAGTTGGTCTTTATTGTTTGCATGTGAAGGAATTTACGGACGAGCGGAAGCGCGGTATAACAATTATTCCGTAAAAACCATGTATCGTGCATATAGAAAAGCATATAAAAATTAGAGAGCGGAGGAATCGTAACCATACCTTGAAAAATCGAAGCTTTATAATCTATGGTTTTGATGGTTGCTAGCAGTTGCTCCTCAGAGTGTGAAGCACTCTACCGGTATCCACCAAGATTAATTCTTCGACGAAGCTTTTTATAAAACTAGCTTTTATAAAAATGGTGTCTTGTTCTTTTGAGAGAGAGAGATGAAGAAGATGGAGTGGTGGCAACTAGGTTTTCACAAAAAACCAAAAGTGTGCTAAGCACCTCTCATCTCTTTCTATTTATAGGGCACATGTAGGTTTTTATTATAATTAATATATCACATATATTATTATATAAATCCCACAAAATGTTTAAATAATAATTAAACTATTTTAATCATTATTAAAAAACAACTTGCTCTCTCAAACTACCTTCATCAATAAATTAATCTTTTTATGGTGTGACCCTGTAGGTTCAATATTAAGCCGGTAGTAGAAATAAATAATAATAAACATTTTATTTATTATTTATATGAATTCTAATAATTCATTAAATATAATTAACTGATTAATTATATTTATTCTACATCGTGAGTGATGCTTCTCAACATATCGCGACTATCCGGATAACATGAATTCACTGCTTAGAATACCAAGAACCTGTTAGTGCTAGTTACCGTACAATCAATTCCTTCTACCCTACAATATCCCGATTAAATACAAGGCATGGAACTCGTGTCAAGCCTATCAAATTTAATCATATGATTTCTTATTCATAATGCAAAGTTCATATTAATGCAAATTAGAAACTCATTTCTAATTTCATACACTCTGGCCAGAGATTCCAGAACTCGCATACTAAGAATAACATAGGATATTCACTTCCTTACTGGAAGGGGTAGATTCTTTATTGACCGTTAACTATCTCCATACACAAATCCCTATGCCCAGAATAGACCTAATGGATGTCCTTGAGACTAAGGACTAAACCAAAGCATAGTTCATTATATACAAGATTACTCTAACGATCTCAAGTCTAAGGACACTTGTACAACTATCACCCAGTGAACAACTATCGACACGTGAGTAAACTCCATTAGTTGTTCAACTTATCGAGTCATGTTCAGTGAACTTATTCCCTAATAAGCACCTACATACTAGCTATAGTGTCACCACACAAATGCCTATGAGAACAGACATCCTCCTGAAAGGAGCAAGCATAGTATGTACCAATCTTTGCGGATTCACTAACTTCCAATTAGTTATCCTATGATCGGGAACTGTTTAAGTCTAGAGTTATCATCTTCTAGATCTCACTATTACAATCTCATTATAATTCTAGAAGCTTTACTCTAAACTATGGAACATCTTATTTAAGACACTTTAAATAGATAAAGCCCGTAATAAAAACAAATAAGTCTTTTATTAATATTAATGCAATCAAATAAGAGTACAAGAAAGTTCTCCTAACTCATCATACATGATTGGATTTAGGACAAACTCTTTCAATCTCCCACTTGTACTAAAGCCAATCACTCTGGTATCTAATACCTATTCACTTATTATGACGATCGAAGTGAATCTGAGATAACGGCTTAATGAGTAGGTCTGCTATGTTGTTATGTGTGTCAACTTTTCAATGTTGACATCTCTACTTTCAATGATCTCCCTATCAAAAGAAAGCGCCACAAAACAGTTTTGCAGCGTCACTTGCATCTATAAACTCTGCTTCCGCTGTTGAGTCAGCCGTTGTAGGCTGCTTGGAACTCTTCCAACTAATCGCTCCACCCTTCAGAGTAAACACGTACCCTAACATGGATTTGCTATCATCACTTTCTGATTGAAAACTAGAGTCAGTATAACCCTCTACTTTCAACTCAGATCCACCAAAAACAAGAAAAATATCCTTAGTCCTTCGCAAGTACTTAAGGATGTTCTTTACTTCTTTCCAGTGGTCTTCACCTGGATCCGACTGATATCTGCTCGTCAAATTAATTGAATGAGCAATATCATGCCTAGTACATAACATCGCGTACATGATAGATCCTATTGCTGAAGCATAAGGAATCTTACTCATACGCTCTCTTTCCTCAAGTGTCTCATGAGACATCTTCTTGGAAAAGGGATACTCCACGACTCATCGGTATGAGACCTATCGTGGAGTTTTCATGATAAACCTTTTAAGCACTTTCTCGATGTATGTACCTTGGGTAAGACCTATAATTCTTCTCGATCTATCTCTATAGATCTTCATACCGAGAATCTAGGATGTCTTTCCCAAGTCCTTCATAGTGAAGTTCTTCGATAGCCACACTTTGACTGATTGTAGCATCGGTATATCATTTCCTATAAGAAGTATGTCATCCACATACAACACAAGAAATGTTACCGCGCTCCCACTAACCTTCTTGTAAACACATGGTTCATCTATGTTTTTTATAAAATCAAACTCTTTGATTGTCTCATCAAAATGGATGTTCCATCTACGAGAAGCTTGCTTCAATCCATATATGGATCGCAAGCAAAATCCGAATTGATTTTAGTAGGGCTACAGGCAAAAAAGTTTAATCAAAGTCAATTCCTTGCCTTTGTCTGAATCCTTTTGCCATGAGCCAGGCCTTATAGGTCTCCACCTGGCCATCTACTCCAATCTTTCTCTTGTATACCCTTTAGCACCCAATAAGTCTAACATCCTCAGGTGCTTCGACCAAGGTCCATACTTGGTTGGCATACATAGAATCCATTTCGGATTTCATGGCACTCTGCCATTTCTCTGAGTCAATACTATGCCACATAAGGTTGTTTAGTTTGAACAGGAGTTTCCTCTTGAACCGTAGTAGTTTGTGTTTCTTGAACTTCTTTAAGTTCAATTTTGCTCCCACTGTTCCCTTCAAGGATAAACTATTTTTCTAAGAAGGTAGCATGTCTGGAGACAAACACTCTATGATCGGTGTAAAAGTGATACCCTAAATCTCTTTAGGATATCCCACAAAACTACATTTTACGGATCGAGATTCCAGCTTATCCGGGTCAACTTTCTTGACATAAGCTAGACATCCCCAAATCTTAACGTGTTTAAGACTCGATTTCCTTTCTTTCCATATCTCATATGGAGTTTGAGGAACAGATTTGGAAAGCACCTTATTCAGTAAATATGCTGAGGTTTCCAATTCATAACCCTAAAGTGATACTGGAAGATCTGCATAGCTCATCGTGGATCGAACCATGTCTAACAAAGTTCAATTTCTCCTTTCAGATACTCCACTCAACTATGGAGTGTCCGGATGAGTCCACTGGGAGACTATACTATTTTCTTTGAGATAATCTAGAAACACACCATTCAAGTATTCATCTCCTCGATCTGATCGAAGAGCTCTAATACTATGTTTGGTTTATTTCTCTACTTCATAACTATATTCTTTGAACTTTTCAAAGGCTTCAGATTTGTATTTCATCAAATACATATATCTAAATCTAGATCAATTATCTATGAAAGTCACGAAGTATTAAAATCCTGCCATGGCTTGCGTAGACATTTGTCCACATACATCTATGTGTACCAATACCAGCAACTCTCTAGCGCTCTCTCCATGTCCACTAAATGGAGATTTGGTCATTTTACCCAATAGACAAGACATGCATGTAGGATATGATTCAAAATCAAAGGGTTCTAGTAACCTTCCCTTATGCAATGTCCGAAGTCTATTTTCACTAATATGACCAAGTTTGTAGTGCCATAAGTAGGTAGGATTTTCATCATCTTTTTTTTTTCTTTGTTTAATATGAAGTAAAACATATTCTATGTCACATACATACAGACCATTATTTAAAGTTCCACTACCATAAAGAACATTATCTCTGAGGATTTGATGTTTAATATTCTGAATAATAAACGAAAATCCATCCAAGTCTAACATTGGAATAGAAATAATATTCCTCACATTCGAGGGAACAAAATAACAATTATTTAAAATAATAGTCTTGCCCGTAGGCATATGTAAATCAAATGACCCTACAGCTACGGCAACAACTCTTGCTCCATTACCCATAGAATCACCTCCTCTTTCTAAGAGCCCTACTTCTCCTTAGTTCTTGCAACGAATTGCAAATGTGAGAACCATAAGTAGTATCTAATACCTAAGTAGAAGTTTGATTTAGTGACATGTTTACTTCAATCATAAACATATCTGAATCAGAAACGGTAGTCTTACTAGCCTTCTTCACGTTCAGTTCTGCAAGGTAAACCTTACAGTTCTTCTTCCAGTGCCTCACCTTGTTACAGTGAAAACAAACAGCATATCCCAGCTTCTTAGCCCTTGAGAACTTTTCTCAAGCTTCGAAGCCAGTCAGCATAGTTGGGATCAGTCAATATGTGAGCATCTAGTATGCTACAGAGTGATTGTGCAGAAGACCTAGTGTATATATCTATATATATTAAGTCTGCAAATGATATACACATAACAACACTTAGCAAATATTCAATTTCATTATTAAAACACTATATGAATCGGGTCTTTATTCATAAGTGGCTCCCACTAGTTTATCTAATTTATACAACCCCCTAAGTGAATAAATAAGCATTCAAAATGCTAGTGGGAATAGGGATCCTACATTCCATCACACAACCCCGGCTGTGGCACGAAACGCCATGTGATGTTCAATAGGCAGACAACTCTTGTCAATTACATCTCATGTTATTCCCTAATAAAACTTTAGCCTCTTGAATAATTGAGTCACGGCTGTGGCACGACAAACTCAATATTCTAAGTCAAGTCTAACCCAACATTCTGTACAATTGAATCAGTCTCCAATAGCCCACGGCTGTGGCACGTAACGACCATTAGATTCTAATTCATTGTACACATCTCTATGTAATAGACAAGTATTTCTTATTTCGAAATCAAAGCCCTCGGCTGTGGCACGAAACGACAGTGATTCAAAAATGAGAACTACTTTCTACCATGTTGGAAGGCTATGACCGACACAAGCCCGTTGTGTCATTGGCCAATTACTACTTGATATTTATAAAAGAGGTTTTTTTTTTTTTAAGGTCACGAAACATTTTCGTATAAACCTATAAGTCTAACGTGTTTTAAGTTTAATAGATAATCTAAATCTATAACAAAAACACGAAAAATCTCAATATTATTAGTCAAGTCAAATCCAACATTTTGTACAATTAAATTAGATTCCAATAGCCCACGGCTGTAGCACGTAACGACCACTAAAATCTAATTTTGTACACATCTAATGTAACAGACAAGTATTTTCATGTTGATCGGTAACAAAGTCCTCGGCTGTAGCACGAAACGACAATGCACCGAAAACAAGAAATACTTTCTGTCATGTCGGAAGACCATAACCGACACAAAACTTTTTGTGCCTATGGCCGATTACAACTTGACATATATAATACATAGATCTCATCTTCTTTGTTATTAACTAATAATTAAAACTCTTTTAATCATTAATTCTATTTCTAAACTCTTTAGAAAATTAATCTCTCCCTTAATATAATTTCATAAATTAAATAAATAATTAATAATATTAAGATCACATCTTAATTATTTTATAATAAATTAAATCTCATTTAATCAATTAATAAAATTGCTAACTAATTATTATTTCATAAATAAATAATTATCAGCCATTATTAATTAACTAATATTATTTAACAATCACAATCATATTATAAAGAGATTCTTTTCTTCAATTAAATATTTCAAATCAATAATCGATAATAAGATGATTCCCAGATCGGGGGGAGCATTGTCAAGAGGCGTCACTTAATACCCCTTTCTTACAGATCAAAATCTGTTTTTGACAGAATCATCCTTTCTCTCAATATTGAAAATTCATATTTAATTACGTGTTTCAAAAACACAAAAATCTCATGATTGTATTCATAATATTATTATTAAGGCAAGAAACGATTCATATTTCTAGATTTTCTAGCGCACGCCTTATTTTGATTTAAGTTCACCTAAATCTATCATCTCATGGTAAACATGGGCATATATCTCATATATAAACATAAATAAATAAGTAAGCATGCAAGCAATATCATGTCACACATTGATATAATGATGTATGGATTTATTATAGCATTTAAAAGCAATTTAAAACAATTAAAACATGCTTTAAAACACTTCCGGTAATATAAATATTTCAAAAATATTATATAAAAAATATTTGACCACCCCATTAGATCCGTCTCGGAAATACGAATCCAACGATATATTGCACGCCCAAAACGGAGTTACGAAACTCCCAAAAAATCGAATTTAATGTGGACAGCAGGACTGTAACGCATTTACGATATGCGTTACAACAATTAAAACAGTTTTAATGAGTAACGCATGAGCCAAATGCGCCACAGAAGCCTGTCACGCATTTCTTAAATGCGTTATAGACCTCCCGCGTGCGCTGCACGCGCCCGACAGCAGTGGCAGCAGCAGTTTTTTTTTTTTTTTTTTTTTTTTTCTTTCGCCGACTGTCAGACTTGTAACTGTTGTTGCTTTATGACATTAACTACTACTGACTCCTCCGCAACAGTTACTATCAATACTGTAATAACTTTTATTTATCTTTATAATTTTAATATTAAGAAATTAATTAATAAATTAATAAAAAATTATTAGGACATGATTTCTCAAAATCAACAGTAGTAAAATGATCAGATCAGTAGGGCACCTTGTGCAAAATTTTAATTTCATATTATTCACATGCATGATTATTTTATGAATTTTAATCAAAACAATTTTAAAAAATTCATAACAAATAATCTACACATCACAAAATTATGAAAAAATATCTAGATGATCCATAACACTTATAGAACCCAGATCAATGGTCAAAACGTCATGCAAATATTATTTTGAATTAATTCATAATTAAATCCAAATAAACTTGCAAAAATCATAATAAATCCATACATGCATTAAAAAATCTGAAATTTTTATATGAATCTCTATATGCAAGAACCTGGCTCTGATGCCATTGAAGGAATTTACGGACGAGCGGAAGCGCGGTATAACAATTATTCCGTAAAAACCATGTATCGTGCATATAGAAAAGCATATAAAAATTAGAGAGCGGAGGAATCGTAACCATACCTTGAAAAATCGAAGCTTTATAATCTATGGTTTTGATGGTTGCTAGCAGTTGCTCCTCAGAGTGTGAAGCACTCTACCGGTATCCACCAAGATTAATTCTTCGACGAAGCTTTTTATAAAACTAGCTTTTATAAAAATGGTGTCTTGTTCTTTTGAGAGAGAGAGATGAAGAAGATGGAGTGGTGGCAACTAGGTTTTCACAAAAAACCAAAAGTGTGCTAAGCACCTCTCATCTCTTTCTATTTATAGGGCACATGTAGGTTTTTATTATAATTAATATATCACATATATTATTATATAAATCCCACAAAATGTTTAAATAATAATTAAACTATTTTAATCATTATTAAAAAACAACTTGCTCTCTCAAACTACCTTCATCAATAAATTAATCTTTTTATGGTGTGACCCTGTAGGTTCAATATTAAGCCGGTAGTAGAAATAAATAATAATAAACATTTTATTTATTATTTATATGAATTCTAATAATTCATTAAATATAATTAACTGATTAATTATATTTATTCTACATCGTGAGTGATGCTTCTCAACATATCGCGACTATCCGGATAACATGAATTCACTGCTTAGAATACCAAGAACCTGTTAGTGCTAGTTACCGTACAATCAATTCCTTCTACCCTACAATATCCCGATTAAATACAAGGCATGGAACTCGTGTCAAGCCTATCAAATTTAATCATATGATTTCTTATTCATAATGCAAAGTTCATATTAATGCAAATTAGAAACTCATTTCTAATTTCATACACTCTGGCCAGAGATTCCAGAACTCGCATACGAAGAATAACATAGGATATTCACTTCCTTACTGGAAGGGGTAGATTCTTTATTGACCGTTAACTATCTCCATACACAAATCCCTATGCCCAGAATAGACCTAATGGATGTCCTTGAGACTAAGGACTAAACCAAAGCATAGTTCATTATATACAAGATTACTCTAACGATCTCAAGTCTAAGGACACTTGTACAACTATCACCCAGTGAACAACTATCGACACGTGAGTAAACTCCATTAGTTGTTCAACTTATCGAGTCATGTTCAGTGAACTTATTCCCTAATAAGCACCTACATACTAGCTATAGTGTCACCACACAAATGCCTATGAGAACAGACATCCTCCTGAAAGGAGCAAGCATAGTATGTACCAATCTTTGCGGATTCACTAACTTCCAATTAGTTATCCTATGATCGGGAACTGTTTAAGTCTAGAGTTATCATCTTCTAGATCTCACTATTACAATCTCATTATAATTCTAGAAGCTTTACTCTAAACTATGGAACATCTTATTTAAGACACTTTAAATAGATAAAGCCCGTAATAAAAACAAATAAGTCTTTTATTAATATTAATGCAATCAAATAAGAGTACAAGAAAGTTCTCCTAACTCATCATACATGATTGGATTTAGGACAAACTCTTTCAGCATGTTCATCAGAACTACTACTGTCTAAATTTTATCTTTTTTTTTTTTTGAATAATGGGATAATTTAATAATAAAAAGCCATACGGCATCTACATAAACAGTCGAGTCGAACAAACAAAATACAGAAACAATCACTGATTTTAAGCCATACGGCATCACGTGATTTGTTGAAGATGGTATTTACACAAATTTTGCCACTTCCACTTCCGCTTCCGCCATAACCAGTTTGAGCTATCGACCGAGAATGCAATCCCCTAAAAACTTTTGTTACTAAATCAATCACAATACTCACACAATCGGCGGTGAGATAATAACAAAGCTCACACAAAACGGTGAGAAAATAACAAAACTCACACAAACGGTGAGACATCAAAAAACCAAACTTACAACTGCGCAAATTAAAACTTAGCTAAAACCAAGACAATCCTTCGATCTGGGGAACAAAACCACAAGAACAAGATAACTCGGACCACTTTCGAGAAAATCACTGGGAAGAACGAGAAATCCGAAGCTCCGTGAAATTGAGATCTAAGAAATTGAAGACCAAATCGGAAAAAACTTTGAAACCTTAGATCCGATAATACAAACTAAAATCAAATCTAAAAAACACACACCAATCTTACCTAATAAGGAAGATTTTTAGGAAAATCAAATTTTTAAAGCAAGATTTATTGAGAAAAAGAAGAAAAACAAAGAAAATGAGAAGTTTTGGGGCTTTCCACCGGTGGAGACCCGGTGGAAGCCCCGGCCGGTGAGAAGAAAAGAGGAAGAAAGAAGAGCAGAAGAGGAGAGAGGGAGGAGAGAATTCGGTGGAAAAGTAAATATGTCTAAATTTTATCTTGTTACTCCGTCTTTAAATATGTTTCCTGTTTTATTTGGACACGTTTGTCAACACATACTTTTAATCGTTAATATCTTCAATTTCGTATTAGTATTAAATATAAAAACTTCACTACTGTATTAAAGTACTAACAAATACGAATCCAACAAGATCACTCATGATTATATTTTATTTTATAAATTAGACGTAAATTAAGAGTCAATCTCTTGTGATGAATATCAAAAGTCAAAACAGGAAACATAAAACGAGACGGAGGGAGTATCTTTCTTTGAGTTTTGAAGAGATACAAACAATACAAATCTTATCCAATCTGCTGGGTAACATTTGAATACCCTTGCTTAGTGTTAGTACCAGGTGTAGCCAAATCCAGCCAGCTGTCTCTCTAACACATCTACTACTACTTGTACTAACGCCGAGTCGGGCCAAATAGGAGCATGTCTGATACAGTCACCATCGCCTGAGTGGGACAGATGTATGTTTGGGCTGTAAACGAGCCGAGCCGAGCCGAGCCGAACACTGATCAGGCTTGGCTCAAGCTCGATTAAATAGTTCGGGCTCGAGCTCGACCGAACCATAAATTTCAAGCTCGAAGCTCGGCTCGACACATATGTGATATGTTCGAGCTCGGTTCGAAAGCTCGAATCAATTTCACTAATTATCAACAAAAGCTCGAATATCTTAAGTTCGGTTCGAGCTCGACTCGATTAATATATAAAAATATTAAATATTTACATAATAATATATAAATAACATAAAAATAATATATAAATAATAAAAAATATATATAAATAATAAAATATATATATACTCGATTAGGCTCGCGAGCCATACGAATCGAGTAATATGAAGCTCGAGCTCGGCTCGGTCAACTATTCGAATAGCTCGAGCTCGAGCTCGGCTCGATTATTATCGAACCGAATTCGAATATTTTACGAATCGAGCTCGAGTAGCTCACGAACAGTTTGACTCATTTACACCCCTAGTCGTGGGTATGAAATGTGTTCACTAAATCTTCGATTTTAAATATAGAATCAATTATCTATTTGTGGGTTTTTTTCATTAGAAACTGTAGGTTTGCATTGGAGTTTGGAGCTGCGTCTATGTAAATTTGGTTCTATATTATATCTACCGAACCAAGTATAGCTCTGCAGCATTGAACTACTCTTATGCATTTGTTACATTTTCTCATTTATGATAATATACTGGCTATATATTTTGTGTATTGCACAGGTTATTTTTAATAATTTTATATTTATTTTCATTATAAGTTTTTTAATTATAATATATTCTTAAATAGACTAAATTTATTAAAATAAGTTTTATATTAAGTAGGTTTAAATTTGTTTAAATAAAATAATTATATGTTTTTTTAATTAGATCATGTTTATAAAAGATAGTTAGGCCGTTAGTAATAAGTTTTAAATAATAAGAATCTTTGAAAAAATTGCTAAAATAATTAGGATCTAAATATGTGTTCATATTTTATTTTGTGTCCTAAGTAATAAAGCCCGGATTTCATATCTAAATTTTAGTATTAAGTCTTATTATATACATTTATAAATAAAAATAATAAAATAAAGATAATAAAATAAGGGTAATTAAGTAAAATAATTAAATAAAGCAAGTATCGTAGCGAAAAATAGATACCAACATTTTTAATGTTTAGCTTATATACATTTATAAATAAAAATAATTAATTAAAAATAATAAAGTAAGGGTAATTAAGTAAAATAATTAAATAAGGCAAGTATCGTAACGAAAAATAGATACCAAAATTTTTAATGTTCAGCTTTATAATACTAGCTTAGAGTTGCTTTTAGATGTGGTATTTTATAAATTGTATTTTAATATTTTAATAATTGTATTGGATAAAAAGGTAGGGGATGATCGCCCTCCCAATTCGAAATTTTTTCCTGGTGGAAGAATCCCCTGTTGACGGAATAAGAGCTAGAGGAATTCATTTTTTCGTACTTGAACGTCTCGTCTTGAGCACGAAACCTGCTTTGAGTAGTGCGGGTCTCCCCGCATGCGGCCATTCGAGATGGCCCAGTCCAGTAAACCGGATACAACGGTGAAACGTGATTTTCTTTTAGGAGTTTAATGAAAAGATCCGATCGCAACTTATTATAGATTTTTTTAATAATTAAAAGATATCATGTGATATTTTCAAGTATATAATATATTTTAAAAAAGACTTAATTGCATATTGCATCCCCTTGGTTTTGCATTATTGCACTTTGGGGTAAGATCTTTGACATAAATCAGTTTGCATCCCCATATTTTAAATCCCGCTACAATTTTCAGCCCTTTGACGTTTTTCAGTTAAATTTTATTGTTATAATTAGTCAAATTGTGGCTATTTTGGTCATTACAATTAGTAATAATTTTAAAAAATGAACAACCTGAATTATTATCATCATTTTAAGATTTTGAATTTTTTCAAAATTACATTTGTAATTTACAGATTTTTCAAAATATAATTTATAATTTTCATATTTTGCAAAAAAATTAAAGTATATTTTCTTATAATTTTCTTAAATTATTAATTGAAATATAAACAATTTTTTTTATACTTTTTGAATCATTCATTATAAAATATAATACAAATTTACTATTTTTTTAAAATTTGTTCTTTTTTTTTTTTCCAATTTTAAAATTTTCTTCTTTTCTTTTTGAAAAACTTCTTGATTAATATAGTAGTAAATGCCTAAAATATCCTCATTTTGACTAACGGTAACGGTCAAATTTAACGAAAAATCAGCAAAGGGGTGAAAATTGTGTGGAAATTCAACATTATGGGATGCAAAATGCATAAGTTAAAACAAACGAACCTTAAGTGCAATAACGTTAAACTATAAGGATGCAAAATGCATTTTAGTCTTTAGAAAAATATATATTCTAATTAGAAAATATGGAAAAGATGATATGTTTTAACTGAAAAAGATTATCGATTAATCATTAGTAATTGTGATATTATTTTATATTATTAAATTGAATTGCCCATGATATAATTAAAAAAGATGAAGTTTTAGTTAGAGAAAATAGAATAGGTCACGTGTTTTAGCTGAAAAAAGTAATTGGTTAGATATTAGTAATTATGATATTATTATTTTAATTATTAACAGAATTGCTTATAGTGTTTTTACAAAAAGAAATATTATAATTTGATTAAATATAAAAGATAATTTATTTTAACTGAAAAATAAAATTGATTAGTTGTTACAAAATAGGAAATGTAATATTTTTTTTATCGATAATGAATAATTAACTAAAAAAAAGCAGGTAACATACTGTTGTGGAATAAAAACTAGGTTATGAATGATATTTAATGCTAGGGTTAGGGAGCTTCGTGCTTTAATGGTTGTTTCCGTGTTCGAGACTGATCGGTCCTCACAGAGTGCCTACGTATCTCGTATTGAGAATCAAGCCAAAAACGTAGTTCTGAGAATGAGGGGTCAGACCCTTTATATAGGCTGAGAAGCCCTAGAATCGTAGTAGAATTAGGTGACTTGGTGGGCAAGTCACCGCCTTGAGGAAGGTTCTAGACCCCTTCCATGTATGAATCAGTTTCCATGTTGGAGTATGTGCCTTGGGGGCTAAGTCAGGCAAGAGTAGTATCCTTGTTTGACTCTTATTGCTGAGCTGATAATTACCACTAATATTAATTACGAAATTAATATTATATATTGGGTTTGGGCCCATCTAGTGGGCCCCACATTTTGACCATATTGGGTTCATTTAATGCCACATTAAATGTGTCTTTAGGGCTTACTTTTAGCCCATATCATTTGCCCCCCAACTTCTAGGAAAACTGATCAGGTTTTCCTTGAAGTTATAAATGTCTTTCTGAGACTTGGGTCAGGGTTTATTGCTCTTACGCAAGTACTTTCAACAATATCATCTTAAGGTAAAGCGTGGAGCGACCGACGCATTTACGACGATGTTGAACGACACTAAACAGTGTTAAACGGCACTACACAGTGCTAATCAGCCTTAAACAACGTGTAAATAATGTTAAACGATGTTAAACGGCACATTACGACACTAACAGCACTAATCGGCAATAATCTGTGCTAATCAGCACTAATCTGTGCTTAAACGGCACTAATCTGTGCTAATCGGCACTAATCTGTGCTTAAACGGCACTAATATGTGCTAATTGGCACTAATCTGTGCTAATTGGCACTAATCTGCGCTTAAACGGCACTAATATGTGCTAATTGGCACTAATCTGTACTTAAACGGCACTAATATGTGCTAATTGGCACTAATCTATGCTAATTGGCACTAATCTGCGCTTAAACGGCACTAATATGTGCTAATTGGCACTAATCTGTGCTAATTGGCACTAATCTGTGCTAACCAGAAATCTTCATGTTCCTGATGAACCCGGGTTGATTGAAAATATTCGTACCCCTGATCACTCCGGGTTGGACAAAAAATACTCGTACCCCTGATCACTCCGGGTCGGACAAATATACTCGCACCCCTGAATAACCCCGGTCGGCCGAAGCCTCCCGGGTGCACCGGTCGGCTAGCCACCGGTCGGCCAGCCACCGGTCGGCTGAAGCCTTCCGGTTTGCCCCGGTCGGCCGGCTTCCGGTCGGCTGGATTTTTTTTTTTTTTTTTAATACCTCAATTTCCTTCTTCAACATGATGTTTCCATAAACACGTATGTTCGTGGTCTTGACGAACATGACAAAAATAGTCGTGGTCTTGACGAACATGACAAAAATAGTCGTGGTCTTGACGAAAACTCCCGTGGTGTTG
Organism: Kitagawia praeruptora; assembly: GCA_037693485.1. Lineage (NCBI taxonomy): Eukaryota > Viridiplantae > Streptophyta > Magnoliopsida > Apiales > Apiaceae > Kitagawia > Kitagawia praeruptora. The sequence goes on from CM075345.1 coordinate 101,310,310, forward strand.
ACGAACTCCGGTCAGCCGAAGCCTCCCGGGAAGGCCGGTCGGCCAGCCACCGGTCGGCTAGCCACCGGTCGGCTGGAAACCTCCGGTTTGCCCCGGTCGGCCGGCTTCCGGTCGGACCATGTCAAAAATTATTATTATTATTTTTTTTTGCATTCTTGGCTTCAATACTCCGACCTTTTTCTTGAACGTGATGCTTTCATGAACATGTATGTTCGTGGTCTTGATGACCGTGAGTTTATCATGGTCTTGCTGACCATGAGCCTTCGTGGTCTTGATGACCATGAGTTTTCCGTAGTCTTGCTGACCTTGAGTCTTCGTGGTCTAGATGACCATGAGTTTGGGGAGTCAACAATATGTTTATTCATAACTTTTGCTTAAGACTTCCCTTGATCTCAATTAGCACTGCTAATCCCATACTTTATGTTAACTTCTTGATGAGACTTTTAAAACTTCCTTTGTCAGATACCAACTGACATTCTTAGTTCCTTATTTTGAGTTTTTGACGAGTCCCTTCATTTATTAACAGATAGTTTTCGTCTCTTTTTTGCATTTATCCGATACATGACCTGTAAACACGATCCGGCCTGTATCTCAACCTGGAGTAACAGGTCACACCTTTTCTATAAAAGAAGGGGAGCATCCTTCATCTTCCTCACTTCTTCACTTCTCAAATTTCTCTCAAGCTCTAAAATTCTCTAGTTCTTTAGCTTTTCAAGCTCATCTTCAAGTCCAAGCTCGATATGGCTGACAGACGCCCGGTCCCCCCAACCTCCATGGAGGAAGCTATGAGGAAGAGGAGCATGGCCAGAACGGTTAAAGGTATGCTAAAACTCAAGCCTCCTCGTTATGTTGAACGTCGATTTGTTTCTTTATTAGACTTGTTGAGCACCATGGGGGAAGCTTTTCCCAATAGTTCAAATTTGGCTGCCTTCAATTGTCATTCTAAGTTGAAAAAGAAGGACATTGTGAAGATTAGGAGTACGTACAGTTTTCCCGATGTGATCAATGTTTGCCTACCAAATCCGGGAGACCGGACTTGCAACTGGCACCCAGAAAGATTATGTGTTTTTAAAGGTGTTTTAGAGGCGGGATTGAGGTTCCCAGTTCATCCTTTTATTATCAGGTTCCTGGCGGAGCTCTAGATCCACCCATGTCAACTGTATCCTAACTCCTGGAGGTTCTTGATTATCTTCATGCTAAGATGTAAAGAGTTGAACATTACTTGGGACACAACTTTATTCAGAAGCATCTTCATGACCAAGAATTCTCCTGATTCCTCACCAGGATATGTTAGCTTTCAACTCCGAAACAGGCTCCCTCATATTGTAAACTCCTTCTCTTTTCCCGATTCCCATCATACTTGGGATAGGGAATTTGCCGTTTTGGAGTGGAAAGGTGGCGATTGGGGCCACTTCTTTGTTAAGAGATTCGGGGTCGCAGAGGATAGTTCACATTTCGTGCTCGACCTTACTGACCAACAATTGTACGACAGGGATAAACTGCTTACCGATGAAGGGTGTTCTCATTATAAAACGATTCTTACTGAGAAGAAACTCATTGAAGCTGGCTTGAGCTTTCTTTCTGTTGAGGGTAATTTTTCCTTCGTGACTTCATTATGAACTATGTTTGTTCTTATTCCGATGTTTTTTCTCTCATATTTCAGCTGCTGAGGAGCTGGACAATCTCCCTGAGAATCAACCAACTGTTACAAGGCGTATGATAAAGCATGCGGAAGCTCAACTGAATCCCCCTGAAAGACAAGTTCCTCAATTCCTAGTGGGATGCAGCCAAGGGGGAAAAAGGTCTCGCAGTGCCGGTGAAGGCGTTAGGATCCCCTTTACTCCAGATTGGGGCATCTGTGAGCAAGATTCTGTCATGGGGAGCTCTGCTCTATGCTTAGATTGGTCGAGGCTTTCTATCACCCCTCCTGATCTCCTAACTGTCACTACGGGGGATAAAATCGATGAATCCGAACGCCTCGGAGCTCAGGCCTTATATCAGGTATCAAATTGTTCACTTAATGTTCTTATTTACTTTGTTAGCTATAAACGTCTTTTTAATTCCCTTGTTGCAGGCCAATGCCTATCTTCAATCTACGACTCGTCAAGGTCGTGCTCATAGGGATGACAATGCCATACTGAAGAACGAGAAGGCTCAGCTCCAAGAGCAGATACAAGATTTGGACTCTAGAGCTGTCCGAGCTGAGGCCAACTGCCATTCTCTTCAAAAGAATCTACGTTCTATGGCAAAGAAGATGTCTGCCAAAGCTGACAAGGTGATTGATGCCTACCATAAGTTAGAAGGGTTTTTCGAGCTCATGGATAAGCATGATGATGAAATGCGACCATTCAACATGTCCGTCGGTTGGAACAAGGCCATTGGTGCCGTTAGCCACAAGCATCCTACAGTGGTCAACCCAGCAGATTTTCCCTGCCCTAACTGGGCTGTTGGTGTTGAAAATCAAGCGGAACGCGCATCAGGTTCCAAGGGTAGTCGCCGCCCATCTAGTTCTGGCTTGAGGAAAGCGGCCAATGTCATTAGCTCCGGTTCATCTTCTTCCCGTTCTGTCGAAAAAAGGCCATGTCTAAGAGGGAGGCAGCCGTGAGGCAATCTTTCCCTGGAAAGCAAATTCGTGCCAGAGTCGTATCTTCGATTGAGACATCAGAAGAAGAAGGGGACGTGGTGCAAAAGGGAGTGGCGCAACCTATGGAGACGGAGGCCGAAGAAGATAATGATGACGGTGATGAGAGCTCCGAAGAGGAGGAGGGAGGAGAGCAAGAACAAGAAGTGGTAGGGGAATCTTCCGAGGAGTAAGTGGCCTTGCATGGCCTTGTTAGCCGCTTGTGGCTTTATCTTTCCAGTTTTTAATCAAGGTCCTCCGGGACTTAACTTTTATGGTTTGTAACTTAACTCTAAATTCGGCCCCCTGGGGTTATTTATGCAATTGTTTTATTCCCATTTGTGTGTTCTTTATTTTCGTTACTTGGTCATCCTTGACTCGCACTCATCAGGTGCTTGGCACATAATTTAAATCACACAATCATAGAATGGAAAACAAACTTGCATTAATAACTTGAAGTGGGTTCAAACCCTTACATAATTTCCTACTGTCCTACTCGGGGTACTAAGCCCTGGAATGGTTTCATCGAACCTTATTTCTACTTCCCTTAATAGATAGATAAAAGCCAAGTCCTTACTAGGAAGGCTTACACATAATAAATCTTGAGGTTCAAGGCATGCCAAGTACGGGGCACCTCAACCCCGTTCAAGGTCTCCAACTTGTATGATCCTCGCTCCAACGTCTTCCTGACTCGGTACGGCCCTTCCCAATTAGGGGCCATCTTTCCTTTTGCTCCAACTCCTGAAGCTTCTATTTTTCTCAAAACTAAGTCACCTTGCTGGAAGAACCTTTCCTTAACCCTATGGTTGTAGTAAAAGGATGCCCTCTTCTGATGCTCCACATTCTTAGCGTTCGCCTCGTCCCTGACTTCATCAATTAGATCAAGGGCGAGCCTCATTCCTTCTTCATTGGTCTCTTATTCATATGCCTCAACTCGAGGTGATGCATGCATGATCTCCAAGGGTACAACTGCCTCGGTTCCGTAAGCCAACAAAAACGGGGTTGCTCCTGTTGTCACCTTACAAGTGGTGCGATATGCCCAGAGTATAGGCATCAACTCATCCACCCAAGTGTTCCTCGAGCGTTCGACCCTTTTCTTTAATCCATCCAGGATGATTCGATTGGCCACCTCGGCCTGTCCATTTGCTTGCGGATGTGCTACTGAAGTAAAATGAAGCTCAATAGCATTCTCCTCACAGTACTTTTTGAACTCCTCATTATTGAATTGTGTACCATTATCCGTCACAAGGATTCGCGGGATGCCATATCTACAGATTATGTTCTCCCAAAAGAACTGGGCAACCTGCTTAGTGGTTATCTTTGCTAGAGGTTTAGCCTCAATCCACTTGGTGAAGTAGTCGATGGCCACTATCAAAAACTTCCTTTGTGTTGACGCCATGGGGAAAGGACCAAGTATGTCCATCCCCCACATTGCAAATGGTATGGGAGAGCTAACTGAAGTTAACATCTCAGGCGGCTGCCTTACGATAGGGGCGTGCTTTTGACATCTGTCACACTTCTTGACACAATTCTGGGCATCTGCCAACATCTCTGGCCAATAGAATCCCAGGCGGGTAATTTTGTGGGCTAGGGCTCTGCCCCCCAAGTGTTGTCCACAGATTCCTTCATGAACTTCTTCCAATGCTTCCTTAGCCTCTTGGGGCCTTAAACACTTCAAATACGGAATAACAAACGATCTCTTATAAAGGATGCCTTCGATCAAGGCGTATCTCAATGCTCTTACTGACAGCTTTCGTGCCTCCAAGGCATTGTCAGGGAGCCAACCGGTTTCGAGGTGAGCTTTGATAGGATCCATCCAGCAGCTTCCTATATCAATTGGTGCCACCAACTTCGAGTTAATGGTCGGGGCCTTCAAGACCTGGAAGTAAACACTCCCTACATAATTCTCTATCTCCGAAGTAGCGAACTTGGACAGGGCATCGACCTTAATGTTCTCTTCTCTCGGAATATGCTCTACATAGCATTCATCAAACTGAGTCATAACAGCTTTTACGACTTTCAAATACTTTTCCATAGTTTCATCCTTGGCTTCAAATTCTCCATTCACTTGCGAGACTACCAGTCTTGAATCTTCACAAACTTTGAGGTTCTTGACCCTCATGACTTTGGCCAAGCCCAAACCGGCTATCAATGCCTCGTACTCCGCTTCGTTATTGGTGGTAGGAAAGTCCAACTTCAGAGCGTACTCAACTGTGAACCCATCGGGGCTTTGCAAAACCAAACCTGCACCACTAGATTTTGTTTTTGATGCTCCATCAAAATAGAGTACCCAATACTCCTTCAGATCAGGGACGAGCTCATCTTCTTTTTCCTCCTTCCCAGGGGTATTCACTATCTCTTGCCCCCCGACTTCTTGGTTGTCAATGGTGCATTCAACCACGAAGTCAGCCAGTGCCTGAGCCTTAATGGCTGTCCGAGGCTTATATGTTATGTCAAATTCTCCGAGCTCAATCGCCCATTTGATCAATCTTCCACTTGCCTTCGGGCTGTGCAATATGCTTCTCAACTGCTGGTCTGTCAAGACTTCGATCTTGTGGGACTGGAAGTACGATCGCAATTTCCTCGAGGCAGTAATCAATGCCAAAGCAAACTTCTCAATGGGAGAGTAATTCAACTCCGCCCCATGCAACACCTTGCTCACATAGTAGATGGGTTTCTGAACCTTCTTCTCTTCTCGAATAAGAATAGCACTCAATGCCTGTTCGGATACCGCCAAGTATAGGTAAAGAGTCTCCCCGGGACTTGGCTTGGCCAACAACGGGGCTTCAGCCATGTACTTCTTCAACTGTTCGAAGGCCTCTTGGCTTTCCGTGGTCCAAACAAAATTTTTCACCCTCTTCAATGCCTGAAAGAAAGGCAAGCATTTGTCACCAGATTTGGAGATAAATCTCCCCAGGGCTGCAACTCGGCCAGTTAACTTTTGCACATCTCTTACAGAACGGGGGGGGGGGGGGTTCCATGTCCAGAATCGCTTTGATCTTGTCAGGATTGGCCTCTATGCCTCTTTTCGAAACCATCAATCCCAAGAATTTTCCTGATCCAACACCAAAAGCAAACTTGGCTGGATTCAACATCATCTTGTGGTGCCTCAGCACTTCAAATGCCTCTCTAAGGTGCTTAATGTGGTCCGCCTGATACAGACTCTTGACCAGCATATCATCAACATAAACTTCCATGGTTTTCCCAATCAGATGGGTGAATATCTTATTCACCAATCGCTGGTAAGTGGCTCCTGCATTCTTTAGACCAAAAGCCATAACGAGATAACAAAAAACACCAAAGTCAGTTATGAAAGATACCTTAGTGATGTCATCCTTATGCATCTTAATTTGATTGTAGCCGCTGAACCCATCCATGAAGCTCAACATCTCATGTCCAGCTGTGGCATCTATCAACATGTCTATCCTTGGTAGGGGAAAACAATCCTTTGGACAAGCGTCATTCAGATCAGTGAAGTCTATACACATCCTCCACTTTCCATTCGCCTTCTTGACCATCACAGGGTTAGCTAACCATTCGGGGAATTGAATTTCTTCAACAAACCCAGCTTCCAATAGTTTGTCAACTTCTTGCTTAATGGCCTCCTGCCTTTCAGGAGCAAAATTCCTCTTTTTCTGCTTTATCTTCTTCCGTTCAGGATCGACGTTCAACATATGAGTTATAAGTTGGGGGTCAATTCCTGGCATGTCCGCTGCTTTCCAAGCAAACACATCGCTATTCTCTTACAAGAATACTGTCAATTCGCCCTTCAGGGGTTCCTTCAGAGATGCTCCTATATATGTAACCTTCTCTGGGTCGCCCAGCTCCAGAGGGACGGGGATTAAATCCTCTGCTGGCTTCCCTCGGTGTTCATCATCACCACGGACATCCATGTCTTCAATCGGGAGTACCTGCCCCCCGACTCCATCAGCTCTTAGTGCGGATACATAACAACTTCTTGCCATCTTCTGATCGTCTTTTTGTTCTCCGACCCCATTCCGGGTTGGAAACTTAATCTTCATGTGATATGTTGAGGCAACAGCCTTGAACGCATGAAGTCCAGTCCTTCCCAGGATTGCGTTATAAGTGGAGGCTGCCTTAATTACCAGAAAATTCAACATCTGAGTAGCTTCTTTAGGTTCCTGCCCGATTGTCATGGGTAACTGGATAGTACCCTCCACCTTGGACTCAATCCCATTGAATCCGTAGATGGGCATGTTGGTCGGGGTCAGCTGAGAATCGATATATCCCATTTTCACAAAAGCATTATGAAACAGAATGTCAACAGAAGCTCCATTGTCTATCAAGACTCGCTTTACTTCCGAGTTCCCAATCACAGGGGTTATAACTAACGGGTCATCATGGGGGAATTTCACCCCTTCAAGATCAGAATCATCAAAACCAATTACGATTTCAGTTCTAGCACGCTTCGGGGCCTCTCCCACGATGTGCATCACCTCCATGGCATATGCCTTTCAAGAGTTTCGAGTCGTACCGGCCGCTATCGGGCCTCCCCAGATCATGTTGATAACTGGCCCTCGGGGCTGTGTGTTACGATCACGATCATTATCCCTTCTATCATTGTTTCTCCTATCGTAGTCCCTTCTTTGGGTTCCACGATCTTCACCCCTGGTGAAGTTACTTAGCTTTCCTTTGCGGATCAAGAATTCAATCTCATCCTTTAACTGCCTACAATCATCTGTATCATGTCCCACATCTCGGTGGAACCGACAATATTGATCCTTGTTTCTCTTTGCGGGGTCTCCCCTGAGTGGCTTCGGCCATCGGAAGTCCTTATCCTTCTCGATCTCCAATAAGATTTGACTTCTTGGAGCATTTGACCTTGCATAGTCAGAGAACCTTGGTCCCAGGCTCTTTTTTGGTGGCGAATCAGAGTCTTTGCTAGTTCGAGGATACTTGTCCCGAGCATCGTACTCCTGCTCTTGCTTTCGCTTCTTTGTATCATTGTTACCCCGACCATTGCCTGTGACCTCCTTCTTCGTGCTGTCCTCAGCCTTGATGTACTTATCAACCCTTCGCTGGAGCTCAGCCATATTCTCGGGAGGATGCTTTGCCAATGATCTCTTAAAGTATAGGTCGGTGGTGCCATGCTCCAAGGCTACCATTGCAACCTTATTGTCCAAATCGGTAATGTTTAAAGTCTCCTTAGTGAACCTCTTAAGGTAGTCTCTCAGATTCTCATTCTTCCCTTGCACCACATACATAAGAGACGCAGAACTTTTCTCATGCACTTTTCCGCTGATAAACTGGCTAACAAAGGCAGCACTTAGCTCCTTAAAAGAGCCAATTGAGTTCGCAGGCAACCGGCTGTACCATTTCTGAGCCATACCCGACAAGGTTTGAGGAAACGCCCTACACTTTAAGGCATCACTTGCGGGCTGTAGCAACAGCGCGTTCGAGAACGTCCTGACGTGGTTCGTAGGATCACCTGTTCCATCATAGGCCTTAATTGTCGCGTCTTGAACTTCTTTGAGATGCGGGCATTCATCACCTCCTCAGTAAATGGGGGTGTAGGATCATCAGGATCCCCTAGTGGCATCAGATCCTTGGGGTTGCTCTTGGGGGTTTCCACCCTCATTGTTTTTCCAGTTGGGGCATCAGCCCTTCTTTGCCTTCTTGAAGGCCTCTCCAAGTCTATAAAGGGAATTAGTCCTGATGTTGGAGGGGGTAGAGTCTGATTTGACCTGGCTTGTTCTCTTGCCATATCTTCCTTTAATTTTAAGATCTCGGCTTCATAAGCCTTAATCCTCTCAGCAGTTGTCGAAGGGAGTTCATCGTGAGTAGTTCGAGTTCTTCTTCGAGGTTCTTTACTTGCACGTCGCCTCCTTGGAGCTTCATCACGATCGTAATCGTCGTCAGAGGATGAATCATCCGTATAAGGACCAGAAAAATTGCGATAATCTCGATCTCGGATATGCAGGCCATGACCACTTGATCCAGCTCCTTGAGTAGGAGGGTAGTTAGGCAGCCCATACATTGGGTTGGTATTCACGGGGAGATCCGTAGTGTGGATCTGGACCCCTCGTGGAGGGTTGTTGGGATCTACAATCAAGGGAGAAACCACCATCTGAAAGGGATTAGTCCCTGGATCTGTGTGGACGATCGGAGGTAACGTACTCTCAACATGGGAGGTCATCCCTAGGGGTTGAGAAACTTGAAGCGGAACGATCGTTCCGGTCGTTGGGGGCACCGGATCTGTTGCTGGTGGAGCGGAACTAAGTGGAATAGGATCAGTAGTTGCTGGTGTTATTCTTCGTGTAGTTACCATGGTTGATGTCTTCTTCCCACAGACGGCGCCAAATGTTGTGGAATAAAAACTAGGTTATGAATGGTATTTAATGCTAGGGTTAGGGAGCTTCGTGCTTTAATGGCTGTTTCCGTGTTCGAGACTGATCGGTCCTCACAGAGTGCCTACGTATCTCGTATTGAGAATCAAGCCAAAAACGTAGTTCTGAGAATGAGGGGTCAGACCCTTTATATAGGCTGAGAAGCCCTAGAATCGTAGTAGAATTAGGTGACTTGGTGGGCAAGTCACCGCCTTGAGGAAGGTTCTAGACCCCTTCCATGTATGAATCAGTTTCCATGTTGGAGTATGTGCCTTGGGGGCTAAGTCAGGCAAGAGTAGTATCCTTGTTTGACTCTTATTGCTGTGCTGATAATTACCACTAATATTAATTACGAAATTAATATTATATATTGGGTTTGGGCCCATCTAGTGGGCCCCACGTTTTGACCATATTGGGTTCATTTAATGCCACATTAAATGTATCTTTAGGGCTTACTTTTAGCCCATATCACATACCGAACAATAAAATTTATAATTTTTCGTCATTTATAAGATAGTATAGTACAGAGAGATTGTAAGATGTATTGGCACTGTTTGTTTAATCTTAAACCAAGCAACTTATGGCTTATAAGTCCCTAAGAGCTTATGAGGGGTGTTGGATTACCCAATTTATTAGCTCAACTTATAACTTATATGTTGATAAGTTGAATGTTAACAACGACGTACTTTCATGCCAACTTATTTCTTATTTCTTTGATTTCTTTACTTGTTTAATAACTTAAATTTTTTTATTTATGTTTTTAAATGTATTTTTAATTTAAAATACTTGTATTGATATTATTGTGTTAAATAATATTTTTTTGATTTAATTTTAAAAATACTTCACTAACTTATAAGTAAATTTATCCAAACACCTTTATAACTTATAAGTATTCTTGCACTTATCACTTAAAAGACATTTATACTTTTAAGACAAAAATTACTCATTTTAAGATAAACCAAATAGCCACATTATGTGCTCTCTGTTCTTTCGGACCAACATTTTATATTGTTGTTGGAAGTGGTCTTTGGATCAATGTGCATAAATAGGCATTTCACATAAGACTTTTAATTTTGTTAATTTTTCAATTAATATATGATATGAAAAATCATTTTTATTTTTTTGTTGAATAGGTCAAGTAGAGAAAACTACAGATACTTTTTTTTATTACAAAAATATAGCAATTTTCATTAACTAGAACAAAACACAGCCAGGACAAATCTGCAACCGGCAATACAACCAAGGTGAAAACAAATAAACAAGCTATAACATAGCTTATTTGTTTCCTGATCGTTTAACAAAATAGAATTTAAAATTTCTTGAAACTAAAAATGAAATCAAAGACATCCCAAGCGATCCAAACTGTACCCACATTCCTGAATTCAGTAGCATCACAATTGGCCTTGACACATAAAAATCATTGTTAGCCCAGTGTTCAGAAGTCCCAATCGTATAAATGAGGTTGGAGAAATAACACCCCCACTATCTACTTGCCGGATACCAGCTATAGGCTTGTCGAAAGTGAGATCCCTAAAAAGATGAACAAACTTTGATTGTGCAAGGTGAGCTTTTGCAATTTTTACCACCGTCCCAGCCTCGATGCGAGCTTTACAGATCCCCCAAGACACCAATTGAAACATTCTTAGCGGACCAAAACACCATAACAAAACATACCAAAACATACCAAAACATACAAATCACTCCAAAAGGAGAGACATAAACACCCAAAAAAGGATGTACGAATAAAAGTCTCACCCAAAGATGAAGATTGTTGAATAACTATTGAAAGGGAAATAAAACAAAACGGCAGATCTAAAACAGAGATAAATGGAGATGGGAGGAAGAAAGACGGGAGAGATGTTTGAGAAAGGAGAGGGACAGATCGGCAAAAATATTGAGGTGACGGCTCATGGGTGTAGGTCGACTCTCATGGGAGATGTGTTGTAATTTATAAACTACAGATACTTAATTCTGCTTGTGTTTGGATAATTGTGTCTGTTGTTTTTTTAGATATAGGCAGTCATTGGACCAGGGTTTAGATGGAATCATGATAAATATATATACTCAATTTAATTTTTCGTAATTCGTTTAAATTTCTATATCGCAGCCAGTGTCGAATTTTTTTACCCAGCAATCTGTATCCCGAATTAGACAATAAAATAACCCTAGTAGAATTTTATTGCAATTTGAAAAATGATCACCCGATATAAACTCAACTATAAACTCAAAAATAGTGATTAAAAAGTTTGTTACGTAACCCTAATCTTTCGATGAGAGTCAGCTCATATTAACCAAATCTTTCTTAGCTTCCTTCTCCTCCGTCTTTCTCCAATCAAGCCATCTTCCAACTTCACAAATCCCTCTCATTCCTTCATATATCGAAAATTCTTCCCAAAATTTCAAAAACCCATTCGAATTTCTCAGATCTTCTTCGATTTAGAGCTCAAAATATTAAATAAACACATTTCTTAGACTCAAAATCTTCTGATTAACATCATATCAAAATTTTAGTGTTGGTCCGAGATCTTTGACTTTTGATTTGTATCTCCTTGGGCGAAGTATCGCTTTATGCGTAGTTCTGATTGTTTTTATGTTTATGTTTATTATTTTTCGGTATTGGATCTGATGAGAATGATTTTATTGATGTTTTTGAGGATTTGGAAAGCCCATATCGAAGTTGAGGCAATGGTATGACTTTAAATGAATCTTATTTACACAAACGATCCCTCACAAGGATCGGTCACTGGTCATGATATGAAACAAGAATCTAAAATATACAAGTTATTACAACCACTATGTTTGATCTAGCCATAATCCACTATACCATCAAATCTTTAGCTCAGTCCAAAGTAGTATCTGTCCACACTGGCTCCGAAATCTATCATGTATAACTGAATGCCCTAGTCACTTTCAGTTGGATTGTAAGACGTAGATAACTCATCCTTAATCTTAACTGTAAGGTTAGGTAAATAAAATAAGAGTGAGCCAAAAATGCTCAGCAAGTGTACACTGAAACAACAATTTCTTAATAAATCAATTTCCATTCTCGAATAATATCTTTTATTTTCTTCAAATCATAACTTTTCATTAAAACATTCATTTCATTTAAATAGTTCTATCATTAGAACCTATGAGTAGAGTACACATTTTGAATGGGTAAACCAATTTCAATATAAAACCATTCATCTTTTAAAAGCATTTTATTTTATTAGAGTTTTTCATAACGCAACGAACAATACGGGTGATCAGTCACGTAAACGTAAAGTCTCCATACCGAACATTAGGTCCCGTTGGACATTAAATTGGGGCTCCCAATAGGTAACATATTGGCCTTTAATTGCTGGACAAGTCCCACTAGCCTCTTACACTAAATAAAAGTGATGGACCGGCATCACTCGGACTCTTACGTTCCAATCTTTAGGAATTCGTAAAAACCATAATGCAGAATTCCTAGCGTAAAAAATCTTTCATTTTACAATTACCAGCCATTTTAAATGAAGAAGACTCATTAAATGTCTATAATAATATTTAAATCCAATTTCGGAAATCAATATAAGAAAATACCCCGGGATAAAGTGTATAAGATATTGAAATCAGGAAAAACTATATAGGGAGGTCGAGCATATGTGTTATAGGTTAGCAACAGCTGGAATCATAAGATAAAGCATGGATATAATCAAGTGCAAAGTATGAAATAAAATTTTCAATTCAATATCAAGTATGAACCAACATGAGTGAATTAAATAGTTTAAAGCGAACATTTATGATATAATTTTAGAATAAAGGATTGTATAACAATTTGAAGAAAATATCATTTGAATAATAAGTGAGGGAATAGATACTTGCAAAATAATTTGGGATTAAAAGTTTGTCTATTAGTTGAAAAAGAATGTCACTTGGAAAATGATTTTAAAAAAAATACGTATTTTATAAATAACAAAAGTAGATACAAATCACTTGAACAATAAGTGAGATATAGTAACACTTGCCTCAATATACAGAGTTTCTGATTCTAGTATGTCGATTCGTTATTCAACTTATGTTAGTCTCTACTTCTTTATTCGTCAACCTCTACTTGATTATACATCCATCTTTCCTCCATAATTCGTCAGTCTTTATTCCAATACATTCGTCAATTCCGATAAATATCTCACTTCTCACAATTCCATCCTTACGTACATTGGCTCTTTATCCGGCCTTCTACTTGCACCTATTTAAAGGTAAAGTACTATTTTAGTACCCCTCAGATTGTTTACGTGTAAACAATTGACTATCAACTTAAATTTCTACCCTAACGAGACCTATTGCGCTTTACAAATATAACACATATAGCACATAATGTTATACTTATAAAACACTTTTAGTATAACTAAGTCAAATAGACATATAGCACATATTGTCACATAACGATTATGATTGACAATGCACATATAGAATATAGAAGATTGTTTTATCCAAAATAACTTTTAGAATCACATAAATTCTAAATAATTTTGACAGCATTTCCTTTGTATTATCATACTACTAGTCGGATTTCAGCTGACACAACCAAGCAACAATTACCACATTCAAAATGTAATCAAAACCAATAAATACACATTGTTACCACATTATTACTTTTCACAATACACCAACAAGTAACAAACAATTCAAACTATAACTACTCCAAAACCGAACAACTCTTCATATTAGCTTAACAATACCAACCAAACATGTAATTTGAAAATTTGAAACATGAAACGAAAAATATCACATAATTGATAAAATTTAAACTTGACTCAAGTTTTCATCATCGCCACTACCATCGACTAAACTACTCCCTCTGTCCCATTAGGTTCTTAACATTTGAAATAGAGGGTTTGACAAACATTTTAAGGTGCACAAAAAGTGTAGTCCAATAACTTATTTTAATTTTTTTTTTGAATAAACATTTAAACATTAAATTTTTTATTTAGAAGAAAAAAAGTTAAAATAATTTATGGAACTATACTCGGGTATTGGCCCCTTATATCACAATTTGAAAGAAAATGGCCCCAAATATCACAATTTGAAAAGTTGGCCCCATATATCACTCTAAAACACTACATCGTGTAGCATTTTCATATATATATATATATATATATATATATATATATATATATAGGGTAAGGTTCTAGGGAGAACCTCCTTATTAAGAGAACTAGAGAACCTCAATGTAGACCGTTCATTAATTAAATTTCATTTTAATTTCATTACACAATGACAGTATTGTAATAAAATAGATTGATGAAGGTCATTTAGAATCCACTATCAAGTATTATACGTACAATATTTCTTTTAGAAAATGGAAAGAATCTTTAAATTAAGATTTGATTATAGAACACAATCTTTTTTAAATTTGGAAAGAATATCATGACACAAATATCACGTAATAGTTGTCTATATGATTTAGAAGCATAACCTAAAGAAGAAAATGGAGGAATAAGACGATACATGTAATTCTTTTCTCATTTGTATAGAGTTAAACATTCAAACTACTATATTTGTTATAGGTGTGCTATGGAGTCGGCCATCAACGAAGTACTGACCATAGAAGAAGAAGAAGAAAAAAGTTATATTGTAAGGTTTCAATCACAGATCTTGACAGATGTGTTCTTGTAAGGTAAGATTCTTGTGTGTGTTCTTCTTATGCGACTTTGTTTTCGATCCTACATACCCATAAAATATGTTATGTAATACAAGTGGTGTGTATAAAATCATAGATTCTTGTATGTGTTCTTACAGATATTCTCTATATACTAATACGTTTTTTTCCAGACAAGCTTTAATTGGCTCAACGTAAGTGGCTCTCTGAAATGTGGTTTGAATTTTTGTTGTTCCTTAATATTAAAGATTATGTGAAGGACTTTTACTTGTTTTATCTTGGAGATATCTGAGTGTAAATATTGAGAATGATGTATTCTGTTGAAGATTCATGTACGTGTTCTGATCCAATCTAACATATTCTTGATTCTTGTAGGTGTTCAGTTCAGGATGAACCTTATTGAGAATGAACCCTAGACTTTTGATTGATGTGTTATCATCTACTTTGATGTCAAATCATATGATACTTTAAGTTCTTCTATGTGTTCTGAGGAATCGAATCATGGAAGGTTGTGGTTTAAATTTTCTTGCTCTGGAACATTTTTTAAATATGGAAGTAGCTAGTATAAGTTTCCAGGCTCATCCAACCAATCTCAGCTCCTTGTGCATGAAAGGATGATGGATCTCTAACAGTTAATTGCACACAACTGAGTATCTGGGCCAGTTACTCTGGTAGTAAAGCGATCAACACGTACCCATTGTTGGACTATTTTTTGAATAAAAAATTTAGTACATTTTATTTTTTGATTTGTAACTCCATTTTAAATTTTGTAACTCCATTTTAAATTTTGTAACTCCAATATTAATTATATGTTGGGGGTTACAAAGTTAATTATTTGGGGGTTACAAAGTTATTGTTGTTGGGGATTACATTCTTCTACTCCTATATAAGGAGTCCTTGGGGTTCATTGTTTGACACACAAAAAATATACAAGTTTCTTTGTAGTACTCTTAGAGCTCTAGGGTCAGTTTTCTGTGAGATAGAAAGCGTATTTGTTCATTCGTAGAAGACGGATCTTCAAGTGCTTAAGATCACCTTAGTTTGTTGTATCCTGGGAGACGGAAGCCAACACACCTTCAAGCACCGCACAGAAGGGGCTTATCTGTTTTAAGGATAGCGTGGTTTTCACGTGCCTCAAACATATTTTTCGGTATATTCTTGTTGATTTCTTGATTTTAGGTACTATCTCTTCCTATACTTCCTACACCCATAACAACGAAAAGATGGAAGCAAGAAGAATTGACCAAATGACGACAATAGTTGGCATCTGATTTTGGCATCCCATCAGACCCTTTAGGAAGGAACGGATAAAGATGAACAATCACCCAAAAAGAAAAGAATAGTTTGCCAAAAAGTGGATCCCAAGATTGATAGCCACTGTTGATTGTATATGAAATTCCTACAACCGAACCAACTATGTTGATTAGCAAGAGAGTTGTGGGTACGATTAGTAAAGTTGTCCAATTTGAACATATAGAATTCAACGCAAAATCTCCATCTTCATATGATGCCTTAGAGGTGACTGTAAAATTTGTGTCAATTCCAGCAGCATTTTCAGCAAATCCTGGAAAACAGCAAAAATATGGGCAGAAACACCACCAATAACCTAAAATTGTTCATTTCTCCACCATTCATCTATTCCTACCCCGCTCCACCTCATATCCAGTATACCAGTAGGAAGTAGCAATAAAGATGGAAACAAAGAGGGATATAAACCAAATACTCGCAAGGTTACTGATGTGCCGCATTTATTCAAGTTATGTGATATATTAGGAGTCATGAAATGAATCATGTAAAGGTCGTTTTTGTGTGAGTTGTGATACAATCCAATGTGTCACTCAGTCCATCTGTGTTGGCATCCTGAACCTGTGCTCATCTAGTTTTTTGCAAGCTATAATTAATGTATGTTGAGTCCATTCCATTTTCATTCAATTTACCAAATCATATTAATAATTAACTTTATAAAAATGATTACGCTAGAACAAGCTCCAAGAATATTGGTGAGATTAATTATTGAATGCACTGTGAAGGTGAACTTGAAGTACCAAGATCAATTATCCATTCTCAAATCTCAAAAGAATTCACTCAAATATTTTATTAAGTATTTTAATACGAATAAATAATATTAATTTATATTTTATTAAGGATTCTACTATAAATAAGTTGGTTTTTTTTAAATTTTCCAAAATGTCAGTCTCAAAAAAGTAAAATTGAAACATGTTCCTAAAAAATGACTAAATAAATCGGAAGGCATTTGAAAAATTATTCAAATTATTTTTGCGACTAGACGAGTAATACCCAAAAATTCTCTTATGTGGTTTAAGTCAATGTATAAATTTATTTCCTTTTATTATTTTTTTGAGATTCATTTGAGGAATGTATTAAAAGACATGCTATAAAAAATTGAATTATAATTCAAAAAAATATAATATAGACTTTCTATAAAAAAAGAGTTATATATATATATATATATATTTTAAAATAATTATGCAATTTTTTTAAAGTCTAAGTTACATATAAAAATATTATGTAATATATCAAGATTCGTGTTCCCAATCAATAAAATCTAAATAAATCTAAAAAACACCTAAGAGAATCTTGGTGTAGTACACAATATTTGTATATATTTATATTTTTTAAAGAAAATGTATACATTTCTTTTAAAATTAAGTTACATGTAGAAATATTATAAAAATGCACCAAGATTCTCTTATGTGTTTCAAATCAATATATCAATTTATTTACTATCTTTTTGAGATTTTTTTTAGAATTGTTTTAAAAGACGTGCTAGAAAAATTGAATTTCTTACGTGGTTCAAATCAATATATCAGTTTATTTACTTTTATTATATGTTTTTTAGATTCCTTCGAAATTGTTTTAAAAGACATGCTACAAAAATTTAATATTAATTTGAAAAAATATTATTTAAATTTTCTTAAATATTGGATAATTAATTTGAGAAAATTACCAAAATAATCATTTTTGAAACTTAGTGACCCAAAATACTGAAAAACGAAATTACGGTCCTATTTACCGACCTAACACGTTGAATCGTGTTCCGTGTCTAAACCCTATCACGTTAACTCATGTTACGTATTATATATAGTTTATATACATACAGATGGGTCTTTCTCTCTTCTACCACCTGCTTTTTCTTCAAAGGTTCCAAATACCACGGCAAATCAATGGTTCCAAACATCATGGAAAATCAATGGAAATTAAACCAGCACTACATCCCATATCGGACAAATTAAAGCTCCTTACGTTACTCCTGAGCTTGTATTTGTTCACAATCATAGCTGACAAGGACGGAGTAGGCGAGAACAAGCTACAATTGACGATCAAAATATCAATATCTTTCGGCTTAGGAGGGATGTAATGAATAGCAGGAAGGTAAACAAGTTTCTTCACCTGGTCCTGAACACCTTTTCGAGAACATTAATCCAAACACCACGGCAATAAGGTTGACTGTTTGTGTTTTCATAGCAATTGATAAGCTGGGCAGTGACCACGTAGCAAAAAAAGGCCTGCTATTCACGAAGCCGCAATGAAGTTGTATCAAAAGACGAAAGAATCAGGATTGGAACATATACATTTCGGGAAATTTCTTTATCTTCTTCGGCGCCGCCAGGCGCATCTCCTTTTTTCCGATGAATAACACTTTATCGGAACAATAGAGAAATAATTTTTTGTGTTCTTGAGTTCTTGGTCTTTGCTGCAAGTTGAGTAAACAGAGTATAAACAACGGAGATGCACTGAAGAAAAAAAAAAATAGGCTATGTGTATCACGTTGGACGGAGCACCGTATCTGTGTCTATCACGTGTCACGGAGTACCGTATCCCTGCAATACGGAGCACGGAGCACCGTATCTGTGTCTATCACGTGTCACGGAGTACCGTATCCTTGTAATACGGAGCACGGAGCACCGTATCCCTGCAATACGGAGCACGAAACAACGTGTCCAGTCAGTATTTAGGGCCATATATTTGAAGATCAGTATTTTGGGCAAGCAGTATTTATTTTTGATTATTTAGGGCCTTCACCCAATTAATTTATAGTGCTCTATTTTTACATAACTATACCGAAACATATTTTATACCAATAAATATTTAGTAGAATCTAAATGTAAATATCTAACAAAATTATATTACAATTTTTAAATAATTAACAAAACACCTAAGAAAATCTTGGTGTATTACATAACATTTTAAAATATTTCATTTTTTTAAAAAAAATTAAACATTTCTTTTAAATTTAAGTTACATATAAAATATCATCGAATATACCAAGTTCATATTACGTGTTTCAATGTATCATTTAAAATTTATTCTCCATTATCTCAAGTTCCAGAATTCGAAAAAATATTCTTAAATGTTCCATAAATTATTTATAACCTTGTACTTGCACATAACTATATCCAAAACTTATTTTAGATTAATAAACTACTTTTTTTTTTTGCTAAGCTGTATGTATATATAGAGGCTAAAAACAATAAACTATTTAAACGAATCTTAATATAAATACTTGATTAAGTAATATTATGATTTCAAGTAATTAAAAAAATACCTAAGAGAATCTCAGTATTACATAATAGTTCTACATATATATTAAAAAAAATAATTATACGATTTTTAAAAAAATAAAGTTACATAAAAAATATTATGTAATACATCAAAATTCGTGTTCCCAATCAATAAAATCTAAATAAATCTAAAAAACACCTAAGAGAATCTTTGTGTATTACACAATATTAGTATATATTTATATTTTCAAAAGAAAATTTATACATTTCTTATAAAATTAAGTTACATGTAGAAATATTATAAAATGCATCAAGATTCTCTTATGTGTTTCAAATCAATATATCAATTTATTTACTATCTTTTTGAGATTCCTTTGAGAATTGTTTTAAAAGACGGGCCAGAAAAATTGAATTTCTTACGTGTTTCAAATCAATATATCAGTTTATTTACTTTTATTATGTTATTTAGATTCCTTCGAGAATTGTTTTAAAAGACATGCTATTTAATTTAAATTTAAATTTTCTTAAATATTGGATAATTAATTTATAGTGCTCTACTTGTACATAACTATACCGAAACTTATTTTATACCTTTAAAATATTTAGTAGAATCTAAATGTAAATATCTAATAAAATTTACAATTTTTAAATAATTAACAAAACACCTAAGAAGATCTCGGTGTATTACATAATATTTTTATATATTTCATTGTTTTTTAAAAAAACTAAAAATTTCTTTTAAAATAAAATTACATATAAAAATATCATCGAATATACCAAGTTTCTATTGCTTGTTTCAATGTATCATTTAAAATTTATTCTCCATTATCTCAAGTTCTAGAATTCGAAAAAATATTCTTCAATGTTCCATAAATTATTTATAACGTTGTACTTGCACATAACTATATCCAAAACTTATTTTAGATCAATAAACTATTTAAACGAATCTTAATATAAATACTTGATAAAGTAATATTATGATTTCAAGTAATTAAAAAACCCTTAAGAATATCTTCTATATAATTTTTTTTTAAAAAAAATAATTATGCAATTATTTTAAAGATTAAGTTACATATTAAAATATTATGTAATACATCAAAATTCGTGATCCTAATCAATAAAATCTAAATAAATCTAAAAAATACCTAAGAGAATCTTTGTGTATTACACAATATTTGTATATATTTATATTTTCAAAAGAAAATTTGTGAGTAGTGCTAGGTACCTAAATTTTTTCTCAAATGAGTTGGCATGACACTTGGCACATTTTAATTTGTGGGCTCATATGTATGCACGCGGGGTCTCTAGCATTTTCCAAAATTTATACATTTCTTTTAAAATTAAGTTACATGTAGAAATATTATAAAATACACCAAGATTCTCTTACGTGATTCAAATCAATATATCAATTTATTTACTATCTTTTTTAGATTCCTTTGAGAATTGTTTTAAAAGACGTGCTAGAAAAAATGAATTTCTTACGCGTTTCAAATCAATATATCAGCTTATTTACTTTTATTATCTTTTTGAGATTCATTCGAGAATTATTTTAAAAGACATGCTATAAAAATTAAATTTTAATTTGTAAAAATATTATTTTAATTTTCTTAAATGTTGGATAAATTATTTATAGTACTCTACTTGTACATAACTATACCGAATCTTCAAAAATACTTTAAAAAATCCCAAATCATGTTAAAAAATCTCAAAAAAGGTATATAATAAATTGATACTTATTCTTCTTAAAAACACCTTAAATAATCTTAAAAGAGGTATAATAATCTCTTAAAGAATATCCTTTACGAGATTCCTTATATCTTTTTTTCATTTATCATTTTTAAGAATAAATAATGTTTAAAATATTAAAATATTAGCGATCACTTAATAATATTGCATTATATTTTTTCAATATAATGCTAATTTTTATTTATTTCTAGGATTCTTTTTTTTGACCTTTTAGTGTATTTTTCAAATTAATTTTTATTTTTTTAGTCTTTGATTCTACTAAGTGGTTTGTAACAACATATTAATTGTTCTTTTTCTCCTACAATTTTCTCAAAAAAGTTGTAAATTACAAGATTTCATTAAGTGTGGCAAGATTTTCTTAGGTGTTGCCCATTTTGTTGTATGCAAGAACACTGCATAGAACACTCAATGTTTTGTTATATTATCGTAGTTGTACTTTACAAAATAAAGAATCTGGTGTGGAACTTGCAATGAAAACAAATGATGGAAATAAAATCATTTTATTTTGATTAAACTGTTCCATACGTTCATTATTTTGATTGATATTATTACACTTTAAAGAATCTATGATCTTAAACTTCTCATTTTACTGGGTAGCAGAACACTTAAAATTTTTAAGTGTTTTTCCAAAAATACATGAACACATGCATAGATGATACTAGTTAGTGAAAAAATGTAAAAAATAAAAAAATTTGCAGTAGTGAAAAAATGTAAAAAATAAAAAAATTTGCATAATGTATTATATTTTAAGTTTTTTTTTCAAAGAACATATAGTAGAACACCATGCCACACAACAAACAAAGATTTTGTAAAAATTGTGTTCACTTTTAAAGTTACACTTGCCATATGGGTTTATTCCCATTTATTTCACTCTTGTGAAATAAATCCGTATTTCTCTCCTGTGATCCGTGTGTATGCATGTATCTTGTGTGATGTCTATATACAAAACAATAATTCAATTTACAGTTATTTAAAATATTTCTTTCCATATTCAAGATGATGTATTCCATAACTAAATTACAGTTCAGAAATTTCCTTTTCTAGAGAGATTCTTGTTGTGGGAAGGTAATGAAGACTACGCCGACACCTTTCTTTCCAAGGGAGGAAGGAGTCATTTATTAAAAATCATTTATGTAATATTTAATTTACAACTGTTAAAAAGGAAGTGAAAAGTTTATAGTACATCAAATCTAATCCAATCTTTATAAATATGGTAATTAATGTAGGGATATACGTATGTACATATTGTATTTTTAAAAAATATTCTACTGCCCTTGTACTAAAATACTAGAAATATATTGTTAGATTTATACAAAATCTGGGCCATAAGATTGAAAACAAATCAACCGTAGATATGATGGTTCTCTGGTTCTCTTGCTAATGAGGGTTCTCTTTTGAACCCCCCCTGTAATAACCCTAACTTCAGTAATGCTACAGTGGTCACATGAATAGTAAATTTCGAGGATTTAGAGAAATGGTACGTAGGTACCCTATAATGGAAACAGAAAATGAATAAACATAAACCATATTAATATTATACACTGAAATTAAGTGACTCGAAATGACGATAGATTTCAGAAATTCCTGAATATGGATTTTGAGGATTTTGATTTCGAATAAGCTTCTATTGGATATTGAGGAGCATGGAAATATTATAAGAATGACAAATTGAGGGATTAGTGAATTTAGATTAAACCAAGGGATTATTAAGTTAAGAGAATACCAAAGGAAATTGGATTCGTAAATGATTTCGAAAACCACTGAGATAATGAGGTTTACTCGAAACGAACCACAATTAGATGAGTACGGAAACCAAGCACCCAAGATTAGTAATATAACAAGGATACATACCATATTATTTATCAATGTGATGGGCATTTTACTTAGAAAACTTAGAAAATAAGAGATTAGAAAATCCAAGTGGTATCACTTTCCATTAACTTGTTTTAAGGGGGTAAATTAGTAACTTTGCAAGCTTTTAATCACTAAATATCTTCCAAGGCTTCTAGGACAAGCTAAAGCTAACAAATATTAACAAGATTAAAGAGGGATAAGATCAAAACAAAGAACAAAACTCTCTCCCCCATCCATATTACAATTTTCGGCCAAAACAAGAACAGCCCAGTAAAATGACCATAACTTCTTCGTTTCTCAGCCAAATTTTGCGTTCTATAGCTTTTTAGAAAGCCCATGAGATAACCTACAAGTCGTATTTCACAAGAGTTTTCCAGAAAAGCAAGGTAAAGGGGTCGTTTTTCATGTTCTTTCAGCTGATGAATAGTAATTCCGAATTGTTAACTTTGTTTTCATGGTTTCTTTAGTTGATTCAAGTTAATATAAGGTTGTTTAAGGAGTGCCCAAGGTTTATCAAGGATTTTTAAGGGTTATCAAAGCTTCAAGAAGGTATAATCATGCTTGCGCTTTTATGTTTATGATGGATATAGTTGTGTTTAGTGATTAAGTGGTATAAATGTTATGATTATGATGTTATAAGTGTTTGTAAGTGATTAAAGTTGATTTTGGAAGGAGTATGTGCTTGTAACCATGGTTGGTAAGATGACCACATGGTGTAGGTGATGGTGTATAAGGTGGATGATTGATTTGGAGGAGTTTGATTTTGGAAAGTATGAAATTACAGCAGTTATAATGTCCGATTTTCGTTAGAACGAAAACTGCCCTGTTTTGTGACCCCTGCATTCATACGGTACCTCACTGCCTAGCTTACCAATTGACCATGAAATGATAGAGCTTAGTTCATAGATCGTTTTGATATAAGGTGCGTTAAAATCTGATGAACGGTTTAGGAGAAAAGTCAGTTTTAGTGAAAGACGTTCGATAACCGAGAAAACGTAATTGTATCAACTTTGAGGCTAAAGTTACCATACTTAGACATTTTTATAAGTCACGAAATTTTGGGATAGTGTAGTAGGGTGATCAGAGGACCCTTGACAGTTGACCTTACATTAAAATTCGAAATCAATATTTTCTGAGAATTTTTACAGTTAAGTGTGGTCGTTAGGGAAAATGGTGAAAAACCACTGAAACTTCGTTTGAGCTTATAAATGGTTAAGTTCTTGAACCTTTGGGGTAATAGTGATACGTTAGGCATATATTGAAGTATCAAGGGTAATGTTATACAAGAGTGTAGTGAGTAAGAGATGTGATATTCTAATGACGGTCCTTTTGTGTTTATAGAAACTCCGGAAGAGGGACCAGCCTTACTGTCAGGATACAGGAACCGAGGCAAGATCTTTTCTATCCCTACTTGGAAATTATTTATCTTCAAAGAAACTTGATTTCATGAAATATATATATGAGATGCTATTGTTACTATATTGTTAAGAAATGGTTTTTCTCGATTATTGATGTAAAAAGGGAAGGTATATGAGTATGGTATGAATATGGATATGAGTATGAGTATGAGATGGATATGAATATACATAGAGATGATTATGCATGAAGTGAACATGCCTTATGATTAAGGGAATATGAAAGAATGGTATCAGTTGTTATCCAGGGTTATATGGTTTATAATACTATATTAAAAATATTCTTTTTGGTCTTAGTGGTATTATAAATATTATTTGATTATTAATTACTACTTTTTAAGTAGATGGAATATGTTATGGATATAAAAGCATATTTAAATTCTTGAATATAAAAGAGATGTCTGAATCATAATCAAAGTATTATGTTATGAATATATTTTATAGAAATAATGTGCGAGAATGAAAATGATATGAGTGAATGATAATTGATAATGGAAGTGATATACGGAAATGAAAATGTGAAATGGTGTTGATAAATTGAATGATGATCTTATAAAAAGGGGAATTTACAATAATAAGCGTAAGAGGCCGTGTGGAAGTTGCACAGTCCAGCACTTAATAAGCGTAAGAGGCCGTGTGGAAGTTGCACAGTCCAGCACTTAATAAGCGTAAGAGGCCGTGTGGAAGTTGCACAGTCCAGCACTTAATAAGCGTAAGAGGCCGTGTGGAAGTTGCACAGTCCAGCACTTAATGTTTCATTTCGGCCCAAGAGTTGCCGAAGGAGGATGTAGTGGTAGACCTTCCTCCAGGAGGATGTTAGCAGGTGGCCTTCCTCCAGGGATGATGTTAGCAGGTGGCCTTCATTCCTTCTACCGGTAGTAAAAAGGGACGGATACGGAGGGCGACTGATCATCGAGCCTCACGTATTCGGCAACAGTGCAAACCCCTACAATATGTGAATAAAGAATAAATGATAAAGTCAGATTGGTATACTGGAAAGGGAAAATGATATGAAAGGTGGAATTATTGTTATAGATGAAGAGAAACTGATTTTATATTAATTTATAAAAATTGTTACATAAGAAGGAAATGAGATGATGATAGTATGAGATTTAAGTAAGTATTCATATTATCCTGAAATATTACACTGAAAGATTATATTGATTGTTATATTATTTAAGAAGAGAAACTGATACTGTATTATTCTAGATTTCTTTCTTATAAAAGTAAGTGGATGATGTATTATTAAATAAGAGTTTTAATCTCCCTTGAAGTTTATAATTGGTTACTACTTACATATGTATACATGTATACTTGGTTACATTTTAAATTCCAGTTTACAATATTATCTTGCTGAGCTATTATAGCTCACTCTTGCTACTTATCTATATACAGCTAGGTACACCGATACTCCGTACTACACCCCGCAAGAGGGTACGGGAAAGACGAACTTTTGAGAGAGTGTTGGAAACGCTTTCCGAGGTAGCTAGCGGACGGTTGGGTATTGATAGATTGTGTACATTAAGTGTGTAAGTTGGTGTAATAACTTTTGATTGTTGAAATGCTTCATGTCGAAGTATTATTCAGCAATGTGTTTAAGTATGATTCTGGGTTTGTAATAACTGTTTAACTCTAAACTTTTATTATGGTGAATGTTGTTCTCTGAGCATATGACTGGTGTGTGTGTGTATTACTGTGGGGTCAATTGCATAAGTATTAAATAAAAAAAAAATCCCAAGAGATATTGATTTTGAATGGAAGTTGGTCCGTGATGGCCCAGATTCATGACCCCGGATTTGGGGCTGTCACAGTTTGGTATCAGAGCTAAGAGTCATAATGCTCAGGAACAAGAGTGATAATAATAAATATATCAGTAATAATAGAAATTGTGAACTCACATCGAGTTCAAGGGGGGGTTTATTGAACGAAGCGTTTATTCTGAGTCGTGATTATAATTTTATAGATTATTGCTAGTAAAGGTTATTATGCCAAAAGTGTTAAGTTTATGTAGCACGCGAGATCGATATGAGGAAGGGAATACTTGATGTATCGGGAAGTGTACGTTAGATAACCTCGTGGGTAATTCCAGGGTGATCCATCATCTCTTATTCAAAAGGGGCCGGTATCTTTTCAAAACTTTTTGGTATCCTTGAAATGTGTTTCAAAATTGTATTAGTCAAAATATTCCTCTAAGATTATTTTTGGAAGATGGTATTTATCATTGTGATTTAAATTTTCCTCTATATTTCTTACTCCAACTAAGAGGAACAACCATATATGTATACACAAGGACAATCTGTCTGTGTGATAGAAAGTCGGAGGGGACGCCCTCACTTGTGTGACGTACGGTTCTTCCATCATATTGATTTCTCAAATATCCTTTTGTTTCAAATAAAAGTTATTTAAAACTCTTAATTTTATAAATTATTGTGGAACCCTTGCTTGTTTCTGGGTTCGTTTCAATTCAAAGTTTCCTAAATTCTATCAATTGTTTTGAATATAGAAGATTTCAGTAAAGGATGGGATAATGGAAGCAAAGTTTAGAGTATACGTGATTATATGAGGAAACTCGAGATTTCAAGGGAAATTTCAATAAGAGATAATTAGAGCTAGAAGCGTTTTGATATAAAAGAGGAAGGAATTTATTGAGAAGAAATGGGTATATTTGAGGATTATTGAGATAAAAGAATATTAGGAATTTTAAGGTATAATTGAGATTTACTATTGAGAGTAAGGTGTATTTTGAGGGAAAAGTTAGAATAAGGATAAACAAAGGAAGTGGGGATAATTAATGAAGTTTGTGTATTCTGTCTAAATTCTATTGTATTTTGATATTAAATGTTGAGATTCAAGGATATTGATGTATATAAGGTGATTGACTTAAATGAAAAGGTTATTGTGCTAAAGGTGATACGCTTAATTACTAAAGTTGAGTTGAGAATATTATGGTATATAAATGAGTTAACTAGTGATATAATTGTGTATATGAGAATGTGTATATAGAAATGATGTATATTATACCCTAAATTTGGGTGATTAATCAAGAATATTGTTATATACAGAATCATGCCGCCTAAGCGTAATAATAGAATGAATGCAAGGGAAAATGAGAGAGAGGAAGGAAGTCATAATAGGCAGGGTGAAAACGCTCATAATGAACAAGATCATGAGGAAGAAGAAGATGAATCAACTGGTCAACAGGGAAATCAGGGTGGTAACCCTTTTAACCAATTTATGGAACTATTGAGGCAGAATTTAGCTAATCCACAGAATCCGCCACAACCACCTGTTCTTCCCAACCAGGCAGCTAACTCTTTTCGTGCTTTTAAGTCATTAAAACCCCCAGAATTTGAGGGAACCACTAACCCAGTAGCAGCCAGGGCGTGGCTGAAAGAGATGGAGAAGGCTTTTGAGATACTGAGGGTAGAGGAAGATCAGAAGACAGTCTTTTCAGCCTATCTCCTAAAGGGAGAGGCAAATTATTGGTGGGAAGCTAAGAAAAATCTCGAGGGAGCGGGAGTGATAACTTGGGAGCGTTTCACTAGGGTGTTTCTAGACAAATATTCCCCTAGGTACTTAGAGAACCAGATGGAAATAAAATTTTTGGAGCTAAAGCAGGAAAATCTAACAGTGGCTGAGTATGAAACGAAATTTACCGAACTGTCTAGGTTTGTTCCAGAATTTGTGCGTACTGAGGAACAACGAGCGAAAAGGTTTCAACAAGGATTGAAACCATGGCTACGGACAAGAGTGGCACCATTTGAGTTGACTGATTATGCTGCGGTGGTTCAGAAGGCATCTATTATCGAGGCCGAGAGTGAACAAAACCAATTAGGTCGAGAGAACAAGAAAAGAAAATTTGAGGGTCCAAAAGGAGGTTCAAGTGAGGGAAGCTACTTTAATAAATTTGGTAAAGAACAAAAACCCCAGTTTGGAAAGTCAGGGAATAATAAGACTAACAGTGAGACGGTGAATCAAGGTGGTAGATCCACAGGAACCTTTCAGTCTAATCAATCGCGACCACCATTGCCAGATTGTAACACGTGTGGTAAGAAGCATTCAGGAGTGTGTAGAGTGTTAGGAATAACTTGCTTTAGGTGTGGACAAAAGGGGCATTTTCTAGACAAGTGTCCATTAGTCGATAGGAGTGACATGAAGTGTTACCAGTGTGGGAAATTAGGACACTTTGCCAGAGATTGCCGTTCTGGTGAGTCGTCCGCACCAGGACAAAGTATGACTGCTTCAAATAGACCTACTGCCAGGGTGTACAATATGACTTTAGGAGAGGCATTGAGAAAGCCGGATACAGATACAGGTGAACATTTTTCTAGTATTTAAATTTTTAGTGTAAATGTTTGGTTAGGAATCAATGTGGTCAATGAATGGTATAGGTAGGTTGATAATCTAGATAAGGAAAATCAGTATCTGTTAGGGGTTAGAAATTCTATGAAAAGGAGAATAATAGTATTTTGGGGGTAAACCACAGACTTGTTTATATACGAACAGGAAATATATATTATAGGTAATATTTTCTTACAATTGTTTCAAAGAATCTTATTCTAGTCGGATTTCTGGAAGATTTTACAGAGACAAGATATAATAAGATCGAAGTGTGTATATTTTATGTCATGATAGAGATCAACATAGGGATAAACCATAAGTGAGATATACTACCATTCAGGGGAGGCCAATGTGGTGGCCGATACCCATAACCAAAAGAGGAATGTTGATGAATGACAAGCAAGTTTATGTTGGTGTATTTTTGCGCAAACAAGATAGAGATATTATGAAGGAAAAAGGATGGAGAAAGTGGTATAGAAGTTATAAGGTGTAGATGAAAAGGTATCTATGGACATTTCTGACGTGATTCCGGGACGGAATCCTTTTAAGGGGGGAAGGATGTAATAACCCTAACTTCAGTAATGCTACAGTGGTCACATGAATAGTAAATTTCGAGGATTTAGAGAAATGGTACGTAGGTACCCTATAATGGAAACAGAAAATGAATAAACATAAACCATATTAATATTATACACTGAAATTAAGTGACTCGAAATGACGATAGATTTCAGAAATTCCTGAATATGGATTTTGAGGATTTTGATTTCGAATAAGCTTCTATTGGATATTGAGGAGCATGGAAATATTATAAGAATGACAAATTGAGGGATTAGTGAATTTAGATTAAACCAAGGGATTATTAAGTTAAGAGAATACCAAAGGAAATTGGATTCGTAAATGATTTCGAAAACCACTGAGATAATGAGGTTTACTCGAAACGAACCACAATTAGATGAGTACGGAAACCAAGCACCCAAGATTAGTAATATAACAAGGATACATACCATATTATTTATCAATGTGATGGGCATTTTACTTAGAAAACTTAGAAAATAAGAGATTAGAAAATCCAAGTGGTATCACTTTCCATTAACTTGTTTTAAGGGGGTAAATTAGTAACTTTGCAAGCTTTTAATCACTAAATATCTTCCAAGGCTTCTAGGACAAGCTAAAGCTAACAAATATTAACAAGATTAAAGAGGGATAAGATCAAAACAAAGAACAAAACTCTCTCCCCCATCCATATTACAATTTTCGGCCAAAACAAGAACAGCCCAGTAAAATGACCATAACTTCTTCGTTTCTCAGCCAAATTTTGCGTTCTATAGCTTTTTAGAAAGCCCATGAGATAACCTACAAGTCGTATTTCACAAGAGTTTTCCAGAAAAGCAAGGTAAAGGGGTCGTTTTTCATGTTCTTTCAGCTGATGAATAGTAATTCCGAATTGTTAACTTTGTTTTCATGGTTTCTTTAGTTGATTCAAGTTAATATAAGGTTGTTTAAGGAGTGCCCAAGGTTTATCAAGGATTTTTAAGGGTTATCAAAGCTTCAAGAAGGTATAATCATGCTTGCGCTTTTATGTTTATGATGGATATAGTTGTGTTTAGTGATTAAGTGGTATAAATGTTATGATTATGATGTTATAAGTGTTTGTAAGTGATTAAAGTTGATTTTGGAAGGAGTATGTGCTTGTAACCATGGTTGGTAAGATGACCACATGGTGTAGGTGATGGTGTATAAGGTGGATGATTGATTTGGAGGAGTTTGATTTTGGAAAGTATGAAATTACAGCAGTTATAATGTCCGATTTTCGTTAGAACGAAAACTGCCCTGTTTTGTGACCCCTGCATTCATACGGTACCTCACTGCCTAGCTTACCAATTGACCATGAAATGATAGAGCTTAGTTCATAGATCGTTTTGATATAAGGTGCGTTAAAATCTGATGAACGGTTTAGGAGAAAAGTCAGTTTTAGTGAAAGACGTTCGATAACCGAGAAAACGTAATTGTATCAACTTTGAGGCTAAAGTTACCATACTTAGACATTTTTATAAGTCACGAAATTTTGGGATAGTGTAGTAGGGTGATCAGAGGACCCTTGACAGTTGACCTTACATTAAAATTCGAAATCAATATTTTCTGAGAATTTTTACAGTTAAGTGTGGTCGTTAGGGAAAATGGTGAAAAACCACTGAAACTTCGTTTGAGCTTATAAATGGTTAAGTTCTTGAACCTTTGGGGTAATAGTGATACGTTAGGCATATATTGAAGTATCAAGGGTAATGTTATACAAGAGTGTAGTGAGTAAGAGATGTGATATTCTAATGACGGTCCTTTTGTGTTTATAGAAACTCCGGAAGAGGGACCAGCCTTACTGTCAGGATACAGGAACCGAGGCAAGATCTTTTCTATCCCTACTTGGAAATTATTTATCTTCAAAGAAACTTGATTTCATGAAATATATATATGAGATGCTATTGTTACTATATTGTTAAGAAATGGTTTTTCTCGATTATTGATGTAAAAAGGGAAGGTATATGAGTATGGTATGAATATGGATATGAGTATGAGTATGAGATGGATATGAATATACATAGAGATGATTATGCATGAAGTGAACATGCCTTATGATTAAGGGAATATGAAAGAATGGTATCAGTTGTTATCCAGGGTTATATGGTTTATAATACTATATTAAAAATATTCTTTTTGGTCTTAGTGGTATTATAAATATTATTTGATTATTAATTACTACTTTTTAAGTAGATGGAATATGTTATGGATATAAAAGCATATTTAAATTCTTGAATATAAAAGAGATGTCTGAATCATAATCAAAGTATTATGTTATGAATATATTTTATAGAAATAATGTGCGAGAATGAAAATGATATGAGTGAATGATAATTGATAATGGAAGTGATATACGGAAATGAAAATGTGAAATGGTGTTGATAAATTGAATGATGATCTTATAAAAAGGGGAATTTACAATAATAAGCGTAAGAGGCCGTGTGGAAGTTGCACAGTCCAGCACTTAATAAGCGTAAGAGGCCGTGTGGAAGTTGCACAGTCCAGCACTTAATAAGCGTAAGAGGCCGTGTGGAAGTTGCACAGTCCAGCACTTAATAAGCGTAAGAGGCCGTGTGGAAGTTGCACAGTCCAGCACTTAATGTTTCATTTCGGCCCAAGAGTTGCCGAAGGAGGATGTAGTGGTAGACCTTCCTCCAGGAGGATGTTAGCAGGTGGCCTTCCTCCAGGGATGATGTTAGCAGGTGGCCTTCATTCCTTCTACCGGTAGTAAAAAGGGACGGATACGGAGGGCGACTGATCATCGAGCCTCACGTATTCGGCAACAGTGCAAACCCCTACAATATGTGAATAAAGAATAAATGATAAAGTCAGATTGGTATACTGGAAAGGGAAAATGATATGAAAGGTGGAATTATTGTTATAGATGAAGAGAAACTGATTTTATATTAATTTATAAAAATTGTTACATAAGAAGGAAATGAGATGATGATAGTATGAGATTTAAGTAAGTATTCATATTATCCTGAAATATTACACTGAAAGATTATATTGATTGTTATATTATTTAAGAAGAGAAACTGATACTGTATTATTCTAGATTTCTTTCTTATAAAAGTAAGTGGATGATGTATTATTAAATAAGAGTTTTAATCTCCCTTGAAGTTTATAATTGGTTACTACTTACATATGTATACATGTATACTTGGTTACATTTTAAATTCCAGTTTACAATATTATCTTGCTGAGCTATTATAGCTCACTCTTGCTACTTATCTATATACAGCTAGGTACACCGATACTCCGTACTACACCCCGCAAGAGGGTACGGGAAAGACGAACTTTTGAGAGAGTGTTGGAAACGCTTTCCGAGGTAGCTAGCGGACGGTTGGGTATTGATAGATTGTGTACATTAAGTGTGTAAGTTGGTGTAATAACTTTTGATTGTTGAAATGCTTCATGTCGAAGTATTATTCAGCAATGTGTTTAAGTATGATTCTGGGTTTGTAATAACTGTTTAACTCTAAACTTTTATTATGGTGAATGTTGTTCTCTGAGCATATGACTGGTGTGTGTGTGTATTACTGTGGGGTCAATTGCATAAGTATTAAATAAAAAAAAAATCCCAAGAGATATTGATTTTGAATGGAAGTTGGTCCGTGATGGCCCAGATTCATGACCCCGGATTTGGGGCTGTCACACCCCCTATATATATATATTATATATATATATATATATATATATATATATATATATATATATATATATATATATATATATATATATATATATATATATTTACTGTAAACGCTACTTTAAGTTTGGTTTTGGGCTAATAACACAACTTTAAGTTTGGTTTTGGGTAATATATTTTTTTTGAAACGTTACTTTAAGTTTGGTTTTGGGTAATTTCTAAAGCCCAAAATGGAAACGTTGAACCCCAAAAGTTAATTGTTGAATCCCTAAATTTAATTAAAATTGTATTTTTTAAATTTAAAAATTTCAATTAAAAAATTGAATCTGGCGGCCTGATTTTTAAATGCTAACGGGTTTAAAAATCAGGATAAGTTAAGGTTTAGGGTTGTAAACAACCCTAAACCCTAAATCCTAAGTTCGCATACGGTTTATTCTTTGTTCCGAATATTTCTAAAACCTAAAATGGAAACATTGAACCCTAAAAGTTAATTATTGAACCCCTAAATTTAATTAAAATTGTATTTTTTAAATTTAAAAATTTTTATTAAAAAATTGAATCCAACGCTTTAGGGTTAAATAGTTCCATTTTAGGTTTAGAAATATTCAATTTTAAAAAGAAATAGATAACACCACTTAAAGTGGTGTTTTGGGTTAAAAACACCACTTTAAGTAGAGTTTTGAACCCAAAACTCTACTTAAAGTAGCGTTTGGCATAAAAAAAAGTGAAACAACATGTAACGTCACTTTAAGCGGTGTTTTATCCTCTTTTTTTGAAAACGCTGAATTAAGTTGTGTTTCCCCTGGCCCAAGTGTAGGTAACGCTACACAAAGTAGCGTATTTTAAAAAAAAAATAATTTAAAACGCTACACGCAACTTTGTTTTGGAGTGATATTTGGGGCCAAGTTTTTGAGCTGTGATATTTGGGGCCATTTGCTTTCTGTTAGTCACAGAGGCATGCCTGTTTACATCTAATAACAAGCCTAATTGTCTGTAATGCTTTGCATTACTTACATGACCTCTTAACTGAGGGAACCTCTATTTGTAGAGTTTCTATTTGTTTTGTACTTGCAATAGGCGTCAAATCCTAGTTGTATAACTGTACTTATATAGTCAAGAATAATGCTTGAAAGAAGTTCCAGGGTTCATGCCTCAAGCAAGAAGATAAAGACTGTCAAATAATCACAGTTGGGATTTGAAGAAATGAAGAATTTGCCTAAGTACCAATTCGAGAAGTACTTTTGTCTATTCGAGAAGTCTATCATTCGAGAAGTCAGAGATTCGATATCGAAGAAGACACTGTTCGATATCTCTGAATGAACTATTCGATATCTCATTCGATATCTTAGAGATTCGACATGTCTAAATGCTCTATTCGAGAACTCAAGAAGTCAACAAGTCAAAGTGGTATTCGAGTTCTCAAAGGGTCAACAAGTCAAAGTTCCATTCGATATCTCAAGGACTCTGAATGAACAATTCGATATCTCAGGGATTCGACAAGTCAAATGTTCTATTCGATAACTCAAGGAACCCTGGAGAAAAGTACTATTTGAGAAGTGATTCGATATGTAAATCATACAGTATTCGAGAACTCAGAGTTATCTAATCCTAGTTCTCAAATCAATCACTTAGCCACTTCTCGAATACATTCTTGGAGACAAAATACTGAAGAAATTGTATAAGTCTGAAACCTACAACAAGCCAATGCACTTTATGGA
Source organism: Kitagawia praeruptora (assembly GCA_037693485.1). NCBI lineage: Eukaryota > Viridiplantae > Streptophyta > Magnoliopsida > Apiales > Apiaceae > Kitagawia > Kitagawia praeruptora. The sequence continues at coordinate 101,344,722 of CM075345.1, forward strand.
CCACAATCTGTAACGTGCCCTGGAAAGCCTACAAGGAAGCTTGGAGAGATATAGAAGAGACAAAGAGCTAAAGAAGTGGATCTGAACAGAACTTTGCAAAGTCAAATCTGTAGCCGTTTGGACACTTACTCAAAAAGGATAGACATACCAGAAAGTAATTTGTTTTAGCTACCTTATTTATAGTAAGTAGGTTGTATTCATGTTCTATAAGGATACAGCCTCACTTCGTAAGTAATCATGTTTTTGAAAGGAGAAGTTTTTCATACACACTTAAGACATATCTCTCTGAGAAAAACGAAGCTGAGAATACTATCATTTGTATTCATAGATTGTAGTAGGGGTGCCCGCGGGTCGGGTTGGCCGGGTTTTTGTCGATTTAATCACCCAACCCATCTAATTCGGTTTTGAAAAAATTAACCCATTAATATAAATATAAATTTATAACCCAACCCTAAAATAATATATCGGGTTGGTTCGGAACGGGTTGGGTTAATCGGGTTAAGTTTTTATTCAAATATTTAAAAATGAAAATCGGATAATCAGTTCATCATCTCCAACTTAAAACAAAGTCTCAGCGGTTGAACATTTAACCACTAAAATTATTACAAAAACCAAATCAAATGCAAACCAAAGTTCTGAAAATTAAAATTCTAGTTCTCAATAGTGATAACACACCAGAAGAAAAAAAAATTAAACAAAAGTCCAAAGTGTCTGAACTGAGGTGTAAACTGAATCACTCTTCAACATTAATGACCTTTTCACTTGGCGTGACACCCTTAGCTTTGTTCTCTTTTTCTACAAATCAAGAAAAAAATAGTTATAGGAATGTTGAAAGTAAATCAGAATAGAATGAAGCTACTGCTAGTCTGCTACTACATTAATTTCTTTAGATAATACCTTCTTCAAGAAATTCAAATGCTTGAACTTCATCTAAATACTCCTTTAATTTAATTCCACCATGACCCTCTTTCAACCAACTTTGAGTGCAAATCAAAGCTTCACCATTTTTGGACTCAAAGAACTCCTAAACGAGTCCAAGATATGACCGCTAGTGCTAAAAGCGGATTCAGAAGCAACTGTAGACACGGGAATAGCAAGAACATCTTTAGCTATCAAAGACAGAATTTTGTACTTACTCGAATTTTCTTTCCACCACTGTAAAATATTGAATGATGAAGTCATTGGGCTGAGAGGTTCTTCAGCCAAATATCTTTCGATTTCATTCTTTTTCTCAGTTCCAAACATATGTTGCTGCTGCAAATAGTTTTCTAATAGCCTCCTTCTTTGTGTTTGATTTTCTGTGCTAGTACTCTTTGGTGGTGAACCACTCCTGATAAGCTATTAAAACAAAAAAAAACAAATAAAAAGAGGTTATAAGCAGCAAGTAATATAAAATAACAAAACAAATATAAGCTTTTAAGATAATTTTGATAACATTAGCCTGGCCTGCTTGAGAAACTTAAACTTAAAAAAAAGATGCTTTCTTCTTAAGTTTTTTAGATCATAAATAAAGTACTTAAAGTACAGTTTACAGAACTATTTAAAATCTTAAACATAGAAATCAGTATACTAACCTTGCTGCTATTATCGTCACCTTCAACATTGTAAGTAGCATATAAGCGTTGAAGAATTGTTTCCACTTTGACAATAATCTTAGAAACAGTTTCCGCATCATAAACATTGTCAAAACAGTACTTCAAATATGCCATCTTGTACCTTGGATCGAGCAGAACAGCAAGGAATAGTAATGGATTAAGATTCTCTGCATTACCCCAGTATTTTTCATATTTTCCCTTCATGCTCATTGCCATAGTAGATAACAGAGGATCAGTACTAGCAGCCAAATCGCTCAATTGAGTATGAATCTCACATATCTCATGATAGAAGTTGTTGGAGGTTACATGTAAGGTGCCACTGAATTTTAAAGTAACTTCATAGAAGGTAGATAAGAACTTGACAAAAACAGCAGCGCACTCCCAATTAGTTGAGGTAGGAGGTCCAATCCTCTTCTTTCCATTTTCTTTTTCCATGAAAAATTTCAGAAATTTGTCATCCTCTTCCTCATATCTTACGAAAGCTTTTTCAAATTTTAGAGCCACATCTAGCATCATATATGTGGAGTTCCATCTCGTAGACACGTCTAATACCAACCACCCCTTGTAATCAATTCTTTCCTGTTCAGCACATTGTTTAAATTTGGCCAACCTAGCAGGAGAGGATCGAATATATCTCACACAATTGCGAATAGCTGCTATTGAATCATGCAAGTCTTTCAAACCCTCATTGACTATTAGGTTTACTATATGAGCACCGCACCTGATATGCATAAACTCACCATCAAGAACCGAACCTTTCCATGCATTAACCCTTCTCTTTACATAACCAACAGCAACTTCATTGGCTGATGCATTATCAAGTGTTACTGTAAAAACTCGTTCTATTCCCCAACCTAGCAAACAAGCCTCGATCACCTTGCCAATTGTATCACCTTTATGATTCGAAATTTGGCAAAAATTTATTATTCTTTTCTGCAGATTCCAATCATAATCAACATAATGTGCAGTGATACACATGTATGACATTTGTGTAGAAGACGTCCAACAGTCAGTTGTCAAACATATTCTTTGACCATCTTTGGTTAACTGTTTCATCAATTTCACTCTCTCATTACAAAACAGATGGTGAATATCTCTGGTGATAGTATTTCTGCTAGGAACAGAAAACCTGGGCTGCAACTCTTGAAGAAGTTCTTTAAACCCCTCACCCTCCACAACATTGAAAGCTTGCTCATCCTTAACCACAAATTTGGCCAGTGCATTGCGGCATCTCACTTTGTTAAATGTCACGTCTAATAAACTTCCAGCACCATCATTGCCACTTTGAAAGCTGAGCAGTTTCTGTTTTTTATCAGCCACTCGATGTGGATTCTTCTTGCATTTATCCAAATGTGCCCACAAGCTACTTGTTCCAACTCTCCGACTATGACAAGCATAATCTGCAACACAATAATTACAAGTACACCTAGGATCATTCGAATCTCCACCTGATATTTTAGTAAAGTGATCCCAAATACTAGAAGTTCTGGTAGGCTTTTTCTTATTCGTTAGCGGTCCATCATTGTCTTCTTTTTTTGGTGATTTAAGCTCAGTGGGAGTGTTTAGTGTAGGATCTGGAGTAATGTTTGGGGTAGGATTTGGAGTGGTGTTTGGGACATTGTTCATTTCAGTGTTGAAAGTTGGATGATTTTCCATCACTTTTATCCTGTACAAAAGATACAGACACCAACACCTTAATGAAAAAAAGATAACATACAAGGCTGATAATTATATTAGAAGACTGTAAATGAACAAAAAAAACCCCTACCCTGCGTTACTGAGTTACATTGCAGATGCACAAATAAAAGGTGTGCGTGTGATCAACTACAGCAGCGTAGTACTGAACAAACAAATAATAATGGATAGGGGCATCAAATTCTAAAACTGTTATATCTAATTCTAACCTATGTTAAAAGTTAAAATTATCAGTCACATCAGAAGATACTACAATAGGTTGTGGTCTTACTGGTGACTTGTATATAACATGAGAGTAAGATACTGTTGTGGTTGAAGTTGATGCACTTGTTGACCAATAATAGACTTACTTAACAGGAAAATTATCACTCCATCCAGACAGACAAAATAAACTTAATGGCATGTTACAAAATACATATACTTTGTGATTACTTACCAGTTACCTCTAGCTCTAACAAATAACTGTACTAACTTGAGAAATCAACGAAGCTTAAATCGATTCAAAGTTCAACATGCCATATAAATATTGATTGTAATAAAATTTACAAGGAAATGATTAGAGAGTACAGAAGTAGCATTCATACTTACAAGGTACGCAAGGGAATGACTTTGGGTAAATGTACACTGGTCAGTGGTCATTGATCAATCATCATATACAATTATCATACAATATGAAGTATATTTAACCACATATTTACAGTCTATAAAAGCCTATTTCGAAAACTATTGAACTACTGAACTTAGTCAATTAACATCCTACATTCCCACATAAATAACACTGATTAAACAAAAAAAATGACAAGAACATATTGATATCTAATACACTAACAAGTAAACTCTGAGAAAATACATGTAAATAAAAGAAATTGAAGCTTTTGAAGTATACACACACACACACTACACACAAATATATATATATATATATATATATATATATATATATGAACAGATTAAATTAAGAAAATACCTTATGATTTGTGAAAATTGATCAAACGTCAGAACAGAGAAGATGGAGGCAGATGGCAGAGTGCAATGAACGGTAAGCTGCTCTGAAAGAATATTAGGCATTTGGGCTATTATATATACAAGAACAAGAGTAATTTAGGTTACTAATCAATCCCACAAAATCATATTAGTATCAAATTCTTTCTGGAAGTATGGCGTATCTAACGCAAGTGAATCAATCAAGAATGAAGTAAATCAATCAAGTGTAACTAATTGATAATCTGATATAGATGTTGCCTTATGAATATCTCGGGTTGGGTTGGGTTGGCCAAAATTTATCAAAACCCATACCCAACCCAATCTAATCGGCTTGGACAAATATTGACCCAATTACATTTCGGTTTAGAAAGTAACGGTTAGATCGGCCCAAATAGGGGGTGGGTTGGGTCGGTTTAATCGGGTTTTTGAATCCATGGGCACCCCTAGATTATAGCAACCTTTATCTAATAATATATTAGATTAAATTGATATTGTGTCTTGTGTTATCTTTATCCGCACCTATACATTTGCACACACAAACACTTATTTGCTACACAGATTCAAGAACCAAGAAAAGTTCAAGAATCCATTCACCCCCCATCTATATTCTTTTACTGTATTCAATACTCAATAAGTGGTATCAGAGCGGGCTGTTTATTCAAAAACAGAAAAAAGATCATGAGTTCGAATACACCAAAGACTATATGAACGGTGAAAGTCCCTAAGTTTGACAAAGAGAATTACAACCTCTGGAAGATAAAAATGATGTTGTTCATCAAAGCCTCTCATCCTTTATATCATGAGATTCTCAAGAATGGTCCCTTTGTTCCATAACAAGAGATACCTGAGAAGACTGTTGGAACCATAACTGTTCCAAGATCTTATGTGGCCAAGGAACCATCTAAATGGACAGAATCAGAAAAGGAGATGGTGGCTCTTGACAGTCACCTCATGTTGCTAATCATTGATTCCATGGACATGTCAATGTTTGCAAACATTGCATCATGCACATCTGCCAAAGAAATGTGGGATCACATTGAGGTGTTATGTGAAGGAACGGATGAGGTCAAGGAAAACAAGAAATAGATACTGGTCACATAGTATGAAGCTTTCATGGCACAATCCAAGGAAAGCATCACTAAGATGTTTGAGAGATTTCACAAGCTAGTTATCAGTTGCAGATGAATGGCAAGGTTTACAGCACAAAGTAGTTGAACATGAAGTTTCTGCTATCTTCACCAAATCATCTAGAGCAAGGGGTCATTTCTCTAAGGGAAAGAGATTTGAACAAAGTTACATATGACGTGCTCTATGGGGTTTTAAAAACTCATGAGCTTGAGTTGCTTCAGAAAAGGGCTATCCAAGCCAACCAAGGCAGAATGATAAACACATCATCTTCCTTGATTGTCAACAAATCTATTCAAGACCTAGAAGCATCTACAAGCCAACTGAGGACAGAGGAGATAGTAGATGATGAAGAAACTGAAGCTGGGGTTAGTGAACCTGTTGAGGAGAATGAGGAATAAGAGTTTTACACTCTTGAAGAACTAGATGGGATGGAAAACACTTCATATGCTTTCATGGCCAGAAAATTTCCAAACATCAGATTCAAGAGGAATCAACCCTTCAAACCTAAAACCCAAAACCATTCATTCAACAAGAGCAAGGCACCTGTGAAACCAAACAAGAATAAGTTCAAAACCAGCCATGTGGATAGGTCATCTGTAAGGTGTTATAGATGCAATGACCTAGGGCATTTTGCCAATGAATGCAAGAAGCCTAAAAAGAAGGATAGAGAGTATCTTGAGCTCGAAGCTAAGTATGAGGCCCTTCTGAAAAAGCAGACACAAGGTAAGGCGTACATAGCTGAAGGGAAGTGCTGGGATGATTCTGACAGTGATGGAGAAGAGCAGGAATTTTGTAACTATGCCTTGATGGCCAATTCCAAGGATGACACATCTTCATCAGACTCTCAGGTACCATCTCTCACTACCATAGACATGTCTGTTTCTGAGTATAAATGCATGATTGAACAACTATCTGTTGAGATGTTTAATATTCATACTAGTATGACTGTTGCTAATGAAGAAATTGCTAAATTATCTAGTAGAAATGAAATATTAACCAAAAAGAATGAAGAACTTGAGCTAACTGCTATGCAAGTATAAAACCTTAAGAAAGAAGTTGAATATCTGCAGAATAAGGTTCTATGTGCTAGTCAAGTTGAAAAGGCCCTTAGGGACGAACTAGCTGAAAATGAATTCAAACTAAAAACTTTTAAGAAATCATCTGGTCTAGTACAATCCTACTGTGAGAAGATTCAAGCTAAACCCAAGGCTGTAATTGGACTTGACTATGACACTCTTAAACAGAGGAAAGGCTATGCTGTCATTGAAGATGACATTGTTGTTCAGATGGAAGTGCCTCAAATTTTGAAAAAGGCTCAGACTCCAAATTTTAAAGAATTAACATTTGAAATTGATTAGGATGCCTTACTCATCAAGCAAATGTTGAATGATGAGGATGAGGCACAATCTAATGAACAACAAGCATCCTCTAAGAGTGAGAGTGTCAAGTCAAAAGCCAAGGAGCCAGTAGGTGATAGGTCAAGACCTAAGAAGTTTGTTAAGTTTGTTTCAGTTGGGAATAGTAAATCTGAGAAGAAAGTGACTAAGAAGAAATAGAACAGAAATGGAAAGTTAGGGATTAACAAAGATAATAACTATGCTTATATGCCTAATGCCCCTAGGAAAACTTGTCAGAATTGTTTCAGTACCAATCATTTAACTCATGCATGCAAGAAACCTGTTGGTAGTGTGCTCAAACCTTTCTATGATTGTTCTGTGCCTCTAAGACATAGAGATGCTCCATTCTGTGATAAATTTGACTGTATGCCATGCAACATGAATGTTATGACTAGTTGTTTTAATTTGAGAAGGTAATTCATTGATGGTTGTATCAGTCACAATTCTCACACACACTACACAAGGTCAAAGTCTTCGAGTCCTCCTAAAGCTAGGAAGGTACCTCTGTCACCTAAGTCTGAAACCTCAGGTTCTAAGACTTCTAACAGTGACAAGAAGACTAACACCAAGAAAGTTGATAAGCATGTTGTTTATGATAAAACTATTTCTAAGTCACATGGACCCAAACTTGTTTGGGTACCAAAGGAGAAGTAATACCTTTGTGTTTGCAGGGCAAAGAAAGTGAAAATAAAGTCATGTGGATTTTGGATAGTGGATGCTCAAATCATATGACTGGTGATATGGCCCTGCTATCATAGTATGAGGAGAAGGCTGGTCCAATGGTTGCTTTTAGAGATGATAGCATGAGTGACACATTGGGATATGGCAAGTTGAAAGTTGGAAATGTCATCATTGAAGATGTAGCACTGGTCAAGGGACTCAAGCATAATCTGCTAAGTGTTGGTCAGTTTACTGATAGGGGATTCAAGGTGGATTTTGACAAAGATGAATGTTTGATCACCCACAAGAAGACTGGTGATTTTGCTCTATCTGGAGTAAGGAAATGAAGCCTGTTTGTAGCCAATATGGACTCTGCAAACAAGGACAAAATTTGTTGCTTCTACTCAAAAGCATCAAATGAAGATTGTTGGCTGTGGCACAAGAAATTAGCACACCTGAACTTCAAAGCCATTAATTCTCTAGTCAAAAGAGAGTTAGTGAAAGGCATGCCCACACTTTAATTCTGTCAAGAAGGAGTGTGTGAGGCTTGTCAAAGAGGAAAAATGAAAAGATCTAGCCACAAGTCAAAGACAGTGACATCAATAACCAAGCCCCTACAACTCATTCATATGGACTTATTTGGGCCTATCAATATTATGTCATTAGGAAGAAAGAAGTATGCCTTAGTGATGGTTGATGACTTTATAAGGTATACATGGGTGGAATTTCTGGCATCAAAAGATGAGGCTCCACAAGTAATCATTGAACACATAAAGAGAGTTGACAAGGAAGTAATGGCCAACAATGCAAGTGTGATTGCATTAAGAAGTGATAATGGAACAGAGTTCAGAAATGCCACACTTGAAGCATTTCTGCAAAGAGAATTGAATTTCTCAGCAATTATCTGCTAGAACAATGTTGCTTGATGCAAAGATGCCTACATGTTTTTGGGCTGAGGTTGTGAGCACTGCATGCGATATCCAGAACAGAACCCTCATCAACAAAAACACTGGAAAGACACCTTACAATTTGATGACTGGAAAGAAGCCTAGTCTAAAGTATGTTCATACTTTTGGAAGCAAATGCTTTGTATTGAAGGATAATTCAGAATATGTTGGAAAATTCGATGCAAAGGCATTTGAAGGAATTTTTCTTGGCTACTCTATGGAAAGAATTGCATAAAAAGTTTATGTCATCAGTCAAAAGAAAATTATGGAAAGCACAGCTGTGACATTTGATGATAGCAAACTACCTGGATTAGAAGAAGCCAATGATGAAGATAAAGATCCATTAAAGTTTGATAATCTAGATGATTCTGATGAAGAGATTGAAACTGGAGTTAAAACTTAAGTTCAACAAACTCAAGTGAATGATGATACAAGAGAAGAATTTGTGCCAATCAATAGTGGAGAAACAAGCATCCAAGACACACCTGTGAATAGTGGCAACATCAAAGGGGGAGGAAATGAGAATGATCAGGACTTGGATGATGAAGCAACATCAAGAATGAGAAATCAGACTGAGCATTCAAGGAAATGGGATAGATCACACACTGCAGAGCAAATTATTGGAGATCCTAATGTAGGAGTAAGGACTAGGAGAGCAACTCAGAATGAGTGCCTCTATGGTTGTTTTCTATCTCAGGTTGAGCCTAAGAAACTTGATGATGCACTGTTGGATCAAGATTGGATTATTGCCATGCAAGAGGAGCTGAATCAATTTGAAAGAAACAAAGTATGGGAACTTGTGCCTGCACCAAAGAATAGAACCATTGTTGGAACAAAATGGGTTCTGAAGAATAAGATGGATGAAGATAGTGTAATAGTAAGAAACAAAGCAAGGTTGGTTGCAAAAGGATACTCTCAACAGGAAGGCATTGATTATGATGAGACATTTGCCCCTGTTGCTAGATTGGAAGCCATCAGAATATTCTTGGCATTTGCTGCTCATTCAAACTTTAAAGTTTATCAAATGGATGTCAAGAGTGCATTTCTGAATGGAGAGTTGGAAGAAGAAGTTTATGTGCAACAATCACTTGGCTTTGAGGATCCACACTTCCCAGAATTTGTCTACAGATTGCTTAAGGCATTGTATGGACTTAAGCAGGCTCCAAGGGCATGGTATGATACTCTATCACAATTTCTCCTTGAAAATCAATTCACTAGAGGCACATTGGACAAAACACTGTTTTACAAGAAGCATGGTGATGATATTATCCTAGTTCAGATCTATGTGGATGATATCATATTTGGGTCTACAAATGAGAAGCTGTGTGAAAAATTCTCTAAACTCATGCAGAGCAGATATGAGATGAGTATGATGGGAGAGTTGACATTCTTTCTTGGGTTACAAGTCAGTCAAAGGAAGGATGGTATCTTTATCAGTCAAACCAAGTACATCAAGGATTTATTGAAGAAGTTTGACTTAGAAGACTGCTCACCTGCAAAGACACCCATGGCCACTGCAACTAAATTAGATGAAGATGCCAAAGGCAAGAAAGTAGATATCTCAGTCTACAGAGGCATGGTTGGTTCTCTACTCTACCTCACTGCAAGTAGGCCAGACATCATGTTTGCTACATGTTTGTGTGCAAGGTTTCAATCAAATCCAAAAGAATCACACTTGATTGCTATAAAAAGGATCTTTAGATATCTGAAGGGCACTCAAAACTTGGGTTTATGGTATCCTAAGGACACAGGGTTCAATCTGGTTGGTTATTCTGATGCTGATTATGCTGGATGCAGAGTGGATAGGAAAAGCACCTCAGGTAGCTGCCAGTTTCTTGGACAAAGGTTAATCTCTTAGTATAGCAAGAAACAACAATCTGTGTCAACTTCTATAGCTGAGGCTGAATACATAGCTGCTGGAAGTTGTTGTGCTCAAGTGCTTTGGATTAGAAATCAACTTAGAGATTATGGACTTATGTTGGAAAGAATTCCAATCATGTGTGACAATACAAGTGCAATCTCTATAGTTGCCAATCCTGTCAATCATTCTAGAACAAATCACATTGACATCAGATATCATTTCATTAGAGAATATGCAACTAATGGTACTATTGAGTTGCATTATGTCTCTACAGATAAACAACTAGCTGACATATTCACTAAGCCATTAGATGAAGCCACCTTCACAAGGTTGGTTAGTGAGATTGGAATGCTGAATTCTTCAGATTCTGGCTAAGTGAATATATCATCTAGATTGTTGCAGCAGTAAACACTTACTTTATCTAAATTCTCAATATTTTTGGAGTAAGTGTTGGTTGTAATATGATTTATAAATATTTCAAATCTGTTGCATATGTTGAAAAATCATATTTTGTCAACTTGAAATTTCTATAAAATTTTGAGAAAATCACTGTTTAATTTGCTAGAATATTCTTCATTGAATATGATTGGTAAATTCTTAAAAGATAGTGAAAATAATTTTTGTGAGTGATGAGTATATTTCGATAAGTCAGACTTCTCGAATGGTTCACTATTCGACATCTCTAATAAGTCCCATTAGAGCACTCTCGAGTTCTCGAATAGAGTGTTTTAGAAATATCGAATAGAGGTATTCTTGACTTCTCGAATATGGTAATTGAGTTCTCGAATACTATATTTGAGTTCTCGAATCATTTGAAAAGGCTGAATTCTCGCTGAATCTCAACCGATTTTGGATTTTTGTCTGAAATTTTAATTCACTCATAAAAACACATTTTATTTAATTTAGAATTATTTCTAAGTTGGATAACTGCCAGCTATGAATTACCATCTGCTTGAGATGTCGAATAAGCCTGTCTTGACTTATCGAATAGTTATTTTCTATTTCTCGAATGCCTGACTTGTCGATACAAAACATATATCTAATCGATAATTCAAGTACTTCATACTTATACAATTCTACATCTATTCGGTTCATTTCATTCGATTTCTCAAGCATCTAAACTCCCAAAACCTCTGAAAACTCTAACTGCAAAAACTTAATTTCTTCTTCAATCTTCATTCTCTTTCTCTCTCTATACAAATGGCAAACACTCAACTCACCATACCCACTCAGACCAATTTCATTGCTATAACAAATGATGTGGAAGCACCAAATGCGAACTTCAAGTGCTTTGTTCACTGGATGTCTGAATTATATATCAAGAATGCTCTATCAGCCAACCCAACTCTGTATCTAGACCTACTAGAACAGTTTTGGAGGACTGCCACCGTGGAAGTCATTGATCTTGAGAATGCTATAACCTTATATGTAGTCTACTGCAAAATTCAAGGAAAGGATATCACTATCACTACATCTGACATGAATAAGGCATTGGATTTACAACAAGAGGAGGATGACATACTGGCCACAAATGCACAGTTAAAAGAATTCTTTGAATTTATCAACTACTCAGATGCAATCAATCTTGGAAAGTTGAACAGAAAGAATCTAAGGAAAGAGTGGAGCTATGTATTTGCCACTCTCCTTCAAGTCTTCACTGCCAAGAAGTCTAGTTTTGACCAAATCAGTGCACCTGCGCAGCAAATTAGTTATGCTTTGGCCTATGGGAGAAAGATTGATGTTGGACAGATCATTCTACAAGAACTATATGGGAGACTTGGTAAGAACACAGCCAAGAGAGGTACTGAAATTTTCTTTCCTCGTTTTATTCAATCTGTACTCAATTTTGTAGATAATAAATTGATTGAATTGTCTGGATTAGATAAGACTAGAATAGGCTACCCTAGATCCATGACCAAACTCATTTTTGGTAACTTGGAGACTAGGAATGATGTGGATGTAAGACTCAAAATAACTCCCCATATGGAGAGTCTATTTAGGACTTACCCCCACAACATGCCAATATTTGATTCAAAATCTCAGTTAGCACAACCCAAGCAAGTAGAACACAATGCTAACCCAGGGCTTGCTAACCAACCCTCTCAACCAAACACTCTACCAAACATTGAGCCAACTGCATCATCCTCTTAAAAGGGTGATGTTAGTAAAAAGAAGAGAAAGGAGATAGCTTCTGCACCAGTAACCATATTATCTGAAGCAACATTGGCTGTAGAATTAGAAAGTGAGGAACCTGAGTCACCCCTTGTCAGGCCAAAGAAGAAGAAAACTAAAACCACCTCTTCAGTCACACAAATGACTGAAGTTGTAAAATCAGGGGCAAACAGTTCACTAGATGTATCCTCTCAACAGGGTGCATCTATAGAATCAAGCATCCTCCCCAATGCACCTACTTGTACAGAGTTAGCACCTGGGAGTGATAAGGCTGGCACCACACTGAGTGGAGAGCACATCACATTTGAAACTCCCTCTATTTCTCAGGGGGAGTTGCCAAAATCTATTCCACAAGACACTTCTCTTCCAGAATCTAGAACTGAAATTTCTTTGCAGCCTGCAACTCAAGCAATTGAGGAGCAAGGACTTGATCATCAAGAATTCTTCTCTCTTGATGAGCTGACAACTTCAAGTGACATGGTGCTTGACACTGTGCTCACCACCCAGAAACCACATTCAGATGGTGAGGGAATGCTAGCTGGGGCATATCCTGATGACACCATCACAAACACAGAGGATTCATTAGTTTTTACTAGAGACTCTGTGCCTGTGTCAACTACTATTGTAACCATCCCACTCCTGTGGAGACAACAGTAGTAGAGTCATTCCATCCGGTTGCAGAAGTTGCATCTATAAATGAGGAGTCTAGCTTGCCTAGCTCTAGCACTAACTTGGCTCAGGCCACCCTGTCAGAATGGCTGAGGCTTGTGCAACATGACAGTGTCTCAGGATCATCAACTGTTCCACCACTATTGACGGATGAAACACTTTATTGCTTAAATATGGAACAGCTTGATGAGATCTCTAAAATAGCTCAACATCTCCTCATAGCAAATCTACCAAATGCCAACTATGAAGCTATTTTGCTCTATCACAAAGAAGATGTTGAACATCAACAAGAGAAAATAGCATATGAGGCTAAGAGAGATGGAAATATAGATGTATGGATGAGCACCACCAAAGAATGCACCTTGGCTGAGGCTCTACAGTACTTGAGAGAAGAATATATAACTACTCTTGGCTCAAATGCTCGAACTCTCTCACATACTGATGTCTATGAAGCCATGAATGAATCATACAAGGGAAGTCTAAAAGCCATTCACTATCTTGGAAAAGGGATAAAAACTGAAATTACCAATATCTGCAGAGATACAACCAAGGAAGTAAGTGAGCTCAAGAGTAAATTCACAACTGAATTCCCTCCCCTAGCATCCACACTCAGAGAGATAAGGGAATGTAAGAAGACTTGCACCTGTGTGGACCATGAGCTACCTTCCTTGAAAGACAGCCTCACAAAGCTCACAAGTGAAATGGCCACCCTATCCTCTCAGACTCAAGATGCCAATGCCCTTCTCAAGGTTATGTGGCAGAATCAATATGGTGACAAAGTCATCTCTGAGGTACCTGTGCACAACATGAGCAAGTATGAAGTGGAAAGGCTCCAGAAACAATCACTCTCCTCTTTCATAGCTGAACATCTCAAGCAATCAATGGAGAAATTGGAAAAGAAAGTGTTTGATAAAAAAGTCTTCAATGCTGAGCTGAAAGAATCGGTCAATCTTCTGAATGAAAAGTTGAACACTCAAGCTACTGCTCATGCTGATGTTCTTCTCAATCAATAACAGATGCTTTCTGAAATAATGAAGCACATGGGTCTCCCTCTACCTGAAGACTCTTCAAACCCAAAGGTAATTCCTACAGCCTCTGTGCCTGACAACAAGCCTAAGGGGGGAGAAGAGGACATCAAGGCATTCAAATCCAAAGGGGGAGAAACCTCAAGCCAAAGGCATAAAGCTAAATGAGGGTGGTCACCAAAGGGCTTCTAAATCCATAACTCATGTGCCAGGAAAAGGGAAAGCTAAAGTGGATGAGCCTCCTACCTTTCTGCCAGTTGTTACTCTACCAACTGTGCACATCACTACACCAAGTGGCCAAAAGCAAACTGTCACTACTACAGTGGTGGCATGTTCCATGCCAAGTGATCTAGTGCAAGCCTCTAGACATGAAGATGACCCATTGGAAGCTAGTGTGATTACGAGGCCAAGCTGATAGAAGTAGCAAATTCAGAGACTTATCATGATGCTGCATTCTTGAAGTTTTTGCAAGTCTCAAAGGCAAAGGTAGGAGGAGATACTTTGCTGTACAGAAGAAGCCTCAAAGACCAAATTAAATATCTAACAGTTATTCCAAGAAAGCTAAATCAAATCTTTCTCAAGGAAATCATGATGGTGACCAATGGCAAGATATGACACCTATCTATTGACACCTTGAAAGCCCTTAAATTCACTGAGATTGATGCCATCTTGGAACTAATTGAGCAGAAAGGGGAGAACAACAAGAGTCTATACACTGAACTGAGAAATGGTCAACAAGCTAGGCTTCCAGAAGTATGCATCAAACCCAGAACCATCTTCTATCAGTCTGGTACAAAAATTCAAGATGTTAATCAGTTGGTTATCCCCAGTGATCTCACCCCTCGAAACTACAGACTCATCATTGCTGTTACTGATCAACTACAAAAGAAGGGTGGAGTCAGAACTGCTGAAGAGTTGGAAGCACTACACATCCTAAGAACATTTATTGCTACTGGTACAATTCCAGAAATGGCTCAGCCTAGGAGGAATAAGGATGATAAAGATGATGAGAAGAGTGATGGGAGGAGAAGTCATCACATGAGTGATAAGGGTGATAGATATGAGAAGAAGAAGAAAGATAACAAAGATAAGAAAGATGGTGATGACCAGGGCAAAGTCTATGAGAGGAAGATTGGATAACAGCAAGCTTTAGGCATTGCTTGCAGTAATCTCACCACAACACAAGACTCTAAGTCTAGGGTGAATACTGTTAGTAGTGACCTAGCAAAATCTACATCTATGGCTTTTGCAACTGTTTTGCCACCTCAAGATGAGAAGAAGATTCAAGTCAAGAAACCATCTGTGTGTTTCAAAAAGCAAACTGCTAATGGAATACTACAATGGTCTACAAACAAAGGTCACATGCTACTGCCAGGCAACCATGTAAAAAGGATCAAATTCAAACAAGCTGCAAGGAAACCAAAGCTATCCAAATCAAGGACTCTGACAATCTATCCAGGCTTAAAACTCCAACCATTAGATGAAGACTTTGATGAAGATCAATTGCAATATCTAAGAGCTCAAAGAATCTACTATGCTGTCATTATGAATAACTGCCTTGAGATTAAATATACTGATGGAAGAGAGAAGAAATTCAAACAAGGATAGTGTCAAAATTGGGGCAAGCTATATGAAATAGAAAGAATCATTGCATTACTGGATTCTTAAGACAAAGTGGAGAAAGTATGGAAGCTGGAGTTGATCGATTTTGTAAAGATGAAGAGAGACTATGCTGAGAAGATAAGAAAGGGGTGCTTTGAGAAATGGCTAGAAAGGGAGAAGGAGATTGATAGGCTGGAAGTTGAAGCAGAAAAGCTAAGGGCAAAAGGATTGTGTAGAGTTCAATTCAATCCCTATGTGGTGAAATATAGGAGGAGAAATGGAGATAATGTCAATATAAGAATGAACCTACTCAGTCACTATCCTGCCAATATTCTGAAACCATTACTTGAAGATTTCAAAGACTCTATCATGCATGAAGAATTGGATGCTTTGGTAGAGATCATAAAGGCCATGGATGAGAATGCAAGAAAGGAGAAAGAAAGAAAACAGAAAGCATATGATGATCCACTAGCCAAAGCAATGGAGATGGAATCAAATGAGAATGGCTAGCATTTCATCATACTGTAAGATTATTCATCTTGTTTAGGCTTGTTATCAGACATGAAATTGTGACTAAGGGTCTCACTCACAATTTGGGGGAGATTGTTAGTCACAGAGGCATGCCTGTTTACATCTAATAACAAGCCTAATTGTCTGTAATGCTTTGCATTACTTACATGACCTCTTAACTGAGAGAACCTCTAGTTGTAGAGTTTCTATTTGTTTTGTACTTGCAATAGGCGTCAAATCCTAGTTGTATAACTGTACTTATATAGTCAAGAATAATGCTTGAAAGAAGTTCCAAGGTTCATGCCTCAAGCAAGAAGATAAAGACTGTCAAATAATCACAGTTGGGATTTGAAGAAATGAAGAATTTACCTAAGTACCAATTCGAGAAGTCTAGCGTTCGAGAAGTCAGAGATTCGATATCTAAGAAGACACTGTTCGATATCTCTGAATGAACTATTTGATATCTCATTCGATATCTCAGAGATTCGACATGTCTAAATGCTCTATTCGAGAACACAAGAAGTCAACAAGTCAAAGTGGTATTCGAGTTCTCAAAGGGTCAACAAGTCAAAGTTCCATTCGATATCTCAAGGACTCTGAATGAACTATTCGATATCTGAGGGATTCGACAAGTTAAGTGTTCTATTCGACAACTCAAGGAACCCTGGAGAAAAGTACTATTCGAGAAGTGATTCGATATGTAAATCATACAGTATTCGAGAACTCAGAGTTATCTAATCCTAGTTCTCGAATCAATCACTTAGCCACTTCTCGAATACATTCTTGGAGACAAAATACTGAAGAAATTGTACAAGTCTGAAACCTGGAACAAGCCAATGCACTTTATGGACCACAATCTGTAACGTGCCCTGGAAAGCCTACAAGGAAGCTTGGAGAGATATAGAAGAGACAAAGAGCTAAAGAAGTGGATCTGAACAGAACTTTGCAAAGTCAAATCTGTAGCCATTTGGACACTTCCTCAAAAAGGATAGACAGACCAGAAAGTAATTTGTTTTATCTACCTTATTTGTAGTAAGTAGGTTGTATTCATGTTCTATAAGGATACAGCCTCACTTCCTAAGTAATCATGTTTTTTAGAGGAGAAGTTTTTCATACACACTTAAGACATATCTCTCTGAGAAAAACGAAGCTGAGAATACTATCATTTGTATTCACAGATTGTAGCAACCTTTATCTAATAATATATTAGATTAAAGTGATATTGTGTCTTGTGTTATCTTTATTGTTAATAGTATTTTTATGTGTTCGTTCGCAGGGAAGGACTGAATGTAATATCAAGTTCAAGTATCTTATCTCTCACAATTTAGAAGTGTAGAAGAATGTTTGGTTTGTTTATTATAAACTAAATTAAACTATTTATCAATCGAGAATAAAATATATGAGGAAAACAATCCAAGAACTAGGGTTCTTCACTTGGTTTCAATGCACATTCAATATCTATGTGACATCTACATTCTTACTCTACTGAAAACAATTCTTCTAAGGTTATAATGTTCCCTTCCAAGATACAATATAATGTCTACAACTACACCTTAATTGTCACTTCCATGATACAATCAAAGTACAATCATAAACTATTATGCACCAAGAATTATAAGTCTCACAACTCTCCTATTAATCTTCCAGTCAAATATTCGAGTTATGTCTGTTAAATCTTGTACTAAAATTTCAACTCCTCTTCCAAGTTATTACAATCCCTAAAATCCAATCAAAGGTTCATGACGCCCCTAATTGTGTTAAGCCCTCAATAACAGATCAGCAAAGCAAGAAAATCACAGATAATTAAACACACATGAATACCAAGGAATATTACCCAATCCTCAGATTAGAGATTTAGTTACACATAATTAAATTCACAAAACAAGAATCAATAGAAATAGAAGAACTCATAATTAGAAAATTATAGAAAAACCTTTAATCTTCAATCTTCAAAAAAAAATAATAGTTCTCCCAAAAATCTCCCAAAAGAAAGTGTTTACAAATTTGTCTGCGTAATATATATTTCGATTCTCCCTAAAATAATACCCTAGATGTGTTTATATAGGCTCTAAAAGTCTTGCCCAGCAAGAAAATACCAAAACAGAATTATAATAGAATTTCTGCAAAATACGTTTCCTAAATTGAGTCTGTTTTTAAGGAAAATTCGTGGCTGACTTTTCTTCAGATATTCTGGAATGTTCCAATCGTAATTGGACCTCTTGACCACTTTAGAATGATAGAGAATCTCGTTAGCTTCACGTGGACTGCTTATGGGCCTCAAACGGACTTCTAGAACTCCAGATATGGCCAAAACAGTGTAGACTGCGCAGCCTTCCCGGAAAATCCGAATTTTAATCAATTTAATCTCGAAAAACGATAGAAGCATCAACCTTAATCAACATTCTCGTAAATCTGCACAACTAAGCAAAACACATCAAAACTACACAAACTTGAGTCCAAAACAATCAATTTAAGCCGATATGAAGCGCTCCAAGTGGATATAAATCCACTTATCACACCCCCAAACTTAAACCGATGCTTGTCCTCAAGCATAAACAACTAACTAACTAACTAACTAGTACCACTTCCGTAGGTGATCACGGTTGCATTTGGCATATGCAACAAGCCCTTTAAACCCCTAGGCAGCCCTAGTGGACGAGAAAGGTCTCGTGAGGGCCTATAGCGAATGTACCCACAAAATCCATTTAACCTAATGCAATGCATGAATGTAACTAAATGAAAATGCAATTAATCTTGTACTAATATCCTACCATACCTTCAAATCCTCTTATGCCATATCAACTTAAGAATCAAAGTAAATACGCAATGTCTTGGTGTCGAAAGTGCAAGTATTCACATAGTCTACTCAATGAACATGCATAAGTTCTCACAAGTCCATGTCAAGTGTAAGAATAAGTTAGTAAACATCCTAAGCCTACAAGAGCACATCTTTGAGACAAAACTCGGGATCTCATACGCAAAAACAAGCAAACACTCACAATCCACTCACAAAAGAATATTCACTCAAGAACAAGGGTAAGTGTATCACTCAATTCCAACAAGATCATAAACATGCTTGACATTTGGTATCAATCTAACTCTTAACACAACATACATCAATGACGATAATCAAAAGGTCTTTATTTCGGTTGTAACTGGGCTAGGGACAAGGTATGTCAAATAAGCTAAAACAGGTGAAGTGGCAAAAGCTAGTAAGCAACATAATAAATCATACACAACACCCTATGTTCCCCCACATAAATTTTACTAAGAACACTCGACTAGTCGACTAAAGTAGGATAACAACAAACACAAACATGCTCTCATAATATATTTTTTCTTTTTTTTTCTTTTCTCTTTTTCTTCTTCTTTTTTTTTCTTTTTTTTTCTTTTTCGAGAGCTAAATAAAACAATAATATAAACAATAACAATAATCCCACAATTTATTACATATGCCGACTATCAAGTAAAGAAACCCAATTTCAATATTTCCCCCAAAAGTACGACCAACAATAAACCCCTCCTTGCACACCTTATTACTCCCTTAAGCACTATACTAGCCTTTGACAATTGGGTTCAAGTTAATGTAAGGCCAATACAAGAAAAAGATATAGGCAAGTAATGTGGTATGTCACCGAAAGAATAGGATTAAGCTCAACGGGTTAACTAATTGATCATGTAAATATGGTGTGGTAATATGGGAAAATATGCGGTTATTCCTAATGCCTTTATCATTTTAATCGTCAAATAATGTCATGCGTTTCAAGAAAGACCTCAAACAACTGCTAGCAATGCAAACAATCCGTGGACACTCAAGCAAATGAATAAATTGCAAAAAATATGCAATATGGCTCAAAATCTCACTTGGTGGAAAAACATACTCAATCCCAAGCAAAAATCTCTCTAATGCACCGACTTGTATTCAAAGCATGCAAATTAAATCAACTTGCACATATTCATGTCCTTCTAATTACTTACAACATTCAATAAGTCTACTAGCTTCAACTTACTAGTGTATGTGTGTGCACAAAAATAAAGCATATCACTTCTCAATCAAAAGCGTCAACAACACAAAATTCCTATCAAGCATGGGTGCAAATGCAAACTATTATGAACTCACATGATATACTGTACTAAAAAAACAGAATGTCCTATATGAAACAAACGTAGATAACACGAACATATATGCATGATTTACTACTAATAATATGCAAAGCATGAAATCCTACATGAACACATAATACAACAACAAGTACTAATCCCTCAAACCACCCCCAAACTTAAAATATTCAATGTCCTCATTGAATGGAAGTAAATACGAGGGATAGCAGAAAACATATCTAACCATCTGAGTCCTCATCCTCCTCGGTTGAATCTGGTGGAGGGTATTACGTACAAGCTCCATAGACTGGCCACCTTGCCTGAATACTACAAAACCCCCAATTGACAAGAACACAAATTCGTGATAAAAATAAGATTAGAGAAAAAGATTTGCCCAATACGAATCGAAGAGGTGAACTTGCAATTAATTCCTCTTTAGAATTGAATTTTTAGAGATTTAAAGAAGTAGAAGAGGAATTGGATTTTTATGTGTAGGTGGGTATATAATAATAATAAAAATAATAATAATTAAAATAAATAATAATAATAAATATAATAATAATAATAATAATAATAATAAATAATAATAAATAATAAATATGAATAGAATAGAAATAGGTTTAGAATTTTGAAGAAAAGATGGGGGGTTTTGAAATTGAAATAGGAAAAGAATTAGGTAAAATAGGGGTATAAATAGAATGGGAGTGGAAAAAGTTTTTTTTTTTTTAAATACAACAGCTGCTGAACACGGGGAAAAACAATCAGCTATCTCTGCTCCACGCGCAAGCTGCACGCGGCTGAAGCAGCCTGCTCAACCACCAGACACGCAGGCTCACGGCCCACGGCGTTCATTGTAGCATCCCATAATCCAAGGTACAAATATGGGGCTACTAACCATAAACAATAATATACAACCCTGGATATAAACAACATAAAAAAATAAAAACCCCTTAACCAAGATCGCTTACAGGTTATGGTATGAAACAAACTATCAACTTTATTATTACAATACAACCTCAGAATGAAATGTTATACAGTTTTGTGAATAAACAAAATCACTGTCTAACTATATATCCAACCTTGACAATTCCCAATACACTATCCAACGTAGTCCATAATCCGTACGTCTCCTCTTGCTGCCTGAAGAGCGATACCAACTGATCATTACGAGGTCCATTAATCTTCTCTATTAACTGAAGGGAACAAACAAGCAAGAGTGAACAAACAAGCGAATTTCAATAATGATGACAAATCTGATAAACAAAGGGGTTTCATTTCATTCTATGAAGGAATCAGTTATATCAACTTTTAGCTTGCCACGAGGGCCAACAATTCACCACCAATGAGGTGCATCAGAAACTAGAACTGATAAAAGTTCTGATATCAAAATATTATTAAAACAGACTTCCAAGGAGTCAAGAACTAAACATCTCAATCGCAGAGTATATAGATTAGAATTGGATTTTTTTTTTTAAAAAAAAATTAACAAGGTTAGGCTGCTGATCAGTCACGCACTAACCTCGGACAAACGCACACATCAATGTCCTTAATTGGATCCATGACACACATTGGCCTTAACTTCCGACCATAATAAGGTCCCACCCCGAAGCAACCTTTATCAACCAAACAACTGGAAACTCACGTCCAGAATAACAACTCATGATTAAGAGTTAATGAGGAAGCAACAATATCTGCTAGTATCGACAAATTTGATACGATACAGGGGAATAACCAACCAGTCAAGATCTTTAATAAATACCGACAAGTTCGGTAATAAGTGGGGTGGAGAATATAGAGAACAATACTTTGAATTCATATCGACAAGATAGATATAAGTAATTGGAGACATAACATCAATAACTTGATTAAAGAGAGATTCGAATTTGGGCAACAATAAAAGATATAAAGTGCAACAAGGTTATCAACAAGTAAAATTCTAAGTTGGAGCAGGGGTATAATCAAGCTCAGCACGTTTAATAAAATTTTTACGACTCGTTGAATGGTTTGAGTCCACATAGGTGAATAGAGTAGATTAAAACAATTATTTGTAAGTTAATTTCAGGGTGAGTAATAGCGGTTTCGTTTAGGGAAAACATTTTAAAAAGGGAAATCCGTTGGTGATAATATATTGAAAATCAGGGATTACGCTGGCTGGTATTCGTAAGGGTTTAAAGTCTAGGATTGTTCTTTATTTGGAAAATTCTTTAAACATTTTCAAAGAAAATAAAAGAATTGGCCTTCCACTGGGGAATCAATAACGTACGATGATTGAAATATTTTTGAAGAAAAAGGTTGTTTGTGAAATCATTTGAAAGTTCACACTTGAACTATAGTGGAAGAAAACAGTATTTGCACACTAATCGAAGAGGTTTTCATTTTCTAGACACAACTTAACCAAATCATTCTACATGCAAAAAGAGCGAAATTGCATCACTTGAACAATAAGTGAAGAGCAATAACACTTGCCTCGATTCACGGAGTTCTCGACCTTAACATCGATCCATAACTCAGTTTCACGACATTTCTTTACTTGCTAGCCTTTTATTTCGCACTACTTCCACTTCTACTTCGTAACCCACTAACTTCCACGTCAATACATCCGTCGGCTTTGATACTTGTCCTTCTGTTCGTTTTTCTTTTTACCCGTGCACTGCTCTTGGCCATGTCTCCTATTCAAACCTTTACAAGGTCAGGTACTATTTCAATATTAACTTAAGCAAAACCTTATTGTTTGCTCTATTCTACCCATACGCGTCATATAACGCTTATACATGTATCATATATATATAAACATATATAATTATATTCACAAAATAGCTTTAGTATAACCAACTAGGTCAAATATACACTTCACATAAACATTTAACACAGATGGCCACTTGATACTTAGATACCATCTAGGCAACCATTTCACAGCAAATTCACAACATACTCTCAAATCATCAAATCAAATAAATTAAATAGATTTTAAATAGATTTACAGGGGAATTTTAGAAAATTTCGGCATGAAGTATTCGTAAATAGGACTATTCCCCTGTTTTTTTTCAATTCAACAACCCAAGGAAAATCAAACTGCCTCAATTGCAGCAACATAAAGTAAACAAATAATGAAAAGTACCCTCCCGAACATGCGGCAACTAAACACATAAGAAAAGTATCCGCCAAGACATGCGGCAACTAAACATGTAAAGAAAAGTAGCCGCCCAGACATGAGGCAACTAAACATGTAAAGAAATTTACCCGCCCAGACATGCGGCACCTCAACACGTAAGAAAAGTAAATTTATAACCTAACTTTACAATAAATTACATTTGAAAACTAAATCAAAAACAAATCACACAGCCTGTAGGGCCAGTGGTACATTTCAGAACTCACTACTTAACATATACACATAATATAAAATTTAATCAACTATAACATACTAAGCCAAAACCATTTTGATCACACGTATAACCCATTGACAGGTATAACATTTAACACATAATATGACCCGACTGCTACATTTAACTCACATAACCCACTTAGAATTAACAAGGTCAAATAAACTATTAACATATTACATTCGGCAATATCAACTCGCAGTTTCAAATAAACTTCAATATTATACTACAAATAATAATTAATAGCTAATAATCATAATACTCCCGACTGAACCAACATTAAAATATCGGGAGCTTCGACATCCACAAATTTAATACTTCAAACTAATATGTTAAACTAATTACCAAAACCAATCACATAAATTACCCACTAATATAAGCAATTTAAACATTTAATCAACCTTGACATACATCAAAATCCCCAAATTCAACTTCCGAAATTATAACACAAATTATTACTTAATAACAATAAATAGCAATTAACCATCCCAAAACATATTATTGAACTCGAAATTTAATCTCACAATTAATTAACAATTCTAAACTTTCCGAATTAAACTCAAAAATTAAATCAATAATATCAAAATTAAATCTAATTAAATTACAACAATTAACATAATTTAATATAAGATGCAAATTAAATAATTACATCGGAAAATAAATTAAGTAAATAAAATAAAAATTTATACCTTTCCGATTCCGATTCCAATTCCAATTCCAATTCTTTTCCAACCAATCTTCTCTCTCTCTCTCTGCCAAACTTGCACTGTACATCACCACCACACCCATTGCCTCTCTCTCTCTTCTTTCTCTTCCTCCCCGTACTGTCACTGTTGCCGCCGGACTGTTGCTGGGCCGCCACCACCGCCGGCCACCTGCCACCACGCGGTGGTCTCCCCATTTTCACTTCCCCCGCTCTACCTATATATGCGCGTACACACACAAGATATATACACACATCACACGATTATATATATATATATATATATATATATATATATATATATATATATATATTGGCTCAACTAGGAACTCTAATCTATTGAGTAACTAGGTAACTCAATATAGACCGTGCGATTAGATAACTAACTTTATCACCATTTCTTAGGTCACGTGTTTACGTGTCTTTTTCTTCTTGTTTTTTTTTACCAGACAAAGTTTTAATTTTACATTCTACATATTTTTAGATGTTCTGTATTTTAAATATAATAATAAAATTTTAAATTTTACAAAATGTTATAGCATAATAAAATTTTCAATTAATATTTCTTTCGATTTTTCGGATCTTGTATATTGTGTTTTATTTATTTTTGTCATTTCATACTATTTATTATATTTGGTTGTTTCACATAAATCAATGATTTTAATTACAAAAGTAAAAATTTAAAAACAATGTGAATATAAATTTTGAAACAAAAATGAGTGTATTGTATATACATGTGTTTTTAAAAAAAATTCAGAACACGGAAAATTTAACCTATTGTTAAAGATTAAAATTCATAAATGAGTTTATTGTACGTATTTATGTTTATGTTTGTATTAGGGTTTTAAATTTCGAAAATAAGTGCACTGTAATATTTGTGTTTTTGTTTTTTTAATTAAAGATATACACCATACAGAATTTTAAAATTTTTCTATTATATGTTCAACTAAATCAAAATTATGTGTTTTGAATCGAAAGTTGAATTTCTTAGTTTTATATTTTACAAAGAATTTATAGACATATTTCAAAATGTAAAACATAACATTTTCAAATGTTGAACATTGAAATGAAGTATTATTTCATATATGTATTTAAAAACGAAATACTTTTAATAAAATTTATAAATTTTGTATTTATAAATTTGTTATGTATTTATATAATAGAAAAAAAATCCCAAATTGTATTAGATTTATGAATTTTAATCTTTAACAATAGGTTTTTTTTTTTTTTTGACAAAGCTTTAATTTCATTCCATTAACTTAAAACAAGTCTAATCGGGACAAACCCTCAATTGACTATGCAACCAGGTTGAAAAACAAATAGACGAGCTAAACAATTAGCCGCATTGTTTCCAGATTGCTTAACACACTGAATACAAATATTCTTGACGCTAAAAATGAATACAAAGGGTGCTCGAGATATCCAAAAGACACCAATATCCCTGAAAATAGTAGCATCACAATTGACCGTAGCACATAAAAAACAGGTGATAATCCAGTGTTCAGATCCATCAGTTGCACCAACTGAGGCTGGAGGTACAGATGACCCCATTAATTGAACAATCTTTCGTTGTGATAGGTGAGCTCTTGTGATATACACCACTGTTCCAGCATTGACATGGCCTTCCCAGATTTCCGATAACACCATTAAATTCATTCTCAAAATACCCCATAACACCAACCATAAAAACAACCAAACAACGAAACACAAATACATCAAACACACCAAAAAGATGGAGACAAACACCAAAAAGATGGAGACAAAGACCGTAGCTCAAATTTATTGAATAAAACAAACATAAAAATTATGGGTTTGGATGAGAGAATGGAGGGAGAGAAATGGATTGGTGAATGGAGGAGAAGGATGAATTAAAGGAAGATGGTTGATGGGAAAATATGAGGAAGAGAGGCGGAGAAGAAAAGGGGGAGGGGGGAGGGGGGAGGGGGACGGCGGGTACGGTCGACTCTCAAAATAGGGTTAGAGAGAGAGAGAGATGTGGTTAATATATTTGGTTATTTGTTTAGTAACCTTTGTCTATAATTTAACAATAGGTTAAATTTGTCGTGTTTTGTATTTTCACAAAATACAGAACACAAAAGTAAATTTTAAATTCTATTAAATTGTAGGTACAAAATTAATTTTTCAAAATACAGAACACTTATAATAAAAATACTTAACATAAATTACAGTACACATTGTTAAGAACCGTGCTGTTTTATGTAAGTAATTAGAAGGTGGCATACAGAATGCTATTTTTAAAGGACCTGATGTGTAAATGAATATTGTTTGTGTGATGTATACAAAATACAGAATTCAACATTTTGTGTGCTGTATTTAATCAAAATGTAGAATTCATAATATATTGAACACAATTTGGGAATATGTGTACCATATATTAAATTTTTAAGAAGAAATTGTTCTCTGTTTATTAAATTAAAAAACTTATGTTCTGTAATTATAAAATGAAAATAAATCAAACGCAAAAGCAAAAGAATACAGAATACATAACAAATATTAACAAAATTACTAAACTTAAGTAATAAATAAAATGAAACACTCGTTGAAAGTTTTTTATATAAAACCGTTTCATGTTATTTGTCCCCGTGTAGTTCTGTTGTGTCCCCTGGTAGTTTATGTAGGTTAATCTTATCCATTCACTTTCCTTGCATTGAATGGTTACGATACTAGTTCCTAAGTTACCCAACAATTCTAGTTCCCCACATAGAACTCCCATATATATATATATATATATATATATATATATATATATATATATATATATATATATATATATATATATATAGGAAGCCGGTCCAGAACCACGGGTGGATATCCACCAACCGCAATGTAACATTGCGCCTGGTGCAATGTTACATTGCGCCAGGTCTGGTTGAAAAATATGGCTGGAGAATTGTTACATTGCGCCTAGTGCAATGTGACAATGCACCTAGCGCAATGTGACATTTCACCTGGCGCAATGTAACAATGCTTCAGGCGCAATGTTTCAATACCCCGGGCATATTTTTGTTTTTATTTTAATATAATGTTAACTTAATGTTATAATGTTTTTTAATATGATTTCAAAACAAATCTTAGTAACCGCAACTAATTACTATATTACAAATATGTTTAAATTATTTAAAAAAATAAAATATATTAATTACAAATATAATGTTAACCATCGTTTGCTTTTCAACGAGGGTTACCTCTAGTTTTTACATTTAAATTTATGTTTATTTAATTTAAGGATACAAAATACAAAATAAAACTCTAACTGAATGATAAGGTCTCAATAAGAGTTATTAACTTCTTTTGTATGAACTATCATCTATATTACTACTATCGTTTGTTTTTCAACGAAGCGGTACCTCAATAATTTATTTGACAAACTAGTTCAAAATTAGGAAAAAAAATCATAAAAATGGAAAATTAGTGAAAGTAGCGTAGATATTGTACCTGGGGCAATGAAACATTGCAACTTGTGGCAATGAAACATTGTACTCCGGGGCATTGTTACATTGCACCTGGCGCAATGACACATTGCGACCAAGAGCAATGTAACAATGCACCGGCGCAATGTTACATTGCGCTTGGTGGTTAGCATTCCAGATCCACCCGTGGCTGTGGAAGGGCACCCATATATATATATATATATATATATATATATATATATATATATATATATATATATATATATATATATATATATATATATATATATATATATATATATATATATATATATATATATACCAATTGATTTATAATTTGGAACCCCCAATAGAAATTCCCCCATTCAATCTCCAATCCCTCATTTCTTCTTCCCCTTTTCTCTCTTTTCTTCTTTTTTTTTTCTCTTCCCCCGGTTCTAGAATTCTCTCGACCGTTCTGTGTGTGTTTGTAGTGTTATTGGGCTTGGCGCAATATAATTATATGACTACACCTTATCCGGGCCCAAATACAACTCTTTTCATTCGCTCTTAAAACTAATACGTAACTTTCATAAATCGAAATTAAATAGAAAGTTCGTAAAATTAGACTTTTCATTTTTTAAAAATAAAGAATATAAAATTACGAGCACACACATATTTTAAAAATATTTTTCGGATAAAAAATGAATTAAATATGGATTTTACAAGTTTTGATCCTTTAAATACAATAAAACTCTTAAAATCATTATAAAATACCCAAACATCGAAATTAATCCACCAAACAATTTTAAAAACTCAATAAATATATAAAGATAATATTTCAAGAAATTTCATAATTTTTAATTCCTCCGATAATTTTATAAAATTGACAGAGGATTAAAATACATGATTTAAATATATTTAAGTCCTCAAAAATACAAATAAAATTACACAAACCTTAACAGCTTACCCAAATCATCATGTAATCACATAAACACCATCTCACATACATTTCACCTTTACAACAATATTCACAAAATATAATTCATAATTTATAATAAATAAATAATTTTAAATTCAAAATTTCTAGGGCGTTATATTCATCGCCGGCGATGGCAACGCGGCAGAGCACCCAAAGCGGGCGGCTCAACACCTTAAACCCACCCAATTTCTGAACATTAAAAACAACCGAACCATAACAATCGAAACCCCCAAATTCCAACACCAAAAATTCGACTATGCGGGCACAAACACAATACGTACGAATTGCAGGGATGGATAAAGGAGAGGAAGAGGGTTGATTTGTAACAAGAATCGTCAAGACAAGCTACAGTCGAAGCTTACATGAGCGAAAGATAACCGAGAGTGTAGAGAGAGAGAACTCACAAGAAAGAAAGAAGAGGGTTCGAGAGAGTCGAAAGAAAACAGAGTCGAGAGAGACTGAATTGGGGGAGCTAGGAATTAGGGTTAAAAGAGGGCAGGGGCATTCTGGTCAATTCACAATCTAGTTTTAATTTAAAACAAATTAAATTCCTTTCATAAATTAGAACATAAATAGGTAATATTTTAGAAAAATCTCAATAACATTTTTAAAATGCAGAGGATGAAACTAGCTATCTCCCCATATTTTTAAAATATTTTTAGGATTCAAAACGAATTAAATATAAGTTTTGCAAGTATTAATCTTAAAAATGCAAATAATTCATAAAATCATTTTAAAATCTCTAAAGGCTAAAAATAATTCCTCCAATATTTTTAAAAATCATTTAAATTCGGAAAGATGATAATGTAAAAGATTTCACAATTTTCACTAACTCCGATATTTTAAAAAATTCTACGAATGCGAATTAAAACATGTATTTTGCATATTTAAGTACAGAAAATGAATTAAAAATATACGAATGCCCAAGATGCTTAGATTTCAAGCCCCATGGCCCGAATTGTCGATCTGGAAGAAACATGGCCCAGAATACCCACGGGATATGCATGTGGCAGATGCGTATCCCCCGTACTGTTCATCGTCTCTCTTTCGCTCGTCTCTCGACGTCAATCTCTCTCGTTTTTCTCCCTTTCTCGTCCGGCCACCTCCACTATATCTGAGCATATAAAAACCATCGCCACACCTTGATCTCCCTTTCTCCCTATCTTTTTCTCCCTTTCCTGCCCTGTAGGGGCTTGAACGAAGGTCGTCAGAAAATTGAAGGGTTCGATCTGGGGGTTTAAAATCCAGCGAAACAAATGGTTTGAAGTGGGTATAGTGTTGTAGATCGTCGAAAGACGATTTGAATGGTATATAAATTGTGCTTGAAAACGATGGGATGGTGGTGAACGGAGAAAATCGAAGTAATTTGCCAGAAAAGTCGTCTCTCTCGTCACCTTTGTGCAGGTGAGAGAGGTCCAGATGCGTGTCCTGAGATATGCATACTCAAGATGCGTGTTTCGGACATGCATCTGCTCGTTCAATTCCTGAATTGTACACTACACGCTTGGTGTAAATGCGTGTT
Source organism: Kitagawia praeruptora (assembly GCA_037693485.1). Lineage (NCBI taxonomy): Eukaryota > Viridiplantae > Streptophyta > Magnoliopsida > Apiales > Apiaceae > Kitagawia > Kitagawia praeruptora. The sequence goes on from CM075345.1 coordinate 101,375,065, forward strand.
TTGGACACGCTTCTCTGACATGCGTGTCCGGTCGGTATTTAGGACCGTCTCCCGCGCATTATATGGGTATTTCGGATCATGAAACTTGAAATATGGGTATTTAGGACCATCACCCATCCAGCTATCACACATCCAGGCCAACATATGAACATTTAAACACGTCCTTAATGAAATTTTTACTCACTCAATAATAATTTATTGATCATGCACAAAAATCTAACATTTTGTTATAAACAAATATATATAATACACGTTTTTTTAAGGTATTTTAGCAAGAACTCCTCTTTCACAACAAAAAATTATTCATCCTTTGGGTTTTCACTTTCGGCATGTGTATAGCTGGTATCCGACATGTAGATAGCTGGAGTATCGCTCGTCCAACCTCATTTTATGCAATTGTGGTTTCTGAACACCGGTTTAACAATGATTTTTATATTTTCTTCAAGAAAAAACAATGATTTTTATATAATAACGTCAGTTATGATGTTATTGCTTTGAGGGATGTTGATGCAGTATGAATCGCTTGAGATGTTTTCAATTTCGTTTTTAGTTTCAAGAATTTTTAAATTCTGTGGGTAAAATGATTGATCAGGAAACAATTTAACTAATTGTTTTTAGGTCGTTATTTATTTTCCAGCTTGATTGTATTGACAGTTGGGAATTTATTCTATTATCTTTTATTTAATGAAAACTGTATTTCTCTTGTCAAAAAAAAAAAAAAACAAGGGAGTTACGTAACTGTTTAGCATAAGGTTTTTGAGGCCGACATATTTTGTTCTTGCGTAATTCAATTTGGGATTGGACCTTCAGTTATGCTGGGAATATGGTTCTAAATCGACATATGTTTTTAGCTAAGTATCGACATATGTTTTTCGTTTGTTAAAAAATCGGCAAGAATATTCGAGTTTTAATTTTTATTTTTATTTGTTTGATTTGGCATGCACCAACCGCTTAAACATATCCGGGGTGTTAATTTTTAAGTTCAATTATGGCACTAAAGTTATGCCATCAATATTGACCACCACCTTAAATTAAAAAAAATCATCTAGATCTAACAAGCAAAGCCATGTGGTTTATACATAATTTAACTAAAGCAACTTTTAAGATACTCATAATCGATGAAAGTCAATATATACAACATAGGAAATGTATTTAAAAATATTCTTTAATAATAAAAAAATTACATAATAAGATATCAATAATTACTAAACTTTTCTTTCTAAATTTTCCCATTTTATTGGTTCTAGAATAAAGAAATATACTAATTTTTAAAATTAACCAGAACTATAATTTAAATTATTATCTCATGTACCTCCCATGTAGCAAAGTACATTGAGCATCGAAAATCTTATTCTCCTCCCAACAAAAGGTGACAATAATATAATCTTTTGTAAAACTAGATTATCTTAATACTAACTTACTTACCCAAAACCAAATTGATTGATTCCCTTATCAACAACTATTTAGCTTTAAAGAAAACTTTACAAAAGTGACCTAACTTCGCATTTTTTTTTCTTTCACTTTTTAAGTATTTCTTTTGTCGATAACACCAATTGCGTCTCAACCGTACAAACCCCCACTTAATAGATTAAGTTAACATGGATTATATCTTAACATTTCTTAATAATTTATTTAGATTCTTCATTTGGACCCCGTACGTGTAGTGCAAACAACAACAAGAGGCGCCTGTCTTCTCAACTCTGCTATTTTGAGCCATTCTCCTCAATCCTTATGCCGCACGGCCATAAATGTTCTCCCAACATATTAGTGTCGGAGAGGAGAATCGTACCTCCGGTCTCCTAATTAGAAGAGGACGAATACAATCGTACGTTGCTTCTGGAGAGATTGTATTATTTTATGATTTCCGCCAAATATTAATATGATAAAATGATAAAATTGTTAGAATAAATCATGTATATATATAACATAATAATATACATAATAATATACATGAATCTCCTGATCAAAACTATGAGTATAATTAATAGCGGAAGCGTACCTGAATCAAAAGAGGCCATTAATGATCGTGAGAGAGTCCGAAGAACGTAAGTACTTGGGGGCTTTGATCTTCACTATTCTCCTCTATACGTAAGGATGGGGTGTGTGTATTTTCTGAATATTATGAGAAGCGTAACTTTTGTTCTTGCATAAGATTCATTATATAGAGGGAATAATGGGACCAACCCTAATGGGCTAAACTCATAACCATCCATCAAAGTTATGGGCTTGGGTACTTAAGCCATTATAAATAAATATATCTAAATAGATATATATTAGATGTAATAATTAAATATATATTAAGTGCTATTTATATATTTAATTATTAATTAGGCTCAAGTCTTATTTAGATGATTAATAATAAAACCCGATGGGCCATAAATAATGGATTGGATCCCGTCGAATCCAACATTCTCCCACTTGGCCGAGGGTCAGTATATCATCAACATACATATAACAAGACTTTTATTATTGAGCATTACATCCCATAAGACAGGCTAAATCTTACATCATACAAGAACAGAATTAAAGGTAGTATCATACTCATGTACAAATATGAAACCGTCCTCCAGTTACAATCCAAGTATAATTATAAAACTTAACAGAGATACTAGCTTAAGTCATGAACAACATAATATTTCATAATCAATAGCAAATCAATATGTCCATGAGGTCCTTACATAATTGTTTGTTCCATAAACTTCGAATGTGCACAATAATAGAAGTAACAAACTAAATACTTTGTCCAAAAACCATAACATAAGGTGATCACAATACTAGTGTCTTACAATAAAATCCATGAATCAATAAGAAAGATTATCAACCAAACCCATGCTAGCAACATGTTCTCGAAAGAGATTGGGCGGTAAACCTTTTGTCAATGGATCCGCCAACATAGCAACTGTACTAATTTGCTCAATAGACACTTGTTGTTTTTGAACTCTTTCTCGCACTACAAGATATTATATCTATGTGTTTTGTCGCATCACTTATCTTGTAGTCTTTAGAGAAAGAAACAGCAGCTTTATTATCGCAATAAATTTTCAGTGGTCTAGAAATAGTGTCAACTATTTTGAGATACGTGACAAAATTCCTCAACCATAGAGCTTGCTTCGTTGCCTTATAGCAAGCCACAAATTCAGCTTCCATTGTAGAAGAGGTATGCAGCGACTGCTTAGCACTTTTCCATGATATAGCTCCTCCAGAAAGCATAAAAATGTAACCTGAAGTGGATTTCAACTCATCTTTACACCCAGCATAATCGGAATCCGAATAACCAATGACTTCAAGGTTATCCGTCTTTCGATATGTGAGCATAAAATCTTTTGTACCTTGTAAATACCGCATGACCTTTTTAACAGCTTTCCAATGATCCGGACCTGGATTTATTTGGTATCGTCCTAGCATTCCAACAATATATGCTATGTCTGGACGAGTACAAACCTGAGCATACATAAGACTCCCAACTGCCGAAGCATAAGGAATATGCTCCATTTGATCCAATTCTAGCTGATTTTGAGGACATTGTTTCAAGCTAAATTTGTCACCCTTGACAACAGGAGCAACGCTTGGAGAACAATTTTGCATATTAAAACGTTTGAGAACTTTATCAATATAAGCTCTTTGTGATAAACCCAAAATTCCATGAGATCTATTTCTATGAATTTCAATGCCCAAGACATAAGATGCTTCCCCCAGATCCTTCATATCAAAATTCTTATGAAGGAATCTCTTTGTCTCATGCATTAAATTCATATCACTACTAGCGAGTAGAATATCATCCACATATAGTACTAAAATAATGTACTTGCTCCCACTCACTTTTAGATATATGCATTGGTCAACAAAATTTTCTTTAAACCCAAATTTTCCAATCACATCATCAAATTTAATATACCACTCTCTAGAAGCTTGCCTTAATCCATATATGGACTTCTTTAACCGACATTTCATGTGTTCCTTGCCTTTGACTACAAAACCTTCCGGTTGTGACATGTAGACATCCTCATGCAAGTCACCATTAAGAAAAGCAGTTTTAACATCCATTTGGTGTAACTCTAAATCATAATGAGCTACTAAAGCCATGATGATACGAAATGAGTCCTTACTCGAAACAGGGGAAAATGTATCATTATAATCAATTCCTTTTCTTTGTGTGAAGCCCTTTGCAACCAATCTAGCTTTATATCTTTCGATGTTACCACTAGGATCAAGCTTAGTTTTGTAGACCCATTTGCAGCCTACAGCTTTGACCCCTTGTGGCAACTCAACTAGATCCCATACATCATTATCCTTCATGGATTTCAACTCATCCTCCATGGCTACAAGCCATTGAGTTGAATGGTTACTAGCAATAGCTTCTTTATAAGAAATAGGATCAGGTCCCATGCCAAGATTAGACTCAATTTCATCTAAGTACACAATATAGTCATCCGAGATTGCTGATCGTCTTACTCTTTCTGACCTCCTGAGAGGTTCAGTAGTGTTATTGTCATCTTGAGGTGGTTCTTGATGTACATTCTCATTTGCACCAACTTTTTTATCATCATTTTCTGGTGCACTAATATCTGGAATGATAGGAATATGGACATTTTCCTGAATCTCTTCCAGATTTATCTTTCGAGATGTACTCCCACTGACTTCAGCATCCTCAAAAAATACTGCATTTCTAGTCTCAACTATTCGAGTGGTGTGTGATGGACAATAAAATCTAAAACCTTTAGATCTTTCGGGGTAACCAATAAAATGACAAGTAATAGTCTTAGGGTCCAACTTCTTGATGTGTGGGTTATATATTTTCGCTTCAGCCAAACAACCCCATACATGCATATATCCAAAACTGACTTCCCTTTCAGTCCATATTTCGTAAGGTGTTTTAGGCACAGACTTACTTGGGACCCGATTAAGGATATGCATAGCTGTTTTAAGGGCTTCAACCCACAAAAATTCTGGCAACGTACTTTGACATATCATGCTTCGAACCATATCCATAAGAGTTCGATTTCGTCTCTCAGCAACACCATTCTGTTGGGGTGTACCCGGCATTGTGTACTGAGGAACGATGCCACACTCTCGCAAAAATAAGGCAAAAGGTCCTGGATTCTGTCTAGATTCAGAGAATTTTCCATAATACTCTCCTCCTCTATCAGATCTAACAACCTTAATATCTAATTTGAGTTGTTTTTCAACTTCTACTTTATAAATTTTAAACATATCAAGTGCTTCAGATTTTTCATGCAAAAGATAAATGTAGCCATAACGTGAGTAGTCATCAATAAAAGTAATAAAATACTTATGACCACCTATGCCTGGAGTGTATGGTCCACTAATGTCAGTGTGAATTATCTCCAAGCACTTAGTGCTACGATTTGCACCCTTTTTGTTTGTTTTTACAAATTTTCCTTTAATACATTTAACACATGTGTCAAAATCTGAGAAATCTAATGGATGAAGAAGTCCTTCTTTAACAAGTCTTTCCATTCGACTTTTGGATATGTGACCAAGTCGTTCATGCCACAATTTTGATGAATTCTCATCATTTCTTTTTCTCTTTTTAGAACCAGTTGCAACTTCATCTTGCACATTCATTGAAATTAAGGATTCACTAAAAGAAGCATTCAAACATAATCTGTAAAGGTTTCCCTCTAACAGCCCAGAGCCAATATACTCAGAATAAAGAAACAGAGAAAACCCTTTATTTTCAAATTTAAACGAATATCCATAAACGTCTAACTTTGAAACAGAAATAAGGTTTCTAGTAATACTGGGAACATAAACAGTATCCACTAAATCCAAATTAAAACCACTTTCCAACATAAGTCGGAAAGTTCCTACAGCTTCGATTTGTACTTTCTCTCCATTTCCAACGAGCAAATTTCGGTCTCCTTTATTTAGCTTCTTCACGGAAAGGAATCCCTGCAATGAATTAGTTATATGCACAGTTGCACCAGTGTCTATCCACCATGTATTTAAAGGAGCTTCAGATGTAAAAGTTTCATAACAAACATAAATAGATGCATTACCTTTCTTATCTAACCACTCACGAAATTTGGAACACTCTTTCCTTATGTGTCCCTTAGCTTTGCAGAAGTTACATTTAGGACCTCCAAAGTTCTTTGTGCCAGAAGTCTGTCCCTTGTCTTTTGTGACAGCTGCATCAATTCCCTTTTTCTTTTGACTATTGCCATATTTCTTTCCTTTTCCTTTAGCGGGTGTCGTGGTCACAACATGAGCACTTTCAACCTTCTCAGACTTAAGGCGTTCTTCTTCTTGAACGCACATAGAAATCAACTCGCTCATCTTCCACTTTTCTTTCTGCGTATTGTAGTTGATCTTAAAAGGACCAAATTGTGCAGGAAGAGAAGTCATTATGAAGTGGACGAGAAAACCTTCAGAGATTTCCATGTTCATATCCTTTAACTGAGCAGCCATATCATTCATTCTCATAATGTGATCACGAACACCACTTGAACCATTATACTTGAGAGTGACCATTTTCGAGATCAGTGTAGTGGCTTGAGCCTTAGTGGAAGCCTTGAATTGTTCCTCAATGTTCGCTAGGTACTCCTTTACATTATCAGATTCGGGAATTGCTCCACGAATTGCACTAGTAATGGAGCCCTTAAGAATCATTAAGGAAACACGGTTGCTATGCTCCCATTTTGCATAATCAGCCTTTTGCTCAGCAGAGCTTTCGACTGTAATGGCAGCAGGTTTTGCAACCCTTATGGCATAATCAAGGGCAGTAACTCCCAACGTAAGATCAATTTGCTCTTTCCACTTCTTAAAATTAGAGCCACTCAATGGTTCAATGTGTGAAAAGTAGTTGGTAAGTGAAACAGGACCAAATGCTGAATCAAGATTAATCACAATCATGCACATAAGTACAACAAGTACAATAAATATAATCCACATGATGAAACACAGTTAGTTCACCAAGTAACACATAAGTTAAATAAACTGAGGGATAAACAGTTTATCTAAATAGGAAAAATAAAATACACAAAAATTTTCCTACAATTAAATTGAATTTAATATTAATATCTTCCGTTGGGCTGATTATCAATATTAAATTAATTTTGTCATTAAACATGAGATTACAAAAAGTAAAATATTAAATTATATCACCGTTGGGCAGAAAATAATTTAAATTCTACAATTTGAACTTTAAAAATTCCGTTTACAAAATTAATATACAAATCTTCCGTTGGGCCGATTCGTACATCAACTTGTACACGTACATTAGGTGATTTTTAATTCTCCTAATAATTAAAGTAAAAGATTTTCGTTGGTCCATCCAATACTTTAATAATTAAGAAATCACTATATTAGTCCATAAATAAATTATTAATATTTTACATGAGGGACTAATTAATATATTTCATAAGTATCCCTTTTAAACTTATATTATAAAATTAAATATCATATTAATGATTCAATACCAGATTATAAACATGGCCATGAAGTTTGTTTATCAGAATTATAATAAAACAAACAAAAACTTTATAACATGACATAATAACCAAATAACAATAATACTTGCATGTGTTAGTGTATTAACTGGAGTTCTGAATCGTCAAATAAAACAATCATCAAACGAAAGTTCACAAAATTAATACGTATTTGGCCTTGACTTGCACTAATCCGACTTCTGATCCAGAGGGTTCTTATCGGTATACAAGTTTATCATAATTGAATGGACACATAATATATATGTATAGTAACATATATCGATTCAGATTTATACATGTCAAACAAATCCAATTCAATTCTAATTAATTGAACTCAAAGAATCAATCAAGGAGTTTGCTCGGATACCAATTGTTAGAATAAATCATGTATATATACAACATAATAATATACATAATAATATACATGAATCTCCTGATCAAAACTATGAGTATAATTAATAGCGGAAGCGTACCTGAATCAAAAGAGGCCATTAATGATCGTGAGAGAGTCCGAAGAACGTAAGTACTTGAGGGCTTTGATCTTCACTATTCTCCTCTATACGTAAGGATGGGGTGTGTGTATTTTCTGAATATTATGAGAAGCGTAACTTTTGTTCTTGCATAAGATTCATTATATAGAGGGAATAATGGGACCAACCCTAATGGGCTAAACTCATAACCATCCATCAAAGTTATGGGCTTGGGTACTTAAGCCATTATAAATAAATATATCTAAATAGATATATATTAGATGTAATAATTAAATATATATTAAGTGCTATTTATATATTTAATTATTAATTAGGCTCAAGTCTTATTTAGATGATTAATAATAAAACCCGATGGGCCATAAATAATGGATTGGATCCCGTCGAATCCAACAATAATGTCTTGTTTGGTAACTTGGAATTCATTTGAATTCCTGGAATTGACCAAATTTAGTGTTTAATATGATTAAAGAAATTTGGAATTGGAATTGATGAATTCCATACCAATTAAATATTAACTATTTTTTTTGTAATTTGAAATTACAAGTGAAAGATAGTCATTTGAAATTATTCACCACCAAAATACATGAGCATCCTTTTTTTCGGAAATTCTCGGGAAATTTTTTCTCTGAGAAATTATTTTTCGGGGAAATTTTCTCGAGAAATTTTTAGAAATTATTTTCCGCGAAAAGTTTTTAGAGAATTTTTTCTCGAGGAATTTTTTTCGCGGGAAAATTTTCTCGAGGAATTTTTTTGGGGAATTTTTTTTTGAGAAAAATTTCTCAAGAATTTTTTTCCGGGGAAAATTTTTTAGAGAAAGTTTTTCGATAAAATTTTTTCGGGAAATTTTTTTTCGATAAATTATTTTTGAGAAAAAATTTTTTCCGGGAAAATTTTTCCGAGAAATATTTTTCCGGAAAATTTTTTTTGAGAAATTTTATTTCGGGAAAAGTTTCTCGAGAAAATTTTTCCCGGGAAAATTTTCGAGAGAAATTTTATTCAGAGGAATTTTTTTCGAGAAATTTTTTTTTGAGGAATTTTCTCTAGAAATTTTTTTTCGAGAAACTTTTTTCCGGGAAAATTTTCTCGAAATTTTTTTCCCCGGGAATTTTTTGTCGAGAACTTTTTCCCGGGAAAATTTTCTCGAGAAATTTTTTTCCAGGAAATTTTCAGGAGAAATTTTTTTCGGGAAAATTTTCTTGAGAAATTTTTTTCCCGGAGAATTTTTTCGAGAAATTTTATTTCGGGAAAATTTTCTCTAGAAATTTTTTTTTGGAAATTTTTTAGAGAAATAGTTTTTCTCGTAAAATTTTTTCCCGAGAAAATTTTCTCGAGAAGAGAACTTTTTTTAACAAAAATTTCTTAAAATTTAAAATTTATGAATTTGAAATTCTCATATACTTACTAAACAAAGAATTTGAATTTGAAATCATGGATTTCAAATTTTGGAATTGAAATCATAGATTTCAAATGAAATTATAGTTCCCAAACACCACCTAACTGAATTTATGTATGACAAATTTTGGAGTCATTCGCTTTTCTTAATTTTATATTCTTATACGTTTTGAATACTGTACGATTTTATTTCCTATTTCATTCACTCATTGTTTTAGGTTTTTGAATATCAATGTCTAAAAATAAAAGTTACATTACATTTATAGAACAAAATTAAGTGGAGACCATGTTTTTTGTGTAGTTCTGGAGTCCATCTTTGTTCTGCATACATTCATCCGCATTTAAAAATGTTTTACCAATGCAAAAATGTTTTCCTCCCGAACATGACCGTAAACTGTTCCAAAACACGGTTAATCATCTCTTCAATTGATGTAAAATATTTAAATCATTTTGTTCTTGAATACTTGGTTCTACAAAATAAAATTTGTTCTGCAAATTCAATATTTTGTCGTTGTGGGCAATAAAATGTATATTTGTGATGGATTTCGAAGATATTGTTGAAAAAACCCTAACTAATTTTGGTGATGACCGTAGAAAATTGTTAAATGCAATGTAAAATGCTGATGAAGGTATACAGAACAAAGGTGGACTACAAAAATCCACAAAAAACATGGTTTTCATTGAACCCAACTCTACATTTATATGCCCATTAATATAATATTTTTAATATACTTTTTAGTTAACAACCAACTCAATATATCTAGAAGTTTGTAGTAATATTTTATTATATTAACTTATTTACTTTTTATTTTAAACAAAAGTAAAACTAAAACTTTACACGTTTATTTATTTTTAATTTTAATGTTAATAATTTCGGGAGTATAAAATTGTTTCAAAAAATGATTATTTTCACGATATAGTTTCTAACTGGCTATGGTTGTGAGCTAGGGTAGGTCAGATGTTTAGTTTTTTCTTGTTTTGACCTTATTATGTTCGATTTCTCGGCATTTGTAATCAATCAATGAAAGCATATAATAATATTGATATTATAAAATGAGATCTAACAATATAAAATAATAATATAATGAGAATATTAAATTAACAAAACTATAACATAAATGAGGGCCCTTTTTAGTTTTTTTTCCCCGCAGTACTCGGTTATAAAATCTAGGAACCGCCCTGGTCAATTATAGTAATTGAAATTGGGTAATGGTTAAAAATAACCATTTTGTAAAAGTTCATCACGAAAATAACAATTCTGGAAGGAGATGGCTGAAAATACCGGATTGGATACGCATTTACAAAATGGGTATTCAAAATACATATGATACGCATTTGCAAGTTGGGTATCCCATATGTGATACCCAAATGGCAAATGCGTATCTACATATTTTTTTAATTTTTTTTTAAGATACCCATTTATGAGTTGGGTATCTTATACAAAATGGGATACCCAACTTGGAAATGCGTATCCAATCCGGTATTTTCAGCCAATGCACCTAGAAATTGATATTTTTGTTAACTTCACTTAAAAAATTGTTATTTTTAACATTTATTCATTGAAATTTTAACATTTTAATTCATATAATATTTTTCAAATTTACGATGGTGTCTGTTATATTTTCTTGTCAGTGTTTTAACTTTCACGCGCAACAATTTACAAGATTCAAATTTATGATGAGATACCTTAATTTCCGAGACCGTTCCCTTTTTCCAATTTTTTTTCTAAAATATTTAATGTTGTCCCGAAAAATTTACTGAATACCTAACAAAAACGATAAAGGGATCAAATCGAGATCGTGCATGCTGGATGAAATGCTCATTCATACGTGTCTCACGTGAATTTGTTTCATTTTTATTATGAACATAACAAACATATATTAATAATATAATTTATAATTCTACAAAAAAAAACTAATATACAGGTACCAAAAATCAAATTTTAAATTTATGTTATTTCATGTACCATGTGAATTCACGATCTATAATCTAAAATTTTATATTAAATACACGTAGTTTCAGTACGTATTTTTTAATAATCTAGTAACTCTACATTTTAAAAAATTATTTTTTTAAATATGATAATTAGTTGGGGGAACGGTGTAACACCCTCACTTACCAATACTAAAATTATATACTTTTATAATAAATTAAACATTGATATGGGGGAAATTTTAGAAATTTTGGTATGATATATCCGCAAATCGAGCTAATCACCTGTTTAACCAACCAAGGCATTACTAATACTAATCATCTTGCTCACATGCATAAAAATTCAAAACCAATAGTTACATATAACTACTAACTATCCAAGACCGCTCACAGGTCACAGTATGAAACAAAATCCAACTAGCTATTACAAACCAAATCCAAACTACATATTAATATTTTACAACCCAAACGCCAAGTAAACTGTCTAAACTGGCACAACAACATCATACTATAGCAATAGAGCTAATCAGCTGACTACCCGCCCTATAACCTCAACTCGTTGGCTGCCTCTATGAGACGGTCCGCTCACTCTGGACATCTTCGGATTTAACTGAAGAAAACAAATGTCACAAAGCAAGAGTGAGCCAATAATGCTCAGCAAGAATAATAACAGTGTATCAATAGCATAGACTGATATAAATATTATCAATCACCAGGGAATCTCACAACAGCAATAATTAATAAAAAAAAATCTGGATATGGATCAACTCAAGTTCTGTGATTAGATTAGAATTGGATTTTTATTTTTATTTGAAAAAAAACAGTGGAGTTAGGCGGCTGATCAGGCCCACACTAACCCCGGACAATGCATACAGCAAAGTCCCTCTAAGTGGATCCACGACACACATTAGCCTAAACTTCTGACCATTAACTGGTCTCCCCGAAGGGACATCCATTGACCATAATATGGTCTCCCCGAAGGGACATATGAAAACATTCCAATTATAAATCCAACGTACTAGGTGTCGGAACAATCGACAACCTTTGCCAATCAAATAATCTGGAACATTCACGTTCCAGAACAACAACTCAACTGGTCGAATAAAAGGAATCAACAGTTCCATCTTAGATATCAACGAGATCGATATAGTAAATGGGGTGATAACTGAGTAATCAATAATAAGAATAAATGTCGACAAGTTCGACAATAATTAGGGTGATAATTGAATAACAACAGTATCAATAAATATCGACGAGATCAATAATAAATGGAATAACAACATAATCAGAAGAATTAAAATAACTTTCACTTGAACAAGAAGTGAAGGGAAAACACTTGCCTGGTACTCAAAAGCTTTTATAAACTATTGGTTTGATAGCTACACGACTTTAGCTTTGCCCATGACCCTCTGGCTCGACTCTATAATGATTAGATCAAATCTAATTACTTATAAAATGACTTGAAATTGCTAATCAACAACACTTATAACCCACATAACACTTAACACATAATCTTTACATAGCAGTCTGTTGAGTATTGAATACAGCAAAAGAATACAGAGGGGGGTGAATGGATTCTTGAACTTTTCTGGTTCTTGAATCTGTGTAGCAGATAAGTATCTGTGTGTGCAAATGTGTAGGTGCGGATAAGAAATGACACAAGACACAATATCACTTTAATCTAATATATTATTAGATAAAGGTTGTTACAATCTGTGAATACAAATGATAGTATTCTCAGCTTCGTTTTTCTTAGAGAGATATGACTTACAATGTATGAAAAACTTGACTCCTCAAAAGTTAACGACTAAGGAAGTGAGGCTGTATCCTTAAGGAACATGGATACAACCTACTTACTACAAATAAGGTAGCTGAACAAATTATTTCTAGTCTGTCTATCTTTTTTGAGTAAGTGTCCAAACGGTTACAGATTTGACTTTTCAAAGCCTGTTCAGATCCACTTCTTTAGCCCTTTGTCTCTTCTATATCTCTCCAAGCTTCCTTGTAGGCTTTCCAGAGCACGTTACAGATTGTGGTCCATAAAGTGCATTGGCTTGTTGCAGGTTTCAGACTTGTACAATTTCTTCAGTATTTTGTCTCCAAGAATGTATTCGAGAAGTGGCTAAGTAGTTGATTCGAGAACTAGGATTAGATAACTCTAAGTTCTCGAATACTGTATGATTGACATATCGAATCACTTCTCGAATAATACTTTTCTCCAGGATTCCTTGAGTTATCGAATAGAACACTTGACTTGTCGAATCCTTGAGATATCGAATAGCTTTCTGAGTCCCTGAGATATCGAATGGAACTTTGACTTCTTGACTCTTTGAGAACTCGAATACCACTTTGACTTGTTGACTTCCTGAGTTCTCGAATAGAGTATTTAGACATGTCGAATCTTCTGAGATATCGAACAGTTCATTCTGAGATATTGAACAGTGTCTTCTTAGATATCGAATCTCTGACTTCTCGAATGCTAGACTTCTCGAATAGACAAAAGTACTTCTCGAATTGGTACTTAGGCAAATTCTTCATTTCTTCAAATCCCAACTGTGATTTATTTGACAGTCTTCATCTTCTTGCTTGAGGCATGAACCTTAGAACTTCTTTTAAGCATTATTCTTGACTATATAAGTACAGTTACACAACTAGGATTTGATGCCTACTACAAGTACAGAACAAGTAGAAACTCTACAACTAGAGGTTCCCTCAGTTAAGAGGTCTTTTAAGTAATGTAAAGCATTACAAATAATTAGGCTTGTTATTAGATGTAAATAGGCATGCCTCTGTGACTAACAATCTCCCCCAAATTGTGAGTGAGACCCTTAGTCACAATTTCATGTCTGATAACAAGCCTAACATACATAAAGATAGAACTTGAAAAGTACAGGTATGTAGATTGATTGAAGAAAATACATAGAAGTATTCTTACAAGTTATGAGGAACAACTAGCCATATCCTTTTTGATTCATCTTTTGAGCTTTGGCTTACAGATTCTCATTTTTCATCTTTTCTTCAGCTTCTTTAGCTTTCTTCTTTGCATTTTCTTCCATGGCAAGAATAATGTCTTCCATTGCAGTGAGTTCTTCAATTAGAGGGGAGCCTGACAAATCCTTGAGTACTTCATTCAACTGTTTCTCAGAATAGGAACTGATGTAGTCCATTCTAATCTTTACATTTCTATCATACTTCTTGTACTCAATGATGAAAGGATTAAACTTGACTCTACACAGACCCATAACCCTCAATTCACCAGCCTTAGCTTCCATCGCAACAAACTCCTCCTCCCTTTTCTTTAGTAGCCCTTCACTGTTCTTGTTATTCCCAGATTACACACTTGTATAATTGTAGAAGGGGGGGGGTTGAATACAATTCTTGATAGTTATAAATTTCTGATAGAAAAACCACAGAAATCTATAAGAAAATAATTGCTGAATAAGAAATGGTTCACAAACACATAAAAAATCATGTGGTTAAATGTACCACCTGAGACTTTTATTTGAAGAAAACTCTGTGATACAAATGTACACAGCTTCTGTGATTACAACTCTTTGCTTCTAAAGATATTCAAGAAACCCTAAGCAAATATGTCTGTTTTCTTAGTTTCTAAAGAGTTGCTACACTTGGTTATATATCCCAAGTTTACAAGTACTACAGGAATAAGATAATATTAATCTAATTCAAATTAACTTGCTACTCCACTCCAAATCCACATGTAGCCGAAAGGTTGTCCTTGTGAACAGATATGTCCCCTGCACCTTTCTTGTATGTACTGTGTAAATGGAATGCTTCTTTCTTCTGTGTTTCCAAAGTATGGCTGCCATACTGCTTTTTATACCTACTATCAACCCATGTGATCTGTCAGTCAAACCTGTCCTTATCAACTGCTAATTCCCAGCTAGCATAGGATAAAGTGAAAATGATTATCCGTTGATGTTGTGCACAATTATCCGTTGATGGTAGTTTGAGCTGTATCCGTTGATCGAGTAGATTTGAGTTGTATCCGTTGATAGAGCCCTGTTCTTATCCGTTGATACACTTTCACTTAGACAGAATTACATAGCATAGGTTATTTACAATTGGCTACCCTATTCTGCCTATCCATTGATGGTCAACATGACTCTGAATAAAAACACTATCATCTGAAAAATAGAGATATTGCAGTATGCTACAAAACCTCATCCGTTGATAAGCTACCTGTCAACGAATAGAGTTATAAGGTCTTATCCGTTGACAGTTACAAAACTTGACTTATACAATTTTGCTTGAATGTTAAGTTATCATCAACTACAACATATTCCTAACAATCTCCCCCAATTTATACTTGATGGCAATAAAGCATAAATTCTGAACCTTGATGATAACAAAACATTCCTAAAGATATATACACACTACAGTATGCAAAAATTGTATTTAAGCTACAAAAATTAAAAACTGAAAGCTCTAAGAAACTTATCAGAGATGTGCTCCTTTAGATTGAGCAGATTAATGATGTTTCTTCTCTCTGGTTGGCTGCACCCTTGACTTTCCTTCCTTGGCAGAGTTGAACTCAATTTGCACTTGAAGTTGCCTATAGAAGGTATATTCTTCAACAACTTTTGGATTTAGCTTTAGTTGTAACCATCTTAGGTAATCAGAACTAGCCTTTGACAGTTGGTCTTCTAACCTGAAGAATCTCCTAGTGCCCTCTTCATCCCTGAACTCCATCATCCAAAAGGGTTGAATGTGGATTTTCTGTCCATAATATGGGATCTTCATTTTCTTTGGTAGACTTGAGGGTGAGTTCCATTCTCTCCTTATTTCTTCTATTCTGCTAATTATCTCCCTTCTAGCTGTCTCAGAGAACCCTGTGTGTCTCTTGAATGCTGAGAACACTTTGGTCAGTGTATGATAATTCTCTCCAAGAACCTTCTGTAATGGCCATGTCCTCTGACTTCCTCCCTTATAGACAAACACTAATCTCTCAGGCTGATTCTTGTACTTGTCAATTCCTCTTA
The DNA here is from genome assembly GCA_037693485.1 of Kitagawia praeruptora. Lineage (NCBI taxonomy): Eukaryota > Viridiplantae > Streptophyta > Magnoliopsida > Apiales > Apiaceae > Kitagawia > Kitagawia praeruptora. The sequence goes on from CM075345.1 coordinate 101,391,328, forward strand.
CTTCTGACAATTCATCCAAATATAGATTCATGCCAGAGTATTCTTCAATTTCTGTCTGATAGATAAAGTCTTCTTTGTTTTCCAAGATTGGTTGTTTGACAATAGCAGGTACCCTAGCAACTTGAACTGGTCCCTTTGAAAGTTGCTTCTTTGGAGCCCTTTTCTTCTATTTTGGATTCAGCAAGAATGAAGGAACTTCAATTGAATCAAAATTCATTGGTTCTTCTTTAGGCATTATGGGGTCACCATGAAAGTTTACAGTTGGGTCGATTACTGTTGCAGATATAGGTACTGATGAGCCAATGGTTTCTTTTTCTGGAGAGGGTTCTGGAGAAAGAACCCTCTTGGTTTTAGCTTTCCTTCTTTTAGGTTTGAATTTGGGAACTTCCTCAGGTTCCTTCATTTCAACCTCTACCTCATCCATTAACTCTTGAGCCAGCCTGGCTTGCTTCTCTTCTGAGTTTTCATATTGATTTTCTGTACTTGGATGGGCTTCCCTTTGGATTCTGGAGACTTCTTCTCTTTTAGCTTCCACAAATCTAGGGTGACTGTTGGATATATTTAATACTTTTCCATTCCTTATGATTACAGCCATCCAATCTCTTACACTCTTATTTGTCTGTACTTTGAACTCCATGATTGTCTTTCCCATTAGCTTTTCTTCATCATCCTTGGGAAATGGGTAGTCTAACTGAAGCTTATTCTTCCCATTTTCCTTTGGAGGTGAGTAGGCTCTGGTATTTATGGTTGGTTCAAACTCTTTGACATATGATGGCTCAGCATCATAGAATGTAGGAGCCACAACCCTTGGAGTGAGCACCTTCATGATTGTGGTTGATATTGTTGGAGCAGAAGTTTGAGCATTAAGGAACAGAGATGATGCAATTGATTCATTGATCATCCTCTCTGCCTTTAGGATTCTTTCATTAGTCTCCTTGTTGATCTTTTCCAAAGCTTCTATTCTGGCTTGCCTTTCACCATCTGAGATTTCTTCTAAGCTTTGAATCTCAGACAAAGCCACTTGTTTCTTCACAGGGGAAGCCTTTATCTCAAACTCTGTTGGATTGACCACTACAATTGGCTGTTGCTCCCCCTCAATCTGTGCTATCTCACTACTGGTAGCTTGGAATTGGCCAGTAGATGTTGCAGCCTCTTCTGTGCTTGTTCCCATTTTCTCCCCCTTTTTGTTAGCATCAAGGGTTGGGGTTGAAGCTGCAAGTAGCATTTCCAGTAGTTGAGTCTGTTTTGATTGATTGGCAATGATAGTGTGCATTTGAGATTCCATACTATCCACTCTGGAGGAAAGAAGCTGAACAGACTTAGCCAGGCTATCTTCTTTGAGAAGTTTGCTAGAAAGCATCTTCTGAGTGGTAGTAGGAGCTAGTGCCTCAATCCTGGCATCTAGTGCTATCTTCATATCTCTAATTGCAGACTTGACCTCCTCCTGTTGTGTTCTTTGAATAACAGATTGCATCTTTTGTAATTTCAAGGAGGCCATAACTTGCTCAAGAACAGTCTTTCTCTGTGGGTCTGCAGTTTGGTGCTCAGCCTTAGCAGATTGATATTGCTTCATGATTTCCACATTGAGATTCCCAAGTTCAGTGGCATTGGAAAACATCCATCCTGGAGTCTCATCCTCATTGATTTCTTCACCATCTGAACTTTGACTGTCATCACTGCCAAACTCTTCACTTCCAGCACTTGGAGACAGGGTTTGTAAAGCTTATTTTGCTCTTTGAAGAGATTCTGAGGTGTGCACTAGGTGCATTGCCTTCTCTGCCTCCACATTGCCCTGTTGTGCCATGACTTGATAGGCAGAAACAGGATGAGTAAAGGTTTCAAGATCCAAAGATATGGAGTCAATAATTGACTGATATTCTTGTCTAAATTCCATCTTTTTGGAAGCTTCATTAACCTCCATTAACTCACTTGCAATGGCTGAATCTTCCTGCCTTATTTCTCCTGTAGTCCCTTCTCTCCTCTCATCTCTCTTTTCTTGCATCAGGGGCTCCCCCTGGCTCACACCTCTCACACCCTCACCTTCACCTACTAAGGTGGAACTCTCTAGCTCTCCTTTTGCCTGACCGGAAGAAATGGTCAGCCTCTCATTGTTTTTCTCTCCTTTTGCCTGCTCACAAGGCAGCCTCTCACTCCCTTCCCTCATTCCTAAAAGTATTTTAACTACTACAAACTCCTCCACAGTTGACATGGGAATGTCACATTTTGCAGTGGTAGAGAGAGTTGTCAACGGATAAAGTGTATCCGTTGATGTAGTAGTTATTGCTGTCAACGGATAATTAGTTGTAGACATATCCGTTGATGGAGAAACACTTGTTGTTAGTTACAGAGGCATGCCTGTACTCATCTAATAACAAGCCTAATTGTTTGTAATGCTTTGCATTACTTACATGACCTCTTAACTGAGGGAACCTCTAGTTGTAGAGTTTCTGTTTGTATTGTACTTGTAGTAGGCATCAAATCCTAGTTGTGTAATTGTACAAATAGAGTCTAGAATAATGCTTGAAAGAAGTTCCAAGGTTCATGCCTCAAGCAAGGAGTTAAAGACTGTCAAATAATCACAGTTGGGATTTGAAGAAATGAAGAATTTGCCTAAGTACCAATTCGAAAAGTATATTTGTCTATTCGAGAAGTCCAGCATTCGAGAAGTCAGGGATTCGATATCTCAAGACACTATTCGATATCTCTGAATACACTGTTCGATATCTCATTCGATATCTCAGGGATTCAATATGTCTACTACTCTATTCGAGAACTCAAGAAGTCAACAAGTCAAGATGGTATTCGAGTTCTCAAAGAGTCAACAAGTCAAAGTTCCATTCGATATCTCAAGGACTCAGAGAGCTATTCGACAACTCGAGGATTCGATAAGTCAAATGTTCTATTCGACATCTCAAGGAATCCTGATGGAAAAGAGCTATTCGAGAAGTGGTTCGATATTTGTTACGACCAACTCAACACGCAAGTGCACGTGATCTCAAGTAATACAGATAGCAAATAAGGTTCGTTCCTACAGGGACTCGTTGTATTGTCTAGCTACTCACTCACCAATGTATGATTGTTTTCCGATGCTAAAACAAATAAGAAGTGGATTGTTATTATCACTAAAATTTATCTAAGAAATTTAACTAATTAACAACTACTTGAACTGAGATTTACGTCGAATTACTTATGCAAATAAAACATGGGAATTTAGTTTCTTTAAACAATCCATCTATGGTCTCCAAGTCCCTAGCCTTGTTCATGTGATTTATTAACACCTGATCGAACACACAAAACTGATATAAGCCAACTTCCGTTAAACAAATACCATCCTAAACAATATCCACAATAAAGATAGAAATCATTTAGTCTCCCGATTATGCCAAGTCTTCATATGTCTATAAAGAATAAAACATAATGGTTGAGGTGCAAGCATTCAATTGATCACATAGTCGTCATAAAACGATTAGAGTTACGACACTAATTACGAATGATATCATCACGCATAAACCTACGCTAACATGGCAAGTTCTAACTCTTATTTCCACTTTCGCTTCAACAAGAATTAACACACAATTACAGGAGTTAGCTACTCTCCTATAACGAATTAAATCAACCATGATAGGATATCACATCAATCACACTATAGGCATCGAGAAGATTCAACACATAGAATCCATGAATAATTCCACTAAACCCCCATGACAACGAATTAGTTCATGATCGAACTAATCATCATCATGGGTTCTACTGAAAACATAACTCTAAAATAAACAAGTAAATAAAATAGAGAAGAAGAAGAATAAGGTTTAGAATTAAATCCCCACAATCGAAGAATACAAAGGTTCAAGAATAGCTTGGAAGAATTCCTTCTCCTTTTCTCTCTTCTTGAAAACCCTAGGTTATAATACGTAAGTGTGTATCTGTTTACAAGGGTTGGATGATGATATATCTTTTTCCTACTCTTGCCCAATAATAAAAAATACCTAAAATACAACTAGGAAACGATTTTAATGTCAAAAAACACTTAAAATACAATTTCAGATCGAATAAGGGCAAAACTGGAAAATCAGCACGTCCCCGAGCACTTTGCTCAAGCCTGGCGCACTTTGCTCGGACCAAATCTGCTCATCCCGAGCACTTTGCTCAAAACTGGCGCAGTTTGCTCGGGCAAATTCTGGTCCCGTTATTTTCTCCTTCGTTTTTCAGCTTTTTCTCCTTCGTTTTTGCTCCGTTTGCTCCCGTTCTTTTTGCATTCTCTTCCGTTTTCAATCCTCTATGCTTGGAATCCTCATGGTGAACCATAACAAGACTCCATTCTATATCATTAAGCCCGAATCCAACTCCAAAAGCAACGGAAACAACGATCTTAATCAACATTATTCCAACCCTGCACAATTAAACAACCATATCAAAACTACCACAATCTTGAGGTCAAAGCAATCAATTTAAGCCGATTTAGAATGTTCCAAGTAGATATCAAATCCACTTATCACACCCCCAAACTTAAACTGATGCTTGTCCTCAAGCATATACAATTACAACTAACTAACTAATTAGTACCACTTCCGTAGGTGATCACGGTTGCATTTGGCATATGCAACAAGCCCTTTAAACCCCTAGGTAGCCCTAGTGGACGAGTAAGGTCTCGTGAGGGCCTATAGTGAATGTACCCACAAAATCCAATGCAATGCAATGCATGAATGCAACTACTATGAAAATGCAAGATCCCCTTCAAACTCACCAAAACCAACTAACAAGCAAATATCTCAATGAATGTAACAAATCCAAGCAGAGCTCGACTAAATCCCCGTATACTAACAAATACATGAACAGAAACGTGCGTGTGTGCAAAGCTCATCAGAAATACCCCCAGAACTAGGTCAAAAATCATACATGCTTTCCGTCAAGACAATCACAGGTTTATAACTAGAATAGACTGTAGACACTCCATAGCCTAGGAACACCTCCACCCTCATCCAAGGTAGACAGAAACTCATGCTTTATTACTATACTACGACACTACATGTACAATACGCATGCTTATTTAACCGTGCAATGAATGAGACCCCAAAAGGCTTATACAATAATACCCATGTAGCGAGTGTTAGGTCAGCAGGATCCCAGACTATAAAGCCTTAGGTCACTAGGACTAAGTCCCCTCAGACTTAATTACTCGAGTATTAAAGAGCTCACTCTGGTTAATTTTGCATTTAAATTATTTATATGACTCTTTTTTTTTTCTTTTTCTTTTCTGTTATATTTTTTTTTATTTTGTTTTTTTTGTTTTGTTTTTTTTTTTTTTTAAGATCTGGAATGAGCCTTTCTCATTTCCAACCCTAGACTACTCATATAAATATGAGCTGGCTACTAGCCATTTGACGCCTAGCCTTTATTGACAAATATTAACAACTAGCATGAAAATTCCTGGTTTCCCCCAAACTTAGACTTTAATGTTCCTACGCTATAAAGGGAATAACGAAAATTCTAAATATAAACAAGTGATTAAATCTCAAAACATCCCACAGGCATGACCCTAACCTAGCCCAAAAGCACCCCAATGAGACTGTGTAATAAATTTTGTTCCCGTAACATGCAAGTCAATTTCATAGAAACTATAAATCAGCCCTCTACTCATCATCATCACACCCAAATCAACATCCACCTATCAATCAGAAATAGCTCGTCCTAAGGGATCATGGAAAATGCATGAATGCATGAATTATGTTATGCACTCTAGAATGCCACTACATGACTCACATATAACAATATGCATGATACATGATGAACAATTTAAACAATATGCATGATAATACTACACTACATGTCCTATATGCATCTAACTACTAATCACAATCTTCACTTCCCACCCCCAAACTTAAATTCTTCAATGTCCCCATTGAAGGCGAGAAACAAAGAAAGTGCACAGGAATACCTCAATCATCAGCAGGGTCACCCTCCTCGGGTGGTAATGGCTTGAGCCCGAGTGCAAAAACTTCCTCATTTGACAACTTACGAAGCACCTGAAAATTATTAGAATCAGCTAGCCCACGAGACTTATGTAGAATGTCAACTCTTCTTTCCCATGGAGTTGCATCCAACAACTGAAATAGCCCCTTTCTTCCTTCGTTCTCAATGCCAGAAATCCCACTTGAAGCTCTTTCCACTGGATCTGATTTTCTTAGCTGCTCAATCTCCTTCTTCACATTCTTATCAACAACGTCCACTTTGAAACACTCCTCTGAATCTGACGGATATTTTGTCGCCTTGAACACATTGAAAGTGACTTTCTGATCATGCACTCTCATGGTAAGCTCTCCTTTTTGCACATCAATCAGAGTTCGGCCCGTAGCTAGAAATGGCCTTCCCAAGATGATAGGAATCCTCTTATCCTCCTCAAAGTCCAGTATAACAAAATCAACCGGAAAAATCAGCTTATCCACCTTCACCAATACATCCTCCACTATACCCCTAGGATATGTGATTGACCTATCTGCCAACTGCAAAGTCATATTAACAGGTTTCGGATCAGGTAACCCAAGTTGCTTAAAAACAGACATCGGCATCAGATTAATGCTAGCTCCCAAATCACATAAGCACTTGCTGAAAAGTTGTTTGCCAATTGTGCAAGGTATGGTGAAGCTCCCCGGATCCTTCAACTTAGGTGGCAACTTTTGTTGCAAGACAGCACTACACTCCTCCGTCAAAGCGACGGTCTCTAAATCCTCGAGTTTCAATTTCCTCGAAAGTATGCCCTTCATGAACTTGGCATAACTTGGCATTTGTTCCAAGGCTTCAGCAAATGGTAGATTTATGTGCAACTTTTTGAACACTTCCAAGAACTTTGCCAATTGCTTGTCTAACTTTTGCCTTTGAATTCGTTTTGGGAATGGAGGAGGTGGAAACACCTTATCTCCTACTTCTTTTTGGGAATTAACACTCTTGTGAATGATAGGAGTTGAAGGAGTAGCGTTAGGAAGCAAATCAGAACCAGATTCGACCTCAACTGAAAATTCAAGTTTTTCCTCGGTTGCTTTTTCTTCGTTCTGACCTTGTAGACTTCTTCCTGATCGTAATGTTATTGCCTGAACCTGTTCCTTTTGATCTTTCTTGCCTGGATTCACCTCTGTGTCACTCGGAAGCGTTCCTGGTTGACGGTTCAACAAAGCATTGGCTAGCTGGCCAATTTGATTCTCTAAAGTTTTCAATGACACCGCCTGACTCTTATACATCATTCGAAGCTCTTCCAATTCCGACTTCTCAGACTGATTCAATGAAGTTCCTTGAGATGGTTGAAACCCCGGTGGATTGAATGGTTGCCTTGGAGCATAAGGTGGTAGTTGATAGTTCTGATTACTTGGCCTTACATTGAACTGCTGATTTTGTGGTTGCTGAGCACCTCCCTGATTGTTGCTCCAACTGAAGTTAGGATGATTCCGATTGTTGGGATGATAAAAATTTGGCACTGGTTGCTGAGATCTTTGAAAATTACCAACAAATTGTGCGGATTCAGCTGAGATAGCACACATATTTGTGTCATGTGCCCCTGCACACAATTCACACACCATAGCAACCTGGTTAGTTCCAAGATTAGAAAGAGAATCTACCTTCATTGTCAACGCTTTGAGTTGGGCAGCAATAGCAGTAGCTGCATCCAAGTCAAGAACTCCAGCCACTTTAGCAGGTGGCAAGCGTTGAGTAGGATTCTGAAACTCATTGGCCGCCATCATTTCAATCAGATTATAAGCATCCTCATAGCTTTTTGCCCATAGCGCACCTCCAGAAGCTGCATCTAACATAGGCCGGGACTGAACTCCCAACCCGTTATAGAAATTGCTGATTATCATCCAATCCGGCATTCCATGATGAGGACAACGTGCCAATATCTCCTTGTACCTCTCCCAAGCTTCTCCCAAAGATTCCTGGGAATGTTGTGCAAACTGAGAAATGGCATTCCTGTAAGCTGCTGTCTTTGCCATGGAGAAATACTTGGTCAAGAACTTTTGAGCACAGTCTGCCCATGTTGTAATAGAGCCCGATGGCATAGAATGTAACCAACTCTTGGCTTTATCCTTAAGAGAGAAGGGAAATAGCCTCAATCTGATTGCGTCATCTGTAACTCCGTTGAATTTGAAGGTGTCACAGATCTCAAGGAAGTCCCTAATATGAGCATTGGGATCTTCAGCAGGACTACCCCCAAACTGGACTGTGTTCTGAATCATCTGAATGATGTTTGGCCTTAGCTCGAAATTGTTAGACCCTATAGCTGGGCGAACAATACTAGTATGAATGTCCTCCACTTTCGGCTGAGAGAATTCACTCAAAGCCTTCGCTGCTTGTTCTTGATTTGCCATAACTTTCCTTGCTTCAAGATTGTCTTCTAACCCGAAATCAAGTCTTCTCCTAGCTAGTTCGTCTCTACGTGCTAGTTCGTCTCTACGTGCACGAGCTCGTGTACGCATAAACTCTCAACACGTACCTGAAATTCACCAACAAGAAATTTTATGAAAACGTCCTAGTCACCGAAATTCAATGACCACTGATGGCAAATATTGAAACTAAACAAAATAAAACCGCGTCCCCGGCAGCGGCGCCAAAAACTTGTTACGACCAACTCAACACGCAAGTGCACGTGATCTCAAGTAATACAGATAGCAAATAAGGTTCGTTCCTACAGGGACTCGTTGTATTGTCTAGCTACTCACTCACCAATGTATGATTGTTTTCCGATGCTAAAACAAATAAGAAGTGGATTGTTATTATCACTAAAATTTATCTAAGAAATTTAACTAATTAACAACTACTTGAACTGAGATTTACGTCGAATTACTTATGCAAATAAAACATGGGAATTTAGTTTCTTTAAACAATCCATCTATGGTCTCCAAGTCCCTAGCCTTGTTCATGTGATTTATTAACACCTGATCGAACACACAAAACTGATATAAGCCAACTTCCGTTAAACAAATACCATCCTAAACAATATCCACAATAAAGATAGAAATCATTTAGTCTCCCGATTATGCCAAGTCTTCATATGTCTATAAAGAATAAAACATAATGGTTGAGGTGCAAGCATTCAATTGATCACATAGTCGTCATAAAACGATTAGAGTTACGACACTAATTACGAATGATATCATCACGCATAAACCTACGCTAACATGGCAAGTTCTAACTCTTATTTCCACTTTCGCTTCAACAAGAATTAACACACAATTACAGGAGTTAGCTACTCTCCTATAACGAATTAAATCAACCATGATAGGATATCACATCAATCACACTATAGGCATCGAGAAGATTCAACACATAGAATCCATGAATAATTCCACTAAACCCCCATGACAACGAATTAGTTCATGATCGAACTAATCATCATCATGGGTTCTACTGAAAACATAACTCTAAAATAAACAAGTAAATAAAATAGAGAAGAAGAAGAATAAGGTTTAGAATTAAATCCCCACAATCGAAGAATACAAAGGTTCAAGAATAGCTTGGAAGAATTCCTTCTCCTTTTCTCTCTTCTTGAAAACCCTAGGTTATAATACGTAAGTGTGTATCTGTTTACAAGGGTTGGATGATGATATATCTTTTTCCTACTCTTGCCCAATAATAAAAAATACCTAAAATACAACTAGGAAACGATTTTAATGTCAAAAAACACTTAAAATACAATTTCAGATCGAATAAGGGCAAAACTGGAAAATCAGCACGTCCCCGAGCACTTTGCTCAAGCCTGGCGCACTTTGCTCGGACCAAATCTGCTCATCCCGAGCACTTTGCTCAAAACTGGCGCAGTTTGCTCGGGCAAATTCTGGTCCCGTTATTTTCTCCTTCGTTTTTCAGCTTTTTCTCCTTCGTTTTTGCTCCGTTTGCTCCCGTTCTTTTTGCATTCTCTTCCGTTTTCAATCCTCTATGCTTGGAATCCTCATGGTGAACCATAACAAGACTCCATTCTATATCATTAAGCCCGAATCCAACTCCAAAAGCAACGGAAACAACGATCTTAATCAACATTATTCCAACCCTGCACAATTAAACAACCATATCAAAACTACCACAATCTTGAGGTCAAAGCAATCAATTTAAGCCGATTTAGAATGTTCCAAGTAGATATCAAATCCACTTATCAATGTCATTATAACAGTATTCGAGAACTCAGAGTTATCGATCAAGTCAATTCTAGTTCTCGAATCACTTACTTAGTCACTTCTCGAATACATTCTTGGAGACAAAATACTGAAGAAATTATACAAGTCAGAAACCTGCAACAAGCCAATGCACTTTATGGACCATAATCTGTAACGTGCTCTGGAAAGCCTACAAGGAAGCTTGGAGAGATATAGAAGAGACAAGGAGCTAAAGAAGTGGATCTAAACAGGCTTTGCAAAGTCAAATCTGTAACCGTTTGGACGCTTACTCAAAAAGGATAGACAGACTAGAAAGTAATTTGTTTAGCTACCTTATTTGCAGTAAGTGGGCTGTATCCATGTTCTATAAGGACACAGCCTCACTTCATAACTTAGCAACTTTTGTGAGTCTAGTTTTTCATACACTGTAAGTCATATCTCTCTGAGAAAAACGAAGCTGAGAATACTACCATTTGTATTCACAGATTGTAGCAACCTTTATCTAATAATACATTAGATTAAAGTGATATTGTGTCTTGTGTTGTTTATTTATCCGCACCTTCACTTCTACACACACAGGCACTTATCTGCTACATAGACTCAATCAAGAAAAGTTCAAGAATCCATTCACCCCCCCTCTGTATTCTTTTACCGTATTCAATACTCAACAAGTGGTATCAGAGCGGGCTGTTTATTCAAAAACAGAGAAACGATCATGAGTTCGAATACACCAAAGACTACAGGAACGGTGAAGGTCCCTAAGTTTGATAAAGAAAACTTCAACCTCTGGAAGATAAAGATGATGTTGTTCATTAAAGCCTCTCATCCCTTGTATCCTGAGATTCTCAAGAATGGTCCTTTTGTTCCACAACAAGAGATACCAGAGAAGACTGTTGGAACCATAACTATCCCAAGAGCTTATGAGGCCAAGGATCCATCAAAGTGGACAGAGTCAGAAAGGGAGAAGGTTGCTCTTGACAGCCACCTCATGTTGCTCATCATTGATTCCATGGACATGTCAATGTTTGCAAACATTGCATCATGCACGTCTGCTAAAGAGATGTGGGATCACATTGAGGTGTTGTGTGAAGGGACTGATGAGGTTAAGGAAAACAGGAAACAGATACTGGTCACACAGTATGAAGCTTTCATGGCACAGCCCAAGGAAAGCATCAATGAAATGTTTGAAAGGTTTCACAAGCTAGTTACTGAGTTGCAGATGAATGGAAAGGTTTACAGCACCAAGGAGTTAAATATGAAATTTCTGTTGTCTTCACCAAATCATCTGGAGCAAAGAGTCATTTCTCTAAGAGAGAGAGAGATTTGAACAAAGTCACCTATGATGTGCTCTATGGAGTCCTAAAGACTCATGAACTTGAGTTGCTTCAGAAAAGGGCTATCCAAGCCAACCAAGGTAGGATGATAAACACATCATGTGCCTTGATTGTCAACAAATCCATTCTGGACCTAGAAGCATCTACAAGCCAACTAAGGATAGAGGAGGTGGCAGATGATGAAGAAACTGAAGTTGGGGTGAGTGAACCTGTTGAGGAAAAGGAGGAAGAAGAAGAAGAGTTTTACACTCTGGAAGAACTTGATGGGATGGAAAATACCTCATATGCCTTCATGGCCAGAAAATTTCCAAACATCAGATTTAAAAGAAATCAACCCTTCAAACCCAAAACTCAAAACCATTCAGCCAACAAGAACAAGGCACCTGTGAAACCAAGCAGAAATAAGTTCAAAACCGGTTATGTGGATAGGTCATCTGTAAGGTGTTATAGATGCAATGACCTAGGGCATTTTGCCAGTGAATGCAAGAAACCTAAAAAGAAGGATAGAGATTATCTTAAGCTAGAAGCTAAGTATGAGGCCCTTCTGAAAAAGCAGACACATGGTAAGGCCTACATAGCTGAAGGGAAGTGTTGGGATGATTCTGAGAGTGATGAAGAGGAACAAGAATTCTGCAACTATGCCTTGATGGCCAACTCCAAGGATGACTCATCTTCATCTGATTCTCAGGTACCATCTCTCACTACTATAGACATGTCTTTTTCTGAATACAAATGCATGATTGAACAATTATCTGTTGAAATGTTTAATATTCATACTAGTATGACTGCTGCTAATGAGGAGATTGCTAAACTGTCTACTAGAAATTAAATATTAACCAAAAAGAATGAGGAACTTGAGCTAACTACTATGCAAGTTGAAAACCTTAAGAAAGAAGTTGAATATTTGAAGAACAAGGTTTTATGTGCTAGTCAAGTAGAGAAGGCTCTTAGGGATGAATTAGCTGAGAATGAATTCAAACTTAAAACTTTCAAGAAATCATCTGGTTTAGTGCAATCCTATTGTGAGAAAATTGAAGCTAAACCCAAAGCAGCTATTGGACTTGACTATGACTCTCTCAAACAAAGGAAAGGTTATGCTGTCATTGAAGAGGACACAGCTGTTCATGAGAAAGTGCCTCACATTTTGAGAAAAACTGAAAATCCAATTTTTAAGGAATCAACATTTGAAATTGATGAGGATACCTTACTCATCAAGCAAATGTTGAATGATGAGGATGAGGCACAATCTAGTAAACAGCAAGCATCCTCTAAGGGTGAGAGTGTCAAGTCAAAGACCAAGAAGCCAGTAGTTGATAGGCCAAGACCTAAGAAGTTTGTTAAGTTTGTTTCAGCTGGGAAGAGTGAATCAGAAAAGGAAGTGACTAAGAAGAAACAGAACAGAAATGGCAAGTTAGGGATTAACAAGGATAACAACTATGCTTACATGCCTAATGCCCCTAGGAAAACTTGTCAGAACTGTTTCAGTACGAATCATCTAACTCATGCATGCAAGAAACCTGTTGGTAGTGTGTCTAAACCTTTCTATGATTGTTCTGTGCCTCTAAGTCATAGAGATGCACTTTTCTGTGATAAATTTGATTGTATGCCATGCAATATGAATGTTATGACTAGTTGTTTTAATTTAAGAAGGCAGTTCATTGATGGTTGTATCAGTCACAATTCTCACACACACTACACAAGGTCAAAGTCTTCAAGTCCTCCTAAAGCTAGGAAGGTACCTTTGTCACCTAAGTCTGAAACCTCAGGTTCTAAGACTTCCAAGAGTGACAAGAAGACTAACACTAAGAAAGTTGACAAGCATGTTGTTTATGATAAAACTGTCTCTAAGTCACATGGACCCAAACTTGTTTGGGTACCAAAGGAAAAGTAATACCTTTGTGTTTGCAGGGCAAAGAAAGTGAAAAGAAGGTCATGTGGATTTTGGACAGTGGATGCTCAAACCATATGACTGGTGATATGGCCCTGCTATCACAGTATGAGGAAAAGGCTGGCCCAATGGTTGCTTTTGGAGATGACAGCATGGGTAACACATTGGGATATGGCAAGCTGAAAGTTGGAAATGTCATCATTGAAGATGTAGCACTAGTCAAGGGGCTCAAGCATAATCTGTTAAGTGTTGGTCAGTTTACTGATAGAGGATTCAAAGTGAATTTTGACAAAGATGAATGTTTGATCACCCACAAGAAGACTGGTGATTTTTCTCTATCTGGAGTAAGGAAGGGAAGCCTGTTTGTAGCCAATATGGACTCTGCAAACAAGGACAAAATTTGTTGCTTTTACTCAAAAGCATCAAATGAAGATTGTTGGCTGTGGCACAAGAAACTATCACACCTGAACTTCAAGGCCATTAATTCTGTAGTCAAAAGAGAGTTAGTGAGAGGCATGCCCACACTTGAATTCTGCCAAGAAGGAGTGTGTGAGGCTTGTCAAAAAGGAAAAATGAAGAGATCAAGCCACAAGTCAAAGACAGTGACATCTGTAACCAAGCCACTACAACTTATTCATATGGATTTGTTTGGGCCTGTCAACATAATGTCACTTGGAAGAAAGAAGTATGCCCTGGTAATGGTTGATGATTTTTCAAGGTATACATGGGTGGAATTTCTGGCATCAAAAGATGAGGCTCCACAAGTAATTATTGAGCATATAAAGAAAGTTGACAAGGAAGCAAAGGAAAACGATGCAAGTGTGATTGCACTGAGGAGTGATAATGGAACAGAGTTCAGAAATGCCACACTTGAAGCATTCTGCAAAGAGAATGGCATTTCTCAGCAATTCTCAGCTCCAAGGACTCCACAACAAAATGGAGTTGTTGAGAGAAAGAATAGAACTCTAATTGAGGCTGCTAGAACAATGTTACTTGATGCAAAAATGCCTACATGTTTTTGGGCTGAGGCTGTGAGCACTGCATGCTATATTCAGAACAGAACCCTCATCAACAAAAACACTGGAAAGACACCTTACAACTTGATGACTGGAAAGAAGCCTACACTAAAGTATGTTCATACTTTTGGAAGCAAATGCTTTGTACTCAAGGATAATTTTGAATATGTTGGAAAGTTTGATGCAAAAGCATTTGAAAGAATTTTTCTTGGCTATTCTATGGAAAGAATTGCATACAAGGTTTATGTCATCAGTCAAAAGAAAGTTATGGAAAGCACAGATGTAACATTTGATGACAGCAAACTACCTGGACTAGAAGAAGCCAATGAAGAAGACAAAGATCCATTGAAGTTTGATAATCTAGATGATTCTGATGAAGAGACTGAAACTGGAGTTGAAACTCAAGTTCAACATTCTCAAGTGAATAATGATACAAGAGAAGAATTTGTGCCAACCAATAGTGGAGAAACAAGCATCCAAGACACACCTGTGAGTAATGGCAACTTCACAGGGGGAGGAAATGAGGATGGCCATGATGTGGTAGATGAAGCAACATCAAGAATGAGAAATCAGGCTGAACACTCGAGGAAATGGGATAGATCACACACTGCAGAGCAAATCATTGGAGATCCTAATGCATGAGTAAGGACTAGGAGAGCAACTCAAAATGAGTGCCTCTATGGATGTTTTCTATCACAAGTTGAGCCTAAGAAACTTGATGATGCATTGTTGGATCCAGATAGGATTATTGCCATGCAAGAGGAGCTGAATCAATTTGAAAGGAACAAAGTATGGGAACTTGTGCCTGCACCAAAGAACAGAACCATTGTTGGAACAAAATGGGTTCTGAAGAATAAGATGGATGAAGATGGTGTAATAATAAGAAACAAAGCAAGGCTGGTTGCAAAAGGATACTCTCAACAGGAAGGCATTGATTATGATGAGACATTTGCCCCTGTTGCTAGATTGGAAGCCATTAGAATATTCTTGGCATTTGCTGCTCATTCAAACTTTAAAGTTTATCAAATGGATGTCAAGAGTGCATTTCTAAATGGAGAGTTGGAAGAAGAGGTTTATGTGCAATAACCACCTGGCTTTGAGGATCCACATTTCCCAGAATTTGTCTACAGATTGCTTAAGGCATTGTATGGACTTAAGCAAGCTCCAAGAGCGTGGTATGATACTCTATCACAATTCCTTCTTGAAAATCAATTCACTCGAGGCACATTGGACAAGACACTGTTTTACAAGAAGCATGGTGATGATATGATCCTAGTTCAAATCTATGTGGATGATATCATTTTTGGTTCTACAAATGAGAAACTGTGTGAGAAATTCTCTAAACTCATGCAGAGCAGATATGAGATGAGTATGATGGGAGAGTTGACATTCTTTCTAGGGTTGCAAGTCAGTCAGAGGAAGGATGGTATCTTTATCAGTCAAACCAAGTACATCAAGGATTTATTGAAGAAGTTTGACTTGGAAGATTGTTCACCTGCCAAGACACCCATGGCCACTGCCACTAAATTGGATGAAGATGCTAAAGGCAGGAGAGTAGATATCTCAGTCTACAGAGGCATGGTTGGTTCTCTACTCTACCTCACTGCAAGTAGGCCAGACATCATGTTTGCTACATGCTTGTGTGCAAGGTTTCAATCAAATCCAAAGGAATCACATTTGATTGCAATAAAAAGGATCTTTAGATATCTGAAGGGCACTCCTAACTTGGGATTATGGTATCCTAAGGACACAGGGTTCAATCTGGTTGGTTATTCTGATGCTGATTATGCTGGATGCAGAGTGGATAAGAAAAGCACCTCAGGAAGCTGCCAGTTTCTTGGACAAAGGTTAGTTTCTTGGTATAGCAAGAAGCAACAATCTGTGTCAACTTCTACAGCTGAGGCTGAATACATAGCTGCTGGAAGTTGCTGTGCTCAAGTGCTTTGGATTAGAAATCAACTTAGAGATTATGGACTTGTGTTGGAAAGAATTCCAATCATGTGTGACAACACAAGTGCAATCTCTATAGTTGCCAATCCTGTCAATCATTCTAGAACAAAGCACATTGACATCAGATATCATTTCATAAGAGAACATGCAACTAATGGAACCATTGAGTTGCATTATGTCTCTACAGATAAACAACTGGCTGATATATTCACTAAGCCATTAGATGAAGCCACCTTCACAAGGTTGGTAAGTGAGATTGGAATGCTGAATTCTTCAGATTCTGGCTAAGTGAATACATCATCTAGATTGTTGCACCAGTAAACACTTACTTTATCTAAATTCTCAATATTTTTGGAGTAAGTGTTGGCTGAAATATGATTTATAAATATTTCAAATCTGTTGTATATGTTAAAAATCATATTCCTATTAACTTAAAATTTCTATGAAATTTTGAGAAAATCACTATCTAATTTGCTAGGATATTTTTCAATGAATATGTCTGGTAAATTTTAAAAGATAGTGAAAATCAAATTTTTATGAGTGATGGGTATAGTTCGATAAGTCAGACTTCTCGAATGATTCACTATTCGACATCTCTAATAAGTCTCATTAGAGTACTCTTGAGTTCTCGAATAGAGTCTTTCTGAGATATCGAATAGAGGAATTCTTGACTTCTCGAATATAGCAACTGAGTTCTCGAATGACTGAGTTCTCGAACACTATATTTGAGTTCTCGAATCATTTGAAAAGGCTGAATTCTCGCTGAATTTTAACCGATTTTGGACTTTTTGTCTAAAAGTTTAATTCACTCATAAAAACACATATTATTTAATTTAGAATTATTTCTAAGTTAGATAACTGCCAGCTGTGAGTTTCTATCTGCTTGAGTTATCGATTAAGCCATTCTTGACTTCTCGAATAGTTGTTTTCTACTTCTCGAATGCCTGACTTGTCGATACAAAACTTTCTGCTAATCGACAATTCAAGTACTTCATACTTATACAATTTCACATCTATTCGATTCATTTCATTCGATTTCTCAAGCATCCACACTCTCTAAACCCCTGAAACCCTAGCTACGAAAAGCCAAATTTCTTCTTCAACCTTCAATTTCTTTCCTCTCTTCTACACAAATGGCAACAGTAAAGTTTAACACCAACTTCATCGCACTCACTAGTGATGTTGAAGCACCCAATGCCAATTTCAAGTGCTTTGTGAAATGGATGGCTGAGTCGTATATCAAGGATGCACTCTCTGCCAACCCAACTCTATATCTAGATATTCTGGAACAATTCTGGAGTACTGCTATTGTGGAGGTTGTAGCCCTGGAAAACGCAATTACTTCATATGTCATCTACTGCAAGGTTCAAAATGAGGAAATCACTATCACTACTACAGACATGAACCAAGTACTAGGCCTACAACAAGAGTCATTTGACAGAATGGCCACTAATGCAGAGTTGGAGGAATTCTTTGAGTTCATAAACTACTCAGATGGGATTAACCTTGGAAAGCTAAACAGAAAGAATCTGAGAAAGGAGTGGAGTTATGTGTTTGCAACTCTTCTCCAAGTCTTCACTGCCAGGAAATCAAGCTTTGACCAAATCAGTGCACCTGTGCAGCAAATTGGATATGCTTTGGCCTATGGAAAGAAAATTGATGTTGGCCAAATCATACTTCAAGAATTATATGGGAGACTTGGTAAGAACACAACCAAGAGAGGTACTGATATTTTCTTCCCTCGCTTTATTCAATCTGTACTTAATTATAAAAATCCTTCATTGATTGAATTGCCTGGGATTGATAAAAATAAAATAGGCTATCCTAAGTCCATGACCAAACTCATTTTTGGTAATTTGGAGACTAGGAATGATGTGGATGTAAGACTGAACATAACTCCCCATATGGAGAGTTTGTTTAGGACTTATCCCCACAACATGCCAACATTTGATGCAAAATCTAAGTTAGCACAGCCCAAGCAAGTAGAACAAAATGCTAACCCGGGGCCTGCTAACCAACCCTCTCAACCAAACACTCTACCACATACTGAGCCAACTGCATCATCCTCTCAAAAGGGTGATGTTAGTAAAAAGAAGAGAAAGGAAGTAATGTCTGCACCATTGAATATCTTGTCTGAAGCAGCATTAGCTGTTGAATTAGGTCTAGGAAGTGAGGAACCTGAGTTACCCTTACACAGGACAAAGAAGAAGAAAACTAAGACCACCTCTTCAGTCA
Organism: Kitagawia praeruptora; assembly: GCA_037693485.1. Classification (NCBI taxonomy): domain Eukaryota; kingdom Viridiplantae; phylum Streptophyta; class Magnoliopsida; order Apiales; family Apiaceae; genus Kitagawia; species Kitagawia praeruptora. The sequence goes on from CM075345.1 coordinate 101,409,887, forward strand.
CACAAATGGCTGAAGTTGTAAAATCAGGGGCACACAGCTCACTAGGGGTATCCTCTCAACAGGGTGCACCTATAGAATCAAGCATCCTCCCCAATGCACCTTCTTGTATAGAGTCAGCACATGGGAGTGATAAGGCTGGCACAACACTGAGTGGAGAGCACATCACATTTGAAACTCCCTCTATCTCTCAGGGGGAGTTGCCAAAATCTACTCTTAAACACACTTCTCTTCCAGAATCTAACTCTGAAATTTCTTTGGAACCTGCAACTCAGGCAACTGAGATGCAAGGTATTGATCATCAAGAATTCTTTTCTCTTGATGAGCCAATAATTTCAAGTGACTTAGTGCATGACACTTTGTTCACCACTCAGAACCCACATTTAGATAGTGAGGGAATGCATGCTGAGGCATCTCCTAATGACACCATCACAAACACAGAGGTTCCACTAGTTTTTACTAGAGACTCTGTGCCTGTGTCAACTGCTGGTGTAATTCATCCCACTTCTGTGGTGACACCAGTAGTAGAGTCAATCCATCCGGTTCCAGAAGTTGCATCTGTAACTGAGGAGTCTAGCTTGCCTAGCTCTAGCTCTGACTTCATGTCAAAATGGCTGAAGCCTGTGCAACATGACAGTGCTTCAGGATCAGGGTCTGTTCCACAACAATTTACGGTTGAAGCACTTCAAAGCTTAATTGTGGATCAGATTCCTGAGTTCACAAAGATTGCTCAGAACCTTCTCACTGCAGACATGCCTAATCCAGACTATGAGGCTATTCTGTTATGCCATAGGGATGATGTGGAAGTACAGAAGTCAAAGATCATTGATGATGCTGAGAGAGATGGCAACATAGATGCCTGGTTGCAAGGAAAATATGATATTACTCTCGATGAAGCACTTCAGTATCTCAGGGAGGAATACATCACTTCACTGGGCTCGAATGCAAAATCCCTGTCACCTGGTGAAGTGTATGAAGCTGTAAATGATTCCTACAAGAGTTTCCTCAAGGCTGCACACTATCTTGGCAAGGGAGTCAAAACTGAAGTCAACAGGGTGTGTGACAAGATAGCCACTTCAGTAGCAGAAGTCAAGAGGGCCTTTGATGATAAATTTCCTCAATTGGACAGTGTGTTCAAGGACATAAAAAAACACTGCAACTCTACCTGCACTCAGATGGATAATGGGCTAGCTCTGCTAAAGGATACTGTCACAGGTCTGGGGCATCAATTTCAAAATCTATCTGACTAGACTACAGATGCCAATGCCATGCTGAGGATAATGTTCAAGAATCTTTATGGAGATAGGCTAGTGACTGATGTCCCTGTGCATGAACTGTCTAAATATGAAGTGAAGAGGCTGCAGGATCAATCTTTATCTGGTTTCAAGGCCAATGAGTTATTCACTAAGGTGAACACTCTTGAACAGGAGGTAGCCACTCTTACCAAGACCAATGCTCATCTTACAGAAAAGGTTGCACTGCTAAATGATCAGTTGGACACTCAAGCATCCACCACAGCTGATGTCCTTCTACATCAACAATCCATGTTAGCTGCAATGATGAAGCATATGGGTCTCCCTCTACCTGATGAATCTTCAATCCCAAAGAACATTTCTACAGCCTCAGTGCCTGACAACAAGCCTAAGGGGGAGAAGAAGGCAACTCAAATACAAAGGGGGAGAAAGGCATAATAATAAAAGAGGGTGGTCAACAAAGGGCTTCAAAGTCTCTAGCAAATGTGCCTGGCAAAGGAAAATCCAAAGTGGATGAGCCTCCATCTATCTTGCCAGTTGTCACTCTACCAACTGTGCACATCATTACTCCTGGAGGACAAAAGCAATCCATAACTACCACAGTGGTTGCAGGGAGTATGCCATCTTACAAACCTCCAATCTCTATATCTGAGAGTGCCAAGCCTGTAGAAGTTAAAGTTGTTACTGAGGCCAAACTACAAGAAGTTGCTAACTCCAATGTTTATCATGATAAAGCCTTTTTGGAGTTTCTGAAAGCCACAAGGGAACAGGTTGGTGACACTCAGTTCTATCTGAGGGAGTTGAAGAAGCAGATTGATTGCATCACTGTCATTCCTAAGAAAGTCAATAATCTGTGGATCAAGGAGATAGTGATGATATCCAAATTGAAGATATGGCATCTAACATACAAGACTCTACAAGAACTGAAACACTCAGAGATAGATGCCATACTCGAGCTTATAGAAAAGAAGAATGAGAACAACAAAAGTCTATTTGATGACTTGAGGAATGACCAACCTTCAAGGCTACCAGAAGTGATCAAGAAGCCATGGACAATCATTTATCAGTCTGGCACCAGAATTGAAGATATCAAGCAATTGGTCATTCCCCATGATCTCACCACTAGAAATCACAGACTGATCATTGCTATCATTGATCAATTACAGAAGAAGGTTGGAGCCAGAAATGCTGAAGAAACTGAGGCACTGCACATCCTCAGAACCTATATTGCAACTGGTGAAATTCCAGAGATGGCTCAACCTAGGAGAAATAAGGATGATGATTCTGAAGACAAAGGTGATGGGAGGAGAAGACATCACAGGAGAGATAAGGGTGATGAAGACAAGAAGAAAAAGGGAGACAAGGATAAAAAGGATGATGATGACCAAGGTAAAACCTATGAGAGGAAGAGTGGAAGACAGCAAGCCTTAGGCACTGCTAGCAGTAACCTCACCACATCACAAGACTCTAAGTCTAGGGTGAATACTGTTAGTAGTGACCTAGCAAAATCTACATCTGTGGCTTCTGCAACTGTCTTACCACCTCAAGAAGAGAAGAAGATTCAAGTCAAGAAACCATGTGTATGTTTCAGAAAGCAATCTGCTAATGGAATACTACTATGGTCTACCAACAAAGGTCAAAGATTTCTGCCAAGCAATCATGTCAAGAGGATGAAATTTAAACATGCTGCAAGAAGAGTGAAGCTATCCAAATCTAGAGCCCTAACAATCATTCCAGGATTGAAACTCCAGCCACTTGATGAAGACTTTGATGAAGAGCAACTGCAATTTCTAAGAGCTCAAAAGATATGCTATGCTGCAATTGTGGATGACCACCTTGAAATCAAGTACACTGATGGGAAGGAAATGAAATTCAAACAAGGGGGTTGTCAACATTGGGGTAAATTGTATGAGATAGAAAGAATCATTGCATTGCTGGATTCTAAAGACAAGGTGGAGAAAGTATGGAAGCTGGAATTGATTGACTTTGTGAAAATGAAGAAAGATTATGCTGAGAAGATAAGAAAGGGCTGCTATGAGAAATGGTTAGAAAGGGAGAAAGAAATTGATAGACTCACTACAAGAAATTTGACATTTATCTACCAAATCTAAGTGTAGGTAAAACTTCATTATTGGTAAAGAAAGTTTTTTACCTACTAATATAATATTGGTAGTGATTGGTAGATAAAAGATGGTGGAGAAAGACTCTTTATCTACACATATATATTTTAGTAGGCAAATATTATGTGGGTCCCACATAATGATGTGTCCTTAGCTTTTATGACTAGGATGATCCACATGGCATGTCACAAGTTAGCCACATGGCAACTCGTGAATGGTCCACATGGCACCTAGCATGCAAAACACGTGGCACCTCTCTTAGCTGGCCACATAATGCCACATAAGCAATCAACGTGGCACCAAAAGTACCATATCAATTTGTAATCATTATTTTACTAAATTTTATTGGATTATTGAATTAAATTTAAAATTGTAGGTTTATTTAATTTTCTTTTATGTTTTATTGCTCATATATAATATAAAATGATATATACTCTTCATAAAATTCTTTATTGCTGCATAGAATTTAAACAACCAAACAATATATACTTGATCACACAATTACAAATGAAATTAATAAACTCCAGAACAATGAACTGAAAATGTTTAAATTACAAAACTGAAAGTAATGATTCTCCTAATCTTCGTATCTCCAAACTCCTTAAGCTTTTTCCACTTCACATATCAACTGATGAATTGAAGCTAATTTGCAATTTAGCTTTTTCCTTTGGTTGTCCGAACTTTTGAAAGCAAAACAAATCCTGTACAAACACAGGAAAAGTAAAAAAAATAGAATCTATAAGAAGTTTGTTATGAGTTTAGAGAGAAACTTAGTGCAAGTAATAAAAATTAAGTTGGGTCACCTGTAAATGAAAAAATAATGAGCTTCCATGAATTGTATGTTTTTGTACATATAAATTCTGGAAATTGAAATAATGTTAATGCCACATAAAGAATCAAAAACCATACAATTTTTAACATCCTTGAATCACGTTAATAGAATATAAGAAAGTAAAGCCATACCGTCCAGTTAAGGATGTTAGCTAATTCATCTTATCCCAATCGCCAGAAAAAATCTGCAAAATTGAAAAGCTCAAAACTAGATAATCACTAAATAAGAATAGATCTAGGAAGGAAAAGAGGAAAGAAAATACTGAAGGTCAACTTCAACAACCGTGAAAGGGTCGTACTAGTATTTTAATTATCTTGAATGGGCTTTTAAGAATGTAAATATTAAGACTTTAAGAGATGAGGGTGAAGCAATAGATTAGGGAGATGGAGATGAATTAGGAAGGCAGTTAGTTATCACTACTTCCACTTAAAAAGATAAGTACCTAGCATTAGCCCGCCTGGAATATTTTTAGAAAAAAAAAGCGGGGGATTTGATTTTTCGTCAAAAACATAGCGGGAAATTTCTTTTTTATTTTGTTAAAGGCTCCCGGATTTTCTGAAATGGCGCGTGAACCGCACGGATTGAACCGCACGGCCCGCTTGAAAACCGCCCGCCCGGCACGCCTTGTCATGAAGCAAACAATATGGCCATGAAACAATATGGCCCTTTTATTTACAACAAAAATATGTTTTGTAAAATCTTATTTTTTGTTTTTTTTAAATAGTTTTCTCAACATTTAGTTTGCTTTATAAAATATTTGTAAAATATTTTTTAATTAATAAAATTTATATAAGGTACCGTCCTCTTTTATTCAAAAAAATGCGTATACTTTTAATTCAATATTGCAAATCTGTTTTATTATAGTATGAAAAATAATATCAATCAATTTTAATCAAACTTATTTGTAACATATGTGGCAAAAAAAAATATAAGTGTTGATCAGAGCATTAGAGCATCTCCAAGGGTGATAGTCATAATTGTTAGCTAAAATTATAAAAATAGATGATTATGTAAAATTTGCTCAACCTGTAAGCCTGTGTTAGCTATAACGGTTAGTTATATTTAAAAATGTGTTATTTTATTATTTTTCAAATTCTAACGACTATATTTTTAGATATTATTTATTTATTGTGGATAAAACTCATAACTAAACTTTTTCTAAATTCAATAAAATAAAATTTTTGTATAAATATGAATATTAAATAATTAATTTAAATGACTCTATTATTTAAAAATATGTTATTTTACTATTTTTGAATTCAATAAAATAAAATTTTTATACAAGAATATATGTAACCAGTTATCTAAAATTATTCCTAACAGCTGGGTGCGTTGGATAGGCTCATTTTTTACATATTAGGTATAAATGGAAGCCACGTAGGATTTTTTTGGTAACAGGTGACCCAACCAATAGCAAACAGCAAGAAAAAGAAAAACAAGAGAAAAGAAAAAAGCAAAAAGAAAGCAGTAGACTTCTTTTATAATAGAAAGTAGTTGAACCGCACAGCCCGCCAACAGCACGGCACGCCAAAACGATTCCATTTTTTTTTACTTATTTTTATGAAATAATTACATGTTTACGTTTTAATTATCATTATATATGTGTATTTTCCAAAATAAATAAATAAATTTAAAAAATGAATTTCTGAAATTGGTAATTAAAAATCATAACAATATAGACTAAATAAAACGGTACGAAATGATGTCCCAAACTAGTGCTTTGTCACGAATTGTTGTTTCTATTTTTAAAAAAAATATTTCTCGACGATCCAACCCTACAGATGTCGAGATATATTTAATTTAGTGATATTCCCAAATTTTCAAAAAATTAAAAATTAATTTCGTTGGAGATTCTAGTAAATCACTACTATTCTAACTAGTACTACTAACTAGTGCTTTGTCACGGATTGTTGTTTCTATTTTTTAAACAATATTTCTCGACGATCCAACCGTACAGATGTCGAGATATATTTAATTTAGTGATATTCCCAACTTTTCAAAAAATAAAAAATTAATTCGGTTGGAGATCTTAGTAGATCACTACTATTCTAACTAGTACTAGTGCTTTGTCACGAATTGTTGTTTCAATTTTTTAAAAAATATTTCTCGACGATCCAACCGTACAGATGTCGAGATATATTTAATTTAGTGATATTCCCAAATTTTCAAAAAATAAAAAATTAATTTGGTTGAAGATTCTAGTAAATCACTACTATTCTAACTAGTACTACTAACTAGTGCTTTGTCACGGATTGTTGTTTCTAGTTTTTAAACAATATTTCTCGACGATCCAACCGTACAGATGTCGAGATATATTTAATTTAGTGATATTCCCAAATTTTCAAAAAATAAAAAATTAATTTTGTTGGAGATCTTAGTAGATCACTACTATATTCTAACTAGTACTAGTAACTAGTGCTTTGTCACGAATTGTTGTTTCAATTTTTTTAAAAAAAATTCTCTACTATCCAACCGTACAGATGTCGAGATATATTTAATTTAGTATTTTTATAAAAGTAGAATTAAAGTAGAATTAAAGTATATTTATATTTTATGTGATTTTGAACATTCTATTATTTATTTATTTTATTTAAAAAACGTAGTTTTATAAAATAGTTGTTCAATATTATTAATATTGTTAGTAGAAGTGTGCGTGTATAATTGTATATTAGTGGCGGGTCGGGCCGGCCGTGCCGGTTCAAATAATTAAGAAAAGAAAAAAGATTATGGGTTTTTTCAATGCAATTGTTTTGTTTTTACATTTTCTTTTTTACATAACCTATGATACAATAATGAAGGTGGGGTGGGGACGTGGGGTTCATGCATAATATCCGCTCGAGTGGCTTCCCATTTGTGCACTTGTACTATTTAATTAATTAATTTGGGAGACAAATACAAAGTTTCTATTTAATTTTAATTGAAGTATCTTTTAATTTGGGGACGTGGATGAAGCATCTTTGTTTGGACTCATGACAGGCACCACCATACCTACTTTTAAAAAGCACTCAACTATACTGTATTAATTTTTCTCTCTCCCTCCCTCCCTTAATCTCTCCAACTAAACTGTAAACCCCACAAAAGTCCCTTCGAATTTTTTCGCACCACCCGGCCCCATTTCATTTTTATTTCCCATCATCACCCCACCATTAAAACACGGCCCACAAACACACACACACACATACTTCTTGATTTTCCTGCCACTTTTATCTACTAATATGAATATCGGTAACTAAAAGTTATTTTTATCTACTAATATATAATGGTAGGTAAATTATTAGTAGGTAAATATCAGATTTCTTGTAGTGACTGGAGATTGAAGCAGAAAAGCTAAGGGCAAAGGGATTGTGTAGAGTTCAGTTTGATCCCTATGTGGTGAAGTATAGGAGAAGAAATGGAGACAATGTCAATATAAGAATGAACCTACTCAGTCACTATCCTGCCAACATTCTGAAGCCAGTGCTTGAAGATTTCAAAAACTCTATTATGATTGAAAAATTGGATGCTATGACAGAAATCATGAGAGCAGTAGATGAGATTGCAAGAAAGGAGAAAGAAAGGAAACAGAAAGCATATGATGATCTACAAGCCAAAGGAATGGAGATGCAATCAAAAGAAAATGGCTAGTACCTCATCATACTGTAAGAGTATTTATCTTGTAATTTCATTTATGTGTTCAATCAAAATACATACCTGTACTTTTAAAGTTTTATCTTTATGTATGTTAGGCTTGTTATCAGACATGAAATTGTGACTAAGGGTCTCACTCACAATTTGGGGGAGATTGTTAGTTACAGAGGCATGCCTGTACTCATCTAATAACAAGCCTAATTGTTTGTAATGCTTTGCATTACTTACATGACCTCTTAACTGAGGGAACCTCTAGTTGTAGAGTTTCTGTTTGTATTGTACTTGTAGTAGGCATCAAATCCTAGTTGTGTAATTGTACAAATAGAGTCTAGAATAATGCTTGAAAGAAGTTCCAAGGTTCATGCCTCAAGCAAGGAGTTAAAGACTGTCAAATAATCACAGTTGGGATTTGAAGAAATGAAGAATTTGCCTAAGTACCAATTCGAGAAGTATATTTGTCTATTCGAGAAGTCCAGCATTCGAGAAGTCAGGGATTCGATATCTCAAGACACTATTCGATATCTCTAAATACACTGTTCGATATCTCATTCGATATCTCAGGGATTCAATATGTCTACTACTCTATTCGAGAACTCAAGAAGTCAACAAGTCAAGATGGTATTCGAGTTCTCAAAGAGTCAACAAGTCAAAGTTCCATTCGATATCTCAAGGACTCAGAGAGCTATTCGACAACTCGAGAATTCGATAAGTCAAATGTTCTATTCGACATCTCAAGGAATCCTGATGGAAAAGAGCTATTCGAGAAGTGGTTCGATATGTCATTATAACAGTATTCGAGAACTCAGAGTTATCGATCAAGTCAATTCTAGTTCTCGAATCACTTACTTAGTCACTTCTCGAATACATTCTTGGAGACAAAATACTGAAGAAATTGTACAAGTCAGAAACCTGCAACAAGCCAATGCACTTTATGGACCACAATCTGTAACGTGCTCTGGAAAGCCTACAAGGAAGCTTGGAGAGATATAGAAGAGACAAGGAGCTAAAGAAGTGGATCTAAACAGGCTTTGCAAAGTCAAATCTGTAACCGTTTGGACGCTTACTCAAAAAGGATAGACAGACTAGAAAGTAATTTGTTTAGCTACCTTATTTGCAGTAAGTGGGCTGTATCCATGTTCTATAAGGACACAGCCTCACTTCATAACTTAGCAACTTTTGTGAGTCTAGTTTTTCATACACTGTAAGTCATATCTCTCTGAGAAAAACGAAGCTGAGAATACTACCATTTGTATTCACAGATTGTAGCAACCTTTATCTAATAATACATTAGATTAAAGTGATATTGTGTCTTGTGTTGTTTATTTATCCGCACCTTCACTTCTACACACACAGGCACTTATCTGCTACATAGACTCAATCAAGAAAAGTTCAAGAATCCATTCACCCCCCCTCTGTATTCTTTTACCGTATTCAATACTCAACACTTGTCAACGAATGAAGGATATCCGTTGATGAAGGAAAAAGAGTATCCGTTGAAGTGAAAACCAACACTGAATCTGTGGTGATTGATTTTAGGGAAGAGGCCACAGATAGTGTTGTGAATTCAGGAATGGAAGATTGATGGCCCAGCAAATCATCTAAAAGATGATGACCACCAATTGTTGAGTGGGGCTTCTCCAGGAATTTTAAAGATGGAGAATCAGGAATTGATGTAGATATCATATCCACATCCAGAGATGGAGTTGGTGATGGTGGATTAAAATGTGTATCGATTTGAAGGTTAAGATCAAGGGGCTGTGACTCCACATTTATTGAAGTCACATCAAACTGAATTTGAGAAGGTACAGTTTGCTGTATAGTGTGTGCACCCTGTGATTCCCCAATGGTTTTGGATTTTACTCTTCTACCATAGGTTTTTGAGTGAGAGCTATCTGTGTCTCTTGCCCTTTTGTGCAGTGTTCCTGGAATGGAACTTAAATCAGTAGTCACACCCTGTTGAGAGGATGTAACTAGAATTTGGCTTGTAGGTTCATTAACAGTCTTTTGAGAGACTGAAATATTGGTTGCACCTGCCTCACCTTCCTTATCCTTAGGGCTTCTTTGATGTTCACCCTGTCCCTCACCACTCACTACCACCTTCACACCCCCCTCAAGAGTTTTGGTAGTTTTTGCAACAGGTGCCTTTTGAGAGACACCTGAGGTTTGTCTTTTAGATTGTGGTTTTGGAACTCTGGATTTGGTCACTTTGGTAGGAGCCTGTTTTGTCACAGCCACAGACTCCATTGTGACACTAGAAGGCAAAGAAATTTGGGGGTTGGAGATAGGAGTTTCAGGGTTGGAAACAGTTACCTGAACAATTGGTAGATATACCAATTGTACTTCTGCATTTAGGTTCATTCGAATCAAATCACTTAAGACTCTCTTCTCCTGAACAAAACAATTGAACTTGCTATCCGGGTTAGCAATGGATAGCTCATTCTCAGATACATGCAGTGCTAGGAGCATAAAAAATCTAGCAAAATAAACATTCTTGCTCCTAGTTCCCTTTTTACCTAATTTAGCTGCTATCTCATACATGACTATTGTGCCAAAATTATAGAATTTATCAGTCGAAAGCATACATAGCATAACTAGCATGAAATTGGTAACATCATCAAAGTTACTAATCTTGCCAGAAAAAGTTTTCATGAAGGCATCACAAAGATAACTCCATTCTTTAACCATACCTTTTCTAACAATTTTCCCTAAGTTCTCAGTACTAAGGGTATAATTTATGGAATTAAGCATGGTAACAATTTCAGCATTACTGGGTACATTCAGACAGTTATTCTCAGGCAATTTTAAACAAGCAGTTAACACATCAGAATTAACTACATAGTTTTTACCCTTCAAAGAAAAAGCAAGTGTACCGTCTGTGCCATTGTACTCAGCAGATGCCCACACCTCTTCAATTACCTCATGGATTAGAGGAGTGGAGGCAGTCATAGCATATGACAGTTTGCATTTCTTCACGAAATTCATCATGGTGTGATATGCTTCTGGAGCGTTCACTGTATCAACAAAGGCCGCGAAATTGTTCTTCTCATAGGTAAACCCGGTGGAAGACATCATCTTAACAATAGGTGCCATTGAAGTGTTTGAACTTTTATTGTAGAGAGAGATTTAGTGAAGAAGATGCAGTTAACTAATGAGATTCTTGAAAATGAATAAAGGTGAGATGTGAGGGCACAAGACAGCCTTTTATATTTTTCAAGAATTAAAAATGAAATAATTAAAAGTAATTACCCCATTGGACAAAAGTAACTGTCAGATAATAAATGAAAAGAAAAGAAGTACAGCCGTGACTAATTATACACGTTTACCAACGCCTATAAAGAGAAATATGTATATCAACGGATAAAGATTGGACGGTTGAGAAAATAGTTTATCCATCGATGATGTGGACAACCTGTTATCCGTTGACATACGAAAATCTAGTAATGTGTTTATACTACCAATGGATAATAGGATATCCGTTGATAAGCAAATTTTGCCTTAAACAAAATTTCTGCTAAGAGTTATTCTGAGAGTTTTTAATTCTCAAGTAAATCAAAACACATTTCTAGCTGCAATACAGTATAATTAGATACCACTAGGAATTATGAAAAATTAAGCATACCTAGTTCACCTACCAACCTTGTGAATGAAGATTCATCAAGAGGCTTGGTGAAGATATCTGCAAGCTGCATTTCACTTGGCACAAAGTGCATTTCTACTGTACCATTCATCACATGCTCTCTAATGAAGTGGTATTTGATGTCAATATGCTTGGTTCTCGAATGTTGCACTGGATTCTCTGTGATGGCAATAGCACTAGTGTTGTCACAGAAAATTGGAATCTTCTCAACTTTTAGACCATAGTCAGTAAGTTGATTTTTCATCCAAAGAATCTGTGCACAACAACTTCCAGCTGCAATGTACTCAGCTTCGGCTGTAGATGTGGAGACTGAGTTCTGTTTTTTACTGAACCATGACACAAGCCTGTTCCCTAGAAATTGACAGGAGCCTGTAGTACTTTTCCTATCAATTTTGCAACCTGCATAGTCTGCATCTGAATAGCCAATTAGATCAAAGCCAGAATCTCTTGGGTACCAAATGCCAAGGTTTGGTGTTCCCTTGCGATACCTGAAAATTCTCTTAATAGCAATCAAGTGAGACTCTCTAGGGTCAGCTTGAAATCTAGCACAAAGACATGTGGAAAACATTATATCAGGTCTACTAGCTGTTAGATATAGAAGTGAGCCTACCATGCCTCTATAGCTTGAGATGTCCACAGATTTTTCCTTAGTATTCAGCTCAAGTTTAGTTGCAGTGGCCATAGGTGTTTTTGCAGAGGCACAATCCATTAAGTCAAATTTCTTTAAAAGATCATAAATATATTTTGTTTGACTTATGAAAATTCCCTCATTAACTTGCTTTACTTGTAAACCAAGAAAGTAAGTTAATTCACCCATCATGCTCATTTCATATCTACTTTGCATAAGTTTGGCAAACCTTTTGCAAAGCTTCTCATCTGTAGACCCAAAAATAATATCATCTACATAGATTTGAACAAGTATTGAAGAACCATTGACATTTCTATGAAATAAGGTTTTATCTACTGTACCTCTAGTGAAGTGATTCTCCAAAAGAAATTGAGATAAAGTGTCATACCAGGCTCTTGGTGCTTGCTTCAAACCATAAAGTGCTTTCAAGAGAAGATATACATACTCTGGAAATTCTTGATCTTCAAAGCCAGGAGGTTGATGGACATATACCTCTTCTTCCAGTTCCCCATTTAGAAAGGCACTTTTAACATCCATCTGATAGACTTTGAAGTTGGCATGTGCTGCATAGGCTAGGAAAATTCTGATGGCCTCAAGTCTTGCCACTGGAGCAAAAGTTTCATCAAAATCTATTCATTCTTCTTGAGAATAGCCCTTTGCCACTAATCTAGCTTTATTCCTCACAATTATGCCATTTTCATCAGTCTTATTCTTGAGAACCCATTTGGTACCTATGATACCTCTATCATCAGGTTTGGGCACAAGCTTCCATACTTTATTTCTCTCAAATTGGTTTAGCTTTTCTTGCATTGCTAAGACCCAATCTGGATCTAGAAGGGCATCCTCCACTTTCTTAGGTTCCTTTTGAGACAGGAAACTACTGTATAGGCATTCTTCTTGTGTGGCCCTCCTAGTTTGGACTCTTGAGTTTGAGTCACCAATGATTAACTCAAAAGGATGATCTCTGGTCCATTTTCTTGAAGGTGGAAGGTTTGATCTAGATGAGGTTGCTTCATCTACGAGAGCATGATCTTGTTGATTGATCATTGAGTTTTGACTTTGAGAAACTCCCCCTGAGTTTGTTGTCCTTGAGGAGTTATGAAGTTGACTGTCAACAGATGCATCATTTTGTCTATCAACGGATGCTCCATTTTGCCTGTCGACGGATGCATCTGATGATCTAGTATGACTATCAACGGATGCTTCATTTCCAGTGTTAGCATCACTTCTAGTTGGACCAACAACTCTAGGTGAATTTCCAAGGTCATGATCTTCATTTTCCTCATCATCATCAATGTACATTCTTCCTTCTACCTCATTCTCAAATCTCAACTTTTCATGGAAGCCTTCATCATTTAGACCTAGAATCTTTTGATCATCAAACACAACATGTACAGATTCCATAACAATGTTGGTTCTTAGATTGTAGACTCTATAGGCTTTCCCTGCTGCATATCCAACAAAGATAGCTTCATCTGCCTTTGCTTCAAATTTGCCCAAGTTATCTCCATGATTTCTTAGCACAAAACACTTACATCCAAAGACATGAAGAAAAGCTAACGTTGGTTTCTTGTTGGTGAATAACTGATAAGGAGTCATTCCTCTAGCTTGATTGATCAAGGAAATATTCTGAGTGAAGCAGGCAGTGTTGACAGCTTCAGCCCAGAAATATGTTGGCAATCTTGATTCACTTAACATTGTTCTAGCTGCTTCAATGAGAGTTCTATTTTTCCTTTCAACAACCCCATTTTGTTGAGGTGTTCTAGCAGCAGAAAACTCATGGACAATTCCATTCTCTTCACAGAAAATCTTCATTGTGGAATTTTTGAATTCAGTGCCATTGTCACTCCTGATTCTTTGTACTTTTACTTCAGAACCATTGTTTACTAGTCTGAGATGATTGATGATGATTTCACTTGCACAATCTTTGGAGTACATAAAGAAGGTCCATGAAAACTTAGAAAAATCATCCACAATCACCAGGCAGTATTTCTTCTTTGAAATAGACATGACATTTACTGGACCAAATAAGTCCATATGCAGCAATTGAAGAGGCTTAACAATGGATGACTCTGTCTTGCTCTTGAAGGATGATTTCTTTTGCTTCCCTAATTGGCAGGCATCACACAATCCATCTTTGATGAACTCCAATTGAGGGATTCCTCTAGCAAGATCCTTTCTTACCAAATCATTCATAACTTTAAAATTCAAATGAAACAGCTTTTTATGCCATAGCCAACTCTCATCCTTGCTTGCTTTGCTGAAGAGACAAGTAATTGATTCTGAGCATACTGAGTTGAAATCAGCTATGTAAACATTTCCTTTTCTAAAGCCTGTCAGAACCACATTGTTGTTTTCCTTGGTAGAAACAACACAGGCTTCTTTAGTGAACTTTACTTCATAGTCTTTGTCACAAATCTGACTGACACTCAGCAAATTGTGCTTCAAACCTTCAACTAAAGCCACTTCTTCAATGATGACATTGTCCTTTGTAATCAAGCCATATCCCTTAGTATATCCTTTGCTGTCATCTCCAAAGGTAATTCTAGGGCCAGCTTCCTCCTTGAACTTTGTGAGCAGGGTTGAATCTCCTGTCATATGCCTAAAACATCCACTGTCTAGGTACCATAGATTCCTCTTATTTCCCTGCACACAATCCAAAATACAAATCAAGTTGATTTTGGTACCCAAGTTTCCTTGGGTCCTTTCTTATTAGCCTTCGGTTTTACACTCTTAGCAATCTTCACTTTGGGTGTAGATGCTTGAGTGATAGGTTTTGACAGATGCTCATTTGCATAAATATTTGATGCATGCATTTGTGAAAAATTGGCATACATATTATCCATGCTAGGAATGCTCCATGACATTTGTGGCATATTTACAGATTGAAAATAAAGATTAGGCACATATGGCATGTTCACATAAGGATTTGAAAAACTAGCATTCTGATACAAACCAGGCATAACAGGCATTGCAGGTATACTTGGCATAGATTGAGGTACATGAACAGGAGTTCTTTTAACAGACTTGCAATTAGAAGATAGATGATTGACACTATTGCAATTACCACAAGTTTTCCTAGGAGCAAACTTGTCAGGAGAATAATTGTTTTTCTTGTTAATGCCTATCTTACCATTTCTGTTCTTTTTCTTTTTACCCTCAGTCTCTACCTTTTTATTAACTGATTTACCAACAGCCTTTTTGTTAAGTAAATCACCTGCCTTAGCCTTCTCACATGATTCGGCTTGGCTACTTTCACCAGAAACAAAGTTCTTGGCTACTGGACCATACTGATCATTCAGTTTCTTGAGTTCCTTCTTACTAACAGACTTTTTGTTAGTCGACGGATACCTCTCATCCGTTGATGGTTCATCTGTCAACGGATGATCACTATCCGTTGATTCACAAATAGTCTCTAGATCCTCAAGGCAAGGTTCTAGCTCCTTTTTCTTTTGAGTCCAGGTATCCCTCACAAATGATTCTATTCCCTGGACTTCTATTATGTTTTGAGAAATATTCCTACAAATTTGAAATTTACCAATTATCCCTTGTTGTTTTTCAAGCTAGTCTCTTAAAATCAGTTTTCTTTTTAACACAGCTTCAAGTTCACTTTTAGCATCATTGCAATCAACTCTCATTTTCTCAAATTCTAGAAATTGAACTTCTAGAACTGCATTTCTATCACTTAAGAACTGATTAGTTTCTTTAATCCTATTGTTCTCTTTAGTAAGTGATTTAAGAGTAACACTCAAGTGATATAGTTCAGTAGACATTTCATCTATAACACTATTGCATTCCTCTTTGGTGAGCTCAGAGAGATTAGTAGAAAATACCTGATTGCTAGCTGAACTTGCTTCCTGCTCAGAATCAGCCATTAATGCAAGGTTGACAAACTCAGCATCATCATCAGAATGATTTCCATCAGCAGCCCAGTCATACTCTTGGGTCATGAATGCCTTTCCTTTCTGTCTGAGAAGATCAAAATATTTCTTCTTGTAGTCAACAGTTTCAGTTGGCTTTCCATTGTTCTCAGATCTAGGCTTCCTGCATTCACTTATCATGTGACCAGCAATTCCACAATTGTAGCATTTAATTTTGGATTTATCCACATAATTGCTTGTAGAAAAATCCTTGTTAAATGGCTTGGCCACCCCAGAGTTTCTTCTGAATTTTAGCTTAGAGAATCTCCTAGATAGAAAGGCTAAATGCTCATCTATCTCATCCAATTCATCCTGCTGTAGGACACTCATTTCTTCAGACACCTTTTCCTCGCTTTTGCTTGATTCTGCTCTACCTTCACAAACCTCCCTGTTTGGTGTAGATTTAGCAGCTTCAGTCCTCTTCTCCTCCTTCTGCTCCAAGTTGGCAACAAGTGCAACTGACCCACTTTTCTTTTGGGCCTTCTCAATTTCTTCATCCTGCTCCATTTCTAGTTCATATGTCTTTAAAGTTCCATAGAGCCTTTCAAGAGTAAATGACTTGTACTCTTGAGTGTTTCTTAGAGAAATAGTCATAGGCTTCCACTCTTTGGGCAGTGATCTCAGAAATTTGAGATTAGAATCTTTCACTTGGTAGATTCTTCCATACAGTTTCAAGCCATTCAGTAGCTTTTGAAATCTACTAAATGCGTCATTCAATGTCTCTCCATTTTTGAAATGGAAGTGCTCATACTGTTGGATCAGTAGCTGCATCTTGTTTTCCCTTACATGTTCTGTACCTTCACAAAGGGTTTGAACAATGTCCCATACTTCCTTGGCGGTAGTACAGTTGATAACATTGTCAACCATGTCTGTTTCTAAACCATTAAACAGAATATTCATGGTCTTTTTATCTTTGTGAACTTCTACAACATCCTCAGTACTCCACTCAGAAACAGGTTGTGGGATGTACGTGTCTGGTGCATCTGCAGCAAGACCAACTCTTGAAGCAGCCTTCATTGGAACATGAGGACCCTTCTCAATGCAATCTACAAAACCTACATCAATAGACATGAGATGTAGACGCATTTTTACTTTCTAGTGAAAGTAATTTTCCCTATCAAGAACCGGTATCTTCACTCCATAATCCTTCTTAGACATGTTGGAAGTGTGTTGATCTTTAAACTTCAGATATATTAGAAGCTTGCTCTGATACCAATTGTTATTCCCAGATTACACACTTGTATAATTGTAGAAGGGGGGGTTGAATACAATTCTTGATAGTTATAAATTTCTGATAGAAAAACCACAGAAATCTATAAGGAAATAATTGCTGAATAAGAAATGGTTCACAAACACATAAAAAATCAGGTGGTTAAATGTACCACCTGAGACTTTTATTTGAAGAAAACTCTGTGATACAAATGTACACAGCTTCTGTGATTACAACTCTTTGCTTCTAAAGATATTCAAGAAACCCTAAGCAAATATGTCCGTTTTCTTAGTTTCTAAAGAGTTGCTACACTTGGTTATATATCCCAAGTTTACAAGTACTACAGGAATAAGATAATATTAATCTAATTCAAGTTGACTTGCTACTCCACTCCAAATCCACATGTAGCCGAAAGGTTGTCCTTGTGAACAGATATGTCCCCTGCACCTTTCTTGTATGTACTGTGTAAATGGAATGCTTCTTTCTTCTGTGTTTCCAAAGTATGACTGCCATACTGCTTTTTATACCTACTATCAACCCATGTGATCTGTTAGCCAAACCTGTCCTTATCAACTGCTAATTCCCAGCTAGCATAGGATAAAGTGACAATGATTATCCATTGATGTTGTGCACAATTATCCGTTGATGGTAGTTTGAGCTGTATCCGTTGATCAAGTAAATTTGAGTTGTATCCGTTGATAGAGCCCTGTTCTTATCCGTTGATACACTTTCACTTAGACAGAATTACATAGCATAGCTTATTTATAATTGGCTACCCTATTCTGCCTATCCATTGATGGTCAACATGACTCTGAATAAAAACACTATCAACTGAAAAATAGAGATATTGCAGTATGCTACAAAACCTCATCCGTTGATGAGCTACCTGTCAATGAATAGAGTTATAAGGTCTTATCCGTTGACAGCACTAGTACAGAATAGGCTTTAAGCGTCGCACTTTTAGCGTCGGTTAAATGGAGAACCGTGGCCTATACTTACTTTAAGCGTCGGTTGCTACATTAACCGACGCTTAAAGTCATTTATGCTGGACTTTTTGCGTCGGTGATAAAATAACCGACGCCTAAAGTTGAACATTAAGCGTCGGTTTTTACTCAACCGACGCCTTAGGACTATCTTTAGCGTCGGTCATAACAACCGACGCCTAAAACTGCATCTTTAGCGTCGGTCTTTACTTAACCGACGCCTAAAACCGAACTTTTATCGTCGGTCGAAAACAACCGACGCCCAAAACTGTACTTTAAGCGTCGGTCATTAGCAACCGATGCCTAAAACTGTACTTTAAGCGTCGGTCTTAATTTAACCGACGCCTAAACTAAATTTTTTTGTATAATTTTTAAAGAGCACGCGGGAGCAGAGCAGTTGATGTTTTTTCCCAAGTAGAAGTGATAAGAGACAGACAGACGATACGGGAATGTGGGAATATAATAAAAATAGGAAAAATGACAATTTTTGAAAATAAATTCATACACACCAAAGTACTCATACTCACTATTTGTGTGATGAATGTTACCTTATTTTCACTAATTTTCCATTTTTTTTATTTTTTCCCCATTTTTAACTAGTTTGTCAAATAAATCAAAAAGTTAAATAAAAATAGAGAAAATCACAATTTTTGAAAATAAATTCATACACACCAAAGTAGTCATACTCACTATTTGTGTGATGAATTTTAACATACTTTCACTAATTTCCCATTTTTTTTATTTTTCCACTTTTTTAACTAGTTTGTCAAATAAATCAAAAAATTAAATATATTAAACTTGTAGATCTAATTTTTGATCGATATTTGTCAATTTTTTAAATTTTATCCATCCAAATATACCATTTTAATTGTAATTGTACTAATTTAACTTTTTGAAAAAAAAATTGTAGCCACACACACCAGCTACAAATTCTAATATTCCCATTATACCCTCATTCCACACCCACACTCCAAGTCAATAAACAAATACAAAAGGGGTCATTAAGTAATTTCACGTTCAATCCGACCCGTTTAGAATTACCCGTGTTCAATTATATACACAAAACCTAATCTCTTTTATTCTCCGTCGCTTCAAATCTATTTCTCTTCGCTTTCTCCTTTTTATAATTCTCTCAATTCGCTCTCAATTCTTCGATTAATCTTCAAATTAATCTACCTTCGTCGTCTCTCTCATCGTACCAAAGAGGTTCGACTCTCTCCCTCTCTGAATCCACGGGAGAGAAGCTGTCGGAGAGTTGTTGGAGTTTCGCTTGAGGTCCCGGAGTTACCATGGTTAGCCGGAGAAGACGACGCCTGAGTAGGGTTCAGAGGTTGAAGTACAAGTAACAAGGTAGTGGGGAGTTGTTTTCGGTTCCTTTGGTTGAAAACAACTTCAAAATACTAGCTCAGTTTGGTGGTGCTCTGAGTTAAGTCAGTTGTTGCAGTGCTCTGACCATGTGTGACTGTCATCTAACAAAGCCGGTTGGTTAGTATTCAAAATCCTTATTAAGCTTGTTTAGTATGCAACATCCTTATTAATATGTGCTGACGGAGTTATGATTTTATTGTGGATAATGATGTTAAGAACTCGGTACACACACGTAAGTCGATGATGTTGTGGTCTTCTCTTGGTAACTGATATTATTTCACATAATATATAAATCAATTTTGATTTGACAACCTGGTAAGGTTGTTGGCTTATTGACTATCTTGATCCAATTAACTCTTTTGGCTTATTGGGCTATCTTTCTATTTTATATATTACGTGCTAACTTCAGCCTTCAGCAAGTATTACTATAGAGAAATGTATACAAATTGTTATAAGGTATGTTATTGTTATTTATATAGGTAACAGAGACGCTTGCAAACTCATGTTTATTCACTCTTTTGTTATACTGGTGTGTCCATCTTGCTTTTCTGCAGGACCCACATCATTTGCTCCCATTATTGAAATGGCCATGACAATTGTTGATCAAAGAAGTGGTTAATATCATGTTCTGGTTATTATTGCTGATGGACAGGTACATTTGCTTTAGTGCTTGCACGTGAAATGTATAATCAATAGATAGTTTAAACAGAAATTATAAGTATCCTATTTTGTTTTACTGTAACATCCTTGATTGCAAAATCTTGCTATGTAAATTGAAAATGTTCCTTAAAAGGGAAGTCAACAAATTAATACATTATATGGTACAACTTCGTCTTACACTGAAGAATGCTCCTGTATGTATATCCCTAGAACAAAGTACCTCCACGAAGTAATTCATTAGGCAGTCGTTTTAGTAGCTGTTTGGAAATTTTTAATTTTTAGTGCTCAACAATTTCTCTGTGACCTTTATTTATTTCTTTCTTTTTTTGTAAAACCCAAAGCAGGATTGTTTTCCCGAACAGAGAGGGTGGTGCATTATGAACTTTTAGTTTAGACAGAGTTGACACTGTAGTTGTCAACTGGTCGTTGCGTATATATTTATCCTTGTTATCCCAATATTTATATATCCATTAGAATGACTAGAAGAACTCTAGTGTTTTTCAAATCATTTTTGTTACATGGTAAATAAAAACACAAAATCCCTCTAGTTTTGCATAGTAAATTAATACTTCTGGAAGGTGGCACACTTGTGGTGTTGATAACATCTTCGGTAAATTAGAACTTGAGCAGGTATACACTAACATTGTTACACTTGTTTCTGTATCTGCTAATATCGATTCCTAATATCTGTATTTAATGCATTCCATGTACTTAAGTTTAAAATATTCTTTTACATTACTGGACTTTGCTGATTTGGCAGGCATGGAATGCTCAAACCACCACTGATCTTAATCCTGATGGACCTGTTGGCCAAGTATATGCCCTTGTCGTGGGTAATGATTTACTTTTTGTTGGTACATCTAATTTATGCAGGAATTAAAACAGAGTAAGGTTGACCTGTTGGCCAAGGAGCCAAGTGATTGATTAATTTAAAGCATAAAGTTGTCTTGTAAAGCAGTGTGAATTGAATTACTATTTTGAATTTTGAAATGAATAATGCTGAGATCAATTTGTTGGTAAAGGAAAAACAGGAACTACTATCAACAGCTACAAGTAAGGTCAGGTAAATATTAACCTCTGTTTCTCACATGATTAATATGTGCTGTTTACTTTTATTATCCTGGATTGATACAGGAGTTTTTATATGTTATAAGTTTTTCTAAGTTGAGATCTCCTTGGCCTCAGTAGTAATGTAATCGTAGTAATGATCGTAAGTGGAAATGTTATTTTCATGTAATTGAATATTGAATCACTGACAAATCATGATGGTTTCTATGTTTTCTTCTTATTTGATTATGGAAACTAGTTTCCAATTTGGTAAGGGATGGGGTAAATTTTAAATAGGTAAGGGACTAAAGGTTGTAATTTGGTTTCTGTCTGGTTAGCAAACTGGGTATCTAATTTTTTATATGATACAATGCATAATACCAGTAGTTGCCGGAGATTTCTAAGTTTTGCAATCTAGTATCGGATGGTTTTGTCTGTGATAACAGGCTATATTAAAGGAATTTTTTTCAGTGGTTTGATTTTTAGATATTGGAATTGGCCAGAGAGAGCTCCAGGACACCCTTGTCTTAATTTTAGTAGATTTGACTTCATCCTTTAACTGCAGTATAAGTTATTACAAGGTGGAGAAGTAGTAAAGACAGACATTCAGGTGGGTTATGACACACATCGATTTTCTTCTATTTCTATATGGCAAAAGTAAATGGGATCAGAAATTGTTGCTGGAAGTGTTGGTTTGTTATAGAGTAAGCTCTCCAATATATACTCTTTCTTTCTTAAGTCACAGAAGAAATAAGTAATAGCTTGTAAACAGCATTTTATGAATTGACCTCCTAAGCAGTGGTGTGATTAGCCTTATATGGAGTCCGATTCTTGCAATTTTAATGTAATAGCTGTGTTTTGATATTCAGGAACTTGTAGACGACCTCAAGATACATCTTTTGTCATTTGATAGAGCTGGTTATGGAGAGAGTGATCCACATCCAAAGCGCTCAGTGAAGAGCGAGGCATTTGATATACAAGAACTGGCAGATATATTGCAGATCGGCAATAAGTTTTATGTTATTGGATTATCAATGGGAGGATACCCTGCTTGGAGTTGCTTAAAATACATACCACACAGGTACATACTTACTTTTATTTTGTACGTATTAGCTTCATATAATTGCTTACTTTCAAAAATTCTTCTTTTTCTTCTCAGATTGTCAGGAGCTGCACTAGTTGTTCCAGTTGCCAACTTCTGGTGGCCTAGTATTCCTGCTAGCCTGTCTAAGGAAACCTTGAGGTCTCTACCCTTGCAAGGACAGTGGGCAATTCGAGTTGCACATTACACCCCTTGGCTTTCTTACTGGTGGCTAACTCAAAAATGGTTCCCTTCTTTTTCCATCCTGGAACCTAACAGCCCCCTTTTCAGCAACTCCGATGTTAAGATATTGCAGAAATTTCTCAACATCGTAGGTTCATCATTGCAGGTAAATAATCTTCAAGACATTGATACTAATTTTGTATTAATTCTGTAGGCTAAGCAGTTCTTCGTTTAGTTATCAATTATGCCCCTAGAACAGAAGCTTTACTGCATTATAATATATTTCTTCTAAAACTTAATTATTAACATCTTCCATTTAAAAAAGAATTAAATATTTGTATTTCTACATTGTAAATAAATTTGTATTGTATAAGATGTGCTTTCTTAAGAAGTTAGTTTCAAAACTTACATTTGAGATAAGGCAAGTGATTTTTAACTTGATAGCTATAAACATAAGCTGCAGGTGTTTAATAATTGATTTATTATATCAGTATTTCTTTACTTGAGAAAAATGCTCTTTTTCTTAAGCAAGTGAAACATATCTAGCTCCACCTGTCACTAAAGAGTTTGAGTGCGTGTTTCGTACACAGGGGGGTATAAACTAGATTTCCAAGTTTTAGTCTAGCGGATACCCCACTTCTCTTGGTAGTAAGAGTTCGTGGGCTAAAGTCTTAGTGAAGGCGTGTGCGCGTGTTACAATTTTGAAATTGAAAAGACTATAAAATTAGAAATATAGAACCGTGTCTGTCAGTTTTTTTTTTTCCCATTTTCAAATTCATATTTTAGTTTGATCCTCTCCCTTGTGATCTCCAGTTCCAACAAAATCAGTCTAGGAGAATTATGGGGGCATATATATATTAGCAGTTTGCCTCAAAATAGAGAAGGGTGGGCAGGGCTTTTTTTTCAGCTTGCTGCTTTTTTTCTCGTCTCTAAAACATCCCAGGATATTTAGAAGTTTAGTTTTGTGTTTCAAGCATGTAATTTTTCATCGAGTAAAAACTAGTAGAGTAAAAAATGTGTGCTTGATTACTTGTACGAGACAGTTCACTCTTTAGTTGATTACATCACTGTGTATTATTCAGGATTCGAATCAGAAGGTACGACAGCAAGGTGATTATGAGTCTTTGGTTCGGGACATGATTATTGGGTTCGGAAAGTGGGAGTTTGATCCTACTGATGTTGCAAATCCATTCCCTAACAATGAAGGCTCAGTTCACATTTGGTAGGGCTTCGATGATAAGATAATAGAATTTGATGATTTGCAATACAGAAAAGGTGCCAAGGCATTATCACAATTTGCTTTTGTGAATCGAGACATCTATGTATTGAAACTAATTCTGGACTTTGAAATACTTTATTATTCTGTTCAAATGGGGTTCATCAAAAGTGTAAAGTCTGTTTAGGTAGCTAGATAGAAGGGCTAGGAGCATAGTCACTGGTAGCATGACAAGATTTACTAATTGTGTAATTTATTTCTTGGATTATGTAATTTCTTGGATATAATCATCTATTATGTTATAAGGAGTTTCTGAAATTGTAATTATATTTTTTTTTTAAAAATGTGGAATTTATTGTAATTTTATTTTTTTTAAAAAAATTTGGACTTTATGCGTCGGTTCTGGAGAAACCCGACGCTAAAAGCATGTCTTTATGCGTCGGTCATTTAACTCAACCGACGCCATTAACCTACTTTATGCGTCGGTTTTTTAACTCAACCGACGCCATTAACCTACTTTATGCGTCGGTTTTTTAACTTAACCGACGCTATAGTAAAAGAATATGCGTCGGTTATTAATCAACCGACGCCTTTGGCCAATATTTTGCGTCGCCTAATCAACCGACGCTTAAAATCAATACCTATAGCGTCGCCTACATATGCTACGCCCAAAAACCGACGCCTAAAGCCTATTTTGACCGACGCTAAAAGCCTATTCTGTAGTAGTGCAGTTACAAAACTTGACTTATACAATTTTGCTTGAATGTTAAGTTATCATCAACTACAACATATTCCTAACAGTTCTTTTTCATTTCTGTCTGGTGATCTCTCTTCATTTTGACAAAGTCAATTAACTCCAGCTTCCATACCCTTTCCACTCTGTCTTCAGAATCCAACATTGCAATTATCCTTTCTATGTCATATAGCCTGCCCCAGTGCTGACATGTTCCTTGTCTGAATTTCTTTTGTCTTCCATCAGTATATTTAATTTCAAGAAAATCATCAATAATGGCAACATGATAGATTCTTTGAGCCCATAGGAAATGCAGTTGGTCTTCATCATAGTTTTCATCCAGAGGTGGTAGGTTTAATCCTGGAATTATTGTCAGTGCCTTTGACTTGGATAACTTCACCCTTCTTGCAGCATGCTTGAATTTAATCCTTTTTACATGGTTGCTAGGCAGAAACTTATTACCCTTGCTTGTAGACCATTGTAGTATTCCATTAGCAGTTTGCTTATGGAAACATACAGATGGTTTCTTGACTTGAATCTTCTTCTCTTCTTGAGGTGGCAAAACAGTTGCAGAAGCCATAGATGTTGATTTTGCTAGGTCACTACTAAAAGTATTCACCCTAGACTTAGAGTCTTGTGTTGTGGTGAGGTTACTGTCAGCAATGCCTAAGGCTTGCTGTTTTCCATTTTTCCTTTCATAGACTTTACCTTGGTCATCATCATCCTTCTTGTTCTTGTCATCCTTCTTCTTCTTCTTATCTTCATCACCCTTATCTCTCCTGTGATGTCTTCTCCTCCCATCACTTTTATCTTCAGAGTCATCATCCTTATTTCTCCTAGGTAGAGCCATTTCTGGAATTGCACTAGTTGCTATGAAAGATCTGAGGATGTGCAGTGCTTCTATCTCTTCAGCATTTCTGACTCCACATTTCTTCTATAGTTGATCAGTGATAACAATGATAAGTCTATGATTTCTAGAAGTGAGGTCATTGGGAATGACCAACTGCTTGATGTCTTCAATTTTGGTGCCAGACTGGTAGATGATTGTCCATGGCTTCTTGATTACTTCTGGAAGCCTTGAAGGTTGATCATTCCTTAAGTCATCATAAAGACTCTTGTTGTTCTCATTTCTCTTCTCAACAAGCTCAAGTATGGCATCTACCTCAGTGTGTTTTAGGGCTTGAAGAGTCTTGTAGGTTAGATGCCATATCTTTGAATTGGATACCATCATTATCTCCTTGAACCATGAGCTATTGATTTTCCTGGGTATAACAGTGAGACAGTCAATCTGATCCTTCAGGCTCCTCAGATAAAATTGAGTGTCACTAGCCTGCTCCCTTGAGACTTTCAGAAACTCCAAGAATGCTTCATCATGATAGACATTTGAATTTGCAACTTCTTGTAGCTTGGCCTCAGTAACCACCTTTACTTCTATAGGCTTGGAACTTTCAGATTTGGAGAATGGAGGTTTATCAGATGGCATGCTTCCTGCAACCACTGTAGTAGTGATGGATTGTTTCTGGCCACTTGGAGTGATGACATGCACAGTTGGTAGGGTAACAACTGGCAGAGTGGTTGGGGGCTCATCAACTTTAGATTTCCCTTTTCCTGGCACATGAGTTATAGATTTAGCCCTTTGGTGACCACTCTCCTTTAGCTGTATGCCTTTCTCCTTAGGTTTCTCCCCCTTTGGATTTGAATTCCTTATCCTCTTCTCCCCCTTAGGCTTGTTGTCAGGCACAGAGGCTATAGAAGTGACCTTTGGGTTTGAAGAGTCTTCAGGTAGAGGGAGGCCCATATGTTTCATCATAGCAGACAACATGGATTGATGCAGAAGAACCTCAGCTATGTTGGTGGCTTGAGTGCTCAACTGCTCAGTCAGAGTTGCAACCTTGTCTATTAAGTGAGCATTGGTTGCTTTGAGAGACATCACCTCCTTCTCAAGAGTATCCACTTTAGTGAATAGCTCATTTTCCTTGAAACCAGATAAGGATTGGTCATGCAGTCTCTTCACTTCATACTTTGACATTTCATGCACAGGGACCTCAGTCACGAGCCTGTCTACATATAGATTTTTGAACATTATCCTCAGCATGGCATTGGATTTTGTGGTCTGATCAGATAGAGCTTGAAATTTATGCCCCAGACCTGTGACAGCATCTTTGAGAAGGGCCAAACCATTGTCCATCTTGGTACAAGTAGATTTGCAAGCTAGAATATCCTTGATTATAGTCTCCAATTTAGGAAATTTGGCATCAAAAGCCCTCTTTATCTCATGCACCTCCTTGATTGTGGCTGTACACACTTCATGAACTTCTGTTTTAGACCCTTGCCAAGGTAGTGTGCAGCCTTGAAAATACCCTTGTATTTGTTATTCACTGCTTCATACACATCACTAGGGGAGAGAGATTTGGCATTGGACCGTAGTGAAGTAATGTACTCTTCTCTGATGTACTAAAGGCCTTCTGAGAGAGGAATGTCCAATTTTCCTTGTAGCCAGGCATCCACATTGCCATCTCTTTCAGTATCATCAACTATCTTAGCCCTTTCCATCTCCACATCATCTCTGTGGCATAAGAGAATAGCTTCATAATCTGGATTTGGCATGTTTGCAGTGAGAAGGTGCTGAGCAATCTTTGTGAACTCAGGGATCTGATCCACAATTAAGCTTTGAAGTGCTTCAACCATCAATTGAGGTGGAACAGACCCTGATCCTGAAGCACTGTCATGTTGCACAGGCTTCAGCCATTGAGACAAGAAGTTAGAGCTAGAGCTAGGCAAGCTAGACTCCTCAGTTACAGATGCAACTTCTATAACCGGATGGAATGACTCTACTACTGTTGTCTCCATAGGAGTGGGATGAGTTACAACAGTAGTTGACACAGGCACAGAGTCTCTAGTAAAGACTAGTGAATCCTCTGTGTTTGTGATGGTGTCATCAGGATATGCCCCAGCTAGCAGTCCCTCACCATCTGAATGTGGTTTCTGGGTGATGAGCACAGTGTCAAGCACCATGTCACTTGAAGTTATTGGCTCATTAAGAGAGAAGAATTCTCGATGATCAAGTCCTTGCTCCTCAATTGCTTTAGTTGCAGGCTGCAAAGAAATTTCAGTTGGAGATTCTGGAAGAGAAGTGTCTTGTGGAATAGATTTTGGCAACTCCCCCTGAGAAATAGAGGGAGTTTCAAATGTGATGTGCTCTACACTCAGTGTTGTGCAAGCCTTATCACTCCCATGTGCTGACTCTGTACAGATAGGTGCATTGGGGAGGATGCTTGATTCTATAGATGCACCCTATTGAGAGAATATATATAGTGAACTGTTTGCCCCTGATTTTACAACTTCAGTCATTTGTGTGACTGAAGAGGTGGTTTTAGCTTTCTTCTTCTTTGGCCTTGTAAAGGGTGACTCAGGTGCCTCACTTTCTAATTCTACAGCTAATGCTGCTTCAGATAATATGATTAATGGTGTAGAAGCTATCTCCTTTCTCTTCTTTTTACTAACATTACCCTTTTGAGAGGATGATGCAGTTGGCTCAATGTTTAGTAGAATGTTTGGCTGAGAGGGTTGGTTAGCAGGCCCTGGGTTAGCATTTTATTCTACTTGCTTGGGCTGTGCTAACTGTGACTTGGAATCAAATATTGGCATGTTGTGGGGGTAAGTCCTAAACAAACTCTCCATATGGGGAGTTATGTTAAGTCTTACATCCACATCCTTCCTAGTCTCCAAATTACCTAAAATGAGTTTGGTCATGGATTTAGGATAGCCTATTCTATTTCTATCTATCCCAGGCAAATCAATGTATTGAGCATTTTTAAAATTAAGTACAGATTGAATGAATCGAGGGAAGAAAATGTCAGTACCTCTCTTGGTTGTGTTCTTACCAAGTCTCCCATACAACTATTGGAGAATGATTTGCCCAACATCTATCTTTCTCCCATATGCCAAGGCATAGCCAATTTGCTGTGCAGGTGCACTGATTTGGTCAAAACTTGATTTCCTGGCAGTGAAGACTTGAAGGAGAGTTGCAAACACATAGCTCCACTCCTTTCTTAGATTCTTCCTGTTTAGCTTTCCAAGATTAATCCCATCTGAGTAGTTGATGAATTCAAAGAATTCTTCCAACTGTGCATTTGTGGCAAGTGTGTCATATGACTCTTGTTGTAAGCCCAGTGCTTGATTCATGTCTGCTGTGGTGATAGTGATTTCCTTATCCTGAATTTTGCAGTAGATGATATATGATGTTATTGCGCTTTCCAGGGCTACAACTTCCACAATAGCAGTTCCCCAAAACTGTTCCAGGATGTCTAGATACAGAGTCGGGTTGGCAGAGAGGGCATCCTTGATGTATGACTCAGACATCCACTTTACAAAGCACTTGAAGTTCGCATTGGGTGCTTCCACATCACTGGTTAGGGCCATAAAGTTGGTGTTGAATTTCACGGTTGCCATTGATACAGAGAAAAGAGTAAAGGTTGAAGAAGAAATTTAGCTTTTGGCAGTTAGCGTTTCAGAGGTTTTGGGAGTTTAGATGCTTGAGTAATCGAATGAAATGAATAGAATAGATGTAGAAGTGTATAAGTATGAAGTACTTGAATTATCGATTAGATATATGTTTTGTATCGACAAGTCAGGCATTCGAGAAGTAGAAAACACCTATTCGATAAGTCAAGAAAAGCTTATTCGATAACTCAAGCAGATGGTAACTCACAGCTGGCAGTTATCTAACTTAGAAATAATTCTAAATTAAATAAAATGTGTTTTTATGAGTGAATTAAAATTTTAGACAAAAATCCAAAATCGGTTGAGATTCAGCGAGAATTCAGCATTTTCAAATGATTCGAGAACTCAAATGCAGTATTCGAGAACTCAGTCATTAGAGAACTCAATTACCATATTCGAGAAGTCAAGAATACCTCTATTCGATATCTCTAAAAGACTCTATTCGAGAACTCAAGAGTACTCTAATGAGACTTGTTAGAGATGTCGAATAGTGAACCACACTACGTCAAATTTGGGCTTCCGTCACTCTTTTGTACAGTAACGGCTGTGACACTTTGGGAAAAACGAGTGACTAAAGGTCATCTTCTCAAGTTTTAGCCACACAATAGTTTTTCGAGTGACCAAAAATACAAATTTTGTAAGATTCAGTCACAACTTTAAAAATGTGTGACAATTGAGAGATAAAATTGCATGGTTTTTTGTTGACTTTGACCAATTCCAAAATTTATAGTCATACTTGAGAGATAGAAGTGTGACAAAGACTAGCGACGCTTCTTTGCTGTGTCTAAATGTTACGAAACGGCCACAGTCGTTTTCGATGATGTGGCTAAATGAGAAATAACCTATGGTCACTACATGTTATATGTGACTAAAAGGTAAAGTTTTCTGCATATATATATGTCAGAGCTTTGTTCACTACATTTTGGATGTGTTCTATGGTTCATATTCGGAAATTGGGGCTTTTTGATGTGTGAATTGTTCGGTCATAGAGAAGTGATTTATGCGTGTAATTGAAGGCTTTATGTTCGAATTAGACTGATTCGAATTCTTTTTTTTTTTTACCGATTTTAATTCATTCGTTTGGATTGATGTGATATATTTCAGTTAATTTGATGTTGTGAGCAGTTTGAGGACAACTAAAGCTTCATTTTAACACTAAGAACACTGAATTTGGTTCGCATTTCTGGATTCACCAAGAGTATTAGGATCCCATAAATCAATTTCGTCTAGACCAAGGACCAGCCCAAATTATGGCAAGTCTTGTAGAAACATTTCTGCTGTCTTTGTAAGAACATGGATAAGTTCCATATTGCATCAATAAATTGCAGCATTTCTTTCCATCGACATTGTCATTAAGTTTAGAACTAAAATTCTGTTATCTAAAAAGGAACTTGATACATCACGACTACATAGATCACAAGGCTCTGTTACTAATACAGAATATCACAAAAAATTTATATCAGTTTTCTCTCCGTCCATGTACTGGAAATTGACAATATGCAGTGCAGACTATAGACAAATTATCTTCCACCGCTATATATATCTGCAATATTTCCTACTTCTTCATACTATCAAGATCAGATGCCGCATTGTTGTCATAGAACCCCATAACTTCACCGGAAGCAAAATGAAGAAGTAGGCTTCAATGCAAAACATACGAAATTTGGTCAACAAAGGCTTTCAATTTCAAATTTTAACAACTTTAAGAAGATAGAATCATAAAAATGACTTTTTATAAAGTTTCTGGGCATGCACCCTCTATATATAAAACAGTAAAGCAATACACAGATAACATTTTTAAACAAGCAAACGAAGTACCTTCACACATTGCCACCTGAATACTTTCATTTGCATTTATGTAATAATTGAGCCGCTGGCAGCATACACCAAAGAAATTACCTGTCCTACATCACCTTAATGAGATCGTTTTGATGGGGTTTCTGGTGAGAATTGGGGAAACATCACCCTCCACAATCCTCCTAATGTAATGCTCCAAGTCATCGTGAGAGACAAGAGGAACACATCATGCAAAACTAACTGGATCAGTTTTTCCATCAAGACCCCATTTCTGCAAGTACTCTGTCTTGCCATTTTGTTCCAATATTTTCCTCAAGGTCTCCTTTTGAACTCTCCCCGCATCCTTCGTCATAGCCTCAAATTCTTCGATAATTTTTTCGGGGTCAAATTTGGCCTCCATCTTTTCAAACATAATTTCCAACCTTCAAGAATATAATACAGTTATAAGAATGACATGCTAAGCAAAATTATTAGAGAAGAACAAAATCGAAAATATTACTTGCTGATCAATAAAATTATGCAAGCTCAAGCAAAACATAGCTATCAAATTTTAAAAGCACAAGGAACACAAGCAAAAGTTGACAAAAGCTTATAAAAAGTAAGGTTACTAGTATTTGGAGAGCCAAACATGCTTATTCACAATTATTGCTATCATGTAGGAGTTAACAGACTCATGGCTATTTTTATTATAAGGTGCATCGAGTCACATACACACAACTTAAATTGTTTTTCATTCTAAAATAGATCACTAACATGAGGTCATAGTCATACTATATATCAGAAAGTTGTACATGTACTCTAAGAGGAAGATGTGCTTAGAGTACTAATATAAGAACATAACTGAAAATTGTACAGTGAGTAAACGATGAGAAACCAATCATATCATATATATATGGAATATCCAATTGCATGCACTAAACAGAATTAATCAACTACTTCCATTCATTAAAGACATACACTTGCATCAAATCATATACCATGTTTCTTATGTCATAACACTTGCATAACATTGGAAAATAAACAAAAATTACAAAGAAATAATAACAAAATTCTAAGAACGATTTTCCCTCCTCTTGTAAATCCTGGACATTGTGACAGCTAGTCCAATGATCCTCTCACGCAACTGCAGGGCCCGGAGATGCTCTGCCTCCCTCCTGTCCTTGTCTAGCTCAAACTCCATCATCAGAAACATCCACTCCATTTGCTGATCATAGGAGAACTCAGAGCTGATATTCTATGGAACATCGTCCACTGGAAAGCTTGCACCTTCCACTACGATCGTGAAGTTTTCGTAGTTGAACAATACATTTGATAGACGTATGGTGAGAGCGTTGAAGGCCATTTGATATATTTGATTATGAAAATATAATAACAATTAAGAATGTTTGAGAGGATGAGAAAGGGGATTAACTGGGGATGGTTTAAATAGAGGAGTTGTAAGGCATATGAAACAACGCTCATGTTAACTGAGTTGTAAGGCATATGAAACAACGCTCTTAGATTCCCAATAGACGCAATTAACTCTCTGAGTTTCAATACACACATTCTCAAACACATATTCCCAATAGACGCAATTAACTCTCTGAGTTTCAATACACACATTCTCAAACACATATTCCCAATAGACGCGAGACTAATGAAATACATGTCAATAGGTACGCATCTTTTCAAAAAATGCAACACTTAATAGATTTAGAGAGAGAGAGAGAGAGAGGAGACATACAGGTACTAATTGTCGGATATATATCATCTTCGCCGGAAGGGGGTGAAAACCTAGGGTTAAAATAGGCCAATTGCTCTGAACAGTGCCTCCGCTCATCTTAATTTGCAGCTTCTGGGGCTTTGTTTCAATCAAATCTAGAACCAATTGTTGTATAAGAATGAAAAAAAGATTAAATTGTGTGTGTGTGTGAGATTCAGTCGAGAGAGAGAGAGATGTGTAATTTAGGGTATAACTGTGAAGGGGGGAAACAATCGGCGTAAAGGGGGAACTTTTGATTTAAGGGGGGAATTATTTAATTGATTTTTTTGAAAATCAACTTTAAATCATTTATTAATTCGATATTTAAATAAAATAATATTCTACAATTGAAATTTTTATTTTAAAATCACGATATCAAAATTAGCTTCATCCCCATATTTCTAAAATAATTTTGGGATCAAAAATGAATTTATTATGAATTTTACAAGTTTTTACTACGTTTTTGTTAAAAAGTCGTACTTTCACCACGTTTTTGTTAAATATCGTACAACCAGGGTTTTTTATTTTTCGATTATTTTTTTACAACACGAGAATGAGTATCTATTAACATCTGTACGGTTGGATCATCGAAGAAATCATTCAAAAAAATCATTCAGTGAATCTGGATCGTGTCTCGTTCTAGGACGTAGCACTTTTACCATATTTTCGTTAAGATCTCGTACAACTCGGCCTTTTTATTTTTCGATTATTTTTTTCCAACATGAGAATGAGTATCTATTAACATCCGTACGGTTGGATCATCAAAGAAATCATTCAAAAAATCATTCAGTGAATCTGGATCGTGTCTCGTTCTTGGAAGTAGCACTTTTACCACATTTTCGTTAAGATCTCGTACAACCCGGCCTTTTTATTTTTCGATTATTTTTTTCCAACACGAGAATGAGTATCTATTAACATCCGTACGGTTGGATCATCGAAGAAATCATTCAAAAAAATCATTCAGTGAATCTGGATCGTGTCTCGTTCTAGGAAGTAGCACTTTTACCACATTTTCGTTAAGATCTCGTACAACCCAGCCTTTTTATTTTTCGATTATTTTTTTCCAACACGAGAATGAGTATCTATTAACATCCGTACGGTTGGATCATCGAAGAAATCATTCAAAAAAATCATTCAGTGAATCTCGATCGTGTCTCGTTCTAGGAAGTAGCACTTTTACCACATTTTCGTTAAGATCTCGTACAACCCGACCTTTTTATTTTTCGATTATTTTTTTCCAACACGAGAATGAGTATCTATTAACATCCGTACGGTTGGATCATCGAAGAAATCATTCAAAAAAATCATTCAGTGAATCTGGATCGTGTTTCGTTCTAGGAAGTAGCACTTTTACCACATTTTCGTTAAGATCTCGTACAACCCGGCCTTTTTATTTTTCGATTATTTTTTTCCAACACGAGAATGAGTATCTGTTAACATCCGTACGGTTGGATCATCGAAGAAATCATTCAAAAAAATCATTCAGTGAATCTGGATCGTGTCTCGTTCTAGGAAGTAGCACTTTTACCACATTTTCGTTAAGATCTCGTACAAAATTTCATTTCCCGCTTCCTCTTTCCCTCCTATGTACCCAAAATTTCACTTCCCTCCCTTGCCCAGTATTTCATTTCCCCATTTTCCCCCTTCTTTTTCAGCACACACATATGTTCACGGCTCTTAGCTCGATTTCAGTATGCTCACGGCTCAAGTTCAAATCAAACACACACATACAAATTCAAAGGAAACCTTCTTTTTATACATAGTCCCGGCCCCGATCTGTTTGTTGGTCAATTGATTTTGCTAGATGTAGGTGTTCGTGATTTTATCACAAACATAAAGGTGCTTTCATTATCTTGATTATCAATTTCTGTTTGTGACAAAATCAGGGAACACATACATCGAGCAAATCTCACTTGCGGCTTTTATCTCCCTCTCGCACTCTGTCCCTCTCAATCTCACTTAAGTACTATGTTTTTATTTTGCAAATCCTGCAAAATTGAATAGGTTACAGTTTATTGTTCGTTAAAGTTTCTCAATTTAATTTAACAATGTATCTTGTGCAATATTTAGGATGACCATGTGTTGACTTTAGTACTCTTTTTCTAGCTTCTGTTGCAATTGAAGTGTTTGGTGGTAAAGAGGAATTTGGACCTCTTTTTATTAGTACTTTTGAAAGAGTTAGTATAATGCTTTGATTCTAGTTTGTTTTGTTATTCTCGGAATAAGTGGATGTGATTTTAGTATTTTGTTTGTTCTGGCTATTGGCAAGGATGGTCCTGCAGATGCGTGGTGTCATCAGTCAAGGACACAAGTGGGAAGTGATGGTGAGTTTGCTAAAATTGCTAGTCTGTTTCTAATTCTATTAGTCATGAGTTGAAAGAGCAATGTGTAAAAGCTTATTTGGATGTCTAAATGGTTGATTTGATGCAAATTTTGTGAAATTGTCATTGTGCAGGTTGACTTGTTCTTCTACAGAGAGCCTGAGGAGACCAAGGAGCAAGAAGAAGAAGAGCTTCCTGTAGGAAACTATGTAGGAGATTATGCTAGTCTGTTTCTATTATTTGTTGTAAGTCTTTCCTTGTTATCTGCATGTACTCTTGCTTCTTGTTCTGTCTTATAATATACAAATCAATAAACCCTCAAACTCAGCACCCAAATCCCCACATCAATAACCTGTTTTTGCTCTTTGATTCTAGCACAACGTCCATGTTTGTTACCAAATTCCTGTAACAACAATATGTATTATGAAATTCCTGTAGCATTGCTTATCTTACATTACATATAACAAGTTAACCATCTATGACAGGGATTTTTGTTCCAAGAAAAACACAGAAGCTAAGCAATACACCAGTTCCAAAAGTTGACGCCCCTGCTCTATATATAACTGGTCAGAAGGACTATGTATTCAAATATCCTGACATGGTGAACTACTTAAGGAGCGGAGCTGTTAAAAGGTTAACGAACTTATTCTCTCATTTATCAGCAAAAACATTCAGTAATAAAACTTGCATTTAAAAGACATCAATAGTGTAACTATGTTGGAAAATGTAACAAGGTTGGGTCGAAATAGCTCAGAAACTATTTGATACCATGTAAGCTAGTAAGTTATGTTTACCGTCCACTCCATGTTTTCTATGCCCTTGTGATGTTATTCTTACTATTCTGTATCTTGTATCAAACAACTCTAAACTTGTGAACTGCTTCTTGTTACCAAATTTGTGTGCAGCTTTGTGTAGTGGTAGACTACTAGCAATGTGTTGTTGTGAATATTATCCAAATTGATGTTGTCAAGGTTTGGGTAGTTGTAAATAAAATTTAAGGATACCTTTGATTCTCATATGGCTGCTATTCTTTGATGCTCTTTCTATTTTTAGGGTTGGTTTATTTTGCATCAAATTTAATCATTCATACAATGCAGGATCAAGTTCAACTGATAACCAGAGAATCCTGAAAATATGGATATAATAGCAATTTGATTAACGACAACAATTTTCCCTGTACAGGAGGTTATTTTCCAGGTAGATTACGTTTCAAGTAAATTCAGAAGCATAAGCAAGTTGAAGTTATAACATTGGAGTTTTATAAAAAGGCACATGAAGAAGCCAAGAAAAAAGCCAATAAATTTCAATCAAATTCAAAGCATCCTTCATTTCTAGCTAGTTGATCATACTTTTGTTCTAATTAAAATTGTAGTTTTAGTTTGGTGATGGATTATGTATGGATTGGTCTTAGCTATTACATTAATTATGTTGCTATTTAGTTTGGTGATGGATTATGTATGGCTAAGTGTTTGAATTTTAGAATAGCATTGTGTTTGAATTTTAGAATAGCACTGTGTTTCAATTTTGGCATTTTGGTTTTATTATTTATTATCGATCATTTATAATACAAATAAAACCCTGTATAATTTCGTTAAGTGTGTGTGGCTATTACTATCCTTTAGCCACATTATATTATAAAAATTCTATAAAAATAGGTTTTAGCCAGAACTATAGTTACTACAATTATTAGTGACTAAAAGCAGTTGTTTAATAGTATATAAAACATAGAAACGGCCACACAAAAATTATAAAATGTGGCCATACCCAAGTTTTTGGCCACGATTTACCAATAAATAGTGTGACCAAAGCTAAGCCTTTCATGAATGTTGGTATTTAGCCACGTTATTATTTCTCTTTAGCCACGACGCATCCTGTGGCTGTAAGCTGGTATTTAGTTACACTTTTGAGCTTAAAATGGGGGCTGTCAGACCCAAGGGGTGGTATGCTTTAGTCACTCTGTTTTGAGTTACAACCACACAGCTGGAGTGTGGCCGTAGGGGGCATAAAATGACAAGACCTTAGGTCACACTTTGCTGAAAAATTAAAACGTGACGGAAAGTGCTTAGCCACACATATTTGATGTGACGGAAGCCAACAGATTTGAAATATTTATAAATCATATTTCAGCCAACACTTACTTCAAAAATATTGAGAATTTAGATAAAGTAAGTGTTTACTGCTGCAACAATCTAGATGATATATTCACCTAGCCAGAATCTGAAGAATTCAGCATTCCAATCTCACTAACCAACCTTGTGAAGGTGGCTTCATCTAATGGCTTAGTGAATATTTCAGCTAGTTGTTTATCTGTAGAGACATAATGCAACTCAATGGTTCCATTAGTTGCATGTTCTCTAATGAAATGATATCTGATGTCAATGTGCTTTGTTCTAGAATGATTGACAGGATTGGCAACTATAGAGATTGCACTTGTGTTGTCACACATGATTGGAATTTTTTCCAACACAAGTCCATAATCTCGAATTTGATTTCTAATCCAAAGCACTTGAGCACAGCAACTTCCAGCAACTATGTATTCAGCCTCAGCTGTAGAAGTTGACACAGATTGTTGTTTCTTGCTATACCAAGAGACTAACCTTTGTCCAAGAAACTGGTAGTGTTAGAAATGATTGATGAAAACAGTGTTTGGAAGCTAAAGTCAGAAAACAGAGTTTAGCTGGAAGCAGTCAGAGTTTAGTTAAACACTGACTGGAAGCGCAACAGAGGTTGTTAAACTCTGTAGCGGTATTGTCTGAAGAGTCAACAGTGTTTGTAGATTATTTCAAGATGAATATGGAAGCAATATCTTTGAAGATTGGAAAGCTGTCAAAGAGATTGAGTTGACTTGGAAGACTGAAGCAATCGTGATTGATATCAATTGTATAGCTTGATTTTAGGAGAATCAGTTACTGATTGTACGAAGCTGTATGTCCTATAAATACAGTTAGGTTAACCCTAGAAGGGTAATCGAACATTGAGAAATTCATTGATTGTAACCTAAGCAGCTCTCTGTGATATTTACATCACCGAGAGAGGAATTATTAATTCCAAACAGTTTTTAATTGTTAAACAGTGTGTTCTTGTTAAGTTACTAATACAGTATTTGATTGCTTATTGTGTATTCGACCTAACAAGTGGTATCAGAGCCAAATCTGTTATTTTATTACAGTTAAAGATCCAAACACAAGAGTAATCAATGGCAGAGATACCTCCACCATCTGAGAAAGGCCCTACTACTGTTAGTAGGTATGAGACAATAAGGGTTCCTATACTTAGGCCATCAGAGTATGCAATTTGGAAGGTGAAAATGACCATGTTTCTGGAGGCTACAGATCCAGAATACCTTGATAGAATATATGAAGGACCTCACAAACCAACAAAATTATCTGCTGCTGCTGCTGGTGAGGAATCAAAGGTCATTCCAAAGGAAAAGAAAGATCTAACTGCTGAGGATCTTTCATCTATTGCAAAGGATGCAAAAGTGAGACATTTACTTCACAGTGCATTAGACAATGTTATGTCTAATAAAGTGATTAACTGCACAACTGCAAAGGAAATATGGGATGCACTTGAGGTTAGGTGTCAAGGAACTCCTGCAATCAAGAAAAACAGAAGAAACATACTCACTCAGGAGTCTGAGCACTTTGAGGCAAAGTTTGATGAAACCATGACAGAAACATTTGACAGATTCTGTAAATTGCTCAATGATTTGTCATTAGTTAACAAAGAGTATGATTTAGAAGACTCAAATCTCAAGTTTCTTCTTTCTCTACCTGAAAAGTGGGATGTGAAAACAACCACTATAAGAGATAATTATGAACTTGGTGAAACAGAGATTGATGAAATTTATGGGCTGCTCAAAACTCATGAATTGGAATTGGAGCAGAGAAACAAAAGATCTAGTAGAAAGTCAAAGTCTGTTGCTCTTAAGGTTGAGGAGAAACCATCAAAGAAGGAGGCATCAAGGAGAAAAGCAAAAGGAAAAGCCTTAGTCATACATTCAGAGAATGAGTCATCAAACACTGATGTTGACTCAAACACTGATGGATCATCTGATTCTGAAGATGATGAAGAGATGATGCAAATGGCTGCTTTGATGGTAAAGACCTTCAAGAAGATGGGATACAAGAACTTCAAGAAGGGAAAGAGATTCTCCAGGGACTACTCAAAGTCTGACAAGAAGAATTTCAAGAAATCTGAGGGAAAGGACTTCAAATCTGGTAAGAAAGATAAGTCTGAAATTCAATGCTACAAGTGTAAGGAGATGGGACACTATGCTCCTGAGTGCAAGAAGGGTAAAACTGAAAAGGCACTCTACACCAAAGGCAGAGATTGGGCAGACACTTCAGATTCAGATGAGGAAGTCAACTATGCTCTCATGGCTACTACTCAGACTGAAAATGATGATCTCAAGGTACCTCCAACTACCTATGCTTATAACACTGATAATATAACTGAATTGAGAATTTATCTTAAGGCATTACATATCAGTTATAGGGATCAGACTTTAGAAAATGAAAGGATAAAGTCTGAGTGCTCTCAACTCAAAGAAAGAAATAAATTTGTTGAGGAACAGCTAGAGAACATGAATAAAATTCAAAAAGAGAGAGATGATGCAGTGTTTATTGAACAGGAGTTGCTAGGTAAGTATAAGCAACTAGAAACTGAATTGGAGGATACCAAACACATCATTAAAACTTGGACACACTCTGGTAAAGACACTCAAGAAGTGTTTCAGTCAGATACAGTAGGTCTAGGTTACTCTGTAGGAGATGAACTTAGATTTGAAAATCAGGTAAAAGTTAGACCACATTGTTCATCTGAAGGTAATGTCATGGGAACAGGTGGACCTAAGACTGAAGCACAGAAAAAGGCTGTTAGAGAGTCATATGCTAAAACTTTTGTTAAAGAGGCTAACATTGGTTTAATGACAGATAAACAACTCAAGCATAAGCTTAAGGAGATAAAATCTGTCAACAAACAGAGATTGCCTAAGAAAAACAAAAATGGAAAAGTAGGCATCACATCAGGAATTAAGCCAATGCTTGCTTCATTAGCTCCTAGAAAAACATGCTTTAATTGTGGTAGCACTAATCATCTTGCTAGTTTCTGCAGTAAGAATAAGAACATTAATTCTTTGCCTTCTAAAACTGCAGTAAAGAGTGATTATGTGAGAACTAGACCACAGACTTTATGCAAACACTGTGGAAGTACTTGGCATTCTATTTACACTTGCAGAGATTATCATGCTATTTATTATAATTACTATGAACCCAAACCAAATTTGAAATGGGTTAAAGTAAACTCTGCAAATGTAAACTCTGAAAAAGTTAGCTTAAACTCTGTTAATTTGAATTCCGCTGCAAAAGCTAACAGATTTAAGAAAGCCAAAGGATCCAAGCAAGTCTGGATCCTTAAAACTAATAATCAGTAATTGTTTGTGATTGCAGGGCACAAGGGTCAGTACCCTAGTCGTGGACAGTGGATGTTCAGGACACATGACAGGAAATAAAGCCCTGCTATCAGAGTTTGAGGAGAAGGCTGGCCCAGAAGTTTCCTATGGAGATGGCAACATAGGACATACACTGGGATATGGCAATATTAATCTTGGAAATGTCATCATCACAAATGTAGCTCTGGTTCCAGGACTCAAGCATGATCTGCTATCTGTGAGTCAAATCTGTGACAGAGGATATCATGTGGATTTTCAGCCTGAATATTGTCAAGTGATCAGTAAATCTACAGGGAAAGTTGCTCTAGTTGGAAACAGACACAATAACATCTATGAAATCAAATTGTCAACAAACACTGATGGCAAAGCAGTGTGTCTGTCTACAAGGATGTCCAGTGAAGAGAGTTGGAAATGGCACAAGAAACTCTCTCATTTGAACCTGAACAACATCAATGAGCTAATCAAGAATGATCTTGTAAGAGGTCTACCAAAGTCCTTGTTGAATGTAGAAGGACTGTGTGATTCTTGTCAAAAGGCTAAACAGAGAAAAGTCTCCTTCAAAAGCAAATCTGAGTCTTCAATTGTTGATCCTTATCATCTACTACATGTTGATCTTTTTGGTCCAGTGAATGTAATGTCTCTTGGAAAGAAGAAATATGCTCTAGTCATTGTTGATGAATATACCAGGTTCACATGGGTATATTTTCTTGCAAAGAAGGATGAAACTGCATTAACACTGACAGAACATATATTACAACTGGAAAAAGGGTCAGAGAATCAAGTGAAGATAATCAGAAGTGACAATGGAACTGAGTTCAGGAATTCATCAATGGAAGAATTTTGCAAGAGTAAAGGGATAAAACAAGAGTTTTCTGCACCTGGCACTCCACAACAAAATGGTGTAGTGGAGAGGAAGAATAGAACCTTGATAGAAGCTGCCAGAACCATGCTAGATGAAGCAAAGTTGCCAACATATTTCTGGGCAGAAGCAGTTCAAACTGCTTGTTTTACTCAAAATGCAACACTGGTCAACAAACATGGTAAAACACCATATGAAATGGTGAAGAAGAAAAAGCCAAATTTAAAATATTTTCATATTTTTGGATGCAAGTGCTTTGTGTTGAAGACTCATCCTGAACAGTTGACCAAATTTGACCTAAAGGCAGATGAAGGAATTTTTGTTGGCTATCCACTGTCAACAAAGGCATTCAGAGTTTATAATCTGAGAACTAGAGTGATCATGGAATCAATTCATGTGTCATTTGATGACAAGAAAATAACTGGACTTGAAGATGTAAATGAACATGATCAACTGCACTTTGAAAATGAAGATTTATTCTCTGAAAAAGTAAACTCTGATCAGACTGATTTGACAAACTCTGTTCATCTAAACTCTGAACCTCTACTGGTAAATACTGAAGAAACTCTTCAATCAGAAACAAGGGAAGAACCAGTTGAGGGGGAGCATGAAGAATCACATCAAAGTGATGATTCAAACACTGATAGTGACTCAGTTGATAATTCTGAATCAAACTCTGTTGATTCAAACTCTGTTGATAATTCTGAGAAGTCACATTCAGGGGGAGCATCAGAAAATGAAGAAAGACACCAAGAAAATCAGGAGAGCATGGATCAAGGGGGAGGATCACATGATGACAGAAGCAATCTGCCTTCTGCAAGAAAATGGACTAAATCTCACACACCTGATTTGATTATTGGTGATCCAGATGCAAAAGTAAGGA
Source organism: Kitagawia praeruptora (assembly GCA_037693485.1). Classification (NCBI taxonomy): domain Eukaryota; kingdom Viridiplantae; phylum Streptophyta; class Magnoliopsida; order Apiales; family Apiaceae; genus Kitagawia; species Kitagawia praeruptora. The sequence goes on from CM075345.1 coordinate 101,451,938, forward strand.
CAAGAAGTGCAACATCAAATGAATGTCTGTTTCATGCATTCTTGTCACAAACTGAGCCAAAGAAAGTGGAAGAAGCTCTTAAAGATGCTGACTGGATAACAGCAATGCAAGAAGAGCTAAATGAATTTGAAAGAAATGAAGTGTGGACACTTGTACCAAGGCCCAAGATCAGATCCATTGTTGGTACTAAATGGGTTTTCAGGAATAAAACTGACAGTGAGGGTGTTATCACAAGGAACAAGGCAAGACTGGTTGCAAAAGGCTACTCACAACAGGAAGGAATAGACTATGATGAAACATTTGCTCCAGTAGCTAGATTGGAGGCAATCAGAATTTTTCTAGCATATGCCTCTCACATGAAATTCAAAGTGTTTCAGATGGATGTAAAAAGTGCATTTTTGAATGGAAAACTTGAAGAAGAAGTGTTTGTGGAACAACCACCAGGGTTTGTAGATCCAAAATATCCAGATTATGTCTACAGGTTAGACAAGGCACTCTATGGACTTAAGCAGGCACCAAGGGCATGGTATGAAACCCTTGCCAAATTTCTACTAGAAAGTGGATTTCACAGAGGTACTATTGACAAAACTCTGTTTTACTTCCAAAATGGTAGTGACTTGCTTTTAGTTCAGATATATGTGGATGACATTATTTTTGGGTCTACTAATGATAAACTCTGCAAGAAGTTTGCCAAACTCATGCAGTCAAGATATCAAATGAGTATGATGGGAGAGCTTAGTTATTTTCTAGGCCTACAGGTGAAGCAAACAGATGATGGAATTTTTATAAATCAAGCAAAATATACCAGAAACCTTCTCAAGAAATTTGGTATGCTTGATTGTTCATCTGCAACAACTCCCATGGCAACTGCAACAAAATTGGACAAAGATGCAGGGTCATCAGTAGATATGACAAGTTACAGAGGAATGATTGGTTCTTTACTCTATTTGACAGCTAGCAGACCTGATATCATGTATGCAACTTGTTTGTGTGCAAGGTTTCAGGCAGATCCAAGAGAACCACATTTAACAGCAGTAAAGAGGATATTCAAGTACCTCAAGGGCACTATGATTTTGGGGCTGTGGTATCCAAGAGAATCAGAGTTTAAACTTCTTGGTTACTCTGATGCAGACTTTGCTGGATGTAAGATAGACAGAAAAAGCACCAGTGGAAGTTGTCAATTTCTGGGTGACAGACTTGTTTCCTGGTACAGCAAGAAACAGAAGTCAATATCTACATCTACAGCTGAAGCAGAGTATATTGCTGCTGGTAGCTGCTGTGCACAGATTTTATGGATGAAGAATCAACTGCTGGATTATGGATTAAGGTATACCAAGATACCTATTTACTGTGATAATCAAAGTGCTATTGCAATGACAGGTAATCCAGTACAACATTCAATGACAAAGCACATCAGCATAAGGTATCACTTCATCAGAGAGCATGTAGAAGAAGGGAACATTGAGCTTCACTTTGTGTCTACAGAACAACAACTTGCAGATATCTTCACCAAGCCATTGAGTGAAGCAACATTTACAAGACTGGTCAATGAACTAGGAATGGTCTCTAGTTTTGACTAGAGATGTTGGTTAGACTCAAAAACTTATTGCTCATTTTTTTTCCCTGTAAATTGTTAAGTGCTATGTGAACCTTAGTATTAAACTCTGTTATGCATGTTTATGTTTAAAACTTTTTAAACTCTGTCAGCATGTCTGTCTGTTAAACACTGTTAACATGTTAGATACACTCAGTGAATTCAGAATTGATTATTGTCTGAATGAGAACACCAATGAAGAAAAATGTATGAAGCATGATTCTCAGTAAATAAATCATGATTCTTTCTGAGTCACTGTAATCTAATCAGACTTTGTGCAGTAAATCAACACAGCATGATACTGTTTCATATTTATAGCATCTCTTAGTTTATTCAGTCCTAAACTCTGAGTCTATGAATATTGTGTGCATTGCCTCTCATAAATAATTTTGGTTATTGATGAACTCTAAACTCTGATAAGTGACATTCTGTTTCCAAAGGTATGGTTCATGATGATTCCTTGTTTGTACTTGTGAAAACCATAAAACTTGAGATGTGTCATTGATTAGTTTGGTGAGTTCAGATTCATGTCTACAACCTGTGAGAGTTTGAGCCAAATCAGTGATTGATACATTTTCTATCAATCAGTATTTATTGTTGTGTGATATTCATCAGGTAGTATGTTTCTCTAGAACTTGTATTAGACCATTTTGAGACTACATGATATGTGTGTGCATGAAAATGATAAAGGCAATAGGATTCACCATTTCTTCAAACACTGTTCAAAAATTCTTTTGAACTTTGTTCAAACACTGTATAAACACTGTTCATAAATTCCATCCTTAGTAAACCCCTTTGAGCCTTATTAACTGTTCATTTTTCTTATACTCTGAAGTGTTAAGAGCAGTTATATTTTTTTCTCAAGCAGATGAGTGTTTCTCAAGAAAAGAAAAGTTTACTCAGTATATATGCTAAATAAAAAAAAATTAAAAAAAAAAAAAGAAAAAAAAGGGCATATATACTGATCTTGTACAAATATGTACTGAACACTTTGTTCTATTAAGATGTTCAGCTTGAAGTCACTCATGAATAAAACATCTCTTTTCATCTGTTTGATTTTACACCATTTAAAACCCTGAATAAAGTCCTTTTGATTTGTGTATACATGTACTCAAAGTAGTGTAGATTTGGTGGACATTCAAGCATATGGTAGATTCTGCTATTTCTGATTGAATGTGAGTGTAAACACTTCACCTAAACACCTGTGTGTTTGAGAGTTTGTAAGATTATCCAGTTCATGACTGTTATTCACTGAATGAAACTCTGATTTCTATCTCTTGATCTTTTTGTCTTCAAAGACTGTGTGCTTACTTGGATAATCATGGACATCAAAGGGAATAGAAGTTTTCAGATTTCTGTATTACAGTAACTACAGAGTTTAGCATTCATCAAACAATCAGTGTTTAAAATGAGAGTTTGTGCATTCAGTGGTTATTGATTTTTGTTATGGATTTTATGAAATATTAGATGCTCTAAAAATTGATTTCAGTAAACTCTGCTTCACACACACTCATATTCACAACTGTGCAATTTTTGAGAGGGTTTTAGTGATAAAGTTGGATAATTGATAAACACTGTTGAGTTGTGTTAAGTACTCTGAGGTAAAGTCTCATTGAGATGATTTGACTATTTTGAAGTAATTGGGGTAGTTAACAACTGTTAATTAGTGTAAGTGTCGTGATTATAGGAATGACAGCGGTAATTATTAAGTAATCAATTGGTTGTTTGACACGTGTCCCATGATTGTGTCCCACTCACACACTACTCTACAACAGTTGCGCGCTTTTACTAAATAAACGATTGAGTTTTAATTTTACTCAAATCGTCTTTAGTCTCTTACTCCATATCGATTCACATTCACCCACTCACAGTTACTTGCATACTCATTCACTTTCACACTTCTCATATACTCTCCTTCACATTTTGATAAACACTTACAGTGCATACACATCTTTTCTCTGAATATCTTCGTATCACTTTTTACTAATGGCAACTAAAGCGTTTGATGCAGCAGGGTTAGTTTTTCTCCCTAGTAACTATGCAGCACCGTTGGAGACTGTAAATGCTCCAGAGGCGTTTCATGTGTTCCAAAATTTCTTGAAAGACTCTGAAATAGGGAAGGCTCTAACAGCACCATCTACACTATCTGCTTCACAAATTGCTACTTTCTGGACAAACTCTGAATATGATGATGGAGGAGAGTCTGGCACTCCAACAATCATTTTCACTCATGAAGAATCAGAGTATATCATTACTCCAACTACTGTTAGGGATGCTTTGGAGTTTGAGACACACACTTCTTACAGTATTGTTGGTCATGATCGGTTGAGGACAATGTTGGAACAAATTGGATGTGCAGGAAACTTGAACAAGATAGGGTCTTTGAGACGGCCAAGTTTGAGAAAGGAATGGAGTTTCTTTTTCGATTGCATAACAAGGGCTTTTGGAAAGAAGACAACAAACTGGGATGCACTTCCTCTGGATACTCTCCAAATTGGTCATGCTCTACTATATGGAGGTAACTTCGATTTTGGTAGACTAGTACTAATGAACTTGGGAGAGCGTTTGTCTGAGTCTACTACTGTTTATTTTGCTCGTTTTTGTCAACTGCTATTTACTGCCTGTGTGCCTAACATTCCAATTGATGAAGCTGATGTTATTCAGCCTTTTCAAGTTGCTAAAAGAATGTTTTCTGATTTGACAAACAAAGATATCACTAAACAGCAAATACCAGATATGTTTATGCCTTTAGCCCTACAAAACTATGTAAACCAACCACAAGACCCTCAATCACCACAACAAATGCCTGAACCAATAGACACCATAAACTCTGAACCAACATCTACAACACCCACACCCACTGTACCTATTACATCTCATCAACCACAACCAGAAACCATAAACTCTCCACCAATAAATTCTCCACCCTTAAACACTGAACCCTCAAACACTGAAACCTTAAACACTGAAACCTTAAACTCTGAGCCAGCACCTACTGAACAAACCAAAACCAAGCCAAAAAGAAAGAAACACACTGCCCAAAACACTAAACACTCAAAGGCTAAACAAACAATACCTGGAGCTGTTTATACAAGAAGGAAGAAACAGAAAGCAAACAGACCTTCACTTTCACCACCAAGAGAGAGCTCAAGTGAAGATGAAGAGGAGAATGTGGTGCCTCCAATCAAGAAAAGGAGATTAATTCTTTCTGATTCAGATGAAGAGAATCTTGTTGAAGCTCCAGAGGTGGTTTCACAGCAAACACCTACTGTTGAGGTTACAGTGAATGTTGCTATACCTGCAGAGGTTGAAATGCCTGCAGAGGATATTATCACTGACAAAGTTAAAATACCTGCAGAGGTTGAAATGCCTGCAGAGGATAATGTTAATGTTCAAATGCCTACAGAGGATAAAATGTCTGTAGAAGAGGATAACAGAGATGGCTTTTCACCAATGGATAATATTTTTGACTCATTTGAACCATTCTCTGATCCTATCTCACCTATTGTTCATACTGAAGCTCCTGGTGTAGCTGATGAGCTTGCAGTAAAAGTTCCTGAAGCTGAAGCATCACACACAGAGCTGGTATCTTCTCCAATTCAAGACAAAGGTGATGAAGTTGATCAGACAACCAAGATAATTTCTGAATCCATACCTGTTGAAGCTACTAAGGTAAACTCTGTTGCAGAGCCTGTGCAACATGAGGTGACTGTTGAAAAGGTTGCAGAAGTTGTTGAAGAAACTGTGGCTGACACTGCTCAGCACAGTGGTTCTTTAAAAGATGCTCAAGCTAAAGATACAAGTGCTGAAGATGATTCTGACAGTAGTGCAAACTCTGATTCCTTTGTGAGTGCACCTGCACAGACAGATAATAAACATACACCTTTTGATCAGCCTTGTCCATCTCATGCAGTTGAAGTAGAGCATCTTGCTAAGTCTGCTGAAAATTGGTATAAACAAGATTGCATTTTTCCAAAAGGAAGAGCATCTGAGTTTGTTAAGCAAACTGCAAAGCAAATTTCAAATCCAGAGATCTTATCCTGTTTAAAGGCAACTGTGGTACAAGTCAAGAGTCTGGAAGGAAATTTTGCTGAAACAAAACAAGAGATTGCTTCTTTAAAGACTGAGATACAGTCCAGAGAATTGAAGATGGAAAGAGAGTCCAAAATAAAAGCTGTCCAGCTGTCTAAAGTTCAAGACACTCTCTTTGCCAGGCTAGGAAAAGTTGAAGAAAATCAGACTGCTTTGTTTTCTAAGGTGGATTCCATTGCTAACTCTTTAGAGCTCATTACATCAATACTTATACCTGATGATGTCAAAAAGGGGGAGAGAGTGGCTAAGTCTAAATGCAAAGTTTCTCAAACTCTGACTCAAAAGGATGATGCTGGAGATGGAGGGGCAAGTGATAAGAGCAAGGTCTTAAACTCTGAAAAGCAAACTCTGAGATCTGGCAAATCTTTTAAATCACAGTCTGTTGGAATAAACACTGAAACTCAAGGTACTTCAAAGACCAAGAGTTTGGAATTAATATCAAATCCAAAGACTGATGAGGAGTTAGCTGTTAAGCTTTTTATGGAAGAGAATGCAGAAGGAGTTACTTTAGAAGATGCTAAAGCTGAAGAGAAGAGTTTACAAGAAAAGCATCTGAAAGCTCTAAAGTCTGAAAAAGCAAAGAAGAATGTGAAAGTTGCTAAAGCTGCAAAGCCTGTTCTTAAAGGCATTCAAATCAAAGAACCTGTTGGTACAAATCAAAGAATGCAAGTATTCAGAAAACCAACAGATGCAGAAGCCAAGCAAAAGCTGAAAAGTATAGTTACAACCTCTGTTGATACACATGTTGTACAGAAGAATGAAAACACAACCTCTGTTGCTGCACAAGTTGTGACCACACCATTATTGTCTTCTCAGTTGAAATCAACATTTAAGAGAGGTGCTCCTCATGATTCAAGACTAGAAGCTACAATTCCAATGGATTTTACTGATGGTAGAGCTCTATCTGGTAAAGTTGGATACAACAAAGGAGGCATAGGCTCACACAGAGATAAAAGGCAATATGTTGGTCCTAGAGATCCTTCTTCACTGTCTGTTCCAGGTCGTGGTGTCACTCAAGAGAGTTTGGACAAACTGGAGTCAGTACAGCTTGTATATCAGAAGAGTCTAGAAAAGGATTTCTTGCTATATTTCATGGCTGATGAAACAGTATTTAAAGTCTCTGAAAAGGATATCGAATTAAAGTATGCTGAAGAACTTGAATATGTCCTATATATTTTCAGAGTGAGAAATCAAAGAGCTCAGTCAGTTGCAAATGTGCTCAGACAGAGAATGATTCAGAACCTTGCAAGAAGACAAATGAAAATCAACAGTAAGTATGTTCCTAAATACAGAGATTGGAATGGCAATCTGATAGAAATGGAGAAAGGAACTACAAAGCTGAAAACAGATCTTGGAATTACTGTTCTGGATTTCAATGTAAAATCTGAAGAGGTGAAATACATAAGGTTGGGAAATGAGATGAGAAGAAACAAAATCTATGATCTTAGAGCTGCTATCTATCAAACTGATGAGAATGATCCTCAGTTGAGAGAAATCAAGGAAGCTATGCAGATAGAGCTTGAAAATGCTGAAAGAAGGTTGCTTATAGACTATCTCAGAACAATGCCTGATCTGCAAGAGATTAGAAATTAAAGTCTGTAAGAATTTTCTTATTTTCTGTAGAATTTGTTAAGTAATAGCTTAAACTCTGTTTGTATGTTAAACACTGTAAAATTTTGTATTTGTTTTGACATCATCATTTACTGTAAACTTGTACATTTTGATAATGGACAAGTTGGGGGAGATTGTTAGAAATGATTGATGAAAACAGTGTTTGGAAGCTAAAGTCAGAAAACAGAGTTTAGCTGGAAGCAGTCAGAGTTTAGTTAAACACTGACTGGAAGCGCAACAGAGGTTGTTAAACTCTGTAGCGGTATTGTCTGAAGAGTCAACAGTGTTTGTAGATTATTTCAAGATGAATATGGAAGCAATATCTTTGAAGATTGGAAAGCTGTCAAAGAGATTGAGTTGACTTGGAAGACTGAAGCAATCGTGATTGATATCAATTGTATAGCTTGATTTTAGGAGAATCAGTTACTGATTGTACGAAGCTGTATGTCCTATAAATACAGTTAGGTTAACCCTAGAAGGGTAATCGAACATTGAGAAATTCATTGATTGTAACCTAAGCAGCTCTCTGTGATATTTACATCACCGAGAGAGGAATTATTAATTCCAAACAGTTTTTAATTGTTAAACAGTGTGTTCTTGTTAAGTTACTAATACAGTATTTGATTGCTTATTGTGTATTCGACCTAACAGGTAGCTACCTGAGGTGCTTTTCCTATCCACTCTGCATCCAGCATAGTCAGCATCAGAATAACCAACCAGATTGAACCCTGTGTCCTTAGGTTACCATAAACCCAAGTTTGGAGTGCCCTTCAGATATCTAAAGATCCTTTTTATAGCAATCAAATGTGATTCTTTTGGATTTGATTGAAACCTTGCACACAAACATGTAGCAAACATGATGTCTGGCCTACTTGCAGTGAGATAGAGTAGAGAACCAACCATGCCTCTGTAGACTGAGATATTTACTTGCTTGCCTTTAGCATCTTCATCCGATTTAGTGGCAGTGGCCATGGGTGTCTTTGCAGGTGAGCAATCTTCCAAATCAAACTTCTTCAATAAATCCTTGATGTACTTAGTTTGACTTATAAAGATACCATCCTTCCTTTGACTGACTTTCAATCCAAGAAAGAATGTCAACTCTCCCATCATACTCATCTCATATCTGCTATGCATGAGTTTAGAGAATTTCTCACACAGCTTCTCATTTGTAGAGCCAAATATGATATCATCCACATAAATCTGAACTAGGATAATATCATCACCATACTTTTTGTAAAATAGTGTCTTGTCCAATGTGCCTCTAGTGAATTGATTTTCAAGGAGAAATTGTGATAGAGTATCATACCATGCCCTTGGAGCCTGCTTGAGTCCATACAATGCCTTAAGCAATCTATAGACAAATTCTGGGAGGTGTGGATCCTCAAAGCCAGGTGGTTGTTGCACATAAACTTCTTCTTCCAACTCTCCATTCAGAAATGCACTCTTGACATCCATTTGATAAACTTTAAAGTTTAAATGAGCAGCAAATGCCAAGAATATTCTGATGGATTCCGGTCTAGCAACAGGGGCAAATGTCTCATCATAATCAATGCCTTCCTGTTGAGAGTACCCTTTTGCAACCAACCTTGCTTTGTTTCTTACTATCACACCATCTTCATCCATCTTATTTTTCAGAACCCATTTTTTTCCAACAATGGTTCTGTTCTTGGGTGCAGGCACAAGTTCCCATACTTTGTTTCTTTCAAATTGATTCAGCTCCTCTTGCATGGCAATAATCCAATCTGGATCCATCAGTGCATCATCAAGTTTCTTAGGCTCAACCTGAGATAGAAAACAGCCATAGAGGCACTCATTCTGAGTTGCTCTCCTAGTCCTTACTCCTGCATTAGGATTTCCAATAATTTGCTCTGTAGTGTGTGATCTATCCCATTTCCTTGAGTGCTCAGCCTGATTTCTCATTCTTGATGTTGCTTCATCATCAAAGTCATGATCATTCTCTTTTCCTCCCCCTGTGATATTGCCACTATTCACAGGTGTGTCTTGGATGCTTGTCTCTCCACTATTGATTGGCACAAATTCTTCTCTTGTATCATCATTCACTTGAGTTTGTTAAACTTGAGTTTCAACTCCAGTTTCAATCTCTTCATCAGAATCATCTAGATTATCAAACTTCAATGGATCTTTATTTTCATCATTGGCTTCTTCTAGTCCAGGTAGTTTGCTGTCATCAAATGTCACATCTGTGCTTTCCATAATTTTCTTTTGACTAATGACATAAACTTTGTATGCAATTCTTTCCATAGAGTAGCCAAGAAAAATTCCTTCAAATGCCTTTACATCAAACTTTCCAACATATTCAGAATTATCCTTCAATACAAAGCATTTGCTTCCAAAAGTATGAACATACTTTAGAGTAGGCTTCTTTCCATTCATCAAATTGTAAGGTGTCTTTCTAGTGTTTTTGTTGATGAGGGTTCTGTTCTGGATATAACATGCAGTGCTCATAGTCTCAGCCCAAAAACATGTAGGCATCTTTGCATCAAGTAACATTGTTCTAGCAGCCTCAATTAGAGTTCTATTCTTTCTCTCAACAACTCCATTTTGTTGTGGAGTCCTTGGAGCTGAGAATTGCTGAGAAATTCCATTCTCTTTGCAGAATGCATCAAGTATGGCATTTCTAAACTCTGTTCCATTATCACTTCTCAGTGCAATCACGCTTGCATTGTTGGCCTTTGCTTCCTTGTCAACTTTCTTTATGTGCTCAATGATTACTTGTGGAGCCTCATCTTTTGATGCCAGAAATTCCACCCATGTATACCTTGTAAAGTCATCAACCATCACCAAGGCATACTTCTTTCTTCCTAGTGACATAATATTGACAGGCCCAAACAAATCCATATAAATGAGTTGCAGAGGTTTGGTTATTGATGTCACTATCTTTGACTTGTGGCTTGATCTTTTCATCTTTCCTTTTTGACAAGCCTCATACACTCCTTCTTGACATAATTCAAGTATGGGCATGCCTCTCACAAACTCTCTTTTGACTAGAGAATTAATGGCTTTGAAGTTCAGGTGTGATAATTTCTTGTGCCACAGCCAACAATCTTCATTTGATGCTTTTGAGTAGAAGCAACAAATTTTGTCCTTGTTTGCAGAGTCCATATTGGCTACAAACAGGCTTCCTTTCCTTACTCCAGATAGAGCAAAGTCACCAGTCTTCTTGTGGGTGATCAAACATTCATCTTTGTCAAAATCCACCTTGAATCCTCTATCAGTTAACTGACCAACACTTAGCAGATTATGCTTGAGTCCCTTGACTAGTGCTATATCTTCAATGATGACATTACCAACTTTCAATTTGCTATATCCCAATGTGTTACCCATGCTGTCATCTCCAAAAGCAACCATTGGGCCAGCCTTCTCTTCATACTGTGATAGCAGGGCCATATCACCAGTCATATGATTTGAGCATCCACTGTCCAAAATCCACATGACCTTCTTTTCACTTTCTTTGCCCTGCAAACACAAATGTATTACTTCTCCTTTGGTACCCAAACAAGTTTGGGTCCATGTGACTTAGAAACAGTTTTATCATAAACAACATGCTTATCAACTTTCTTGGTGTTAGTCTTCTTGTCACTGTTAGAAGTCTTAGAGCCTAAGGTCTCAGACTTAGGTGACAAAGGTACCTTCCTAGCTCTAGGAGGACTTGAAGACTTTGACCTTGTGTAGTGTGTGTTAGAATTGTGACTGATACAACCATCAATGAATTGCCTTCTCAAATTGAAACAACTAGTCATAACATTCATATTGCATGGCATACAGTCAAATTTATCACAAAATAGTGCATCTCTATGTCTTAGAGGCACATAACAATCATAGAAAGGTTTGGGCACACTACCAATAGTTTTCTTGCATGCATGAGTTAGATGATTGGTACTGAAACAGTTCTGACAAGTTTTCCTAGGGGCATTAGGCATATAAGCATAGTTGTTATCTTTGTTAATCCCTAACTTGCCATTTCTGTTATGTTTCTTCTTATTCACTTTCTTCTCTGATTCACTCTTCCCAGCTGAAACAAACTTAACAAACTTCTTAGGTCTTGACCTATCACCAACTTGCTCCTTGGATTTTGACTTGACACTCTCACTCTTGGAGGATGCTTGTTGTTCACTGGATTGTGCCTCATCCTCATCATTCAACATTTGTTTGATGAGTAAGGCATCCTCATCAATTTCAAATGTCGATTCTTTAAAAATTGGATTTTCAGCCTTTTTCAAAATGTGAGGCACTTCCTCATGAACAACCGTGTCATCTTCAATGATAGCATAGCCTTTTCTCTGTTTAAGAGTGCCATAGTCAAGTCCAATAGCAGCCTTGGGTTTTGCTTGAATTTTCTCACAGTAGGATTGCACTAGACCAGATGATTTCTTAAACATTTTCAGTTTGAATTCATTTTCAGCTAATTCATCACTAAGAGCCTTTTCCACTTGACTAGCACATAAAACCTTATTCTGCAAATATTCAACTTCTTTCTTAAGGTTTTCTACTTGCATAGTAATTAGCTCAAGTTCCTCATTCTTTTTTATTAACATTTCATTTCTAGTAGACAGTTTAACAATCTCCTCATTAGCAGCAGTCATACTAGTATGAATATTAAACATTTCAATAGATAGTTGTTCAATTATGCATTTATACTCAGAAACAGACATGTTTATAGTAGTGAGAGATGGTACCTGAGAGTCTGATGGAGATGTGTCATCCTTGGAATTGGCCATCAAGGCATAGTTGCAAAATTCTTGTTCCTCTCCATCACTATCAGAATCATCCCAACACTTCCCTTCAGCTATGTAGGCCTTACCTTGTGTCTGCTTTCTCAGAAGGGCCTCATACTTAGCTTCAAGTTCCAAAAACTCTTTATCCTTCTTTTTAGGTTTATTGCATTCACTGGCAAAATGCCCTAGGTCATTGCATCTATAACACCTTACAGATGACCTATGCACATGGCTGGTTTTAAATTTACTCTTGTTTGGTTTCACAGGTGCCTTGCTTTTGTTGAATGAATGGCTTTGGGTTTTGGGTTTGAAGGGTTGGTTCCTCTTGAATATGATGTTTGGAAATTTTCTGGCCATGAAAGCATATGAAGTGTTTTCCATTCCATCTAGCTCTTCAAGAGTATAGAACTCTTCTTCCTCCTTCTCCTCAACAAATTCACTTACCTCAGCTTCAGTTTCTTCATCATCTACTATCTCCTCTATCCTTAGCTGGCTTGTAGATGCTTATAGGTCTTGAATAGATTTGTTGACAATCAAGGCACATGATGTGTTTATCATCCTGCCTTGGTTGGCTTGGATAGCCCTTTTTTGAAGCAACTCAAGCTCATGAGTTTTTAAAACCCCATAGAGCACATCATATGTAACTTTGTTCAAATCTCTTTCCCTTAGAGAAATGACCCTTTACTCTAGATGATTTGGTGAAGATAGCAGAAACTTCATGTTCAACTCTTTGGTGCTGTAAACCTTGCCATTCATCAGCAACTCAGTAACTAGCTTGTGAAATCTCTCAAACATCTCAGTGATGCTTTCCTTGGGTTGTGCCATGAAAGCTTCATACTGTGTGACCAGTATCTATTTCTTGTTTTCCCTGACCTCATCAGTTCCTTCACATAACACCTCAATGTGATCCCACATTTCTTTGGCAGATGCGCTTGATGCAATGTTTGCAAACATTGACATATCCATGGAATCAATAATTAGCAACATTAGATGGCTATCAATAGCAACCATCTCCTTTTCTGATTCTGTCCATTTGGATGGTTCCTTGGCCACATAAGATATTGGAACAGTTATGGTTCCAACAGTCTTCTCAGGTATTTCTTGTTGTGGAACAAATGGACCATTCTTGAGAATCTCAGGATATAAAGGATGAGAGGCTTTGATAAACAACATCATTTTTATCTTCCAGAGGTTGTAATTTTCTTTGTCAAACTTAGGGACTTTCACCGTTCCTGTGGTCTTTGGTGTATTCGAACTCATGATCGTTTTTCTGTTTTTGAATAAACAGCCCGCTCTGATACCACTTGTTGAGTATTGAATACAACAAAAGAATACAGAGGGGGGGTGAATGGATTCTTGAACTTTTCTGGTTCTTGAATCTGTGTAGTAGATAAGTATCTGTGTGTGCAAATGTGTAGGTGTGGATAAGAAATGACACAAGACACAATATCAATTTAATCTAATATATTATTAGATAAAGGTTGCTACAATCTTTAAATACAAATGATAGTATTCTCAGCTTCATTTTTCTCAGAGAGATATGACTTACAATGTATGAAAAACTTGACTCCTCAAAAGTTAACGACTAAGGAAGTGAGGATGTATCCTTATAGAACATGGATACAACCTACTTACTACAAATAAGGTAGCTGAACAAATTACTTTCTAGTCTGTCTATCCTTTTTGAGTAAGTGTCCAAACGGTTACAGATTTGACTTTGCAAAGCCTGTTCAGATCCACTTCTTTAGCCCTTTGTCTCTTCTATATCTTTCCAAGCTTCCTTGTAGGCTTTCCAGAGCACGTTACAGATTGTGGTCCATAAAGTGCATTGGCTTGTTGCAGGTTTCAGACTTGTACAATTTCTTCAATATTTTGTCTCCAAGAATGTATTTGAGAAGTGGCTAAGTAGTTGATTCGAGAACTAGGATTAGATAACTCTAAGTTCTCGAATACTGTATGATTGACATATCGAATCACTTCTCGAATAATACTTTTCTCCAGGATTCCTTGAGTTATCGAATAGAACACTTGACTTGTCGAATCCTTGAGATATCGAATAGCTTTCTGAGTCCTTGAGATATCAAATGGAACTTTGACTTCTTGACTCTTTGAGAACTCGAATACCACTTTGACTTATTGACATCCTGAGTTCTCGAATAAAGTATTTAGACATGTCGAATCTTCTGAGATATCGAATGAGATATCGAACAGTTCATTCTGAGATATCGAACAGTGTCTTCTTAGATATCTAATCTATGACTTCTCGAATGCTAGACTTCTCGAATAGACAAAAGTACTTCTCGAATTGGTACTTAGGCAAATTCTTCATTTCTTCAAATCCCAACTGTAATTTATTTGACAGTCTTCATCTTCTTGCTTGAGGCATGAACCTTGGAACTTCTTTCGAGCATTATTCTTGACTATATAAGTACAGTTACACAACTAGGATTTGATGCCTACTACAAGTACAGAACAAGTAGAAACTCTACAACTAGAGGTTCCCTCAGTTAAGAGGTCATGTAAGTAATGCAAAGCATTAAAAACAATTAGGCTTGTTATTAGATGTAAAAAGGCATGCCTCTGTGACTAACACCGTCTATGAAACTCGCTCTAATAATTGACCGAGCTTAAGAAATATTTTTAAAACCCTTTTTAAATCTTGATTTTTATATAAGATCCCATTCAGAATATTTGAAAATATTCTTAGAATATTCTTCTGGATTTTTAAACAATTTCTACCATTCTTAAATCATTTTAAATTATTTAAAAAGAATAAATTGACTAAGAATTAAATAATTCTAATTAAATTAATTAAGATCAACTAATAACTAATTAATAAAATCATTTGATAAATAATTTCATTTATCAAATAATTGAATTAATTATATTATTATTTGAAATTAATTAAAGTAATTAAAAGTATTTAACTCCTCATTATTTGGATTTAAAAATAAAATTTATTTTCGAAAGCAATTAAATAATTAAATAATCCAGAAATAATTCTGGGTTTAAACCATGATTTTTGAAATTACTTTCTAAATTTTAAAATAAAAAAAACTTTGATTGCCAAGTCATGATTTAACTCCTAATTAAATTTTGAAATTGTTTATAGCCTTAAATGGGTATGAAAACGTAGGATTCTGTTCAGAAACGAAGAAAATCAGGTTTCAGGGAATATTCTTTTGGTTTAGCTGGAACGGTGTATTCGTGTTGTCTGAGTATTGATTATGGTACCAGTGGTGTTGGAAGTGAGTATAAAATGAGTTAAACAAGAAATAAAATTTGTGATTTATTTCACAAGTAAATCAGCTAAACAATTAAGCCTCACACCCTACTGCTGTTACACACCCAGAACATGTTTCCCCTGTTCCCAGATTTCATGCCCAAAATCCGACAACCATAACCCTCCCGTTTCCTTTCGGTTTCCTTAATTTCTATGCTGCGTCTTTAACCTATTTACTAAGTCTGACCTTCCTACACTTCACTAACACCACCTCACAGCAAAATCGTCCACATTGGACCAGGCTCAACGAGTTCTTAAAGAGCTCGGGCAAAGCCATCCCTGATTGTTCAACTTAAGTATATATCTTCCTGTAAAAGTCTTTACAACTCTTTTCTATACCACAACACTCAAGAATAATAAACAACAACATTCTTCAACCTGGCTATTGCGTGATTGGTACTTGAGCTAGTTGCAGAGTAATTTACATGGTTTCTCCAGATTGTGGGCAGTGATCTTTACTGCCTTCTATACTAGATACAACCTATAAGGCATAGGCCATTCGTCCTAGAACAAGTGAACTAGCAGATGGTTAATGTAAGGGGTCTTATTACAACACAACTGAATGTATGATGCAACCTGGCCGTTTGTTTTTGATACACCAGGTATGCCTACAATCACAGCAGCCTGGCAAACTATTACCTCCCCTATTACGAACCAAAACACGAGTCCTACATCTCAATTCACTGCAGACCTTACACAGAGACTACCCATCGATTCAGTACTCACAAGCAAACGACAAGTCCTAAGAACAATCGACTCAAAATTTCCCAAACCACAAACTCGGCTTTGATCGAATCTTAACCCAACTAGGCATTTTATATATATCAACTTAAAGCTGGGAACGCCTCTAATTTGATCATCCACCCAGAAATTTCAGACACGCAGCATACATTGTGGACGAGTCAGCCAAGGTTCTCAAAATTTCCAGGAGTCGACTTATAACAAATCAAGCTTATATAATGACACCACATACTCACAGACTATGCATCACATATATAAAAGATGTACATTACTTCAGTTTTGCAGGTAATTAACAGATTTTAAAACGATAGATTTTAAAAATTAACAACTAAAATCTTGACTTCGACCAACAAAAGGAAACACAGCAGTTACTCATATAATCCTACACCAATTACCCTCAAGAAGCTCAAGGAAGCATCAGACTGACTGAACAATTCAAGGATCAACAAGATCGAATTTTATGAATATATAAATCCAATTTTCTGCAGGTAAAAGAAGATTCACAGAAAATAGAAGAATTACTTGACACTAATTTGGATTGCAGATTCAGGAACTAGAATTCAAGGGCTTCGTTTTGAGTATTTATTCGTTGAAATCGGGCTTCGAAGTCACCTCCAAAGATGTGGTCGATCTTCAAGAGAATTGGCTATACAAGCGTACCAAGGAAATTGTTCTGTAGATTTTTTTTTTCTACCGGACAGGTGGACTATCACTAATTGGTTGAAAAAGAAGCTTCTGGATTGGGTAGAGATAAGGCCACGTGCATAAGCTAATATTTAGTCCCGAAAGTACAATTTACGGGTCCGACACGAATGAAACATTTTCGGATAAAATCACGAATTATATACTGAAAATTTACAGAACTTATAAAACAAATAAAAGTACAAGTTTTGAAGGTCTTGAGATTTAACGGATGAATATTAGTACAGATCGATTTAAAATCGAAGCCCTAGGAATTTTGAAAATGGGATTTATCAAATAAAACGAAATGATTTTCACGAGCTAAAAAAAACTTCCGTTCCAAATCTAATGACACATATCACATACCAACCACATACGGGACTCTCTTCGAGCAATATCATACTAGACATATCGACTCATCAACCTCAAATAAAATATAAAACATTTCCGTTCTCGTTCACAAAACAGTAATTTTATAAATTAAATATTCATGGTTCTTACAAACGGAATCGGGGATCGGGTCGGAATACCTTAATTCCCGAGCCCGTCACTTCCTCCGAATTTTGACCTACACTAAACATAATTACATAATACATAAACAACATAATTCATTTGATGCTTATGCTAAACTTAATAGATAGATAACATAATTTATTTGATTGAACTTTTTAATTCTTAGCAAGGTTGTAATTTGTACTATATTATAATAAGCAAAACGGGGTAAAATTTTTAGTTTGGTTATCCCTCATTCACAACTGTTAGATTATCAACTCAAATAGATTATGACCGATATATATAACAATACTAAAAATTGTTATATACAGAGATCCAAGGTTCGATTTCCGTCAACAACATATTAATTGATATTTAATATTAAAAATTAGTATATACAAAGATGTAAGTTTTAAATTCTTCCAATAACATATTAAAATTAATATTTATAATATTATATTACATTATAAATAATTTATAAAAAAATTAAAAGTAAGTCGTGCTTTGCACGGTTTATAAGCTAGTATCAAATAAAATAGAACATGTGAGTTATTTGTGCATGTAGTAAATGGTAATGTTTTAATTAATTCAATTCTGAATAAATATGAAAATAAATATTGAAAAAATTATAGCAAGTGGATTGTCTGTGTATGTAATTATTGATTTTAAAAAATGTATCATTAAATGTTCAAGTGTAGCAATAATATATGTGAACATAATAACTTTGGTGTGGAAGTCATGGATTCAAACCCACGGAAGTCACAAATTTTTAACATTAACATGATTGTAGGGGTATTTTAGTAAATTACTCCATCTGTCCCATCAGATTCTATACAGTTTCTTTTCACTTCTTGGCACGCATTTTAAGGCTCCTATAAAGTATAGTTCCATAATTTATTTTTAAAATTTTCTTTTTTGTATAAAAATTTAACATACCTATTTTTATACAAAAAAAGAAAATTGAAAAAATAAGTTATGGAACTATCCTTAAAATGCGTGTCATACCCCCGTCCCCCAATGTATACTATCTGGTGGGACGGAGGGAGTACTAAATAGGTGGAAAAGGCCATATTGGTCTATAATATACATAATAACTAGCGTAAATGCCCGTGCACATGCAGTGAACTAATTTCTCGTTTGAAATTCTATACATTAAAATAATTTTGTAATTAAAAATATGGTAAAAATATGGTAAACGATGGAATTTCGATCTATCGAATATTTTTATAGTTATTTTGTAATATTGCAAACCAATTTTTTGCACCAAAATTTTTATAATTTGATTAGATTTCTTAAATTTTGGATAAGTATTCATACGATAATATTCACATAAATACTTTTGATTGTTAAATTATTAATTTAATTTTCAATTGCGTGAAATAAACTTTATCAAATTGAACATTTGAGTATAATATAAATAATTATCTTGCTAACATTGTTCGTTTATAATAGAGACGTATGTAAATTCATTGATTTTGTTGTTAAAAATTGATCGTATATGTAAGACTATATTTTGATACATATTACAAAATCCCTTAATATTGATTAAAAGTCATCTTATGCTTATCTCAATCATTTTTTCTAAATATATATATATATATATACACTTTAAAACTTAATGTTTAGTTTTAGACTAATATTTATTACACTATATAGAAGTTCAACAAAAAATTACTCCGTATGACATATTACAAAATCTCTTAATATTGATTAAAAGTCATCTTATGCTTGTTTCAATCATTTTTTCTATATATATATATATATATATATATATATATATATATATATATATATATATATATATATATACGCACACTTTTAAACTTAATGTTTAGTTTTAGACTAATATTTATTACACTATATAGAAGTTCAACAAAAAATTATGTAAATTGAAATATTTTTTAAATTATAAATTTGAATTATTTTTTAACTCTATTTTAAAATTTTCTAAATACTTCAATCGATGTAAAATATGACAACCTTAATGACCCATGCATATATATGAAATCTAAAATCATTTTTTTTTGATTTTATCGTATATTGATCTAAATATATGTTATAACTCAACCATTATATATTATAATTTATATTTTATTGATCAATATGTTATATTAAAATTCATATTTACCATACTTTATAGTTGAGTTAGAATCTAATTGATCGTTTTAAATAATTATTGTACTTTTATAATATTTATGATTCAAAAATTTATATCTGTTTTGATATAATTTGTATGTTAATTATATTTTTTTTAATATATAACATAGATTATATTTTTAAAATTTTCATCTTTTTAACATATTTTAAATTATTTTTCGTATATATTTAAATATTTATGTTCTTATACCAATCATATATTCAAATCGTTGAAAGTCTAAAATAGTTGGTCGATCAAAACCCTCTAATATGACTCACATATTTAAAATTTTATATACTTAAAAGTTTTGTGATGTAATTATTAATTATGTATAATTTGATAACTAAAATTTACATATTTCTTAAAATCAAATTATTTTTATTTAAATAATTTGACATCTACATGAAGACCTATGTAAATAAATAATTAATTAATTATTTCATGTGGTATTAATTAATTTTGATAATCGTCATCATAATTATCGTTTTTAGTTATAACCGAATTATCGTCTCTAAATATTTTCTTGAAATTTTTAATCACCACAATCACCCTAATTATTACTACTCGCTTTAAATCGCAACTATCATTTTCAATTATTATCCTGACGTGTGTTTTTTTTTTTTTTTTTTTGAAACTTCCAATTTCATTAACTAAAAAATTCAGAAGGAACCATCTCCAACAACAAATCTGGAGGAGACATAAAACAATTGTAGCTATCTAGCAAACAAGGGGCTCTAGCCATAAAATGCGCGGCCTTGTTCGCTTGCTTTTTAACATGACAAATCGATAAATCAGCTCGACTTCGAATCTTCTCCAAGCACTCATCCAGGATATGTCCAACCTCTAGTTGATATAACACCACTGACTTCAACGCATGAACCACCAGCTGTGAATCGGACTCAATCACAACCTGATGTAAACCCTCATTCTCTATCAACATGATTGCTTCCAGCACTCCCCTTGCCTCTGCTTCCAGAACTGAAACCTCACCTGCTACCTTCATGACTTTCCCCATAACAAACTGCCCTGTTTCACTTCGAATGACCATTCCCAGTGTATACATTCCTGCCCCCTGACTCAAAGAAGCATCCACGTTCATCTTAAGCCACCCAGCATCCGGACATTGCCATTTTTCTTGATCATCCCGCACTGCAACACCTTGTTCCCTAATACTAGCAGGTCTCTTTTTGTTCACTTCTTGCCACTCCTGCACTTGTTTGTTACTCAA
Source organism: Kitagawia praeruptora (assembly GCA_037693485.1). Taxonomy (NCBI): domain Eukaryota; kingdom Viridiplantae; phylum Streptophyta; class Magnoliopsida; order Apiales; family Apiaceae; genus Kitagawia; species Kitagawia praeruptora. Next base: position 101,472,533 of record CM075345.1, read on the forward strand.
ATCGATTGCGGTTGCAGATTGTATTATCTTTCCTTCCCAAATCTTTTTATTCCTTGCAAACCAAATACCAGATAAAACAACTGCCATCTTATGGATTAGCTCTGCAGGCTCCTTGCTGATCATCTCCAGACACCAATTTGGAACCTCTTCCACATCATACTTATCAATATCTATCCCTGCTCTACTCCAGCAATCCTTAGCGAATGAGCATTCACAAAATAAATGTCTTAGGTGCTCAACATCTGTCTCACACATGGGACATATTAACGTGGTAGCCACACCTCTGCTCCTTAATAAATTCCTAACTGGGACATTGTTTCTGCATAATCTCCAAAGAAATGTTCTGAACCTGTGAGGCAACTGCAAATTCCAGAGCTTATTCCAACCTTGTGAGTCAATCATATTATCACTACTAACATTCCGAGCTGTCCAGTACATATATCCCGTCTTAACAGTATAAATCCCTTTATTCGATTCAGTCCAAGCCAATCTATCTTTAATATCGTTCTGAGGAATCCTCATTTGAAGAATCAATTTACTGTCATCATCATGAAAATCGTGCTTAACCTTATGCACATCCCAGGCTTTGCTATTAGGATGGAAGTAAAAACACACCTTCTCATCTCTGACAACGTTCAAATGACTATCTTCAACACAGAAATCCTCCTCACCTTTTAACCATGGGTCCTTAAAACTCCTAATTTCTTTGCCATCCCCCAAGACCCATCTATAGCCTCCTTTCAAACTTTCTTTAGCCTCCCATATACCCGTCCATATGAAACTTGAGTCACTACCCTTATTATCTTCCAGAATATGCCTATCTGGATAATACCTAGCCTTGAACAACCGAGCCACTAGGGTATCTGGTTTATGACTAAAATTCCAAATGTGTTTACCAAGCAACGCTATATTGAAGCCACGAAGGTCTCGAAAACCTAATCCTCCTTTACTCTTAGTTACTGCCATCTTCTCCCAAGCCATCCACCTTAAGCCTCGATTATTTGTGCCATTCGAACTCCACCAATACCCATTCATCAACCTTTCTATCTCTGAGCATAATGATTTAGGTAGAAGAAAGCATGACATACTATACGACGGAATTGTTTGAGCTACGTTCTTTACCATAACCGTTTTCCCAGCTTTCGAAAGTAACTTGTTGCTCCACTCTTGGACTTTTCTCCACACTCTATCCTTTACAAACCCAAACACCGCTTTCTTTGCTCTCCCAATAAGTGAAGGAAGACCTAAATACTTACTGTTCCCCAACTCATTTTGAACCCCCAAAATGTCTTTAATCTCCTGTTGCTTATCCCTTCTGACATTTGCACTAAAAAACACTCCAGATTACTGATAGTTCACGACTTGCCCTGACCTATGCCCATAATTATTCAACAGCAACTTGACTGTTCGAGCCTCATCTCCAGTAGCTTTAAAAAATAGAAAACTATCGTCTGCAAACAGAAGGTGGGTTATCTGTGGAGCACTTGCACAAACCTTACAGCCACTAATGTCACCAGTTGCAGCAGCTCTTGATAGAGCCCCAGACAGCCCATCCACACAGAACAGAAACAAGTACGGGGACAACGGATCACCCTGCCTCAGCCCCCTACTTGGGTTTATTGGCCCAATTAAGCTACCGTTAAAAGCTACTTTGTAACTTACTGTTGTAACACAGAGCATAATCCACTTAATCCATGTATCACTAAATCCCATAATCTGCATTCTTCTCCTCAAGTACGTCCAATCAACACGATCGTATGCTTTAGATATATCTAACTTCAGAGCAACTTCCCCCTCTTGACCCCTATTCTTCCTCTTCATGAAATGTAAGACCTCAGAAGCCACAAGCACATTGTCAGAAATATTCCTACCCGGCACAAAAGCGGACTGATTCTCCGTTATCACCCCAGGAAGAATAACTTTCAACCTATTTGCTAACACTTTTGCCAGGATTTTGTAAAGAACATTACAAAGAGCTATTGGTCGCAACTCTGTCATACGTTCTGCATTATCTTTTTTCGGTATAAGCACCAGCGTCGTGTCATTAAGATTTGCAGAAAAAGAACCCTCCATCAACCAGTCTTTGCAACATTTAAAAACTTCTTCACCCAATAAATCCCAGAAATGTTGGAAAAATGCCGGATTAAGCCCATCAGGCCCTGCACTTTTATCTGGATGCATCTATTTAACAGCTGTAGTAAATTCTGCAAACGAAATATCAGTTATGAGCTTAGCGTTTTGGGCTTCAGTAATAACTCGATCTTCCTCTTCCTCATTCTGAACAGAAACAGTATTATCCCCTGTGAACACCTCTTTGAAATAGTCCAAAACCACTTTGCACATATCTTCATGGTTATCTATTTTCTCATTCTCCTCTGTGACCAGATATGAGATATGGTTCATCTTCTTTCTTTTCGATGCTGCAGCATGAAAAAATTTCGAATTAGAATCTCCTTCGGTCAACCAAAGTGTTTTGGCTCTTTGTTTCCAATATAACTCCTCATGAAGCAACAGATCCTCAAGCTTCTGTCTCTCCTCAAAATAGCACTTGACCCCCTCTTCATCACTTCTATTCATCAAGTCATCCAGAATGAATTTTTGTTTTTTTACTTTATCCCTGAACTTATGAAAAAAATTCCTCCCCCATTTTGCCATGAACGAAGTTATAGACAAAAGCTTAGGAAGAAGATGCACTTTGGGAATCTCTCTCCAAAAATTCGAAACATCCTCCTTAAACGCAGGTTCATGCAACCAGGTATTTTCAAATTTAAATCTAAATTGCTTTCTTGAAAAATCAATATGCATAGGCTCAAGAATAATGGGATCATGATCAGATTTTATGGTATGAGTGACCGATAACTTACATAACGGGAACTTCCTCCACCAATGAGCATCTGCAAACGCCCTGTCCAGCCTTTCTCTCACCCAATTTTCTGTCCCTCTACTCTTCTCCCACGTAAAGTCTCCACCCATTAAATCCAACTCCATCAAACCACATTCCTCTACCGTTGCTTGAAACCCATCTAACAGCGACTGAGGGTGCAAATGTGCCCCAGCTTTGTCTTGGGCTAGCAACATATCGTTGAAATCTCCAAAAACGCACCACGGAATACTATCTTGTTTCACCAGACTTTTGAGAATATTCCAAGACTCCTGCCTACGATTTCTTTCTGGAAGCCCATAGAAGCAAGTCAATCTCCACACTACGTTCAAACCTTCCAACATATGAACATCAATGTGATTCCTAGAAGATTCAATCACTTTACATCCCACTGCTCTCTTCCACATCACAGCCAGACCCCCACCTCTCCCTACTCTACTCTCAGCAAAATAATCAAAGAAACCAAACTTGTCTACTAACTCTTTAATAACCTTCTTCTCTACTAATGTCTCCGATAAGAATACAAAATCAGGGCTATGAGATTTTAATAAATCTCCAAATAAACGAACTGCACGAGGGCTCCCCAAACCCCTGCAGTTCCAACTCAGGAGTTTCATAATGTCCGGCTAGCTTGCACTGCAAGCTTAGCCAAATCAGTAACATTAGAAGCTGGACAATCATGACTTGAAAGACCAGTTTCTGAGCGCACCTCTCCAACGTTGCCTTCTATTTCCATAAAAATTCTATCATCTAGGCCTCTCCTTCTTTTATTACGTTCCTATATATTAAGCCCATTTAACTCCTCCTCCGTAGGCCCACTATGATTTTTAAAATTGACCGCCACAAGAGCCTCATCCTTTTTACCGTAACTAACTCCCGTATTGACCTCTTTCAAAGATAGTGCACCGCTAAAATTACGCCCATACATATCGGATTGCACCACTTGCTTACCAGAATCCCCCGAAGAACGCTGATTGGAATTTGAATTCCCACCAATCCCGTTCCAATCACCATCTCTCTCATCTCTGAGGAATTTACTACGATCCTGCCCTACCGCCCTTCTTGCCGGAGCACGGAGCCATGCCCCCCAATCTCTTAACTCACCAATGCCTGTCCCACTAAGCTTCTTACTACAGAAACGTTCAGTATGAGTCACAAGTCCACAGACGAAGCAAAAATCTCCAAGACGCTCATATTTACACTGGACAATGCACTCTGTTCCATTCTTCCTACAAATCTTTTTCTTCCGTTTCAATGGCTGCCTTACATCGATACTCACTTTAATTCGCATACATTCACGCCAAACACTAGAGTTGTTGTTAGGATCATAAGAGATAAACGAACCAAAGAAGTTACCCAGTTGTTTTCCTGCTATCTCTGTCATTAATCCCGAAGGAACACCAAATAGTTGGATCCAAAACTGTAGATTAAATAAAGGGACCTCCAAAGGATCCTCACCACCACCAATCCTACTGAGCACCAGCATTGCACCGTCGAATGACCAAGGACCACCGTTTAAAACCCATTCCAAATCATCAATATGATAAAATTGGAACAGATAAATTCCTGGCTTTAAATCCTTGATGTTTATTCCCCTTGCTGGACGCCAAATGTCTGCAAGCTTAGATTTCATAGACCTGACATTCAACCCCTTCTCAGTTAAGAAACGACCCACAAGACAGGTTTCAAACTTGTTTGACACATCTTCCGCCTCCTCATCAAAGATGAGTTCTGTATTCTCCTCATCTTCAATTCCCATTTCCGCCATTCTGTCATTGATATCCTCCACTCTCGCCATACCAAAGCTCACACTCTCTTACTAAGAAGAAAGGAGAGAACAACAAAGACTCTCACGCAATGAAGAGAAAAAAATTGGCAAGGGCCATGTTAACATTATCCTAACGTGTGTTGATTATCGCTATACTTTGAAATATCAATATTTTTCATAAACATCTCATTTTCGGCAAAACAAGCAGCTTCAGTAAAATGATCGCTAACATCAGTTAACAAATTGTCTGCTTCCATATCTTTGTTACAGCCATCAATTTGCAGACGGTAGTCCGTTTCATAAAATTAGATTGTATTGAAGGTAAATGAACATTTTATCATAAACACAATACAGATATAAAATTTTCATATACCCTTCATAAGAAAGATGATAGATAATTCTAACTGATTCGATAATTATAATGACAATCTAATAATTCAGTTCTAGATTCATTTTTCAAGTCGATAATTATTTAAGAAAATTTGATAATATAGTGATATACTCCCTCTGTCCCATCCATTTCTTTACAATTTCCTTTTTGGACGTCCCACCAATTCTTTACATTACTAAAAATAGTAACTTTTAACAATAAAATACATTATTACATCCACTACTTCACCCCACTTTTTCAACACTTTACACTATTACATCCACTACTTCACTTATTTTAACAATAAAATCACTATTTCACCCACTACTTCATTTATTTTAATAATATTACACCCACTATCCTTGGTCTCCGTGCCCAGCCACCATGTTAAGAACCCGCTGGGACGGAGGGAGTATAATCTAATAATTTAATTCTTTGTAGGTTAAGTGGACCCCAGCAGCAACCTCCTATAAAAAGAACGTGAGGAGTAAAGCATCGGCAACAGTTACCTTAGCTGCAGTAAAAGCTGAACCTGAAAATAATAAGAATACAAAGATCCACCTCGAACACCCCTCCAAACTCCAATTATCCCCAATCTCTCTGAGTGAGAGAGAGAGAGAGAGGGGGGCAGAAGAAGAGGATAAACATATGAGATAGATAAATAATGAACCCCATCTCAATAATTTCATGCCTCCTTTAATCATGATTCTTGATCAAGTCAATCTCAAGTCTTTTTGTTTTTGGTTTTTTCCTTGTTTTCTTATAACAAATATCTAGCCTACTTAAATCTTGACCCACCAAAACAAAAATATTGTACCATTCTCTTATACAAATATAGTGAAGTTGTGATAATCTTGTACAAGAAGGGGAATAAAAATGAGAGATGATGAGTCAAATTGGTTCTCGAAATGGGAAGAACAACTCCCATCACCTGATGAACTCATGCCTTTATCTCAAACACTCATAACTCCTCATCTTGCTGTTGCTTTCGATATTACCAACAATCCTGTTATTAATACCGCTACTGGTACTGTTCCTGCACAACAGGTTCATCATAATTTACAAGCTCCACCACAATTACCTCCGCCTCTTCAGTCACCCAATTCAGGCGAATTTGATTCGTCTGAATTGGGTGGTGGTGGAGCTGCAGGCGACGAGCCTGCACGTACACTGAAGAGACCTAGGCTTGTGTGGACGCCACAACTCCACAAAAGATTTGTGGATGCAGTGGCCCACTTGGGAATCAAGAATGCAGTTCCCAAGACAATAATGCAGCTCATGAGTGTGGATGGATTGACTCGTGAGAACGTCGCGAGTCATTTGCAGAAGTACAGGCTTTATCTGAAAAGGATGCAGGGTCTTTCGGGCAGCGGTGGTGGAAGTCATGCTTCTAGTGGAGACGCTGCCACTGATCATTTATTCGCTAGTTCACCGGTGCCAGCTCATTTTTTGCATCAGGGTCGTACTAATTCGGAACATTTCATGCCCTTTGTGCCTGTCACTGCGCTACAGCAACAGCAAATGGTGGCTGTTGCTGGACATCCACAGTATAGGCATGTGGGTCATTTTGGGTCTCCCTCCAATGGGCAATTCGAGCATCCATTTATGGCGAGACAGCCACATCAGCAGCAGCAACAACAGGTTCATAGGATGGGAACACCTGTCCAAAATTCACTGCCACCTTCTTATATTGAAGATTTAGAATCTGCGAACGCGGGGAAAGTACTGACGTTGTTTCCAACAGGAAATGACTGATTTGGATTTGGTAAATTGTTGTTCCTTTTTTTCGTCCAAATAATTTTTAGTGTGGGTCTTACGCATGTCTGCAGCAGCTTGTTAGAATTGGAACTGACACTTAATCTTGTCATTGATATCGAGTTTGTGTGTTATTCCATCGCGTATATGTATGTTTACCTACTTCCATCAAATGTAACTGAAAATTTGGTAGCTGGTTATTTTCCTAGTGTTGTAGTGATAGCAGGAATAATGATGTTGGATCAATAATTTTTACAAATTTTCTCCAAGATTGCTGTTGGAAGTATGATATACAGTTATTTATTGGGGATGGTCATTTGCAGTCCCGTCCTGTGACTTGAAGCCTCAACCTCTAGTACACCGGAAGTGAGGGGTATCAATTGAACTACAATGCACCGGCCATCCTCTGAATTTCTTTAGTACCAACTCCTGGCAGGCAATATCTACCTGAATAATTAAGTACAAAAGGATGACAAGTTTCTTCAGGTCCCATTCATCTGCTTGTATATTGTTTGATTTTGTAGCAGATGTGAAGCTATAAATACTGTTACAAACTTCAGGGGATTTATAATTCTGTTTTGTCGTAAAGAATCGTTACACATGAATTTTTATTTAAGGGGAATTAAAACTCTGGCTTTTTTTTTTGCCTCCTTAATATAGTTGATCTTCGTTACCTTGGCTAAGCTTTCGGCCTTTATATGGATTAGACTTGTGTCTGCAACATTATTGTATCATTTACTTGTTGCAGAAGATGCGTCAGTTGAAGTACAATGATAATTAATCTGCTTCTTCACTAATTATAAATTGTTGGACTGGAGTTGCTTCTGCTGAGCTCAAATAAAACCAAGGTTGTCTGGTTGGCTAGCTCAATCTGTATTCAATAAGTATATCTGTTGATTATAATTAACTTGATACATAGTTGGCAAAATGCTGAGGGTGTCATCATTCACTAAGTAATACTCCTAGTATTTTGATTAATTTAATACTTGTAATCTTTCATGAACCTGACCATCTATGTTATGGATCCTTTGGTGTCCGGATGATTTTGTATTCTTGTGCATTTGTCTATGGACCATAAAAGCAGCTTCATTCTGCACATTTACACACACTTGATTGGATGTTATCTTCCAAATTTTTCTTCGATTTTCCTGAAAGCTCGAGAGTTTTTACGGAAACAACATCTCTACTCTCATAACACCTAGGACAAACGGTAAATCTACATACATCCAACGCTTCTCAGACCCTACTACGTACCCTATACATTCTTCATGGGACACACTGGATAGGCAGTGTCTCCATACTGAAAAGACATTTAGAATTGCATATCTACTTGATCTTGTTGTCCATCCTTTTCAAACTTTTTTGTGTGGTTCTAGTCAACATTACATGAGCATGTTTGTGCTGTATAAATTCACATTTTGGAAAATTTATTAAGCAGGACCACTGGCACACCACATGAGCTGTTATCAAATTAATTTAAGTATCCCTTCCATAATGGTAGACAGATCTAGTCTTATAATGGTCCATAAGATCCCATGATTCTTTAAAAAATAATAATACCCCTACACTGATTGAGATTATCTCTCTATCTTGTAGTGTACGGCTAGTGAATCAATCCTCCATTATCCTAGCAACCTTAATGTAATAGATATCAGAATTGCTACAGACTAGCACTTGACAACCAATAAAATCAGCCAGATTTATGTCTTCTCTTTTATCTCACGTAAAGCAATACTACCAAATTTGAGATATATAGTTGGAATAAAGCAATACGAAATTTGAGATAGTTGAAATAAAATATTTAAGGAGATGTTTCTTACTTTGGTGAGTTGGCGAGCTGTGGTTTACAACAATTCTATATGGGGTAGAGGCATGGTTATAAAAATCGGTAATCGGTATAAATTGGTTGAGGTATCGATTTAAGATTAATCGGGTAATCGGGGATTAATCGGAAGGATTAATCGGATATTATAATAATATTTAATATATTAGTCTAATTTACAGTTCAACATATCATTTTAAATAAATTCATAGGATTAATCGGATTTCAAAAATCGAATCGGTTAGTTACCTTATAGAGTATTAATCGGGGATTAATCGGTTAAATCGGGGATTTTTAGAACCATTAGAGGGAACTAACAATGCTGTGCAATATATATAGCTAATTTTGTGTTCCATAAGTTGTAATTCTATCAATTTTTTTTTAATAAATAGTCTTGTATGTCATATAAATGAGTATTTGTTCAAATAAATTTCACGATAAGCTCGAATAATTGATCCATAATTCATTAAAAATACCCCAAATATACCTTGTCGCGTAAATATTTGAAAATTATTACCTTTTTCCTCTCTTATTTTTCCTTTTAACTTTTGGCATGTAATTTAAAATTTTAAAAACAGATAATTCTATAAATTATATATAGATCATCTCTTTTATACTTACTAGCCGATAATCCGTGCTTCGCACGGATTGTGATAAATTATCTTAAATTTCTAATTTTAAACTTTTTTAAATGAATAAAATCTTGAACCACCAAGTTGTATATAATACTATATTCTCGACTTTTATTTCGATTGTTAGTTAATAGACTCCTATTATATAACTTCAATAATAAATTAAATTAATATTTAATTTTATTATTTTAATTAATTAAATTTATATAACTTATCTTTGGTAATATAAGAATAATTATATTATTAATTGTATTTATTATTAATCTATTATAGATATATTTTAAATATTAATTAATGGAGCCCTAAATCCTATATTCTCGACTTTATTTCAATTTTTAGTTAATAGACTCCTAGTATATAACTTCATTATTAAATTAAATTAATATTTAATATTATGATTTTAATTAATTAAATTAATAAATATTTAGTGGCATACCGCTGTATACATGGCATACCGCGGTATACATTAATAAATTAATTAACTAATTGGCATACGATATTTTAGTTCTGAGAGGACTTGTTTCATTAGTAGTTCTTATTCTTTTTGGTCTTCTATACACTTAAAAAACAGTTTTTAAAGTAAAGTTCAAATAGTAAAATAAGTTATTATTAATTAATTAATTAATTGGCATACCATGCATACCGCGGTATACATGGCATACCAATCAAAGGGGATTTCTGCTTTTAATAAAGAGTATAGATTACACCTTCAAATTGGACAAAGGGGGTTATTCGAGATCCATTTTTATACCCTTACAATTTTTGTTAGAGAAAACTGAGCCTCAGGTTGTCCTTAGACAATCTTTCTAAGGTTAAAAGATTTTCTTCCTATAAATCAAGTGACCCCGCAGGAGCAATTTTTTAAATATAATTTTTTTTATAATAATTTACATATATAACCTTAAAATATATTGTAATTTACATATATAACCTTAGAATTTACCTACCAAATTACCAATGAAATAGATAGAATTGAAGCTGGCGCTCAGGTATTCCAGGTCATGAAGTGCTACATAAAACCGCCCTCGGCCCATGAGTATCCTCTTCTTCTGGAGAGATTATATGAATCTCCACCCAACTTGGATTTGTTTGATGCACCGCACAGATATAATGTACTAGTATATTACTTCCTGTCTTTTGTCCTTGCTACGGAGACATTCCAAGTTGTCAAATTGTTTTTGGAACACCCTTTAGGATCTTCTTGCAGTTTAGGCAATGGTTTAAATCTTTTAAGACCGACCGATTTGCTTCTGAATATTTAAATAGTCTCGGTCCGATGAATCAAAACCACCCTCATATCTTGCGTCAAACAAATTATTTGGAGGGACGCCTGCTTTTTGTTAAGTTTCAATCTTGAGAGCGCTCATCTAAGGAATGAGTCCCTTTCGCTACCTAATCTACTAGAAAGGGAATAAGTTTATCAGATTACTTTATTATAATAAACTACTTCAAGGATAATGTAGCTAGGTTACATTCAGTTCGAGGGTGTTTGGCTTAACTTAAGTGCTACTTACTCACTTTAAGTGAAAAGTGATATTTTTCACTTAAAGTTAGGTGTATCTGTTTGGCTAATTCCACTTAAAGTAAATTTATTTTTAAAAAATTAATTAAAAAAAAAAGAAATTTATATTTTTTTGAAAGTATAAAATACAAATATATGCAAAGAATACAATACAAGTTAAAAGGTGACTCAAATACATAAAAATTGATATGAGAAAAAAAATAAGTGGAAAAAAAGTACCTCCAAGGTACTTTTTTTTTTTGAACTAAAACTAACTTTAAGTGGAAAAATTTAAGGTTAGACAAACAGCACGAAATCACTTTAAGTAGATAAAAAAAAAATTTAAGGGGGGCCAAACGGGCTCTTCATGATTAGCAGTACAAATAATACATGTATACAATAGTAAATTATAAATAACGTAGATAAATGGATAAAATAAGCATCTTATAGATAAGAATCAAACAAGATCTGTCGATCATAATTGCAATATGAGGTGGGAATACAAAAATAGTTTAGATGGCTAATATTCAAGACATCCAAAACTTTAACGCTTATGACAGATCATGATCCGCAGGATTCTCTCTATTTTACAAGGTTTTTGACTGTATGTGCATCTTCTTTTATTAGAATCAAGACTCACACTTCTGCAATGTTAGTTCGAAGCCTCAACCTCCCGTAAAAAAAGAATGCAATATATACAAGTAGACCAAATACCAACTTGGCGTAACTATAGGAGAAAAATTTGAATAAAACTAAGCATTCTCAAGTTTCAGAACATACTGCAAACAATATAGCCAGGTAGTAAAAACGCAACTGGCACTAGATTTGGAGGAGCTCAGTCCTGTGGCATTAGGCAAAGAAGTACGTCTGATTAATAGAAAACTAGCTCAAATTAAGTAGTCTTAAAAAATACTAATGATAACATTTCACCAAGCATTTTAATAATTTCGTTTCAACATCCAAATACATATATACCTTTGTTGGGCCATAGGCCCACCTAGTTAGTTAAGTCCCATTAAAAACCCACTAGAAACCCTATAAATACCCTTGTAATATCACTTGTAAAAGGGATTTGGGCAATTGATACATTCTACTTTAACAATGGCGCTAGAAGGAGTTCTTATCTCCCCAAACAGCTGCTAGCTATACATCAATTTGTTAATCATTTCAACAGATCGAGCTTTGATGTTTCTCAATCGACCTTAATTCTTCGTTTTAAATGAAGAATGGCCGATGAACATCAATGCATAAGCAAGCAACATGCTCCGAACACTCACGATGTTACGAATGGCTCCTCAGCGTTATTCACCTCACCTCCACGGCCTATTATGTCAGATCCATTGAATGGAAATCGTAAATCAAAGAAGGACTCTCGTTTGCTAGTCCTCACTCCATAAGGGAGGCTCGTTTACATTTGGAGAAGCTCAGAAGACAAGGAGAGAAGCAGATCGGAGCGACGAGTACTCCTATCGTCGACGATGAGCTTCGTAGGTTGGATTTGGAGAGGCAGATTTTGGCTGAGAAAGTGAAACGGAAGAAGGAAATAGTCAGGCTGCAGAAAGAACTCTAAGAGGCGTCTGAGGTCCATGTTTCTTCAGAATATCAAACTGAAAATTATGAGTCCTCATGGAGGACATCTATGGGAAGTAAGTATCCTAAGACGGAGATGTCTTTTGATTCGTTTTCATCAAAGAAGCGTAAAACTATAAGAGAAGGACATGAGTACGTCGAAGATGACGATGAGGATTATGAGAAGGAAGACTCAGCAAAAGACATATTGAGGTTCAAGGAGTTCATGAAGTCCCACTCAAGGGGGACCGAAGTCTCTTCGGAGAGTCTATTAATCAAGAGTATTGAAAAGGCTAAGGTAAACAGGGATCTCAAGGTATCGCCAATGGATCAGTTCGATGGCTCTACGGACCCCTATGACTTCGTCCACTTATTTAACGGAAGAATGTCTTTAACGGAATTATTGAAAAAGGTTCCCGAGCTGTGCGAAGAACAAAGCAAGATCGCCAATTCAACCAAAGAGGGAGGATGAGACCTCATATACATCAAGCAGGTCATCCACTTCACAAGCCGGTAGAGCATGGGTCATCCTCACAAGCCCCGAAGGGTTCATCATTAAGCAGGTCATAAAGTTCAAATTCTCCACAATCAACAATGAGTTGGAGTACGAGGGGCTTATAGCAGGTCTGGTGCTAGATTGCCATTTGGAAGTCTCCGTTAAGAAATTATATCCATGAAAGTCTCCAAGTTAGCATCTCCCATCTCTTTAAGTTGTTTAAGTTAAGGTATGAAGTAAATCTCTAGTTTTTACCAAGTTGCTATCCATATTTTAAACTTCTAGCGTACAAAATGTGTACGTAGCTCTTTCCTATACCTTAAAAAGTCATCTATAATCATTTATTCATTGAAAATTTGAGAAAATTGAAATTCATCTCCAAAGCGGCCCGGTCTCTAAATGAAACTCCAAAATAATCTCGACAGAGATCTCCATACATGGTTGGAAAAAATATATACAAGCAGCGCCTATGTTGCAATTTGCCAAGAGACAAAGAAAAGGTAAAAAGATCTCAAACACTTCGCCAAGTATCAATTCGCCAAATTGCCAAGAATAAAGATAAAAATAGTGCCAAATCGCCAAGAAGAAAGATAAAAATAGCGCCAAATCGCCAAGAAGAAGCATAAAAGCTTCATCGACATCTCCAACTTCAAAATGGTGATAAAGTAAAGTCTACGCCAAAAAATAAACAAAGTAACGCCAAATAACTCCATAAAGCTCAAGAGCTTCGTCGACATATCCAACTTCAAAATGATGAAAAGGTAAAGTTTACACCAAAATACAAAGTAACGCCAAAAGACTCCATGAAGCTTAAGAGCTTCGTCGACATCTCCAACTTCAAAATGATGAAAAGGTAAAGTTTACTCCAAAATACAAACAAAGTAACGCCAAATAACACCATGAAGCTCAAGAGCTTCGTCGACATCTCCAACTTCAAAATGATGAAAATGCAAAGTACGCCAAAATACAAACAAAGTAACACCAAAAGATTCCATGAAGCTCAAGGGCTTCGTCGACATCTCCAACTAAATAACTCAGGATCTTTTTGGACATCTCCAAATTTGCCAATCTAAAAAGAAAAAGGTAAAGTACGCCAAACATATGTTATATTCATGCCAAGGAAAAGGTAGGTTTACGCCAAAAAATAAACAAGATAGCGTCAAACAACTCTATGAAGCTCAGAAGATTCATCGACATCTCCAATTTCAAAAACTGCGCCAAGTTACGCCAAATAAAGCACCAAGTTACGACAAGTCACAGGATAAACCGTGCCAAGAGAATACTCGAAGCTCGTAAATTCTCCGATTAAACAGAAAAGATAAAGTACGCCCAAATCAGGATTTGGTTACGCCATGAGATAGTAAGTAAAAAGAAGGGGTAAGAAAAATCATGCCAAAGGACAATACTTCGATCGCCAATAGCTCAAGAAGCTTAGAGTCCTCTTGGACATCTCCAAGGTAAAGTGCGCCAAGCCCACATTCTAATCGCCAACTACAAAGCAAAAGATAAAAATTTGCCAAGTAAAAAATGAAATCACTCCAAAGTTACTCAAAAAGACACGGCAACGATCACCTCAATCATCTCAAGAGGCTCAGTATCCTCTCGGACATCTCCAACTTCGCCAATTCCAAAGGAAAAATTTGCCAAATATCAATTCGCCAAATTAAGGTGCGCCAAACCTACAATTCGCCAAATATCAATTTGCCAAATTAAAGTACGGCAAATATCAATTCGCCAAGTCACCAAGTGTACAAGGAAATCAATCCAAGGTTATGCGGCAAATACGCCAAGGGCTTCAAAACAGTAAAGTACGACAAAACCAGGCTCTGGTTACGCCATGAAATAGCAAACCAAAAGAATAGTAAGTAAAATCACGCCAAAGGACAAAGCATCGATCATCTCAAACATCTCAAGAAACTCAGGGTCCTCTCGGACATCTCCAAATTTGGCAAATTCAAAGGAAAATGATAAAGTATGCCAAGCCTATATTCTAATCACATCAAGGAAGTCTTCTCCAAGGGAAAAGAGCTCCAAAGAAAGAAAAAAAGGGGAGTTACAATAGCCCAAGACATGCGAAAGCACGTCAAATCTCTAAATATAACTACGCCACAAAGTTCGTGAACATCAGGGGCCACATAGACATCTCAAAAAACTCAGAGTCCTCTCGGACATCTCCAAATTCACCAAATTCAAAGGAAAAGGGTAAAGTACATCAAGCCTACATTCTAATCACGTCAAAGAAGTTCTCGCCAAAGAAAAGATAAGGATTACTCCACTCCGCGAATGACAAACCACACCAAAAACCCACAAATCTTAAAAGCTTTGACGGTACCTCTGAACTCCCAACTAAAAAAAAGTGAGATAAAAAGTCACCAAGTACACAAAGAAGTCCCTCCAAAGTTATGCAACAAATACGCCAAGGAATTCAAAGAAAGAAAGAGGGTTATATTAACACTAGGTAATCAACTCAGATTTTTCATTCAAGGGACCAAAGAGTTTGTCAACAGCAGTAGTATTGTCATTGGCTAAGTTCTTAGAGCTCTCCTCCAACCCCTCGTTGAGCTCCTTCAAATCCCTCACTTCCTCACGGAGCTTCTTCACCTCAAAGATGTCTACGATGTCCTCAAGATTCAACAACCTCTCCAATTCCACGGACAGCTACAAAGTAGAACAAGCAGGAAGTGTATGAAGGCAAAAAGATCATATCCAGAACAAAGAAAAATGAAGCAAAACAAATAAAGATAAAGCACCCTATCGACAAAACTCTTACAAACATGGAGACCGTTCCCAACAGCCACTCTATAGACTTTCACGATTAGCTCTCATTTGAGGAAAAGATCCCATGTCATCCTTAGGAAGCAAACCCACTCCACCAGAACTCGGACAGCTCACTGGCTCCTTCAACTTCTTAGAATAATGACCTTTAGAGGAATGCCCATCACGATGTCTCCACTTCTCTCGATCTTTCATAACATTGGTTCCAGAGGCACCAATACCAACCAAACCAAAATGAGGCGCAAGGCTCCTCGAGACAATCTTGGGTCCACTTTCTACTCCAACACTAGGCATCACAGTCGAAGTCCCTGCAGCTTTACTCTCAACAAGGCGGGCTAAAAATTCATCGGTCGGCATGTTTGCAAACAACTTCACTAGTGTAACAGTGGGTCCAGGGAAAACTTGCAACTACGCAGAGGTCCTAGAGCCTAAACGGTTCACCAACTTCACGTGACCTGAGAAAGAATCTTCCACAATGCAAATGCCTCCAACTCATTGGAAAGTGGAAGGACAAGTCAACCGACCACAAAAGCCAAAAAGATGAAAATGAGATTTTTTTCCGATTTCCCCCGTTTGTTTTATACTGTAAACTTTTAAATTTATGGTCTGGGCCTTGTAAAATAGGTGATTAAAATATCTAAAGATCTTTTCTTTGTACTTAGGGGGGACTTCTGTTGGGCCATAGGCCCACTTAGTTAGTTAAGGCCCATTAAAAACCCACTAGAAGCCCTATAAATACCCTTGTAATATCACTTGTAAAAGGGATTTGGGCAATTGATACATTCTACTTTAATGACCTTCACCTATTTCAGGCTGGACGAATCAGAATCTTCTGTGTTTAGCATAGCAAAAAATGCAGATTCATATAGACTAATAAAAAGTATAAACTTATAATACATTTTATGTAACTTGTCTCCATCCCAAGAAGATGAAAACTTGAGCATAGAGTTGCTTTAGATTGCGAAATATTACCACAGAAGCACCATGAATTATTCATTTAATTTGCTTTTCTTCGGATATGTGTGGTTGTGTCATGTGTTCGTGCACACGCACACACACACACACACACTCACTTATGTTTTATTGTGTTCAATTTTGTGTGCATCACTGATAATTGAAGATATGAATTGAGCATATTCTCATATTGGTAGAACCTCGACTAAACTTCCTACATGGGCTTAGGCACACATCCAAACACATATATTAGGGTGCTGTCCCTGGAAAACCCCTAGGAAATATCTTACTGAGGCATTGATTCTTTAAACTTCTACCAGCACGCAGGTAACTAATTATCCAGGAAAATGGCGCCACTGCAATACTGCATAAAAGATTTGATACGTATTCTGCACCATAGAGAAGAAAAAAATGATCAATTAAATAATTCTTAGATATGAATTTGTTCTGAGCTTATGGTAATTCGACGAGATGGTTCTTAACTAAAGAAGCAAAACAGAATATCTGAAAATTCAATAGTTAGTGCAGCTGTTCTTAGGGGAAAGGATAGCGAGGAGTGAAGAGTAGTTGGAAAATATAACACTTCAGAGAAACAATGCAAAATGTTCCAAATATTACTTAGATATTAGATATCAATAAAAGAGCACTACATAGACTTGAAAGAAGGGAAATAAGGAAGAAAACGTATCAATTAAGGTGAATGGCATAAGCTGATCTCAATGGTTATACCTCAGTGTACAATGTCTACAGACTCTACACCTATGTCAAACATGATTGTTTTACAAAATAACGTTACTGTAAATTCTATTGTTCTGTTTGGTTGAAAAGAATGGAATGAGGTAGTAATTTAATTTAAAATTAAAAGAATGAAAGAGTTCTGCAAAATCTCTATGATCGGATTGGGTTTGTAGAGAAAATGACTAGGAGGGAGGGTGGAGAATTCATATGCATGATAACATATACATGGCTCTGATCATTTTGTTGCCTTTTCTAATTCATCAAAAGACACCCTAGATTGATTTGATTCTTACTCCAAAATTCCAATTTACATTCAGAATTATCTATCAAGACGTCCTATTTTGACAGGTGAATTCTAGATTAGATGAGCAGGTATATATGATCCAGATGAACCCTTGAAAGTAGCATTTATATCATACGGACAATTAAAGCATTCAAGTTTTCGATTTATATCATAGAATAATAAGCTGCATATATGTGAGTTGTCATAAAAAGACCCAAAACTGGTCTATAATGATAATAGGAGAGAAAATAAGATTTTATTATAATAAAGCTTGTTTTGGATTACAAAAGAACTAGCTTTGTAGCCCGTGCAAGGCACGGGCATGCTCTAGATTACAAAATATTTATGAATTATTCGTGATCACGCAGTATTGGATTGTTGATATCTTCGATTGTTCATATCTTCGCAGCAATTGTTGTGAGTAAATAGAATTTATGCAATACCCGATCGTGACATGCAAATGATAATTCTGGTTAAATTAAATCTGTTTATATTTTACGCTATGTTTTGTTTTGTTAAAGCAAACTTGAACGATATGTAATAAATTGGTGAATGTTAAGATCAAAACCGTACTTCGAAATATAAATATATAGAGTTAACATGGATGGATACATAGATACATACAAGTATTAATTACATAATAATAAATGCATATTAGTTCATATCAGTTATTATTATGTAATAAATATATTAGTGTTCCAATACCGAAATAGCCACCGAAAATATAACATAGATATAATTAGTAGGGGTAAATATAACTTTTTATATGAATAATTAATTTGCTCATGGAACCCCCCCCCATTTGCTCTATTATATACTAGCGTTCTACCCGTGCTACGCACCGACTGACAAATTATATTAATAAATTAATATAAATATATTATTTTAATTTTTATTTAGAAAAATATATAATTTTATTGGAATGTTAATTAACGTAAGTATAAAATTACTTATTTGTGAATTCATACCAATTGAATTAATATTAATATTATGAACCAATCATCAAAACAAATACAACCCTCGTTGAAAAGTTCAAAATCCCTCTTTATTGTTTCTTTTAAAATTTAGCTTTCATTTTATTTCTCTCTTTGTTAGAGAATATTTCTACGTATCATGTTAACAAAATTTTCACCCGTATTCTGAGAATTCGGTATATTTATTAAATATCGAATCCTTAAAATATTTATTATATTAATTTATTGAAAATATTGTATGGTTGTGGTTAATTTTTCGATTACATATTAAATATGTGTAGAAACTTAATCCTCACGACTCCAATAAATCATTAGACTGTCTATCAAAAAGAGGTTGCATGTTTCAGCGATATGAGAAATGATATCTACTGTGCAAGACGTATGAAATGAACGTAGTTATAACAATAGAAATTTTCATCTAATCTAGTTTGCTATGTGATTGTTCAATATCATTTTTACAAATTATATATCCTTTTATTAATAAATTGATTTACTATAAAAACAATTATCAACTAACCAAACAAATTCAATATATCTCGCTCTTGGAGTAACATATAATTGTTAGATTTTATGGTTATTGTCCTGAGCTTATTTGTAAAGACAACTTAAAATGTGCATTTTCAGTTTGGAAGTTTGAATTTTGGTTTTTTTATTCTTTTCTAGTAAAACATGGAATAATAAATTTTAGTTTTCTTTTATTCTTAAAATAAGACATATGAAAATGAGTATCACCTATTTTTTTTAATTTGACTAACTTGTGAAAATAAGCTACTGTTTATAAAACTGAAATCAAGTGTGTAATATATAAAAACATAATCGTATTGTTATATATAACATTTATATGAAATATTTATAACAATTATATGAAATATTACTATGTATCCAAGTTATGTAAATATATAATTATATGTCTTAGAACAACATTGAGATGTTACAAAACAAAACTAAGAATAACATGCACGGTGTAAAGTCTCCGAAACAAAATGAAACCCTTCTTTTTATTTTTTCTTATTTCTCGTTAACAAATATCTCTCTTTGTATAGAATCTTTCTACCAAGTTATTTAGTTTTCTTAGCCATTTTTTATGCCTTGTTGATATAAAAAAAATATATAGTCAACCAACAAAACAAATTCAATATATGCTCTTAGGTTAAGATATGAGAATTGATATTATTACTTTAATTCAAGAATACAAAATTCAAAAAGGCACCATTTTATTAAAAACAATATATAATTTTAAATGTATCAACCTTTTTATTTATCATTATTAATAATTTTTATAACAAAAACCGTAGTTGCTGCTCTCTCTCTCTCTCTCTCTCCACCTTTCCCAAAAGATACTAAACTAAAGTTTAGGAGCTGATATCAGTTTTTTAAGTTTTTTTTTAAAAAAAATTATTTTGAATTTTATTTAGTTTTCAATAAAAATACCGTTGAGAGTCTAGTACCCCGTTGTCCGTTGGTAGATTTTATCTACCAAAATATTAGATTTTGTACTAACTCCTTGTAAATGATAAGTCTTATGTTTTTTTCCTTGATTTTACTTTGGCTTTCACTAAATATCTCTCTTTATTGAGAGCCTAATATCCTGTTCGTGGATTTATCTACCCATATATTAGATTTTGTTATATTAGTTCATTGATTTGGATAGTATACAATCACAGTTCTGGTCGGTTGTTTGAATACGTTATGACAAATCACATATACATATTCCTCACGTTTATAACAAATTGTTAGATTATCTCGTCAAAAAGACTGATAATTTAGTGACATAAGCTAGAGATGTACCATAATTGAAGATCTGTTCAATAATTGGATAAAGAAAATTAGTGATATAATTTACTATGTGTTTGTTCAATTTTGATTGTTTTTGTAGATGTTGTATGCCCTTTTATTGATGATTTTTGCAGGTTTGATTATTTTTGTGTATGACATATGTCCTTTTATTGATGAATTAATTATCAATAAATAAACAGTGATTTATTAGAAAATCTGACCTAAATTGACCAATTTATTATGGAAATATTCACTAACAATATTTTCATTTACTCTGTAATATATTTTTATTTTTTGATTGATAATTTATACACCAAATAATGTATAGTACTATTTAAGAGTATATTTAATATTTTGAAAAATTCAAATATATATTCAGGTCAAATTTTTTCCCCCCATTAATTATTGCATAGTTAAAAAAATTCGTAATTAAAATGTTAAAAGATGATTGGTTTAAAATTTATTCTAACATTTTAATTGGTTGATTAGCTTTTTTTATTACCGAATTATTTAATACTTTACATAACTTAATTTTGAATGTGTATTTAGAATAGTGTGGTAAATAGTTTTATATTGTTAATAATTTTTAATGCATGATTTTAATTGTACCTTATGATTTTGAATTGAAAGTTTGAGATATCAAAATATCTATTATAAATATAATAGATTCATGTATTAATGTATAAAATTTTAAATTAAATAATTATTGTATTTAGAATAAAATTGTTAAGTAATCACTGAATAACATTGACAACCCAACACTGTAAAAAAAACATTTATCTATAGGCACACCTAATAATGTAAACAAATCATTGTAATGTAATAAGGATTGATGCCTACAATTTAGTAAATCGCAGAATTATTGAAGTTTGCTACTGAATATTCTAATGGGAACCAACTCTGAGAGAATCCGGACTGGGATGATGATAACCTAAATCGTTTTCTATTTTTGGCTTTATATTAAAAGAGTGGTTGATTAATGAATGATTAATTATAAAATTTACTTTATAATATATAATGGTATATCGTGATTGATTTCAAATTAAAATTGTGATTTTGTAGTAAATATTTTTTGATTCAAAAAATAGGTATTTATGAATATGTTTAATAAAACCATTATTGTTTTTAAATTAGAAGTGTTAACTAACCATGGTTAAAGGTTATGGTGAGATTGTAAATAAGGAAAACTCTAAATTTTAGGAATTAGTTCTGATTGGTCCTAAAATAATTACTCGATTCTTATTGGTTAACTGACGTGTGGTAGACTCAGGTATTATAATAAAAGATGTGTGTGTGTGTGTGTTATATTGTTTTGTGCGTTTACGTATTAAAGATGTGATTGATGAGTTTTACGATAGTTAATGTTAATACAAGTTTGTATTATATATACTTATATATACGCATGAAGGTTCTTTTTTTGTATTGTGATATTTTTTTATATAATATTTAATTCGTAAATAATTACAATAGATCTAAAATGATTAATAAGATATGGTATATGTTAGTGAATATTATAGTAAATTATTACATATCCACAAAATTTATATATGTATGTATTTATGTTTGTACATGTGTATGTATGTATAAATATGCATATTAATTACACAATAATTAATAGATTACAAATAATGAAATATTAATAGATTATACAACATAAATGTATGTATGTATGTATGTATGTATGTATGTATGTATGTCTGCTATATAATATGTGTGTATGTATATAATATTATGGTATATTATTATATATCTACAAAAATTTATATATGTATGTATTTATGTTTGTACATGTGTATGTATGTATAAATATGCATAATAATTATACAACAATTAATACATTACAAATAATGAAATTTTAATAGATTGTACAACATAAATGTATGTATATATTGTATGTATGTATGTATGTATGTATGCATATAATTAATAATTATGTATATGTTAAATAATTATACATTAATATATAATTATCTACAAATATACATTATAATTAATAATTTTACATTATCTGAGGTAAGCCAACTGAGATTTATCTACAAATTAATATATATAAACAAAAATATATAGTATGTATGTATATAATATTATAGTATATTATTATATATCCACAGAAATTTAGATATGTATGTATTTATGTTTGTACATGTGTATGTATGTATGTAGAAATATGCATATCAATTATACAACAATTAATAGATTACAAATAATAAAATATTAATAGATTATACAACATATGTACGTATGTATGTATGTATGTATGTATTTATGTATGTGTGTATGTATGTATGTATGTATCTATGTATGTATGTATGTTTGTATGTATGTATGTATGTATGTATATAATATTATAGTATATTATTATATATTCATAGAAATTTATATATGTATGTATTTATGTTTGTACATGTGTATGTATGTATAAATATACATATTAATTATACAACAATTAATAGATTACAAATAATAAAATATTAATAGATTTTTTAACATAAATGTATGTATGTATGTATGTACGTATGCATGTATAATTAATAATTATGTAAGTATGTATGGATGTATGTATGTATATATGTATGTATGTATATGTATGTATGTATGTATGTACGTATTCACGTATAATTATTTATGTATGTATGTGTGTGTGTGTGTATGTATGTATGTATGTATGTATATATATGTGTATGTATGTATGTATATATATGTGTATGTATAATTATTGGGATTATACATTATACAAATATTTATGTATGTTGCTAATGTATACAACAATTAATAGATTACAAATAATGAAATATTAATAGATTTTTTAACATTAATGTATGTATGTACGTATGCATGTATAATTAATAATTATGTAAGTATGTATGGATGTATGTATGTATCAATGTATGTATCAATGTATGTATGTATGTTGATAAGTGGATTTTATATCCACTTATCATGCGCTAATTGGACCTAGATTGATGGTTTATCCTTAAGTATGTTGTGTCTTTTAATTCGTTTATGTTGTTTCAGTCTTTGTTGTGCAGAACTCGCAACTTGAGGTATCGTGGCGATAAAAGATTAAAAATGGTGGATTTTTGCCTAAATTCGAAATTTAATCACAAGGATTTTATCATCAAGTGGACTGGCTGTGAGGAAAAAGAATTATCATAAAAAAATTCCGAGTGATATATTCTTAATGCTAAAATCCCGGTTGGAATTGTTATATTTTCTCGTTAAGCAAAAGGAGCCTGGTTTCCAACCCTCAAAAGACCGCAGCTTAGAGCTTAAGGATTTATTTATATTAATAAATATTTTATTTAATTAGAAAATTATATTTATAAATATCTAATAATATTAGATATTTATTTTTATAATTTCTAAATTAAATTAATTATTTATTAATTAAAGATTATAAGTTGTGTGGATTAAAAAGCATTTCCACGGAGCCCATTAATAAAAGGACAAAACAGGCCACGATTTGTTGTCAAGAAGCTAGCTTGTCATTTTTTAATCAGGAATAAAAAAAAAATAAAAATAAACAAAAGCAAGCCAATCAATATATATTCAATATGGTACAGAAGATGTCAATTGAAAGTAGGAAAGTTTTGTCGGCTGCCTTCACGTGCTTTGAAGCGCGTGTCTTCCACGCGCCAGAAGATAACAAAAAAAAGGCGCTCGCGTGTGCTTCACCGCCTGGTCCGAGAGTGGTCTTCAGTGTGGCAGCTAGTGTTTTATTCAAAATAAAATATAAGCGGGCGGTGAAAGTTGTCTGGCAGGCTGGTGCTATTTTGCTGTGCAAGCTTTCGGCTAATTTATTTATTGGCAAATGTGGGCTAATTTCTTCTATAAATAGGAGTGTTTTTCTTTGATTTCAGCACACCCTCAGCTGAGTTTCCTCTTGTATCTTTCAACTAAAGTCTCTCTGTTATCCTCTAAAAATTCAGTTGTATTCTCTAGCTTCTTTGTAATTTTATTTTTATTTTAAACACTTGGATTTTCTGCAATTTTAGTATAAATATTATTTTGGTCGGAGATTTTAAGGGAATTACTTGGAGTGCTCTTCTCTTTCATTGGAAGCTATTTCGGTTCTACTTTCTAAACTCTTGTATTTAATATTTTATTCATGCAATTTTATACCATGTTTTCATTTAATCCCATGATGACGATTTGTTCGATTATGAACTAATCGCCGTCATGGGATTCTAATGGATTTATTTACGTAATTTAGTAATTCGATGCCTTAATAATTTGTATTATGATAAAAATTCAGATTGCCTAATGTGGTTGCGCTTAATTTATTAGATGCGTAGCTAACGTCTAAATTATTAATTCCTAATGAATGCGAAAGTGGATTTAGGAATTTAGAATTTGCCATGTTAGCATAGGTTCGTAATTGTCATGTACATTTACGATAAGTGGTAGGATTTTGGATCACATCACCCTATGTAGTCATAATAAAGGAATTTATTCGTAAACCAATTATGTTTTCAAATCTTATAGACATATAGGATCTAATCATAAAAGGTGTCCACGTGACTTCTATCTTTTTAAGTGGATGTTCGTGTGGTTTGATATGAGTTAAGGCTGAAAGGCGCTTATGTTAGTTTCGTGTTGCCAACTAGCTTTCGTAATTATCAAAATTACTTTGAAATTAAGGCATCAATTCTAAATGAAATAAATAATGAAATTAGAATCCCATGTTTTTCTCACACATAAATTCTCATTTAATTAAATTAAGTAGTTTGAATTATTTAATATTATTAATTTAATTAATCAATTAGAAAAATACAACAAAACCCCCCTTTTATATTTATTCAAGCAGTTTGTTGTTTAATCATACGTCGTTGCTTAAACATTATTTCTGAACAAACACCAAGTCTTCGTGGGATCGAATTTATTATATTACTTGTGATCGCGTACACTTGCGCAGTTAGTTTTCGAACCAACAAGTTTTTGGCGCCGCTGCCGGGGACTTGGGTGTTATTTTCAAAATTTGTGTTTAACATCAACGGAGGTTGAACTTAACTGACTTGGATCGTTTTTTTTTCTCTCACGTCGTGTTTTCTCGCTCTGCCAATATAAGGATCTTAAGTTGTTTATACGAACACGTTCTCAAACTCTGAAAGCTAAGCTGGAAGAAGTAGAGCTTGAAGCGACAGAAGAGCTTGAAGTGATAGAAGAAGCAACAATGGGCGACAGAGTAGCAGCAGCTACAAAAGCTTTGAAGGACTATTCTCAGCCAAAGATTAATACTCCTATGGTTTTGATGATCACATTCAGCAAGCTATTTGCTTGTAGTTTGATATAAAACATTGTGTTATGGTTGTACTAACTTGGTTTTGCAGGGTATATTAAGTTTACGGAGAATATATAAACAGCAAGCCACTTGGTGTTACAACAGAGACAGTTTGGCAAGCCATTTGCACTGACAGACACAAACAGCAAGCCATTTGCAAACTGCTAGAAATCCTGAAGATATATATCAAGACAAATTCTCATGGATGTAATTCAGGAAATATATTGTGAGAACTCTTTATTATATAATACGTACACAATATATTCTAGAGCTCAAATCTTTTCAAATATCTTTCTTTAAATTATTTTATAAAACTTATAGGAGTTTCCTTATTTAAAAGATTTATTTCTACAAAATCTCCTATACGCGTTTTATATCTATACAAATCAGAAGGGTTATGTTTTCATCGATTTCTTTCTTCCAAACCTTCTGTCTAACGTTCACAAGAACGTTTGTAAAATCCCTAACCAATTGAACGTTGGAAATTGATCCTAATGGTTCGAATAAATTGGTGATTGATTTTCTGAACGTTGGTGTTAAGCTTTATAAACCCGTTCTTGTGTTCATTCGTTTCTAACAATCCAAAGAAAATATTCAAACACACAAAGAACACAAACAACTCAGTTTTCCATTGCTATATCTTTCGTTCTCTCGAGCTCTTAATATATATATATACGTGCTATATCCTAGAGAGTTCATAGTTTGAGTTGTATTCATCTATTGACTGTATTGTTCGATTTGTAAGGTTTAGTTGTTGGACAAGTTGGCTTGGGAACTAGGGTTTGGTGATCGTTGCTAGAGAAGTATACTTGGGAAGTATAGCTTAGAGAGCAAGTTCAGAAACAGGAGTTCAGCACGCCATTTGTCAACAGCTGGGAATTAAGGGAGATATATTATTGTATCTTGTAATTGGTTTTATTTCAGTGATCAATAATATATTCTCTTACCAAGTTGGTAAGGGACTAGGACGTAGACCATAGGGGTTAGGGGTCGAACCTGGCTAAAAGTCTCTGTGTTCTTTATTTTCTGCTCTTTACTTACTGTTTGCATTTAGCTTACTGTTTATGCACTTTTCTGTACTTATTGTCTTTACATTCAGCATACTGTTTGCAATCAGCATACCATTTGTCTTTGCATAAAACGAAATCAGTAAGCTGTTTCTGGTAATTTTAAAAATCGGTTTTAGTTAAACATAGTTAGCCATTTACACCTATTCACCCCCCTCTAGGTGTGCATTTTCATTTGGTATCAGAGCTAACAGTAAGTAAAGAGCAGAAAATAAAGAACACAGAGACGTTTAGCCAGGTTCGACCCCTAACCCCTATGGTCTACGTCCTGGTCCCTTACCAACTTGGTAAGAGAATATATTATTGATCACTGAAATAAAACCAATTACAAGATACAATAATATATCTCCCTTAATTCCCAGCTGTTGACAAATGGCGTGCTGAACTCCTGTTTCTGAACTTGCTCTCTAAGCTATACTTCCCAAGTATACTTCTCTAGCAACGATCACCAAACCCTAGTTCCCAAGCCAACTTGTCCAACAACTAAACCTTACAAATCGAACAATACAGTCAATAGATGAATACAACTCAAACTATGAACTCTCTAGGATATAGCACGTATATATATATTAAGAGCTCGAGAGAACGAAAGATATAGCAATGGAAAACTGAGTTGTTTGTGTTCTTTGTGTGTTTGAATATTTTCTCTGGATTGTTAGAAACGAATGAACACAAGAACAGGTTTATAAAGCTTCACACCAACGTTCAGAAAATCAATCACCAATTTATTCGAACTATTAGGATCAATTTCCAACGTTCAATTGGTTAGGGATTTTACAAACGTTCTTGTGAACATTAGACAGAAGGTTTGGAAGAAAGAAATCGATGAAAACATAACCCTTCTGATTTGTATAGATATAAAACGCGTATAGGAGATTTTGTAGAAAGAAATCTTTTAAATAAGGAAACTCATATAAGTTTTATAAAATAATTTAAAGAAAGATATTTGAAAAGATTTGAGCTCTAGAATATATTGTGTACGTATTATATAATAAAGAGTTCTCACAATATATTTCCTGAATTACATCCATGAGAATTTGTCTTGATATATATCTTCAGGATTTCTGGCAGTTTGCAAATGGCTTGCTGTTTGTGTCTGTCAGTGCAAATGGCTTGCCAAACTGTCTCTGTTGTAACACCAAGTGGCTTGCTGTTTATATATTCTCCGTAAACTTAATATACCCTGCAAAACCAAGTTAGTACAACCATAACACAATGTTTTATATCAAACTACAAGCAAAACCATAGGAGTATTAATCTCCCCCTTTTTGATGATTACACAATATTTAGGAGAAATAAGAACTCCCCCTAAATCCCTGCATATTAGTACATTTTGATATAAAACAGATTCAAGATAAACAAGCATAATAATCATATCTAAATCGAATATCTTGACCAAACAAGCAATTAAGTTCTCCTAAATTTCTCCCCCTTAATCCATCAAAAAGACTATTAGTCCAGGTCTGGAATAAGCATAGAGAATTAACATTTTAATAGTTAAATCAAGATAATGGCATATAAACAATTCAGATACAAATGGTAAGCCAACGTTACCCATTTTGTGCTTGTCAGCTTGCTGTTTTGGTTCTGGCGAGTTTTGTATTCATCATCAAAACATCACGCTAACAAAGATCGATGACATTCAGTCTAGTATTGTCAGGCCAGCCATTGCAGCTAATTCTTTTGAAATCAAGCCAAGCACAATTCAGATGGTGCAAAACTCAGTTCAGTTTGGGGGAGCTTCAACGGAGGATCCTAATATGCACATCAGGGACTTTATCGAGATTTGTGACACTTTCAAATTCAATGGTGTGTCGGATGATGCTATCAAATTGAGACTTTTCCCATTCTCTTTAAGGGATAAGGCAAATGGCTGGTTACACTCTCTACCAGCCGGTTCCATCACTACTTGGGAGGATCTTGCTCAGAAGTTTTTTACAAAATTCTTCCCCATGGCTAAAACTGCAGCAATAAGGAACGCGCTAACTCAATTTACACAGCAATCTGGTGAATCTTTGTGTGAGGCTTGGGAACGTTATAAGGAGATGCTTCGAAAGTGTCCTCGTCATGGGATGCCGGATTGGATGGTTATTAATGGTTTCTACAATGGGTTAGGAGCACAGTCAAGACCAATGCTGGATGCAGCATCAGGCGGAGCTCTGTGGGCTAAGAGCTATGATGAAGCTTATGAGCTTATTAAGATGATGACTGCGAATGAATATCAAAATCCAACCCAGAGACTATCACACGGCAAAATAGCAGGAATTCTGGAAGTTGATGCAGCAACAGCTATAGCAGCTCAGTTGAAAACTCTTATGATGAAGGTGGATTCTCTTACTAATTATGGAGCTCAACAGGTTGCTAGTGTTTTTGAGCTTTGTGCAGGTGCACATGATACAAATCAATGTGCCATATCTAGTGAATCAGTGCAGTTTGTGAGCAATTTTCAGAGACCACAGCAACCAGCTCCAGCCACCTATAATCCGAATAACAGAAACCATCCTAATTTCAGTTGGAGCAACAATCAAGGTGGTATTCAACAACCACAACAACCTTATCAGCAGTTTCAGGGTCAACAAGCTAGGCCATTCAATCAGGGCTATCAGCAGCAGTATGCTCCAAGGCAACAATTCCAACCTCCGGGATTTCAGCAGCAACCTCAGGCAAGTGCGGGGCAGCCGTCTTCTGAAAAATCTGAATTGGAGGAGTTGAGGATGATGTGCAAAAGCCAAGCAGTTTCTATCAAGACCTTAGAAAACCAGATTGGTCAGATTGCTAATGCCTTGTTGAATAGGCCACAAGGAACTCTTCCTAGTGACACCGAGCCAAATCCAAAGAATGAGCGGAAGGAGACTTGCAATGCAGTATCGTTAAGAAGTGGTAAGGAGATTGAAGGGAACTCAAAGAAAGCTGATGAAGAGGTTATCAAGGAATCTGAGTCTAATGAAAAGCCTCAAGAGTTGGTGCATGAAGAATCCAGAAAAGATGAACTAGTTAAAGCACCGACACCAGAAAAGTATATTTATCCACCTCCTCCATTCCCTCAACGCTTGCAGAAACAAGATCAAGAAAAACAATTTCGGAAGTTTATGGAGGTCTTCAAGAAACTATCTATTAACATTCCTTTTGTTGAAGCATTGGAGCAGATGACGAGATATGCAAAGTTCATGAAGGATATTTTATCACGAAAGAGAAGGTTGGAAGAATTTGAAACAGTGGCATTGACAGAGGAGTGCAGTGCGGTGTTGCAACATAAATTACCTCCCAAACTTAAGGATCCAGGAAGCTTTACAATTCCATGCACCATTGGAAAGTTGTCTTTTGACAAATGCTTATGTGATTTGGGAGCTAGCATTAATCTCATGCCCTTGTCTATTTTCAAGCAACTTGGTCTGCCTGATCCAAAACCTACCAATATCTCGTTGCAGCTGGCTGATCGGTCAATCACTTATCCAAGGGGTATAGTAGAGAATGTCTTGGTGAAGGTTGATAAGCTCATATTTCCTGCCGATTTTGTGATTCTAGATTTCGAAGAGGACAAGAAGATTCCCATAATTTTGGGAAGGCCTTTTCTAGCTACGGGTCGTACTTTGATCGATGTGCAAAAAGGAGAGCTTACAATGAGGGTTCAAGACCAGAATGTCACCTTTAATGTGTTCAAGGCCATGAAATTTCCAGCAGAAGATGAAGAGTGTTTCAGCGTAGAAATGGTTGATACGGGCCAGGCAGAGGAGTTTGATCAGTTGTTGAGCGAAAAGTCGGACATGCACATGCTAGAGCATCACATCAGTGATTCCATTGATAGTTCTTCAATTCGAGATCTCTCGAATGTAAAGCTCGGAAAACTTCCACCGCGTTTGAGGTATGTCCTTTTGAATGATGAGTTAGTGATTTTTGAAGAGGGTCATGATAATGTGTTAAGAAGGTGGATAGTTGATGATGAGGTAAAAGAGTGTTCTGTTCAATTGGCTGAGAGGGATAAAAACCTTAGAGGTGTGAGGAAGAAAAAGAAGGCAAAGAAGTCGACGGGTGGAAAACTCAAGGTGAAGAGTGAAAGAAGAGTTATGTTGGGACTAAGCAATCAAGATGTCAACGTTCGTATGAATGGTCTTTCTGTTGAGGACGGTTCGGTTATTCTCTTGAAACCGCCGTGAGTTGAGGAAGCAACGTCCAGCTAAATGACGTTAACGACAGCGCTTCATGGGAGGCAACCCATAGGTTTGGTGTTTTTTATGTGTGGTTTGATTTTGTGTGATTTTGTTCAGTATTATGTCAAGTTTGCAGGTCATTGGCGAGTTGCAGGAACTTGCTTCTTTCAAGGTAGACCAGCCTCAGTTTGGAGCTTATGCAGCATTTCCACCACATGATTCACTGCCCGAGGAGGGCAGCGATGCCGACAGTTAGGGGAGTTCTCTTTTATCCTTTATCTATACCTTCAATGAGGACATTGAATATTTTAAGTTTGGGGGTGATTTAGGATATTTGATTAATCGAGTCATAATATTGCATATAGTTTCATGTAATTCATAATTAAAAAAAATTGCATATTCATGATTAGATGCATATCATATTTTCCTTGATCCCGTAGCGGTTGGTGGTTCCATTTAGTAGTCAATGATGAATTTGAGTGTGATAATGATGGATAGAGGGCTGATTTAAATGCTTATGAATTGACGTGCATGTTGCAGAAACACAATCTTACACAACTCATCGTTTGCTTTTTGGGCTAGGTTAAGGTCATGCTTGTTTGGTTGTTTGAGATTTAATCACCTGATTATATTTAGAATTTTCTTTATTCCCTTGATGGCGTAGGAGCACTAAATTCTAAGTTTGGGGGAAACCAGGGATTTCATGCTAGTTGTAATTAATTGTCAATAATGGCTAGGCGTCAAATGGCTAGTAGCCGGCTCATATTTATATGAGTAGTCTAGGGTTGGAAATGAGAAATACTCATTCCAGATTGCCAAAAAAAAAAAATTAAAAAAAAAAGTGTGAGTATGAAAAATTGGCCAGGGTGGGCTCTTTAATACTCGAGCAATTAAGTTCTAGGGGACTCAAGCCTAGTGACCTAAGACTTTTCCGGTCTGGGATCTACTAACCTAACGCTCGCTACATGGGTATTATTGTATAAGCCTTTTGGGGTCTCATCCATTGCACGGTCAAATAAGCATGTGTGTTGTGTATAGATTGTTAGTAATAAAACATGAATTCCTATCTAACTCAAATGATGATGGAGGTGTTTCTAAGTTATGAAGTGTCTAGCGTTCATTCTATTTATAAACTTGTGATTTTCTCGGCGAAGAATAGGTATGATTTTGATCTAGCGCTAGGAGTAATTCTGATGAGCATTGCACACACGCACGTTTCTGTACTTGTAAATGTTAATATGCTGGTATTTAGTCGATCTCTATTTAGAATTTTCACATTCTCTGAGTCACTCTGCTAAATTGGTTATTGCTTTGCTTATGGGATCCTTGCATCAGTTGCATTCATGAATTTAGAGCTAGTCGAGTCTGTTTTCGCTTGAGGACAAGCATCAGTTTAAGTTTGGGGGTGTGAAAAGTGGATTTTATATCCACTTATCATGCGCTAATTGGACCTAGATTGATGGTTTATCCTTAAGTATGTTGTGTCTTTTAATTTGTTTATGTTGTTTCAGTCTTTGTTGTGCAGAACTCGCAACTTGAGGTATCGTGGCGATAAAAGATTAAAAATGGTGGATTTTTGCCTAAATTCGGAATTTAATCACAAGGATTTTATCATCAAGTGGACTGGCTGTGAGGAAAAAGAATTATCATAAAGAAATTCTGAGTGATATATTCTTAATGCTAAAACCCCGGTTGGAATTGTTATATTTTCTCGTTAAGCAAAAGGAGCCTGGTTTCCGACCCTCAAAAGACCGCATCTTAGAGCTTAAGGATTTATTTATATTAATAAATATTTTATTTAATTAGAAAATTATATTTATAAATATCTAATAATATTAGATATTTATTTTTATAATTTCTGAATTAAATTAATTATTTATTAATTAAAGATTATAAGTTGTGTGGATTAAAAAGCATTTCCACGGAGCCCATTAATAAAAGGACAAAACAGGCCACGATTTGTTGTCAAGAAGCTAGCAGGTCATTTTTTAATCAGGAATAAAAAAAAAATAAACAAAAGCAAGCCAATCAATATATATTCAATATGGTACAGAAGATGTCAATTGAAAGCAGGAAAGTTTTGTCGGCTGCCTTCACGTGCTTTGAAGCGCGTGTCTTCCACGCGCCAGAAGATAACAAAAAAAAAAGTCGCTCGCGTGTGCTTCACCGCCTGGTCCGAGAGTGGTCTTCAGTGTGGCAGCTAGTGTTTTATTCAAAATAAAATATAAGCGGGCGGTGAAAGTTGTCTGGCAGGCTGGTGCTATTTTGCTGTGCAAGCTTTCGGCTAATTTTTTTATTGGCAAATGTGGGCTAATTTCTTCTATAAATAGGAGTGTTTTTCTTTGATTTCAGCACACCCTCAGCTGAGTTTCCTCTTGTATCTTTCAACTAAAGTCTCTCTGTTATCCTCTAAAAATTCAGTTGTATTCTCTAGCTTCTTTGTAATTTTATTTTTATTTTAAACACTTGGATTTTCTGCAATTTTAGTATAAATATTATTTTGGTCGGAGATTTTAAGGGAATTACTTGGAGTGCTCTTCTCTTTCATTGGAAGCTATTTCGGTTCTACTTTCTAAACTCTTGTATTTAATATTTTATTCATGCAATTTTATACCATGTTTTCATTTAATCCCATGATGACGATTTGTTCGATTATGAACTAATCGCCGTCATGGGATTCTAATGGATTTATTTACGTAATTTAGTAATTCGATGCCTTAATAATTTGTATTATGATAAAAATTTAGATTGCCTAATGTGGTTGCGCTTAATTTATTAGATGCGTAGCTAACGTCTAAATTATTAATTCCTAATGAATGCGAAAGTGGATTTAGGAATTTAGAATTTGTCATGTTAGCATAGGTTCGTAATTGTCATGTACATTTACGATAAGTGGTAGGATTTTGGATCACATCACCCTATGTAGTCATAATAAAGGAATTTATTCGTAAACCAATTATGTTTTCAAATCTTATAGACATATAGGATCTAAGCATAAAAGGTGTCCACGTGACTTCTATCTTTTTAAGTGGATGTTCGTGTGGTTTGATATGAGTTAAGGCTGAAAGGCGCTTATGTTAGTTTCGTGTTCCCGACTAGCTTTCGTAATTATCAAAATTACTTTGAAATTAAGGCATCAATTCTAAATGAAATAAATAATGAAATTAGAATCCCATGTTTTTCTCACACATAAATTCTCATTTAATTAAATTAAGTAGTTTGAATTATTTAATATTATTAATTTAATTAATCAATTAGAAAAATACAACAAAACCCCCCTTTTATATTTATTCAAGCAGTTTGTTTTTTAATCATACGTCGTTGCTTAAACATTATTTCTGAACAAACACCAAGTCTTCGTGGGATCGAATTTATTATATTACTTGTGACCGCGTACACTTGCGAAGTAAGTTTTCGAACCAACAAGTTTTTGGCGCCGCTGTCGGGGACTTCGGTGTTATTTTCAAAATTTGTGTTTAACATCAACGGAGGTTGAACTTAACTGACTTGGATCGTTTTTTTTTCTCTCACGTCGTGTTTTCTCGCTCTGCCAGTATAAGGATCTTAAGTTGTTTATGCGAACACGTTCTCAAACTCTGAAAGCTAAGCTGGAAGAAGTAGAGCTTGAAGCGACAGAAGAGCTTGAAGTGATAGAAGAAGCAACAATGGGCGACAGAGTAGCAGCAGCTACAAAAGCTTTGAAGGACTATTCTCAGCCAAAGATTAATACTCCTATGGTTTTGATGATCACATTCAGCAAGCTATTTGCTTGTAGTTTGATATAAAACATTGTGTTATGGTTGTACTAACTTGGTTTTGCAGGGTATATTAAGTTTACGGAGAATATATAAACAGCAAGCCACTTGGTGTTACAACAGAGACAGTTTGGCAAGCCATTTGCACTGACAGACACAAACAGCAAGCCATTTGCAAACTGCCAGAAATCCTGAAGATATATATCAAGACAAATTCTCATGGATGTAATTCAGGAAATATATTGTGAGAACTCTTTATTATATAATACGTACACAATATATTCTAGAGCTCAAATCTTTTCAAATATCTTTCTTTAAATTATTTTATAAAACTTATAGGAGTTTCCTTATTTAAAAGATTTCTTTCTACAAAATCTCTTATACGCGTTTTATATCTATACAAATCAGAAGGGTTATGTTTTCATCGATTTCTTTCTTCCAAACCTTCTGCCTAACGTTCACAAGAACGTTTGTAAAATCCCTAACCAATTGAACGTTGGAAATTGATCCTAATAGTTCGAATAAATTGGTGATTGATTTTCTGAACGTTGGTGTTAAGCTTTATAAACCCGTTCTTGTGTTCATTCGTTTCTAACAATCCAGAGAAAATATTCAAACACATAAAGAACACAAACAACTCAGTTTTCCATTGCTATATCTTACGTTCTCTCGAGCTCTTAATATATATATACGTGCTATATCCTAGAGAGTTCATAGTTTGAGTTGTATTCATCTATTGACTGTATTGTTCGATTTGTAAGGTTTAGTTGTTGGACAAGTTGGCTTGGGAACTAGGGTTTGGTGATCGTTGCTAGAGAAGTATACTTGGGAAGTATAGCTT
This sequence comes from Kitagawia praeruptora, assembly GCA_037693485.1. Classification (NCBI taxonomy): domain Eukaryota; kingdom Viridiplantae; phylum Streptophyta; class Magnoliopsida; order Apiales; family Apiaceae; genus Kitagawia; species Kitagawia praeruptora. Next base: position 101,507,919 of record CM075345.1, read on the forward strand.
AGAGAGCAAGTTCAGAAACAGGAGTTCGGCACGCCATTTGTCAACAGCTGGGAATTAAGGGAGATATATTATTGTATCTTGTAATTGGTTTTATTTCATTGATCAATAATATATTCTCTTACCAAGTTGGTAAGGGACTAGGACGTAGACCATAGGGGTTAGGGGTCGAACCTGGCTAAAAGTCTCTGTGTTCTTTATTTTCTGCTCTTTACTTACTGTTTGCATTTAGCTTACTGTTTATGCACTTTTCTGTACTTACTGTCTTTACATTTAGCATACTGTTTGCAATCAGCATACCATTTGTCTTTGCATAAAACGAAATCAGTAAGCTGTTTCTGGTAATTTTTAAAATCGGTTTTAGTTAAACATAGTTAGCCATTTACACCTATTCACCCCCCTCTAGGTGTGCATTTTCATTTGGTATCAGAGCTAACAGTAAGTAAAGAGCAGAAAATAAAGAACACAGAGACGTTTAGCCAGGTTCGACCCCTAACCCCTATGGTCTACGTCCTGGTCCCTTACCAACTTGGTAAGAGAATATATTATTGATCACTGAAATAAAACCAATTACAAGATACAATAATATATCTCCCTTAATTCCCAGCTGTTGACAAATGGCGTGCTGAACTCCTGTTTCTGAACTTGCTCTCTAAGCTATACTTCCCAAGTATACTTCTCTAGCAACGATCACCAAACCCTAGTTCCCAAGCCAACTTGTCCAACAACTAAACCTTACAAATCGAACAATACAGTCAATAGATGAATACAACTCAAACTATGAACTCTCTAGGATATAGCACGTATATATATATTAAGAGCTCGAGAGAACGAAAGATATAGCAATGGAAAACTGAGTTGTTTGAGTTCTTTGTGTGTTTGAATATTTTCTCTGGATTGTTAGAAACGAATGAACACAAGAACAGGTTTATAAAGCTTCACACCAACGTTCAGAAAATCAATCACCAATTTATTCGAACTATTAGGATCAATTTATATCATTTTCTCCAAATTTGTCTTTTAAATAAAATTTAATTCAAACAAATTTGTGCGGAATAAACTAACACAAATTTTCAAGTTGAATATAACAATATATTAACTTGATGGGTGTTACAAAATTAGTACAAATGATTATCAAGTAATTAATTACTAATTAGAAAATTCGACAAGAACTTTTCTAATTTAGTTAATAAAAATCAAGATATCAAGTCAAGAACTAGGAAACTTAATTCGCTAGTAGTACACAAGTCACAAATAATTAAGTTCCAATGGATACAATTTTTGTTACAAGGAACTCAAGAATTTATGGCAATTTAATTGCTTGAAGATGAAAGAGATGAGATGTTTTTGGGTCTTCTTTTCTTTCTGTGAATGTGCGTGTGTCTATCTGTTGTAGTCTGATGGCTTCTGTGAGTTTATATAGCCTCCTGATCAATTCTTTAATCATAGTCATTTTGCTATTAAATATGACTATCCATTGAGCTTGATATAACTATCTGCTGGCTGATATAACAATCGGTATGACTATCCAATATGAAACCAACATACCTGGCCATGATTTAAGTTAATTAAAACTTGGACACTTTTCTTTTTTTTCCAAAAGTCACGTGCCTGTACTCTTCATTTTAGTTAAGAAATAACCTGCCACAATTTGAAATTAAATCGGGGCCTATTTTGTCCTATTAGGGATGAGCTCCGTAGAAATGCTTTTTAACCCGCACAGCTTATAATTTTTAATTAATAAATAATTATTTTAATTCAAAAATTATAAAAATAAATATCTAGTATTATTAGATATTTATAAATATAATTTTCTAAATAAATAAAATATTTATTAATATAAAATTATACTTAAACTCTAAACTGCAGTTACCTGAGCGGCTGAGCGTCTGGAACCGGAATCCTTTTGCTTAACAAAAAATATATCAATTCCAACCGGGATTCCAGCTTTAAGAATATATCACTTTCCATTCTGTTGTGATAATTCTATCTTCTCATAACCCGTCTTGGTGTAAGCTACGGTCTCTTGAGGATGTGAAACCGGACTACTTTTGCTTAGCAAAAAATACAACAATTATAATCGGAGTTTCAGCATTAAGAATATATCATTTAGAATTTCTTTATGATAATTCTTTTTCCTCGTAGCCAGTCCACTTGATAATAAAATCCTTGTGGTTAATTAATTTAGCACTTCTGTTGCTTGCACAATGATTTTCTCTCATACCAGTCTTGATAGCTTGAACCACTGAAGTTAATGATGAACAACCACTGTTGAATGTTGACACTCGATGTAATGTCTGGTTCATGAGTGACTAACCACAATGACTGTTCTTCATATATTGACTTTAAAATCTGGTTCATCTTCTTTTCTCATCTCTCTTCAATTCTTTTGTACTGTCTCTGTCACTTTGAAATCTCTGTCACTTTAAATGAATCCACTTCTTAACAAATACTCCACTGAGGCTTGATCAGATGACTGAGCTTCTTTCAATGTAGTAATTCCTCAAGTCTGTAGATTGACCTTGATCTTTTTCTTCTGACAGATAATACAATCTGAGATTCCTTGTGACAGTCTATATACTATTTACTATTACAATCTTGTTTAAGTTGAGTTGTATCCTCGAAATACAAATAGGCTACATCATATGCCTTTCAATCTCCCCCTATTTGTTTGTTAGACAATAACAAGCAAATACCTAGAGGATAACTCAACTAATTCACTTAAACAAGAAAAAGATTAAGCGTTTGAGAGCTTAGCAAATAGTACAAAAAAAATTCTCTGGTTTAGATTTAACAATTCCAGAATCCTCAGTTGATGAAATGATAGATGATTGTTCCTCTAGCACTGAACTGATCTTCAATAGATAACTCACCTTCATTTCTGATTCTTCACATCTCTGCCTGATAATCCTTCACATCTTACATTGGTGTTTATCAGCAGTTCTTGATTTACAATCACTTCTCTTCTCTGACACAGGTTTTCTCACTAAAGAAAAACAACTGTTCCTAATAAATAGACAGTGGTGAATCAATACCATTTCTATAACTTCTGGGAAATCTACTACTCCTTCACTTAGCCTTTATACATAGTACATTGAAAGACTAATAGAATAGTATTGTGATGTAAGCTTCTCCTTATATCTCCCCTTTTTTCTCAACTAAATCTCCCCTTACTTCTCCATCTAAGGCTCCCCCTTAGTATCTTGACTTGCTTCTCTTGCAAAGCATAGTCTGTAAATGCTCCCCCTTTCTAACCTACTCTCCTTTTTCTTGTACCCCTTTACTTCTCCCCCTTAGTTGAGGAATCCTCCAATCAACTAGTTGACAAAGTAGTTGTACCAATTATAGAGTTCTTTGTTAGAAAGGAAGTTTCATTTTCTTCCTCACTGTGAGTGTGTGATAGTGTTTAGTGAACCTCACAAGTGTTTCACTATTCTCTCCACTCATTTGTGTTGAGTGTCTCTCTTCTCTCTGTGTTTGCACTCTTTCTCACTAGTGTATCACTCATATCACTCATAGCTCCAACATCCATTAGTGTACCTGCACGGAAAAATCACCCTAACCCTTCAAGAGAGGTCAGTGGTGGTGCAATGGGAGTTCGCAAATCCCAAATCCTCGTTAGACTCATCAGACGAATCTGAGTCATAATCTACAAGTTGCTAATTTTCCCTTTTTAGGGTTTTCAGATTTGAATTTTGAGAAGGTAAACAATGATCTAGAAATTTAGCATTGAGATCAAGATTTCCTTCTTATGTCTGTGAAGACACTTAGTTCATTAAAGAACCTTTAACTTATAATCCTAACCGTAAAATGGTTGGATTACAGGTTTCCATCAATTCATCCTTAGTGTGTGCATTCTCACTTTGTGCATATGAAATATTTTGGTTAGTGTATAAGGTAGTGACTCTCCAACTGAATATCCCACACATCCTTATTTGCTGCATCAGATGCAGTTACTCCCTAGTGACCTTTAGTCTGATATGTTACTTCCTTTTAGGGTGTAAGATAGAATGTGTTTGAGTTTGACTGTAGTCTGGGATAAAAGTTGTTGGGTTTACAACCTTATGACTAAACATGTGAGAAAACAAAACTCCATTTAGATGAACCTGCATCACAGAATATGAGCAATAGAGATAGAATGATATACAGTTATGATTTCAAAAGATTTACAATGTAAACAATCACAACTATAGAAAGAAATTTTGAGTTAGGAAAGATATAGATCTTGAGCCGGTTTTACTAAACAAAAACATAAACAGAAATCTAATTAACAATAACTATTAATCAAATTAATGAACGTTAATGTTTAAACCAATACAAACAAAACTATTTTATCATGTTTTAGATCCTGTATGTTAGATACCAACTGTTACCACTTGTTAACACTTGTTAGGTCTTGTCTTTCAATTGTTAGAACCTGAAAATCAAACGTTAGTTCCTAAACAATTGAATTGACATATACCATTTTGATACCAACAATGGTCCTATATAAGAAATTCTGTCAATAACAACAACACAACAAAGATTAGAAGTTAAAACAGCATGATATGTGTGTGTTAAACAGAAGAAGTACAAAAGAACCAAGTACATGGACCTATTTGTAAGTTTTGAAAGTATAGTGACTAAATTGTAAAAACTATACAAACTATTTATATACACATGAAAAATAATATACAAAAATAAGAAATAATATACATAATAATTAGATAAAATAAACACTAAAAAGAAAAGAAAAATACAATTTTTTTTAATTATTATTTTTATTATTTTTATTATTTTTTTATTTTTTTTTATTTTTACTATTAAAAAAAATAACTGTATTAATAATATTTACAGAATATTAGAAATAAAAGAAAATAATTTATAAAAATATTTACAACAATATAACTACAAAAAAAAATGGCTAAATAGAAAATAAGAGAATACTAAAAATACCAAAGGTTATCCTTTTTTACGAAATCAAACATTAATAACAAAAGGACAAACACTACAAATCATTTAATAAACTATTAACTATTTACATAAATATTTGTAGTAAATTAATAAATCTATATATTTTCTTAATAAAGTAACTTTCTTATAAAAAATCATTTAAAGAGAAAATATGACTTATTAAATCAACACAAATATTCAAAAGTAATTTTCAACAAAAATAGATTTCTCACTAATTTCAACTTGTAAAATTTGAGAAAAATATTTTTAGAGAAAATTAAAATATTCTAAAATTAAAAGAAGTAAGTAGGAATATATTATGAAGATAATGACAATGATTTGAGAATTAACAAGCAAGAAGATAAGTTGATAAAATAATTATACAAGTGATTTTAATAACAAATATTAACAAAGTAATCACTTATAAATTATTAAAGAACAAACCTCAGATATTAACTAGTTTAATTACTAGGACTATTTAACATACCCAATTCACCAACAATTCTCGTGAATGTGGATTCATCAAGAGACTTAGTAAAAATATATGTTGTTTGTTCTTCCGTGGGTACGAAATGTAACTCCACGGTACCATTCATGACATGCTCTCGAATAAAATGATACATGATATCGATGTGCTTTTTCCTAGTGTGTTGCACAGGATTGTTGGAGATTGCTATGGCGCTTGTATTGTCACACAGGATAGGAATCATGTCAAGTACAAAGCCATAATCTCTTAGTTGATTCCTAATCCACAAGATCTGTGCACAACAACTTTCGGCAGCTATGTATTCAGCTTCAGCTGTGGAGTTGAAAACTGTTTGTTGTTTCTTGCTGTACTAGGAAACCAACCTGCCACCTAGGAATTGACAACTCCCAGAGGTGCTTTTTCTATCTACAACACTTCCTGCATAATCTGAATCTGTATATCCAACAAGATTAAAACCAGAATCTTTAGGGTACCAGATGCCTAAGTTAGGCGTACCCTTAAGATATCTCAAGATTCTTTTAACAGCAATGTGATGAACATCTCTAGGATCCGATTGGAACCTTGCACATAAACATGTAGCATACATAATATCAGGTCTACTTGCAATAAGGTAAAGTAATGAGCCTATCATACCTCTGTAGCTTGTGATATCTACCTTAGCAGAATTTTCACATGCTCCAAATTTAACAGCTGTAGATGATGGTGTTCTTTCTGAAGATGAGTCCTCCATTTGATATTTATTGAGGAGCTCTCTGACATACTTGGATTGACAGATAAATATTCCATTTGTCCTTTGACTTACTTGCAATCCAAGAAAGAACTTCAGCTCACCCATCATGCTCATTTCAAACTTACCCTGCATTAACTTAGCAAATTTCTTGCAAAGAAGATCATTAGTAGACCCGAATATTATATCGTCCACATAGATTTGAACTAATATTGTATCATTCTTATGTTTCTTTGTAAAGAGAGTTTTGTCTATGACACCTCTAACAAAACCATTTTCAAGTAAGAATTCAGATAGAGTATCATACCATTTCCTTGGTGCTTGCTTGAGACCATAAATTGCCTTGAAGAGAAAGTAGACATAATCCATGAATTCTGGATCTTCAAAGCCAGGGGGTTGTTCTACATACACCTCTTCATCTAGCTTACCATTCAGAAAAGCACTCTTGACATCCATTTGATAAACCTTAAAGTTTGAGAATGCTGCGAATGCCAAGAATATTCTGATAACCTCAAGTCTTGCCACTGGAGCGTAGGTTTCATCATAATCAATGCCTTCAGCTTGTGAATAACCCTTTGCTACCAGTCTTGCTTTATTTCTCGTCACTGTACCATCTTCATCTATCTTATTTCTGAATACCCACCTAGTGCCAACCACTGTTCTGCCTTTAGGTCTGGGTACCAGCTTCCATACTTCTTGTTGTTTGAATTGATTGAGTTCATCTTGCATAGCAATCACCCAATCAGGATCAAAAAGAGCTTCCTCAGTTTTCTTAGGTTCCATTTCAGATAGAAACCCTGAATAGTTACATTGATTTTGAGTAGCACTTCTAGTTTTGACTCCAACATCTGGATCACCAATAATCAGCTCAAAAGGATGAGCTCTATTCCAAACTGTTTGTCTTGGAAGATTTAATCTTGATGATTCGCCTTGTTCTTCATTGTGATGTTGAGTATGACTAGTTGATACTTCATTATCTCCCCCTGAGTTGTAGCCAGGTTGACTAGATGATTGTTCAATAGTGTCAGGTGTATCTCCAGTATTATCATTGTTTTTACCACCATTATCCTGATCATCATCATTATTATCACTGTTGTCATTAGCACCAGCAAAAACATCAGGTGGATTGTCATCATCTGAATCTGGATCTGTCATGTCATTAAAAGATAGCTTTTTAGATGAATCCTCAGTTTGGATACTAGGGAGTTTAGTGTCATCAAATGTTACATTGACACTTTCACTCATTTTCTGTTGATCAATCACGTACACCCTGTAAGCTCTTCTTGTATAACCAATAAAAATTGCTTCATGTGCTTTGGCCTCGAATTTTCCACCTTGATCATCTCCTTCTTTAAGCACAAAACATTTTGCTCCAAATACATGAAAGTATTTGAGTGTTGGTTTCTTTTCAGTCATAGCTTCATATGGTGTCTTCATCAAGTCTTTGTTGATAAGAGTTCGATTCTGGGTATAGCATGCACTGTTGACAACTTCAGCCCAAAAGTACAATGGAAGCCTTGATTCACTTAACATAGTACGTGCAGCTTCAATCAAGGTTCTATTCTTTCTTTCCACTACTCCATTTTGCTGAGGAGTTCTTGGTGCTGAATATTGTCTGGTTATACCCTTCTCAGTGCAAAAATCATTTAGAACTGCATTCTTGAATTCAGTTCCATTATCTGACCTTATTGCTCTTACTGGATACTTAGAATCCAGCTCAATCAACTTGATGTGATCAATCACTAGCTGTGGAGTTTCATCCTTAGAATTCAGAAATAGGACCCATGTGTATTTTGAAAAATCATCAACAATCACAAGAGCATATCTTTTCTTTGATATTGACATCACATTAACTGGACCAAACAAATCCATATGAAGTAATTGTAATGGTTCAGTTATTGAATATGTGTCAGTGCTCCTGTGAGTTACCCTTTTTACCTTGCCTTTTTGACATGCATCACAAAGTCCTTCTTGAATGAATTCTATTGAAGGCAAACCTCTCACCAACTCTCTTTTAACTAGAGAATTCATTGTCTTGAAATTTAGATGAGAAAGTTTCTTGTGCCATAGCTAACTCTCGTCATTAGATGCTTTAGTGTAGAAGCAAGTAATTTCTGCAGTGCTTCCTGAGTTCATATTGGCTACGTACAGATTGCCTTTTCTAACTCCTGTCAGTTGTGGCTTTTCATGTCTCTTGTGTGAAATTAGACAATTCTTCTTGTTGAAATAAACTGCATATCCTTTGTCACAGAATTGACTAACACTGAGCAAATTGTGCTCAAGTCCTTTCACAAAAGAGACTTCATCAATGATAACATTTCCAGCTTCAAGTCTGCCATATCCATCAGTTCTACCTTTGTTGTTATCTCCAAAGGTAACTACTGGGCCGGCCTTCTCCACCACATTTGTCAGCAGGGTTCTGTCACCAGTCATATGCCTTGAACATCCACTGTCCAAGATCCAGGTCACTCGTTCAACCTGTTCAACACCCTGCAATGACAAATGAATTAAACTTTCTTCGGAACCCAAATTTGATTGGGTCCAGAATACTTAAAGAATTGGCCTTTGTCAGGCAAAATAGCATTTTTCACCTTAACACCAATTTTACCATTAGTCAATAAACATTTTACCCTATAAACAGATTTGACAATCTTTTGTTTTATTCTGGGTATCCAAGTTTCTTTAACAGCAATAACACTTGTTTCATTGACTGAACATTTGACCTTGTAAATAGCCTTAGTAACACTTAGTTTAGGCTTAGGTACAAATATCTCTCTTTTAACATGAGAAAGACTAGCAGTCTTTGATCTAACATTTTTGTTTCCGTTCATATGTTGTCGAGGGGCAGTCTTATCAGCACATGAATGATTACCATTAAAGTAAGTAGACATGACATTAAAAGCACAAGACATACAATTGACAACACCACATGCTTTATGATTAGAATCAATGATAGGCATGGTATTCATGTTAGACATGTTATTATTCTGCTCCAACTTGTTATCACCTAACTCAATTTTAGATGAACTGGGAACAAACTTCACTGGTTTCATGGAAACAACCTTATTAGTTTTAACATTTTTGGTTGTAGATGCCTTAACAGATTTTTCATTATCAATGACTATTTCATTAGCACTGTCCTTATTTCTCATTTCTTCTTGAATCACAATAGAATACATATTTGGTGGTTCAGCAACAGAGGTTTTAAACATAGGTTTTTCAACATCTTTGAGTACATATGGTATACCTCTTTCTTTAGCAGGAATGGGATTAGCAGAATGATTGCTCAAAGAACCAACAGCTTCTTTGTAACCAAAACCTATTCCTACAGTTCTTTCTACAGCTTGTTTGTTGAAGTGCTCTTTAGAAACTTTAACAGAATTATAATAAGCTCTAATCTGTGTTTCAAGTTCTGTAATCCTGGTTTCTTGTTCAGCAATCCTATCAACTTGTTTTACCATGTATTCTCCTAGCGACTTTTCTTTGTAGTTAAGTCGAGCTATTTCCTCTATATGCTTATCTTGATTAACATGCACCTTTTTTAATTCTAACACTTCATTTTCAAGTTTAGTGTTTAATAGAGTTATTCTTTCAATTTGTTTCTGTGCATTTCCCATGGAATTATATAAGCTATGAATCAACTCAGCGTCAGTAAGAATTACCGGTGTAGTATAACGAGTTGATGTTTCAACATTTGCCACCAGCGCAAAGTTTCCATATTCTTCGTCTTCGCTATCTGTGTCATCCCAGCTTTTACCGGTAGCTACATAAGCTCTTCCAGTTTTCTTCTTTTCAGAAGCATAATCCTTTTTCTGTGCTTGCTTAGGTTTCTGACATTCAGTAGCAAAGTGTCCCAACTCATTACAGTTGAAGCAACGAATTTTGCTTCTATCAACTGTTCCAGTTTTGTATCCTCCCCTGTTACTAGAGGAAGAAGAACCTCCTCTCTGAAATCTGTTATTAGACTTAAACCTGAACTTGGGATTTCTTCTAAATCTGAAGTTACTGAACTGCCTCACCATCATTGCCATGGATTCATCTTCCAATTGATCTAGCTCTTCCAATGAATAGAATTCTCCACCATCCTGAGTGGCTGGTGTCTGTCCATGTTCCACTTCAATTTGTTCCTTGTTGGAGCTGTTAGGTTGAACAACTTTATCTTCCACTTCCTTAGGAACCTCAACTACTAGAGCTGTAGAAGAACTTGCCACTCTGCCTTTGCCAGAGAACTCCTTCTGCTGTACTTGTTCTAGTTCATACGTTTTCAGAACACCAAACAGCCTTTCAAGAGCAATCTTATTTAAATCTCTAGATTCTCTGATGGCAGTTATTCTATGCTCTAAGTGAGTAGGCATAGTCAGCAAAAACTTCATGTTGATCTCTTTCTGTGTATACTGCTTGCCATGAACTTGCAAGTTGTTTATTATTTTGTTATACCTTTCGAACACTTCCTGAATGCCTTCATTAGGGTCAGCTCTAAAGTGTTCATATTCAGAGGTCAAAATTTGAAGTCTGTTTTCCCCGACTTCATCAGTTCCTTCATTAATAGTTTCAATAGTTTCCCAAATGTGCTTAGCAGTTTTACAATTCATCACATGACTATACATCACAGCATCCAGGGAATCTATTAAAATGAGTCTCAGATTTTTGTCCAATCCAGCATCCTCCTTTTCATCAGGAGTATAGTTCTTAGAGTCCTTTGGATAGGATTTAACAGGTATTGTAACAACTCCATTTGTAACAGTTTCTTCTTCATGAACCATAGGAATTATTGGTCCATTTTTCAAAACCCACAAATATTTTGGATTTGTAACATCAAGAAACAACTCCATTTTATTTTTCCACATATCATAATTATCCTTATTAAATATGGGAATCTTAACAATAGCTTTTGAAGACATGATGAATTTTTAAGTGAGTTAAAATTCAAGATAAATTTTTGATTGAATAAAAATAGGATCTTGATTTGTGTATCAATCAATAGGCTCTGATACCAATTGTTAGGTCCAATAAGATTGTAGAAGGGGGGGGGTTGAATACAATCTATATCATTTTCTCCAAATTTGTCTTTTAAATAAAATTTAATTCAAACAAATTTGTGCGGAATAAACTAACACAAATTTTCAAGTTGAATATAACAATATATTAACTTGATGGGTGTTACAAAATTAGTACAAATGATTATCAAGTAATTAATAACTAATTAGAAAATTCGACAAGAACTTTTCTAATTTAGTTAATAAAAATCAAGATATCAAGTCAAGAACTAGGAAACTTAATTCGCTAGTAGTACACAAGTCACAAATAATTAAGTTCCAATGGATACAATTTTTGTTACAAGGAACTCAAGAATTTATTGCAATTTAATTGCTTGAAGATGAAAGAGATGAGATGTTTTTGGGTCTTCTTTTCTTTCTGTGAATGTGCGTGTGTCTATCTGTTGTAGTCTGATGGCTTCTGTGAGTTTATATAGCCTCCTGATCAATTCTTTAATCATAGTCATATTGCTATTAAATATGACTATCCATTGAGCTTGATATAACTATCTGCTGGCTGATATAACAATCGGTATGACTATCCAATATGAAACCAACAGACCTGGCCATGATTTAAGTTAATTAAAACTTGGACACTTTTCTTTTTTTTCCAAAAGTCACGCGCCTGTACTCTTCATTTTAGTTAAGAAATAACCTGCCACAATTTGAAATTAAACCGGGGCCTATTTTGTCCTATTAGGGATGAGCTCCGTAGAAATGCTTTTTAACCCGCACAGCTTATAATTTTTAATTAATAAATAATTATTTTAATTCAGAAATTATAAAAATAAATATCTAGTATTATTAGATATTTATAAATATAATTTTCTAAATAAATAAAATATTTATTAATATAAAATTATACTTAAACTCTAAACTGCAGTTACCTGAGCGGCTGAGCGTCTGGAACCGGAATCCTTTTGCTTAACAAAAAATATATCAATTCCAACCGGGATTCTAGCTTTAAGAATATATCACTTTCCATTCTGTTGTGATAATTCTATTTTCTCATAACCCGTCCTGGTGTAAGCTACGGTCTCTTGAGGATGTGAAACCGGACTACTTTTGCTTAGCAAAAAATACAACAATTATAACCGGAGTTTCAGCATTAAGAATATATCATTTAGAATTTCTTTATGATAATTCTTTTTCCTCGTAGCCAGTCAACTTGATAATAAAATCCTTGTGGTTAATTAATTTAGCACTTCTGTTGCTTGCACAATGATTTTCTCTCATACCAGTCTTGATAGCTTGAACCACTGAAGTTAATGATGAACAACCACTGTTGAATGTTGACACTCGATGTACTGTCTGGTTCATGAGTGACTAACCACAATGACTGTTCTTCATATATTGACTTTAAAATCTGGTTCATCTTCTTTTCTCATCTCTCTTCAATTCTTTTGTACTGTCTCTGTCACTTTGAAATCTCTGTCACTTTAAATGAATCCACTTCTTAACAAATACTCCACTGAGGCTTGATCAGATGACTGAGCTTCTTTCAATGTAGTAATTCCTCAAGTCTGTAGATTGACCTTGATCTTTTTCTTTTGACAGATAATACAATCTGAGATTCCTTGTGACAGTCTATATACTATTTACTATTACAATCTTGTTTAAGTTGAGTTGTATCCTCGAAATACAAATAGGCTACATCATATGCCTTTCAGTTTCCAATACTTTGGAACTATTGTTGTGATAATATATATGAACTGATTCTGTTATACATATGCCATAGCATGCATGCCTACTTTCAAGATATATTGCGATACTTGTTCCCTGAATTATTGTCGGCTTATAATCTAGATAGTTAACGTATCGGTTATAAGCCGGATATTGCTAAGACCCTTAAGCGAAGGGTAGTTGAATCTCATTCTCTGATTATAGACCGGGAGTCGGTATTCCTTGATATATTGATATTGTTTTCAGAGGAAAATATTTAAGTAAATATTTTCGATTTATTATCTGGCGAATATTATTGGAATATTCCTTTGAGATTATTTGATAAATATTATTTGGAATATTCATTCGATATTTATTTATTCGAGGAATATTATCTTTAATATTCATCTAAAGTTGATTTAACATTCGAATATTATTTCGAACCCTCATTAAGTTATTTACTCAATGAATATTATTTCGAATATTCATTCAGACTCTATTTATTCTATAAATATTAATTTTGAACATTGATTCGAACTCAAGTATTCGATAAATATTATTTTAAATATTCCATTGAGTCGATGTATATTATCTTTAAAATTCACTTAAGGCCGATTCAATTATTGAATATTATTTCAAATATTCATTCGACAATCATTTCTTTAAGAAATATTATTAAGTTGAATATTCATTATTTATTCAATGAATATTGTCTCAAATATTCATTTGATAATTATTTCATCAATAAGTATCATTCTTAAGTTGAATATTCATTATTTATTCAATGAATATTATCTCAAATATCCATTTGGTGATTATTTCATCAATAAATATTATTATTAATTCGAATATTCATTATTCGTTCAATGAATATTATTCTGAATATTTATTCAAAGATTATTTTGAGCAATACTCTTCAAATGTCTATGACTTAATAAATATTCTTGGAATATATATTTAATTCTTCGAACTCGTTTCAAAAATGAGTTACTTCATTCACATAGTATCTTCGACCTTCGAATATTATATAAATTATTTCAGAGTCTTATTATTATTATTATTATTATTATTATTATATTATCAAGGAAGGTTCTCAGTAACTCCAATCTTCATTCAATTCTATTATAAGGAAACCTTACTTGAGAAATGTTATTTATCTTGTTGACTTCCCGGTCATAAATTCTTTGAAACTATTCTTTTCACTCGCAACTTGGTTGCTATTTTTCAATGAATCTTGTGTACCCACTCATTATTCGAGGGGTAAGAGTGTTGGAACAAGTTGGTATCCATTAACAAGCAGCACCTTGGGAAATATTGGTGAATTTTCCTTTCAAACTAGATACGACTACTTTGTGAAGTCTTATCAACAAGTATTACACTTGGGGAAAGGAGGACGAGCTTTACGTTTCAGAGTCATGGATTTATTTGAACTAGGAGTCGTGTGTAAGAGGTCGAGTCGCGCGGTCCATCACAAGGCCCAACCGTTGGCCAAAGAGTTACTATTAAGGGCGGTAGACAAGTAAATCCGTCAGTTCTTCATTCTCCCGGTAGTAAACTATATTGGGCTGTACCATCTTCGACTGATCATCGGAGAATGGGATAGCTAGTGCGTGATAACTCCAGTATTAGTTCATCTCCCAAATTGGGAATTCCCTGCAACACGTATCGAAGAGACTTCTTTCAGGTTGACGGGTAGCTCCCGTAACACGTATCGAAGAGACTTCTTTCAGGTTGCTAGGAGTTTGAAAAATGATCAGAAACTAGAATTGAAGTGCCTTTTCTGAAAGTTCCTATTTCATGATAAATGATGCTATCTTGCTTATCTTGACATAGCAGATATTTCCACAAAATATTTATGTTTTGAGTTACCTTGTAACTTCATCATTTACATTATACTGTCACTATCTTCGTAAATGCATGGCATATGGTTTCAACAATATTGTTGGCTTGTTATATATATTATTGTTGCTCAGCTATATATTATTGTCGGTGGGCTATTGCTCACCCTTGCTTTGTTTATTTATATCACAACAACAGCTAGATCAGATGGCCCGCTTAAGGCGTACTCGGGGTAAATAGAAGACAGCCGTCAGAGGGTTGACCGCTAAGGTCTTAGCTACCATTGCTAAAGAGGAAGCTATTGGTAGGCTAGTTGTTAGCACTTGAGTATCAACTGTATTTATTATATGACACATACAAATGGATGGCAAAGAGTATATAATGGTTAAATTGAAATCCTTTGGGTTGTAAGAACTCAATCTGGTGATTAATAATATTTGGTAATTACTCTGATTTCATCTCTGGGACTTTAACGGGTGTGTTGTATATTGATGTTTTGGGTCACAAGGTTGTAATCTATTTTATGTTGGTTTTGTGGATGGAAATTGAGATCGTAACGACCGGATCCCTGACCCCGGATCTGGAGGTGTTACAGGTAAATAAGTAAATTCACTAAGTACCAAAAAAAGGTACCAAAACTTTCAATGTTTCGGCTTTTATATAATATTATAGATTTAATAATACTTATTAATAAATGATAAATGTGAACCAAATACTTATTAATATATGATAATTTATTAATACTTATTAATTTATGATAAATGTGACGTTGTGTTTTGTTTCTACAAATGCTTATTAATTATATTTATCATCGATAATTTATTCATATTAATAATTTGATTTCGACACATGTTCGACACGTGCCCGTGATTGGCACGGGTTACCAGCTTGTAATATATTAATATTATATATATGTTAACATCCCACTTTACATTAAATTTGGATTGGTTATTGGGTTCGATTTGAATTTGAATACAGTTTGTGGATTTGGATTCTGTTTTGTTTTCGGTATTGATATTATTTTCGATGTTTGCAGTTTGTTTCGATTTTTCTTCTTGTTTGTTAGTTGCATTTTTTTTTTACTTTTGAAGTTGTCTTAGTTGATTATTGGATGTCATGAATGGCTCTTCTTCTCTTGTTGATTGGATTTCTTGTTAGCTCTGGTTTTGGATTGAATACAATTGGATTGCAGTTTTTGTTTTTGTTTACTTTTGGATGACATGGATACTACTTTTCTCTGTTTTGCGCTTCTACGTGGCTCTGGAAGTATTAGACTCGTTCGATTGGTGATTCCATTGGCTTGTTTGGATGCTCCTATTTTCTGATTGCAGCTTTGGATTTGTTTGGATATGTGGCTCAATTTCTTGTTAGAAAACTCTCGATTTTCTATTGTGAGTTTGAGGGGGATGTTAACATATATAATATTACTATTATTGGATAATTTCATTATTGCAGCAGTTTCCTTTGATAAGATAATATCCTTTATTACTGTTTCGTTTTTCGCTATGTAAGCCCTTCTTCTATTGTAATCGATAACAAGTTTCATTATAAGAAAATCCTACTTTTCTCTTTTCTCTCCGTACTTTATCAAAAATCTATACTATTATATAAAAGGCGAAACATTAAAAGTTTTGGTACCTATTTTTTGGTACTTCGTAAATTTACTTATTTACCCTTCATTATAAAGAAAAATATATACGATATCTATATTATTAAAACACCTATTGCCATTTTCACAATTACTTTCAGTTGAAGATATTACCATTTATAAACACCTAAAATATCAATCGTATCATATCTTCTAATCATTAATATTTCTTTCAAATTAAAACACGTACGTTATCTTTTGATATAAAACTAATCTCCAAATATCACACCATACTTTTCAATTATTAATACTACTATATAAAATCTATCACTAACAAAATATAATAGAAATCTGTATACTACGATATAATAGAAATCCTTATACTACGAATAATGACCATTAAATTCTTAGTAAAAAAATAGAATCGTTAGATCTAATGATTAAATACATTATATGATTAAATTAATTTACTAAAATTTCAAGGTTCGAATTCTATCAACGACATATTTATTTTAAAATTTTATAATATAAGTTTTAAACCATACATATCATTAATTAAATTTATATTAAATTATTAAAATTAAAATTAAAGTAAAACATTGTAATTGTAACATAAAATAAAATTTATTACATAAAAATCCGTGCATCGCACGGGTTATAAGCTAGTAATGTTAAATACTATAAACACTTAAAATTAAAGTACAATGTAATTCCAATTAACATCAGTTTAATGTGACAACAAAATAAATTACTTTTTGAAGTTAAAAAGCAGACACTGTGAATCACCATCAGGCACAGGCTTCATCAAGGTAGGTGCACACATTAGTATCCTCTTCTGTCTCTAAACTTGCAATTTCTTCATTAGGACTTGATAACTTTGTAAGTTTGAGGATCAAAGACAAGTAACAAAGAGATGAACAAAAAAAGGATAAAGATATAAAGTATATTTACAAGCTGATTTTGCCTAAGAGGCTACATTGTTTCTTCACAAAATTAGGTTGCCAACTACATCCTTAGTACATATATATAGAAGGTTAGTCATTGACTATACTACCCTTCCTCACTACATTACATTACTACCCTTACTCCTTGAGTTGCTGGAGGAGAAAACGGTGATTGCATAATCATCACAGCCACATTACGTTCCAAAGCAGGCATTTTAAACTTGTCAAAAAACAGCTTCTTCATCAACATTCTGATCATGCCATTTTCCTTGAGCAGTAGTTGGAGCACGTCGATTCCTGACAGGGACTCCAATTCCGGCCAGTAGGAGCATATCATGTCTTGACAGAGGACTTCAATTCTCTGCCATTTAGACCAATGCTCACAGAGCTCAATAGCTGACATTCACATCAGCAAACAACAGAAAAACAATCTCAAATTAATGATAGCGACTTGACAAAATCAAGACAAGCTCATCATAGAATTTTAGGAATGATAGCGACTTGACAAAGCAAGACAAGCTTATCACCCTTTAAAAAATCTCCATCGATCTCTTCTTCCTTGTCATCCAATAACATCTGTTTTCAAAAGGCTACTTCAAGGCTAATGACCTACTTCAAGGGTCATGGCCGCCTCAACAGAATTTGGCGCCGAAATTTAAACGGAGAATCGAGGCACAATTATTGAGGAGTGATTTGCGACTTGACAAAGCAAGACAAGCTGAGCGATTTGACAAAGCAAGACAAGCTCATCACCCTCATTCAGTCAACTTGATGCTATGCAAGCTCAACTGCAAATAAGAATGAGTGAATGTCCCTTCAATGGAGAGATCCCTCAGCTTTAATAATCTTCAATAACCCATAAAGAAGGGCATATAAAACTCACACCGGAGCAACAAGCTTCTGGTAAGAGCAGACCAGGAACAGGGCCTACACCTACAGCAAATGAGAAGACAAACATCAGCATGCCAATGACATATAAGTACTGCCCTCCTGAACTTGATGCAAATTCCCTTTCTGCAGCAACTTGGATACATGTTGATAGCACCATGCCAGAAAAGCTCCACAACAGGAGAACCTTCCTTCCTAATTTATCCATTAATATCAAAGCAATGACAGATAATGTACCATCATTTAAACCAATTACATGGAAGCTACTGATGCTGCAGAGTTTGAGCTCCAAGAAACAGCAACTGGGCTCCTCACAATGTGAACCCCGTCTGTCCACTCAATTGCACCAAACGCCTTGTTGCCAACTGTTGTTGCGACTGTGCTAGTGAAAGTAACCTCATACAAAAATGTTTCATAAGTCGCGCTGAACTCAAGCCTGATCTTGCTACTGGTGTGCAGTCGACTCCGTTTTTTCATAGAGCAGGACATGTGAAGCCAAACAGAGCTCTTGACTCGGGGTTGGTTTACGATATCGATGTTAGTCACTATGTGGCATTCTTGTGTTCTATTGGATATACTCCGAAGAGGATTGCAGTGTTTATGGGCGATGATAAAGTGGATTGCAGTGCGGAGAATTTGGGTGGTAGTCCCGGTAACTTGAATTACCCATCTTTTACAGTGGTGTTTGATGATAGTAATGAAGTTAAGTACAAGCAGAACTGTGTAGGTGAGTCCACATACTGCGAAGCTGTCACTCTTCCCTCCAAATCAGGTATCTTGGAGAGACTTAAAATTACACTAGGAAGATGAGAGCGCCACAGTCGGTTTGTAGCATTAAATCTTTATTTATCGTAACTACTTGTTATAATCTGAACTTGCTTTTCACCCTTTTTTATAAGCTCAACTGGGGTGATAATTTCAACAATACCCTTGTTAATCTTGGTTGGGATGTTGAGGACCTGGAAGAAGGATGTCTGAGAGGGATCAAGACCAGTGTTCCCTGGTGGCACAACAACATCGACAGGAGCAACCAAACCAACACGAGCAGGAGCTCAGACCTTGTACTTAGCAACCTCCTCACTCACTTCCTTCAAATCCCCTTTGGTAAAAATCAGTCCAACATTCCCAACAATTAGAGGGATGATATTAAGAAAGGCCTCGTTCAGGAATTTTATCAAACAGCTGGAGGGTGTCAACAACATTTCTAAAGTGCCTATCAATACCATCAGATACAAGAGTCTTCTTGTAAACATCAACCGATCCATTGAACTACCCTCTCGCCGCCCTTCTTTGCAGTCTTTGCAAGCTCGAAGATCTTAGTAAACAGCTCAAACCTCGATTTTTTATTTTTTTTATTTTTAGCATGAAGCCTCGTAGATCTTCTCAAAACGGAGGTGGTTCGGCTTGAATCTTTGTGTTTTTGCCAAGAAACCTCGGGGATCGTCTTAAAACGGTGGCGTTTGGTCTTGCTTATTGGAATTTCGTTGCGGCATTTTGACAAACACTTTGTGCTCCATGACCACATACCCTATGCTGCTACAAGAAAAATGACAAAGGGAAGATCGTGCGTGTGTTATGTTAGGCCTCGAGAACCTGGCTCTGATACCATGATAACTTTGTAAGTTTGAGGATGAAAGACAAGTAACAAAGAGATGAACAAAAAAAGGATAAAGATATAAAGTATATTTACAAGCTGATTTTGCCTAATAGGCTACATTGTTTCTTCTCAAAATTAGGTTGCCAACTACATCCTTAGTACATATATAAAGAAGGTTAGTCATTGACTATACTACCCTTACTCACTACATTACATTACTACCCTTACTCCTTAATAAGACTATATAAAGTCTCTTGCGTCTGCTTTAATTTTGCCTCAATATTATCTCTTTCAGCTCTTGCTTCTTTCATCCTCTTCTGTTTTGCTTCTCTGTTTGGATTGCATGCAAGAGCTGAGAGTCGCTGTAGTCGCCTCTGAATAAACCCAACCTCTATGCCCAAGCACTCAATCTGATACAACTTAATGTGCCACTTTTTGTACATATCACGTGGGGTGTACAGATTACTGCATCTAATTGCCTCGGAAATATCAACAAGCTCTAAGATCATTGCAGCAATAAATTTAGAATTCCAAACTCCAAGAAGGTTTCTATGTAGGTACATCTTCTGCGAGCAACAGAGCCCGTAATACTTGATAACAGTGTCTTCTTCTAGCTTCATCAAAAGCTGAGAGATCCATTTTGAAGTTCGAGAAATCGAAGAATTTTGTCCCACCATTTGTTCAGGCGTAAATTTGTTGTACAAGTGCTGTTTATTTGTAGGGATCTGTTATTAGGTCTTGCAAGTTGATGTGAACTTGCAGTCTTCTCTACAGCCATGTGATAGCTACCCCTCCCCATATCCTTTGAGGCTTCAATTTTAACTTAACATTCAAACATCAATTAGTAATGGGTAATGAAGAATTAACGTTTTAAATAATTTTAAAATTATTAAAAGAAGTATTGATTATAGTGAAAAGCTAATCAATTAAATCGAGGATGTTAACTAATCAAAGGCTTTTAAAAAAAAGTTATAGATCATAAGATTTTTCGCAATAAAGATTGTAGTTATGCTAAACTTTTGACTATATTTATAATTGTCTAAAATCAGTTTAATGTAAGTACCTGCTGAAATTCTGGGGGAAGCAGAAGAGCCTAAACCTTGTTGGGATGGTAAAGATGTAGGTAAGGAAGGAGGTCCTTTCCTTATAGTCACCTAGACATCTAAAAGAATTATAGTTCAGTGTAAGGCATCTAAAACTGAAGAGTAAATTACAAAGAGGTGGATAAAGTTTGCACCGATTTTCAAAATGTTGGCCATGCTTTCAGATTATCAAATTGTTGGCCGAAGTTTTGCTCCGAATTTTGAAAAGGTGGCGCCCGTCAAATATCCAGTAACGGCTGTAACGGAGCAAAGGGCAAAAAGGGGTCTTAAGAAAATACAACGGTCATATTATATGTATATATTATAACAACTCTATAATAGGTAAGAATACAACCCTAGAACATAAATTTATACTTTCCTTGCACCCAACTAACAGAAAAAACATGGCATACTACTATTGTGGTAGACTTGCAGCGGATAGAGTGGCTTGGACTGATGCTAATGCTTGGACTAATGCTAATGCTGGTCGGAGATTCAAGAATTGCATCGATGGAATTGGTGGTTGTAGGTATTTCCAATGGGTCGACGCTCCTCTTTGTCATAGAGCAAGAGTTGTAATTCCAGGTCTTTTGAGGAGGTTGAAAGCCATGGAAGCTGAGCATGAGCTTCAATTGATTGAAGTTCAGAAGAGGGAGCAAAGAAAATGGATGGTTTGATTTATTTTAAGCTTTATTGCTTTGTTGGTACTCTATATGTTCAGTGGCAGTGAGGAGTAATGAGGTCTGTGTATGGTAGGTATAATGAATTGTAGTTGGTATTTATTGTGTGAACAAGATTGGAAAACAGCTTTGCTTTGTAGTTGGTTTGTGTATCTGTAAAGATTGTAGTTGGTATTTAATGAAATTGCAGTTGCCATTGGAATGAAAACAGATCCATGCTTTGTTATAAAATTAAGTTCAATATATACATACACTGCATTTCTCTGCTTTGATTGTAGTTGATCAATATTGGAATGAAAGAACTTACAAAAGACATGGCATGAAACCCTAAAAATGTATTTCTTGGCATAGAAAAAATAGACATAGTTTGCCACATAACTTACAAAAGACTTGCCACATTACTTGGCACACAAAAGCACTTAAATGTTTGTAGTTTGCATAGTTGGCAGACTTAGATAGACATACATAGTTTAGAGACTTAGATAGACAGACTTAAAAACATCAATCCACATATTTTTTGTTAATTTTCTTCTCCCTGGAACTCCCTGCCCTTAAAACTGCAGCCCTTGTTGTCACAGTTTGCTTTTTCTTCTGCCATGTTTTAGGAATCACACCACTTGATCCTGGATTGAAAGGTGCAGTTGGAGCAGTAAAAACACCTCCTTGACTATCATCTACCTCAGTTGTAGGTTGGGATGCACCTGGAACAAATTCAGTATGAAAGTGTTGGCCACCTTCCTCATTTTCATCAACTTGATCACCTTCTACTTCTTCAGCACCAGCTTGATCAACTTGCACCTTCTTAGCACCACCTTGATCAACTTGCACCTCCTTATCACCACCTTGGTTATCTTCAGCTTGATTATTAGCATCATTTGTACCCTCAGTATTAGCCTCATTTGTAGCCTTAGTTGCAACATCATTTGTACCCTAAAAGAATACATGTTAATACCTTATGTAAAATTCTGTCAAAATTCATAAGCAAATAATCTGTATACCTTAGGACATGTCCTTCGATTATCCCCCCATAACTTGCACCTTCCACATTGCACACTAGTTTTGTGCGTTTTAAGTTTACTGTCATCAGGATTTGGTGGTGATGGCACATCATTTTTTCTTCTTCTTTTAATCTTAGGTCTTCCAGTGGAGGGTTTAACAATTGGAGGTAGGGGTTCTGTATAAAATGTCTTCTCCCATTCCTCTTTACCATTAATTGGCTCAACAAAGTGTCTATACACCTACAATAAATACACAGACAAATAAGGATTGGGTTGCCAGGTTTTTCATGTGGAATTAAGTATGAGAAAATACCTTCTTAAACATGTTTACCGAATAACAACGATGAATAAAATCCTGCAAATTGAAGTCATGTAGATTCATACAAGCAACAGCATGAAAACATGGTATTCCACTGAGTTGCCATTTTTTGCAGGCACAAGTTTTGGCAATCAAATCTACCGCTAGCTCATTGCCACCTGCAGAATTTTGAACCAAATATCTTGGTCCTCCTGACCAAGTGACATGGCAACCTACTGATTTCTTATTTGCCCTACATTATAACACAAGTCAAATGCAATTTGAAAATGTCTAACACATGACAACCAACCTAGTTAATTAATGGAAAGCATAACTTATTCTTCTAGTCTTTTTAGTGAATTTGGACAGAATTCTCCTTGCCAATCTTGAGCCTCAGCCATTCTTCTCTGAATTCTACGCATGACAGCTATGTGTATGCATCTCAGCAGTGCAACAATGGGTAGGTGTCTAACTTTTCTGATTGAGGCATTAAATACCTCACAGTGATTATTGACAAATAAATCACTTTTACAATGGGTTCTAAAGCCAGATATACTCCACTGTTCTCTTGCTTTGGCATTTAGCCACTGCCAACAATGTTTGCTCAACTAATGGAAACAATAAATAATGTAGTTAGCAATATGTATAGCTTTCATATAAAGTCAGCTCATTTTTTAAGAAAGGTAAGACATTTATACCTTTTTCATTGATGCCATGTTCCTCTCATAGTGATATAAAGTTGTTGACTTTGCTGCACTCCATAATAAAGTCCTTAGACCTGCCCCTTTGTGCTCCTTGTGCATGTTGTTGTACAAATGCATCACACAGAATCTTTGTTCTGCATTTGGACACAACTCCTCAAGTGCATTGATTAGTCCCTACCAATACAACATAATGCTTTAAACATGAGACAGATATAAAGCAGTACAACATAATAACAAAAATATAAAAGGCATTGTACCTTCTGCTTATCACTAATAAAGGTCCAAGCTCCATCATTGGTCATATTCAAGTCATCTTTCTGCTTGCTTAAAAACCAACACCAATTCTCTATATTTTCAGCATCTACAACACTCCATGCAATGGGATACATCCCATCTTCAGGATCCATTCCAACAGCTATTAATAACTGCCCCCCATATGGCCCTTTTAAGTGGCAGCCATCCAACCCCACCACTGGTCTATAACCTGCCTTAAATCCCCTCTTCACTGGCCCAAGACAAATATAAATCCTTTTAAACCTACCCCTATCTTGGTCAGGTTTAGGATCTTCCAATTCAATTGCCAGTGTAGTATCAGGCATAACTCTCTTAACTTCATTGTCATAATCCCATATCTGAGCAAAAGATTCTTCATGAGTTCCATTGATCACCTTTAAAGCTATATTTTTAGCTCTATAGCACATGGATTTGTTCACATTGTAACCAAGATCATTAACAAACTTCTTCTGAAAAGCTTCACCTTCCCACTGAGGATTCATCCTGATTTCATCAATGTACCTTTTAGCTATCCACTCTGCAGAAATTTGTTTTTGGTGAAATGTTAACTGGCATGTGTGCTTTCCAAGGTAAGTCCTTATTTGGTAACTCCCACTCCTTTGGCACTTATTTGCATATAATTTCCATTTGCAGGGTGGTGTGCATTTAAACTGAACTTTGCTTCCCATATTTGGTTGCCTCTTTATAGGTCTTCTCTGAGCTATGGCATGGCTTCTAACTGCCATTCTTAGCACTTCAGCACTACTTAATAACATACCCAATTCAAAATTGGGATCCACCATATCCACCTCCTCATTGAACTCAGGGAAGATAGGATCAAGTTCATCCTCACTACTTACTGCCATTTTTTCATCCTCACTACCACCAATCACCTCATCATTTAATTCTATGTCAGCCTCATCCAGAATGTCATCCATATACCCAGGAAATTCTTTGTATTCACTACTGATATCACCAAAATCTTTGTCGTAGTTGGAGTTGGCATCATTAGAGCTGTTTGGAAACCATTCTTCATCATCTTCATCTGACCCATCCATCCATTCCTGTTCTTCATTAACAGCCCCTTCCCCATGATCTTCATTCTCAACCTCATTAGCTTCATATTCATGCTCAGCCTCATATCCAGTATCTTCATTTTCAACATTACCCTCAGTTCCATGTCCTTCAATATTAGCCTCAGTTTCATCCCCTTCAACACTAGCCTCATCCAGGATTGGCCTCTTAGTAGACTTCTTGCTTGGGGTTGGTTTCTTTCCAACCTTCTTTATTCTTTTCTTTTTAGGAGGTTCTTGCTCCACGTCAGTGCTACTAGAATCATCATGTTGCATCACTTCTTCAATATTACAATCATCAAGATTTACAACAGGTGCATTCTTGTTTGGGGTCAACAAGGGCAATCCTTCAACAACTATAGGTTCCGTAAGGACAGCAAACACTTCTACATATTGCACTTCTTTAGTTATCAGATTAGTCATCAATAAAATATCACCATCTGTTTCTAACTTCCCAATTTCATCCATTCCCTCTTTTGGTGATTTAAAAGACAACTCAATTCCTACTGATTTACGACCAACAGCCTCAAACACCATAGCACCAACTTCAAATATAGACATCAGATCGACATTGCAGCAGTCAAAGTAATCAATCTTATAATTAACAAATTTTGAGTTCAAATCCTCAAAGTGTCCTCTGTAGTACAGTTTTATAGTAAATAAAGAGGGGTACTCTGCAAATACAAAATGGGGGAAGGGAAAGAATGGATTTTTAATTAGGGCACAAATAAATACATGTGGGAGACAAAAAGGTCCATTGAAAAGCTAATCACAACATAAACAATCACTTTCGGGACCACATGAACAATAATATACTCTTACACTGTGTAACTAAACAAATATTCCTAAATTAGTAGTTAATTAGGGCGTTGAAGAATTTACCTGTGTAATCAGGGCACTCATTAGGTGAGTACGTGCATTTCATTCCTAGGTCGCATAAACCAATCCATTGTTGCCTTCAACTCAAGCTTTTGATGTAGCCGCTAGAATAGTAATTAGGGTTTTAACTTGGTAAGTGAATCGATTAGATAGATAACAATTATGTAATGGAAGTACTTTAGGGGTTTTTATTTGTCTGATGCTGAATTTCCTTAATTACCCTCACAAATTGCGTTTATTTTAAGTTAACGGAGCATTATTTAACGGACATTGACGGGCGCCACCTTTTCAAAATTCGGAGCAAAACTCCGGCCAACAATTTGATAATCTGAAAGCATGGCCAACATTTTGAAAATCGGTACAAACTTTAGCCACTTCTTTGTAATTTACTCAAAACTGAATTACAATTCCCAGTGAAATTACTGACTTAACATTTTATATAGATTTTTATATAAAATTGGTCCAAAAGAAGATACATAAACCATGTAAAATGTTAATTCTCGTCAGATACGGAACAAAGTTGTATTCCAACTGAGAATGTTGACCAAAATGATATATCTAATACTCCCTCCGTCCCACCCAAATGTTTACATTTGGGTTGGGCACGGAGACCAAGGAAAAACATAAAAAAGGAGGAAAAAAGTAGGAAAAATGAGTAAAGTGGTGGGACCCATCACTATATAATGTATAAAATGAGTTAGTGGAGAAAAGTAGTAAATGTAGTTGATTTTTATATTATAAAACTTTATCATTTTAGGAAAGTTTAGAAATGTAAATAATTGGATGGGACATCCCAAAAAGGAAAGTGTAAAGAAATGGATGGGACAGAGGGAGTATGATACATCTAATACGTATCTGGATGATGTTTAAAAAACTCGCAGATTACTAGAAAAAGCCTATGATTGGATGGATAATGATTATATTAGGATCACAGTTTTGGAGCTGAGGTACAATTTAAGTTTAGTTTTGGAACAAGAAGTTGAGTAAGCATTGACTCATCTGTCAACATATCTTCGTGGCATTACCAGAGTGACATTGGGAGGGGGAGTTGGATGTCTTTCGGGAATACCTAGAGGAATACTTGTATCATGTACCATCTACATAAAATATTGAAAAAATTGTATCAATATATCTAAACAATGGATTGTCGAGATATATTCATGAATCAGACCATACATGTTTATAAATAAAAATTGTAATGGCCTGAGAACAAAAAAAACACAATTTTCAAACATATCAGCACACAAGTTTTTAAAATTATAATAATTGAACAAAGTAATATATACATATGAAATACCAAAGAGAATAGATAAATAAAAAACTAAATGTTGATACCGAAACTAGATCCAAACAAGAAGTCCCTCCAAGCTCATCCACGCCCCGTCGACATGTTAGATTGACATTTTGTGGCATCATTTTGAAAATGTAACAGGTGTTTATTACTTCGGACACAAATATATAAAGCTTTTGTAGAAAATGGATGAGATGAGAACAAAGGATGGAGGGCAAAAATAAGCTTGCAATATAATTTTGTGTTATACAATTTTTTCTTAAATAGGCTAGAGTAGAATTTTCTAGATATTTGTGACTAGAGATGCACAAAAGGCCCATTGGGCCGGACTTTGACCGGGCTTTGAAAAGTCCGGGTTTTTTGGTCAAAGCCCGGCCTGGGCTTTGACTTTGACCGGGCCGGGTCGGGCTTCTGTGAAAAATGTGAGCCCGTTTAGGCCCTCGAAGCGGGCCGCGGTGGGCTTTTTTCCAGGCCTGAAGCGGGCCGGACCGGATCGGGCTTTTTTCGGGATCAAATTGGATCGAGATTTTATGTTATATAATAATGTTCTTTATGTAATAATGGAAGACATGTGTTATACAATTTATATTACCGATACAAATATTACATTTATCGATTTACTTTTTGATTTGATGATATATTAATTGATTATTACACGTGTACTTAACTTGTTTTCGTTCATGTATCGTAGTATATTCATATAAATAATTTTATTATTAATAATGAATATGTAAATATATATGTACTTAAATTATTTTTATATTTGTAGGAAGTGTAAATACATAAATATTTATGTAAGTATACTTGAATAATCGAATTTTACCGGGGCTTTTTCGGGCCGAACCGGGCTTTTAATCAGGCCGGGCCGAAGACCGGGCTTTTTAAAAGACCGGGCTAAGACCGGGTTTTTGCCGGGCCGGGCTTTGCCAAAAAATATAGGGACCGTTTAAGGCCCTCGGGCCGAGCTTGACCGGGCCGGGCTTTGCCGGATCGGGCCGGGCCAGATTTTCGGGCTCGGGCTTTTTATGCATCTCTATTTGTGACCCATGAAAAATATCAAACCCCTTATGTAACTAATAAGAAAATTCTCATTCCAGCTGTTCAGTATTATAAATATTATATATAACAAATCCCACATGTACATATAAAAAAAATAGTGTTCTAGATTCTTCGATCAACCTCAATGAATTTTCTAGATTTTTGTCACCCATAAAAAGTATTAAATCCCTGTGTAATATTGCATAAAAAAATTCTCATTCCAGCTTTTCAGTATTATATAAAACAAATCACACATCTATATCTATACTTCTATACTATTGAAATGGGCTGAAAGTAAGCCCTAGAAACGTATTTAATGATACGTCGAATAAACCTAAGTTGGTTCAAGGTCAAAGCCCAATTTTGAGGCCCAAAACCTTATTTATGATAATAAATTCGTAATTAATAAATCAGCCAGTTTCAGACTCCAAGATTGAGTCTTGAAAGGAAACCAAATCATATCAGGAGTAGCCTCTAAGGCATACACCTCTAATACTTATCTTTTTATCAATTGGAAGGCTCTAGAATTGGGCCAAGGTAGTAACTTACCAACCAAGTATCCTAATTCTACCCTAATGCTAGGGTTTCCCCCATCTATATAAGGACCTGCTCCTCCACAAACAGAACTACGTTTTATTGGCTTGATTCTTGACATTTGCAAGGACCCGAATTAAGTCACGAAACACTTGATCAGCCATCAAAGGTCGAAGCTTCTTTAAACCCTAGCATTTAATACACAATAAATACACCCTACTTTTCATTCCACAACATTTGGCACCGTCTGTGGGACTAGGACATCAACCATGGTAACCACACGAAGAACAGCACCAAGCTCTACCGAGGCTTTACCAATTAGCTCTGCTCCGCCCCTCACCTCTGAGACGATCATCACTGAGCAGGTACCCCCAACCACAGGGGCGATCACTCAAACTCAGGCTTCTCAATCCCCAGGGACGAATCCCCATGCTAAGAGAACGCTACCTATGGTCGTCCATCCAGGTCAAGGAACCAGCTCTCTTCAGACGTTGGTTTCTCCTTTAGTTGATCCCAATCGCCCGTTACCACCAGGGGTACAGATCCATACTACGGATCTCCCTATGAATACCAACCCGATGTATGGACTGCCTAATTACCCTCCAATTACTCAAGGTCCTGGACCTAGTGGCCATGCCTTGCAGATCCGAGATCGAGAGTATTATGACTACTCCGGCCCCTACACTGATGAATCATCGTCTGATGATGATGATCGTGATGAAGCCCCGAGAAGGCGGCGTGCTAGCAGAGAACCAAGAAGGATAACACAAACTATCCATGATGGAGCCCCTTTGACAGCTGCTGAGAGAATCAAGGCTCATGAGGTCGAGATTTTGAGGAGAAATGAAGATATCGTGAGAGAACAAGCTAGGTTGAATCAAACTCAACCTCCTCCAACCTCAGGACCGATTCCCATTATAGACTTAGAGAGGTCTTCAAGAAGGCAGAAAAGGGCTGATGCCCCAACTGGAAGAACAACAAGGGTGGAAACCCCCAAGAGCAATCCCAAGGATCTGATGCTGCTTGGGGATCCTGATGATCCTACACCCCCGTTTACCGAGGAGGTGATGAACGTTCACATCTCTAGGAAGTTCAAGATGCCGACAATTAAGGCTTATGATGGAATAGATGATCCCGCGAACCACGTGAGGACATTCGCAAACGCACTGCTGTTGCAACCTGCAAGTGACGCCTTGAAGTGTAGGGCGTTCCCTCAAACTCTGTCAGTCATGGCTCAAAGATGGTATAGCCGTCTACCTGCGAATTCAATTGGCTCTTTTAAGGAGCTAAGCGCTGCTTTTGTTAGCCAGTTCCTCAGCGGAAGAGTTCATGAGAAAAGTTCCGCGTCTCTTATATATGTGGTACAAGGGAAGAATGAAAACCTGAGAGACTATCTCAAACGGTTCACTAAAGAAACATTGAATATCACGGATTTGGAGAATAAGGTGGCCATTGTGGCCTTGGAACATGGAACCACTGATCTCTTCTTTAAGAGGACATTGGCCAAACATCCTCCTGAGAACATGGCTGAGTTACAACGAAGGGCTGATAAATATATCAAAGCCGAGGATAGTATGAAGAAGGAGGCCACAACAGGTAATGGAGGGAATAACAATGATTTTAGGAAAAGGAAGTCAGATCAGGAATACGATGCCAAAGACAAGTACCCGCGTACGGGCAAGGATTCAGACTCGACTCCTAGAAAGGGGAATCCAGGACAAAGATTTACTAAATACTCAAGATTGAATGCCCCAAGGAGCCAAATCCTGATGGACATAGAGAAAGATAGAGATGTGAGATGGTCGAAGCCACCAAGGACCGATCCTGAGAAAAGAAATAAGAATCAATACTGCTGATTCCACAAAGACGTGGGGCACGACACTGACGATTGTAGGAAATTGAAGGATGAGATCGAGTTTCTAATCCGGAGAGGAAAGTTGAATAAGTTTTGCAAAGATGGGAATCAAGGAAACCCAAGGCGAGATTATAATAGGAAGGATGATGATCGCAATCGTAACCCACAGCCCCGGGGACCGGTAATAAACATGATTTTTTGTGGCCCAACAGCGGCTGGGACAAGTAGGAATTCCAGAAAGGCATATGCACGAGAAGTGATGCACATTGTTGGAGAAGCACCAAAGCGTGCAAAGACAGAGGTCTCAATTGGATTCGATGACTCGGACCTTGAAGGGGTGAAGTTCCCCCATGATGATCCATTGGTGATCTCTCCAGTGATCGGCAACTCCCAAGTAAAGAGAGTCTTGATAGACAATGGAGCTTCAGTGGACATTCTGTTCCATGATGCCTTTTTGAAAATGGGGTATACTGAGTCTCAATTGACTCCATCAAATATGCCCATATATGGGTTTAACGGAGTTGAGTCTAAAGTTGAAGGGACGATTCAGCTACCCACGACTATAGGGCAGGAGCCACAGGAAGCCACTCAAATGCTAAATTTCTTGGTTATTAAAGCTACGTCTACCTACAATGCTATCCTAGGAAGAACGGGACTTCATGCTTTTAAGGCGGTTGCCTCCACGTATCATCTAAAGATTAAGTTCCCAACCAGAAACGGTGTAGGAGAAGAGAAAGGAGATCAAAAAATGGCAAGGAGTTGTTATGTGGCCGTACTAAGGCCGGATGGAACTAGGGGGCAAGTCCTCCCAATTGAGGATATGGACGTTCGAGAGGATGAAGAACGGAGAGGAAAACCGGTGGAAGACTTGGTTCCCATACCTTTGGAGTTAGGAGATCCTGAAAAGGTTACTCAGATCGGGGCATCTCTGAAAGACCCCTTGAAAAGCGAACTGATCACCTTCTTGCAAGACAATAGTGATGTCTTTGCATGGACAGCAGCTGATATTCCAGGGATAGATCCCCAATTGATAACACACAACCTGAACGTAGATCTGGACAGGAAGGCGGTGAAACAAAAGAAGAGAAATTTTGTACTTGAGAGACAAGAAGCCATAAAACAGGAGGTTGAAAAGCTCCTAGAGGCAGGGTTCATTGAAGAAATCCAGTTCCCGGAATGGTTGGCCAATCCCGTAATGGTCAAAAAAGCCAATGGAAAGTGGAGGATGTGTATAGACTTCACTGATCTGAACGACGCATGCCCAAAGGACTGTTTTCCCTTACCAAGGATTGATATGTTGATAGATGCCACGGTTGGGCACGAGATGCTAAGCTTCATGGATGGTTTTAGTGGCTACAACCAAATCAAGATGCATAAGGATGATATTCCTAATGTATCATTCATCATTCACTTTGGTGTGTATTGTTACCTGGTCATGGCCTTTGGATTGAAAAACGCAGGAGCTACCTATCAGAGGTTGGTAAACAAGATTTTCTCTCATCTCATTGGAAAAACTATTGAAGTTTATGTAGATGATATACTGGTGAAAAGCCTACGCAAGGCCGTTCACATTGAGCACCTCCGTGAGGCATTTGAAGTGTTGAGACACCACAAGATGATGTTGAACCCAGCCAAATGTGCTTTTGGTGTCGGGTCAGGAAAGTTCTTGGGTCTTATGGTCTCGAAACGAGGAATTGAGGCTAACCCCGACAAGATCAGAGCTATTCTAGATATGGAACCACCTTGTTCCATAAGGGACGTACAGAAACTGACTGGAAGGATTGCTGCATTAGGGAGGTTCGTCTCCAAATCCGGAGACAAGTGTTTGCCATTCTTCAAAACTCTAAAGAAAGTGAAAAACTTCGAATAGATAGAAGAAAGCCAAGAGGCCTTTGATCAGGTAAAGAAGTATATGGCTGAAGCCCCGCTGTTTGCCAAGCCAAGTATGGGAGAAATCCTCTATCTTTACTTAGCTGGTTCGGCTCAAGCTGTGAGCGCGGTGCTAGTGAAGGAGGAAGACAAGATTCAAAAACCCGTATACTATATGAGCAAAGTTCTACATGGAGCAGAGTTGAACTATTCTACCATTGAAAAGTTTGCCTTAGCATTGGTAACTGCCTCAAGGAAGCTGCGGCCCTACTTTTAGGCACACAAGATTGAAGTCCTTACAGGACAGCCATTGAGGAACATTTAACATAGACCTAAAGCCAGTGGTAGGCTTATCAAGTGGGCAATTGAGTTGGGAGAATTCGATATCAAGTACAAGCCGAGGACGACCATAAAAGCTCAGGCACTTGTTGACTTCGTGGTTGAATGCACCATTGACAACCAAAAAGTCAGGGGGCAGGAGATACCTCAGGAAGGCAATAAGGAAGACAAGGAACCCGTGATTGAAGAGAAGGAAGTCTGGATACTCTATTTTGATGGAGCATCAAAAACAAAAACAAGTGGTGCAGGTCTTGTCCTACAAAGTCCCAATGGATTCACGATTGAGTACGCCCTGAAATTAGACTTTCCAACAACCAATAATGAGGTAGAATATGAAGCACTGGTAGCTGGACTTGGTTTGGCAGGAGCGCTAAGGGTCAAAAATTTGAAAGTTTGTGGAGATTCAAGGCTAGTTGTGGCCCAAGTCAATGGAGAGTTTGAGGCGAAAGATGAGACTATGATCAAGTACTTGAGGGTTGTTAAGGCTGTAATGACCCAATTCGATGAATGTTATGTTGAGCATATTCCCAGGGAGGAAAACGTTAAGGCCGATGCCTTATCCCAGTTTGCCTCCTCGGAGATAGAGAATTATTCTGGAAGTGTTTACTTCCAAGTTCTAAGAGCCCCCACCATTGATTCAAAGCTGGTAGCACCTATTGGAACTAGGGAGTGTTGGATAGACCCAATCAAGATGCATATTGAGACTGGTTGGCTCCTGAATAATGCCTTGGAGGAACGAAGGTTATCTGTTAGGGCACTAAGGTATGTATTGATTGAGGGAATCTAAGGCCCGAAGAAGCTAAGTCAGCACTAGAAGAAGTTCATGAAGGAATCTGTGGGCAACACTTGGGGGGCAGGGCCTTAGCTCACAAGATAGTTAGACTCGGGTTTTATTGGCCGGAGATGATGGTTGATGCCAAGGAATATGTGAAAAAGTGTGATCGGTGCCAAAAACATGCACCAGTGGTTAGGCAACCACCAGAGATGTTAACGTCCGTCAGTTCCCCCATTCATTTTGCTATGTGGGGAATGGATATACTTGGGCCATTTCCAATGGCCACAGCTCAAAGAAAGTTCCTGATTGTAGCAATTGATTACTTCACGAACTGGATCGAGGCCAAACCTTTGGCTAAGATCACAACCAAGCAAGTTATGCAGTTCTTCTGGGAGAACGTCATGTGTAGGTATGGAATACCACGGATCCTAGTTACAGACAATGGGTTAAAATTCAACAACAAAGAGTTTAAGGATTATTGTGATGAGAACGGAATCGAGCTTCGGTTCACTTCAGTTGCTCACCCTCAAGCTAATGGGCAAGCTGAGGTTGCAAATCGAATCATCCTTGATGGACTCAAGAAAAGGGTGGAACGTTCCCGAAATACTTGGGTGGACGAACTGTTACCCATACTTTGGGCATATCGAACCACTTGCAAGATAACCACTGGGGCAACCCCATTCATGTGAGGTTACGGAGCTGAAGCCGTTGTCCCTGTAGAAATTATGCATACATCTCCTCGAGTGGAGGCCTTTGAGCCTGACACTAATGAAGAAGGAATGAGGTTAGCTCTTGACTTGATCGATGAGGTAAGGGATGAAGCCCATGCTAGGAATGTTGAACATCGGAAGAAGGCCTCTTTCTACTACAACCTGAGTGTAAAAGAAAGGTTCTTCCGTCAGGGGGACTTAGTACTCAGAAAAATTGAACCATCTGGAGTTGGACAAAAGGGAAAGCTAGCACCAAACTGGGAAGGTCCGTATCGAGTCAAAGGAACATTAGGTCAAGGATCGTACAAGTTGGAAACTCTGGAAGGGAACGAGGTGCCTCGCACTTGGCATGCGTCGAACCTCAAGGTCTATTATGTTTGATTATTCTATAAAGGGCATAGCTCATATTTAGTAGGGAAGTAGAAATAAGGTCGACGAAACCATATTTGAGTTCTTAACTCTGAGTAGGAAGTAGAGTATTATGTAAGGGCTAGACCCATTTCAAGTTTTAATGCAATTTGGTTTTCTTCTCTCTTGGTTATTATTTTCAATGTCTGTTATGTATCAAAGCATATTTATAAATTGCTAGCTAAGGTAAGCCAAAATACAAAAGACAAAACAACTAAGTGAAAGGAAAAATCAAAGAATGCTTAAAACAAATAAATAAAGCCCGGAGGCTATAAGTTACGATTCACAAAGTCAAGAAAGCGAAATATCAAAAGATAAGCCACGCAGGGCCAACAACAAATAAATAAACTCAAGGGGCCTTAGGAGTAGCCTTGGCAGTACTCCTAACTGGAGAATCTCTATCAGTGCTGGTGGCAGTAGTAGACTCCTCGGCATCAGCCTGAAGTGGGGAGTGCTCAGGATCCAAGATCCTATCAGTAGCATCACCCCCCTCTTCTTCTTCCTCGCCATCCTCCTCGTCCTCTTCCATAGGAGAAATCCTCTGAGACTCTAACAACTTGGCCAACTCTAAAGGAGCCTCGGGGCAAGGGAAATCACCAATCTGGAACGACCCAGGGTGCCTCTCAGAAACAGCATCTAGAGCCCCTTTCCAGCCACTAAAGTAGTTGGCGGGATAGGCAAGGTCATCATGCTTAGTCATAAGCTTTTGGAAGTCCTCGGAGTCCATGTAATCATCAATGATATCCTCCTTGCCTTGGCGAAGCTCAGCAATGCTACCATAGGCTTTCTCCAGCTCCTCCTCCTTTGCCTTCAACTTCTCTTCCGAGCCTACAACTTGGGCCTTTGACTGATCAAGATCTTTCTTATGAGTCCCAGCCTGAGTTCACCAAGACTTGGCATGATGCATGGCAGCCTGAAAGTAGGTGTTACCCTGAAAGCACGATTTAAGTGTTAAGGAACGGAAAGTAATACATTTAAACTAAAAGAGAAGTAAAATACTTACAGTAGCAAGAGCTTGAGTTCCCAGTAACTCAACTCCCTCCAAGTCACGAGAAACAACAATATCGCGATAGTCGGCAGGGGTGATTTAGTGGTAGGACCAATCCTTCGAATGCTTGGTATCCCCAACCACTGAGTCTTGGTTCTAATACCCCAAGCAGGCCGAAAAATGGATGATTTGACAGAGGAGACAGCCCCACCTTCCACATCAACAACATCATGAGGCCTTAGAAAGGCAGGTTCTGTGGGCTGTCCCCTGGGATCTTTTGCAGCTCGTTTCCTCTTCATACGGAAGGTTTCACCAGATAGATGCTCTTGAAGATCATTTATGGCTTTAGCAGCTGAAAAATCAAGATAAAATTGGTAAGTGTATAAACATAGCTGACAAGTAAATAAAAGTTCGCTTAAGGACATGTGAAGTTTACCCTTATCCGTGACAGAAGAAAGACCCACAGACTTGAGAAAAAATTCCTCAAGGAGGGTAAAGAAATGAGTTTCCCCTTTGTCTACAGTAAGGGAGGTGAAAGTAGCTTGTTCTACATCGTTCAGCTCTATATCATCTGGATTCCCGTCGACGACTTTCCCGAAAGAACTACAAAAGAGGGTGCCCCAATTACCCCCCTCCCATACAAGATACATGGACTCCTCTTTCCACTTAGGATAGTTATCAGGGATTGAGGAGGGATCATAGATGTTTGGGATGGTGGCTCGAAGGCTAATGTATACCCAGCCAGGATAAGTAATTGCACTATTTTTAAATTGAAAAATTTTCCTAAAAAGAGAAATGGATAATGGAAAATTGTTCTTTAAACAAAGAACCATGAAGCAAAGAATGGCTCTCGAAGCATTTGGAACTAGCTGACAAGGATTTATTTGAACATCCGCTAGCAAGGTGGGAATAAAATTATGGAAGGGGAAACGAAGCCCAGCCATGATAGCATCCTTGTAAATGCAAAGGGCATGGGTTTTCCAATGACAGGATCGATCCCCAGGCTCAGTTGGGACTAATTTTAAAAGAGAACGAACGTTAAAGAGTTTATTAAATTTTTTGATTTTCTCAGCATCAAAGAATTTCGAGTGATGATTATAGGAATCTAATGCAGAAATAGAGGGATATTCATCTCCTCTTTGATTGATCATGTCAATCAGGGAAGTGTATTTTGAACGAATAGGAGGGAAAGAGGTACCTCGTGAAAAAGAGCTCATCTTTCTAAGCCTCCTAGCTTCTCTGTCGTCTGCCATTGATATTCTTGGGAAGAAGGCTTCGAAGAATCTTCAAGAAAAGCCCAGAAAACCACCTTGATGGAGGAACTTAGGCCGGGAACTTCTTGCCGGAAACCACTTGAAACTAGGAGCTCTAGAGAGAAACTTTAGTGAAATATTTGAGTGAAGTGAGAAATGAAGTTCACTTCTCACTCTTTTATACTTGAAACAACCGGTTAAAGTGCTAAAGCAACCAGTTATAACCAGTTAAGGCCCATTGGCCCAAATCTAGGCCCAAGATCTAGAAGCTTTCAGAAGGTTTTGGAAGGATCGAGAAGTTTACGTAAATAATTAACAAAATAAAAATACCTACGACATGAAACCAGGTCGTGTGGTGCATTACACGAACTCAAATCAGTTTGTAAGTTGAGTTCGTAAATCCCACGAGGAGGCCTATCATTGCTCTCTATACGAACTCAATTCAGTTCGTAAATCGAGTTCGTAAAACTCACGAGGAAGCTCATTATTGTTCCTTACACGAACTCAATTCAGTTCAAAAATTGAGATCGTATAGGACATGAGGAGGCCAGTAATGAAAGCTTACACGACCTTAAATCACGTCGTAGATTAGGGTCGATATGTTTGCGACCTCTCACATTTGATGACATTGCACGACCTCAACCCACGTCATAGGAGGAGGTCGCAAGGCTTACGACCAGGCAGGTTTAAGGACCTACACGAACTCAATCCACCTCGTGGAATGAGGTCGCAGGGATCGCGACGTGCCTCATCTGTTGCCCATACACGACCTCGATCCACCTCGTAGGTTGAGATCGTGAACTACACGAAGAAGCTCTTGAAAGGACCTAACACGAACTCGATTCACGTCGTGTTATGAGGTCGAAATCTTCGCGAACTGCTCCATTTGCCCTCCTTACACGAACTCAATCCACCTCGTGGATTGAGGTCGGAGATAAGGCGACCTGCCTTGTTCTTTGCCCTTGTACGACCTCAACTCACGTCGTAGAGTGAGGTCGAAAATCTCACGATCTGGGCGCTTTTGTGGCTATACACGACCTCGTTTCAGGTCGAAAATATGGCATTGAAAATTAATTTTCTTGAGCAGAAAATGGAAAAATTGGTTAAAAATAACATTTTTCTGAGAAAAATTGGAAATAAAATTCCAAGAATTCCAGAAAAATGAGAGATAATTTACAAAATTATTTCCGAAGGTAGTATGCCCAAAATATTTTTGATGAAATTAATCAAAAATAAGGGAAAGTGTCCGTTAGCACAACGAAGATTCCCAAAAAATACAAGAAATTATTAATAATTTTCTGTTAGACATAAAAATTGTTGTTTAGCCTCGAACAAGGCAAATCGTTGCAAATGTGTAGGTCGCTCCACACTTTGCACTCAAGACGATACTTGTGAAACACTTGTGTATATAAACCTTTTAACTTCAATAAAAACCTGATCAGTTTTCCTAGAAGTTGGGTGTGACAGCCCCAAATTCGGGGTC
This sequence comes from Kitagawia praeruptora, assembly GCA_037693485.1. NCBI lineage: Eukaryota > Viridiplantae > Streptophyta > Magnoliopsida > Apiales > Apiaceae > Kitagawia > Kitagawia praeruptora. The sequence goes on from CM075345.1 coordinate 101,546,146, forward strand.
ATAAATCCGGGCCATCACGGACCAATTTCCATTCAATATCAATATCTCTTGAGTTTTTTTTTTTTTTTACAATTAATACTTATGCCATTGACCCCGCAATAATAAACACACACACACACCAGTCATATGCTCAAAGAACAACATTCACCATAATAAAGTTAAGAGTTGAACAGTTATTACAAACCAGGATCATACTTAAGTACATTGTTGAATAACGCTTCGACAAGAAGCGTTCCAACAATCAAAAGCTTATTACATTCTTACACCCTTAATTATACATAAGCTCTCAGAACCCGTCTGGCTCTACGCTACCTCAGGAATCGATGTTAGCGTGCTCTCAGAAGGTCGCCTTTCCACTACCCTCTTGCGGGGCGTTCTGCGAAGTATTGGCATTCCTAGCTGTATATAGATAAGTAGCAAGAATGAGCCAAAATAGCTCAACAAGATAATTTCTATCTACTAACATCAAGGAAAATAAACCGTTGTATATATATAATAGACAAAAACAAACTTCAGTTATTATGGAAGAATTTTATTTCCATTCAATATGTATATACACTTTCCAATTATCCTTGTACGTAAGAAATATATAGTATCATTCCATCAGTCTCGCTTCTAACATCCTATAATATCAGTTCCTTTTCTTGAATGCTATAACCATCAATATACCATTTCAGTGTAATCTTACAAGATAATATAAAAACTTGAACAAATCTCTCACTATAATCTTCTCATTTACTTCTTATGCAACAATCATATAGATTAATATAAAATCAGTTTCTCTTCGTTCGTAACAATAATTCCATCATTTCATATCACTTTTCTGTTTTCAGTTATAAAAATCTGAAAACCATTTTCAATTCTTTCTTTCAAGTTTTGGGGATCTCTGCTGGCGCCAGATACGTAGGACGATGATCAGTCGCCTGACCGTATCCGCTCTCTGTTTACTACTAGTAGAAGGGATGATTCCTACCTGGTAATCAACCCTGGAGGAAGGCTACCTGCTACATCCTCCCTTGGCATCTTCGTGCCGAAATAAAATATTGGATGCTGGACTGTGCCACTACCACACAGCCTCTTACGCTTACTGTTGCAATCCCCCTTTTCCAAATCATCAAATACCATTTCACATTTTTCATTTCCATTCACATTTCCCTTCACATACATCATTTCCATTTCCATTTATCATCACCTTTAAAATTTATATATGTCATAATACTTTGATTATGACTCAGACATCTCCTCTGTATTCAATGAAATCAATTTGCTTTTATATACGTAGAGTATTCCATTTATCTCAAAAGTATTAAATACCATTCAATGATATTTATCAAATCACAATACTTAGGAAGAATATAATATTATAAATCATATAACCCTAGATAATAACTGATTCCATTCCTTTATATATCTTTAGATAACAACTGATACAATTCCTTTATATATAACTCTATTTAACAACTGATACCATTCCTTCATATTCCCTTAATCATAAGGCATGTTCACTTCATGCATAATCATCTCTATGTATATTCATATCCATCTCATACTCATACCCATATCCATGTTCATATCATACTCATATACCTCTCCTTTTTACATCAATAATCAAGGAAAACCATTTCTTAACAATATAGTAACAATAGCATCACATATATATATTTCATGAAATCAAGTTTTTTGAAGATAAATAATTTCCAAGTAGGGATAGAAAAGATCTTGCCTCGATCTCGGTATCCTGATGGTATGGCTCGTCCCTCTTCCGGAGTTTCTATAAACACAAAAGGGCCGTCATTAGAATATCACATCTCTTACTCACTACACTCTTGTATAACATTACCCTTGACACTTTAATATATGTTTAACGTATCACTATTACCCCAAAGGTTCAAGAACTTAACCATTTATAAACTCAATCGAAGTTTCAGGGGTTTTTCACCATTTCCCCCTAACAACCACACTTAACTGTAAAAATTCTCAGAAATTATAGATTTCGAATTTTAATGCAAGGTCAACTGTAAAAGGTCCTCTGACCAACCTACTACACTATCCCAAAATTTTGTGACTTATAAAAATGTCTAAGTATGGTAGTTATAGCCTCAAAGTTGGTACAACTGCGGTTTCTCGACTTTCGAACGCCTTTCACTAAAACTGACTTTTCTCCTAAACCGTTCATCAGATTTTAACGCACCTTATATCAAAACGATCTATGAACCAAGCTCTATCTCATCATAGTCACAAGAGGGTCTGGACAGTAAGGTACCGTCCGTGTATAAATGCTAAAAACAGGGCAGTTTGGGAATCTAACAAAAATCGGACATTATAACGGCTATATTTTCATACTTTCCAAAATCAAACTCCTCCAAATCAATCATCCACCTTATACACCATCACCTACACCATGTGGTCATCTTACCAACCATGGTTACAAGCACATATTCCTTCCATATTCAACTTTAATCACTTACAAACACATGGATCATCATAATCTTAACATTTACACCACTTAATCACTAAACCAAACAATATCTATCATAAATATAAAAGGGCAAGCATAATTATACCTTCTTGAAGCTTTAACAACACTTAACAAAGGCTTGTAGTCCTTGAGAAGCCTTGATATAGCCTTATAACACCTTAAACTAACAAGAAACATCAAGAACATACTTAGAATTTTCGGAGTTTCCAAAACTCAGCTGAAAGAACATGAAAAACGAGCCCCTTACCTTGCTTTTCTGGAAGAATCTTGTGAAATAAGAGTTGTAGATTATCTCATGGGCTTTCTAAAAAGCTATAGAACGCAAAATTTGGCGGAGAAACGAAGGAGTTATGCTCATTTTACTGAGCTGATGCCTATTTACCCGAATTGTTCTTAATGGATGAAGATGATAAGATTTTTGTGTTGGTTTGTGTTATCTTGAGAAGTCTAGAGTTTTGTGGAGTTTTATGGATACTTACTTGGCAAAATTACTAATTAATCCTTGGTGGAAGTAAGTGGAAGCTTGCCTAATTTGATGATATAAGCAGTGATGTCATGGATGATGTCACAACACTAATTCCTTAATCTTGTTCTTGATTTTCTTAAGTAAAATGTTAATTACCTTGGTGGATTATAATGTAATATATATCCTTGTTGTATCACTAATTTGGGTTGTTTGGTTTCCATACTCGTCTAATTATGGTTCGTTTCGAATGTACCTCATTATCTCAGTGGTTTTTGAAATCATTTACAAATCCAATTTCCTTTGGTACTCTCTTAACTTAATAATCTCTTGGTTTAATCTAAATTCACTAATCCCTCAATATATAATTCTTATAATATTTCCATGCTCCTTAATATCCAATAGAAGCTTATTCGAAATCAAAATCCTCAAAATCCATATTCAGGAATTTCTGGAATCTATCGTCATTTCGAGTCACTTATTTTCAATGTACAACACTAATATGGTTTCTGTTTATTCCTTTTCTGTTTCCCTTATAGAGTACTTATATATCATTTCTCTAAATCCTCAGATTTTACTATTCATGTGATCACTGTAGCTTTGCTAAAGTTAGGGTTATTACATCCTTCCCCCCTTAAAAGGATTCCGTCCCGGAATCACGTTGAAATTGTCCGTAGATACCTTTTTCATCCACATCTTCTAACTTCTATACCACTTTCTCCATCCTTTTTCCTTCATAGTATCTCTATCTTGTTTGCGCAAAAATACACCATCATAAACTTGCTTGTCATTCATCAACATTCCTCTTTTGGTTATGGGTATCGGCCACCACATTGGCCTCCCCTGAATGGTAGTGTATCTCACTTATGGTTTATCTGTATTTTGATCTCTATCATGACATAAAATATACACACTTCGATCTTATTATATCTTGTCTCTGTAAAGTCTTCCAGAAATCCGACTAGAATAAGATTCCTTGAAACAATTGTAGGAAAATTCTACCTATAATATGATAAGTGGATTTTATATCCACTTGGAATGCCTCCGTTCGGCTTAAATTGATTGTTTTGGACTCAAGTTTGTGTAGTTTTGATGTGTTTTGTGTAGTTGTGCAGGTTTCCAAGAATATCTAAGCTTTTGTCGTTTTTGGAGATTTAATTGATTAAAATTCGGATTTTCCGGGAAGGCTGCGCAGCTTATACTGTTTTGGCCATATCTGGAGTTCTAGAAGTCCGTTTTCAGCGATCTTACTGCCCACGCGAAGCTTGAGAGATTTTCTACAACCTGGGATAGGAAACAAGTGCAAGAAACGTACTAATTAAAGTCGCGCACGTTTTCTCATTAAAGAAGGCTTGGAATTTACTGTTTTGCCCTTTTTCTAATTCTAATTGTATTCTGGGCAGTTTTGGGTACCTTCTTTAAATCCTAATTGTAATAGAAGGCAATATCTTGCTGGGCAAGAATTGTAGAGCCTATATAAACACATCATACCATTGTAAATCATAACAATTCATAGATAACAATTGATAGCTAACAATTCATAGCTTTTAATTGTATCAAGGTACTTTCGATCTTCAATTCTTTCTTCAATATTATGTTTTCATTCATTATTATTATTTTGTTTTCTTTATTAAATATGCGTAACTAATTCTCTAATCTGAGGATTGGGTAGTATTCCTTGGTATTCATGCATGCTTGATTACGTGATTTTCTGCTTTGCTGATCTGTTATTGAGAGCTTAACACAATTAGGGGAGTCATGAACCTTTCATTGTATTCTAGGGATTGTAATAAGCTTGGGAGAGAAGTTGCAATCTTAGTACATGATTTAGCAGACATAATTTGAATATTAGATCGGGAGATTAATAGGAGAATTGTGAGACATATAATTCTTGGCACTTAACAGTTTATAGATATACTTTGATTGTATCACGGGAGTGACAATTAGGGTGTAGCTGTAGGCACTATATTGTAACCTGGGAGGGTGCAGTATAACTTTAGAAGAATTGTTTTCAGCAAGGTAGGAACATAAAGATCACATTAATATTGAGCATGTATTGAGACCAAGTGAAGAAACCCAGTTCTTAGATTGTTTTCCCATATATTTGAATCTCAGTTTAAAATCAATTCTTAGTGCTTATAATTAGTTCTTGGTTAATTTAGTTAATACATAAACCCAAAAATTCTTCTCACACACTTCTAGACGTAAAGAGATAAGAAACTTGAACTTGATATTACATTCAGTCCTTCCCTGCGAACGAACACACAAAAATACTACTAACAAATTGGCGCCGCTGCCGGGGAAGGCAGTATAGTTGAGTTTAGGTTAATTGTTTCTAATTGTTTAGATTTTATCTTTGTATATATTTTTCTTTTCTTTCTTTTTGTGTTTCTTTCTTTGGAGTGTCTACAGGTTCTTTGAGGTAGACAACTTTAACAGGTTTTGAGGAGAGAGACTAGATGGAGTACAACTTTGGTTGGAACAATGCTCAGAATTTCTACAACAGTCAGGAACAATATCAAGACTTCAATCCTTACCCACAATTCAATTCTTATGAGGATTGTAATGCATATCAGGTGAATTCGTTCTATTCTGAGAACTCATTTTATGCTCCATATGCCCCTAGCAATGATTATTCATATTCGTTTGAAAATCAATATCATGATGATGTTTATCCATATATGTGTAATGATGTTGATACGAGTTTAACTCAGTCTAATCCTTCTTTACTTGCTGATTGGGAGATTGCGCTCAATAAAATGATTCAAGGAACTCAGTCTAATCCTCCCTTACTTTCTTTGGGAGTTTTTGATGAACCAACTTTAGAGATTGCTAGTGACAATGATATTCCATGTGATTCAATAGATTGGTACGAGGAGAATGCTAAACTAAATAATTTTATTTGGGAAGTTCGAGCAGTGTGGTATGAAGGTTGTTATAGAACTCCCCCTTGTGTCAATTTTCCTCTTTGCCATGATTCTTGTTTAGCAATTGATGATAATGTTGTGTCTGATGAGTCTACTTGTGTAGTTGATAATTGTCCTATGCGCATTAATGATAATTTGGATGCAATTGAAATTCTACCAAATCTAGAAAATTTTGAGCTTAATACATTGGTAGACGAGATTAAAATTGATGAGTGTCCAATTATAGAAGAGAAGGAAGTTAAGATTGAGGAAGTTGAAAATCTTGCTTTAGAGTATAAGGATCCGATTTGGGAGGAGTATATGAGTCGTACTTATAATGATTATTCTGACGACTTTTCTAGCTATTTTGATGTTTCCAAGTCTCTTGAGCATGATAGGTTCTTGAAAGTTTTCGTACCTTTTAATGAATCTAAGGTTTATTTGCACAATATGCTTATATTAGAAATTCGTAGATATGTGCATCTGTTTGCTTTTTGTCCTCATTGAAGATTTTATGTATGAATATGTCAAGCTATTGACGTTAAAGAAGCGCTTGGTGGGAGGCAACCCATGCATTAGTGTAGAAAAAAAAAAAAAAAAAAATAAAAAAAAAATTGAGTGTTGTGTCTAAAAAAAAAAAAAAAAAATTGCAGAAACCACCCGCGCCTCACGCGCCCAGCGGCGCACCTGCGCCCGGATGTCCAGAAACTCTCCGCGCGTGAAGCGCCATTCCACCCGCGCAAGAGGCGCCAGACGACCAGGTAAGTTTTTTGTCATGTTTGTTGTTTTGGCCACGAATTATTTATGTGTCTATATATATAGTATATATTAAATATTATTCATCTCCTAAATCAATTCCAACCCCTTTTCTAATTCTTTTCTCCACCTAAAATCCTAATTCTAGCCCCATATTAATTCCAAATTATTCCCAATCCATATCCTATTTCATATTTTATTTTATTTATTTTATTTATTCTTATTTTTATTTTTTTATTATTATTATTTTTTTTCCCCCCAAATATATATACCCACCTATACATACAAATCCAATTCCTTTTCTACTTCTTTAAATCTCTAAAAATTCAATTCTAAAGAGGAATTAATTGCAAGTTCACCTCTCCGATTCGTATTGGGTAAATCTTTTTCTCTAATTTTATTTTTATTACGAATTTGTGTTCTTGTAAATTGGGATTTTGTATTATTCTTGGAATTTGGGCTATTTGTGGTGTGATATTGCTTGGTAATTATTGGTGGAGCTTCTTGTGAGTTGGGGATTGATTCTTTTGGCTCCTAAGCGTGGGAGAGGTGGTGCTGGTGTTCTGAAATTTTCGTCTCCTGCATGATTCATTCGAGGATGAGGACGAGTAGGTATGTTTTCTGCTATCCCTTGTATTTACTTCCATTCAATGAGGGCATTGAATATTTTAAGTTTGGGGGTAATTTGGGGGATTAGTAGTTGTATGTTGTATATATTGTTGTATTTTGTGTTCATATAGGATATCATGTTTGCATAGTAGTGATAGTTCATGCATGATTGTTATGTTCGTATTATCTACGTTTGTTCATATAGGACATTTTGTTTTATTTTCGTATACCATGTGAGTCATATTAGTTGCATTTTCATGGCATGCATATTTCATGATCCCTTAGGATGAGCTGATTCTGATTGATAGGTGGATGTTGATTTGGGTGTGATGATGATGAGTAGAGGGCTGATTTATAGTTTCTATGAAATTGACTTGCATGTTATGGGAACAAAATTTATTACACAGTCTCATTGGGGTGCTTTTGGGCTAGGTTAGGGTCATGCCTGTGGGATGTTTTGAGATTTAATCACTTGTTTATATTTAGAATTTTCGTTATTCCCTTTATAGCGTAGGAACATTAAAGTCTAAGTTTGGGGGAAACCAGGAATTTTCATGCTAGTTATTCATAATTGTTAGTAATGGCAAGGCGTCAAATGGCTAGTAGCCAGCTCATATTTATATGAGTAGTCTAGGGTTGGAAATGAGAAAGGCTCATTCCAGATTGCATAAAAAAAAAAGAAAAAAAAAAGAGAAAAAAAAAAAGAAAAAAAAAAAAAGAAAAAAAGAAAAAAAGAGTCAATAAGTTATTTGTTTATATGCAAAATTAACCAGAGTGAGCTATTTAATACTCGAGTAATTAAGTCTGAGGGGACTTAGTCCTAGTAACCTAAAGCCCTTGTGGTTTGGGATTGCTGACCTAACACTCGCTACATGGGTATTATTGTATAAGCCTTTTGGGGTCTCATTCATTGCACGGTTAAATAAGCATGCGTATTGTATATAGTGTCGTAGTTTAGTAATAAAGCATGAGTTTCTGTCTACCTTGGATAAGGGTGGAGGTGTTCCTAGGTTATGAAGTGTCTACAGTCTATTCTGATTATAAACCTGTGATTGTCTTGACAGAAAGCATGTATGATTTTTGACCTAGTTTTGGGAGTATTTCTGATGAGCATTGCACACACGCACGTTTCTGTTCATGTATTTGTTAGTATACAGGAACTTAGTCGAGCTCTGCTTGGATTTGTTACATTCATTGAGATATTTGCTTGTTAGTTGGTGTTGGTAAGTTTGAAGGGGATCTTGCATTTTTCATATTAGTTGCATTCATGCATTGCATTGCATTTAAATGGATTTTGTGGGTACATTCGCTATAGGCCCTCACGAGACCTTACTCGTCCACTAGGGCTGCCTAGGGGTTTAAAGGGCTTGTTGCATATGCCAAATGCAACCGTGATCACCTACGGAAGTGGTACTAATTAGTTAGTGTAATTGTTTATGCTTGAGGACAAGCATCAGTTTAAGTTTGGGGGTTTGATAAGTGGATTTTATATCCACTTGGAATGCCTCCGTTCGGCTTAAATTGATTGTTTTGGACTCAAGTTTGTGTAGTTTTGATGTGTTTTGTGTAGTTGTGCAGGTTTCCAAGAATATCTAAGCTTTTGTCGTTTTTGGAGATTTAATTGATTAAAATTCGGATTTTCCGGGAAGGCTGCGCAGCTTATACTGTTTTGGCCATATCTGGAGTTCTAGAAGTCCGTTTTCAGCGATCTTACTGCCCACGCGAAGCTTGAGAGATTTTCTACAACCTGGGATAGGAAACAAGTGCAAGAAACGTACTAATTAAAGTCGCGCACGTTTTCTCATTAAAGAAGGCTTGGAATTTACTGTTTTGCCCTTTTTCTAATTCTAATTGTATTCTGGGCAGTTTTGGGTACCTTCTTTAAATCCTAATTGTAATAAAAGGCAATATCTTGCTGGGCAAGAATTGTAGAGCCTATATAAACACATCATACCATTGTAAATCATAACAATTCATAGATAACAATTGATAGCTAACAATTCATAGCTTTTAATTGTATCAAGGTACTTTCGATCTTCAATTCTTTCTTCAATATTATGTTTTCATTCATTATTATTATTTTGTTTTCTTTATTAAATATGCGTAACTAATTCTCTAATCTGAGGATTGGGTAGTATTCCTTGGTATTCATGCATGCTTGATTACGTGATTTTCTGCTTTGCTGATCTGTTATTGAGAGCTTAACACAATTAGGGGAGTCATGAACCTTTGATTGTATTCTAGGGATTGTAATAAGCTTGGGAGAGAAGTTGCAATCTTAGTACATGATTTAGCAGACATAATTTGAATATTAGATCGGGAGATTAATAGGAGAATTGTGAGACATATAATTCTTGGCACTTAACAGTTTATAGATATACTTTGATTGTATCACGGGAGTGACAATTAGGGTGTAGCTGTAGGCACTATATTGTAACCTGGGAGGGTTGTTTTCAGCAAGGTAGGAACACAAAGATCACATTAATATTGAGCATGTATTGAGACCAAGTGAAGAACCCCAATTCTTAGATTGTTTTCCCATATATTTGAATCTCAGTTTAAAATCAATTCTTAGTGCTTATAATTAGTTCTTGGTTAATTTAGTTAATACATAAACCCAAAAATTCTTCTCACACACTTCTAGACGTAAAGAGATAAGAAACTTGAACTTGATATTACATTCAGTCCTTCCCTGCGAACGAACACACAAAAATACTACTAACATAATATATATTTCCTGTTCGTGCCTAAACAAGTTTGTGTTTTTCCCAAAATACTCTTATTCTCCTTTTCATAGAATTTCTAACCCCTAACAGATACTGATTTTCCTTATCTAGATTGTCAACCTACCTATACCATTTATTGACCACATTGATTCCTAACCAAATATTTACACTTAGAAGGTTAAATAATAAGAGAAAATGTTCACCTGCATCTGTATCCGGCTTTTTCAATGCTTCCCCTAAAGCCATATTGTACACTCTGGCAGTAGGTTTATTTGAAGCAGACATACTTTGTCCCGGCGTAGATGACCCACCGGAACGGCAATCTCTAGCAAAGTACCCTAGTTTCCCACATTGATAACACTTGATATCAATCTTGTCAGTTGATGTGCACTGGTTATAATAGTGTCCTTTCTGTCCGCACTTAAAGCAAGTTATTTACGACCTCCTACACACTCCCGTATGCTTTCTACCACACTTGCTACAATCTGGTAATGGTGGTCGTGCTTGATTAGACTGAAAAGTTCCTGAGGATTTGCCACCTTGATTCACAGTCTCACTAACAGCCTTGTTACTCCCTGACTTTCCCACAAACTGAGATTTTTGTCCTTTACCAACCTTGCTAAAGTAACTTCCTTCACTTGAACCTCCCTTCTGGCCCTCAAATCTCCTTTTCTTACTTTCTCGACCTATCTGGTTTTGTTCACTCTCAGCTTCTATAATGGATGCCTTTTGAACTACCGCAGCATAATCAGTTAACTCAAACGGTGCCACTCTCGTCCGTAGCCATGGTTTCAATCATTGTTGGAACCTTTTCGCTCGTTGTTCCTCAGTACGCACAAATTCTGGAACAAACCTAGACAATTCAGTAAATTTAGTCTCATACTCGGCCACTGATAGATTATCCTGCTTTAATTCCAGAAATTTCATCTCCATTTGGTTTTCCAAATACCTAGGGGAGTACTTTTCTAAAAACACCCTAGTAAAACGCTCCCAGGTTATCACTCCCGCTCCTTCTAGGTTCTTCTTAGCTTCCCACCAATAATTTGCCTCTCCCTTTAAGAGATAGGCTGCAAAGATTGTTTTCTGATCCTCCTCTATCCTCAATATCTCAAAAGCTTTCTCCATTTCTTTCAGCCATGCTCTGGCTGCTACTGGGTCAACAGTTCCCTCAAACTCTGGGGGTTTCAATGACTTAAAGGCACGAAAGGAGTTAGCTGCCTGATTAGGAAGAACAGGTGGTGGTTGAGGGTTTTGTGGATTAGCCAAATTCTGCCTTAATAGTTCCATAAATTGGTTAAAAGGGTCACCACCCTGATTTCCTTGTTGTTCAGTTGATTCATCTTCCTCTCTTATATCGAAACGCTTCTAGCTCTAATTATCTCTTATTGAAATTTCCCTTGAAGTCTCGAGTTTCCTCGTATAATCACGTATAATCTAAACCTTGCTTCCATTATCCCATCCATTACTGAAATCTTCTATATTCGAAACGATTTATAAAATTTAAGAAACTTTGATTTGAAACGAACCCAGAAACAAGCAAGGGTCCCACAACAATTTATAAATTTAAAAGTTTTAAATAACTTTTATTTGAAACAAAAGGATATTTGAGAAATCAATATGATAGAAGAACCCGTACGTAACACAAGTGAGGGCGTCCCCTCCGACTTTCAATCACACAGACAGATCGTCCTTGTGTATACATATAGGATTGTTCCTCTTAGTTGGAATAAGAAGTATAAAGAAAATATTTAGTCACGATGATAAATACCCTCTTCCAAAAATAATCTTAAGGAAATATTTTGACTAAAATAGATTAAATACAATTTTGAAACACATTCCAAAGGTACCAGAAAGTTTTGAAAAGATACCGGCCCTTTTTAAATAAGAGATGATAGGTCACCCTGGAATTACCCACGAGGTTATCTAACGTACGCTTCCCGATACATCAAGTATTCCCTTTCTCAAATCGATCTCGTGTGCTACATAAACTTAACACTTTTGGCATAATAACCTTTATTAGAAATAATCTATAAAATTATAATCACTATTTAGAATAAACGCTTCGTTCTATAAACCCCCCTTGAACTCGATGTGAGTTCATATTTTATATCCTTACCTATATATCTATATGCGTATATTACTATCACTCTTATTCCTGAGCATTATGACTCTTAGCTCTGATACCAAACTGTGACAGCCCCAAATTCGGGGTCATAAATCCGGGCCATCACGGACTAATTTCCATTCAATATCAATATCTCTTGAGTTTTTTTTTTTACAATTAATACTTATGCCATTGACCCCGCAATAATAAACACACACACACCAGTCATATGCTCAAAGAACAACATTCACCATAATAAAGTTAAGAGTTGAACAGTTATTACAAACCAGGATCATACTTAAGTACATTGTTGAATAACGCTTCGACAAGAAGCGTTCCAACAATCAAAAGCTTATTACATTCTTACACCCTTAATTATACATAAGCTCTCAGAACCCGTCTGGCTCTACGCTACCTCAGGAATCGATGTTAGAGTGCTCTCAGAAGGTCGCCTTTCCACTACCCTCTTGCGGGGCGTTCTGCGAAGTATTGGCATTCCTAGCTGTATATAGATAAGTAGCAAGAATGAGCCAAAATAGCTCAGCAAGATAATTTCTATCTACTAACATCAAGGAAAATAAACCGTTGTATATATATAATAGACAAAAGCAAACTTCAGTTATTATGGAAGAATTTTATTTCCATTAAATATGTATATACACTTTCCAATTATCCTTGTACGTAAGAAATATATAGTATCATTCCATCAGTCTCGCTTCTAACATCCTATAATATCAGTTCCTTTTCTTGAATGCTATAACCATCAATATACCATTTCAGTGTAATCTTTCAAGATAATATAAAAACTTGAACAAATCTCTCACTATAATCTTCTCATTTACTTCTTATGCAACAATCATATAGATTAATATAAAATAAGTTTCTCTTCGTTCGTAACAATAATTCCATCATTTCATATCACTTTTCTGTTTTCAGTTATAAAAATCTGAAAACCATTTTCAATTCTTTCTTTCAAGTTTTGGGGATCTCTGCTGGCGCCAGATACGTAGGACGATGATCAGTCGCCTGACCGTATCCGCTCTCTGTTTACTACTAGTAGAAGGGATGATTCCTACCTGGTAATCAACTCTGGAGGAAGGCTACCTGCTGCATCCTCCCTTGGCATCTTCGTGCCGAAATAAAATATTGGATGCTGGACTGTGCCACTACCACACAGCCTCTTACGCTTACTGTTGCAATCCCCCTTTTCCAAATCATCAAATACCATTTCACATTTTCCATTTCCATTCACATTTCCATTCACATTTCCCTTCACATACATCATTTCCATTTCCATTTATCATCACCTTTAAAATTTATATATGTCATAATACTTTGATTATGACTCAGACATCTCCTCTGTATTCAATGAAATCAATATGCTTTTATATACGTAGAGTATTCCATTTATCTCAAAAGTATTAAATACCATTCAATGATATTTATCAAATCACAATACTTAGGAAGAATATAATATTATAAATCATATAACCCTAGATAATAACTGATTCCATTCCTTTATATATCTTTAGATAACAACTGATACAATTCCTTTATATATAACTCTATTTAACAACTGATACCATTCCTTCATATTCCCTTAATCATAAGGCATGTTCACTTCATGCATAATCATCTCTATGTATATTCATATCCATCTCATACTCATACCCATATCCATGTTCATATCATACTCATATACCTCTCCTTTTTACATCAATAATCAAGGAAAACAATTTCTTAACAATATAGTAACAATAGCATCACATATATATATTTCATGAAATCAATTTTCTTTGAAGATAAATAATTTCCAAGTAGGGATAGAAAAGATCTTGCCTCGATCTCGGTATCCTGACGGTATGGCTCGTCCCTCTTCCGGAGTTTCTATAAACACAAAAGGGCCGTCATTAGAATATCACATCTCTTACTCACTACACTCTTGTATAACATTACCCTTGACACTTTAATATATGTTTAACGTATCACTATTACCCCAAAGGTTCAAGAACTTAACCATTTATAAACTCAATCGAAGTTTCAGGGGTTTTTCACCATTTCCCCCTAACAACCACACTTAACTGTAAAAATTCTCAGAAATTATAGATTTCGAATTTTAATGCAAAGTCAACTGTAAAGGGTCCTTTGACCAACCTACTACACTATCCCAAAATTTTGTGACTTATAAAAATGTCTAAGTATGGTAATTATAGCCTCAAAGTTGGTACAACTACGGTTTCTCGACTTTCGAACGCCTTTCACTAAAACTGACTTTTCTCCTAAATCGTTCATCAGATTTTAACGCACCTTATATCAAAACGATCTATGAACCAAGCTCTATCTCATAATGGTCACAAGAGGGTCTGGACAGTAAGGTACCGTCTGTGTATAAATGCTAAAAACAGGGCAGTTTGGGAATCTAACGAAAATCGGACATTATAACGGCTATATTTTCATACTTTCCAAAATCAAACTCCTCCAAATCAATCATCCACCTTATACACCATCACCTACACCATGTGGTCATCTTACCAACCATGGTTACAAGCACATACTCCTTCCATATTCAACTTTAATCACTTACAAACACATGGATCATCATAATCTTAACATTTACACCACTTAATCACTAAACCAAACAATATCTATCATAAATATAAAAGGGCAAGCATAATTATACCTTCTTGAAGCTTTAACAACACTTAACAAAGGCTTGTAGTCCTTGAGAAGCTTTGATATAGCCTTATAACACCTTAAACTAACAAGAAACATCAAGAACATACTTAGAATTTTCGGAGTTTCCAAAACCCAGCTGAAAGAACATGAAAAACGAGCCCCTTACCTTGCTTTTCTGGAAGAATCTTGTGAAATAAGAGTTGTAGATTATCTCATGGGCTTTCTAAAAAGCTATAGAACGCAAAATTTGGCTGAGAAACGAAGGAGTTATGCTCATTTTACTGAGCTGATGCCTATTTACCCGAATTGTTCTTAATGGATGAAGATGATAAGATTTTTGTGTTGGTTGGTGTTATCTTGAGAAGTCTAGAGTTTTGTGGAGTTTTATGGATACTTTCTTGGCAAAATTACTAATTAATCCTTGGTGGAAGTAAGTGGAAGCTTGCCTAATTTGATGATATAAGCAGTGATGTCATGGATGATGTCACAACACTAATTCCTTAATCTTGTTCTTGATTTTCTTAAGTAAAATGTTAATTACCTTGGTGGATTATAATGTAATATATATCCTTGTTGTATCACTAATTTGGGTTGTTTGGTTTCCATACTCGTCTAATTATGGTTCGTTTCGAATGTACCTCATTATCTCAGTGGTTTTTGAAATCATTTACAAATCTAATTTCCTTTGGTACTCTCTTAACTTAATAATCTCTTGGTTTAATCTAAATTCACTAATCCCTCAATATATAATTCTTATAATATTTCCATGCTCCTTAATATCCAATAGAAGCTTATTCGAAATCAAAATCCTCAAAATCCATATTCAGGAATTTCTGGAATCTATCGTCATTTCGAGTCACTTATTTTCAATGTACAACACTAATATGGTTTATGTTTATTCCTTTTCTGTTTCCCTTATAGAGTACTTATATATCATTTCTCTAAATCCTCAGATTTTACTATTCATGTGATCACTGTAGCTTTTCTAAAGTTAGGGTTATTACATCCTTCCCCCCTTAAAAGGATTCCGTCCCGGAATCACGTTGAAATTGTCTGTAGATACCTTTTTCATCCACATCTTCTAACTTCTATACCACTTTCTCCATCCTTTTTCCTTCATAGTATCTCTATCTTGTTTGCGCAAAAATACACCATCATAAACTTGCTTGTCATTCATCAACATTCCTATTTTGGTTATGGGTATCGGCCACCACATTGGCCTCCCCTGAATGGTAGTGTATCTCACTTATGGTTTATCTGTATTTTGATCTCTATCATGACATAAAATATACACACTTCGATCTTATTATATCTTGTCTCTGTAAAGTCTTCCAGAAATCCGACTAGAATAAGATTCCTTGAAACAATTGTAGGAAAATTCTACCTATAATATATATTTCCTGTTCGTGCCTAAACAAGTTTGTGTTTTTCCCAAAATACTCTTATTCTCCTTTTCATAGAATTTCTAACCCCTAACAGATACTGATTTTCCTTATCTAGATTGTCAACCTACCTATACCATTTATTGACCACATTGATTCCTACCCAAACATTTACACTTAGAAGATTATATAATAAGAGAAAATGTTCACCTGCATCTGTATCCGGCTTTTTCAATGCTTCCCCTAAAGCCATATTGTACACTCTGGCAGTAGGTTTATTTGAAGCAGACATACTTTGTTCCGGCGTAGATGACCCACCGGAACGGCAATCTCTAGCAAAGTACCCTAGTTTCCCACATTGATAACACTTGATATCAATCTTGTCAATTGATGTGCACTGGTTATAATAGTGTCCTTTCTGTCCGCACTTAAAGCAAGTTATTTCCGACCTCCTACACACTCCCGTATGCTTTCTACCACACTTGCTACAATCTGGTAATGGTGGTCGTGCTTGATTAGACTGAAAAGTTCCTGAGGATTTGCCACCTTGATTCACAGTCTCACTAACAGCCTTGTTACTCCCTGACTTTCCCACAAACTGAGATTTTTGTCCTTTACCAACCTTGCTAAAGTAACTTCCTTCACTTGAACCTCCCTTCTGGCCCTCAAATCTCCTTTTCTTACTTTCTCGACCTATCTGGTTTTGTTCACTCTCAGCTTCTATAATGGATGCCTTTTGAACTACCGCAGCATAATCAGTTAACTCAAACGGTGCCACTCTCGTCCTTAGCCATGGTTTCAATCCTTGTTGGAACCTTTTCGCTCGTTGTTCCTCAGTACGCACAAATTCTGGAACAAACCTAGACAATTAAGTAAATTTAGTCTCATACTCGGCCACTGATAGATTATCCTGCTTTAATTCCAGAAATTTCATCTCCATTTGGTTTTCCAAATACCTAGGGGAGTACTTTTCTAAAAACACCCTAGTAAAACGCTCCCAGGTTATCACTCCCGCTCCTTCTAGGTTCTTCTTAGCTTCCCACTGTTTGCACTAAATCACGCAAGCGTACGTGGTCACAAGTAATACAGATATAAGTCAAGTTCGTTCCCACAGAGATCTGGTTTTTAATTCAGTATTGTACCTATGCAACAATGTATGGTTTTAATTCACTGCTAAGACAAATAACAAATTGGGTTTTAATTAACTAAATCTAACTAAAAAGCAAATTACAAACTAAGAATTAACTAACTAACAAGAATTGAAATCGAATTACTTCTGCAAGATAAACCATGGAATCCTAACTTCATTAAATACTTCGCTTAGATCTGACGCCTTTAATCACTATATGCAATGATTATGATATCTGATCGGACAACACGAAACAAGTACACGCTACCTGTCAGCATACGTATACCAAACTAAACATACATCCACAAAAGAGATAGAAGATGAATAGACACCAATTATGCTTAGACCCTATATGTCTATAGAATTTGAAAACATAACGGTTGAAGAACAAGTTATCCATAAAGATCACATAGGGCAATACAAGTATTCTCATCTCGTACCACAACCATATTGATAAACAATTATGAACCTATGCTAGCATGGCAAGTTCTAAATCTCAAGATCCACTTTCACTTCACAAGAGATTAACAAATTAGATGTTCATGACGCATCTATCAATTAAGCATAACCATACGAGGATATCAGATATACATCACACACAGATCTTTAAAACAATCAAGATACTAAAGCTCCATAAATAAATCCGTTAGAATCCCATGACAACGATTAGTTCATAATCGAACCTCTCGTCATCATGGGATCTGATGAAACCATGATAAAAACAAAGTATGAAAATATACAAATAAACCTAAGTAATTGATATGTAATAGTTCTACTCCTAATGATGATAATCTTAATTTCTCCTTTTACAAGGGTTGGATGTGTTTATATAGGCTCTAGACATCTTGCCCAGCAAGAAAAACAACCTAGAATACAATTGGAAATAGGTTTGGGTACCAAAAATACAATTAGAATTCGTTTAGGGGTAAAAAAAATCATTTTTCCACAATTTCTGACCGCAGGAGCGCAGCCTGCGCTGCTTGGAGCGCAGCCAGCGCTGCTTTTGCTGTTCTGGCACTATTCAAGCGCAGCCTGCGCTGTTAGAGCGCTGCCTGCGCTGCACTTTCTGCCCAGAATTTTTATTTTGCTTTATCTTTGTAGAAAATTTCCCAAGCTTCGCGTGGACAGTAAGATCGTCCAAAACGGACTTCTAGAACTCCAGATATGGCCAAAACAGTGTAGAGTGCGCAACATACCATGAAATCTGAATTTTCCACAACTTGCTCATTTCTCATCCGTTTTCTCTTCCGATTCTTTTGCCACTTCCCGTTCTTCAATTCTAGACTTATAAATCCTCTTGAGAGTTGATATTAAGTCATCATTCTTCATTCCATATCATAAATCAACTCCAAAAAACCACGGAAAGTTCAACCCTAATCGATATTTCTTCAAACCTGCACGTTTAAGCGAAACACATCAAAAATACCACAAACTTGAGTCCAAGTACACCAATTTAAGCCGATATGGAACGTTCCAAATGGATATAAAATCCACTTATCACACCCCCAAACTTAAACCGATGCTTGTCCTCAAGCATAAACAATTATAACTAACTAACTAACTAGTACCACTTCCGTAGGTGATCACGGTTGCATTTGGCATATGCAACAAGCCCTTTAAACCCCTAGGCAGCCCTAGTGGACGAGTAAGGTCTCGTGAGGGCCTATAGCGAATGTACCCACAAAATCCATTTACCTAATGCAATGCAATGCATGAATGCAACTACTATGAAAAATGCAAGATCCCCTTCAAACTCACCAAAACCAACTAACAAGCAAATATCTCAATGAATGCAACAATTCCAAGCAGAGCTCGACTAAGTCCCCGTATACTAACAATACATGAACAGAAACGTGCGTGTGTGCAATGCTCATCAGAAATACCCCCAAAACTAGGTCAAAACCATACATGCTTTCCGTCAAGACAATCACAGGTTTATAACTAGAATAGACTGTAGACACTCCATAACCTAGGAACACCTCCACCCTTATCCAAGGTAGACAGAAACTCATGCTTTATTACTATGACACATAATAGAATATACAATACGCATGCTTATTTAACCGTGCAATGAATGAGACCCCAAAAGGCTTATACAATAATACCCATGTAGCGAGTGTTAGGTCAGCAATCCCAAACCACAAGGGCTTTAGGTTACTAGGACTAAGTCCCCTCAGACTTAATTACTCGAGTATTAAAGAGCTCACTCTGGTTAATTTTGCATTAACAAACAACAATTGACTTTTTTTTTCTTTTTCTCTTTTTTTTTTCTTTTTTTTTTTTCCGCAATCTGGAATGAGCCTTTCTCATTTCCAACCCTAGACTACTCATATAAATATGAGCCGGCTACTATCCATTTGACGCCTAGCCTTTATTGACAAATATTAACAACTAGCATGAAATTCCTGTTTTCCCCCAAACTTAGACTTTAATGTTCCTACGCTATAAAGGGAATAACGAAAATTCTAAGAATAAACAAGTGATTAAATCTCAAAACATCCAACAGGCATGACCCTAACCTAGCCCAAAAGCACCCCAATGAGACTGTGTAATAAATATTGTTCCCGTAACATGCAAGTCAATTTCATAGAAACTATAAATCAGCCCTCTACTCATCATCATCACACCCAAATCAACATCCACCTATCAATCAGAATCAGCTCGTCCTAAGGGATCATAAAATATGCATGCCATGACAATGCAACTAATATGAACTCACATGGTAAAACAACAAAAATAACAGAATGCCCTATATGAAACACACATAAATATTACGAACATAACAATCATGCATGAACTATCACTATAATGCATAATTTACTACTACTAATATGCAAAGCATGAAATCCTACATGAACACAATGACTAACAATCACATATATATACACTACTTATCCCTCAAACCACTCCCAAACTTAGAATATTCAATGTCCTCATTGAATGGAAGTAAATACAAGGGAAAGTAGAAAACATACCTTGGGTTGCCTCCCAAGAAGCGCTTCTTTAACGTCAATAGATTGACGTTACTTCCAAGTTTCCATTAAGGATGATAATAGTTCGCCTGGTCCTCTCTTCGCAATACTTCATCATCATCTCGGCGGCACACTTTTTGCTCCTTCTCCTTGCTTGGCCTATTCATGTAGCAACTATGTCCTCTTCCAATGCCTTCATCTGTTGACCCAAAATCTGACAATTTGTAGAACAACATTCGGGCTTCGCTTGAATATAATGGAGGAGGGTAAATGTAAGTTTCTGAAGCCTTTGGTTCCTCAACGAGAACTTCCTCCATTGGCTTTAATGCGCTACCTCCATCTTTATACTCTGAGACAAGTAGAAGACCTGCATCTTTCTCATGATCATCAACCTCTTGGTTCGCACATACCAATTCTTGAAATTTCTGTAGCCCAACAGTGTCTTCTAGGTTCGCACAAAACAATTCTTGAAATTTGCGTAGCTCATCAGTGTCTGTCTCAAATAGTGCCCTTTCCAAATCATCCTCCTCACTAGCTTGATCAAATTCCTCACATGGCTTATGAACACTCTCCTCCTCTTGGAATTTGTCTTCTTCAATTAAGCATGCAGTACCTTGCTCCAAGTCACCGTTATTTTCTGGAATTGCTTCTGATATGAATTGTTGACTCTCTTGTTCCAAGACTCTCAAAACTTGAGCAACTAGAATCTCCAAAGATTTAAGAGACTCCTCACTACTCTTTACAAACATCATAACCTCATTCCTAACATTTACCTCATCTGACTGAAAAGTAGGAGTAGGTTGCTGATGTTGAAACTCTTCACTTCCATAGTAATATGACATATCTGGAACATCTTGCTGGTACTGTTGAGGATGGTATTGAAAATATGGTTGCTCCTCATAAGTGAGAGGTTGAGATTGCCACGGGTCATGTTGCTGTAGAAAATTCTGGTTCTGCTGTTGCAGAATATTCTGAGGATAGTAAGGCTGTGCTCCATATTGTTGACCTTGATACTGCTCACATGGCTGAGGCTGTTGAATACCACCTTGGTTGTTCCAGCACTGATACGTCTCATGTGCGCTCGCACATAGCTCACAAACACTAGCCACCTGCTGAACTCCATAGTAATTTAGAAAATCCATCTTCAACGCTCTCCGACAAGTACCTGGAACACCAACGAACTAAACAAGATAGATAAGTAACTAATCCGAGTCAGTGAACTCTAACGACCACTATTGACAAGCACATAAACCAAAAATAAAACACCGATGATTCCCCGGCAGCGGCGCCAAAAACTTGTTTGCACTAAATCACGCAAGCGTACGTGGTCACAAGTAATACAGATATAAGTCAAGTTCGTTCCCACAGAGATCTGGTTTTTAATTCAGTATTGTACCTATGCAACAATGTATGGTTTTAATTCACTGCTAAGACAAATAACAAATTGGGTTTTAATTAACTAAATCTAACTAAAAAGCAAATTACAAACTAAGAATTAACTAACTAACAAGAATTGAAATCGAATTACTTCTGCAAGATAAACCATGGAATCCTAACTTCATTAAATACTTCGCTTAGATCTGATGCCTTTAATCACTATATGCAATGATTATGATATCTGATCGGACAACACGAAACAAGTACACGCTACCTGTCAGCATACGTATACCAAACTAAACATACATCCACAAAAGAGATAGAAGATGAATAGACACCAATTATGCTTAGACCCTATATGTCTATAGAATTTGAAAACATAACGGTTGAAGAACAAGTTATCCATAAAGATCACATAGGGCAATACAAGTATTCTCATCTCGTACCACAACCATATTGATAAACAATTATGAACCTATGCTAGCATGGCAAGTTCTAAATCTCAAGATCCACTTTCACTTCACAAGAGATTAACAAATTAGATGTTCATGACGCATCTATCAATTAAGCATAACCATACGAGGATATCAGATATACATCACACACAGATCTTTAAAACAATCAAGATACTAAAGCTCCATAAATAAATCCGTTAGAATCCCATGACAACGATTAGTTCATAATCGAACCTCTCGTCATCATGGGATCTGATGAAACCATGATAAAAACAAAGTATGAAAATATACAAATAAACCTAAGTAATTGATATGTAATAGTTCTACTCCTAATGATGATAATCTTAATTTCTCCTTTTACAAGGGTTGGATGTGTTTATATAGGCTCTAGACATCTTGCCCAGCAAGAAAAACAACCTAGAATACAATTGGAAATAGGTTTGGGTACCAAAAATACAATTAGAATTCGTTTAGGGGTAAAAAAAATCATTTTTCCACAATTTCTGACCGCAGTAGCGCAGCCTGCGCTGCTTGGAGCGCAGCCAGCGCTGCTTTTGCTGTTCTGGCACTATTCAAGCGCAGCCTGCGCTGTTAGAGCGCTGCCTGCGCTGCACTTTCTGCCCAGAATTTTTATTTTGCTTTATCTTTGTAGAAAATTTCCCAAGCTTCGCGTGGACAGTAAGATCGTCCAAAACGGACTTCTAGAACTCCAGATATGGCCAAAACAGTGTAGAGTGCGCAACATACCATGAAATCTGAATTTTCCACAACTTGCTCATTTCTCATCCGTTTTCTCTTCCGATTCTTTTGCCACTTCCCGTTCTTCAATTCTAGACTTATAAATCCTCTTGAGAGTTGATATTAAGTCATCATTCTTCATTCCATATCATAAATCAACTCCAAAAAACCACGGAAAGTTCAACCCTAATCGATATTTCTTCAAACCTGCACGTTTAAGCGAAACACATCAAAAATACCACAAACTTGAGTCCAAGTACACCAATTTAAGCCGATATGGAACGTTCCAAATGGATATAAAATCCACTTATCACCCACCAATAATTTGCCTCTCCCTTTAAGAGATAGGCTGCAAAGATTGTTTTCTGATCCTCCTCTATCCTCAATATCTCAAAAGCTTTCTCCATTTCTTTCAGCCATGCTCTGGCTGCTACTGGGTCAACAGTTCCCTCAAACTCTGGGGGTTTCAATGACTTAAAGGCACGAAAGGAGTTACCTGCCTGATTAGGAAGAACAGGTGGTGGTTGAGGGTTCTGTGGATTAGCCAAATTCTGCCTTAATAGTTCCATAAATTGGTTAAAAGGGTCACCACCCTGATTTCCTTGTTGTTCAGTTGATTCATCTTCCTCTCTTATATCGAAACGCTTCTAGCTCTAATTATCTCTTATTGAAATTTCCCTTGAAGTCTCGAGTTTCCTCGTATAATCACGTATAATCTAAACCTTGCTTCCATTATCCCATCCATTACTGAAATCTTCTATATTCGAAACGATTTGTAAAATTTAAGAAACTTTGATTTGAAACGAACCCAGAAACAAGCAAGGGTCCCACAACAATTTATAAATTTAAAAGTTTTAAATAACTTTTATTTGAAACAAAAGGATATTTGAGAAATCAATATGATAGAAGAACCCGTACGTAACACAAGTGAGGGCGTCCCCTCCGACTTTCAATCACACAGACAGATCGTCCTTGTGTATACATATAGGATTGTTCCTCTTAGTTGGAATAAGAAGTATAAAGAAAATATTTAGTCACGATGATAAATACCCTCTTCCAAAAATAATCTTAAGGAAATATTTTGACTAAAATAGATAAAATACAATTTTGAAACACATTCCAAAGGTACCAGAAAGTTTTGAAAAGATACCGGCCCTTTTTAAATAATAGATGATAGGTCACCCTGGAATTACCCACGAGGTTATCTAACGTACGCTTCCCGATACATCAAGTATTCCCTTTCTCAAATCGATCTCGTGTGCTACATAAAATTAACACTTTTGGCATAATAACCTTTATTAGCAATAATCTATAAAATTATAATCACTATTTAGAATAAACGCTTCGTTCGATAAACCCCCCTTGAACTCGATGTGAGTTCATATTTTATATCCTTACCTATATATCTATATGCGTATATTACTATCACTCTTGTTCCTGAGCATTATGACTCTTAGCTCTGATACCAAACTGTGACAGCCCCAAATTCGGGGTCATAAATCCGGGCCATCACGAACCAATTTCCATTCAATATCAATATCTCTTGAGTTTTTTTTTTACAATTAATACTTATGCCATTGACCCCGCAATAATAAACACACACACACCAGTCATATGCTCAAAGAACAACATTCACCATAATAAAGTTAAGAGTTGAACAGTTATTACAAACCAGGATCATACTTAAGTACATTGTTGAATAACGCTTCGACAAGAAGCGTTCCAACAATCAAAAGCTTATTACATTCTTACACCCTTAATTATACATAAGCTCTCAGAACCCGTCTGGCTCTACGCTACCTCAGGAATCGATGTTAGCGTGCTCTCAGAAGGTCGCCTTTCCACTACCCTCTTGCGGGGCATTCTGCGAAGTATTGGCATTCCTAGCTGTATATAGATAAGTAGCAAGAATGAGCCAAAATAGCTCAGCAAGATAATTTCTATCTACTAACATCAAGGAAAATAAACCGTTGTATATATATAATAGACAAAAGCAAACTTCAGTTATTATGGAAGAATTTTATTTCCATTCAATATGTATATACACTTTCCAATTATCCTTGTACGTAAGAAATATATAGTATCATTCCATCAGTCTCGCTTCTAACATCCTATAATATCAGTTCCTTTTCTTGAATGCTATAACCATCAATATATCATTTCAGTGTAATCTTTCAAGATAATATAAAAACTTGAACAAATCTCTCACTATAATCTTCTCATTTACTTCTTATGCAACAATCATATAGATTAATATAAAATAAGTTTCTCTTCGTTCGTAACAATAATTCCATCATTTCATATCACTTTTCTGTTTTCAGTTATAAAAATCTGAAAACCATTTTCAATTCTTTCTTTCAAGTTTTGGGGATCTCTGCTGGCGCCTGATACGTAGGACGATGATCAGTCGCCTGACCGTATCCGCTCTCTGTTTACTACTAGTAGAAGGGATGATTCCTACCTGGTAATCAACCCTGGAGGAAGGCTACCTGCTACATCCTCCCTTGGCATCTTCGTGCCGAAATAAAATATTGGATGCTGGACTGTGCCACTACCACACAGCCTCTTACGCTTACTGTTGCAATCCCCCTTTTCCAAATCATCAAATACCATTTCACATTTTCCATTTCCATTCACATTTCCCTTCACATACATCATTTCCATTTCCATTTATCATCACCTTTAAAATTTATATATGTCATAATACTTTGATTATGACTCAGACATCTCCTCTGTATTCAATGAAATCAATATGCTTTTATATACGTAGAGTATTCCATTTATCTCAAAAGTATTAAATACCATTCAATGATATTTATCAAATCAGAATACTTAGGAAGAATATAATATTATAAATCATATAACCCTAGATAATAACTGATTCCATTCCTTTATATATCTTTAGATAACAACTGATACCATTCCTTTATATATAACTCTATTTAACAACTGATACCATTCCTTCATATTCCCTTAATCATAAGGCATGTTCACTTCATGCATAATCATCTCTATGTATATTCATATCCATCTCATACTCATACCCATATCCATGTTCATATCATACTCATATACCTCTCCTTTTTACATCAATAATCAAGGAAAACCATTTCTTAACAATATAGTAACAATAGCATCACATATATATATTTCATGAAATCAAGTTTCTTTGAAGATAAATAATTTCCAAGTAGGGATAGAAAAGATCTTGCCTCGATCTCGGTATCCTGACGGTATGGCTCGTCCCTCTTCCGGAGTTTCTATAAACACAAAAGGGCCGTCATTAGAATATCACATCTCTTACTCACTACACTCTTGTATAACAATACCCTTGACACTTTAATATATGTTTAACGTATCACTATTACCCCAAAGGTTCAAGAACTTAACCATTTATAAACTCAATCGAAGTTTCAGGGGTTTTTCACCATTTCCCCCTAACAACCACACTTAACTGTAAAAATTCTCAGAAATTATAGATTTCGAATTTTAATGCAAAGTCAACTGTAAAGGGTCCTCTGACCAACCTACTACACTATCCCAAAATTTTGTGACTTATAAAAATGTCTAAGTATGGTAATTATAGCCACAAAGTTGGTACAACTACGGTTTCTCGACTTTCGAACGCCTTTCACTAAAACTGACTTTTCTCCTAAACCGTTCATCAGATTTTAACGCACCTTATATCAAAACGATCTATGAACCAAGCTCTATCTCATCATGGTCACAAGAGGGTCTGGACAGTAAGGTACCGTCCGTGTATAAATGCTAAAAACAGGGCAGTTTGGGAATCTAACGAAAATCGGACATTATAACGGCTATATTTTCATACTTTCCAAAATCAAACTCCTCCAAATCAATCATCCACCTTATACACCATCACCTACACCATGTGGTCATCTTACCAACCATGGTTACAAGCACATACTCCTTCCATATTCAACTTTAATCACTTACAAACACATGGATCATCATAATCTTAACATTTACACCACTTAATCACTAAACCAAACAATATCTATCATAAATATAAAAGGGCAAGCATAATTATACCTTCTTGAAGCTTTAACAACACTTAACAAAGTCTTGTAGTCCTTGAGAAGCCTTGATATAGCCTTATAACACCTTAAACTAACAAGAAACATCAAGAACATACTTAGAATTTTCGGAGTTTCCAAACCCCAGCTGAAAGAACATGAAAAACGAGCCCCTTACCTTGCTTTTCTGGAAGAATCTTGTGAAATAAGAGTTGTAGATTATCTCATGGGCTTTCTAAAAAGCTATAGAACGCAAAATTTGGCTGAGAAACGAAGGAGTTATGCTCATTTTACTGAGCTGATGCCTATTTACCCGAATTGTTCTTAATGGATGAAGATGATAAGATTTTTGTGTTGGTTGGTGTTATCTTGAGAAGTCTAGAGTTTTGTGGAGTTTTATGGATACTTACTTGGCAAAATTACTAATTAATCCTTGGTGGAAGTAAGTGGAAGCTTGCCTAATTTGATGATATAAGCAGTGATGTCATGGATGATGTCACAACACTAATTCCTTAATCTTGTTCTTGATTTTCTTAAGTAAAATGTTAATTACCTTGGTGGATTATAATGTAATATATATCCTTGTTGTATCACTAATTTGGGTTGTTTGGTTTCCATACTCGTCTAATTATGGTTCGTTTCGAATGTACCTCATTATCTCAGTGGTTTTTGAAATCATTTACAAATCCAATTTCCTTTGGTACTCTCTTAACTTAATAATCTCTTGGCTTAATCTAAATTCACTAATCCCTCAATATATAATTCTTATAATATTTCCATGCTCCTTAATATCCAATAGAAGCTTATTCGAAATCAAAATCCTCAAAATCCATATTCAGGAATTTCTGGAATCTATCGTCATTTCGAGTCACTTATTTTCAATGTACAACACTAATATGGTTTCTGTTTATTCCTTTTCTGTTTCCCTTATAGAGTACTTATATATCATTTCTCTAAATCCTCAGATTTTACTATTCATGTGATCACTGTAGCTTTGCTAAAGTTAGGGTTATTACATTGGGGGCAAATTATATGGGCTGAAAGTAAGCCCTAGAAACGAATTTAATGATACGTCGAATAAACCTAAGTTAGTTCAAGGTCAAAGCCCAATTATGAGGCCCAAAACCTTATTTATGATAATAAATTCGTAATTAATAAATCAGCCAGTTTCAGACTTCAAGATTGAGTCTTGAAAGGAAACCAAATCATATCAGGAGTAGCCTCTAAGGCATACACCTCTAATACTTATCTTTTTATCAATTGGAAGGCTCTAGAATTGGGCCAAGGTAGTAACTTGCCCACCAAGTATCCTAATTCTACCCTAATGCTAGGGTTTTTCCCATCTATATAAGGACCTACTCCTCCACAAACAGAACTACGTTTTATTGGCTTGATTCTTGACATTTGCAAGATACGTAGGCATCTTGTGAGGACCCAAATTAAGTCACGAAACACTTGATCAGCCATCAAAGCTCGAAGCTTCTTTAAACCTTAGCATTTAATACACAATAAATACACCCTACTTTTCGTTCCACAACAACTATCTATACTATATTATAATAAGCAAAAGGGGTATAATTTGTAGTTGGTTATCCCCTCTTTTTGGTTATCCCACAATAAAAAAAAATTAAGAAGAAAAAAAACGTGCACGGGCTTTGGTTAGTAACACTTTCGTAGTCAATACCAATTCAACTACTCACATATTCTGTGCTGCTTCAAAAAAACAAACCCACTAAAGTTTTGAATATAGTTTGGTTATCCCCTCTTTTTACATATCATTTATTAAATAAATATTATTATTACTAATAATTTTATTAATTAATATTACAAAATTAAATTATATCCATAATAAATTATTATATTCTATTTTACTTAATCATATAATTTTAAAAGTATTTAAAAGTAACAGTACTTTGCACGGACTATAAGCTAATGTACGTAAAAAAAGGTAGTGTTCAAGATTTATGCTCCCCCAACTTCAGTTGAAGGTTTGGAACATTGGACTTCAGTACGCATTTATGTGAGGGTCATTTGTGCTACTACGGATTTCAGAGTTGATGTTGGTAGGATTGCTCGGGATACCATTGTAATCTTTTTTAGTTCAAAGAATTTTAATATTCTATCTGTTAAGCGATCTGAAAATAGAACGGCTAGTTGTTTAGCTCGTTTATCTGTTTAGTACTCAGGTTGTAATGGCAGTACGGGGGTTTGTCCCGACTAGATGCCGTTGTTTTAATGAATTCGTCTCTCTCTTTTCTGGCAAAGAAAAAAAAAAAAAAAATATTTATCCAGGAAAATGTTGGTGAGGTTGTTCTAAGGAATTACTCGAGATTGTAAGTTTTCACATACAAATGTAGATCACGCTATATGGAGATCCACTTTAAACTAAGAACCTAAGAATCATAACATAATTAGTATTAAACGCACTTTACCCCATTATACTATACTAAGGAACTACGTTTTATTGGCTTGATTCTTGACATTTGCAAGATACGTAGGCATCTTGTGAGGACCCGAATTAAGTCACGAAACACTTGATCAGCAATCAAAGCTCGAAGCTTCTTTAAACCTTAGCATTTAATACACAATAAATACACCCTACTTTTCGTTCCACAACAACTATCTATACAATATTATAATAAGCAAAAGGGGTATAATTTGTAGTTGGTTATCCCCTCTTTTTGGTTATCCCACAATAACAAAAAATTAAAAAGAAAAAAAATGTGCACGGGCTTTGGTTAGTAACACTTTCGTAGTCAATACCAATTCAACTACTCACATATTCTGTGCTGCTTCAAAAAAACAAACCCACTAAAGTTTTGAATATAGTTTGGTTATCCCCTCTTTTTACATATCATTTATTAAATAAATATTATTATTACAAATAATTTTATTAATTAATATTACAAAATTAAATTATATCCATAATAAATTATTATATTCTATTTTACTTAATCATATAATTTTAAAAGTATTTTAAAGTAACAGTATTTTGCACGGACTATAAGCTAATGTACGTAAAAAAAGGTAGTGTTCAAGATTTATGCTCCCCCAACTTCAGTTGAAGGTTTGGAACATTGGACTTCAGTACGCATTTATGTGAGGGTCATTTGTGCTACTACGGATTTCAGAGTTGATGTTGGTAGGATTGCTCGGGATATCATTGTAATCTTTTTTATTTCAAAGAATTTTAATATTCTATCTGTTAAGCGATCTGAAAATAGAACGACTAGTTATTTAGCTCGTTTATCTATTTACTACTCAGGTTGTAATGGCAGTACGGGGGTTTGTCCCGACTGGATGCCATTGTTTTAATGAATTCGTCTTTCTTTTTTCTGGCAAAAAAAAAAGAAAAAAAAATATTTATCCAGGAAAATGTTGGTGAGGTTGTTCTAAGGAATTACTCGAGATTGTAAGTTTTCACATACAAATGTAGATCACGCTATATGGAGATCCACTTTAAACTAAGAACCTAAGAATCATAACATAATTAGTATTAAACGCACTTTACCCCATTATACTATACTAGCTTATACCCGTGCGATGTACGTGTAATTTTCTTTTATATTTTTTAAGCTTATGAGAGTAGTCTATAAGATAATATAGATATTTAATAATAATATGATGAAAATAGATAATATAAATTTTAATTGTAATATGTTGTTGACGGGAATCGAAGCTTGAACTTTCGCGAGTAGTTTATAAGATAATATAAATGTTTATAATAATATGTTAATGACGGGATTCAAACCTTGAACCTATGAAAGTATTTTAAATATTAAAAAGGATATTTTTTTTAACGTTACATTCAACGATCCTTATTAATCTAATTCAAAATCTAACGGTTACTACTGAATGTACCAAAAAACTTATACCAAACTACCAATCAAATGGAGGCTAGTTTACCTATAATAGTATAGTATAGATAGATAGTTTAGATAGAAGTGAATTTATAAAATAAAAAAAGAGAAGAAATGAACAAAATTTGACGAAATTTCCACCAAATATTTTTTCCCCAAAAAGTTAAATGTTATACAATTTCATACTTCTAAAATCATGTAACAAAATCAAAAATCTAGATTTTAGTGGAACTTATTTAATTTAATAAAAATAAGTAATTTCTGCATATGAATATATATATTTGCACAAAATGTTCTACACTATGAACTTTCTAGATCTCCAAATTCACATGCATTTATAAAGAAGTTCAAATGTAAAACTTTCAAAATTCATGTGTAGAACTTAAATAATTAAATAGAAACAAGTACGGTCAGCATATCAACTTACAAATTTGCACTACATGTTCTACACTTTCAATTTTTGTTCCATCACATTCAAAGTTCATGTGTTGAAGTTCGAGGAGAATTAGTATTTTGACTAAGAAGACACATAGATACATAGAAGGAGATATATGCAGATATTGTGTATAAAGAAATTGTCACGCATTAATATATATTTAATTGATTCTATATTAATTCAAATATCTTTATTTACTATTTTACCCCTATTTATTGAAAAATTTAAAACATCACCCTTTTAATATTTATGTAAAAACTTGATGAAATTATGTTAGTGGTAGAATCAAGCTCAGACTCATCACGTAACCATTGTGCTACACCTAATTTTGAACATTCTTTAAATTTCTTATTAGATAAACCATTGCTTTTTCTTTTGTCCCATATTTTTTATTTTGACTACATGAAATGTTGGATTTAATTATTTTTAGAATATTACATATTATATAATTAAAAAATGTATTGTAATTGATTGAGCATATTCTACAATTCTCTTTTTCCATTTTAAATGATTGAAAATAAAAATAAAATTTAAGATAAAGTTTTAGATTATACAAAAATTTAATCGAGTTCGAAAATAAAATATGGATTTATTTACATCGTTTCTAAGTAGATATTAAAATATTAAAACAAAAATTAAGATTTTATTTTAAGAATATGAAAATTTTATTTTATCAAATAAGAAAAATTAATAATTGCATCACATGTTTAAAATTTTAAATATGTGAGTCATATTAGAGATTTTTGCTCCACCAACAATTTAGACTTTCAGCAATTTAAATGTATGATTGGTATAAAAACATAAGTATTTAAAAAAACATGAAAAATGACTAAATTTATGCTAAAAATGAATATGTGTTATATATATATATATATATATGTATATATATATATATATATATATATATATATATATATATATATATAACATAATTAATTTTCAATTTTGAATGAAAAAAATATGGTTTTTCGGTAATAAATATTACAAAATTGCAATTATTTTTAACAATGACCGGTTAGACTCTAACTTGACTATAAAGTATGGTTATATGAAGTTTTATATGATACTAGGTTATAACCCATATGTAATAAATTTTATTTTATGTTACAATTATATTTTCATATAATCATTATTTTCAATAATTATTTTAATTTAAATTTAAATAATTTATACAAATTTAATTAATGATATGTATGGTTTAAAACTTATATTATGAAATTTTAAATTTAATATGTTGTTGATTGAATTCAAACCTTGAATTATTAGTAAAATAATTTAATCCTATAAAATATTTAATTATTAAATCTAACTTTCTTATTTATTTGCCATGTTGAATCTTCTTTCCATCCAGTGAAGGTGTAAAAAGTAGATTTGAAGCAGAGATTGAATATACATATACCTAGGGATGACAACCGGGTCGGTCGAAACGGGTTTGGCCAAATCCAAACCCGAACCTGGAAAAAAATCGAAATCGAACTCATCGGGTTTCAATCGGGTTCGGGTTTTACCGAAGCCCATAAACACCACAGCCGATGGTTGGCGGCCGGAGTAAAGGGGAGGTGGCTGTTGTTGAAAATGGATGGAGGATGGGGTGAGATACGGTGGTGATGTGGTGGTGGCGAGAGGAGAAGAAGGATTTGGCGAAGGTGGGTTAAGGTGTGGGTCGAGGGAGGGTGAAGGTGTGGGGCTTGTTGTTGGTCGGAGTTGAAGAGAAAGGGGCGCGAGCGGAGGAACGGTGGTGAAGAGTGGCGAGGTTGGGAGATTGAAATGGGGCGGTTGTTGTTAGGTTAGAGGACTTACACAATTCGAGATTCACAAACACCAATACAAAGCACACACACAACCAATCAATTACTTGACAAGATCCACAAAAGCGCGGTCACACGTTATTCAAGTATTACTTCTACTTCTATCAACAATAAGTAAAAGCAAAACAAGAACACCAACAATATTTGACGTGGAAACACCCACGCCCCAAACTCGTATTATTAATGAAAACAGTTATCAATAATACATCAAAACAATAACACCTTAACGATGTCCCAAACCCGATACTTGAGCCAACAATGCTCAAGCATCTCCCAAACAATACTTAAGACTACATCTCTTAAGCTTTCACCTCATCAAACAAATACAATATGACTATGTATATATAGCTATCCAAAACTTAGCCACCAAGACTTACCATACTTGTTCTCCAAGTATTACCATACTTGTTCTACAAGCCTTCCAATTCTTGGCACCCAAATTACCCAACTTAGTGATCAAGACATACCATATATAATAATTGTCTACACATAAAATTATTATCTTTCCCATATATATCTTGAACCACCCAAGCCCATACAATCGCATTGGGTTGAAACCCAACAATCCTCCCCTTCAACCCAATACCCATATCGGATTGAACGGTAACCATCAAGCCATCGACGTCCATTCGCCAATGCCTTCCCTCGAACAAGAACCCTCTCTTGCTCTTCCAAACATTGAGTGTCGCTAAAACCCATATAGTGACCCTCCAAACCACCCAAACCATCGTTCTTCACTATAACGATAATTCATCTACAAAATCACGTGCATCAACCATCACGAGTGCCCTTCCAACAATTGATTCACCCGATCCTTGCTTTCACAATCCTTCGGTCTCCTGAAGAAAATATGTAGAATCATCCAAATAGTTCACCTGGTTGATCAAGCCATTGAAACAATTATGATGACCTCTTCCATCTTCTTCCATCTCGAGTCCGAACACAGGATTGATCCACGGTGCAAGTCAACCTTCAAACCGCACGTAACTTTGTCTCTACCCGCTTTAATAGCAATCTCCTTGTCAGCAAATCCTTCATTGTACTTTGTCATACCAATTAAACCTCAAACTTTCCCTCAACCTCATCCATCACGAACCCAAAACTTGGCTCTTGATACCACTTGTTAGGTTAGGGGACTTACACAATTCGAGATTCACAAACACCAATACAAAGCAAAACACACAACTAATCGATTACTTGACAAGATCCACCAAAGCGCAGTCACGTTATTAAAGTATTACTTTTACTTCTATCAACAATAAGTAAAATCAAAACAAGAACACCAATAATATTTGACGTGGAAACACCCACGCCCCAAACTCGTATTATTAATCAAAACAGTTATCAATAATACATCAAAACAATAACACCTTAACGGTGTCCCAAACTCGATACTTGAGCCAATAATGCTCAAGCATCTCCCAAACAATACTTAAGACTACATCTCTTAAGCTTTCACCTCATCAAACAAATACAATATAACTAAGTATATATAGCTATCCAAAACTTAGCCACCAAGACTTACCATACTTGTTCTCCAAGTCTTACCATATTTGTTCTACAAGCCTTCCAATTCTTGGCACCAAATTACCCAACTTAGTGATCAAGACATACCATATATAATAATTGTCTACACATACAATTATTATCTTTCCCATATATATCTTGAACCACCCAAGCCCATACAATCACATTGGGTTGAAACCCAACAATTGTAGTGTTGTTGAAGGAGAAGAAATGAGCAGATGTGGTTTTGCGCCTCTGCTTTGTCACCAATACATATACAAACTAATATAAATATATTATATTATTTATATTTAATTCGGGTTTTCGGGTCGGCTTCGGGTTCGATCGGGTTTGAAACGGGTTTTGGGTTTTCGGGTCGGGTTCGGTATGGTAAGGCCAAAACCCAAACCCGACCCGGAAATAGTTCGGGTTAAAAAAATAAACTCAAACCCAAATATTCGGGTTCAGTAAAATCTAATCGAATCGATATGGATCGGTAAAAATTGTCATCCCTACATCAACCACAATTGTAGATGTAGCCCTTTATCTTGACTCCTGTGGCACTGGAACAAGATAAAGAAATTGTTTGTTGAGAAAGAAATGAGCACAATATTCACAATTTTGCATCACCAATAGTATAGTAATGTTACATTCACAATGTAGATTCATGTTTTACATAAAATTGTTTTTTTGCAACGTTGACAAACGAAATCACCATATGCGTGATAATTCTCGTTGAGGATCAGTGGATGCTTATGGATATACAATGTTTAATCTCTCTCTCCATCTTTACTCTCGTGTATATCCAAAGGCGATTTGGAGACAAGTTACGAGTTAATTAAATGGACCGTGGTACTGTATCCAAACCAACAATTATTGTTTAGCAATTCCAACTACCCCAGCTAGGTCCAGTTCCATTTTCTTTACATAATCATATCATGCATCTAGTATGTTTAGTTGCGATACAAAAGCCATGCATCATATCAACTTGTGCATTCATTTCTGATGCTTCATGTATCAAAAGATAAGAATTATGGAGTAAGTTAAATATAATAGTTTCACTTAAATTTGATTTTACAACATACTCCTATGACAAATTGACAATTCATTTATTATTCTTAATTGGTTACTATGCCTCAACGTCAAGCAAGCAAGCATGAGCACCTAGAATAGACACAGAAAATGTTAAAGGAAATAAATATAAATTGAAAATTCAAGGAAAATATAAAAGCAAAATAATTTATACAAAATCAAGGTTTCGAATACTGCACAGTTCAAAACAAAGAGATATATGAATTTGTTAAAGAACACTTAAACGTGAATTTGTTCTGAGCTTATAGTACTTGATGAGATGGTCATTAAAGAAGCAAAATGTAATCTGAAAACTCATCAATAACTAATGCAGTTGTTCGGAGGGAAGAGGATAGCGAGGAGTGGAGAGTAGTTGGAGGCTAACTTTTTGAAGCAGCAGTGCAAAAATGGACATCAAAATATTACTTAGATGTCAATAGAAGAATACTGCAGGACTTCAAAGAATCAAGGTGAGTGGCATAAGCTGATCTCATTGGTTACACCCCAGTGAACAACACAGCTACACATGTGCTTAACATGATTGTTTTACAATAAACTTGCTCTAAAATTCTGTTGTTCCATTTGGTTGGAAAGAATGGAAGGAGGTAGTAATGTAATCTAAAATTGTGAAAAGAATGAAAGAGTGCAAAATCATACTATATAGATATCAGTCCAAGGCTGGAAGTTTGAAACATATGTATGACTACAATCAAAATGTTGGACATTTCAGTTCAACCGAATTTTCCATTGTTCGCAGAGAGGTTTCAATAAATGTAGTGTATAGAGACATGATTTTATCAGTGAGCAAGCTATAGACAGAAAGAGAGAGATTGAGGCATCAATACCATCAGATCTGTTAAATTTTTCAGGGCGTCCAAGTGCAGGTTCAATACCATCAGGTCTGTTAAATTTTTCAGGGCGTCTAACTGCAGGTTCAATACCATCAGGCCTCTTTGTTGCAGAAATGACAAGTAGACCCTTAACGTTGATGATTCCATCCATTAAATTCAGTAAAGTTGTAACCATTCTTTGTGAAAGTTTCTCGCTACCATCCTTGCGTGCAGAAACAATGGCGTCCAGTTCATCAATGATGACAGATAGAGTCTTTCATGGCAAGAAAGAATCACAATGGTGGATAATTGAGCGAAGTTCGGACTTAATTACAGATGCGTCAGATATGCAACCTTAACCTTCTGTGATGTAATGTAAACAAAAAGCCCAGTACTTGTTATGGTTAACTAAACCAAATATCAGTTTGTTATTGCAGTTATGTTGTGACTTTGAGTTATAGATATGGTATGTGCCTTGGAAACTGAATTACTTTTACCAGCATGTAGATATCACTCTTACCACTTATCAACAATCCAAACCCCCGTTTCTGGCTTTATGACTTGGACAACATTCAAGTTTACCAGGAAACAAACATCTGCAACGATTTCAAAATTCCAAGGGAGAAGACAACTCAAAACACCCAGGACATGCAGCAAACTACTACACAAGTAAAATATTCTACCATTACATCAATTTGGTTACATAGCAATGTTATAATAATAACAAAAAAAATTACAGGCAATAACTTCAACCTACCACCTGCAAGGAAGTTTCAGCTCAATTTTTGATTAAATTAGCCACAACAAGACATTCAATGGGGAAATTTGGTGGAAGAGATGCACTTCATTTTCTTAGATGGATAGTAGCATAACTAATCTTTATATTCAACAAACTTGGTCTTTAATATTAAATTAATCCTATGCTACCTATAAAATTAATAGAGCCCTGCACAGTAGGCTTAAATACTAGTATCAGATAAGGTCTGGTTGGACTCGCAGCAACTAGACTCTTCAAAACTATATCAAGTGCCATAATATCAATTTTATTTTGAGAGATATAAATCAAGATGGATTTCACAAAGCGAATAATTGTATCACACAATACCATTCTATCTTATTAAGATGGAATAAGGAGCTATCTAATTTTATTGTTGAGAGGAATACGAAGTGTTGTGCCTAAAATCCGCCTTGGGCTTGATTTAAGGCCCATTAAGGTGATGGACTTGGATTAGCACGAAAGGAAGACAAGGTTCTAACATCTAATGTGTAATGATCATGTAGGGGTGTAAGCATATGAACCCTGACTAGGGGTAATGTTGTGTGAAAGCTTGGCAGAGGTTTAGCTGAGAGGTAGATTACTTGACAGGGGGTACGTGTATGAACTCCGAAGGTTTCCAGAAATTATACCAGCAATCTCGGAACTTCCTAAATTGAAGGAACTTGGATACGGTACATTGTAACAACCTACTGGATGAAAGTGTTTGGGAATGTTTTCCTCCCGTGTATCATTAGAAGTACAGAATATATACAAGTACACAAGCCTATCATCAGGCGTCAACTAAGGCTACTAAACAGGCTAGCTACTAATTAGGTAACTAAATAACAAAGTTGTTGTACAACATATATCCTATATTTAACACACCCCCACAGTCGAAGCGGGAGGTTTGCGGACGCTAAGACTGTCCCGAAAATCTTCAAATAAAATTAGCGGAAGACCCTTGGTAAAAATATCCGCTATCTGATATCGTGATGGCACATGAAGAACTCGGACCTGCCCACAAGCAACCTTTTCTCGAACAAAGTGAATATCCATCTCAATATGTTTTGTGCGTTGATGTTGAACTGGATTGCCGGACAAATAAACAGCACTTACATTGTCGCAATAAACAAGTGTAGCCTTTTTAATTGGACAACGCAACTCTAAGAGAAGATTCCGAAGCCAACATGACTCAGAGACAACATTTGCCACCCCACGATACTCGGCCTCTGCACTAGAACGAGACAATGTGGGCTGTCGTTTGGATGACCAAGAAATCAAATTGTCACCCAAGAATACACAATAACCAGAAGTGGAACGCCTGGTGTCCGGGCATCCCCCCCAATCGGCATCAGTATACGAAGCAAGAGTGGAAAAAGAGGACGGGTAGAGATGAAGCCCATGATCCAAGGTACCCTGAACATACCGAATGACCCGTTTAAGAGCAGACATATGATCAATTCTCGGATCATGCATATGAAGACAAACTTGCTGAACGGCATAAGAAATATCTGGCCGTGTAAACGTGAGATACTGGAGTGCTCCTGCAAAACTCCGATATAGAGTGGAATCAGCAAACGGAGGACCGGAAGTAGCACTAACTTTTGGTTTTGTGTCAACTGGAGTAGACGACGGCTAGCAAGAAGACATCCCTGCACGCTCAATTATTTCCTCGGCATACCTGCGCTGTGAAAGGAACATACCACCCTTATGCCTGGTCACAGCAATACCAAGAAAATAATTCAGAGGACCAAGATCTTTCATAGCAAATTCTGAACTAAGAAGTCCCATGATAGAGCACCGGAGAGCATCAGAAGAGGCAGTCAGAATAATATCATCAACATACAATAATAGGTAAGCCATATCAGACCCATTGTTGTAGATGAATAAAGAATTGTCACACCTGCTGTTGATAAACCCAAGTGACAAAACATAATCAGCAAAACGCTTATACCAAGCCCGGGGTGCCTGTCGAAGCCCATAGATGGACTTTAGTAAAAGACAAACATAATCAGGATGATCTGGATCCCTATAACCCATCGGTTGATGCATATATACTGTCTCCTGAAGCTCACCATGGAGGAAGGCATTTTTTACATCTAATTGATGAATCGGCCATTCCTTCGAAAGTGATAAACTAAGAACAGTCCGGATAGTAGCCGGCTTAACCACCGGACTAAAAGTTTCTCCACAATCAATTCCAACCTGTTGCGTTTTCCCATCAGCTACAAGCCGGGCTTTATGCCGCTCAAACACACCATTAGACTTGACTTTATGAGTGAAAACCCACATAGACCGGATTACATTAACATTTGGAGGACGCGGCACCAATACCCACGTCTTATTTTCAATAAGAGCATTATATTCATCATCCATGGCCATTTTCCAATTCAAGTCACGAAGAGCCACTACCGGATTTCGAGGCAAAGGAGACCTCTCCATCGTGGTGTGCAAGGAATATTTAGTGTTGGGCTTAAATATTCCATGTTGGCTACGAGTGACAACCCGAGGCTGTTGTGGAGGAATAGGTGGTGGAGGAATATGTGGTGGAGAGGATTGTGGCGTAGTGAGTGGAGAAGATTGTGGCGTAGTGGACGGTGTTTGAGTATTAGAGAAGACAGGTGGAGAAAGTGAACTAAGACTAGGAGAAGACCCAGAAGTCGAACTAGGCTGGACACTAGGAGATTGTGTCAGGGGCGAGGTGGGTGGTATTGGCGAACTGGACCCAGGTAAGGAAGTCGAAGCTGGGTCAGTTTGCTGAAAATGGTTAATCATGTGGGGGGATAAACCATCATCAAAGAAATCATAATTTTGGGAAGTCGGGGAATGTAGTGTCGCAAAAGGAAACTCATTCTCGTTAAATAAGACATGACGACAACGAATAATTTTATGAGAAGACATATCATAACATTTGTAGCCACGATGGTTGGTAGGATACCCTAAAAACACACACGGAGTAGATCGTGGTTGCAACTTATTAATAGTGGTAGAAGGGAATAGGGGATAGCACAAACACCCAAAGACCCGTAGGTGAGAATAAGAAGGAATCCTTTTGTAAAGAATTTCCAGAGGAGACTTGTTTCCCAACAATTTACTTGGAAGAATGTTAAGAAGATATGTTGCCATTTGAAGAGCATGAGGCCAAAATGAAGGTGGAAGAGAAGCATGAGCAAGAAGAGTACGAGAGATATTATTTATAGTCCGAATTTTTCGTTCGGCTTTCCCATTTTGAGAAGACGTGTAAGGACAAGAGAGGCGAAAAGACATGCCATGAGTGTTACAAAAATCCCGAAATGAACCATTATCAAACTCCCCACCATTATCACATTGGATATTTTTGACATGACGTTCAAACTGGGTAGAAATATGAGCTTGTAAAGCTAAGAAAGTGTCATACACATCTGATTTCCGAGCCAAAGGGAAAGTCCACAGATAATTGGTAAAATCATCCAAAAATAACACATAATATCGATGCCCCGACGAGCTTAAAACAGGAGAGGACCAAAGGTCACTATGTAAAATATCAAAAGGCAATGTAGTACGCGAAGTGGAAGCAACAAAAGGCAACTTAACATGTTTTCCAAGTACACAAGACCCACACATACTAGAGGTAGAAATTTTATTACAATCAATGCTTTTATTATGCCTAAGCACATCTAAGATAGTAGCTCCCGGATGACCCAACCGAGCATGCCACAGTGTAGGAGAGATGGCGGCAAAGGTAGATGTAGTAGCTTGATTGTTGAAAGAAGAGGATATAGGGTAAAGGTCTCCACGACTATCAGACCTCATTAGTGGCATCCCCGTCCGATAATCCTTCACAGAAAACCCAAAAGGATCAAATTCAACTGACACAGAATTATCAGTAGTAAATTTTCTAACAGAAACGAGATTTTTAATCAAATTGGGAGCATGAAGAACATTGTTTAGGGAAAGAGATTTACATGGAGAGGATAAATTTGTGTGACCATAACCAAGAATCGGAATAGTATGACCATTACCCACCACAATATTATTATTAGGATGATTGCTCAAATTAAAATAAGATGAGAGATTACCGGTGGAGGAGGTCATGTGAGACGTTGCACCAGTGTCCATGTACCAGGAGGGGTCAGGTTGTTGAAGTGACATTGTGTGCATAGCCGTCTCGATGTCCGTAGGAACAAAAGGGCTAGACTGCCCGAACGAGGAACCTGCTTGCTGCACATAGGCTTGTTGCTGAGGTCGAGGACCAAGAATCCCAGGTTGGCGCTGCTGGGCCATAGAAGGTCTGGACCAGCCCTGAGTTGGGAATGGGCAAGGTGGGACGGGCCATCCCTGGTTATACCAAAACCATGGATTTTGATTCTGAAGTTGTGGCCATTGTGGCGATGCACCAGTAGTTCGTCCACCATTATTATTATACTGACCCCGTCCACTACCTCTACCACCGCCATTGTTACGGCCACCACCACCCGAACCACCTGATTTCCGGCCTCCATTATTACGTCTGCCACCAGAATTCTGCCCAGAAGATTGCTTCCCCTTTGAGTGCTGAGTTTTCTCCAAAACTGAAAGACCATCATCTGTTGCAGTATGAATCAAAGCAGACTCTGTAGCTGCTTCTTTGGACATTCCGGTCTCCTCAAGAACAAGCATAGAGCGAGCTTTATAGAAAGGAGGGAGCGGGTTACTCTGCCGGATTATCATACCCACACCCCTATATGGTTTGGTAAGACCCCCAACCAATTGTAACACCATACGACTATCAGACACCGGCGCCCCAACATTCTTTAATTGATCCGCAAGGGATTTAAGACGTTGACAATATGCAGAAGCATTAGGAAAATCCTCCATTACAGTGGTAGAGAACTCCTGTTCTAGAGCGACAGCACGAGAATGTTCATTATCCTGGAATATGTCACGCAATCTATTCCAAGCTTCCATAGCCGTAGAATCAGGTTCAATGATGGTGTGCAAAAGATCATTAGAAATGGTAGCATATATCCACGATAATACCGTGGCATCCAAAGTCGACCAAAGCTCCTTCTCCTCATCTGTAGAAGGAACCTTCTCCTTGCCCTTAGCAGGAGGAACGATATGGTCAATGACTTTGTGAGATCGTGCGTGAATCTTGAAAAGCTCCGCCCACGTAGAGTATTGAACGTTTTCCATTTGAAGAGTAATGGAAACATGGTTCTTGATATTTGAAACAGCAAGTGCAGGATGAAAAGAGGAAGAAGGAGACTTGGTTTCTGTCATTGTTGATAGGGAAAATGAGATAAGGAAGAAGACTGTGGGCAAAGAAAAAGAAGATAGGCAGCGGAAGAAATACCAGAAACCCTAGTGCTCTGATACCATGAAAGTGTTTGGGAATGTTTTCCTCCCGTGTATCATTAGAAGTACAGAATATATACAAGTACACAAGCCTATCATCAGGCGTCAACTAAGGCTACTAATCAGGCTAGCTACTAATTAGGTAACTAAATAACAAAGTTGTTGTACAACATATATCCTATATTTAACACTGGATTGCTCCTAAACAATAGGGACGGCCCAACAGCAACGTCTATCGTGGATTAACATCGTATATGTATGGATATATATATACGTATATATATGGGAGGATATATCATGGAAAAATACGGATTAATTATGAAGCAACAGCGGGATAACTACTCGGATGGAGATAAACAGCGAGGGCATGTTGGTTAGGGAGGATGAGGCTTATCAGATCGTGGGGATTATCAAGAACTACATGAGGACTTGATCTCTTATATAAATAAGAGTATGTAGGCACTTTGCAAGGGTTAGACACATATACACACCTCTAATACTTGCTCCTAGCTGTGAACACTGGATTGAATAGGTAATATTCGATCATCACAGCTTGGAGTACCTTGCAAACTCAGTCCATTCCATCATTGCCCATCCCCTCGAATTAGGGTTTATGAAACTAGGGCTCCTGGGTTGTAATTCGATTTGTTTGATTAATATAATTGGATTTTCTTGGTTATTTCTTATAAATTTCTCATTGAAGTGTTGTACCAATTTTCCCTCACAACATTTGTGTCGCTAGAAGGAGGGGCTGGTTTTGTCTCTTGGGGGAAGAGATGTCTCGGAAATCTGGTGATGCTCATACACCGGAGGATGGACGGAGTGATGATGATGGGGGACATGATGGGGAAGTCACGAACAGAGAGCTTAGAGAGAAAATAAAGAGGATGGAAAATAAAATCGTTTCTTTGGAAAAGAAATCTGAAAAGCTGAAGAAATGGAAGCAAAAGCATGGTTCCACGGATCGAAAGGTGAAGAAAAAGGTGGTTACGCCAGTTCGGTTGGATTTTGATAGTGATGAGGAGGAGTCGGAAAAAGAGGCCTCACAAAATGGATTTTCTGGTGTGGAGACAGACCAAACAAATCCGGACTAGAAAGAAGGAGAAGAGGAGGTACGACAGTCACAGGGTTCACCCACCCGTAGCCTGAGTGTCTTTGACAGGTTAGGAAACAAGATGGATGTCAAAGATTTACGTCACAAACTTGATAGGAAGAAGGAAAGACAGACCAGGAAAGCTCCAGAGGCGAGGTCGCAAGGATCTCAGGGTTGTAGAAGAGATAAATCTGTTTCCAGGTCTGGTAGACTATCTAAAGGGGGTGATGATGAGCGAAGCTGTAGCTCTAGGCATAACCCCGAGTACAATGATGATGACCAGGGTTCAACTGGGGATTCTAGCGATGATGACAGCAAGTTCACAGATGGAGAAAATGAGCACTACAAGGTGAAGGATCTGCGTGAGGCATTAAAGAAGCTAAAGGTGGAAAAACAGTCATTGGAAGGCTTGACAGTGGCCTCACCCTTCACCAAAAAGGTGAGGGATTCACCACTCCCACCAAAATACCGGGGGGTGGGGGACTTAAAATTCAGTGGAACCACCGATCCGGTTGAATACCTTAGTCGATTTGATACGGAAATGGAAGTATACCAGGTGAAAGATCTAACAAAGTGTCGTTTATTGGATGCTACATTAAGGGATAGTGCTCACCAATGGTTCAAAAGGCTGCGCCGAAATTCTATTTGATCTTGGAGGCAAATGAGTGAAATGTTCGTAACTCAATTTCGGGCTTCAGTTGCGTTCGCACCCCCAGCCAACACCCTGGCGAACATCAAGCAGGACAAGAATGAAACTCTCACTGAATATTTTAAACGATTTAATGCGGAGGTCCCTAAGGTGAGGAAGACCACAGATGAAACCAACAAAAATTTTCTAATTACGGGCGTATGCCTAGGTACAGATTTCTGGAAAGAGCTACAAGAGGCGGAGCCCAAAACTTTGGCAGACTTCTACACCAAAGCAGAAACTCACAAGGTGATTGAAGAATCAATGACTAAACTCGAAAAGAGTCGAAGCTCAAGGGAATAGAGCAGGAGCAAGAGGCGTAGGTCATACAGCCCAAAAGACAGGGGGTACCACAAACGAACCTCCTATGGTGGAAGCTCCTCTACCAGGAACACCCATCGTGACGAAAAGATTGCCCCTATAACTGTGAATACAACTAACACTGGAAGGACAGTAAACTACAAATATCCTACAAGGAAAGATTCTCAAGGTTCATGCAGGTACACTGAGTACACCCCGCTCACGGCTTCCATTGAGTAGGTGTACGAAGTAGGGAACAAGGCGGGAATGTTCAGAAAACCAACAAGGAATGGGCCCCCGGGAAACAAAAATGAAGGACGATATTGTGCTTTTCATGATGTCAATGGACATGAAACTGCGGATTGCCGTCATCTGAAGGATCACATTGA
Organism: Kitagawia praeruptora; assembly: GCA_037693485.1. NCBI lineage: Eukaryota > Viridiplantae > Streptophyta > Magnoliopsida > Apiales > Apiaceae > Kitagawia > Kitagawia praeruptora. The sequence goes on from CM075345.1 coordinate 101,591,009, forward strand.
AGATCTTATAAGAAGGGGTTACCTCACTAAGTTCGTGGCCCAAGAAGCTAAGGGATACAAGAATGACAGAATTAACAAAGATACTAAAAAGATGAACCCCAAACGCCTTACAAGGGCCAACAGTATTCGTACTATTATTGGTGGACCTTACATTGGGGGTATGAGCAGGAACGCCCAGAAAAATTATACCCGGGAAGCAAGGGGCGCACCCCTCATGAATGTGTACAACTTATCCGAGAGGCCACCTAAGCTTTTTAAGGGTGAGGCAGTTGACATAACATTCACCGAGGAGGATGCCAGGCACGTTCATCACCCTCATAACAACGCTTTGGTAATGGAGGCTTGAACGTACACCGAGTATTGGTGGATAATGGAAGCTCGGTAAATATCTTGGCGTATAGCACTTACCAGAAAATGGGGTTACTTGACAAGGAAATGGCTCCTTCTTATAATGAGTTGTACGGATTTACTGGAAACCCTGTACAGATTTTGGGACGGGTGAAACTCCCTATCACTCTGGGAGAGGAACCCCGGTCTGCTACACAGGTGGTAGAGTTCATGGTGGTGAATGAAGATATTTCCAATAATGGGATACTTGGAAGGCCGTTGTTAAAGGATATGCGGGTGGTGACGTCCATTTACCACCTGGCAATGAAATTCCCGACTCCTGGAGGAATTGGATGTGTTCAAGGATGTCAATCTGATTCAAGGGAATGCTATAGCAAAGCCTTGCATGTAGCTGAACAAGCTTGTAAGCACCTATTGTTGGTGGATGGTGGTACCTCCGAGCAATGCTATCGTTACTTGGACCCCGGTGTAGGGAAGGGAGATGAATCCTTGCGTCAAAAGGAAACAAGACCAGCAAGAGACATGTGTAATGTTATCATGATTGTACAACATCCAGGCGAGGAGCCCTATACAAATGTTGTACCTTTTCGGGGGGTAGGTATCCTTAACGGGATACCAATGCTGGAAGCCCCGAAATTTCAAAATTCCAAGGTTGAAGAACCATTGATTGAAGGCATAGTTGAAGAAGTTCATGACATTGATTTTGAAAGTTTGGATAATGAAAACGATCTGAAGGAATCAAAGAAATCCAATGGTCAGTTGGCGGAACCCCATCAGGATACAAGCAAGGTGAACCCAGTGGAAATTGATCTTGATCCACAAATGCCCAAAACAAAAGAAAAGACTGGGGTGGCTGAAGACACTTTATCTATCCTGGTGGATGCAGCTGATCCTACTAAGGAGTTGAAAGTTGGCAAACAGTTGAACCCTGATGTAACGCCCCGACTTCCCAATACTGAAAATATACTTTTTATAATAATATAGACTTTGATACAGGGGAATTTTAGAAACATTCGGCATGAAGTATTCGTAAATCGGACTATCCACCTGTAATACAACCCAAACTAAATTCCAATTTAACAAATACAAATAAACTTAATACACCAACGATTCCTCACCGAGGATCGATTCCAGGTTATGGTATGATACAATAATCTAATCAATAATAAATTATTACAACTTTTATCTCTGCCCTGATAAAAATTACTCTACCATCTAATTCGTAGCTCAATTCTAATCTATGCTTATCCGCTCTAGCTCCAAAATATATCCTGTATAGAATGTCTCATTGCTCTTATTTGCAGGGATAAATGTAGTAGATCATCCTTAAACCTAACTGCAAAGGGTTAAATAAAACAAAGCAAGAGTGAGCCAAAGAACGCTCAGCAAGATAATAACATAGTGAAACAACGATATTACGATAATTCATTGATGAACAATATCAATGAATACTTTATCTCAAAAGATCAATCAATTTTCATCATACAGTAAAATTTTTCCATTTACTACAAACCATCACTGCCTCAGATAAAAGTTTGAGAAAAAAAATATCAAGAAATCCCCCAATCATTCTTACTCCACTTTCAACGTACAATGTTACTCGTGAAGGGAATAACTGGAAAACTTCTATCCATCCTTAATCTCATTGTTTTACTGAGTTTCTAAATTTTAATCAAGATAGAAACAACTAACTCTGATATCCACAATTTTGAAACTAATGACCATTTTCCTTGAAACATATATATCTTATCAAAAACGTTCCTTTCCTTCATCACTTTTCACTAAAACATTCTTTTCTTTAAAACCCTTTCATCTTTGAAATATTCTTTTCACAAAACCTTTCAAAAACATTTTTAACTGATTGGAGTTTTTTCACGACTACGGACAATACGGGTGATCAGCCACGTAAAGTCCCCATACCGGACACGAAGTACATCTGGACCTTGAAATTGGGTTCCCAATTAGGCAACACATTGGCCTTTAATGCTGGACTAGGACCACCCTAGCCTCTTACGCTAAATAAAATGCTGGACTGGGCACTCCCCCAGCCTCTTACGCTAAAAATAATTGCTGGACCGGCGTCACCCGACCTCTTATGCCTCTAATATGAAGGAATCCGTAGAAAACATTTTGACGGAATCCCCCCCACAATAAAATCTTTGAACCCTTTAAAATATTTCACTTTTAAGTCCTTTATACTTACTGATAACAGATTAGCCTAGTATAAGGAATTTTAAAACATCTTTAATTATTTAAACCATTTTAAGGAGTAACAATAAAAGATTTAGGGACAGTGAAGCATTCGATATAGGAAATCATAAACAACAAAGCAGTAAGATTAAACTAAGCAGGGTATAGTTCAGCAAAACAGAATCATTTATCAACAAGGAACATGATAAATTAAATAACTGAGCAATTATTTAGATTTTAGAAATGGAACAACAATTATAAAGAAAGCATGGAATAAAGAATATTCAAAGCTCGACAGAAGATTTAAGTCATTGCACTGGCTAACTCCACTCATTTCAGAGATTATCAACTGATAAAATTCTGTTGCAAAGCTGGAATTAACATAAAAGATTTGAACAGTTTAAAACAAAGATTTAAGAAATTCTCAATTACTCAAGGTCTCACTCTTGTCACCTAAGCCACTCATAGGCTTCAGCTGCCAAAACCGGCCTGACAATAATGAGTTTGAATAAATAAGAAGATCTCAATTCATTTTCGGCTTTAACCGTCACTGAGCAAAACATGCCTCAACAACAGTATAAACCTCGAATTAGTTTACAATAATTTGATGAAAACGTTCTTTGAAGAGTATTAATAAAGACGAAAAATATTGAATTAAATTAATTTTAAAAGAATTCAACACCTGAACAATAGGTGAGGAGAATAAACAATGACAAAATAATTTGAGAATGAATGCTTGTCAATTAATATAAGAATAAAGTCACCGGCAATAAAAATGAAGAGTTTAGGCACTAGTAAAATGATTTGAAAGTAACATCGTTTAATTGACAAGATAAGTTCACATTATTTAAAAATGAAAATGAATGGTACAGATGATTACAAGAAAGGAATTGAAAGGACGCATATATAAATAATAGAAACAGTTTCACATCACTTGAACGATAAATGAGGGAGAGTAAACTTGCCTCAATACACGCAGTTACCAATTCCAATTCCAGCATCTCAATCCTTTACTAACTTTACATCAGTCTCTACTTCTTATTCACTAGCCTTTACTTGGTCGTACATTTGCCTCTCCTTCATCACTTGTCAATCTCGATAATTATCTCCTTCATCTACCTTCCATCTACACGTGCCCTGGCTTTTAGCTGGCCTCTTATCCATACCTATATACAAGTAAAGTGCTACTTTAGTACTCTTATAACCTTAATTGTCTTACTCTATACTACCCAAACGTGTCCTATTACGATTTATAACATAACACATATAGCACATATTAATCAGATTCTCAAAATCGTACAGTATAGCCATATAAACCACATAGGCACTTAGCACGTAATATAAACTTCGAATTAACCTATAATTTACGATCACTATTTGAATACAAATAATTAGTGACTAGCTTGCTATACAACATGTGTTTAATCACATAGCGTATATCCCACGATAACATATACCAATTTTTGAGATTTGTCAATAGATGTAACCCACTATTAATCGATTTACCTAATTTAGATTAAATTAACGCAATAATATTTTCGATAATAAAACAACCATGTACGTCGCTTATCAAGTAAAATGCAAGTAATTATTCAACATTAGCAATCACAACCCACAATCATATTTGGTACCACCAATCACTTTCAGATTACATTCTCTGAAATCTACCTTCTGTCTCCCCTCTTTTCTTCTTTTCTCTTTTTCTCACTGCATCTACTCTTGATATGCAACCTTTAATTCCATGGCCTTACTTGTTCTGTGCCTACAGTACTTTACCACCCTACCCGCACATCACTCCCCTGATCAACATAGTTTAGGAACATTAAACCCATACACACGCTGCCTCCTCATACCTTTCTCCCTCTATCTCCCCTGTTTCTGCTACGTATTAGCCACTTCAAACCCACATACAATTACACAATCTCCCCTGTCTTCACTTACTTCCTGCCTTCAACCACTTCCTACCTAGACTTCTGACCTTTACATATAACATCAAACCCACAGCCTCCATCAAAACTTCAACTACAGTCCTGATGCACACGCCCAGCTGACTAACACCCTCACCCGCACTTATCGCTGTTATGCACGCACACAATGATTCCACGGCACAAAACCAGCATAACACAGCGACACATAAATAGGAACACCGTAAACTCACACTCTCTTGGACACACAAAACATGGATATAGCTCGCACAGCCTCTCGAAGCTTGCTCCCCTGCTTTCCTAGATCACCACTGCCAAGAGCCCAAACACACACCTAGGATATACACCTGTACTTGAACATGCTTACACACACTCACATAAAATCCCCTTCTTCCCTTTGTCCCTCAATTCTCTTCTCTCTTTCTCTGTCCCACTCTCGACCTTACCTTACCCACGTGTGCTTCCTTCATCCTTCAATTTCATACCATACACATACATCACAGCCTACACCTCCCCTTTAATTAACTAAACACACGCACTCTGTTTATACACACACACACACAGATTACAAACACATACACACACACAGATTACATAAACACACACAAGAATAGTTACACGCCAACAACAACACAATAACTATGGTCACAGGGGAATGTAAAAGAGAGGGAGAGATGGTCGAAGAAAGATTGAGAGAGGAAAAGAGACCTCTAGATAATTCGAGAGACAACAGACTGAATTGGGGAAAGTGAGCTGATAATTTAGAGGATAAGAGAGAAGGGAAATTTTGTTAAAAATTTTCTGTGAACAAAAACAGGTTTAAAACCATCTCATAAAATAAAATTTAAATAGGTAACTTTTGAGAAAAATCTCAAATTAATTTTTAGAATATAGAAAATGAAATTATCTATCTTCCCATAGTTTTAAAATATTTTTAGGATCAAAAATGAATTAGATATGAATTTTGTAAGATAAGATCCTTTAAATGAAATAAGACTCTTAAAATCATTTTAAATTACCAAAACACCCAAATTAATACACCAAATAATTTTAAAAACTAATTAAATATATAAAGATGATATTGCAAAAGATTTCGTGATTTTTAATCACTCCGATGATTTTATAAAATTCTCAGAATATCGATAATGCATGATTTAAATAGATTTTAAATCTTAAAAATTCAAATAAAAATACACGAACTCACATTTCACATATACATCATCATATAAGCATGTAAACATGATGTCACATATATTCAATAAAATAAAATAAAAAATTCACACCATATATTCCACATTTAATATCAAATAATAATATTTATAATTACGAATGTTCTAAGGCGTTAAACCTGAAGTCAAGGAAGCATTGGTTTCGTTTCTAAGAAACAACCTAGACGTATTTGCATGGAGCCACGAAGACATGGTGGGAATAGACCCAAGGGTGATGTGTCATCATTTGAACATTGATCCAGACATGAAGGCTGTAAGACAGAAGAGGAGGGCAATAAGTGGGGAAAGAGCCGTTGCCCTGAAAGAAGAGGTAGATAGATTGTTGAAAGCCAAGCTAGTAAGGGAATCATTCTACCCCATGTGGTTGGCAAATCCGGTTTTGGTAAAGAAACCTAATGGCAAATGGCGTACGTACGTTGATTTCACTGTCTTGAATAAAGCATGCCCCAAGGATAGCTTTCCGCTCCCACGTATTGACCAACTAGTTGATGCTACGGCCAGTCATGCCTTGCTAAGTTTCATGGATGCATATTCAGGCTACAACCAAATTCCGATGTATGAACCCGATCAGGAGCATAATTCCTTCATCACTGACAGAGGACTCCATTGTTACATCGGGATGCCTTTCGGGCTGTTGAACGCTGGAGCAACCTACCAAAGGCTGGTCAACAAGATGTTTAAAGACCAAATTGGAAAAACTATGGAGGTATACATGGACGATATGTTGGTAAAATCCAAGGTAGCAGGTGACCACATTGCTCACCTCACCGAAATGTGTGGCATCTTAAGGAAATATAGGATGAAGTTGAACCCCCAGAAATATGTATTTGGGGTAGAGTCTGGAAAGTTCTTGGGTTTCATTGTGAATCATCGAGGGATCGAAGCCAATCCTGCTAAAATAAAGGCACTGGTTGAAATGAGATCCCCCCGAAGTGTGAAGGAGGTCCAAAGCCTTACTGGATGGGTGGTAGCCCTGAACAGGTTTATCTCTAAATCCTCTAATAGATGTCGAGAATTCTTTGCAACAATCAAGAAGAGAAAGGGCTTCGAATGGACACCTAAATGTGAAGCTGCCTTCACTAAATTAAAGGAGCAACTGGGAAGCCCCTCATTGCTAGCAAAGCCATTAGAAGGTGAAACCTTGATTTTGTACTTGGCAGTTTCTGAACACTCAATCAGTTCCATTTTGGTTCGAGAAGAAGATCAAACCCAGTACCCTGTGTATTATGTAAGCACAAGGCTACTAGATGCTGAAACCAGATACACAAATATGGAGAAGCTAGCCTACGCTTTGATTCTGGCATCAAGGAAGTTAAGGCCAAACTTCCAGGCGCACACAGTAGAGGTACGAACCTCATTCCCACTAAGGCAGGTCCTGCACAAACCCGAAGCCTCGGGAAGGTTAATGAAATGGGCTGTGGAGTTGGGCCAGTTTGATGTTGAATACAAACCAAAAATAGCTATCAAAGGTCAAGCACTTGCTGATTTCTTACTAGAGTTCCCACCCTCCTTTGAGGTTGAAGCTAAGGATAAGGCGATGGAACCCCCAGAGAAGGAAGCTCCAACAGAAAATTACGCACCATGGTGGACTCTGTACGTAGATGAAGCCGTGAACGGAAATGGTGCAGGTACTGGCATAGTCCTGATAAGTCCCGAAGGCCATAAACTGCAAAGTTCAATTCATTTTACATTTAAAGCTACAAACAACGACGCCAAGTATGAAGCCCTAATTGCAGGATTGAAGCTAGCTCTTGAAATGAAAGTGGTTAACATGACTGTATACAGTGATTCCATGTTGGTGGTGGGGCATATCAAAAGCAACTTCCAAGCTAGGGGTCCACGCACGGACCTGTACATGAGGTACGCTCAGGAGCTGATGAGCAAGTCTGGGGAGATAAACCTTGTGCAAATTCCAAGGACAGAAAACTCAAGTGCAGATGCCTTAGCAAAAATGGGTTCTAATAGGGAAGCAACTATGCTAGGGGTGATACCATTGGAGATACAACATCAACCTAGCATCCCAAGGTTCGACTGTATGGATATTGAGGTTCAAGTGGAGGACACATGGATTACTCCCATCCTGGAATACAGAACAAGAGGGGTTCTGCCAGCTGAAAAGGATGAAGCCCGGAGAATGAAGTATAAGGCTACGCGTTATGCCCTTTATGACGGAAAGCTGTAAAAGAGGGGTTTCAACAAACCACTTCTGTGATGTATAGCAGGCAGTGAATGCGAATATATTATGCGGGAGGTGCATGAGGGAATATGTGGAAACCACTCTGGAAGAACTTCATTGGCCAATAAGATACTTCGACAGGGGAAGTATTGGCCAACTCTACAACAGGATGCACATAAATTCTCAAAGGCATGCGATCGGTGCCAAAGGTATGCCAACTCAAATAGGAATCCTGCTGTGTCGTTAAAGCCACTCTCTAGCCCATGACCTTTTGCTGTTTGGGGAATTGATTTGATTGGAGAACTCCCTAAGGGGAAGGGAGGAGTAAAGTATGCTGTCGTAGTTGTGGATTATTTTACAAAGTGGGTAGAAGCTGAACCCCTGGCTACGATCACCGCAGCCAAGTTAAAGGAATTCATGTTCTGAGCAATTGTATGCCGGTATGGGATTCCCCATAAGTTGATATCTGACAATGGCAAGCAATTCGATAGCAAGGAAATGAGAGGTTTATGTGAAGACCTCGGAATTGTGAAGGGCTTCTCTGCAGTTTGCACCCTCAAAGCAACGGTCAGACTGAAGCCATCAATAAAATCATTAAACATACTTTAAAGGCAAAGTTGGAAGATAAGAAGGGCTGCTGGCCAGAGGAGCTTCCCATGGTGTTATGGTCTTACAACACAACACCTAGGACTACAACTGATGAATCCCCATTTACACTAACTTATGGGTGCGAAGCAATGGTACCTGTAGAGATTGGTGTTGGCTCATTTAGGAGGGATAACTTTGATCCCATGGAAAATGAAGTTAATCATCGTTTGTATTTGGATTTGGTGGAAGAGGTTCGTACAACCTCTCAGCTGAAGCTTGCAGCCTATCAACAAAGGACTCCCAAGTACTTTGATGACAAGGTTCGAGCACGGCCTTTAAAGGTTAGTGATCTGGTTTTAAGGAAGATGATGCCTAACATGAGGACTCCAGGATATGGGGTCTTTGAGGCAAATTGGGAAGGCCCATATGTGATCAAATCGGTCTTATGGGAAGGAACTTATCATCTGGAGGATTTGGACGGGAAGTTAATCCCGAGGGCGTGGAACGCCGAACACCTTAAGAAATATTACCAGTAGTTGAACCCAGGTAACATTTCTTGTAGACCTCTTTCAGGTGTAGAAAAATAAAAGTGGCTTATTAGTTGTAGCTACCATGATATTAAGATCAGTCGGCTAGGAATTTCCCTTTTCATGTTAATAAAGTGCTCGGTGGGTTGTGAATGTACACCTACCTATTGAACACCAACTATGATTTGATTTAATGGAATTGAAATCAACTTGTTTTCTTTTTATCTATGTCTTATGCATGAAATGTATGGATTTATGTGGATGAATACATATTATGTGTAACCTGTTTTGTTTATGTTTTAAAAAGGATACGACTGTTGAACCTAGTTCTTCATTATAAGTCTAATTATATCAAAGAACTCGGGGGATAGTAGGTATACACCGATTAATGGAAAGATAGTTCAACTTAAAAATGGATAAAATTTTAAAGCAAAAATTATGTAATGGATGGAAGCATATGGATTATATGTTTATGGATGGAAGCATGTGGGATATATGCTTATGAATGAAAAACATACAGAATTATGTTAATGGATTACACTATATGGATATGCATGGATTACATATGTATGGATTACATATGTATGAATTGGAATGTATGTGGAGTACGTACACATGGATTAGGGCATGCATGGCTTATGCATTAAATGGGGTGGAACTCCAAGGTAGAAAGGTTCTAGGGAAACTAGGGCCACGAGGTTCTTCCATGTGGGAGGTTCAATCGCGTGAACCCTGAATTATCGTGTAATCAATACGGTGGATAACCAATACTTTTACAAGATTTGTATGCAGTTGTGGGAATTAAGTACAAATTGGCAAAATGGCCTTGCTACGACCCCAGGGAAGCTGGATGAGTAAGGCTTAACCTTTTGGCTAAGGAAATTGATTTTGCGAGGAAATCGTATGAAAATGGGATTCGAGGTTGGTGGGAGCCCAGTATGCTTAAGGGGTAATGCACCCAGGGGTATGACCGGTGGAATATCAGTCATCCCTTAGTAAATACCTTGTGGTTAATATGGATTGGTTGCTAGATAAGGATTCGAGATGTAAATGACGAGCTCAGTAAGAAACTCACTTGGTTTACAGATCTGAAAATTCATAAGGTCAGGACAAGTTGTAACACCCCCAGACCCGGGGTCAGGGATCTAAGGTGGTCACGATCCAATTACTCCTTGTCGTACCTGTATTACTCACAATGTGTACAATTCACCTGCTTATGACCCCACCATATATATATATATATATATATATATCTCTCACACACACAGGTTAGAGTCTCAGAAACGACAAACTACAAAACTACGGAATAAAAGATTATTATTACAATACCCAAATGTCTTACTGAACCTGCTATTAATGCCACCTCTAAGTGAAGGCACATTACCAACTTAACCCTCTAGTGCTCATAATCCTCTCTTACAATTCACATTTATACATAAGATGAATAACAAAAATTGCAGCCTGATCCGACTGGTTCATACTACTTCCGGGATCAATGCTAAAAACTGCTTATGGACACGCCTTGCGGGATATGTGTCGTATCCTTGGCATCCTGCTTCGCTGCTATATAATATATAAAACAAATAGCAAGAGTGAGTGAAAACTCAGCAAGGTAATAAAAATATGGCATAACTCTGCCTTTACTCAAACCAAATAGGAAATAGGTATAAGACAATACTTGTCACAATATCTCAATACTGAAATTATTTCCTTATCGGAATATATACCAAAACAGTACTTCAAATCAATTACTATCTTTATACGAAAGATATGTGAAATTCGTACTTGTCGTAGCAAATTTATCAAGATAAGCATCCTTTACTGAAAACTCGAATATTTTCCCTTATCGGGATATGATAAAAATTTGGAGGCTGAAACACTGCTCCAGTGACGTAGCACTCAGCAGTTGTGGATGCTATAACACTCAGCAGTTCTAGATACTGCCAGATGAGAACACTGAACTTTGTATGTAGGAGAAATTTCATTTGAACTCTGTATTGAGATTTCAATAATTCCAGACGTGGATCGACGATGATCAGTCGCCGCTTCCAGGTCCACCGCGGGTCGTCTCTACTAGTAGAAGGATAAAAACTCCATCCGTAATTACCCTCAGGTAAAAGCTCCATCCGCAATTACCCTGGATGAAAGCTCCATCCGCAATCATCCTGAATGAAAGCTCCATCCGCAATCATTCTGGCGCAAGTTGGGCCAAATTCAAGTTCCCCGAGCAAATGCCCGTTCAAAGATCGCACTCGGATCCTTTGGTTACTCCCAGAATCAATTGGAAGCTAACCCATTAACACATATTAGCCTTTAGCCGGACTTTCACAATCCCCGGTTACTCCCGAACAATGGGAAGCTAACCCATAAGTACATACTAGCCTTTAACCAGAAACTCAGGTTGAGCGACGAATAGTCTTCATGAAATCAAGATTGAATCTTTTACTCTTTTTATGAAATGGGAACCCTTAGTAGTAGGGCTATAATCCCAGAATAATATCTCTTATATAAACAAAGGAAGGAAACAAGATTTGCTCCCAACTCTGGATTTTCAATTCTCAATATGTACGAAAGCATTTAGATGGCTCAAGTGAGCTGATAATCATCAGGAATAATATTGGGGAATCCCTATAATTCTCGAAAATATTATTGAAGGTCAAAAATATTTAATATATAATTCTCAAAGACCTCTAATGCTTTTTAAACAAATAATATGATTTTTAAATCACTAAAAGATATTTAATAATTAATAAGGAAATATTTATTGAAGAAATTTCCTCAAATAAATGATTATTCAAAAATAATCCTCTCTGAATAAATAAATATTCAATAATGCTTTCCAAATGAAATAATATTCAAATAGTATTTCTCGACTGAGATAATATTTAAATAACATTCCTTGAATGATATAGTAAGCAAATACAATTCCTCAAATAATATCATATTCAAATAACAATCCTCGAATGGTTTCCAAGTAATTAATATTTTATGGAGATATAATTAATGTTTATAAATAACATTCCTCAAAATAAATAATAATCTACCGCTGGAATCCCTCTGGATTTCCACGACTATCTCTATATCTCAAAATACCGACTCCCGGTTTAGAGTCGAAAACCATGAATGTGCTCTTATCTCTAGAGCTACAAGGTATACCGGTTTATATATACTTAACTCAGAAGATCATATATAATCCAAAGGTCAAATTTTTATTTCAACAGGAAATGAGATATATCTCAAAATTGTACAACTTTATACATGGCAAAAGCAGTATTATAATCAATACTTTAAAAGTACAAGTTTAGAAAACTTGCCTGATGTTCGAGAAGTGATAGGAGTTCGCGACGATGTCGGACAATCTAGACAAAGTAAAAGAAAACGTACGATTAATCCCTTGGATAATCCACTTATAAATCAACGCTTAAAGACACAAGAAAAACACAATCAAGGCATTACTAACTCGCTTTAGGCTCATACTAAGTCCATGTTAGTCGAAAATTACTTAAGTCATAAGTTTGGTTCGAAATCAATCCTCGAATCCAAGTTATACTTAACCATTTTCAACATTGGTTTCTAAGGCGTATTCTTAGTGGTTTTCACTTGCGCAACCTAGGCTAACACATTTTTATAAAATCGAAATATAATCTTTTTAACTTGAAACCTTCTGACACACCTTGCCAACTGTCTTTAACATTTTATCACCAAATTTCACATTCTAATTCGACTATTAAGGGTCTCGAACTTAGCGTCAAAGTAGTTACATTTCTGCGATAAAATCCCTTGAACCACTTTCACTAAAACGGTCATTAGTCACAAACTGTAAATTCTTTTGACATGATTCTTGCGGCCACATAAACTAGACTCCAATACCTACCCAATATGGTCATTGGTTGCAGTTTAAACATGATTAAGGACTCGGGTAGCTACTGCCAACATGGTTCAAGAAATTTGGGCATTACGACGGCTCTAAATCGAACGTTACCATTTTGTCACAACATAACCAAGCCACATCGGGCATACCATACATCCATAACATCAACCAACATTCATTTTACACTTCTAAGGGTAGTGGTAACATTTAAATCCAATACTCAACCCTTTTACACATCAAACAATCATAAAACTCCTTAACATGCACTTATCTCTACATATCATCAAAACTATACTAAAAACTCATATAAACTCAAAGGATGGGTTAGGGTCTTACCTTCCTTGATGTTCTAATAACACTAAAAAAGCTTGATGATCCTTCAATAAGCCTTAGATCATCCTTAGGAAGCTAAATCTTGATCATCAAAACAAGAACACAACTTAGTAAATTCGGAGTTACTATTCACCTCTTCAAACAACTGCAAAAACGAAAGTCTTACCATGCTTTTCTGGATGAGACTCCTGAAGACGAGTTGTAGAGAATCTCAATACCTTTCCAACAAACTAAATAACACATGATTTCATTGAGAAATGAGGGAGATATGGCCGTTTGAAAATCGGGGCAGAAATTGTCAAGAACAGGGCAGCTTGGTTTCTTCTACTTGGGGGAAGGATTTGGATAGGCTACACTCCTTTGTTTGCCACCAAACTTTAGACGTGTGTTCTACACATTATGGGGGAGCTATGGTTAAAATTTGGTGATTTTTAAAACTCTAGATCTTGAGATATGAATTTTTCTTTGAGTTGTGTTCTTGGTGGCAGTTTTGGGAGAGTTTTGCTTGGTTTCTTTTCTCTCTTGGATAATGACTTGTTCAACTACTTTTTGATCTAATATCTAGATATTAACCGCTGGGTTTGATCCTCTTGGGAGTTGTGCAAAGAGTCTTGGATAAGCTTGCTTGATTTGTTTTGTTTTTAGAATTGATTTAAGTGATTAAATCACTTAATTCATAATGTTTTTGGTTTAATCCTTTTGTTTAAATCCTTAAATCCACTTGATATAATTCTCTTGATGATCATGTAGGATATTTAATCTTGTTATGAACTCAATCCAAATTTCATAATTTATTCGCTTTATCGCTTAATCTCGTTATAAAGTTCAGCGGTTAACGCTCGTTTCACTGTCTCAGTGGTTTTCGTCCTAAATTCTCAAATCAATTATAATAAAATTCAAAAATATTAAATCCTCAATTTCTCAAATTTAATATCTCATTTCCAAACCACGTCCCGTACATAGGGTGGCGTGAAAATTTTTCCAACTTACAAAATCACTATTCATCCATACAAATTACTATTCACGTATAAAAAGTACTATTCATCAAAAAGTGAAAACTTCTCTCAAATCCAGAAATTAAGGTTGTCACACTAACTCATTTCTCATCTCCCCCTAGGGTTCATTAGCTCATTTCCTGGACGATAGATTATTCTTATCTATGTCCTCAATCATTGAATTACTCTATTCTGAAAATACACATATGTATCGGGATCATTCTCCAAAGCAATATCCATTCATCACAACCACGGTTCGTTGAAATCATTATTCACTAATGCACTTAATCATAATAAGAAAATTTTTAATTCTACTGAAAATCTGGGTTATTACACAAGTTTTGTCAAGAAACGTGCTGGGAGCATGACAGGTGAAATATATATTGTTCTTAAGGCATGTATGCATGTTCGTTTCATTAATAGCCAGGGGTAGCAAGTGAACCCCAAAATTGGTAAGGGCCGGCGATTCTAAAGGGAAACATGGAGTGGATACCTAAGTGAACAAAGCATGGTATGAATATCTCACTAAGACTTGGCATGCAGAATAAGGAACACCAAGTATTGACCCATGTACAGGCATGGACATATATGTACATGTAAATTAACTACATGGCAAGTATGCACTAAGCAAAAAACAAGAAGAATCCATAAAACCGAAACCAAAAGTTTAAGCAAACCAAGTTAAGAGTTACATCTTGTGAAGCCTTCAGAGGAGCCCACACCCTCAAAATAATCAATTCATGGAAATCATTGCCGAAAGAGTTCAGGAAAGGATTACTTTAAAAAAGAAAGTTCATGATAGAAGAGTTACTGGATTGTCTTGGTTGGAGAAGCTGGTGGAGTTACCTGGGCAGAAGGAGCCTTCGCAGTTTCAAGATCAGATGGTTGGACCACATCCTGGGGTATCACAGGCTCCACCACATCTTAGACAGTCGCGTCGATAAGCATCTCATCAACTTTGTCCTGAGGAGGTTCACCCGTCTTCACCTCCGGCATGGCTGCAGCCTGCTCGGCTTTGATCAGGTCGATGGCATCAATTGCGTCCTGACCAAGGAGACTCCACTCCAAATCTGGAAAAGCCTCATATGTGGAAGACATGTAGTCTTTGATTCCGGCTTTGTGACCCGCGTTGTATTCTTTATCATCTGGTTTGGATATGGTGGCCTTGTACTTGGCGATTGCACCCTTGAGGGTTCGAACCTTCAGTTCAAGTTTCTCCTTCTCCTTTCTGTTGGCATTATTAGCATCTTCTTTTTCTTTATCCATCTTAAGGATAATGGCGTCCATGGACTCTCTCTCTCTCTCTCAGCAGCTTATCTCTCTCCTGGATCAGCGTACCCTCGCTCTCATAAAGCTTCTTATTCGAAGCCAATAACTTCTTCTTATCATTCTGAAAAGTTTTTAACTCTGAATGTACCCTATCAAGCTCTTCACGTGCCTTTGAATTCCCCTTTGTGGCTCCAAGAATCTGGCTACTGTGCTTCAGGTACAAGAAAAGGCTTTCAGCATTCACTAGAGGTGCCCTGCTTGCAGCTTCCTCGTAGCTTAGGTTGTCCCACTCCAAGATAGATTGTACGGGGACCTTATCTTTAATGGCCTCAACAAAAGCAGTGAGGGGAGCAGGAGAGATGGTTTCTGAAGAGCTGAGTTCGATCTCATGCTTGGGACGCTTACTTCCACGAGAACCAAATGCCCCAGACATCTCAGGGGTATGTTGCGTGGACCTCTTTCTAGAGGAAGCATTCTTCTCTAGGGGAGCTAGGCTGACTTTGGCAGAAGGAACAGGGGTTCTTTCAACAGGTGTGGAGGGTACAGGCGACTTGGAGACCTTCTGTGCAGAACGCTTGGTGATGAAGGAAGGCACTGAAAAAGACATATCTACATTATAAATGGAACATCAGTCAGGACATGGCAACAATAAAGATATTTTTCAGTAAAATGTCAAGTAAATCACATGTATGAAAAAAGTGTGAAGCATAAATTACTAAGGGAAAAGAAAGTAAAGGGGGAGGGGTACGCCTACGAGCAGGGATATGAATATGAACCTATTGCTTTAGAGGTTATGTCAACAGGATTTTCTTCAACAAGGGTACGGGCGTCCCCTGGAGACCTGGAGCTAAGTTTCTTGTAAAAGCCCAAACGAAGTAATTTCTTCCTAGTAAGCAGGCTAGCACCATCTTCTAGCTCTGCACTTCTTCTCAAGACTTTTTGGGCTCTCTTCAATTCTTCTTCCACCAGAATGGTTTGAGCAGGCATATATGGGTAGGGGTTAAACTCTTTTCTGTACTCTGGGCAATCGTAGCAATATAGGAATTGTTTATGCCACCATGACATTCCTTTCTTATTGCCCTTTATGCACTTCCCCTGATGAATGTTCTAGGTGGTAAGGTAGAAGAAGCCCGAGGTTTTTCCAGTCTCTTTAAGTTGGTAAAAGAAACCCAACTCACGAGCAGTTAGCTTAACTTGGAACATAGAGTCATATAGGATATAAATGCATATAGCCATACGGTAGGAATTCGGAGTTAACTGTAGAGGATCAAGTTTATAGGTGTCCAGGATATCAAGGATAAAAGAGTGAAGAGGCAATGATAATCCTAGTCTGAAAAATTGGGCAGACAATACAGCACATGGAATGACTTGGTCTGTTTCAAAGTTGGAAAAATCATGGCATCTTTCTTCTGGCTGGGGTACGACAAGTGAACACCCAGGGTTACAGGCTTCAAGGAGGTTCTCTAGTTTTTGGGCAGTCATAGAGGTCTGTGTTTTGGCACAAGAGAGCTGGGGGGTGGCAGCATTAGAGGCTTGGATAGGGGTAACTTTGTCTTGGCTTGCACTACTTTCAGGCTGATCATTGAAGGGTTCAACTGTTAGAGATAAGTGCCCCAATGAATCGATTTCTTCCTCGGATTTTTGAGAATCAGAACTAATGGTGGTAGGTACAACTGAATAAGGGTCTAAAGAGTAAGATTTGAATGAGATTTGGGCAGCAGTGGGGTCAAGGACTTTGACCTTGGAACGGGTACGGCCACTCACAGTAGAAGCCATGGGAGGAAGCTCAGACAAGGGCCTTGGAGATGTAAAGGAATCAGCTTCAGACTTGGATGGTGACTGGGAGGCCACCATGGCAAGAATATTTTGGGATTCAACGGACGTAGCCTAGCTCGACATCTGCATCAGGAAAAGGAGTGTGAGCCTCGAAGTCCATAAAATAATTCTCAAGGAGGAGAAACAGAAGACCGTCATCGGTTACAGAGGTTCAAGTAAGGAAACCCCTAACTCATCCGAAAAATCATATTGCTCTCAGGCTTCGACGAGAAGGTACCCCAGGGTGAAGGTGTGCGAACCCCAAAGAAAAAGTAAGTTCAGGGGTACGATTATTAACACCAGAATTTCATGGCCGAATCCCTTGTTTCTTACAACGAGTACGCTCATGTAAGCTTAGGGGTTCACGTGGAATGAAGTGGTGGTGGAGGTACGAGTGGAATTAGGTTCCTTTTGCATTTAAATGGCTACAAGGAATCGAGGGGTAGTTGTTGTACCTAAAATCCGCCTTGGGCTTGATTTAAGGCCCATTAAGGTGATGGACTTGGATTAGCACGAAAGGAAGACAAGGTTCTAACATCTAATGTGGAATGATCATGTAGGGGTGTAAGCATATGAACCCTGACTAGGGGTAATGTTGTGTGAAAGCTTGGCAGAGGTTTAGCTGAGAGGTAGATTACTTGACAGGGTGGTATGTGTATAAACCCCGAAGGTTTCCAGAAATTATACCAGCAATCTCGGAACTTCCTAAATTGAAGGAACTTGGATAAGGTACATTGTAACAACCTACTGGATTGCTCCTAAACAATAGGGACGGCCCAACAGCAACGTCTATCGTGGATTAACATCGTATATGTATGGATATATATATATATATATATATATATATATATATATACGTGTATATATATGGGAGGATATATCATGGAAATAAATGGATTAATTATGAAGCAACAACGGGATAACTACATGAGAACTTGATCTCTTATATAAATAAGAGTATATATGTAGGCACTTTGCAAGGGTTAGACACACATACACACCTCTAATAATTGCTCCTAGCTGTGAACACTGGATTGAATAGGTAATATTCGATCATCGTAGCTTGGAGTACCTTGCAAACTCAGTCCATTCCATCATTGCCCATTCCCTCGAATTAGGGTTTATGAAACTAGGGTTCCTGGGTTGTAATTCGATTTGTTTGATTAATATAATTGGATTTTCTTGGTTATTTCTTATAAATTTCTCATTGAAGTGTTGTACCAATTTTCCCTCACAACACGAAGCAAAAGCGTCAAGCACATAGAATCTTGCTGACTACACTGTGCAATATGTAACTCAAACACAGAAAGTAGACAGTAAATCCCAGAGACATGAGAGAAAGTAAAACACCATAAATAATCAAACTCTTATACTCTGTTTAGTTGGAAGAAATGGAATGGTGTCAAAATGAAATAAAAAATGTACAACTCTTTATGCGTGAATGTTCATAAATTGCATATCTTCTTCATTCTTTCCTCATTCTTGTTTAATATTCTTCTCACAATCACAAATAAGCAGGACACTAGTGCCTTTTAAAATTTTGACTAACTTATCAAGCTAGTCGTCTAATGTTGTGTTCGGTTGAATGGAATGAAATTGAACCGAATGAGAAGGGATTAATCGAAAAATGTGAGGAATATTATAGGCGAGTATGAATCAGGTGAGAATGAATATATACCATAGTTTGCTAAATTTTAATGATCATGTCAAGGATGTGAGTAGAAGATAGTTGTAAGCTTGCCAAATTCAACTTTATTAACTTTTGTATTATAAAATGAACAGAAAGAATAACTTATGAGACAACAAGAAACAAAAGAAATGTAGGTTAGAGTCGAATTTCATTTTTCATCCCAACACATAATACCCTTCCATCTGAACGGAACACATCACAAGTTCAAAACAATGCTGCTTGCTTACTTACTTTTATCTTGCGATTTCTTTTTCTTACTCTTATATTTGTTCAATTATGGTTTGCTAAAATCATTGTTTTGCCATGAAAATTAGGAACTTTTTGTAGAATATTGAGAAAGACTAACACAAATTATTCGCATCGCATCGCATCTATCCAACAAGGCTACATATTTAGATATTTCAGCTAGAGACATGAACGAGTGATGTTCCAATTATAGTTTTAACGAATACATTTTTGAATTGATTTTTATTATGTGTTCGTTAACTTCTGATTATTTATATAAATGTCGTATGGTTTATTATTAATGAATTCTTTTAGCTTGCGAAAAAAAAAGTAATTTGCATCTAATAATTCTATAAAATCATCAAATTAGAATTAATTTTCAATTATATTTAAACTAGTCGATAAAGTCGCGCTTCGCGGCGGCATTATAATTTTTTTATAAAAATTAAATACAAATTTATATTATATTATATTATCTTCCGGTTTAATAGTTACATAATCTTTTCTAATGAACCAATTTTTTGTTAAACACGATTCTTTCGATTGAATCACTCTTTCGTTAAAACCGAAATCTAAAATTTAACATATATTATAATGACTTATATAGTAAATTTACCCATAAAAATCGCCCTAAAAAAATTATGACAACAGTATTAAATTTTAATAGCTAGTACAATCTTTTCTAGTGAGCCGTCTTCCCGTTAAAACATGTTCCCAACCGTTCTTATTTAAAATCTAAATTCTAACTTCATTACATATTATTGATGGCACTTATCTAATGAAATAACTTCTTTTCTTAAAAATTAAAACGTAAATTCCAATTTTTACATTCTTTAAATTTTCTAATATTTATGGAGTTTTAAAAGATGAAAATACATCTTATATTTTCTGTATATTATAGATATTCCTGTATTAATTTACAACTTCCGCATGGAAATGTTTTTATGTTATGTTAACACATCAAATGTTTTAAATGCGAAGACTTTTCATTACGGGAATAATATTGAATTTATGGAAATATTTTTCTAATGCAAGTATAATTAACTTGTATAAAAAAGTTAAAATATAGGATTTCTAGGAAAAATATATAAAATTTTAAAAAATCATATAAGACCCTTCTTATACATAATTAATTTTTTATTTATATGTATTTTCTATAAATTCAGACCCTTCTTATATATAAATTATTTACAATAAAACTCTTAATTATATGTCTTACAAAAACCTATTCTACTTCCGATAAAACTTTTAATTATATGTCTTACTTATAAATTCAAACTCTTATTCTCAATAAATTTGGACACCTATTATGCTTATAAAATGTTAAAAGATAGTAGTTTTTTAGTTATTAATATTTAAAATCCCAAAATTCTAAAAAAAATTAAATACACTTATTTTCTATTATATCATCAATATTAAATTATAATATTCAACCCGATTGTTGTGGAATAAAAACTAGGGTGTAATTAATCCGTGTATTGATTGCATGGGATTGAGAGCTTCGAGCTTTAATGGTGGCTGCTCTTGCTGTCGGGACTAGTCGATCCTCACAAGATGCCTACGTACCTTGATGAATATCAAGAATCAAGACAAAACGTAGTTCTAGAGTTGCCTACGTGGCTTGATGCGCCCTCGCGGCGTAGTGACGTAGTGACTTGTATGTCCTTATTCGAAGATTAAGCCTAAAACGGGGTGGGTGATGTATGGAGCTGTTCTCCAAAAACCGTTCTTCTGTATTGAAGGATCAGGTCCTTTATATAGGCGTCGGGTGCCTTGGAATTAGAGTAGGGTTTGGTGTTTTGGCGGGCAAGATACCCAATTTGGGCCCAGTTCTAGATCCTTCCATGAGGAAGGTGGATAACTATTGGAGTTGTATGCCTTGGAGGCTAATCCATAGATGATTTGGTTTCCTTTTGGACTCAATAACGGAGCCTTTTATTTGGTTGATTTATTAGCTACGAAATTCATATTAATATTAGGGTTTTGGGCCTCATTGCTGGGCTTTAACCTTGGACCAACCTAGGTTCATTTAATACAACATTAAATGTATTTTTAGGGCTTACTTTCAGCCCATATCATTTTCCCCCCAACTTCTAGGAAAACTGATCAGGTTTTCATCGAAGTTATAATTTGTCACTCTTGAGATTTGGGGTCTATCTCTTATTTGAGATTTTTTACTTACCTTAAATTCGGGATTTTTGGTACACTAGTGTTTCACAAATATCGTCTTGAATGTAAAGTGTGGAGCGACCTACACATTTACAACGATTTGCCTTATTCGAGGCTAAATAACAATTTTTATGTCTTACAGAAAATTTAATAATTTTCTTGCATTTTTTGGGAATCTTCGTTGTGCTCACAGGCACTTTTCCTAATTTTTGATTAATTTCATCAAAAATATCTTGGGCTCATTGTCTTTGGGCCCCTTGTTCTATTGGGCCTGTGCCTTTTTTGGAGTTGGGCCTAAACTTTTAGCGCTTGAATTTTTCTAACAGGCCTTTTAAACTTGAATTCCTGGTCGATATTTAGAAATTTTCTGGTACCCATAGGTATTTTTCTTAGTTATTCCTAATTTTTTGGGAATTTTCTGGTACCCACAGGTGTTTTTCTTAGTTATTCCTAATTTTTTAGGAATTTTCTGGTACCCACAGGTATTGTTCTTAGTTATTCCTAATATTTAGAAATTTTTTCGTACTCACAGGTATTTTTCTTAATTATTCCTAATATTTTAGAAATTTTTTCGTACCCACATGTATTTTTCTTAATTATTCCTAATATTTTAGGAATTTTTTCGTACCCACGGGTATTTTTCTTAATTATTCCTAATATTTTAGGATTTTTTTTATACCCACAGGTATTTTTTGGATCATTTTCAACAATTTAAATGTGTCATTCACGAATTATTTGGTCTTACACGAGACTTAAAATAAATTATACGATCTCAATCTTACGAAATTTATAATTTTTTTGGTGTCAATGGACAGTTTCTTGAAAATAATCAAAAAAATTGAATTTGTGCACACATGCATTTTAGAGGGATTATTTCGTAATTTTCCCATCAGGGATCAGTTTGTAATTTTTCCATCACGGGTCATTTGTTAATTCATAAATCTCAAGGTTCTGTTTGTCATTTTACAAATAACAAGGGATTTTTTGTCAGCATGTAAAGTGCAGGAAGCTTTCTGTAAACTTTACGTAACATTGGGTACCAAACTGCACTTTTGCCAAAAAATATTATTCCTGATCGACTTAAGTGGTTTATGGCAGTCTGGTCTTAGCCATTTCGAGGAGGATTCTGCTCGAGATTTCGAGCAGGATTGAGATCGATACTTTTTTTTCACTTTTTTTTTCTCTTCTTCCTCTTTTTTTTAAATATTATTATATTTAATAATAATATTTGTTTTGTCCGAATTTTGGATAATTTCAGCCCTAATCGGAGGTGTCCCAATTGGATAAAATTTCACTCGAATAATATTCGACCCGGATTTTATTAATAATAATAATAATAATATTTTTTTTCACAACTTTGGTGGGGCTATCAACCCTAATATTTTCGTAATTTAAGATCGTATTTTTGACCTTGTTGGCTCCCAAATCTACGAAATTCGTCCTGAATTGAGGTCATTCATGAGTTTAGGCACATATAATTTTCATTATATGCTTCTTCTTTTTTTGTACAACATGCATAAAAATAATTCATTTTCAGAAAATATTTGTTTCAAAAATGCTTCCTGACCCTTTAGACCAGGATTCTTGATCCCGTAGACGAGGATTCTGATCGAATTATGGGTGCTTTGTGTATCCTAATCAATATATTTTCGATTGGGGATCCTTACCCCTTAGATCAGGAATCCTGACCCCTTAGATCAGGAATCCTAACCCCGTTGATTAGGATTCCGGTCGAATTAATGTCATTTTCTTCGTTCTGGTCGATGGCTTTTCGATCAGGAATCCTAACTCCTCAGATCATGATCCTGGTTGAATTAAGGCCATTTTCTTCACTCTGGTCTAAGGCTTTTCGATGAGGAATCCTGGTTGATATTTAGACCAGGATCCTGGTCGAATTAAGGCCGTGTATTCACTCTGGTCTAAGGCTTTTCGATCAGGAATCCTGGTTGAAATTTAGACCAGGATCTTGGTCGAATTAAGGCCATTTATTCACTCTGGTCTAAGGCTTTTCGATCAGGAATCCTGATTGAAATTTAGACCAGGATCCTGGTCGAATTAAGGCCAGTTATTCACTCTGGTCTAAGGCTTTTCGATCAGGAATCCTGGTTGATATTTAGACCAGGATCCTGGTCGAATTAAGGCCAATTTCTTCACTCTGGTCTAAGGTTTTTCAATCAGGAATCCTGGTTGATATTTAGACCAGGATCCTGGTCGAATTAAGGCCAATTTCTTCACTCTGGTCTAAGGCTTTTCGATCAGGAATCCTGGTTATAATTTAGACCAGGATCCTGGTCGAATTAAGGCCATTTATTCACTCTGGTCTAAGGCTTTTCAATCAGGAATCCTGATTGAAATTTAGACCAGGATCCTGGTAGAATTAAGGCCATTTATTCACTCTGGTCTAAGTCTTTTCAATCAGGAATCCTGACCTCTTAAAAGAGGAATTCTGATCCCTTAGATCAGGAATCTTGATCCCTCGGATTGTAACTCACTACCCTTGAACATGAATCCACAATCCTTAGATCTGGATTGAAATTGAATTACGGGTTCACTTGGTACCCAACTCGAGGGATTTTCAACCTAGATCGAGGTCAATCATGACTAATGTTTAGCTTTTAAATTGATTGTTGGCTAGCCCTACGCAAAACTACTTATAATATTTACTCGTTCTTCGAGCCTTCCATTGGATGGAACGTGACCTATTCGAGCTTTCAAATGAATGGAATGTGGCATATTCATGCCTTTGATTGAATGGAGCGTGGCCTAGTCGAGCCTTCATTTGCATGGAACGTGGCCTATTCGAGCCATCAATTACATGGGACGTGGCCTATTCGAGCCTTATTTCTACCAAGTCTGATCAGGTGGTGTGTCCTAACCGGATGCTCAGATACGATAAACCTTGAGGTTTGGGGTATGCCAAGTCTGGGCACCACATTTCATCCAAACGTTTCCAGCTTGTAAGAGCCTCATTCTTGAATTGTTATCCATTTCTAGCATCAGGATTGGTGGAAGTCCATATCTACGTATCACACTTTCCTACAGGAATTGTGTCATTTAGTTGCTGGTTATCTTGGCTTGGGATTTGGACTTACTCTACTTCATGAAGGAATTCATTGCCACTATCAGGAACTTCCTCTAGTCACTTGCCACTAGGATTAAACCACGAACGCTTATCCCCCACCTTTCCACTGGGAATGGGGGAAGTGACGGGTGTCAGTATTTCAGGGGATTGATCATCAGTTGTGTGTTTTTGAATATTGATCGCACATAACTCTTGGCATCAGCCATTATTTCTGGCTAGTAGAATCCCAATCGGGTCATCTTATGGGCAAGGGTCCTACCCCCGAGTGCCACCCCCAGATTTCCACATGGGTTTCTTTCGGGGCTAACTTCACGTTTTGAGGCCTTAGTGTACTTACTAACAACTTATGTGCCTCCTAGGCATTGTCGGGTAACTAACCGGTTTCCTGGTGAGCCTTTGCAGGATCTATCCAACAGCTTTCCACACCTGCTGGTGTTATAAGATTTTCTATCATTGTTTCGGGTCTTCAAGACTTGGAAGTAAAAACTTCTATATAATTCTCTATCTCCAGTGAGGCAAACTTGAATAGGGCATCGACCTTTACGTTTTCCTCCCTCTGGATGTACTTCACGTAACATTCATTGAATTGAGTCAAGCTTCAAGTATTTTATCGTGGTTCCAGCCCTGGCCTCGAACTCACCATTCACTCTTGGTAATACCGACCTTGAGTCTCCACAGACTTTGAGATTTTTTACCCTTGGGCCTCCGGCCAAGCCAAGACTGGCTATCAAGGCTTTGCATCCAGCCTCGTTGTTTGTTGTTGGGAAATCTAACTTCGGAGCATACTCAAGCATGAGCCCATCGGGGTATGCTCTTACTTAATTTTGTTTTTGATTCTCCATCAAAATTGAGCATCTAATACTCTTGAGTACCGTTCTTCAATCTTCCTGTCTTTATTTTCTTGCCCTCCTGGGGTGCTACCTCCTGCCCCCCCCCCCCCCCCCGACTTCTTGGTTGTCAATGATGTATTCGACCACGAAGTCAGCGAGTGCTTAGGGATTTATTGTGGGTGCTTTGTCCAATACAAGACCTTTCTCACATAACATATGGGTTTCTGAACCATGCGTTCCTCTTTTCAAAAGGATGACACTCAAAGCCGTATCAAATACAGCCAAGTGTAGATACAATAACTTTCCGTAATTTGGTTATGCCAACACATGGAGGTTCCGTGTCAAGGATTTGCTCTACTCTTATCGGGGTTGGCCTCAATTTCCATGCTTGGAGACCATCAAACCCAAAAAATTTCCTGATCCTATGCGAAAGGCGCATTAAGTCAGATTCAATATCTTCTTGTGGTGCATGAACATCAAATGCCTCATGAGAATGCTCGATGTGATGTGCCTTATCAAGGCTCTTGATTAAATCGTGGACTTCTATAGTCTTCCTACTAAGATGCTCAAAGATCTTATTCATCAATCTTCGATATGTCGCCTCTTTGGATCGTCGACTTTGTTGCATTGGTCAATGTATCATTCCTTGGTAGGGGAAAGTAGTCATTGAGACATGCATCTTTCATATCAATGAAGTCAATACACATCCTTCATTCTCCTTTGGCTTTCCTGCCTTTTGGAATCAAAAGTTCTTTTCTTCCGTTTCATCATCTCCCTATTCGGGTGGATGTCTAGTTTACGTAATTAATTGGGGATCGACCCCTGGCAAATCAGCCACTGCCCAAGCGAATACAACAATGTCCTCTTGTAGGAATGCATCCAATTAGCCCCTCACGGGTTCATTCAACAATGCCCTACGTGGATAACTTTTCAGGTTCTTCGGGAACTAGGGGAGTGGGGACTAAGTCCTCGGTAGGTTTTCCTCTTTGTTTCTCATCTTCTTGGACATCCATGTCTATAATCGGGAGGTCCTGCCCCCCAACTCCATCTGGCCTCAAAGTGGCTGGGTAACAACCCTTTGTTATTGTTTGATCTCCCTTCTCTTCATCAACTCCATTCCATGTAGGAAATTTAATCATCAAGTCTTATCTTGAGGCAACCGACTTAAAGGCATGCAAGCATGTCCTCCTAATGATAACATTATAAGCGAAAGATGCTTTAACCACCAAATGGTTCAACATTTGAGTGGCCTTCCTATGCTCCCGTCCCATTATCATGGATAGCTGAATAGTTTCTTCGACTCTTGACTCAAATCTATTGAACCCATAGACGGGCATGTTGGAGAGGGTCAATTGAGAATCGTTGTATCCCATCTTTGAGAATGTGAGATATCCACTGATGTTCCATTGTCTATCAAGACTCCTTTCACTTTCGAGTTGCCTATCATAGGTGTTAAGACCAACGGGTCATCATGGAGGCACTTGACCCCTTCAGAATCATTAAAGGCAAATGCCATTTCAGTATTTCATCACTATGGAGGTTCTCCTATAATGTGCATAACTTCTTGAGCGTAAGCTTTTACGAGAGCTTATTGTATTCCCGACCGATGTCGGGTCTTCAGAAATCATGTTTATCATCGGCCCCCGGGGCTATGGATTGCAATCTTGACCGCCATCCTTCCTTTCATAATATTTACTTCATAATCCTGCCGTAGGTTACCCTGTTGGCCATTCTGGGTTAACTTATTCAACCTTGCTCTTCGGATCAGAAACTTGATCTTGTGTTTTAGCTGTCTTCAATTGTGAGTGTTATTTCCTACATCCTTATGGAACCGACAATATTGGTTCTTGTTTCGCTTCTCTTGATCAGTCCTCAGTGGTTTCGACCATCGACGATCATTGTCTTTCACAATGTCCATCAGGATTTGGCTCATTGAAGTATGCAAACGTGCATAACCAGTGAACCTCGGTCCTTCATTGTTCTTCTTCGGGGGAGACTCAGAGTCTACACTTATCCTTAACATCCTACCCTTGACCCCATTCGATTCTTGTTGTTACCTCCATTGCCTCTAACAGGGGTTGAGGTTTCCTTTAAACTTTCTTCTACCTTGATGGTTACTCTATCATCCCATTTCGAGACCTTCAAGGCTTTCTTGGTGATTCGGTTGAAGTAATTCCTCAAGGATTCATTCTTTCCTTATTCCATGTTTATTGGGGATGTAAAACTTTTCTCCTGAAGTTTCCATCAATGAATGTGGCGTTAAGTGCCCCATTTAGTCCTTTAAAGGAGTCGATTAAATTCGGGGACAAGCGACTATACTATCGT
Organism: Kitagawia praeruptora; assembly: GCA_037693485.1. Taxonomy (NCBI): domain Eukaryota; kingdom Viridiplantae; phylum Streptophyta; class Magnoliopsida; order Apiales; family Apiaceae; genus Kitagawia; species Kitagawia praeruptora. Next base: position 101,618,596 of record CM075345.1, read on the forward strand.
GGTTTCATGCCCCCCAGGGTTTGAGGGAACGCCCTACACTTGATTACACCAGTCATGGGCTGGAATTAGGGATGATCATTCGGTCGGTTCGGTTTTTAACCGAATCGAATAACCAAAATCCGATTTTTACAAAACCGAACCGAACCGATTTATCAGTAGAAACCGAACCGAAAAACCGAACCAAAATATTTCGTCAAAACCGAACCGAACCGATTTAAAAAAATATATATATAATATTTTTTTAAAATTTTAAAATTAATATTAATAGCAAATATATTAAAATATGTAACAATTAAAACAAAATAAAACACAAACTATCAATTTAAATATTTAAACTTAATTTTGAATTAACTAAATCATGCATATATATAAATATAAACATATACATATATAATATAAATAAAATATATATATAATTCGGTTATTTCGGTTTGAACCAAAATTTTTTTAAAAAAACGAACCGAACCGAAATAAATTTCGGTTTAAACCGAAAAACTGAAATAACCGAAATTTCCAGAAAAATACAATCCAAACCGAACCGAAATTCAACATTTCGGTTCGGTTTTTTGGTTTCGGTTCGGTTTTGCTCAGCCCTAGCTGGAATTAGTAGTGCATTGGAGGATGTCCTCATATGATTAGTGGGATCTTCTGCCCCATCACACACCTCGATGGTGGGCGTCTTGAATTTCCTTGAGATATAAGCATTTATTATCCGTTGGTGAAGGACAAGATTCGATCATCATGATCTCCTAGAGGCATCGAGTCATCTGGATCAGCCCTTTATGTATCAACCCTTCTCCTCCTAGGGGTATCACTCGAATTAAAAACATTGGGGATCCTAGCCCTTGGGGGCTGCCTAGCTTATTGTATTTCTCAGGTATGCGTTTCATGAGTGAGTATCCTCCCTCCTAGAGTCTTGGGAGCCAGTCCTTTGGATCCTCGGGTCTTAGAAGGCCCTGACCCTCCTTCGAGCTTCTTGCCTGGTCTTTCCTTTCTGAGATAGTTATCTTCATCAGTGGATGATGAATCGTCAACAGTATAGGGTCTGGAAAAATCCGGACTCATTCATTGGCGTTCTAGGCCCTGATTGCATTGAGGCACGTATGTCTCGCATTGCTGGCCACTTCTACCATCGATGAACGACATCCCATTGGTGGGAACTTAAGTTCATTGTGTAATGATAGAGATGGGGATTCGTCCCTGAATTCATTGAACCCACAGTCGGCTGTTGCGGATTGGTAATTTGAGCCCCTAAATCTTTTCTTCTATTGCCTAAATAGTCGTTCCTTGAGTCCCCCGGGGTTGAGAACGACTTGCTCTTCCAGAGGGCTCCTTGCCTTGACGTCTCTTGCTATAATGGACGTCCTCTTCCTCATCTTCTTCAGACGAGGAGTCGTCTTTGGCATATGACTCGGAGAAACTTTGGTGTCCTCCAACAAGGGGACCAAGCCTTCATTGTATTGAGGCACATACTTCTCATGAGTAAATCGATGGTTCCATGATGACAACCTATATACGGGGTTTCCAGTTATTGGGATTAGCATGACGGTGGTGGCGATCTGTGCTCCTTGTGCTCTATTAGACAGAGGTAAAACCACCATCTGCAATTGGGGATTCTCTCTTTGAGTTAGTGGATTTTGGATCACCCTTTGGGGATCACCCCTTGGAGACGCGTCTTTGGGGAAGTCGTTTCTTGATTGGAAGTCGAGGGGAGTGGATCATCAGTCCGATTGTTCTTTCATCATCGTTAATGCACGATCGAGACTTCTTCCTCCCGCTATATGCGGAGGTTTCAGGCCTCAAATATGGGGTGAGTCATCCTCTCGTTGGGGTGGAAGCCCATAAATTGGATTTTGATCTGTTAGTGGTGGAAGCACCATGATAGAGATTTGTAATCATGTTTTCCTATTATGGGCATAATCATGCCTAGGATTGGGGATCCACCCCTGGAAAGATTAAAATCGTTCTTTGGACTCCAGCTTCTTGGAGACTCGTTTAAATTCTTGTTCTTAGAGGGTTCAACCCTTGAATATCGGTATGTGTTGGGTGAGTTCCAGCAACGGTGGTCGGAACGCGTACTGAGGCTGGTGGATCGTCATATCCATATTATCCCATAGGTTCCTTGCTCGGATGTCACCTCCTTGGGGCTTCATCCCTATCCTCTTCCTCCGAGGATGAATCGTCAAAATACAAGCCAGAGTAGTCGCGGTATTGTTGGCCTTGTTCGGGTCCTAGCCCCTTGATGTAAGGTGGCTCATGTATCTGAAGGGCATGACAGCTTGGTCCAGCCTGGTACGGGTGATAATTGGGCAACCTATACACCGGGCTCGTGCTTGCGGGAATCAAGGTAGTGGAGATCTGGGCTCTATGAGGGACGAACTGGCCTCCGAGAGGGGAGACTACCATCTGCAGGGGATTCGTCCCTCGGTTGGAGGAATTCGTCACTAGGGGTAACGATCCATGAGTTTGTGCTTCAGTCCCTTGGGGCTGAATGACCAGTGGTTGGGAGCCTGCTCCAGTGATCAGTGGTTGGGAGCCCGCTCCAGTGATCAGTGGTTGGGAGCCCGTTCCTGGGGGTACTCGTTCCCTAACCGGGGGTGCGGTGGTGCTGGTAGTGGTTTCAGTAGTTTCTGCGATTGATGTTCTTCGTGTGGTAACCATGGTTAATGTCTTTTGTCCCACAGACGGTACCAAATGTTGTGGAATAAAAACTAGGGTGTAATAAATTCGTGCATTGACTGCAAGGGATTGAGAGCTTCGAGCTTTAATGGTGGCTGCTCTTGCTGTCGGGACTAGTCGATCCTCACAAGACGCCTACGTACCTTGATGAATATCAAGAATCAAGCCAAAACATAGTTCTAGAGTTGCCTACGTGGCTTGATGCGCCCTCGCGGCGTAGTGACGTAGTGACTTGTATATCCTTATTCGAGGATTAAGCCTAAAACGGGGTAGGTGATGTATGGAGATATGCCCCAAAAACCGTTCTTCTGTATTGAAGGATCAGGTCCTTTATATAGGCGTCAGATGCCTTGGAATTAGAGTAGGGTTTGGTGTCTTGGCGGGCAAGATACCCAATTTAGGCCTAGTTCTAGATCCTTCCATGAGGAAGGTGGATAACTATAGGAGTTGTATGCCTTGGAGGCTACTCCATAGATGATTTGGTTTCCTTTTGAACTCAATAACGGAGTCTTTTATTTGGCTGATTTATTAGCTACGAAATTCATATTAATATTAGGGTTTGGGCCTCATTGCTGGGCTTTAACCTTGGACTAACCTAGGTTCATTTAATACAACATTAAATGTATTTTAGGCCTTACTTTCATCCCATATCACCGATTTTTTTTAATGATCCGCTTTCTCGTTAAACATGGTTATTCCTATTGAGTTACTCTCTCGTTAAGATCGAAACCCTAACTTTTACATATATTATTTGTATAACAATGTTTATCCATAAAAATCGAATCCTAAAATGAAATTAAACTAATGACATAAATATCAAATTCTAATAACTGATACAATCTTTTCCAGTGAGTCGTCTTCCCTTTAAACACATTTCGAGCCGCTCTCCTTTGAGATCGAAATTCCAACTTCATTACCTATTATTGATGATACTTATCTTATAAAACTTTTTTCCTTAAAATCAAAATCTAAAAATAGAGTGAATTCCAATTTTGATTTTCTCCAAGCTTTCTAAATTTTATTGAGTTTTAAAAAATTAAAAAATTTCTTGTTTTCTCTTTATATTATAGATACTCTTGCATTTATTTAGGGTTCCCGCATGAGAATGTTTTTTTATTATGTCAACACATCAGTCCTTTTCATTTTAAAGACAAAGATTTTTTTTTATAAAATTAGTATTAGACTATGAAATTTTTTCCTAATAGAAGTATAAATAACTTGTATAAAAAATATTTAATTTTAGGATATCGTAAAAGATGTCACCACCATCCTTTTATTCTACTTCCAATAAATTTTTTAATTATATGTATCCTATGTATCTTAAAACACATGTTAGTCACAGAGGCATGCCTGTATACATCTAATAACAAGCCTAATTGTTTGTAATGCTCTGCATTACCTACATGACCTCTTAACTGAGGGAACCTCTAGTTGTAGAGTCTCTACTTGTTCTGTACCTGTAATAGGCACCAAATCCGAGTTGTGTAATTGTACTTATATAGTCAAGAATAATGCTTGAAAGAAGTTCGAAGGTTCATGCCTCGAGCAAGGAGATAAAGACTGTCAAATAATCACAGTTGGGATTTGAAGAAAGTGAAGAATTTGCCTAAGTACCAATTCGAGAAGTAGTTTTGTCGATTCGAGAAGTCCAACATTCGAGAAGTCAGGGATTCGATATCTCAAGACACTATTCGATATCTCTGAATACACTGTTCGATATCTCATTCGATATCTCAGAGATTCGATATGTCTATTACTCTGTTCGAGAACTCAAGAAGTCAACAAGCCAAAAGCAGTATTCGAGTTCTCAAGGAGTCAACAAGTCAAAGTTCCATTCGATATCTCAAGGACTCAGAAAGCTATTCGATATCTCGAGGATTCGATAAGTCAAATGTTCTATTCGACAACTCAAGGAATCCTGATGAAAAAGAGCTATTCGAGAAGTGGTTCGATGTGTCAATATAACAGTATTCGAGAACTCAGAGTTATCGATCAAGTCAATTCTAGTTCTCGAATCACTTACTTAGTCACTTCTCGAATACATTCTTGGAGACAAAATACTGGTGAAATTGTACAAGTCAGAATCCTGCAACAAGCCAATTCACTTTATGGATCTCAATCTGTAACGTGCTCTGGAAAGCCTACAAAGAAGCTTGGAGAGATATAGAAGAGACAAAGGGCTAAAGAAGTGGATCTGAACAGGATTTGCAAAGTCAAATCTGTAACCATTTGGACTCTTACTCAAATAGGATAGACAGACTAGAAATTAATTTGTTTAGCTACCTTATTTGTAGTAAGTAGGTTGTATCCATACTTTATAAGGATACAGCCTCACTTCCTTAGCAATTAACTTTTGGAGAGTCAAGTTTTTCAGACACTGTAAGCTATATCTCTCTGAGAAAAACGAAGCTGAGAATACTATCATTTGTATTCACAGATTGTAGCAACCTTTATCTAATAATACATTAGATTAAAGTGATATTGTGTCTTGTGTTGTTCTTTATCTGCACCTACACCTTTGCACACACAAACACTTATCTGCTACATAGACTCAAGCCAAAGAAAAGTTCAAGAATCCATTCACCCCCCCCCCTCTGAATTCTTTTACTGTATTCAATACTCAACAAGTGGTATCAGAGCGGGCTGTTTATTCAAAAATAGAAAAACAATCATGAGTTCGAATACACCAAAGACTACAGGAACGGTGAAAGTCCCTAAGTTTGACAGGGAAAATTACAACCTCTAGAAGATAAAGATGATGTTGTTCATCAAAGCCTCTCATCCTTTGTATCCTGAGATTCTCAAGAATGGTCCATTTGTCCCACAACAAGAAATACCTGAAAAGACTGTTGGAACCACAACTGTTCCAAGATCTTATGAGGCCAAGGAACCATCCAAATGGACAGAATCAGAAAAGAAGAAGGTTGCTCTTGACAATCACCTCATGTTGCTAATTATTGATTCCATGGACATGTCAATGTTTGCAAACATTGCATCATGCACATCTGCCAAAGAAATGTGGGATCACATTGAGGTGTTATGTGAAGGAACTGATGAGGTCCGGGAAAACAAGAAACAGATACTGGTCACACGGTATGAGGCTTTCATGGCACAGCCCAAGGAAAGCATTACTGAGATGTTTGAGAGATTTCACAAGCTAGTTACTGAGTTACAGACGAATGGCAAGGTTTACAGCACCAAGGAGTTAAACATGAAGTTTTTGCTATCTTCACCAAACCATCTAGAGCAAAGGGTCATCTCTCTAAGGGAAAGAGATTTGAACAAAATCACTTATGATGTGCTCTATGGGGTTTTAAAGACTCATGAGCTTGAGTTGCTTCAGAAAAGGGCTATCCAAGCCAACCGAGGCAGAATGATAAACACATCATGTGCCTTGATTGTCAACAAATCTATTCAAGACCTAGAAGCATCTACAAGCCAGCTAAGGATAGAGGAGATAGTAGATGATGAAGAAACTGAAGCTGAGGTAAGTGAACCTGTTGAGGAGAAGGAGGAAGATGAGTTCTATACTCTTGAAGAACTAGATGGGATGGAAAACACTTCATATGCTTTTATGGCTAGAAAATTCCCAAACATCAGATTCAAGAGGAACCAACCCTTCAAACCTAAAACCCAAAACCATTCATTCAACAAGAGCAAGGCACCTGTGAAACCAAACAAGAATAAGTTCAAAACCAGCCATGTGGATAGGTCATCTGTAAGGTGTTATAGATGCAATGACCTAGGGCATTTTGCCAGTGAATGCACAAAGCCTAAAAAGAAAGATAGTGAGTTTCTTGAGCTCGAAGCTAAGTATGAGGCCCTTCTGAAAAAGCAGACACAAGGTAAGGCCTACATTGCTGAAGGGAAGTGTTGGGATGATTCTGATAGTGATGGAGAGGAACAAGAATTTTGCAACTATGCCTTGATGGCCAACTCCAAGGATGACACATCTCCATCAAGCTCTCAGGTACCATCTCTCACTACTATAGATATGTCTGTTTCTGAGTATAAATGCATGATTGAACAACTATCTATTGAGATGTTTAATATTCATACTAGTATGACTGCTGCTAATGAAGAAATTGCTAAACTGTCTACTAGAAATGAAATGTTAACCAAAAAGAATGAGGAACTTGAGCTAACTGCTATGCAAGTAGAAAACCTTAAGAAAGAAGTTGAATACCTGCAGAATAAGGTTCTATGTGCTAGTCAGGTGGAAAAGGCTTTTAGGGATGAATTAGCTGAAAATGAATTCAAACTGAAAACATTTAAGAAATCATCTGGTCTAGTGCAATCCTACTGTGAGAAAATTCAAGCAAAACCCAAGGCTGCTATTGGACTTGATTATGACACTCTTAAACAGAGAAAAGGTTATGCTATCATTGAAGATGACACAGTTGTTCATGAGGAAGTGCCTCACATTTTGAAAAAGACTGGAAATCCAATTTTTAAGGAATCAACATTTGAAATTGATGAGGATGAGGCACAATCCAATGAACAACAAGCATCTTCCAAGAGTGAGAGTGTCAAGTCAAAGACCAAGGAGCCAGTAGGTGATAGGATAATACCCAAGAAGTTTGTTAAGTTTGTTTCAGCTGGGAAGAGTGAATCAGAGAAGAAAATGACTAAGAAGAAACAGAACAGAAATGGCAAGTTGGAGATTAACAAAGATAACAACTATGCTTATATGCCTAATGCCCCTAGGAACTCATGCATGCAAGAAACCTACTGGTAGTGTGTCTAAACCTTTCTATGATTGTTCTGTGCCTCTAAGACATAGAGATGCACCATTTTGTGATAAATTTGACTGTATGCCATGCAATATAAATGTTATGACTAGTTGTTTCAATTTGATAAGGCAATTCATTGATGGTTGTATCAATCACAATTCTCACACACACTACACCAGGTCAAAGTCCTCGAGTCCTCCTAAAGCTAGGAAGGTACCTCTATCACCTAAGTCAGAAACCTCAGGTTCTAAGACTTCTAACAGTGACAAGAAGACTAACACCAAGAAAGTTGACAAGCATGTTGTTTATGATAAAACTGTTTCTAAGTCACATGGACCCAAACTTGTTTGGGTACCAAAGAATGAGTAATACCTTTGTGTTTGTAGGGCAAAGAAAGTGAAAAGAAGGTCATGTGGATTTTGGATAGTGGATGCTCAAATTATATGATTGGTGATATGGCCCCGCTATCACAGTATGAGGAAAAGGCTGGCCCAATGGTTGCTTTTGGAGATGACAGCATGGGTAACACATTGGGATATGGGAAGTTAAAAGTTGGAAATGTCATCATTGAAGATGTAGCACTGGTCAAGGGACTCAAGCATAATCTGCTAAGTGTTGGTCAGTTTACTGATAGAGGATTCAAGGTGGATTTTGACAAAGATGAATGTTTGATCACCCATAAGAAGACTGGTGATTTTGTTTTATCTGGAGTAAGGAAAGGAAGCCTGTTTGTAGCCAATATGGATTCTGCAAACAAGGACAAAATTTGTTGCTTTTACTCAAAAGCATCAAATGAAGATTGTTGGTTGTGGCACAAGAAACTATCACACCTGAACTTCAAAGCCATTAATTCTCTAGTCAAAAGAGAGTTAGTGAGAGGCATGCCCACACTTGAATTCTGTCAAGAAGGAGTGTGTGAGGCTTGTCAAAAAGGAAAAATGAAAAGATCAAGCCACAAGTCAAAGACAATGACATTAATAACCAAGCCCCTACAACTCATTCATATGGATTTGTTTGGGCCTGTCAATATTATATCACTAGAAAGAAAGAAGTATGCCTTGGTGATGGTTGATGACTTTACAAGGTATACATGGGTGGAATTTCTGGCATCAAAAGATGAGGCTCCATAAGTAATCATTGAGCATATAAAGAAAGTTGACAAGGAAGCAAAGTCAAACAATGCAAGTGTGATTGCACTGAGAAGTGATAATGGAACAGAGTTCAGAAAATGCCATACTTGAAGCATTCTGTAAAAAGAATGGTATTTCGCAGTAATTCTCAGCTCCAAGGACTCCACAACAAAATGGAGTTGTTGAGAGGAAGAATAGAACTCTAATTGAGGTTGCTAGAACAATGTTACTTGATGCAAAGATGCCTACATGTTTTTGGGCTGAGGCTGTAAGCACTGCATGCTATATCCAGAACAGAACCCTCATCAACAAAAACACTGGAAAGACACCTTACAACTTGATGACTGGAAAGAAGCCCACTCTAAAGTATGTTCATACTTTTGGAAGCAAATGCTTTGTATTGAAGGATAATTCTGAATATGTTGGAAAGTTTGATGCAAAAGCATTTGAAGGAATTTTTCTGGGCTACTCTATGGAAAGAATTGCATACAAAGTTTATGTCATCAGTTAAAAGAAAATTATGGAAAGCACAGATGTGATATTTGATGATAGCAAACTACCTGGACTAGAAGAAGCCAATGATGAAGATAAAGATCCATTAAGGTTTGATAATCTAGATGATTCTGATGAAGAGTTTAAAACTGAAGTTGAAACTCAAGTTCAACAAACTCAAGTCAATGATGACACAAGAGAAGAATTTTTGCCAATCAACAGTGGAGAAACAAGCATCCAAGGCACACCTGTGAGTAGTAGCAATCTCACAGGGGGAGGAAATGAGAATGATCATGATTTGGATGATGAAGCAACATCAAGAATGAGAAATCAGGCTGAGCACTCAAGGAAATGGGATAGATCACACACTGCAGAGCAAATCATTGGAGATCCTAATGCAAGAGTAAGGACTAGGAGAGCTACTCAGAATGAGTGCCTCTATGGCTGTTTTCAATCTCAAGTTGAGCCTAAGAAACTTGATGATGCACTGTTGGATCCAGATTGGATTGTTTCCATGCAAGAGGAGCTGGATCAATTTGAAAGGAACAAAGTATGGGAACTAGTGCCTGCACCAAAGAATAGAACCATTGTTGGAACAAAATGGATTCTGAATAATAAGATGGATGAAGATGGTGTAATAGTAAGAAACAAAGCAAGGTTGGTTGCAAAAGGATACTCTCAACAGGAAGGCATTGATTATGATGAGACATTTTCCCCTGTTGCTAGATTGGAAGCCATCAGAATATTCTTGGCATTTGCTGCTCATTCAAACTTTAAAGTGTATCAAATGGATGCCAAGTGTGCATTTCTGAATGGAGAGTTGGAAGAAGAAGTTTATGTGCAACAACCACCTGGCTTTGAGGATCCACACTTTCCAGAATTTGTTTACAGACTGCTTAAGGCACTGTATGGACTTAAGCAGGCTCCAAGGGCATAGTATGATACTTTATCACAATTTCTTCTTGAAAATCAATTCACTAGAGGTACACTGGACAAGACACTGTTTTACAAGAAGCATGGTGATGATCTTATCCTAGTTCAGATCTATGTGGACGATATCATTTTTGGTTCTACAAATGAGAAGCTATGTGAGAAATTTTCTAAACTCATGCAGAGCAGATATGAGATGAGTATGATGGGAGAGTTGACATTCTTTCTTGGGTTGCAAGTCAGTCAGAGGAAGGATGGTATCTTTATCAGTCAAACCAAGTACATCAAGGATTTATTGAAGAAGTTTGATTTGGAAGATTGCTCACCTGCAAAGACACCCATGGCCACTGCCACTAAATTGGATGAAGATGCTAAAGGCAAGAAAGTAGATATCTCAGTCTACAGAGGCATGGTTGGTTCTCTACTCTATCTCACTACAAGTAGGTCAGACATCATGTTTGCTACATGCTTGTGTGCAAGGTTTCAGTCAAATCTAAAAGAATCACATTTGATTGCTATAAAAAGGATCTTTAAATATCTGAAGGGCACTCCAAACTTGGGTCTATGGTATCCTAAGGACATAGGGTTCAATCTGGTTGGTTATTCTGATGCTGATTATGCTGGATGCAGAGTGGATAGAAAAAGCACCTCAGGTAGCTGCCAGTTTCTTGGACAAAGGTTAGTCTCTTGGTATAGCAAGAAACAACAATCTGTGTCAACTTCTACAGCTGAGGCTGAATACATAGCTGCTGGAAGTTGCAGTGCTCAAGTGCTTTGGATCATAAATCAACTTAGAGATTATGGACTTGTGTTGGAAAGAATTCCAATCATGTGTGACAACACAAGTGCAATCTCTATAGTTGCCAATCCTGTCAATCATTCTAGGACAAAGCACATTGACATCAGATATCATTTCATAATAGAACATGCAACTAATGGAACCATTGAGTTGCATTATGTTTCTACAGATAAACAACTAGCTGATATATTCACTAAGCCATTAGATGAAGCCACCTTCACAAGGTTGGTTAGTGAGATTGGAATGCTGAATTCTTCAGATTCTGGCTAGGTGAATACAGCATCTAGATTGTTGCAGCAGTAAACACTTACTTTATCTAAATTCTTAATATTTTTGGAGTAAGTGTTGGCTGAAATATGATTTATAAATATTTCAAATCTGTTGCATATTTGGAAAATCATATTTTCTTGTTAACTTGAAATTTTGAGAAAATCACTGTTTAATTTGCTAGAATATTCTTGAATGAATATGGCTGGTAAATTTTAAAAGATAGTGAAAATTGAGTTTCTATGAGTAAAAGGAATAGTTCAATAAATCAGACTTCTCGAATGGTTCATTTCAGTGTTAGTGGTCGTAACAAGCCTATTCAGGACACTCTTGAGTTCTCAAATAGTGTCTTTTAGAGAACTCGAACAGAGACATGAGTGAGTTCTCGAATAAGGTATTTCAGTTCTCTATTGATAGAGTTCTCGAATAGCATGTTTGAGTTCTCGAATCATTTGAAAAGGCTAATTTCTCGCTGAATTTTAACCGATTTTGGATTTTTATTCAGAATTCATAATTACTCATAAAAACATATTTTACCTAATTTAGATTTATTTCTAAGTTAGATAACTGCCAGCTGTGAGTTTCAACCTGCTCGAGTTATCGAATAAGCCTTTCTTGACTTATCGAATAGTTGTTTTCTACTTCTCGAATGCTTGACTTGTCGATACAAAACATTCACATCTAATAGACAATTCGAGTACTTCATACTTATACAATTTCACATCTATTCGATTCATTTCATTCGATTTCTCAAGCATCAAAGCTCCCAAAACCCCTGAAAACCCTAACTGCTAAAAGCCAAATTTCTTCTTCAACCTTTACTTTCTTTTCTCTTCTTTCTGTAACAATGGCAACAGTGAAGTTGAACACCTATTTTATCGCCCTAACCAGTGATGTTGAAGCACCCAATGCGAACTTCAAGTGCTTTGTAAAGTGGATGGCTGAATCATACATCAAGGATGCACTCTCTGCCAACCCAACACTGTATCTAAACATTCTGGAATAGTTTTGGGGAACTGCTACTGTGGAAGTTGTAGCCCTGGAAAGCGCAAAAACTTCATACATAATCTACTGCAAGATTCAAGACCAGGAAATCACTATCACCACTGCAGACATGAATCAAGCACTGGGCCTACAACAAGAGTCATATGACATACTGGCCACGAATGCAGAGTTAGAAGAATTCTTTGAGTTCATCAACTACTCAGATGGGATCAATCTTGGAAAATTAAACAGGAAAAATCTGAGAAAGGAGTGGAGCTATGTGTTCGCAACTCTTCTTCAAGTCTTCACGGCAAGGAAATCGAGCTTTGATCAAATCAGTGCACCTGCACAACAAATTGGCTATGCACTGTCCTATGGAAAGAAGATAGATGTTGGTCAAATCATCCTACAAGAGCTGTATGGGAGACTTGGTAAGAACACAACCAAGAGAGGTACTGACATTTTCTTCCCTCGCTTTATTCAATCTGTTCTTAATTTGAAAAATGCTCAATTGATTGAACTGCCTGGGATAGATAAAAATAGAATAGGTTATCCTAAATCCATGACCAAACTCATTTTTGGTAATTTGGAGACTAGAAATGATGTGGATGTAAGACTTAACATAATTCCCCATATGGAGAGTTTGTTTAGGATTTACCCCCACAACATGCCAACATTTGACTCAAAGTCACAGTTAGCACAGCCCAAGCAAGTAGAACAAAATGCTAACCCAGGGTCTGCTAACCAACCCTCTCAACCAAACACTCTACCACACAGTGAGCCAACTGCATCATCCTCTCAAAAGGGTGATGTTAGTAAAAAGAAGAGAAAGGAGGTAATGTCTGCACCTTTAACCATCTTATCTGAAGCAGCATTAGATGTAGAATTAGAAAGTGAGGCACCTTAGTCACCCCTTATCAGGCCAAAGAAGAAGAAATCTAGGACCACCTCTTCAGTCACACAAATGGCTGAAGTTATAAAATCAGGGGCACATAGTTCACTAGATGTATCCTCTCAACAGGGTGCATCTATAGAATCAAGCATCCTCCCCAATGCACCTATTTGTACAGAGTCAGCATATGGGAGTGATAAGGCTGGCACAACACTGACTGGAGAGCACATCACATTTGAAACTCCCTCTATCTCTCAGGGGGAGTTGCCAAACTCTAATCTAAATGACACTTCTCTTCCAGAATCTACCACTCAAATTTCTTTGCAGCCTGCAACTCAAGCAATTGAGGAGCAAGGCATTGATCATCAAGAATTCTTTTCTTTTGATAAGCCAATGAATTCAAGTGACTTGGTGCATGACACCTTGCTCACCACCTAGGACCCACATTTAGATGGTGAGGGAATGCATGCTGGGGCATCTCCTAATGACACCATCATAAACACAGAGGTTCCATTAGTTTTTACTAGAGACTCTGTGCCTATGTCAACTGCTGGTGTAACTCATCCCACTTCTGTGGAGACACCAGTAGTAGAGTCAATCCATCCGGTTACAGAAGTTGCATCTGTAACTGAGGAGTCTAGCTTGCCTAGCTCTAGCTCTAACTTCCTGTCACAATGGCTGAAGCCTGTGCAACATGACAGTGCTTCAGGATCAGGGTCTGTTCCACCACAATTGACGGTTGAAGCACTTCAAAGCTTAGTTGTGGATCAGATTCCTGAGTTTGTCAAGATTGCTCAACACTTGGTCACCTCCAACATCCCTAACCCAGACTATGAGGCCATTCTGCTATGTCATAGGGATGATGTGGAGATGCAGAAGACAAAGATAGTTGATGATGCTGAGAGAGATGGCAATATGAGGCCACTCTACTATGCCATAGGGATGATGTGGAGATGCAGAAGACAAAGATAGTTGATGATGCTGAGAGAGATGGCAATATAGATGCCTGGTTGCAAGGAAAATATGATATTACTCTTGATGAAGCACTTCAATATCTCAGGGAGGAATACATCACTTCACTAGGATCCAATGCCAAATCTCTGACACCTAGTGAAGTGTATGAGGCCATGAATGAGTCACACAAGGGATTTCTCAAGGCTGCCCACTATCTTGGAAAAGGAGTCAAATCTGAGGTCAGCAGGGTGTGTGATAAGACAGTCACTAAGGTGGAAGAAATCAAGAGAACCTTTGATGCCAAATTTCCTCAGTTGGACAGTGTGTTTAAAGACCTCAAATACAGTAACACCACCTGCACCAAGATGGATCATGGGCTAGCACTGCTAAAGGATATTGTCACAAGTCTGGGGCATAAATTTCAATCTCTATCTGATCAAACCACAGACTCCAATGCCATGCTGAAGACAATGTTCAAGAATTTATATGGAGACAGGCTGGTAACTGAAGTTCCAGTGCATGACATGTCTAGGTTTGAAGTGTAGAGACTTAAAGACCAATCCCTGTCTGGCTTCAAATCTACTGAATTGTTCAGCAATGTAGATGCACTTGAAAAGGAGGTGGATACTCTCACTAAGTCTAATGCTCATCTTACAGACAAGGTTGCACTTCTCAATGATCAGTTGGACACTCAAGCAACCACCACAGCTAATGTTCTTCTACATCAGCAATCTATGTTGGCTGCCATGATGAAGCATATGGGTCTCCCTCTACCTGAAGAGTCTTCAAACCCAAAGGTCACTTATCAAGCCTCTGTGCCTGACAACAAGCCTAAGGGGGAGAAAAGGATAAGGAATTCAAATCCAAAGGGGGAGAAACCTAAGGAGATAGGCATACAGATAAAGGAGGGTGGTCACCAAAGGGCTTCAATATCCATACCTAATGTGCCAGGCAAAGGAAAATCCAAAGTTGATGAGCCTCCTACCTCACTGCCAACTGTCACTCTACTATCATGATACAGCCTTCTTGGAGTTTCTGAAAGCCACAAGGGAACAGGCTGGTGATACTCAGTTCTATCTGAGAGAGTTGAAGGAGCAAATTGACTACCTCACTGTCATTCCTAGGAAATTCAAAAACTTATGGTTCGAGGAGATAATGATGGTATCTAAGTCAAAAATATGGCATTTGACTTTCAACACTCTACAAAGCCTAAAGTACTAAGAAGTGGATGTGTTCCTTGGACTGATTGAAAAAGGGAATGAAAATAACAAGAGTCTCTTTGATGACTTAAGGAATGATCAACCCTCAAGGCTACCTGAAGTAATCACAAATCCTAGAACCATCATCTATCAAGCTGCAACTAGAATTGATGATGTCAAGAAGCTGATCATTCCTAAGCATCTAGTCCCTTAGAACAAACCCCTCATTATTGCCATCATTGAGAAGCTGAACAAGAAGAAGGGTGTAAGAACAGCAGAAGAATTGGAAGCTATATCTTATCTCAGATCATACATTGCAACTGGCATTGTACCTGAGTCTGCTAAGTTCAACCCAAGCAAGGATGGTGATCAAGACAAGGATAAAGATAAAAGTGATGGAAGGAGAAGACATCACAGGAGTAATAAGGGTGATGAAAACAAGAAGAAAAAGAAGGATGACAAGAAATATGATGATGACCCAGGCAAAGTCTATGAGAGGAAAATTGGAAAACAGCAAGCCTTAGGCATTGCTAGCAGTAACCTCACCACAACACAAGACTCTGAGTCTAGGGTGAATACTGTTAGTAATGACTTACCAAAATCTGATTCAATGGCTTTTGCAACTGTTTTGCCACTTCAAGAAGAGAAGGAGATTCAAGTCAAGAAACCATGTGTATGTTTCAGAAAGCAAACTGCTAATGGAATACTACAATGGTCTACAAGCAAGGGTCATAAGTTTCTGCCTAGCAATCATATAAGAAGGACTAAATTCAAGCATGCTGCAAGAAGGGTGAAGTTATCCAAGTCAAAGGCACTGACAATTATTTCAGGATTGAACCTACCACCTCTGGATGAAAGCTATGATAAAAACCAACTGCAGTTTCTATGGGCTCAAAGAATCTATCATGTTGCCATTGTTGATACCCAATTTAGGCCTAGTTCTAGATCCTTCCATGAGGAAGGTGGATAACTATAGGAGTTGTATGCCTTGGAGGCTACTCCATAGATGATTTGGTTTCCTTTTGAACTCAATAACGGAGTCTTGTATTTGGCTGATTTATTAGCTACGAAATTCATATTAATATTAGGGTTTTGGGCCTCATTGTTGGGCTTTAACCTTGGACCAACCTAGGTTCATTGAATACAACATTAAATGTATTTTAGGCCTTACTTTCAGCCCATATCACCGATTTTTTTTAATGATCCGCTTTCTCGTTAAACATGGTTATTCCAATTGAGTTACTCTCTCGTTAAGATCGAAACCCTAACTTTTACATATATTATTTGTATAACAATGTTTATCCATGAAAATCAAATCCTAAAATGAAATTAAACTAATGACATAAATATCAAATTCTAATAGCTGATACAATCTTTTCCAGTGAGTCGTCTTCCCTTTAAACACATTTCGAGCCGCTCTCCTTTGAGATCGAAATTCCAACTTCATTACCTATTATTGATGATACTTATCTTATACAACTTTTTTCCTTAAAATTAAAATCTAAAAATAGAGTGAATTCCAATTTTGATTTTCTCCAAGCTTTCTAAATTTTATGGAGTTTTAAAAAATTAAAAAATATCTTGTTTTCTCTTTATATTATAGATACTCTTGCATTTATTTAGGGTTCCCGCATGAGAATGTTTTTTTATTATGTTAACACATCAGTCCTTTTCATTTTAAAGACAAAGATTTTTTTTTATAAAATTAGTATTAGACTATGAAATTTTTTCCTAATAGAAGTATAAATAACTTGTATAAAAAATATTTAATTTTAGGATATCGTAAAAGATTTCACCACCGTCCTTTTATTCTACTTCCAATAAAATTTTTAATTATATGTCTCCTATGTATATTAAAACACATGTTAGTCACAGAGGCATGCCTGTATACATCTAATAACAAGCTTAATTGTTTGTAATGCTCTGCATTGCCTACATGACCTTTTAACTGAGGGAACCTCTAGTTGTAGAGTCTCTACTTGTTCTGTATCTGTAATAGGCACCAAATCCTAGTTGTGTAATTGTACTTATATAGTCAAGAATAATGCTTGAAAGAAGTTCGAAGGTTCATGCCTCAAGCAAGGAGATAAAGACTGTGAAATAATCACAGTTGGGATTTGAAGAAAGTGAAGAATTTGCCTAAGTACCAATTCGAGAAGTAGTTTTGTCTATTCGAGAAGTCCAGAATTCGAGAAGTCAGTTATTTGATATCTCAAGACACTATTCGATATCTTTGAATACACTGTTCGATATCTCAGAGATTCGATATGTCTATTACTCTGTTCGAGAACTCAAGAAGTCAACAAGTCAAAAGCAGTATTCCAGTTCTCAAGGAGTCAACAAGTCAAAGTTCCATTCGATATCTCAAGGACTCGGAAAGCTATTCGATATCTCGAGGATTCGATAAGTCAAATGTTCTATTCGACAACTCAAGGAATCCTGATGAAAAAGAGCTATTCGAGAAGTGGTTCGATGTGTCAATATTACAGTATTCGAGAACTCAGAGTTATCGATCAAGTCAATTCTAGTTCTCGAATCACTTACTTAGTCACTTCTCGAATACATTCTTGGAGACAAAATACTGGTGAAATTGTACAAGTCAGAATCCTGCAACAAGCCAATGCACTTTATGGATCTCAATCTGTAACGTGCTCTGGAAAGCCTACAAAAAAGCTTGGAGAGATATAGAAGAGACAAAGGGCTAAAGAAGTGGATCTGAACAGGATTTGCAAAGTCAAATCTGTAACCGTTTGGACTCTTACTCAAATAGGATAGACAGACTAGAAAGTAATTTGTTTAGCTATCTTATTTGTAGTAAGTAGGTTGTATCCATACTCTATAAGGATACAGCCTCACTTCCTTAGCAATTAACTTTTGGAGAGTCAAGTTTTTCAGACACTGTAAGCTATATCTCTCTGAGAAAAACGAAGCTGAAAATACTATCATTTGTATTCACAGATTGTAGCAATCGTTATCTAATAATACATTAGATTAAAGTGATATTGTGTCTTGTGTTGTTCTTTATCCGCACCTACACCTTTGCACACACAAACACTTATCTGCTACATAGACTCAAGCCAAAGAAAAGTTAAAGAATCCATTCACCCCCCCCCCCCTCTGTATTCTTTTACTGTATTCAATACTCAACAACAAATATTCTACAATTCCAATAGAACTATAATTATATTTTTCTTCAATAAATTCGAACTCTTATTATCTATAAATTCAAATTCCTATTCTATTTTCAATAGAACTTTTAATCATATGCCTTATAAATATCCATTCTACTTCCAATAGAACTTCTAATTATATGTCTTCCCTATAAATTCTAACTCTTCTCATCTATAAATTCGAACACCTATTCTACTTCTAATATATTAAAAGATTTTTTTATATTTATTAGTGTTTATTCCAACTCCTATTCTAATTCCAATAGAACTTTTAATCATATTTCTTATAATTAATTACCTATTCTATTTTTAAAAAAACTTCTAATTATATGTCTTCCATATAAATTCGAACTCTTCTCAGCTATAAATTCGAACACCTATTCTACTTCTAATATGTTGAAAGATATTTTTATATTTATTAGTGACTGAAATCCTAAAATTCTAAAAAAATAGAAAAATAGATTGAGACGATCTTAGAGTGCCACCTAAACTCCCGCGTATCCTCCTTTATATTTACTTCTATAATATGTTAAAAGATTTTTTTGTATTTATTAGTGTTTATTCAAACTCCTATTCTACTTCCAATAGAACTTTTAATCATATGTCTTATAATTAAATACATATTCTACTTTCAATAGAACTTCTAATTATATGTTTTCCCTTTAAATTCGGAAATTAAATACATATTCTACTTTCAATAGAACTTCTAATTATATGTTTTTCCTATACATTCGAACTCTTCTCATCCATAAATTTTGAACACCTTTTCTACTTCTAACATGTTAAAAAATATTTTTATATATATTAGTATTTAAAATCCTAAAATTCTGAAAAATTAGAAAAATAGATTGAGAATACAGCTCCCACGTATTCTCTTTGTAATATCTTGCATTCAACTTAGGAGAAATATATCTTGCTTTAAATGATCAAACAATGAGGAATCATTCTTGTTTTTTTTACAAAGATCATAACAGTTGTGAAGCTAAAACTATACCAACGTATACTCAGCTTGTGTAGTTCTGTTTATTTTTCTTATATACCTGAAATAGATTAGTTAACAGAGATGGAATTCTTCATATAAGAAATCTAGAAAAGTAATTTAATCAAGGACTTGTATAGAATAGATCAATAGATTATAGCAAGTACATAAATAAAAAATGACCAAGAAGCCAATTAAAAACAACCTCCCTTCTTCATTTGCAGTCATCCTCTCATGACCAGAAAACTGAATGCTCGGATGGAATATCAATCTATGTCTATGTTTGGAGTATCTTAAAATAAGTAGCTTATGACTTATAAGCACTTATGTCATATAAGTGATGAGTAGAGCAGTCAGTAGAGTGTTTGGTAAATCAGAACTTATAATCAGTAGACTGTTTGGGTAAATCAGAACTTATAAGTTAACTTTTTTTTATAATTTTCAAAATATTGTTTTTTTATATATAACAATGGATATCAATGAATAGGGAAATTTGATATATATACATATCAATTTTCTAATAAATGGATCGAGAGATATATGGTTTTGAAGATTTGAAGGATATTATATATTGCGTATATCGAGAATAAGTTATAAGTTATAAGTTGAAAGTTAAGGATTCTTAACATTCAACTTATGGGTTTATAAGTTATAAGTTGAGCTAAAACTTATTTTGGCAAACACCCCGCATAAGTACTTATAGCCTTATAAGCCATAAGCTCACTGGAATAAGTGGAAACAAACAGGCCCTATATATGTTGACCAACAGCTTTTTCACACAAAGTATAGCATTCGATGGAATGCCTTACTCGTTAAATATATATATTGGAATTTATCTTATGTATATTGTAAAATATTTTTATATTTTTAGTGCTTATTCGAACTTCTATTCTACTTTTTACAGAATTTTTAATCATATGTTTTATAATTAAATACATATTCTACTTTCAATAAAACTTCTAATTATATGTCTTCCTATAAATTCGAACTCATCTCATCTATAAATTCGAACACATATTCTACTTTTAATATGTTAAAAGATATTTTTATATTTATCAGTGTTAAAAATCCTAAAATTCTAAAAAAATTAGAAAAATAATAGATTGAGATGATCTTAGAGCGCCACTTAGGCTCCCGCCTATCCTCCTTTATATATATAGTAGTCGACTAAGCCGCGCTTCGCGGCGGCCTTGTAATATTTTTTTTTAAAAAAGTGGCCTTGTAATATTTTTTTTAAAAATTTAAAATATGAATTTAAGAAAAAATCGAAAATTTTAAAATATATAGACAACTAAATAAATTACATACATATTTTTTATGTCGATTTTATATCACGTTTTCTTAAGCCAACACCCGCACGCATCATGCATTATGCAGCTTTAAAACCAAAATTACTTGGTGACTAAGAGGGTGTTTGAGATTGCTTAAAATAAGTTACTTTTGACTTAATGGAGGTGTTTTTAACTTAAAGGAAAAATTGAAGTTGTTTACTTTAAGTTGAATGAAAGTGTTTGAGTAATTTTACTTAAAGTTAAATTGGGGTTTAATAATTTTGATTTAAAGTGAAATTTGACTTAAAAAAATTTTAAATTCATAATATTTAAACTTTACAAGAATTGTGAAAAAAAAAAAAAAAAACTCCATAAGTTATAAGGCACAAGTCAAAAGTACCTAAATGGAACTTATAACTTAAAGCAGTTTTTTAACTTAAAGCCGGCTTAAAGCATCACTTGCCAAACACCCCATTTTTGACTTAAAGCTAATTTGGGCTTAAAGCCCCGTTAGCCAAACACCCTCTAAGGCACCGTTTGGTCCCCTTTATAAGTAATTTATAAATTATTTATTACGAATTTTTTTTATTTATATACTTTTTTTAGAAAAAAAATATACATGGGAAATTTAATATTCATTATCTTCCAAAAATAAGTTACTTATTTCAAGAAAAGTACATATTTACGTACATTTTTCAGAATAAGTAACTTATTTATAAGAAATAATATTACCCAAACCAGGTGTAAATCCTAAACATAAAAATAGAGAGCTGATTATCATGCATCAAATTGCTGGATTTTAAAATCTCTCATTACAAATTAGCTATGTGACAGTTAGGGATGAGCATGGTGCGGTTTGGTGCGGTTTGCACCTAAAACCGGAACCGGAACCACGAAGTGCGGTTTCTAAAATTAAAAACCAAAACCAAACCAAACACCATTGGTGCGGTTTCGGTTTTCCTAGTTCGGTTTCGGTTTGTAACGGTGCGGTTTCGGTTTTGAAACCAAATTATATATACAAAAAATATGGAACTTTACAAAAATGCAACATTGTTTAAAATTATACAAAATTTCTGAAACAAAAAATTATAAAAAATTTCTGGAACATTCAATCTATTGATAATACAAGACATATTGGTTTGGTACACAAGACAAGCTATTGACAATATTGGAACTATTCCACTTGTTTTTGCAATGAGCAAATGCAATGATAACAAATGAAATGTATATTGGAACTTGATAGTGTACATACTGCATCAATACAAAATCATCACACATAAACATAATCACCTGATAGTCTGATACACAAAATAAACAAAAATTAGAAACCATTTATATGAATAAATATTCAGAAATCGATTAAAGGTATATACATACAATACACGCACACGGTCATCACTCATCACCACAGCCCAGAACAATTAGTCCTATATCTTGAAACCAAAACACATAGAATAAAGAAGATAAACAAGTAATCTAAAGTATCTATATTCGATTATAGGCTATTTGTACTCAAAATCGATTATCATCGGAGAATAAATCATCCTAATTCGATAGAGACAAAGCAAATCAGAGAAGTAGTAGTTGGCTGTGTATTTATGAGATAAATATGATACATATATGATATATATATATACATATGAGCTGGGTAACCTAATTTATTAAAGGGGGGAAAAGAAATTTTGATGGGGGGAGGGGAGGGGAGGGGAATTATTGGTTAAGGGGGGGAATGAAAGTAAGAAGACTTGAAGAGGCAAATGAAAATAAACGAGCCGAGAGAGACTTAGGGTTTGTGATACAGATATAAATGAAATGAGTGTTTGGGCTTTTAACTATTATTGGGCTGGGTAGTTTACAACATATATGGACTAAGGAGTAAGCCAGCAATAAATATGTCTGCCAGAAGCTATAAATTTATATTAAAAATATTATTTTTTTAATTATTTAAATATATATATGTATAAAAATAAAAAAATATATTATTAATATTATTGCGGTTCGGTTCGGTTTCTATTCGGTTTAAAAAATTTTGAAAACCAAACCGCAACCAAATTATTGGTGCGGTTTTTATTCGGTTCGGTTTTAAATTGGTGCGGTTTTAAATTGTGCGGTTTCGTGCGGTTTTATGCGGTTTCGGTTTCGGTTTCGGTTTTCGGTTCGGTTTTGCTCATCCCTAGTGACAGTCCCTCTCTTAACTGTATTTCCATGCATTAGGTATTTAAAAACTACCTCGTGGAATCGCTCGTCATAAATTCACATTGTTTCCAACTTCCGTTTCAATCTGCATAGTTTTCATAATTAAACTCATGTTAATATGGTGCAAACACTGGCCTTGTCCCTGTTGATCCCATAAAAGCAGAGTCTTCTTGTTAACTTGGCATGACGACGTCCTGAACTTTCCGATTGTAAGGTCCCATATCCACCTTAGTTCAATTTAAAGCTACAAAAAATTATTCTTTTCTTAAGGAGTGTCTGCAAATATGGACTGCTACATACAATACATAAAATATAATATTGTTCACTATAAGATCGATACAAACAATACATAGAATATTATAATATAATAAATTGATAAAGTATCTCAACATTTTTTTACTCCCTCCGTCCCGGTTGTTTCTTTACATTGCCTTTTTGCACGGAGACCAATGAATATTGTTAAGATAAATGAAGTAGTGGGTGTAATAGTGATTTTATTGTTAAAGCAAGGGAAGTAGTGGGTGTAATAGTGATTTTATTGTTAAAATAAGTGAAGTAGTGGGTGTAATACTGTAAAGTGTTGAAAAAGTAAAGTGAAGTAGTAGATGTAATAATGTATTTTATTGTTAAAAGTTACTATTTTTAGTAATGTAAAAAATTGGTGAGACGTTCCAAAAAAAAATTATAAAGAAATGAATGGGAATTTAATATAATAAATTGATTAAGTATCTCAACAATTTTTTAATATATAGGATAGAACAACCTTGGTATGGCCATTGGCTCCAACATTAAAATTCGGTCTTTTGACCAAAAAATTGCACTCTGAAAACAAATCTAGCTACAATTCATAAAGCATGGCGATAGTTCAGAGTTAAAATCAAATCACTTATGCAAATATTTTACTTACACATAGATGCCTGATAAATATTCTGTAAAAATTAAGTCTCGTGAAATTTATGCAAAATCACATGAATACCATACTACATATCAACCATTAGACAGAAGCAAGAAAAGAATTACAAATATGATAAATTCAATCGTTACAAGCAATGATTGTATATATATAAGAATGTAAAGTTTCTTTTCTATTTCGAATATCTAGTTTTTCTTCCCTACAAATTCGTAAACTTTTTCAATTTCGAGGTTGTAATTTGAATTCATTCCCTATAAATTTGAAAACCTTTTTTATTTCGAAGATGATAATGTTAATTTTAATGTTAAAAAAAGAAGTTTTGGTTTATTTTCTAAAATATAGGAACTAAAGAAGGAAATTTTGATTTTAATTATTTAAAATAGAGGAATTCTAGAAAAATAGATAAATAGGATTCGAACAATTTTAGAGCTTCGGGTGGTTTTCCTTTATATATATTGACTAGTCGACTAAGCCGCGCTTCACGGCGGCCTTATGATATATTTTCTAAATTTAAAAATGTCAATTAAATATGATTCGTTAGATAGATAAATATGATTCGAGTGATTATAGAGCTCATGCGAATTCTCCTTTATATAATAGATAGATAAAAATAAAAGATAGATAGTTGACTAAGCCGCGCTTCGCGGCAGCCTTGTAATATTTTTTAAAAAATTCAAATTATAAAGTTAAGAGAGAAATCGAAAAGAAAATATCTACAAATAAATTAATGAACACAATATTGTACAAATTTTAATATATATAGACAACTAAATAAGTTGTATATTTATTTTTTTATGTCAATTTTGTATCACGTTTTCTTAGGCTGACACCCGTTGTAATAAATACATATAACCCGCGTTTCGCGGCGGTCTTGTGATTTTTTTAAGAAATCAAAAAGAAAATATCTACAAATAAATTAGTGAACACAATATTGTAGAAATTTTAATATAAATATAGACAACAAAATAAACTATGTATTTATTTTTTACGTCGATTTTGTATCACGTTTTCTTAGGCCGACACCCATTGTAATAAATACATATAGATAAAAAAGAAGATTTGATTGAATTAATTAAAAGAAGACGTTGGAATATTATGATCAAGAACAATGAGAAGATAATAATGACAAATTAACAATTAACAATAAATAAATAAAATGGGAATGGTAAAAGTTCAAGTGAAGTTTCTCAAGTGCTTCTACTAAGATCTCCTAATTATTGTCCATATCACTAACAAAAAATACAAAAGCTAAAGCAAAGAGCTAATAATTCATAATTACAACTAAAATCGTAACAAATTATAAATTTAAAAATAAAACGAAGAAAATAATTATTAAATTAGAAAATTCAAACCTTAAAAATAATAATTAAAAAAAACAACCTTAAAATCACAAAAAACAGTGGTGCACACAAAAAGGAAAAAAAAGAAGAAAAAATAAAAAAAATAAAAAAAAAAGAACAAACGAAGATAAAAACGAAAGGAAGCAAGAAAAAAGTTACAAACCAAAAGATTAGAATGGTAGGAGTACTGGTTAAAGTATGCAAAGACATCCATGCTATGCACTGTGCTTTTCGTACTCATCTTTCTCATCTTTTCGAATATATAATTTTTCCTTCCCAACAAATCTTGAAAAGTATAGAAAAAACTAAATAATAAGCAGAAGAGTTGGTGGCTTGAGAACCGGTGAACCTTATATATAAGTTTCGATTTCGAAACATGATTATGTTTAGAATTATTCATTATAAAAATTTCTTATCCAATTTAAAAAAGTTTTTGATTTTCTTCTCTAAAAAATAAGAGCTCTAGAAGGAAAAATAGATAAATTTGACTTTTTCTTCAGTAAAAATTCGAAAACCTTTTCTATTTCGAAGATGTTAATGTTAATGTTAAAAAGGAAGTTTTGACTTTCTTTTCAAAAAAATAGGACCTAAAGAAGGAAGTTTGATTTTAATTATTTAAAATTGAGGAGCTCTAGAAAATTAGAAAAATATGAATCGAGCGATTCTAGAGCTCCTGGGGGTTTTCCTTTATATATATAATAGATAGATAGATAATAGATGATAATAATAATAATAATAATAATAATAATAATAATAATAATAATAATAATAATAATAATAATAATAATAATAATAATAATAATAATAATAGATAGATAGATAGATAATAGATAGATATTGATGATTGATGATTGATTTTAATCATTGAACCACCAAAAACTTTACTAGATTAAAACGATAGATAATTAGCCATACACAATGTTTTAATCCTCATAAAAAAATAGAAATATTACCGTAATTTCAAAAAAAAAAAAGGTATTGTTATTTTCTTCCTCAAAAAAAAAAGTATCTTTATAATACAAACCCAATAAAAATGTTAACCCATTGGTTGGACCAACATATAATTTAGTGAAAATTCCATTAAAAATAAATGGGTAACCAACGGTAACTTCAAGCAACGCTGGAAAAGAATCTAGAGGAGCCAATAATGAGACCCAATCACAGCCGTCAATATGTTCCGCACGCGATCCAACGGCCAATAATTCATAAACGAGAAATAAGACCGTTGGTTTTGAAGGCTCGCACTGTTTAAATAAGGCCCTTGCCTTCTGCTTTACACTTTGTCATATCTCACTCTTCACCCCCTTTCATGTGAAGAGACCAAAATAACGGATTTTGAGAGAGAAAGGAGAGAGAGAGAGAGAGAGAGAGATTTGCGAGAGGTGTTTGATAGGTTTATTTAGAAGGTTTAAGGTGGTGTTTTGTGATTCAATGGCTTCAAGACATGTTGTTCTTCAACAAAACAGAGGTAAATCATTGTCTTCTCTATTACCCCTTCACCCCTTTTCTTGATTTCTATGCTTTTTATATGTATGTATGTTTACACACGCATGCTAATTTTAATTCAAGAAAAAGGATTATTTGTGTAATGTGTTTGATTCATAAACGTTTCTATGAAGAAGAATTTACAAGAAAGGGGGGGGGAGAGAGAGAGAGAGAGCGAGAGAGAGAGAGAGAGAGAGAGAGAGGGGAGGGAGAGAGAGAGAGAGAGAGAGATTATGGTACAAGAAGGGGTTGTTTGCGTTTGATGAATTTACAAACCCTAAAGTTGGGTTTTGTTTTCTCTGTTTATATAATTGATTTTATGAAATTATCGGATTTGAATATTCAGTTCCATGTTGTATTCAAGATTTATTATTTAATTGATTTTCTGTAGAATCTTTGTGAATTGTACTTGGGTTTTTGGTTTTAATTTTTCGGGTTTTGTTATATGTTGCTGATATGTATAATGTTATATCTAGCAGAGGCAGCTGGAGCAGTGAAGCAGAAGAATATGGCAGCAGGCGGAGAGGTGAGGAATCGTCGTGCACTTGGTGATATCGGAAATCTTGCTACTGTTCGAGGAATCGATGGGAAGAAGCAGCAACTCCCTCAAGTCTCTCGCCCTGTAACCAGGTACTTATTCAATACTCACACAGATTGATGAGTTTCTTGAATTCTATTTATTGTGTTTGAGGAATTGTTGTTTATAGCTGTTGAAAAAAATACATTATTGCTTAGGTCCTTGAATATTATTGAGTTTAAGGAATTGTTCTGTTTAGCTCTCAAATGGGTTTTTAAAATTGTTGTAATGTGAACTGGTTTGAAATAAGCAAATTATTGATAAAGTTCTTAATGGTAGTGGTTTTAAGAATTGTTTGTAATGTGATGTTTTTAAAAAGCACACATTGATAAAGTTCTTGACTATTGGGTTTTCAAAATTGTGTTTTTGCAATTGGTGTACTTCTTCTCGTATGTTAATTTTTGGAATTGTTATTGTTGTGTAGGAGTTTCTGTGCTCAATTACTTGCTAATGCCCAAGCAGTAGCTGTTGAAAAGAACAAGGTAGTTTTCTTTCAAGTTCTTTCCTGAATCCTGTTTTTCTTGATACTTACCACTGGTTGAATCTGGGCTGAAAATCTTTTTTTCATTTTCAGAAACAAAGGGCAATTGTTGGGGATGGGGCCTTAGAGGTCAAACCGGTAGCGAAAGCAGCAGCAGTACCTAAGGCTGTTCATCAGAAGAAAGTCACTGTGAAACCAAAGACTGAAGATATGATCGTAATTACAGAAGAGGAGGTCAAGAAAGTAGACAGGCAGTTGATCAAGAAGAAGGCTGTTGAAGGTTCTTCAAAGAAGAAAGGCCAGACTTTTACATCAACTCTCACAGCAAGAAGCAAGGTGTGTACACACATGTACTTGGCTAATCTTTATTTTATTTTTAAAATTATCAACAGTTATTGCTCTCCTGCTAGTGGTTCTAAATGTAATCCAACATTTTGTAGGCTGCTTGTGGATTAACTAAAAAACCCAAGGCCCAAATTGTTGATATTGATGCTGCTGATGCCAACAATGAGTTGGCAGCAGTTGAGTATGTGGAGGATATGTACAAGTTCTACAAGCTTGTTGAGGTACATTACTATCTTGACCAATTTGTTTTGAACTTGATGCGAGTTACTATATTGCACAAGTCTGACTGGTGGTTAAACTCTTCTTTCTTGTAGTGTGAGACAAGGGTTTCTGACTACATACGTTCACAGCCTGAAATTAATGAGAAAATGAGGGCCATACTAGTAGACTGGTTAATTGAAGTTCACAACAAATTCGATCTGATGCCAGAGACCCTTTACCTCACAATCAACATAATTGATCGCTATCTAGCAACGAAGACAGTGGCAAGGAAGGAACTGCAGTTATTGGGCATTAGTTCAATGCTTACAGCCTCAAAATATGAAGAGATATGGGCACCTGAAGTGAATGATTTTACCAAAATCTCAGACAATGCTTACACCAATCAACAAGTTCTAGTTATGGAGAAGAAAATTCTTGGTGGGCTGGAATGGAATTTGACTGTCCCTACTCCTTATGTGTTCCTTGTTCGCTTCATCAAGGCCTCTCTTCCCAATGATCCTGCTGTAAGTATCTTGAACAGAACATCTTAAACCTTTATCCAGTCCTTGTAATAAACACTTTTTGGTTACTAAACTGAAATTTGTATGGTGTAGGTGGAGAATATGACATATTTCTTGGCTGAACTGGGGATAATGAATTATGCGACGGTTTTGTACTGTCCATCAATGATTGCAGCCTCAGCTGTTTACGGGGCACGTTGCACTCTGAACAAGGCTCCTTTCTGGAATGACACACTTGGATTGCATACTGGCTTTTCAGAGGCACAGATAATGTATAGTGAATTCATTTTTCTTTTGTTATAGGATTTAAATGTTTGAGTTATTTTTTATTATTAGTACTAATGATACATTTTGTGTGTGTTTAAAACAGGGAATGTGCTAAAGCACTTGTTAGGTTCCACTCCAATGCAGCAGAGAATAAGTTGAAAGCAATACACAAGAAGTACTCAAGTGCTGAGAAAGGAGCTGTTTCTCTGCTTCCACCGGCCAAGACTCTCTTGACTGTTGCTGCTGCACCACACTCTTGATCGACAAAGCAAGGAAATAATTCTAGAAATTTAGAATATCTTCGGGTTTAATTAGGAGATGATAATCAACTGTAATCATCATTCGAATTCTGTTGTCATGTTTATTCGTTTAAGTTTTGTTTCCAGGATTTGTCCCATTCCTTTATACACAATCTTGATACTTATACTTTGCTTGTATAAGAAATTTACAGCATGTTGATTATTATTACAAGTAAAAAATCAAGTTACTGACAACAAGTAGTACTAGTCTTCCACTGGCCAAGGCTCTGGAATATTATTAGTTAATCTCTACAAAAGTATCAATATTGGGCTGAGGGTAACTGTGAATTCCAATTCAGTTTTTTCATGTTTTGATCAAACATGAACAAAACATAGTATTTATATTTATAGTCCTTTGATCAAACTTGCCTTTGATTTTTGTTATTAGTCTGTAAAAATATAGTATGATTTTACCGACTAGGACAAAACAAGTAAACTATTTGAGCTAACTTTTTATTTGACAACTTTTTGAGCAAACTTATTTTGCAGTGCATCAGATATTTTTTATCTATCTTATTTACTTTTGTATTTATTTTATAGTATATTTAATTTTTATAATTTATACTTCAGTTTTAATACCAAAATTTAAGAGAAAACTGGCCTATTTAGAGCAAGTTCAATGGTAGTGCTATATCTTATTTCAAATTTCACTAACTTCCAAAATACGTCACAATTTTGAATACAAATTTAATTAACTTCCAAGGACCCCATACTTTCAAGTATCATTTTTATCTATTTCTGTTAACGGAGGAATTTGGTGATAACAGATTTTGGAGGTTGCTGGAATAACGAATTATGAAAATAGGGGGATTTGGGATTTTGGATGTTTGGGGCTGGACTTGAGAGGTGTCTCGACTTGTTAGATGTGTCGGATCCTTTTTTCAAGATGCCTGCGTACCTTATATTTATAAGGATCAAGCCAACGCAGTTCTGTTAAAAAAGGATTGGTTTTTAATCCCTATGATTGTTAAGGGATGTATTTTGGGAAGTAGTAGATTTTATCTCTTTAAATTATATTCGTGTTGGGATACCTTCCTGATTTGAAGGATATCGTTTAGAGATATATTATGAGTAATGCTACAGCCACCAAATTGGGTACCAAACTTTGACACCAAATGATGTGGCACTAATTAGTTGGCATTTTGTGATATTTTAATTGGATGGCCCTGGCGGGCCCATTATTATTATAACCAATCAAATTAATGCCATGTCATTTGGTGTCAAAATTTGGGAACTAATTTGGTGGCTGTAGCATTTTTCATATTTTATATCATAAATTGATTGGGATTGATTCTTTCCTCGTTTCAGAGAGAGGAAATAATTAACTTGGGGGTTAAGTTAATTATTACTAAATTCATATTTGGAAATTTGGGAGATAATAGAGGCAACCGAAATTATGCCGTAACAACTACCCCCCAGTTCTTCAGTGTAGCTTGCTGCAGTGGAGAACTAAGAATGCTTCGATCTTCCAAATTTCCTGAGTCACTGAAATAACTAGGAGATAAAAATTAGTAAAAAATATGGAGCACATAGGTACCCGTAATGCGCATGTAGATGTAAACGAGACAATACGCGAGAATTAAATAATAAGTTTTGTAGGTGTGAGAGAATTTATCTTGGTGGGTCAAGCATTATCCGGAAGAGTCATTCAAAGCATTCCAAGCAATTTTCTGAAAAACAAACTTAGCAAGAAATACCCTCCTTCAAGGAGGTCGTATTCCTAAAAAATCTGAAAAATATATCTCGGAACACCCTCCTCTCGGGAGGTCGTATCCTCATTCTAGAAATACCCTCCTCTCGGGAGGTCATATTCCCAAAGTCGTACCTTGATGAGGCGCCGGAAGTACGGACATCCCCCCGGAAGTACGGTTTTTACAAGGATTTAATTATCGGGATACCCTCCTCTAGGGAGGTCATATCCAAATTCTAGAAACACTCTCCTCCCGGGAGATAATGTAGCTGAAAAATCGTACCTTGATGAGGCGCCGGAAGTACGGACATCCCCCCCGGAAGTACGGTTTTTGCAAGGATTTAATTATCGGGATACCCTCCTCTCGGGAGGTCATATCCAAATTCCAGAAACACTCTCCTCCCGGGAGATAATGTAGCTGAAAAATCGCACCTTGATGAGGCGCCGGAAGTACGGACATCCCCCCCGGAAGTACGGTTTTTGCAAGGATTTAATTATCGGGATACCCTCCTCTCGGGAGGTCATATCCAAATTCCAGAAACACTCTCCTCCCGGGAGATAATGTAGCTGAAAAATCGTACCTTGATGAGGCGCCGGAAGTACGGACATCCCCCCCGGAAGTACGGTTTTTGCAAGGATTTAAATTATCGGGTGATACCCTCCTCTCGGGAGGTCATATCCAAATTCCAAAAACACTCTCCTCCCGGGAGATAATGTTCTATAAAATCGTTATAGTTTTATTAAAACTCTCCTTAGAGAAGATCGTCTTTTCACATATTACCCTCATCAGAATTGGGTCTTCCAAAATAATCAACTCTTCGAAGAAGAGCCTTCCCAAATAATTACCCATGCAAATAAGGGTCTTCCAAAATAATAAACTCTTTAATTAAGAGCCTTCCAAAATCTTAACCCTACAAAGGAGGGTCTTCTAAAATATTACCCCACAAAGGAGGGCCTTCCAAAATAATAAATTATTCAATAAAGCGTCTTTCAAAATATTACCCCATAAAGGAGGACCTTCCAAAATAATAAAATCTTTAATTAAGAGCCTTCCAAAATCATGTAACACGAAGATAACACCTAAAATCTTGAAAATCTTCACAATTCTAATTCTGCCCAGATCTGTTTTTGGCGTTTTTGACCTTCTAAACGATTTTTTCTGGAAAAACACAAAACACGAAAGTTGTAGAGAACGAAAAGACCTTTCCGACGATATAAGGCTCATCAAAAACGGACTTATAACGAATCGGTAATTAAATAAAACGTCTGCTGATCTGCTTCTCGATGCTGAAAAAACGAGATCTGATTGTATTTTGTGATTTCGAGAATAGATCGATATATAATCTGAGAAAACTCAAAACACGAAAGTTATAGGCAATTTAACAAGCTTTCCGAATCATTAAAAATCATCAAAATCGAACATGTAATGAATTTACTACGAATTTTATAAGATAACAGATTTGTATGAACAAAATCATAAGAAAACTTATCTTAATTAAAAATAAAGTCACCGCCTCCACCGCTTAGCTCCTCCATTAAAGTCGTGTAAGATCCAAGAGAACCCCCCATGCGTATGAATTGATTGTCCTCCATAATCAAAAAATATATGCCCCTCCTTCTAGCGCCAATTGTTAACGGAGGAATTTGGTGATAACAGATTTTGGAGGTTGCTGGAATAACGAATTATGAAAATAGGGGGATTTGGGATTTTGGATGTTTGGGGCTGGACTTGAGAGGTGTCTCGACTTGTTAGATGTGTCGGATCCTTTTTTCAAGATGCCTGCGTACCTTATATTTATAAGGATCAAGCCAACGCAGTTCTGTTAAAAAAGGATTGGTTTTTAATCCCTATGATTGTTAAGGGATGTATTTTGGGAAGTAGTAGATTTTATCTCTTTAAATTATATTCGTGTTGGGATACCTTCCTGATTTGAAGGATATCGTTTAGAGATATGTTATATCATAAATTGATTGGGATTGATTCTTTCCTCGTTTCAGAGAGAGGAAATAATTAACTTGGGGGTTAAGTTAATTATTAATAAATTCGTATTTGAAAATTTGGGAGATAATAGAGGCAACCGAAATTATGCCGTAACAATTTCCATACGTTTTTTACTTTTTGAGGTGTGCTAAAATATAGCACAATGCTATAGTTTGTGCTATATATAGCACAATTGTACTATTTTAGCACAAAGTTTAGTACACCATTAAATTTGAATATTTTTTTGTTTTGTGCTATAATATAGCTATAGCACAAGATTTAGCACACCAATGGCCTTGCCCTTAAGAAGTTGCATGAGGTCGTAACAATTCTAGTACAAATTCTAAAAGGCACAAAAATGCTCTCAACAGCAAATGAATAAACAAAAAGGAAAATAGAATAAGAGGAAGGATCATATTTGGCGTTTGGCCCACTTGGTCAGTCCTGCCCTATATGGAATAGGCTCCCGGTCCCAGGTAAATGTATGCCAGGGACGAGATATACAACATACGATTTTTCTGCCGTTGGATCAACCATCCAACGGCTGTGATTTAAAAAAAATCAACACCATACCGCATAAACTTTTTGCGGTACGGGGTATTTACCTTTTTGCCCCCGCTTCTCGTACCGCATAAACTTTCTACGGTACGGTCCTGTTCCCTTATCCCCAGCAGAGTGCAGCTTGCTCTCTCATTCACACAGAAAACATATACCACAGTTCTTTCTCTACATACAGCCAAGAAACCAAAAATAATTCTTAGATCTTGTTCACTTTTGAGGTAATCTTTCTCCCTATTAATCTTTCTCTCTATTATTTTTGTTAATTACTATGGCGGATAGGTTATTTGCTCGTATGTTTGGTGGCAAAAATAAAAAAGGTATTGAAAAAAAATTTGGAAATTGATTGCATCTTGATGATTTAGGTATGGATGATGTTTTAGATGCAAATAGTGATGAGCCTAGCACCCCCAAATTTGTTTATAATGATGAGTTCATTAATGTTGATGAAAATGATGAATTTGGTAATGTTGAGGGAGATGATGATTTAGATAGTGAAAATGAAAATGAGGAAAATGTTGAGTGTGAAAATTTGTATGAAAATGTGGATGGAAATGGCATTCCATATATGCATCAATTGTTCCATACTTTGGAGGACGTGGGAAATTTTTTTTGGGCATATGCCCTAAGAAATGGATTTGGCATTAAAATCCAATCAACCCATACGCGTTCTAAAAGTAATGAAATATATGCTCATATGTATGTTTGTAGACTCGCGGGTAAAAGTGGTGAAAGTAGTAATTCTAAACGACGTAGAGAAAATCTTCCTAAGTCTGATTGCAAAGCAAGAATGTATGTTAATTATTCGAAGAATTTAAGTCTTTGGGAGATAACTAGTCTTGAATTAAATCACAATCACGTACTAGTCACTCCTACGAAGATGAAGTTGATACAACGAGAAAATAATGTAAGTACCGTTACTCGTAGTTTGATCAAAACTCTCTACGGTTCGGGAATTCGTAATTATCAAGTAATGAATGTTATTGGTAATATTCATGGAGGTAATGAGAAAGTAGGGTTCGGTACTCAACATGTTAGGAATGTGATACGGGATGAGAGGAAAAAAAGGTTTGAAAAAGGTGATGTCCAAGGCGCATTAGACGTGTTACATAGATTGAATGAAGAAAGTGGTTCTAAATTTTTTATTAGAACACAAGTTGATGAAAAACAACGTCTGAAATGTCTTGTGTGGGTTGATCCTAGATGTTTAATGGCCTACCAAAATTTTGGTGATGTTGTGGCATTTGACACGACATATCGGACAAATAGATATGCCATGCCATTTGTCCCTTTTACCGGCGTTAACCATCATTACCAATCGGTGATATTTGGTTTTGCACTAATGCGGGATGAACACACAACAACTTTTGAGTGGGTTCTGAGGACTTGGCTTGAAGCTGTGGGTGGTAACCATCCAATGACTATAATTACCGATCAAGATCAAGCCATGGCAAATGCTATTGCAATTGTGCTCCCGAATTCTACCCATTTGTTGTGTTCGTGGCACATTAGTAACAAATTCCCGGAAAAACTAGCACATTATTATTCCTTCTTTCCGGACTTCAAAGTGGACTTTAACCATTGTATTTATAACTCGTTGAACGAATATGAATTTGAGGCTAGATGGGAATCCTTAGTCGAGAAGTATTCGTTACAAGAAAATAAGTGGTTACGGGGGTTATATTAGTTGAAGGAGAAATGGATCATTGCTTATACTAGGAACACATTTTCCGCGGGTCAAAAAACTACTTCGAGGAGTGAGGGGATGAATTCTTTCTTTGATAGTTATGTGAGTTCCGCCACGGGGTTGAAAGAATTCATTGAAAATGCTCAAAAGGCATTGACAAGGCAATTTGTACGGGAGAAAGAAGAAGATTATGTGACATGTACTTTAAAGCGTCCTTTGAAAATGCATACCGCCTTGGAGATTCATGGTTCCAAAATTTATACCAAGGAGATGTTTAGAAGATTTCAAGCTGAATTGGTTGAATCTTTACAGTACTTTGTTAAGAAAGACAAAAAAGTTTGCGAAGAAGGGGACGAAAATACCTATTATTGTTTATATAGGCAAAATTTGGGACCAACATCAAAACTAAATTATGTTGCATTCAACAAAGAAACTTTGATGGGGATGTGTATGTGTAGAAGGGTTGAACATTTAGGGATACCGTGTCGACACATGTTGGAAGTTTGGAATAAAAAACAAATTTCGAAGATTCCTAACCATTTCATACTTCGACGATGGACTATGCATGCTAATAGAGTGAACGGTATGTTGCCTTACGAGTTGAACATGGGGTCATGTCATGACATGATCCCAACCGATAGATTTAATAGCATGATAATGTTCACGATGAGTTTTTGTCATAGTAGCATAGCATCTAAGGAACGATATGACTATGCCGTCATCAGGTGCAGAAGTGGCTTCCTTAGGTTGCCTGTAATGGATCATGTTAACGAGAGCCTGGAGAATTTGTGGATCACAACCAAACTGCCTAATCACCCTCTCCGGATGCTGCCACTCAACCACATCGAAGCATATCAAGGAGACCCGAGTGTTGTGGAATAAAAACTAGGTTTAAATTATTGCGGCTAGGGTTTGTGTATTTAAGGCTAGGGTTCGTGAGCTTCGTGCTTTAATGGCTGCTTCTGCGTTCGAGACTTAAACGGTCCTCACAGAATGCCTACGTATCTCTGTAATTAGAGAATCAAGCCAATAAAACGTAGTTCTGAGATGAGGGGTCAGACCCTTTATATAGGCTGAGAAGCCCTAAAATCGTAGTAGGGTTTGGTGACTTGGTGGGCAAGTCACCGACTAGAAGAAGGTTCCAGTCTCCTTCCATGTATGAATCAGTTTCCATGTTAGAATATGTATCTTGGAGGCTAAGTCAGGCAAGAATCATATTCTTGTTTGACTCTTATTTGCTGGGCTGTTTATTACCCCTAATATTAATTACGAAATTAATATTATAATTAGGGTTTGGGCCCATCTGGTGGGCCCCACGTTTGGACCATTCTAGGTCTAATTAATGCCACATTAAATGTGTCTTAGGGCTTACTTTTAGCCCATATCATTTGCCCCCCAACTTCTAGGAAAACTGATCAGGTTTTCCTTGAAGTTATAACGGCCTTATTCGAGACTTGGGTCAGGGTTTATTGCTCTTACGCGAGTATTTTCAACAATATCATATTGATGTAAAGCGTGGAGCGACCGACGCATTTACGATGACATTGAACGACACTAATCAGTGTTAAACGGCACTACACAGCGCTAATCAGCCTTAAACAATGTTTAAACAGTGTTAAACAATGTTAGGTGGCATCAAATGGCACTAACGGCACTAATCGGCGCTAAACAGTGCTAACCGGCACTAATCAGTGCTTAAACAGCACTAAACGGTGCTAATCGGCACTAAACTGTGCTAATCTCAATCTCTTTTCATTATTAACAATCATCCAAGATTTGCTGAAAAAGTCGAGATTTAGGTTTAAAAGTTCACTGAAAAAGTAGGGATCCAGGACCAAGAACTGAACCTGGACCGGGGGGGATCCAGGTTCAGAAGCTGGTCGGCTGGACCCCCTGAAAATGGGCTGGTCGGCCAAAAGCTGGTCGGCTGAGACCTGGTCGGCCAGAAGCTGGTCGGCTGGCCCTCCTCCGGGGGAGCTGGTCGGCCAGAAGCTGGTCTTCCGGGACTTGGTTGGCTGAAATTCCTCTTCTAGGGCTAACTAGTCAGTAATTGGCCTAAAAAACTTGAACTTAGACTCCTTCTTGATTTCAATAGAGAGTGTGGATCTAGGATCAGAAACCATCCATGGTTCTAAGGATCCATAGTCTTGACCTTGATTACGAATCGTCAGTATAGTCGCTAGTGACTTCATGGCTAACTTTGGCCTTCATGACTCATCTTGGCCTTCATGGCTAACCTTGGCCTCTCTTTAACATTGATAATCATCTGATATTCGCTGAAAAAGTCGAGAACCATGTCCAAAATCATTTGCTGAAAAAGTAGGGATCCAGGACCAAGAACTGAACCTGGACCGGGGGGATCCAGGTTCAGAAGCTGGTCGGCTGAACCCCTCCAAAGTAGGTTGGTCGGCCGGGACCTGGTCTTCCGGGACCTGGTCGGCTGACCCTCCTTAAAATAGGTTGGTCGGCCGGGACCTGGTCTTCCGGGACCTGGTCGGCTGACCCTCCTTAAAATAGGTTGGTCGGCCGGGACCTGGTCTTCCGGGACCTGGTCGGCTGACCCTCCTTAAAATAGGTTGGTCGGCCGGGACCTGGTCTTCCGGGACCTGGTCGGCTGAGGCCCCTTGTGCGTCGCGGTCGATTGCTTCTTGGCTAGCTAGTTAACCCAGACGTGAAAATCATTAATGATCTTGAGGATCAAAGACTTTGATCTGAATCTCAAACCATCATTTTGGCCATTCATGACTTTGTTATCTTCAGGATCAAGGAACTTGACCTTGATCTTGGATCGTCAGTTTGGTCATTCGTGACTTCCGACGATATTATTCAAACATCAGCTATTTCTTCTTTGGCATATTTGAATTTTAACGATCCTTTTTGTATAAAACGAGCAATTTCTGTCCTTTTTTCATCTTTAAACGATAGATGACCTGTAAACGCGAACCAGACTGAACTTCAACCTTTTACAGCAGGTCATACTTCTTTTATAAAAGAAGTGTGGTAGCTTTCATTTCATTCACTTCTTCATTTCTGGGTTTTCAAATTCTTAAGCTCTCTAGCCTTCAAGTTTCAAGATCAAGTTCTAGCTTTGTAATCAAGATGTCAGAAGGTAACCGGCCAGTGGCTCCCCCTGTATCCATGATGGAAGCCATGGCAAAGAGAAGTAAGATGAGGACAGCTAAAGGTAAGGAAGAAATCAAACCTTCTTCATTCGTTGATCGTAAATTTGAATCCTTACTAGATCTTCTTAATATTATGAGGGACACATTCCCGAACTGTGCTAGTTTAGATGCTTTTAGCAGTCCCAGTAAGTTAAACGAAAAAGATGTTCAGAAAATAAAGAACTCATATCACTTTCCGAGTGCTATCAAAGTTCGTCTCGCAAAACCATCAGACAGGACCTGTAACTGGCACCCCGAGAGGCTTTGCGTCCACTGGGGTGCTCTGGATGCTGGGTTCAGATTCCCCGTTGATAACTTCATCATAAGATTGCTGGCAGAGTATCAGATTCATCCCTGTCAGTTGTATCCCAACTCTTGGAGATATATCTCTATATTTTTAATAAGATGTCGTCAATTGGAGATTCACCCGACTACTACATTATTTCGAAGTATCTTCATAGCCAGTAACTCTTCCGACCAAAAGAAA
Organism: Kitagawia praeruptora; assembly: GCA_037693485.1. Classification (NCBI taxonomy): domain Eukaryota; kingdom Viridiplantae; phylum Streptophyta; class Magnoliopsida; order Apiales; family Apiaceae; genus Kitagawia; species Kitagawia praeruptora. The sequence continues at coordinate 101,657,264 of CM075345.1, forward strand.
GGATGGGTCAGTCTTAAGCACAGGGCCAAAATTCCACACATGGTGAACCCTTATTCTTTACCAGATTCCCAACATTTCTGGGAGAGAGAGTTTGTAATTCTTGAATGGAAAGGCGGTGATTGGGGTAACTTTTTCGTCAAGAGATTCGGAGTTGTGCAAGATAGTAAACACTTCATTTGCGACCTTGATGATTCGGAGTTACAGGATCGAGATTGGCTTCTGGCCGATGATGGCAGTACCCATTATAAAATGTTTCTGAATGAAAAGAACCTTATCGAAGCTGGCCTTAGCTTTCTTTCCGTTGAGGGTAATTTCCTTACTTAAGCTTCTTATGAACTCTGTTTGTTCTTATATCTGTGTTTTCTCTTTGTGTTTCAGCTGCGGAGGAGATTGACAGCCGTCCTCAGAATCAGCCGTCTATGACTCAAAGAATGAAGAAAAAAGCTGAGGAGCTTTTGAATCCCGCTAAGCCTCGGATCCCCAACTTCTTGGAAGGTTGCTCTCAAGGCGGGAAGAGATCCCGTGGAAGTATCAGAACCCCCTTTATGCCATCCTGGGGTATATGCGAACAAGACTCGGTTTCTGGGAGTCCTGAGCTATCCCTAGACTGGTCGAAGCTTTCTGTTACTCCTCCTGATAGACTGTCCTTACTTGCTGGGGACAAAATGAATGAGAATCAACTTCTGGGCTCCCAAGCCTTGTATCAGGTGAGATACTTTTCCTACCAATTCTGGTATGATTTACCTCTTTCACACTCCTTATGCTTTGTGAACTTTGATTGTAGGCTAATGCCTTCTTCCAAGCTGTCTGTACCCAAGGCCTGGCTTTCAGGGATGAGAATATATCTTTAAAGACTGACTCAGCTAGGTTCCAGGAAGAGATTGATGACCTGCATTCTCAAGTTACCCATGCCGAAGCGGATGCCTTATCCTCCCGAAAGCAACTTGCCTCCTTGGCTCAAAAGAAGATGAATGATGCAAATAAATTGATTAAGGCATATCATAAATCTGAAGAGTTTCTAAAGTTCTTTGATGATCATGATGATGAGGTACGTCCTTACAACATGTCTGTTGGTTGGGACAAGGCAATCAGTGCTGTAAGTAGCAAACATCCCTCAGTGGTTATCCCCTCTGATTTTCCTTGCCCTTTCTGGACTGCGGGTGACGAGGACCGTGCAAACCTTGCCTCTGGATCGGGAACCAGGATTGTTCCCCAAGCATCAGGTTCAGGCTCTAAAGGTAGCCGTAGATCTTCGGGATCCAGGAGGCGTCCTCCAGCTGCTAGTCAAGACTCAAGTTCTTCGGGATCTCGTGGAAAGAAGCCCCCGCCTGCCAGGAAAGTTGGAGTTGTTCGACAACCGATCCCAGGCAAGAGGGTGATCCGTAACGAAGACAGTTCGACTTCATCCTCCGGGGAGGAGGAAACCGAAGATGTGGAGACTACTACTCAACCTATGGCGGTCGTTGATCAAGCCGAGGAAGAAACTTCAGGTGAAGAGTCCGGCGAAGAAGAGGATTCAGGTGAGGAGGAGTCGGGCGAGGAGAGCAGCGAGGAAGAATCCCCAACTAAGTAGGATGGGTTCCCCTATGGCCTTGCACGGCCTTTATCTAGCCGTTTGTGGCTTTATTTTATCATCTTTCAGTCAATGTCCTTCGGGACCTAACTTTTATTCGTGTGTTGTAACTTAACTTAAACCATGGCCCTTCAGGGCGTTTTATTTATGTATCTGTTTCCTTTATTCACATGCTTATTTACTTTCAGTACTTGATCTTTCCAGACTTGCACTCAACAGGTGCTTGGTACATAAACAAAACATAGAATCATAGAATGGAAAACAGATTTGCATTGATATCTCGAAAGAGGGTTCAACCCTTACATAGATACTATGGTCCTACTCGGGGTACTAGTCCCTGGAATGGTTTCATTGAACCTTATTTCTACTCTTATTAATAAATAGCAAAAAGCCAAGTCCTTACTAGGAAGGCTTATACATAATAAATCTTCAAGTTCAGAGCATGCCAAGTTCGGGGCACTTCATTCCCATCTAAGGTCTCCAACTTGTATGATCCTCGTCCTAGAGTCCTTCTGACTCGATATGGTCCTTCCCAGTTGGGGGCTAATTTCCCTTTCTGGCCAACTCCAGAAGCTTCAATCTTCCTGAGAACCAAGTCGCCTTGCTGAAAGAACCTCTCCTTAACCCTGTGGTTGTAATAGAAAGACGCTTTCTTTTGATGCTCCGCATTTCTGGCGTTTGCCTCATCTCTAACTTCATCAATCAGATCTAGAGCGAGCCTCATGCCTTCTTCATTAGCCTCAGGTTCATATGCCTCAACTCGAGGTGATGCCTGCATGATTTCCAGCGGCACAACAGCCTCAGCTCCATAAGCTAGCAAAAACGGGGTTGCTCCGGTAGTTACTTTACAAGTAGTGCGATAAGCCCAGAGTATAGGTAGCAGCTCATCCACCCAAGTGTTTCTTGAGCGCTCGACCCTTTTCTTTAGTCCATCCAGGATAATTCGATTGGCCACCTCGGCCTGCCCATTCGCTTGCGGATGTGCCACAGAGGTAAAACGAAGCTCAATAGCATTTTCCTCACAATACTTCTTGAATTCCTCATTGTTAAATTGTGTCCCATTATCTGTCACAAGAATTCGCGGGATTCCATATCTACAAATTATGTTCTCCCAAAAGAACTGGGAAACTTGTTTGGTGGTTATCTTGGCTAAAGGTTTAGCCTCAATCCACTTGGTGAAGTAGTCAATGGCGACTATCAGAAACTTCCTCTGTGCCGAAGCCATAGGGAAAGGACCTAATATGTCCATTCCCCACATTGCAAACGGGATGGGAGAATTGATCGAAGTTAACACCTCAGGCGGCTGCCTTACAATTGGAGCGTGCTTTTGACATCTGTCACACTTCTTGACATAGTCCTGGGCATCCGCCAACATCTCTGGCCAATAGAATCCCAGGCGGGTAATCTTGTGAGCTAGGGCTCTGCCCCCCAAGTGCTGCCCACAGATCCCTCCATGAACTTCCTCCAACGCTTCTCTTGCCTCTTGGGGCCTTAGGCACTTCAAGTACGGGATGACAAACGATCTCTTGTATAAGATGCCTTCAATCAAGGCATATCTCAATGCTCTTACTGACAATTTTCGTGCCTCCAAGGCATTGTCTGGAAGCCATCCAGTTTCTAGATGAGCTTTAATAGGATCTATCCAACAGCTTCCCACATCGATAGGTGCTACCAACTTAGAGTTGATGGTCGGGGCCTTCAAGACCTGGAAGTAAACACTACCTGCATAGTTCTCAATTTCAGAAGAAGCAAATTTAGATAAGGCATCGGCCTTAGCGTTCTCCTCTCTCGGAATGTGTTCCACATAGCATTCTTCAAACTGAGTCATAACAGCCTTCACGACTCTCAGGTATTTTGCCATAGTCTCATCCTTGGCTTCAAACTCGCCATTCACTTGTGAGACCACCAGTCTCGAATCTCCACATACTTTGAGATTCTTGACCCTCATGATTCTGGCCAAGCCTAATCCGGCTATCAGGGCTTCATACTCAGCTTCATTGTTGGTTGTTGGAAAGTCCAACTTCAAAGCGTACTCAACTGTGAACCCATCGGGGCTTTGCAGAACTAAACCTGCACCACTAGATTTTGTTTTTGATGCTCCATCAAAATAGAGCACCCAATATTCTTTCTGACCAGTTATAAGTTCTTCACCTTTATCCTCGTTCTCAGGGGTGGTTATCATCTCCTGCCCCCCGACTTCTTGGTTGTCAATAGTGCATTCAACCACGAAGTCAGCCAATGCCTGAGCCTTGATGGCTGTCCGAGGCTTATACTTGATATCAAACTCTCCAAGTTCTATAGCCCATTTGATCAATCTTCCACTTGCTTTCGGACTGTGCAATATGCTCCTCAACTGTTGGTCTGTCAAGACTTCGATTTTGTGAGCCTGAAAGTACGGTCTCAATTTCCTTGAAGCAGTGATTAATGCCAATGCAAACTTCTCAATGGGAGAGTAATTCAATTCCGCCCCATGCAACACCTTACTCACATAGTAGATGGGTTTCTGAACTTTCTTTTCCTCTTTGACTAGAACAGCACTCAATGCTTGTTCGGATACCGCCAGGTATAGGTAGAGAATCTCTCCAGGATTAGGTTTGGCCAACAACGGGGCTTCAGCCATGTATTTCTTCAACTGTTCAAAGGCCTCCTGGCTTTCTGTGGTCCACTCAAAATTTTTCACCTTTTTTAATGCCTGAAAGAAAGGCAAGCATTTGTCACCAGACTTGGAGATGAACCTTCCTAAGGCCGCAACCCGGCCAGTTAATTTCTGTACATCTCGTATTGAGCGGGGTGACTCCATGTCCAGAATAGCCTTAATCTTGTCCGGGTTGGCCTCTATGCCTCTCTTGGAAACCATCAGCCCCAAAAATTTTCCCGATCCAACACCAAAAGCACACTTTGCTGGATTTAGCATCATCTTATGGTGCCTTAGCACTTCAAATGCCTCTCTGAGGTGCCTTATATGATCTGCCTTGAGTAGGCTCTTGACTAACATGTCATCAACATAGACCTCCATGGTTTTTCCAATCAGATGGGCGAATATCTTATTCACCAATCGTTGGTAGGTAGCTCCTGCATTCTTTAGACCAAAAGCCATAACAAGATAGCAGAAAACACCAAAGTCGGTTATGAAAGATACCTTAGGAATGTCGTCCTTGTGCATCTTAATCTGATTGTATCCGCTGAAACCATCCATGAAACTTAACATCTCGTGTCCAGCTGTAGCATCTATTAGGGTATCAATCCTTGGTAGAGGGAAACAATCCTTTGGACATGCATCGTTCAAATCTGTGAAGTCGATGCACATTCTCCATTTTCCATTCGCTTTCTTGACCATGACGGGATTAGCCAACCATTCAGGGAACTGAATCTCCTCAATGAACCCAGCTTCCAAAAGCTTATCAACTTCTTGCTTAATGGCCTCTTGCCTTTCAGGAGCAAAATTCCTCTTTTTCTGCTTTATTTTCTTCCGTTCAGGATCGACGTTCAACCTATGAGTTATAAGTTGGGGGTCAATCCCTGGCATGTCTGCTGCTGTCCAAGCAAACACATCGCTATTCTCTTGCAAGAACGCTATCAATTCGCCCTTCAGGGGTTCCCTCAAAGATGCTCCTATGTATGTAACCTTCTCCGGGTCGCTCAGCTCTAGAGGGACGGGTATTAAATCCTCTGCTGGCTTTCCTCGCTGTTCATCATCACTACGGACATCCATGTCTTCAATCGGGAGTACCTGCCCCCCGACTCCATCAGCTCTTAGGGCGGACACATAACAACTTCTTGCCATCTTCTGGTCGCCTTTCTGTTCCCCAACCCCGTTTCGGGTTGGAAACTTAATCTTCATGTGATATGTTGAGGCAACAGCCTTGAACGCATGAAGTCCAGTCCTTCCCAGGATTGCGTTATAAGTCGAGGCTGCCTTAATTACCAGAAAGTTTAGCATTTGAGTAGCTTCCTTAGGTTCCTGCCCGATTGTCACGGGTAACTGGATAGTACCCTCGACCTTGGACTCAACCCCATTGAACCCATAAATAGGCATGTTAGTCGGAGTTAGCTGAGAATCGGTATATCCCATCTTCACAAACGCATCATGAAACAGAATGTCAACAGAAGCCCCATTGTCTATCAAGACTCGTTTTACCTCCGAGTTCCCAATCACAGGGGTTATAACTAATGGGTCATCATGGGGGAATTTCACCCCTTCCAGATCAGAGTCATCAAAACCAATCACGGTTTCTGTTCTAGCACGCTTCGGGGCCTCTCCCACAATATGCATCACTTCTCTTGCGTATGCCTTTCGAGAATTGCGGGTTGTTCCGGCCGCTGTTGGGCCTCCCCAGATCATATTGATAACTGGCCCTCGGGGCTGCGTGTTGCGGTCACGATCGTTATCCCTCCTGTCATTGTTTCTCCTGTTGTAATCCCCTCTTTGGGTTCCATGATCTCCACCCTTTGTGAAATTGTTCAGCTTTCCTTTACGGATCAAGAATTCAATCTCGTCCTTCAACTGTCTGCAATCATCCGTGTCATGTCCTACATCTCGATGGAACCTACAGTACTGATCCTTATTCCTCTTTGCGGGGTCTCCTCTGAGTGGCTTCGGCCATCGGAAGTCTTTATCCTTCTCAATTTCCAACAAGATTTGACTTCTAGGGGCATTCAACCTTGCATAGTCAGAGAACCTTGGCCCCAAGTTCTTTTTTGGTGGCGAATCAGAGTCCTTGCTGGTTCGGGGATACTTGTCCCTAGCATCGTACTCCTGCCCTTGCTTACGCTTTTTTGTATCATTGTTTCCCTGACCATTGCCTAATGTGACCTCCTTCTTCGTGCTATCCTCGGCCTTGATGTACTTGTCAGCCCTTCGTTGGAGATCAGCCATATTCTCCGGGGGATGTTTTGCCAACGATCTCTTAAAGTATAAGTCAGTGGTACCATGCTCCAAGGCTACCATTGCAACCTTATTGTCCAGATCAGTGATGTTCAGAGTCTCCTTGGTGAACCTCTTAAGGTAGTCTCTCAGACTTTCGCTCTTCCCTTGTACCACATACATAAGAGATGCAGAGCTTTTCTCATGCGTTCTTCCGCTGATAAACTGACTAATGAAGGCAGCACTCAACTCCTTAAAGGAACCAATCGAGTTTGCAGGAAGCCGACTATACCATCTTTGAGCCATGCCTGACAAAGTTTGAGGGAAAGCCCTACACTTCAAAGCGTCGCTTGCAGGCTGCAACAGCAGTGCGTTTGAGAACGTCCTAACGTGGTTGGCAGGATCACCCATTCCATCATAAGCTTTGATTGTTGGCATCTTAAACTTCTTTGAGATATGAGCATTCATCACGTCTTCAGTAAACGGAGGTGTGGGATCATCAGGGTCCCCAAGTGGCATCAGATCCTTAGGGTTGCTTTTAGGGGTTTCCACCCTTGTAGTTCTTTCAGGTGGGATGGTAGTCCTTCTTTGCCTCCTTAGAGGTCTCTCCAGATCTATGAAGGGAATCGGTCCTGACGTGGGAGGTGGCAAAGTCAGATTTGATCTGGCTTGCTCCCTGGCCATATCTTCCTTTAACTTTAAGATCTCGGCTTCATAAGCCTTGATCCTCTCAGCAACTGTTGAAGTGAGTCCATCATGGATAGTTCGAGTTCTCCCCATAGGCTCTTTACTTGCACGTCGCCTCCTTGGGGCTTCATCACGCTCGTAATCATCGTCAGAAGATGATTCATCTGAATAAGGACCAGAAAAATCGCGATAATCTCGATCACGAATATACAGGGCATGCCCACTCGGTCCAGCTCCGTAATTGGACATCCCATATGTTGGATTGGTGCTTATGGGGAGATCCGTAGTATGGATCTGAACCCCTCGTGTAAGGTTGTTGGGACCTACAATCAGAGAAGAAATCCTCGTCTGAGGGGGGTTAGTCCCTGGAACTGTGTGGATGATCGGAGGTAGTGTACTCTCAACATGGGTAGTCGTCCCTAAGGGTTGAGAAACTTGGTACGAAACGATAGTTCCGGATGCCGGAGGTACTTGCTCAGATGTCGGAAGTACTTGTTCAGTAAGGGGCGGAGCAGAGCTAAGAGGTAGGGCCTCGGTAGCGATTGGCTCTGTAGCGCCTGGAGCAGTTCTTCGTGTTTGAACCATGGTTGATGTCTTCTTCCCACAGACGGCGCCAAATGTTGTGGAATAAAAACTAGGTTTAAATTATTGCGGCTAGGGTTTGTGTATTTAAGGCTAGGGTTCGTGAGCTTCGTGCTTTAATGGCTGCTTCTGCGTTCGAGACTTAAACGGTCCTCACAGAATGCCTACGTATCTCTGTAATTAGAGAATCAAGCCAATAAAACGTAGTTCTGAGATGAGGGGTCAGACCCTTTATATAGGCTGAGAAGCCCTAAAATCGTATGTATCCAATGTATGAATTTCGCCTCTCAAATCCCACAAAATCTCCCCTTTCCAGCAGTGTAATTGTGTTTGGGTGTTTTTGTGAGGTTTTAGGCTTTATTCGCCACAAAACTACTATTGTCGAGAGAATTTCAGAAAAACAAAAAGGGTACGTACCGCAGAAAGTTTATGTGGTACGAGAGGTGGGAGCAAAAAGGTAATTACCCCGTACCGCAGAAAGTTTATACGGTATGGTATTGATTTTTTTTAAATCACAGTCATTGGATGGTTGATCCAACGATAGAGAAGCCGTATGTTGTATATCTCGTCCGTGGCAAACCGGGAGCCTCCGGGAGCCTCTCGAATATAATGGTCAACATAATCAACTTGAACTTGAATATAAAGTCACCCCAGACCACATCCATTTTCCCATGTTTTTATTCCCCAATATTATATAGGAGTAGTACATTTTAGTATATTAAACAATCATTATCATCCCATGCTATAAAATTTTAATAGCGATTACTATTATGATTTCGGAAATCGGAACTATTCGGTTAAGGTAACGATTTACAATTTATCGGGTGATTCGATTAAAAAATCGGTAATTTTTTGGCAATATTTACAAAATCGACCGAATCGATTTCAAAATTTTGACCAATTTTTAACCGATTTATAGACAATTTTTCAGAAATTGGCCGATTTCATAACAGAGCTCATACTCCCTCCGTCTCTTAATTCTTTTCCCACTTTCCTTTTAAGGATATTCAATATACTTTTCTCATTTCTATTTTTGTCCATAAACAATATTATTCAATACCCACTACTTCACCCACTACTTCTTAAAAATAATATTCAATACCCACTACTCCACCCACTAATCATTACAAATAATATTCAACATCTACTATTCCACCCACTACTCCAAAAAAATAATATTCAATACCCACTATTCCACCCACTACTCCTTAAAAATAATATTCAATACCCACTACTCCACCCACTACTCCAAAAAAACAATATTCAATATCCACTATCCCTTAAAAATAATATTCAATACCCACTACTTCATACAAAAACAATATTCATTCCCCACTATCTTAAAACCCGTGAAATTCAGCAAACGGGCAAAGAATTTTGAGACGGAGGGAGTACTATTTAAACATTATCATATTTCTCGAGTCTCCACTCTGCATGTCACCATACATGCAGAACAACAAGACCTTTTCTTTTGTGCAACTTTCCAGTATCTTTTCTTTTGTGCCACTTCCTTACGTGTAGCTTTCCAAGTCTAAACATCTCTCTTGATGATAGTTCACCGATACGATTCCTCCCTCTCCATCCTTTTGCGGTTCATCTGGATAAAAAAGAAAGTAGCAAATGAAGTAATTTAAACTCCCAAACACTTATTTGAAGTGTGTAATTAACTAATTTTAAGTGAATGCCCTATATTCACATTAAAATTTGATATTCACATTAGGGGTGACAATTAGGTCCCAAACCCAATTAACCAAATTAATTCAATCCAATTTTTGGGTATTTGGATCAACCAAATATCACATAATGGATGGAATTGGGTTTAAATCACACATTTCACTTTCAAATATGGGTTGAAAACTATGACACCCAAATTGCACCCATATTATCTACTCCTCTGTTCCATGTAGAACTTTACATTTGCGAACCAATTTCCGGTACGGATTTTAAGTTGCATTTTAAGGATAGTTCTATAACTTTTTTTTAATATTTTCTTTTTTTGTATAAAAATAGAACAATCCTATTTTTATACAAAAAAAATATCAAAAATAAGTTGTAGAACTATCCTTAAAATGCACCTTAAAATGCGTGTCAAATACGCAGTTTTTTATGTAAAAAAATGGGTGGGACGGAGGAAGTATTGCTTTCTTTGACAATATATATCTTGACGACTAAAGTTACTAGACGATTTTCTATTTTCATAGTGATGATGAGTTTATTACTTAGAGCTATCATAGTCTGTGTTCTAAAAAGCGGGCTAAGCGGTCGCCTAGACGATTTTGAAGGCCTAACCGCTTCGATTAGTACAAAATTAGAAAATTAAGTGTTTTTCAGGGATTAAGCGGGTTTAGGCGGGATTAAGAGGGTTTATGGGGGATCTAGGCGGGGATTAAGCGGGTTTGACCAAATTTTGACTCTTTAATTATTATTTTTTAATTTTTTCTTTACATATTTTTCAAATTTCATATTATAAATTAATATATATTGTTGTGCCCAAAATCTCCATGGGCTAGATTTAGGCCCATTAAGCTATAGGGTTCGATCCATACGAGCCAGAAGATAGATCCAGTACGAGTTGTGATGGTCAGATAGAAGAAATGACTAAGGAAGTATGAATATCAGGAGGTTCCCAATGGTCAGGAAGCTGAGCTGAGCACTAGAAGACCAGGTTCCTCCCTGCAGAAGAGTTCAAGACAGCCTAGCAGCAGTAGTGAAGACAGCAAGAGCATATGGGAACCACAAAGAGGCTCCCCAAACTAATATATTTGTTATTTGTGCAGGTACAAGTACCTATAATGAGGTCCCTAAACAATATGTCCCGAAATAAGGAGGTTCCTGAGAAACAGGTTCCCAGATAGAGGTTCCTGAGAACCAGGTTCCGAAATACAGGTTCCTGAGCACCAGGTTCCTGAGACATAGGTTCCTGAGCACCAGGTTCCTGAACGTAGCCAATCAGAATGAGACAGAATTATTATTGGAGTGTAATCCTAGGGCGCAGTTGATCCTAGAATGCCTCTAATAGACATGAGAATTATAGTAGGGTACGAACTCGAGTTCTACTCTACTTAGCCAACTAGTTCGTGAAAGGCTCTAAAGGAACCTGAGTCCTACACGAATTAGACAACCGAATACAGCTGGTCAAGCAGTATCAGCTTCGCATTAGAACTACGTGAGCTTGATCCCTATATAAACAAGGGTACGTAGGCACCTTGAGAGAACGGCCACAGATCTCGCTAATGGAACCTGCGATGATTCTCGTAACCTCTCAAGCTCAGCTCACCCCCACCATCAAATCACACCCAAATCACCAAAAACAGCCAATTACATGTGTTACACTTGTAAATTCCAGTGGGCCTCCGAAAATCACGTTGATTACAAAAATCCTCCATCAACATTGGCGCTAGAAGGAGGGGATTCCTTGCTCGTTTGTGGAGGACAAACGAGAAATCAAGCTAAGATGGGTGTATATTCTTTAGACAGATTCTTTGACAAATTTATTCATGGTGATGGTCGCCTTTAAAACTCCTATACAAACTATACTACGAGATGACTAGGGTATCATGTTTGAAAGACAGATCAGATAAAGAATCGATGGCGGAACTTCTCCTGATAATCATTGGGATTATAATATTGACGATGGCATGATATAAACAGTAGCAGTGGTATATAGAGACAGAACAAGAATTTTAGTTGACAATCATATCAGGTGTCAAACTACAAAAAACTGGTGCTAGCTACGAGGACATGGCTATGACTGGTTCAATGATTCAGAGTAACGATGGACACTATTAAAGCTGTATACAACCGGACAGTGACCAGAGACCCTATATTGACACAGTAAATTAAGCGTTGAAGGTCGACGAAAACAAAACAAAATCACAGGGGTCACATGTTTCAGAAGCAGCATGAAGATTAGATGAAAAATAGATGGTGGTACTTCTCCCGACAGCTTATATGCAAACAAATATAAGCACTGGTGGGCGACTTATATGATGGGTACCTGTTGTATCCAACCAGGATGTATACATGATTTAATATGCATCAGGGATGTAGACAATAGCATAATGGAGTGCACAAAAACTAATGGGTCTCAACCCATGGCGAAGGAGATACAGTAAAGTGTGAGTGATGTTCGATAGAGTGTTGAGGATGGAATGCCCAGCCGTGGTTGAGAGATGCGACAAATAAAAAAAAACAGGTGGTTCCTTGTAGTTTCCTCGACAAAGATAGTAATTACGGCCATGACGATGTTAACGTGGAACACGGAGCCCAACAGAACAACCGGTGTTTTGTACGTATTACCGGGCTGTGATGAAGCAAAGAGATGATTCTGGTATCAAGACAAGGTCAAACCAATGCTATGGAGTTTGACAATGGCATCAATACAACAACAGTAGTGTTGTTGGGAATTGTTCTGGGTAAAGCCAAAGAAAACTAAAAAGAGAATCGCAACAAAGCTAACGACATGGCTGGTTTTCTACTGCAGAACGTAGAGACTACAAGACGCAACCGAAATTTAAAACAAAGGTCAAAGAAACGTCCTATATGTAGAAACTTGATAGAAGGCCCAGGTCACGTCGTTTGGGTGGCAAGGTGGACAGAGAACGATGAAGCTTTATGATGTAGTCCGGTATTGTTATAAGAAATAGGTGATATGTATGTACGTATATCCCATGTATGTACAACTTGAAGTAGTGAAGGCAGTATATCGACGGCTGTGGCTATCGAAGAAAGTTGAAGCAATGTGAGGATAATTAAAGAGCCTAATGTGAAGATTGAATTTTGTTTTTTCTGAACCATCGATGGAGATATATGGTAACAGATGAAGGACCGTAGCTGTTTTGTTGGTAAATTCGTATAGGTAAACCGACACGATTATGATTACTGCAGAACATGATTGTGCGAGGGGTGGATAGAACGTCTAGCCAAGGCTGTAGTTACCGAAGAAAAAGATCGACAGGACATAGCGCGTATTCTGGTTCTCTTGAGGCTATAATGAACCTACAAGACGCTGCTGAGATGAAAGACAGAAGTGATAATGATTATGGACTTAACAATAACAACGATACATCAGTGGTGATAATGGTGGAAAATGGTGGCAGTAACCTTCAGGAGATCTGCAGAATATTTCAACGCAACCAGGAGATGCAAGGTAGTGCGACCAATAACCTACAGGGGAGTATAATTGTCAGGATGATTAACTATTAGGAGATGGATCGTGGATAGGAGGAGAAAACATATATGTTCAACTCAAGAAGTAGAAGAAGCTATGACAGTGGTGGTTCTTAGCACTTATATTTAAGACCTAGCCATCCAGAAAATCTTAATCGAGCAATAGTACCATGTCGAGATTTAAGACAAAGGTAGCAGAGATTATGGTCTTAGAATGCGGCGACGAGATGATGTCAGCCATGGCGATTTTGAAAAATTAAAAGCATGTACTGGAAGGTCCATGCAGCTGTGGTGAAGCTGTGGTGAAATGTACTAGAGTTTCCTTTTGGTATGGAGCCAGGGAAGATTGGTTTATATTATGACAAGAAGTGACGATGCGGAAGTCAGTGATTTCATATTATGGTTGTTTATAAAACTAACTTAGAGGTGACTGGGATGTAAAGAAGTACCAGGTCGAATTTAGAGCTTCACTTGCAATCCGATGTACAACTTCATACACACTTGAATAAGCAAAAAAGCAGATTTTCTGATTCAGAGCCACATACCAGTGTGTATGTATATACAGGAGAGTACCAACCATAACGGAGCAACATTACGGTGTCGAGGTAAGAGATAAGAGAGTTGAATGTTACAGACTGTGATAGCAACGGGGTACCGGTGGTGAGACGACTAAAGCTTTAATATGATAGTGCCGGTATTAAAATCAAACACAACAAGAACCAAGGGTTGACAGCAACAACAACAAAAATGGTAAGAGCAAAGCCGCAATCGATGCTGAACCGATCGAAGCTGTCATGGTTTAGTTTATTATGCATACGAAGTCTTGTCAGCATTACAAGACAGTACTAGAGAAGCCTTTAAAGTCAGGAGGGCACATTGATGTTTTCTTCCAGCCATTACAGAAGACATAAACGGCCTGGAGTCTTACGCATATGTTGTGGATGGTCAGTCTCTGATAGTTAAAATAAGGTAGAAGCAAGTACTGGTGGATACATAAGCGAGACAACATGGATGTTTGTGACGGTACTTGTCTTTCCAGGACGATTTTCTGATTTCATTATGTAACAGTGGGGACGATATAGACGATAGCAGCTGTTCATCAACGACGAGATAACCAGGATAGATGTGTTCTTTACGTACCAGTGGAGATTATGTGAACGACACATCTGGTCCTAAACCAAGGGCTGTTGCGCAGTGAAAATGACATAGAAACAAAGTTTGAATATTTATCGGACGCGTATTGGCGACAACTCTGTGATGAGGACAATGCAGAGTCAAGGGCGAGAAACTACAAATATCAAGGAATTCAATGGTCATGGCTGTACCTCGTCAACAACGATGCTATACCTGTGTCGAATAGTGGATCTTTGTTGCAATGAAGTGGAGATGTACAGGTGCTGGCGGACGATGAGTCGTCAGTGATGTGTAAATGGCTGTGATCAGGATGGTTGTCTCAACTGTAAGCACAAAACAACGGTGATGTAACATGTGACAAACCTAGATGATGAAACTTGCAGGTTGTATGTACCTGGTCGATGTTTTGGCAGCGACTAACCAGCAAAGAACCTCATGATTACGGGTTGTATAGCCACAATATAGGATCAGGAACAGTAAAGTACAGGTAGAATACAGGCCATAATGAATCTACAGGACGCTGTTGTAATCAAATATATACATATGTGTGTATATAGTCAGGTTGTTGAGGCGTAAAGCCGGAGCTATTATGGTTAAGGCATCTGTTGTACACACTTAGAATCATGGCAACCATACAATCAGAAAGTATGGGATCGATGGTAAAAGTGAGAAGATTTTTGAGTACGTAGTAGCGTGTTCATATGGTAGTTACATCCTAGCATCAGCAATGAGCCACTGAGTATAGGAGGAGGTATATGGAGTACGTGGTTGATAAGGCACTTGGACCGAACCAGGAGTTTCGTAGATGTGAAGCAGAGGTAGTGATTGCTGGTATGATCGACAATGAGACGGAGATCAACACGAGTAGCCTTGACGATCTGAAGAAAATCTATGCGAGACATAGTTAAACAAAATGGAATAAACCTGAGGAGTATCGTCCTGGTTTGTCACTGGTAAAAAAAATCAGGAAGCTAGACATAAAGTATGAAAAAGGCGCAGCTGCAGCTAACATAAGAAGTCAAGATGCGATAGTATTAAAAAAAATGAAGTACACACGCAAGTTCAATCAGAGCATCACCTTGAGCTAAGTTTTTTCATTTTCTGCTCTATTTTATTATTTAATTTTGCAAATAGAGATATCAATGGCATGCATGCATAAACTAATATTGTTATACCTAGAATATTTTACTTGCATCTTGTTATTTGAAATGTGTGCAGAAATAACATGACAAGTACCGATATCAGTTGAATTTCTTTAAAAATGAACAAAGCATATTCATTCGGAAGTCGCTTTGCAGAAACACAGAGCTAAGCCTCCTACCTTATCCTATTCTTTATTTTGCAGATAACATATATATGCCATGCATGTATTTAAATATTTAATTGAATATAGAAAAATTCATGCTAGAAAACCACAGCAGACATAGTTAAATGAATAAAATATAATGACTTGCCTGCACCCGAGAGAGATAGAAGCTAGCAATGGAAGTGACGAATTAAGTTTAGCAGTAGATCCCCGAAGCAGCATAGTATGAAAATTCATTTGACTAGCATGCTAATAAAAAAGAGAAAGTCATTTAAAAGAAACTAGATTTAATATTCTCCATATATTACCTAAATCAGATATTTGCATGAGACATACATAATAGAATGCATGTGCATATTATGTGTCACAATTATCATATTCATTAATGTGCATTAATCATATCATGAATATATGCTATTGCACTATATATATGCCTGCAAAATTGAGATATTGTGCAGGATTGCTCGCTAAGCATTACAAAAGTAAAGTGAGAAGCTTCAGTCAATTCAGTGAGCTGCTGGAAATACTTTACAAATAATCTCTCTCAACATCTCTTGTTTCTTACAATGAGTTAGCTCGCGTAAGCTTAGAGGTGTTGCATTGGGATATTTGTATTTGATATAGAGATTTGCTCTCAGCACGTGCCATAAGAGGTTGAAGAAGATAGAGAGAAAGATGTCAATACAGATGATTCAGAATAAAAATAAGAAAGCATAAAGAAGGTCTACTAACAGGAGGTTCCCAAAACCAGAGGTCTCCCCCCATACAAGAATTTTGCAGATGATTAGATATTTGAGTAAGAAGGCAAAAAAAAATGAGGTCTCGAGAAGAATATACCTCACTCATGAGGTCATATGATTTGAAGAAAAAATTAGAGGAAAATTTGAAGCTATATAAGCAGGAATGACGCGAAGAGGTTACGATATCGATCGAAGCATAAAAGAAGATTCAGCATAGTTTGAAGAAGCGATTAGTTGAGGATTTTGATGAAGAGTAGATGTAAGAATCTGATTTTGACAAGAGTAAATTTGATGAAGTCGAATAGTTCAGGTCCCCCAATAGAGAGAAGGGAACCTCTTGAAAAGGAAAAGAATTGAAGCTCAAGATGAAGAAAGCAGGCATTACCCAACTTCACAAAGGAATGTTCAGCAATTTGTTAGAGAGCAGTTGACAGATGATTAGAGGTGGTATTAGCAAGACCAGAGAAATTGATATTTGTAATGACGAGAGAAATTGAGCACTTTGCCTCAAGGATAATGAAGAATTATTGAGCTTCCAGAATCTAGTTCTCCACCGAAGACAAGCTTCCCTGAAGAACTGGGGGGTAGTATAATTACTATTGCAAAAATCAAGGATTTCAAAATTTTAAGAAAATTCAGGTTAAAGAACCTCACAATCAGGTTCGAGAAACCTTGCGGATTGAGTGGTCTAGTACCTTGAAGAGCAACATGCTTGCATCATGAACACGTCAATGAGTTTTCAAAGCTTAACGGAGGCTTCCACTTCACAGCAGATCAAATCTAGAGAAAGATCCAGGTGATACCTCTCCATTTATGCTTACATATTCGTAGAAACCTCCCAGGTACGCGCAACAAACTCTTGCTATAAATAAAGCATGCATAAGCATCTATGCTGTTGAGGTCTTACATGAGATAAAGCTATGATTATGTTTCTAGATGTTAGAATGCACATTTACCTGCAGCTCGCAGGTTCCTTGATATTTACCTACATTTAGTAGATTCCTTGCTATTTACTTGCAATTCGCAGGTTCCTTAATGTTTACCTGCGGATCGCGGGTTCCTTGAAATATACCTGTAGCTTCCAGGTTTATTTATATTTACCTGTAGCTAACAGGTTCTACGTTACTTATATGGAGATTCTGGTAATAGCTTCCAAGTATAGCTATTTTACCAACATCTAGTAGATTATTCGCTATTTTCTTGTAACTGACATGTTACAGGTTCATTCATACATACCTGAAGTTTTTATGTGACAGCTTTCAGGATCATTGATATTTGTTAGAAGACAGTTGTAGACAGCTTTTGATTAGCAGCTTCCTGCTAGAAGTTTTTAGCCAGTCGATACTTGAGTAGAAGAAAGTGTGTGTTGATGCAAAGATTTTATGTATCTGTAGTTAACAGATTTTATGTTGTTCACCTGTAATTTTCAGGTTCATTTGTATTTTTCCGAAGCTCATCGTAACAGCTTCCAAATTCACCTGTAGCTAACAGGTTCATATGAAGAGATTCTGGTGCACATACCGCGAGAGCTTTCTATCCATAAAGGATCACATAATATCCAATTGGATTCACGTAAGTCTTTGCCAGGTTAGCATTCTGATTAGATAGCATGGCATTTCTTTTATGCAAGCATTGATGATAGTAAAAGAAGATCTATTGTGCTTATGATGAGGTTAGTCTTCCTTATTCTTAGAATGACAATGATGATTATAGCTTCCTCATTGTTCTTTTACGTAACAGTAATTACCCAAAAGAACTGGGGGGTAGTATTCCTACTTAGACAATGATATGCATGTTTGATTAGCTATTTCACATGCCAATTTGAAACTTTTTAAGTGCTAGTTTTAGTACTTGTATTTTGAAACAGGTTACCTTGACTAACAGGTTCCTGTAGCATTGACAGTATTTGCAGGTTACCTTGACTAATAGGTTCCTGTAGCATTGACAGTATTCACGAAGTATGAGTATGAATTGACAGAATGTGCAGACTACGATTGATTGATCAGAATTAGCTTGTAGACAGATTGTGTTGAGCAAGTATTAAGCCTCGGGCAGCTTCCCGAGCAAGCATTGAATTAAACCTCAGGCAGCTTCCTGAGCAAGAGTTAAGTCTCAGGTAGCTTCCTGAGCATGAATTAAGCCTTAGGTAGCTTCCTGGGCTTTGAGCAAAGTCCCAGGTAGCTTCCTGGGCATGGAGAAAAGTCCCAGGTAGCTTCCTGGGCATCGAGAAAAGTCCCAGGTAGCTTCCTGGGCATCGAGCAAAGTCCCAGGTAGCTTCCTGGGCATTGAGAAAAGTCCCAGGTAGCTTCCTGGGCATCGAGAAAAGTCCCAGGTAGCTTCCTGGGCATCGAGCAAAGTCCCAGGTAGCTTCCTGGGCATTTAGCAAAGTCCCAGGTAGCTTCCTGGGCATCGAGAAAAGTCCCAGGTAGCTTCCTGGGCATTGAGCAAAGCCTCAGGTAGCTTCCTGAGCAAGAGTTAAGTCTCAGACAGCTTCCTGAGCATGAATTAAGCCTCAGGTAGCTTCCTGAGCACGATTGAAAGCCTCAGCTGACTGAGCATGATATTGTTGCCAAAAGCCTCAAGTTCCTTGAGCACGTGAATTAAAGTCCTGACAAAAGGCATCTAAAGTCCTGACAAAAGGCATCTAAAGTCCTGACAAAAGGCACCTTAAAGAGAAGCCTAATAAGCTCTCCCTCATGTGGAACCGCCTTTGGCACATGGGAAGAAGGGATAAAATCCTTAGCATTTACCTTCATAAGATGTCTAGCCTGACACATGGAGAAGAGGAATCTGTGTGGACTCCCAGAACGGCACACAGGTTCCTAGAATCGCCTCGAGGCACAAAAAGGAACCAACATGCCTCGAGGCATGTTGGGACCTAGAGAATAGGATTGGGAACCAAGCAGGTTACCTTTCCAAGAGAAAAAAGGAACCAACATGCCTCGAGGCATGTTGGGACCTAGAGATTAGGATTGGGAGCCAAGCATGCAACCTTTCCAAGAGTTGACCCGAATTGAACAAGAAAAATTTTACTAACATTAACTGGTTTCTGTTTTATGTTCTTTGCTTTGCAGGATTAGTAGTCATCAACAGCTATTCACAAGGAACCTGGTCTAGTTATTCAGCAATGAAAAGTTAAGAAGTTATCAAGAAAGATTATGGTTTAGATTATGGTTCTGAAAACAGTACTCGAAGTATGAAGACAAGAGGTTCTAAGTTTACAAAGGTTTGAAAGTTCCAAGTAGAGCGAGCAGCCGAGGTTTCTGGGAAGCTATTTAGATGGTTCAAGAGGTTCCAGGGTTGTTTCATCCTACGAATAATGGACATTCCTGGGGTTATAAGCAAGCTTCCAATGTATTCTGCGAAAGCATTGGATGAAAAATCAGTTCAGACAAGTCAGTTCGGAAGAAGAAAGAAGTATTGCTTGAACAATTAGAGAGTATTTACGACGAGTTTTGCAGTTTGATGATAATGATCTATGAGAAGACAGTTTTAGAAAAGTTTCCAGGTTAGTTTTCAGCAGGATTCTTTGATTTTTGATTTGAGGATTTGATTTGGAATCTGCATACAGAAGCGTAGTGTATCCTGTTTCATACACCGAGTTAGCTCATGTAAGCTTGGATGCACGATGTGAAAATTATGCATTTTCCCAAAAGGAGTAAATAAAGGTTGAACCTCTTGATTGGAAGCTGTTGAGGTGCCACTCGCTTTTCAAGACTTCTAGATATACAAAAGACATGTGAAGACATTGAAGACAAAGATCACCTAAGAAGATACAAGAGTAAGCAGAAGTATGATAATATCCCGAAACCTCAGAAGTGTTCTTGGAGAGATTTTGCAAAGTCATTAGAAGAATGTACAGAGAATGACTAGCAGTTGAAGAAGTGAAGATTTGTCAGAAGAAAGAGTTTCGAAGAAAAAGAAGAGAACATGTTCCTCACCAAGAAAGAAGCTGATCGATACTATGTTTACTAAAACATTATGTGTCCTGTTTCTTACGCCGAGTTAGCTCATGTAAGCTTGGATACGTGTTGTTGAAGTAATACATTTTAAGAGAAGTGATAAAGCATTGAACCCCATATCAGAAAGTTGAATAGGTTCCTTTCGTATTGCATGACTTCAAGGAACCGGGGGGTACTTGTTGTGCCCAAAATCTCCATGGGCTAGATTTAGGCCCATTAAGCTATAGGGTTCGATCCATACGAGCCAGAAGATAGATCCAGTACGAGTTGTGATGGTCAGATAGAAGAAATGACTAAGGAAGTATGAATATCAGGAGGTTCCCAATGGTCAGGAAGCTGAGCTGAGCACTAGAAGACCAGGTTCCTCCCTGCAGAAGAGTTCAAGACAGCCTAGCAGCAGTAGTGAAGACAACAAGAGCATATGGGAACCACAAAGAGGCTCCCCAAACTAATATATTTGTTATTTGTGCAGGTACAAGTACCTATAATGAGGTCCCTAAACAATATGTCCCGAAATAAGGAGGTTCCTGAGAAACAGGTTCCCAGATAGAGGTTCCTGAGAACCAGGTTCCGAAATACAGGTTCCTGAGCACCAGGTTCCTGAGACATAGGTTCCTGAGCACCAGGTTCCTGAACGTAGCCAATCAGAATGAGACAGAATTATTATTGGAGTGTAATCCTAGGGCGCAGTTGATCCTAGAATGCCTCTAATAGACATGAGAATTATAGTAGGGTACGAACTCGAGTTCTACTCTACTTAGCCAACTAGTTCGTGAAAGGCTCTAAAGGAACCTGAGTCCTACACGAATTAGACAACCGAATACAGCTGGTCAAGCAGTATCAGCTTCGCATTAGAACTACGTGAGCTTGATCCCTATATAAACAAGGGTACGTAGGCACCTTGAGAGAACGGCCACAGATCTCGCTAATGGAACCTGCGATGATTCTCGTAACCTCTCAAGCTCAGCTCACCCCCACCATCAAATCACACCCAAATCACCAAAAACAGCCAATTACATGTGTTACACTTGTAAATTCCAGTGGGCCTCCGAAAATCACGTTGATTACAAAAATCCTCCATCAACATATATAATAAACATATATAATTAAAATAATTAAAATAAATATGTATATATTCACAATCTGCTTAATGACCCGCTTAAAATTCCGCCTAGACATCCGCTTAACCGTTTAAGCACTAAAAGGTCCTCCTATCACTTAGAACCGCTTACCGCTTTTTAGAACACTGATCATAGTGATGAGTTTTACATGCTGCGAACTAAAAAATACGCTTCATTATTTGATTTGATTAATTCTTGTCAAGCCCGTACATTTCATAAGAAATGACTTGTCTCTAACTACTTTACCATGCCTCTGTGCACCTAAGTTCAACTTCTAAATAAAAGTAATTTTCAAATTTCAATCAATAATTTGATAAATTTGATCAAAAAAAATTAATAGAATCTAATCCTTTTTTGATTATATAGTTCTTTTTTCAATTAAATATAAAAATTAAAATAACATGTATTTTTTACTCCATATTTATTAAGAAAACGTGTAAAAAATGATTTAACCATATTTTAACCCGAAACCATTATGACACAAACCAAATTTAATCCATATTTTGATTAAATATGGATCAAATATGATTTTGGATCAAGACCCGACCCATATCCAAATTTATTGATTCAAAACCCGTCCATAACCATTTTCTGCCACCCCTAGTTCAAATATGCCGCAACCATGACCTGGTCCCTAATATATTATTTTCTCTGTCCCTACGCTATGTTCCCAAATCAATAAATGAAAAGAAAAGAATAGAAAATAGCTTATTTTCTTTTCTCTATAAATCTTTCCAAAAGTGGAAAGAAGATTTTGTACACAAATATAATATGATTTTATTTCTAAATCTTTAGAAATCTTTTTTTTTTCTACAAATATCTTTTGGGAACAAGTTAAAGAAATCAAATCTTCGCATTTCTTTTCTTTCCAAAAAAATGTGTAATAATACTTTTCTTCTTTTGACTGGACACGTTTGCCAACACACATTTTTTATCGTTAATATCTTTAATTTCGTATTAATATTAAATATAAAAAGTTCACTATATTAAAGTATTCATTAAATACAAATCCAACAAGATCACTCATGATTATATTTGGTCTTATAAATTATACGTAAATTAATAATTTATCTAATGTTATAAACAATCCCGACATATGAAATGAGAATGATAATACAAGACTGAGGGAGTACTATTAAACAGTACTACTTTGTAAAGGAAGAAGAAACACGTCAAAGTATTGTTACAAACTTACAATGGCCCATCAAGTTGTTAATTTGTTAGTCTAGTTGTACCACATTTTACTAGCTCCCCTTGACTATGACTTGTACATATTTATATCATACAGTCATATGCATCTCTTCCCGTGTGGCAAATAGAGGAAAACTTGGTATTTTATTTTTTCCATCATTGAGAGTTGACTAAAGTTAATGTGCCATCTGAAATGTCTTGCATAGTTCTTAAGCATTACCAAATCCTCCCCATCATTATCCCATTTCCAGTAATCAGCAAAGATTCTGAACTTGCCAAAAACAGACTATCAGCCTACTCTTATTAGCATATATGCTAAAATGTATCTACATTTACAATGATATTACCATACATGCACATTCTTTGAGCACTTCCAGGATGTCATCCGAGACTACTGAATGATCACTACGACGACGACAATGTATATTTGATTTTTCAATTGTAACGACACGACATCAGTGGCCTATAACATTGGCCATCTGTGACGAGTCAACGTAACAAACTCAAAAACGTTTATACTGTTATCTCTTAAAATGGATCCTAATTTAAAAAGGACCCCCTTCCAAGAGTTTGCCTCTCAAATCTTGGAGGAACTGTTTTTGAATCAACAAGGAATTTAGCTTCAGATTCAAACAGGTAAAAGTAATAGGCAGCCGGCTTAAGAACAGTTAGGACAAACTCGAAAAACATGTTTGGCTAAGTTTGTCAAGTTAGGGGAACTAGCGTCGTCCATTTGTGCCGTGCCTGTTATGGCTGCCATTGCGGTTGCCCGGTCTTACGTGCGGATTTTTGTGACCAAGACCCTGCTTGGGGAGATCATGCAATTCCATAACTTGTATTGTCCGCTGTCTCTTGGCTGTAATAAGAAAATTACAAAGTTTTTCAGAATATTTCTACAGATCAGATATAGGACCAATACAAATTTACCTAATTACAGCCTAAAACGATTCTTAGTGGCAAAAGTTAAAGTGCACGTCTAATAAATGTAGTCAACATAAAGCCCGTAATAAGGGCTGGAGTTCCTACATCATTACGAGCCACTCTCTATAGCCTTGTACTAAACACTAAAGTATGATATATTAAAATTATCTAGTGTCAAGTTCTCAAATGTTCCCAGCTCCACATTATTCATATCTATATCTACAGAAGTAAATCTCAAAGTTTAGAAGTAATAAACAAACCATTCTCAGCTTGTTGGTATCTTTCCTGGAGTTTTCGCTTAGTTGCTTCGAGTTTTATTTGAACTGCATCCCCATCAGAATACTTTATTTCCTGGTCAACCAATTTCAATAACCATCAGAAATGAAAACCCAAACCTACAAGAAGTAACTCACTAAGACGTAAATAATGCGGAGCCTACCTTCTGTTTAGGTACGGGCGGCCTTTGGTTTGCTAATTCTGTTTTTTTGTGCAACTTTGTCTCTGAAACAGCCTTGTTTTCCAGACTCGGTTTTGCAGGTCTTTCATACCCAGATTTGACAATGGAGGGCTTATTTGGCTTTGCTATTGTCGCTTGTTTATTTAATGAAGCTTCTTCCTTCTTAGAAAGGTCTTCCTTCTTGAACTTCGGAGGAGTAGCAGGCCTAGCGGGGTGCTGCTGCCTCTGCTTTGGAACGGTTTCTCTCTCCAACCGCGGCTTTCTACCACTTTCAGTGTTTTTGTTGAGTTCCTCACAATTCTGAGGATCTGTAACAGAATGCAAAAAAATTTAAGAATCCCAGAAAAAGGTGAGATAAATAACTAAAAAATCAAACTATGAGGAACTCATAAAAGATCCACTTCTAACTTACTTAATTCATCTTCCAAGCCATCGAAGAACTTCGCTCAAGATAAAAAAACAATAGAGAAAACCAAATTAGCCTAAAACAGTGAAACCACAAAAACTAGAAGTATGTTGCTTTACTTGTAAGAAGCATGTAGAAAGTCCCAAAGCAACTACCTGAGAAAACTCCAGTGATGAATCATGAGTAGCAAAAAATGCTAAATCGTCAAATGGAGGTGTTGGGAGCCTTTCCTCCTCTTCATCAACGACTGAAGGATTCATAGACTCGGGTGTGCCACCTTCTAAACCACCTAAGATTCAGAGATGTTTTGTATATAAATCGCTTACTCTATGAAAAAAAATCTATTTTAAGAGATCAATTTCACATAGGATTTCTGACAAATTACCTGCAATAGCTGCTGTCACAGTCGCCCAATTGTCGACCATAACTTTCCATACCCTGCAAACCATATCAATAAGTTCAGAAAAAAGCGATAGGCCTTCTTCTTCAAAAAAAAAATGGACATTGCAAAACTAAACTAAGTAATGCATTTAAAACTAGACAATCAATTCAAAACAAAACTTCCCAGGACGAAGATAATGAAACACGTGAAGATAGTTTATCGTTCCTGTTGGTGAATATAATACGCGAAATGCATCTAAATAAAATCTAGGTAATTTACTATCATAACACCCTAGGGTTTAGAAGTTTGGAACTGGCACATTTCCAGAAGAGCAGATGTTACCATAAAATTTTTATTGCTTAAACATTCAAGCATTGAATCCATTTACAATAGGATTAACTTGCAGAAATAACAAGAAAGCTCAAGGTATTTACATTTCCCTATTGGTCAAAAGCTAACCACATAATAAAGTCAAGCAAACAATAACTACAGGCTGCAGAACTTTTTATGCCGTCAACCTGAATGTCAAAACGACCACATAAACAAAACGACAACTAATACTTAGATCCACATGAAACAAAAATGAGATAAATTTGTCGGCAGTTACTTAAATCACTTCAAAAATTTAATTCAGTATATTATGAGCTCAAAAACAGAAACCCTAAATCGAAAAGATATCCGTACTCGATGAGTGTCTTAGCAAGATTTCGTATATCCTTTGAGGCATGCTTTCGAAGAGCGTTAACTGCCTTTCCAATCTCAGTAGCCTGAAAGCACATCATATTATTATGAATTAGAATAGTGAACAAGTTGCAACTAACCCTAAACCAATTGCTACAACCCTGTAGAGTAACAAAAAACATTAAGCTCAAAACCTTCAAAATTTCCACAGAAATAGGCATCAATTCAAGCCTTCGCAACGACTCAAAAACTAAGGAAGTAGCCTGTCCAAAAAAAAACATTTGAAATAAGGTTAAACATTCTCAGCAAACAATAATGTAAACGGTAACCCCATTGACACAAGTATCACAACTTCAAACAATCGATCAACGCATACATACAATTTATACAGTTGGAGAAACAAACCTCATCTTCACTATTGTCTAATATCTCTTTGATCCTCAAAACCTCCCCATATATCTGAGATTCCTCTTCAATCTCATCTGTCAAAGCCTCAGCATCCCTATAGCTAAAATTGCTTTCAATGTTGTTGACATTCACCCCAACATTACGATCATCACTAACACTCCCCACCTTGCTGCCTCTAGAGCCTTCACCCACCTTTTTAACCTCACTTGGCACCCTCAACTCGACACGATCACAACCAACACACTTAGTCAAGTTAGATGAGAACAAAAGCTCAGCAATTCGATCTCTTCTCAACTTAAATTCTTGTGGACAATCAGTGGCAGCAACCATTATCCCATGTTCAATTATATCAAATATATCAGAACCACCACAAGTCCTAAAATAATTCCTCCATTTCTCGAGATTGTTTCCAGGTTCAAACGCAGCCATAACTCAAACCAGAACCAAAAATGACAAGAAAAACACAACCCAGATCCTAAAATCAAATTCCAACCAATACCCAGAAATCAAAATTCAATCTTTCTTGATTTTTCCTGTCACCCACCAATCAAATTAACTGATCCCAAGCTTTGAACAGTAATTTTGTATTGTTGACTAAATAAATTGAGTAAATTGGATAAGAACAAGACCTAAGTTATCAACTTTATAAGCTATGATTGCAAAAGAAAGATGATCAAAATCAAAAGCTAAAAACTACCCAAAAAGATATGTGAATCATATGTGCTCTATCTAAAACAAAAACAAGCAAATAAATATAAAATGAAGGGTCTTAAATTTCAAACAATAATATAACCAGATAGCAATCAATAACGAGAAAATGGATTGCAAGAAACTCAATAAGGTTATGGTATGAAAAATATATAAAATATGTATGTATTCTTTATGTGTATCTATCTATATCTCTGAAACAAAAGGGGAGGGGGGGGGGGGTTACAGCTTATTATTATATTCTGATACAAAGAAACAAGGGGCGGAATAGAATTTTGTAGGTGTTTGTGTGTATTTATGTATGTATATGTATAAAAAACCAAGGGAAGAAGAGAGAGACAAAGGGGTAGCCAGCAAACAATATAGATACAGAGATTTGTTTGTATATATATTGGAATGGAGGCTTTGCCCCAGCAAACCTTCTTCCCCCCAAGTGAAAAAAGGGCGGTAACTTTTTCCTTTCTCTCCCTCGCTGCATAATCTCCCTTTCTCTCTTTTTTAATAATAAACTAAATAATACCCGTCCGTTTAGTATTTTCTTTCGGATTTAAATTTCAGCGTTTTTAAAAGAAATTTATATTGCCACAATAACACACGTGTTGTTAGGTCCGGAATAACGTAGAAGAGGGTTGAATACGTTATTTAAAAATACTTCGATTTTTGATGTGGATATGAAATCAAAAATACTAAATCGAAATAACTGTGTGGGAAATATCTTTAAATAGATAAAACCCGGAGGTTTGCTACACAATCTAATCCTATATATGGATCAGCTACAAAATCAAACACTCCTAAGGATAGTTTAGGCACGAGGACCTTCTACCCGACACTTCCTGAAAGCGGGCTAAGCCGGCTTTCCTACTAGATGGACTATCTAGCAGCTTACACAGAGATGGTATAAGAGAGAGAAGAGAGAGTTGTGGGTTGAGGTGTGTTTTGAAATGAAATTCAACAGGCCTATTTATAGACTTTAGAAAGTTACTATGCAGCTAAATTTTACGTAACTGATGACGAAAATTCTGAGCCGCCTGCCTGTTTTTCAATTTCAACACACTGCTTTTTCAATTTCAAAGTCTTACTTTGAATTTTTAATTCATGTGGGCCCCACATGTTTCTTACTTTAATGAATAGTACTTTTGGGTACTATTCACATGAATAGTAACTCCGGTTACTATTCACCCGGTGTGAATAGTGATTTCGGTGAATAGTAATTCCGGTTACTATTCATGTGAATAGTGATTTCGGTTACTATTCATTTTCCTCTTATTTTTGACATCCTTAAATATTCAGCTTCTGAAATGGAGGATATCAATACTGCTCTCAATCATACCTTTTTAACAGTTTTTCTGAGTTAGATACTTCGATTCCTTTATGAAGATGTTGACGCCTAGTGCAACTGGTCTGGTTCACAGACGACTAACATTCACTCGTGGTCTTCGTATCATGTCTTTAAGAATACTGCCAAGAATTGTGCAACCATAAAAACTTTATTACTGGAATCTTTTGGTCCTTCAACTGAATCATCTGTACATCTTATTTTGTCACTGAGGCTTGATCATTTTAATGAACTTCTTTCAGCGACTTGATCCTTGTTGGTGCCTGATCTTCAAATTTCACGATCCCTGTATAGAGTTTATTATTTATCTTTTATCCTAGTTGAGTTATATATGTCCTCTATTACATATTACATTTTTATGCTTTACAATCTCCCCCTATTTGATTGTCAGGGTTTGACAAACAAATTCCTAGAGGATAACTCAACTGATACAACAAAAAATAAAATACAAAGATAAATAATATAAAAGTACATTCTGGATCATATATTCATTTTCCAGATTTCCAAGTGCAAGACAATTGTTCCTCTAGACTGAACATATCTTCAAGTTTGCCTTTGCTTTCTTTTCACATAGCACTAATATTCCAATCAGCTTTTCCTTTCCCAAAATAAAGTTAATTCTGTGTCAACAACCTTTTCCTTGCCCTTATTACGCCTAGTAGCTTCTTGATCATCCACCTTCTCCCCCTCAGTTGGGTTATCCTCCAGAGTAGTAGGATGTGGAGTTGGTAAATTAAACAAAGCTGTCTTCCCCAAGGAATGAATTGCATGACTAAACTGGGATGCCATGGAACTTAATTGAACCTGGAATGCATCATGTTGAATAAGTTGCAAATTTTTAATTTCTGCAATGGACTTACAGATATTTTGCAACTCTTTCTCCATTGTTTGGACCCGTGTAAGGAGTCTGCTATATTCCTTTCTGGTTACAGGTGCATGTGGTTGAGTAGGTTGCTCACTCGTATGTTCTGCAGGTGTTTCACTCAACACTCTATCTTCACTCGGTTTAGTGGTTTGGGTTACACTTACATGTTCTGTTGGTGTTTCCCTCAACTTTCCTCTAGAGCTTCCACCGATATGTGTACCTGCAAATGAAATCATCCTAGCCCCTTTTTCAGAGGTCACAGATGGTGCAATGAAAGTTCGTGAGCTTCCGTCCTCGCGTGAAACGAGTTGCCGACCACTGGTAAAAAGTGGTAAATCTCGAAAGAGATCCAGAGATTTTCCCTCTGGGAGGTTAAACTTGAATCGATTAAATGGCACAAAACCCAAGTTTCCCTCGTACGTCTGTGAAGACACTTGGTTCATAAAAGAACCACCCACCAATGGATCTTTTCGTAAAATGGAAGATTCACCAGCAGTTATTGAGGTAGGTAATTCCACCTCGGATGCCTGTGAAGGCATTTGATCTTTAGAAAGATCATCAACCACTCGTATGTTCCGTGAAATGGAACTCAAGATAGTTGCTCCCGTCAATTCAATCTCATTTACATTTGCACTCATTGGATAAGAAAGAATTGTTTCACTAACAGTTGCAGTTACCTCAGGTTCATTTGGTTTACTTCTTTTAGAATGAGGTAGATGTGACAGCCCCAAATCCGGGGTCATGAATTTGGGCCATCATGAACCAACTTCCATTCAAATTCAATATCTCTTGGGTTTTTTTTTTTTTTTATAAATACTTATGCAATTGACCCCACAGTAATATACACACACACACCAGTCATATGCTCAGAGAACAACATTCACCATAATAAGAGTTTAGAATTTAAAAAGTTATTACAACCCAGAATCATACTTCAGTACATTGTTGAGTGATGCTTCTACAAGAAGCATTTCAACAACCAAATTTATTACAATCTTTCAAACTTACACACTTAATATACATAAGCCCACTAAACCCCTTGCGATGGTCATCTACCTCGGGGATTGATGCTAACGAGCTCTCAGAAGGTCGCCTTTCCCTTACCCTCTTGCGTGGCGTTCTGCGTAGTATGGGCATACCTAGCTGTATATAGATAAGTAGCAAGAGTGAGCTATAATAGCTCAGCAAGATAATATTGAAAACTAGAATTTAAAATGTAACCAAGTATACATGTATATACATATGTAAGCAGTAACCAATTTATAAACTTTAAGGAAGAATAAAACTCTTATTTAATAATACATCATCCACTTACTATTATAAGAAAGAAATCTAAGGTAATACAGTATCAGTTTCTCTTCTTAAATATTATAACAACCAATATACCCTTTTAGTGTAATATTTTAAAATAACATAAATACTTGAATAAATCCCTCACTATCATCTTCTCATTTCCCTCCTGTACAGTAATTTTATAAATTAATATAAAATCAGTTTCTCTTCATCTATATCAATAATTCCATCTTTCATATCATTTTCCCTTTCCAGTATATCAATTTGACTTTATCATTTATTCTTTATTCACATATTGTAGGGGTTTTCACTGTTGCCGAATACGTGAGGCACGATGATCAGTCGCCCTCCGTATCCGTCCATTTTTACTACCGGTAGAAGGAGGAAGGTCTACCACTACATCCCCCTGGAGGAAGGTCTACCACTACATCCTCCTTCGGCAACTCTTGGGCCGATTTAAAATATTGATTGCTGGACTGTGCAGCACACAGCCTCTTACGCTTTTTATTGATTGATTGCTGGACTGTGCAGCACACAGCCTCTTACGCTTTTTATTGCTATCCCCCTTTTTATAAGATCATTATTCAACTTATCAACACCATTTCACATTTCCATATGTCGTTCACTTATCTCATTTCCATTCTCGCACATTACTTCTATAAAATATATGTATATAACATACACTAAAAAGAATGTTTATAATATAGCATTATAAACCATATAACCCTAGATAACAACTGATACCATTCTCTTTCATATCTCTTTTACCCTAGAGCATATTCGCTCCATTCGTAGTCATCTCTATATTCATATTTCAGAAAACATATTCATCTCTCTTTAACTTCCCACAATCAAGAAAATATATTCTTTGCAATATAGCAACAAAAGCATCACATATACATAAATATATGTCATGATATCATTATTTTCCGAAGATAAATAATTTTTTTAAAGTAGGGATAGAAGGATCTTGCCTCGATTTCTGTATCCTGACAGTAGGACTGGTTCCTCCTCCGGAATTTCTATAAACACAAAAGGACCGTCATTAGAACACTACATCTCTTACTCACTATCCTCTTGTATAACAAAACCCTTTACACTTCAACATATGTTTAATGTGTCATTATTACCCCAAAGGTTCAAGGACTTAACCATTTATAAGTTCAATTGAAGTTTCAGGGGTTTTCACCATTTTCCCTAACGACCACACTTAACTGTAAAAATTCTCAGAAAATATGGATTTCGAATTTTAATGTAACGTCAACTGTCAAGGGTCCTCTGACTACCCTACTACACTATCCAAAAATTTCGTGGCTTGTAAGACTGTCTAACTATGGTAACTGTAACCTCAAAGTTGATACAATTACGTTTTCTCGGTTATCGAACGTCTTTCACTAAAACTGACTTTTCTCCTAAACCGTTCATCAGATTTTAACGCACCTTATATCAAAACGATCTATGAACTAAGCTCTATCATTTCATGGTCACTTAGGGGTCCAAACAGTAAGGTACCGTATGGTTACAGTGGCTAAAAACAGGGTAACTTCTGTCCTAACGAAAATCGGACATTATAACTGCTGTAATTTCATACTTTCCAAAATTTCACCACTCCAAAATCAACATCCCACACTCCTTCCAACCCTTACACCATGTGGGCTTCATCCCATCCATGGTTACAAGTACAACACATCTCCATAATCATTCCAACATATATAAACAACTATAACAATAAGATTAAATGATCTAATACTACTTATCTTATAAACCAACTAAAAATCATCATATCCCAAATGATTCAAGCTAGGGTTTCAAGCTAATCATCAACTTTAAAGAGTATACTAACATGAATAACCTCACAAAGCTCTTATACTACCTTGGTATAGTCTAGATCATGCAAAGAATTCAAGAAAGACAAAGTTTGTTCTAAAAGTTACTATTCATCATCTTGTTCATGAATTTTTATCTAAAGATTGACATGGTGGATTAAGCTCAAACTTATAGGATATCTTAATCATGAAATATAGGACTCACCAAATTAATCTTGTGAATTTAGAAGGCTTGGAAGTTGGATTTTCCCCTTGCTTTCCTAGCTTGGCCGAATATGAAGAAATGGAGGAGGAAGAGGAATTTTTATGTTTATCTCATCTTAATCTTGGCCAATCTAGTGTATTGTAGAAGATTTGTGATTCTTTTTATTGTTAAAAGACAAATTTACCCTTAAAGCATGTTTTAGTGGAAGATGATATCATTGTAATGTCATTAGTGATGTAATGGATGAGTATTTAGCAAGATTGTTTATTTACCTTAGGTAATTACTAATAACCTTGGTAAATATTAATGTGGTAAATATTATTATCATTTACTACCCTTGGTTACTTGGTTTCTATACTCGTCTAATTGTGGTTCGTTTCGAGTGTACCTCATTATCTCAGTAGTTTTGAAACCATTTACGAATTCAATTTCCCTTGGCATTCTCTTAACCTAATAATCCTTTGGTTTAACCTAAATTTACTAATCCCTCAATATATAATTCTTATAATGTTTCCATGCTCCTTAATGTCCACTAGAAGCTTGTTCGAAATCAAAATCCTCAAAATCCATGTTTCAGGAATTTCTGAAATCTAACGTCATTTCGAGTCACTTATTTCCATTGTACAACACTAATATGGTTTCTGTTCATTCCTTTTCCGTTTCCATTATAGAGTACCTATATACCATTTCTCTAAATCCTCGAAATTTACTATTCATAGGATCACTGTAGCATTGCCAAAGTTAGGGTTATTACATCCTTCCCTCCTTAAAAGGATTCCGTCCCGGAATCACGTCAGAAATGTCCATAGATACCTTTTCGTCTACACCTTATAACCTCTATACTACTTTCTTCATCCTTTTTCCTTCATAATATCTCTATCTTGTTTGCGCAAAATTACACCAACATAAACTTGCTTGTCATTCATCAACATCCCTCTTTTAGTTATGGGTATTGGCCACCATATTGGCCTCTCCTGAATGGTAGTGTATCTCACTTATGGTTTATCCCTATGTTGATCTCTATCATGACATAAAATATACATATTTCGCTCTTATTATATCTTGTCTCTGTAAAATCTTCCAGAAATCAAACTAGAATAAGATTCTTTGAAACAATTGTAAGAAAATATTACCTATAATATATATTTCCTGTTCGTATTTAAATGAGTCTATGGTTTACCCCCAAAATGCTATTATTCTCCTTTTTATAGAATTTCTAGACCCCAACAGATACTGATTTTCCTTATCTAGATTATCAACCTACCTATACCATTTATTGACCACACTGATTCCTAACCAAACATTTACACTAAAAATTTAAATACTAGAAAAATGTTCACCTGCATCTGTATCCGGCTTTCTCAATGCCTCTCCTAAAGTCATGTTATACACTCTAGCAGTAGGCCTGTTTGAAGCAGTCACACTCTGTCCTGACGCAGACGACCCACCAAAACGACAATCCCTAGCAAAATGTCCTAATCTTCCACATTGATAACACTTCTTTTCAGCTGATGGACACCTGTCCCGATAATGTCCTTTCTGTCCACAATTAAAGCAAGTTACTTCTAACATCTTACACTCTCCGATATGCTTCTTACCACACGTGTTGCAATTTGGCAATGGTGGTCGCGATTGATTAGACTGGAAGGTTCCTGTGGATCTACCACCCTGATTCACAGTCTCACTGGTAGTCTTATTATTCCCTGACTTTCCTCCAAACTGGGGTTTTTGTCCTTTACCAAATTTGTTAAAATAGCTTCCCTCACTTGAACCTCCCTTCTAACCTTCAAATTTTCTTTTCTTACTCTCTCGTCCTATTTGAGTCTGTTCACTCTCAGCTTCGATAATGGATGCCTTATGAACTACCGCAGCATACTCGGTCAACTCAAATGGTGCCACTCTAGTACGTAGCCATGGTTTCAATCCTTGTTGGAACCTTTTCGCTCGTTGCTCTTCAGTACGCACGAATTCTGGAACAAACCTAGACAGTTCTGTAAACTTAGTTTCATACTCTGCCACTGATAGGTTTTCCTGCTTTAGCTCCAAAAATTTTATTTCCATTTGGTTCTCCAAGTACCTAGGGGAATATTTGTCTAGAAACACCCTAGTGAAACGCTCCCAAGTTATCACTCCCGCTCCCTCGAGATTTTTCTTAGCTTCCCACCAATAATTTGCTTCTCCCTTTAGGAGATAGGCTGCAAAGACTATCTTCTGATCTTCCTCTACCCTCAGTATCTCAAAAGCCTTCTCCATTTCTTTCAGCCATGCCCTGGCTGCTACTGGGTTAGTGGTTCCCTCAAACTCTGGGGGTTTTAATGACTTAAAGGCACGAAAAGAGTTAGCTGCCTGGTTGGGAAGAACAGGTGGTTGTGGCGGATTCTGTGGATTAGCCAAATTCTGCCTCAAAAGTTCCATAAATTGGTTAAAAGGGTTACCATCCTGATTTCCCTGTTGGCCAGTTGATTCATCTTCTTCTTCCTCATGATCTTGTTCATTATAAGCATTTTCACCCTGCCTATTCTGACTTGCTTCCTCTCTCTCATTTTCCCTTGCATTCATTCTATTATTACGCTTAGGCGGCATGATTCTGTATATAATAATATTCTTCATTAATCACCCAAATTTAGGGTACAATATACATCATTTCCATATATGCACAACTATATCATTAGTTAATCTTATTTATGCATCCCAGTATTCTTAACTTCACACAAGTAATATTTAATTATAATACAACGTTGACAAATAAGCTTAGTACCTTTAGCACAATAACCTTTTCATTTAAGTCAATTGCCTCATATACATCAATATTTCTGAATCTCAACATTTAATATCAAAATACGATAAAATTAGGCAAAGTACATAAACTTCATTAATTTACATAAATATTTTACAACTTGGGTACAACGTCTTTTACTACTAATATCATACATCATAAAGTACAAGGTTCGAAACCCCAAAAGCATAACTGTACATACTAACTCGCTATAACGAAAGCACTACTAGCTGTTCTCTAATCAGACTGGGATTAAGACAGTAAACAACTAACCTAATCCCCAAAATGACATCCACAAGATGACTAGTCTGATTAGTATCCAAGACTACTACTCCTAATCATGGTAACGCCGCCCTGATAACCTCTCTGATCTGCACTACCATAGTGGTGACTGTATCAACTATCCGAGCCCTCCATACTGGATCCCCTCTGTCTCCCAACATCGTCCTAATATCACCGAGTGCCCGCAGCTCGATACTAACTATGCTCAAAGTCAACCCATCTGGTATCACACCTCCTCCTCCTCTCGCCCTGTCTAACCTCTGTATAAGCGTATCTATAGTCCGACGGGACTCATCCAGCTGTCCCTGTAGGGCAAAGTACTCTGACAAGAAAATAGCTGGCAACTGGCCAGCTGGAAACATAGGTGCCTCCTGAGGTGGCATAGCATCTGGGGGAGGTACATCTACAAGTGGGGGTGCATCCACTGGTGGTGGTGGTGGAGGTGCAAATGGTGGGGATGGAACTGCCTGTGGAGACGGAGGAATAGGCTCTGTGTCCGCATCCTCGGAAGGGTCATCCTCCAACTCATCCTCTGACATGATAAAGTGTCCTGGTGGAGTGAACTGCTCAGCTGGATCCTCAAAAGGGTCGGGGCTAGGTAGAGGAGATGGAACTGGTGATGGCACTGGGACAGGTGGGGCAGGAGTAGGAGTCACGTGAATGTCCCTCCACTCAATCGGCTCCTCAGGTATAACAGATAACCTAGGCCTCTTACGCAAGGGCATCTCCTCCTCAGGAATATCCGACCGCACTCGGGAAGGACCGGCCCCATCAGGTCCTACATATGGTCTACCAGTGTATGGCACTATGGCCACAGCATCCCTCTGTCTGCGCTCCTCTGCCTCCTCAAGTCTCATCCTGATCTGGTGTCTCTCCATGGCCTCTGCGCGAACTCTCCTCCTGAGGTCAGTGATAGCATACTCTGGAACCTCTACACCTACCAGCAACAAGTCTCTAATCTCCTGCTCAGGTAGTCCTAGCCACTGGGGGTCCTGACCCGGCTCTCCAATCTCACGAACATGACTGGGCTCTCCCATCTCCTCTCCCTATAAGGTAAACATAAACTATATTAGTAATAATTTATAAAATTATAATCAATGCTTAAAAATAAAACTACTTGCGATATACCACCCTTGAACTCGATGGGAGTTCACAATTTTTATTATTACTGATACAATATTATTATCACTCTTGTTCCTGAGCATTATGACTCTTAGCTCTGATACCAACTGTGACAGCCCCAAATCCGGGGTCATGAATTTGGGCCATCATGAACCAACTTCCATTCAAATTCAATATCTCTTGGGTTTTTTTTTTATATAAATACTTATGCAATTGACCCCACAGTAATATACACACACACACCAGTCATATGCTCAGAGAACAACATTCACCATAATAAGAGTTTAGAATTTAAAAAGTTATTACAACCCAGAATCATACTTCAGTACATTGTTGAGTGATGCTTCTACAAGAAGCATTTCAACAACCAAATTTATTACAATCTTTCAAACTTACACACTTAATATACATAAGCCCACTAAACCCCTTGCGATGGTCATCTACCTCGGGGATTGATGCTAACGAGCTCTCAGAAGGTCGCCTTTCCCTTACCCTCTTGCGGGGCGTTCTGCGTAGTATGGGCATACCTAGCTGTATATAGATAAGTAGCAAGAGTGAGCTATAATAGCTCAGCAAGATAATATTGAAAACTAGAATTTAAAATGTAACCAAGTATACATGTATATACATATGTAAGCAGTAACCAATTTATAAACTTTAAGGAAGAATAAAACTCTTATTTAATAATACATCATCCACTTACTATTATAAGAAAGAAATCTAAGGTAATACAGTATCAGTTTCTCTTCTTAAATATTATAACAACCAATATACCCTTTTAGTGTAATATTTTAAAATAACATAAATACTTGAATAAATCCCTCACTATCATCTTCTCATTTCCCTCCTGTACAGTAATTTTATAAATTAATATAAAATCAGTTTCTCTTCATCTATATCAATAATTCCATCTTTCATATCATTTTCCCTTTCCAGTATATCAATCTGACTTTATCATTTATTCTTTATTCACATATTGTAGGGGTTTTCACTGTTGCCGAATACGTGAGGCACGATGATCAGTCGCCCTCCGTATCCGTCCATTTTTACTACCGGTAGAAGGAGGAAGGTCTACCACTACATCCCCCTGGAGGAAGGTCTACCACTACATCCTCCTTCGGCAACTCTTGGGCCGATTTAAAATATTGATTGCTGGACTGTGCAGCACACAGCCTCTTACGCTTTTTATTGATTGATTGCTGGACTGTGCAGCACACAGCCTCTTACGCTTTTTATTGCTATCCCCCTTTTTATAAGATCATTATTCAACTTATCAACACCATTTCACATTTCCATATGTCATTCACTTATCTCATTTCCATTCTCGCACATTACTTCTATAAAATATATGTATATAACATACACTAAAAAGAATGTTTATAATATAGCATTATAAACCATATAACCCTAGATAACAACTGATACCATTCTCTTTCATATCTCTTTTACCCTAGAGCATATTCGCTCCATTCGTAGTCATCTCTATATTCATATTTCAGAAAACATATTCATCTCTCTTTAACTTCCCACAATCAAGAAAATATATTCTTTGCAATATAGCAACAAAAGCATCACATATACATAAATATATGTCATGATATCATTATTTTCCGAAGATAAATAATTTTTTTAAAGTAGGGATAGAAGGATCTTGCCTCGATTTCTGTATCCTGACAGTAGGACTGGTTCCTCCTCCGGAATTTCTATAAACACAAAAGGACCGTCATTAGAACACTACATCTCTTACTCACTATCCTCTTGTATAACAAAACCCTTTACACTTCAACATATGTTTAATGTGTCATTATTACCCCAAAGGTTCAAGGACTTAACCATTTATAAGTTCAATTGAAGTTTCAGGGGTTTTCACCATTTTCCCTAACGACCACACTTAACTGTAAAAATTCTCAGAAAATATGGATTTTGAATTTTAATGTAACGTCAACTGTCAAGGGTCCTCTGACTACCCTACTACACTATCCCAAAATTTCGTGGCTTGTAAGACTGTCTAACTATGGTAACTGTAACCTCAAAGTTGATACAATTACGTTTTCTCGGTTATCGAACGTCTTTCACTAAAACTGACTTTTCTCCTAAACCGTTCATCAGATTTTAACGCACCTTATATCAAAACGATCTATGAACTAAGCTCTATCATTTCATGGTCACTTAGGGGTCCAAACAGTAAGGTACCGTATGGTTACAGTGGCTAAAAACAGGGTAACTTCTGTCCTAACGAAAATCGGACATTATAACTGCTGTAATTTCATACTTTCCAAAATTTCACCACTCCAAAATCAACATCCCACACTCCTTCCAACCCTTACACCATGTGGGCTTCATCCCATCCATGGTTACAAGTACAACACATCTCCATAATCATTCCAACATATATAAACAACTATAACAATAAGATTAAATGATCTAATACTACTTATCTTATAAACCAACTAAAAATCATCATATCCCAAATGATTCAAGCTAGGGTTTCAAGCTAATCATCAACTTTAAAGAGTATACTAACATGAATAACCTCACAAAGCTCTTATACTACCTTGGTATAGTCTAGATCATGCAAAGAATTCAAGAAAGACAAAGTTTGTTCTAAAAGTTACTATTCATCATCTTGTTCATGAATTTTTATCTAAAGATTGACATGGTGGATTAAGCTCAAACTTATAGGATATCTTAATCATGAAATATAGGACTCACCAAATTAATCTTGTGAATTTAGAAGGCTTGGAAGTTGGATTTTCCCCTTGCTTTCCTAGCTTGGCCGAATATGAAGAAATGGAGGAGGAAGAGGAATTTTTATGTTTATCTCATCTTAATCTTGGCCAATCTAGTGTATTGTAGAAGATTTGTGATTCTTTTTATTGTTAAAAGACAAATTTACCCTTAAAGCATGTTTTAGTGGAAGATGATATCATTGTAATGTCATTAGTGATGTAATGGATGAGTATTTAGCAAGATTGTTTATTTACCTTAGGTAATTACTAATAACCTTGGTAAATATTAATGTGGTAAATATTATTATCATTTACTACCCTTGGTTACTTGGTTTCTATACTCGTCTAATTGTGGTTCGTTTCGAGTGTACCTCATTATCTCAGTAGTTTTGAAACCATTTACGAATTCAATTTCCCTTGGCATTCTCTTAACCTAATAATCCTTTGGTTTAACCTAAATTTACTAATCCCTCAATATATAATTCTTATAATGTTTCCATGCTCCTTAATGTCCACTAGAAGCTTGTTCGAAATCAAAATCCTCAAAATCCATGTTTCAGGAATTTCTGAAATCTAACGTCATTTCGAGTCACTTATTTCCATTGTACAACACTAATATGGTTTCTGTTCATTCCTTTTCCGTTTCCATTATAGAGTACCTATATACCATTTCTCTAAATCCTCGAAATTTACTATTCATAGGATCACTGTAGCATTGCCAAAGTTAGGGTTATTACAGTAGAGCTGCTGATGTTACTAACTCCTTATGTGGTGTTGCTGAGGCACTATCTCCCTCAATAATGTGGATGACTGGTCGTTTAAGTGACAATTGAGGTGTAGGAGTTTGTTGTGTTTGTGTTTGCATTTGTAGAATGGGCTCTTCGACTTGTGTTAGAGTCGGTGGGATTTCCTGCTCTTGGTCGGGTAAGATGGCCACTGGGGGCTGTAGAAACTGTATTTCCTGTGACACAATAGGGAATACAGAGGTTGGAATAGCAGGGATTGAAATATTACCTTGTCGTATACCTGCTCTCACTGGTCGTGGTAACAACGGAAGTGGGACAGTCTTTAGAAATTCAGTTAGGACTGTAGGCACATCCGTATATTTCTTTTTGCTTATGTAATTAATTACATTCGTCTTCATAGAAGAACATTCCACCTTTTGACCATTTTCCAAGCGTACCCTGTCTTCATCATTCAAAAAATCATTTAGTATTAACTGTAGAAACCTTGGATATAAACATTGGACATTTTGAATCTGAACATCTCTTGTTCCCAAGCGTTTCATTTTTAAAATGATTTGACCAAGCACTATTTTTCTAAAATTAATCCTCAAATTATTGGCGACCGCATACCCTATTATTTGAATAAATTCAGGTATTCGATCTTGATTTGTTCTATCTGAGGAAAAAACATGGTTAAGAGTGTGAAAGAAGAAATTCCAGTACTGGGTTAGAAATGTTCTAGAAAGATTACCAGTATTGAAATTGCCATCTTGGTACCTTATAAAACGAAAGAACATTTCAATCTGTTCAGGTGTAGGATCAGAAACGAGATTTTCCATAGGAAAATGAAGAATTCGATTAACATCTTGTTCAGTGACCCTAATCGACCTACCAAATAGTCGATATGTGAATGCACACCCGTCTTGTCCAGAAGTGTTAACCACACTGCAATATAGTTCACGCAATGCATCATGGTTAAGCTGCACTTGTGTAACTAAAGCATAGCGAATTAATGAATGTTCATTCAGAAATTGTGTCCAAGCCCGAAATTGCTCATCCTGAATGGTTTCGATTTGCTGAATGGAAACAGGATTAACTTTAGCAATTAAAAAGCTTCCCTGCAATTCCATTTTCAAAACTTTGAGGAAACTCAAAAACAAGGGTTAGTACGTATAACAAGAATATGAAATCCGCCCTAAAACCACCAGCTAGATTGTGAGATCTTTCCGATCAAAGCTCGAAATATTCAGCAATTGTGTGTATATACTCTGTATATCTGAAAAATGATGATGTTAAACACAAACAAAAACTCATCATTTATAATGTTTCAAGGATTAGAGGGTTAGGTGTAATAGTGACAGGTTATGTTTGAAAAATAACACCGCTCAATAATTTCTCACCTAACACCCTAATTAGCCGAAAAAACATCTTATCACCGAAACTGTCGGCCGAAAAAACATCTTATCACCGAAACCTATCAGTCTATACACATACACATATAATACTTCTAATTATTATGGATTTAAAAATAATCACACAGTAAATCAAGAATTAATCCACAATAATCAGATAAACTCACAATTAAATAGACATAAAATTAACAAAATATCATTAATTGATATATGTCAATAAAATATTTATTTAATTATGCTACAATTAACTCAATTATTTACTAACTAATTACCATAAAATATAGCATTTATAAGCGTGGTAATTAATATAGAGATAACTATAAAAAGAGGACTGGATGCAAAACAAATTCACAAGTACTAAACATATAGACATTTAAAATACATGTGAACTTATAACAAATTGCAGTTATTGATTATCCAAAATTAATTAGACAGATTTAACATCCCAAGTTCACCAACTAACCTGGAGAAAGTGGATTCATCCAGTGGTTTAGTAAAGATGTCTGCAATTTGTTCATCTGTGGGAACAAAATATAATACCACAGTTCCATTCATGACATGCTCTCGTAAGAAATGATACCTGATATCAATATGCTTAGTCCTGGTGTGTTGAACTGGATTGTTGGCAATGGCAATGGCACTCGTGTTGTCGCATAGAATTGGAATTTTGTCCAACATGAGTCCATAGTCCTGAAGTTGATTCCTCATCCACAGGATCTGAGCACAACAGCTACCTGCCGCAATGTATTCTGCTTCGGCTATCGAGGTAGATACTGA
Source organism: Kitagawia praeruptora (assembly GCA_037693485.1). NCBI lineage: Eukaryota > Viridiplantae > Streptophyta > Magnoliopsida > Apiales > Apiaceae > Kitagawia > Kitagawia praeruptora. Next base: position 101,698,904 of record CM075345.1, read on the forward strand.
GTGTTGCTTCTTGCTGTACCAAGATACCAACCTTCTTCCTAGAAACTGACAGCTTCCAGAAGTACTTTTCCGATCAATCTTACAACCTGCGAAGTCAGAATCTGTATAGCCAATTAGGTCAAAACCTGTTCCTTTAGGGTACCAAATCCCAAGATTGGGGGTTCCCTTAAGGTATCTGAAAATACGTTTAACAGCTATAAGATGTGACTCTTTAGGGTTAGCCTGGAATCTAGCACATAGACAAGTTGCGAACATAATATCTGGTCTACTAGCAGTTAAGTACAAGAGAGAGCCGATCATACCTCGATACTTCGTGATGTCAACTGACTTACCAGATTTGTCTTCATCAAGCTTGACTGCAGTTGGCATCGGGGTCTTGGCAGTAGCTGCTTCTTCCATCTCATACTTCTTCAGAAGATCCTTTATGTATTTTGATTGGCAGATGAAAATACCATCAGGCTTCTGAACAACTTGAAGTCCAAGGAAGAAGGACAACTCACCCATCATGCTCATCTCGTACCTACTCTGCATTAGCTTAGCAAATCTCTTGCATAACAAATCATTAGTAGAACAAAAAATTATATCATCCACACATACTTGCACCAGAATTATATCATTTTTATGCTTTTTATGAAAGAGAGTTTTGTCGATGATACCTCTTGTAAAACCATTTTCAAGTAAGAACTTGGATAGAGTATCATACCATGTTCGAGGGGCTTGCTTGAGACCATAGAGAGCTTTGAAGAGAAAGTACACAAAACCTTCAAATTCCTTGTCTTCGAACCCAGGGGGTTGTTCAACATAGACTTCTTCCTCTAGATCTCCGTTCAAAAATGCACTCTTCACATCCATCTGAAAAACCTTAAAGTTGGAGTGTGCAGCAAATGCTAAGAACATCCTGATTGCTTCAAGCCTTGCAACTGGAGCATAGGTTTCATCATAATCAATTCCCTCTTCTTGAGAGTAACCCTTTGCTACCAATCGAGCCTTGTTCCTCGTAACAATACCATTTTCATCCAGTTTATTTCTAAACACCCATCTAGTGCCAATTACAGATTTATCTTTTGGTCTTGGCACCAGCTTCCATACTTTCTGCCTTTCGAACTGATTGAGTTCTTCTTGCATTGCAGTTACCCAATCTGGATCATCAAGAGCTTCATCAACCTTTTTAGGTTCAATTTGAGATAAAAATCCTGCGAAATTGCATTCATTCTGTGTTGCTCTTCTAGTCTGTACACCCATGTCCGGTTCACCAATGATCTGTTCAAACGGATGCGCTCTACTCCATACCCTTTGTCTCGGCAGATTTGATCTTGATGATTCCCCAAGTTCATAATTGTGTTGAGTGTGATGACTAGTAGATCCAAAATCATTGTTTGCTCCCCCTGAGCTGTTGCTTTCAAAGTTTGATGAATCAGAGTTTAATGAATCAGCAGATGCATCCTTTGATGTTTCTTCACTTGATTGGGGTTCATTTTCATCATTCACTTGCTCCCCCTCAACATGTGCTGTAGTCTGATCTACTTGTATAGATTGAACAATATTGTTTGAAAGAGTATCAGAATCTTGTAGATCAACATTTACTTCTTCATTCTCAAATCTCAGCTGGTCATGTTCATCAAAATCTCCAAGTCCTGTTATCTTCTTATCATCAAAAGACACATGGATAGATTCCATGACCACTTTTGTTCTCAGATTATAGACTCTGAATGCTTTTGTAGATAGTGGGTATCTGTTGATGAGTGGATTTCGTAACAACTTTTGAGAGGTTTATGGTGAGTTGTAAAGGCTAACGATCAACCAATCTATGGAGAATGGAGGTTTTTTATGGGGTTTGAACTGAGATCGAGAGCGTTTACAAGAATCTCGCGAGTTCCCTTGAGGCTTGTGTCGTGTGTTCTCAAGAATCTCGTAGGTGTATTGCGAGGCTTGTAAAAACATGTTCTCAAGGTGCCTACGTACCCTTGTATTTATAGGGATCAAGTTCACGTAGTTCTTTTTAGACTAGAAGTCTGGTTAGGCAGCAATATTCTAGGTTCCTAATTCGTGGGGACCTCCTTTTCTCCAGATTTCAGCCACGAATAGACGACCTAAGTCGAATAGAACTCGAGTTCTAGTCCGACTAGGAGTATGTTTACAAGTTCTCGTCCTATTAGATGTATTCAAGGATCATCTGCGCCCAAGGAATACATTCCAATAAGGAGTTGATGTTCATGACTTGCTCCTAAAGAATAGGAGGCTTTATCGTACTATAAATCTGCTGGAATAAATCTATTTTCGCACAGGAAGCTGTCTCTCAGGAACCTGTCTGCAGGAACCTGTTTCTCGGGAAGCTGTCTGCAGGAAGCTGTCTCTCGGGAAGTTGTCTCTCGGGAAGCTGAACCTGTCCAGATCTATTTCACGTGCTATTTAGCCCCATTTAACTTAAGGGACCTCAATCATAACCCATATTAATCATACAGATTGGATCCTTAAGCCCAATGGGCCTAAATCTAGCCCGTGGAGATTTTTGGGCACAACAACTACCCCCCGGTTCCTCGAAGTCATAGGGTGCGAGAGGAACCTAAATAGCCTGATATTTTAAGGTCCAATCCCTTCAGTGCTCCCATGTTTCTTCTGAGTGAACCATGCAGGTCTTTATCTTGTTGCTTGAATCGTGACAAGGGCACAAAGTGAATCCAATTAGGCGCTGAGTGAATCCTTTGACAAGGGCACAAAGCGAATCTAATTGGGCACTGAGTGAACCTTAAGAATGTCAATGGAACCAAATGAATCCAAATAAGGGCATAAAGTGAACCTAATTGGGCGTTATGTGAACCTATGCTGAGAGCACAAAACGAATCCAATAGGGCACTAGATGAATCCTTAAAAGGGATAAGGTGAATCTTAAGATTGTCAAGGGAACCATGTGAATCCAAATAAGGGCATAAAATGAACCTAATTGGGCGTTATGTGAACCTATGCTGAGGGCACAAAACGAATCCAATAGGGCACTAAATGAATCCTTAAAAGGGCACGAGGTTAACCTTGAAAATCATAACTTAATTGCTCGAGAGGTTGCTTTATCTGATAAGCTGCTTTTCATCTGACTGTCTTGTGCATGCTGTCTATTAGAGGTAATCTAGGATCAGCTGCGTCCTAGGAGTACTCTCCAATAATAAGTCGGCATCTATCTGGCTGGCTTCTAGATCTTTCTGCTATCTATGCTCAGGAACCTATGTCTCGAAATCTGGTTCTCAGGAACCTCTCTACAGGAAACTGTACCTGCACAAATAACAAATTTGTTAGTCTCGGGAGCGTTTCTGTAGTTCCCATGTACTTCTTGTTGTTCTCATTGCTGTTGCTAGGCTAATTCGGGCTCTTCTGCGGGGAGGAAACTGGTTCATTCGTAATCTGCTCAGCTACTGGTTCATCAGGAACGTCTTGATACTCATAATCTCTTGACTGTCTTCTCAACTAATGCTCATTTCTCCACGTTAGGTCTTCATATCTCGTACTAGATCTATCTCCTCGCTCATACAATACTTGTTGATTGGAACCTACGACTTAATAGGTCTTAAATCTAGCCCATGGTGATTTTGGGTACAACACCAAGAAAACTAAAAAAATAGGTTAGTAATACGAGCTGAAGAGCTCACATACAAGTGATGCATGTATGAATGATTATTTACGTTATATATGTTGCTATCTTCTCAAGTGGCATATCAATTATCTACTTGACTGATTCAACTAACACGTTCGAGATCATAAATTAAGCATATATGTTACGTAAACTGCAAACCTATAGGGCATGACAACATCCTAAGTACAAGTTCACATAAATTTCATTTCTAAAGATCATGCAATATGTGCGTTAAAAGCTTTATGCATCTAAGCATGACAGAATATAAGCTCTCATTAACAGGAAATGTGCATGATAGTTAAGGATATAAAGGCATGAAAGTAGAACTTATCTGTGCTTCATTGTGCCGGTTTAGATCGAGATTCTGTTATTGAACCTGGAAGATGGAAGCTCTTCTCTGTGCAAACGTAGGGGAACTGAGCTACCCCCCGAGCCGTCATGATGCGTGAACCTCCTATAGCTTGTTGAAGCGGTTGACTGAAAGCTGTAGCTTATAAACTATGGGTTAAAAACTAGAAGCCGGAAGCTATTAACTGGAAGCTTCTGGTGATCATCAAGGATGCTGCAAGCTGCTTTATCAAGAAATTGTTAGTAGTACGGTACCTATTTCAATCATATACAAGCTTCATAAGTTGGAGTATTCATCTTTGTATCGCTTTGATGAGGGCACAAAGCGAATCCAATTGAGCTCTAGGTGAATCCTGAAAAGGGCACTTAGAGAATTCAATTGGGCGCTAAGTGAATCCTTAGTAGGGCATAAGATGAAACCAGTTGAGCTGTAAGTGAATCCTGAGAAGGGCACTTGAAGAATTCGACTGGGCATCAAATGAATCCTTTTGGCTTTAGGGAGCACAAAGTGAATCCATCCGGGCTCTAGGTGAATCATGGCAAGAGCACGAAGAGAATCCGGTTGGGCACTAAGTGAATTCCTTTGTGGCATCAAGTGAATCCTTATAGGCTCTAAGTGAATCCTGAAGAGGGCACAGAGAGAATCTATAGGGCACATGATGAATCATTTCAAATTCTAGGGGCACCAAGTGAATCCGTAAGGGCACAAGGTGAATCCCTTTGAAGGCTTTTCAAGTACAAGCAAACTCTAGGTTAGGTTACCCATGCTTAGGTTCCCAAAACCTTTAACTAGGTGCCCACATGCTCATGGGACTTTTGAAGGTGTGCCTACGATTCATAGGGCTTTTCGATGTGGATCTTTCATGCTTGCAAATCTTTTCTGGCTATCGAGTGCATGTAGCTGACAGGGCTTTTCTAGGTGAATCTTTCTGGGCTCTATGCAAATCCTTGTAAGGGCATAAGGTGAATCCAACTGGTTGTTTATATGAACCTCTGCTTAGGACAAAAACCGAAACCAATTGGGCACCAAATGAATCCCTAAAAGGGTACAAAGAGAATCCATTAGGATACCAAACAAATGTGCATGGATGCATGAAGCACCAAGTGAATCCTTTTGGGCTCTAAGTGAACCTATACGGGTACATAGAGAATCCATAAGGGCACTGGGTGAATATATGAAAATTCTTAGGGAACCTAATGAATCCTTCTGGGCTCTAAGTGAATCCTTGAATGGAGCACAAAAAGAATCCAGTAGGGCACTAGATTAATCCTCTAAAGGCATGGAGCTCTTGCTATAAGTACACTTTCTTCTATTCAGGTATCGGCTGGCTGGGAACTTCAAGAAGGAAGCTGCTAATCAGAAACTGTCAACAATTGGCTTCTAACAAATGTCAATGAACTTGGAAGCTATTACATACAAGCTTCAGGTATGTATGAATGAACCTGCAAGATGTCAGTTACAGGAAAATAACAAGGAATCTACTAGACATATATAAATGCAACTAGACCTGGAAGCTGTTACCTACGAGCTCCAGGTGAGTAACACAAAACCTGTTAACTAAAGGTAAATACATGGAACCGGTAAGCTACAGGTAAATATCAAGGAACCTGCGAGGTGCAGGCAAATATCAAGGAACCTACGAGATGCAGGTAAATATAAGGAACCTGTAATATGTTAGGTACATGTGCATTCTAACATCTAGAAACATAATCAATACATAATCATAACTTTATCGCATATACGACCACAATATCATAGATGTTTAAGCATGCTTTAGGTATAGTAAGAGTTTGTTGCGCGTACCCGGGAGGTTTCTACTAATATGTAAGCATAAATGGAGAGGTGTCACCTGGATCTTTCTTTAGATTGATCTGCTGTGAAGTGGAAGCCTCCGTTAAGATTTGAAAACTCATTGACGTGTTCCTGATGCAAGCATGCTACTCTTCAAGATACTAGACCAAATCAATCCTCAAGGTTCTTAACCAAATATGAGCTATGAGTTTTCTAAACTGCATCCTAGCCGTGAGGTTCCTGAATCAAATCACGCTTCCTGGACCTGATGGTGAGGTTCCTGGTCTGAATTCTCAAAACTTTGAAATCCTCAACTTTCAAAGTACCATGTGCTATAGTAATTGTACTACCCCCCAGTTCTTCAGGGAAGCTTGTCTTTGATGAAGAACTAACTCCGGTAAGCTTCACAATTCTTCGATAATCTCTAATAAATCGTTGAATATTCATCCATGAAGTTGAGTACTGTGTGTTTTCTTCAAGATGCTCATATCAGATTCTTGTAGATACTCTTCATCAAAATCTTCAACTATGTCGAATTTTCTTTAACGCTCGAATAAATACTATAACCTCTTCACATCATTCTTGCTTGTAGCTTTAACATGTCTTCTCCTTTCTTCTTTATCTTCTTACAAAACATGCTGAGAATGAACCTCTATACAAATATCCCAATACAGTACCTCTAAGCTTACGCGAGCTAACTCATTGTAAGAAACAAGAGATACTTAAAGAGACTACTTGAGAGGTATTTCTCGCAGGTCACTGAATTGAATGAGGTATGTTCCTTGTTTTACAAGCTAAATATAATCTCATGTATGACGTAATACAAGGAAAAGAACTACTCATAATTTCGTTGAAAACTACTCGAAAGAAATAGGTTTACTTGCTAGGAAGGTATACATGCACTACCCCCTAGTTCTAAGAAGGAAATACATATATAAATAAAGGTCTCTCAACTATACTTTAAGGAAGCTCTCAAACTTTCAACTACTGGTCACCTCGAGCTATCCATTCCACGAGCTTCCCGGCTTTAATCAATTCCTCAATTTGGTCTTTCAATGCTCTGCATTCGGAAGTATCATGGCAATTATCCTCATGGAAATCACAATATTTCTTTAGATCTTTCCTTGCTCCTATTGGTAAAGGTGTAGGCTTTACAAATATTCCTTCTTTCCCATACACCGTGAAGATGTGGTCCACTGGAGCAACCAAAGAGGTATAACTATCGCACTTTGTCTTCAAATTTGCTTTACTTCTTTTGGAGGAAGCTCGATCACCAATAACATATGCTTGCGGGCTTGGAGACCTCTCTCGCTTGCTTCCTTTGTGACTAGCTTCATCTCCAAGATCTTCTATTTCTCTCAACTTTAACAAGGATTCTTCCACACATTTATACAATTCAGCTTGTTTATAGAACTCAGCTAGTGTACCAGGTTCTCGTACTTGTAGCTCCTTCCAAAAGTCCGAACCAGCTCTAACTCCAGCAATCAGGAAGCTCATAATGACCTCGTCAGGAGCTTTCTTAACTCTGGGAACCTTTGCATTAAAACGTTTGAGGTACTCTGTCAAGGTCTCACCTGCTCTCTGCTTGATGTTGGCCAAGGTATTGGTTGGGGGTGCAAAAGTGATGGAAGCTCTAAACTGAGTAACGAAGAGTTTCCCCATATTCTCCCAGGAATTTATAGAATCTGATGGTAACCTCTTAAACCACTGATGAGCTCCACCATAAAGGGTTGCCGCCAATAATCTACACCTTGTTGGCTCCTTAACTTGATAAATATCCATCTCGGTATTGAAACGACCCAGATACTCCACAGGATCCGTAGTGCCATCAAATTCAAACTCGTTTGACATACGATAGGATTTAGGTAACGGGGATTTTCTAACCTTCTTGGTGAATGGAGATGAGGTCATCGCACCTGTTATTGACTGCTTTTCTTCCTTGAGTTTCACTAGAATCTTCTTGATATCTTCAGCATTCAAATCACCAGCTCCACCGTCCTTTGCTTCCTTATCTTTACCATCGGCTTCCTGTGAATCTGCTATACACGAATCGTTCGCGATCTCGACTGAACTTGAATCATCTTTAATTATCTCGATGGAAGGTTCCTTAATAGGAGGTTGTTTATCCTTCGGTTCACCATCTTCTTCACCTTCAGTATCTTTCTTTGGGTCTTCGATTTCCTCCTCGGCCTTTTCTTCACGTTCTTCTTCATCGACGCCTAACTGCTTGGGATTAATCTTAGTTTTTTTACCCTTCTTACCAGCTGTTAACTTCGACTTCTTCTTCTTTTTCGGTGTTATTTGTTCGAGGGTTGTAAGCCTTTCTTCAATCGACTTTAGATGCTCTAGGACGTCAGCAGGAGTAATCTTCTTCGTTTTCGGGGTTTGATCTTTCTCTACAGATTGTGTTGCTTCGCTATCAGAACTGCCTGCCATCTTTCCACTCTTAAGATGATAACTCTGCCCTCCTTCTAGCGCCAATGTTGATGAGTGGATTTCGTAACAACTTTTGAGAGGTTTATGGTGAGTTGTAAAGGCTAACGATCAACCAATCTATGGAGAATGGAGGTTTTTTATGGGGTTTGAACTGAGCTCGAGAGCGTTTACAAGAATCTCGCGAGTTCCCTTGAGGCTTGTGTCGTGTGTTCTCAAGAATCTCGTAGGTGTATTGCGAGGCTTGTAAAAACATGTTCTCAAGGTGCCTACGTACCCTTGTATTTATAGGGATCAAGTTCACGTAGTTCTTTTTAGACTAGAAGTCTGGTTAGGCAGCAATATTCTAGGTTCCTAATTCGTGGGGACCTCCTTTTCTCCAGATTTCAGCCACGAATAGACGACCTAAGTCGAATAGAACTCGAGTTCTAGTCCGACTAGGAGTATGTTTACAAGTTCTCGTCCTATTAGATGTATTCAAGGATCATCTGCGCCCAAGGAATACATTCCAATAAGGAGTTGATGTTCATGACTTGCTCCTAAAGAATAGGAGGCTTTATCGTACTATAAATCTGCTGGAATAAATCTATTTTCGCACAGGAAGCTGTCTCTCAGGAACCTGTCTGCAGGAACCTGTTTCTCGGGAAGCTGTCTGCAGGAAGCTGTCTCTCGGGAAGTTGTCTCTCGGGAAGCTGAACCTGTCCAGATCTATTTCACGTGCTATTTAGCCCCATTTAACTTAAGGGACCTCAATCATAACCCATATTAATCATACGGATTGGATCCTTAAGCCCAATGGGCCTAAATCTAGCCCGTGGAGATTTTTGGGCACAACAGTATCCAACAAAGATTCCTTCATCAGCTTTTAAATCAAATTTGGAAAGCTGTTCTGGATGAGTCTTAAGAACAAAACATTTACATCCAAACACATGAAAGTACTTCAGGTTCGGCTTCTTATTTTTCACCATCTCATATGGTGTTTTACCATGCTTGTTTATGAGTGTAGCATTCTGTGTGAAACAAGCAGCTTGCACAGCTTCAGCCCAGAAGTAAGTTGGCAGCTTTGCTTCATCAAGCATGGTCCTTGCAGCTTCTATGAGAGTCCTGTTCTTTCTCTCTACTACTCCATTTTGTTGTGGAGTTCCAGGTGTAGAGAATTCTTGCTTTATTCCATTTTCTTTACAAAACTCTTCCATGACTGTATTCTTGAACTCAGTGCCATTATCACTCCTTATGATTTTCACTGTATGCTTAGATCCTTTGTCCAGTTGTCTGACATGCTCTGTTAAGATTGATGCAGTTTCTTCTTTCTTGTGCATGAAATATACCCATGTATATCTGGTGTATTCATCAACAATAACCAAAGCATATCTTTTCTTTCCAATAGACATTATATTTACTGGACCAAATAAATCAACATGCAATAAGTGATATGGCTCAAGAATTGAGGATTCAGTCTTACTTTTGAATGAAGTTTTCCTTTGTTTTGCCTTTTGACATGAGTCACATAGGCCATCTGGAGTAAAAACTGATTTGGGCAATCCTCTCACAAGATCTTTCTTCACTAGCTCATTAATGCTGTTGAAATTCAGATGAGAAAGTCTCTTGTGCCAATCCCAGCTTTCTTCAATTGATGCTCTACTCAGTAGACAGATTGCAGAGCCATCAGAGTTTGTTGAAAGCTTGGCTTCATAAATGTTACCATGCCTATATCCCTTCAGAACAACTTTTCCTGTAGATTTGCTTACAACTTCACCGTGTTCTTTAAAGAAATCCACATGATAACCTCTGTCACAGATTTGACTCACACTTAGTAGATTATGTTTGAGTCCTGAGACTAGAGCTACAGATTCAATGATGACATTCCCAAGTTTGATATTGCCATATCCCAGAGTCCTTCCTATGTTGCCATCTCCATAAGAAACACTTGGGCCAGCCTTCTCCACAAATTCTGATAGTATGGCTTTATTTCCAGTCATGTGTCCTAAGCATCCACTGTCCAGAACAAGGATATTTTTCCTGTTACCCTGCAATCACAAAAACCACTAATGATTAGTTTTAAGGATCCAGACTTGCTTGGATCCTTTGACCTTATTAAGTTTGTTAGCTTTTGCAGCAGAAGTCTTATCAGAGTTTGTGCTAACATTCTTTTTATCAGAATTTATACATGTAGAATCAATCTTGAATTTATTCAAAGAGGGTTTAAGTTCATAATAATCATAATACAACTTATGATACTCTTTGCATGTATAAATAGAATGCCAAATACTGCCACAGTGAAAACAAGGATTCTGTGGCTTAAACCTAACTGAACCACTCTTAACTCCTGACTTAGGAGGTATAGAGTTTATATTTTTATTCTTCCTGCAAAAAGTAGCAAGATGGTTAGGATTTCCACAGTTGTAACATTTCTTCCTAGGAACATTGGGAATAGGCATATAGTTGTTGCTTTTATTGATGCCTACCTTTCCATTTCTGTTTTTCCTAGGTTCTTTTACCTTGTTCACTCTTTTTAACTCCTTCAGCTTGTGTTTAAGCTGTTTCTGAGACATTAAACTAATATTTACTGATTTGACTTCATCATGTTTTGGTTTGTCAGATTTTGGTACAAACCTCATATGATTAAGTTTGGGTTTTGCAGCCTTTTTAGTAAATACAGGTTTAGAGGTCTCAGCTTCTAGGTTGGCAGTTTTCTTTTTATCAGTGTAACCTAGACCTTCTTTCCAACAATCATTCTCTATGATAATCTGAGTATTTTTACCAGAGTTAGTCCAAGTTTTAATAATGTTTCTTTCTTTAGCAAGTTCAGATTCAAGATAAGCATGCCTTTTCAATAATTCAGTTTTAACAAAAATAGCATCATCTCTCTCTTTCTGAATTTTTAACATTTGGACTAATTCTAATTCTAGATAGTCATTTCTCTTTCTAAGGTCTAGACTTTCAGATTTTATTCTTTCATTTTCTAAAGTCTGATCTCTGTAGCTAACATGCAAGTTTTTAAGTAAGATTCTTAACTCAGATATATCAGTAGTATCAAAAGCTAGAGTAGAGTGAGGTACCTTGGTCTCAGTAGCTTCAGAGATACTATCAGCATTTGCCATCAAGGCATAGTTCACCTCATCTTCAGAGTCTGAAGTGTCAGCCCAGTCCTTCTTCTTTGTGACGTAAGCTTGACCTTTATTAGCTTTGGCTTTCTTGCATTCAGGTGCAAAATGTCCTTTCTCACCACAATTATAGCATTTGATTTTGGACTTGTCCACTTTCCCAGACCTGCCTTCCTCTCCCTCAACTTTTCTGAAATTCTTCTTTTCGAAATTTGAATCTCTTCGTGTGAACTTATTTCTTTTCCCGAAGTTCTTGTAAGCCATCTTCTTGAAGCTTCTTACCATCAGGGCTGCAATTTGTTTCATCTCAGCATCACTGCCATCATCATCATAGTCTGTGAGATTGTCAGAGTTTGAGTCATCATCAGAGTTTGATGACTCAGTATCAGACTTTGTAATAAGAACCTTTCTGTTGGATTGACTCTTTTTCACAGCAACTTCTTTAGAAGTTTTCTCCTCAGCTTTAAGAGCAATTGACTTAGACTTCCCTCCATGCCTCTTGCTTCTTTGTTCCATCTCAAGCTCATGAGTTTTGAGCATTCCATAGATTTCATCAAGAGACATGTCTTGCAGATCATGATTGTCTCTGATGGTAGTGGCCTTTAAATCCCACTTCTCAGGAAGAGCCAACAAGAATTTCAGATTGGAGTCTTCAAGATCATACTCTTTATCTACCAGTGACAGATCATTCAGCAATTTCAGGAATCTGTCATATATATCTGTTAATGACTCATCAGTATTTGAGTCAAAGTGCTCGTACTCCTGTGTGAGTATTGTTCTCCTGTTCTTTTTTATGGCTTTGGTTCCTTGACATCTGACTTCCAAAGCATCCCAAATCTCCTTAGCAGTTTTGCATCCAATGACCGTGTTAGACATAACATTGTCAAGGGCGTTATGTAATAAATGCCTTACCTTGGCATCTTTGCTAATAGAGGAGGTATCTTCAGGGGTGTAGTCTTTCTTCTCCTTTGGAATCGTTTTTTGTTCCTCTCCAGCAACAGCAACAGACAATTTGGTAGGCTTATGTGGACCATAATGGATTCTGTCTAAGTACTCTGGATCTGTAGCCTCCAGAAACATTTCCATCTTCACCTTCCATATGGGATATTCTGATGCCCTGAGTATTGGAACTCTAATTGATTAATATCTGCTTGTTGTTGGAGTTTGTGTTTTCTCTGTCATGATTGTATAGCTTTTTGGATCTTAACTGTTGTATAATAACAGAGTGGCTCTGATGCCAATTGTTAGGTCCGGAATAACGTAGAAGGGGGGTTGAATACGTTATTTAAAAATACTTCGATTTTTGATGTGGATATGAAATCAAAAATACTAAATCGAAATAACACAACTGTGTGGGAAATATCTTTAAATAGATAAAACCCGGAGGTTTGCTACACAATCTAATCCTATATATGGATCAGCTACAAAATCAAACACTCCTAAGGATAGTTTAGGCACGAGGACCTTCTACCCGACACTTCCTGAAAGCGGGATAAGCCGGCTTTCCTACTAGATGGACTGTCTAGCAGCTTACAAAGAGATGGTATAAGAGAGAGAAGAGAGAGTTGTGTGTTGAGGTGTGTTTTGAAATGAAATTCAACAGGCCTATTTATAGACTTTAGAAAGTTACTATGCAGCTAAATTTTACGTAACTGATGACGAAAATTCTGAGCCGCCTGCCTGTTTTTCAATTTCAACACACTGCTTTTTCAATTTCAAAGTCTTACTTTGAATTTTTAATTCATGTGGGCCCCACATGTTTCTTACTTTAATGAATAGTACTTTTGGGTACTATTCACATGAATAGTAACTCCGGTTACTATTCACCCGGTGTGAATAGTGATTTCGGTGAATAGTAATTCCGGCTACTATTCATGTGAATAGTGATTTCAGTTACTATTCATTTTCCTCTTATTTTTGACATCCTTAAATATTCAGCTTCTGAAATGGAGGATATCAATACTGCTCTCAATCATACCTTTTTAACAGTTTTCTGAGTTAGATACTTCGATTCCTTTGTGAAGATGTTGACGCCTAGTGCAACTGGTCTGGTTCACAGACGACTAACATTCACTCGTGGTCTTCGTATCATGTCTTTAAGAATACTGCCAAGAATTGTGCAACCATAAAAACTTTATTACTGGAATCTTTTGGTCCTTCAACTGAATCATCTGTACATCTTATTTTGTCACTGAGGCTTGATCATTTTAATGAACTTCTTTCAGCGACTTGATCCTTGTTGGTGCCTGATCTTCAAATTTCACGATCCCTGTATAGAGTTTATTATTTATCTTTTATCCTAGTTGAGTTATATATGTCCTCTATTACATATTACATTTTTATGCTTTACACATGTTATTGTAGATAATAAAAAAATAGATTATAGCTATTAACTACAACTAGATGATAACCCGTGCTTCGCACGTGCTCGAAGATTTATGTTAAATAATTACTAATTTTTATTTAATTAAATTTTTATAAAATTATATTACAAAAATTATAAAAAGAACTATGTTATTTGCTTGCATAAAAAATTTATGCGATTAACAAACTATAAACTTATATTGTTTAATAGAAGTGCGTTGTTATTCCCAGATTACACACTTGTATAATTGTAGAAGGGGGGGGGTTGAATACAATTCTTGATAGTTATAAATTTCTGATAAAAACCACAGAAATCTATAAGGAAATAATTGCTGAATAAGAAATGGTTCACAAACACATAAAAAATCAGGTGGTTAAATGTACCACCTGAGACTTTTATTTGAAGAAAACTCTGTGATACAAATGTACACAGCTTCTGTTTTTACAACTCTTTGCTTCTAAAGATATTCAAGAAACCCTAAGCAAATATGTCTGTTTTCTTAGTTTCTAAAGAGTTGCTACACTTGGTTATATATCCCAAGTTTACAAGTACTACAGGAATAAGATAATATTAATCTAATTCAAGTTGACTTGCTACTCCAGTCCAAATCCACATGTAGCCGAAAGGTTGTCCTTGTGAATAGATATGTCCCCTACACCTTTCTTGTATGTACTGTGTAAATGGAATGTTTCTTTCTTCTGTGTTTTCAAAGTATGGCTGCCATACTGCTTTTTATACCTACTATCAACCCATGTGATCTGTCAGTCAAACCTGTCCTTATCAACTGCTAATTCCCAGCTAGCATAGGATAAAGTGATAGTGATTATCCGTTGATGTTGTGCACAGTTATCCGTTGATGGTAGTTTGAGCTGTATCCGTTGATAGAGTAGATTTGAGTTGTATCCGTTGATAGAGCCCTGTTCTCATCCGTTGATACACTTTCACTTAGACAGAATTACATAGCATAGCTTATTTACAATTGGCTACCCTATTCTGCCTATCCATTGATGGTCAACATGACTCTGAATAAAAACACTATCAACTGATAAATAGAGATATTGCAATATGCTACAAAACCTCATCCGTTGATGAGCTACCTGTCAACGAATAGAGTTATAAAGTCTTATCCGTTGACAGTTACAAAACTTGACTTATACAATTTTGCTTGAATGTTAAGTTATCATCAACTACAACATATTCCTAACAATCTCCCCCAATTTATACTTAATGGCAATAAAGCATAAATTCAGAACCTTGATGATAACAAAACATTCCTAAAGATATATACACACTACAGTATGCAAACATTGTATTAAGCTACAAAAATTAAAAACAGAAAGCTTTAAGAAACTTATCAGAGATGTGCTCCTTTAGATTGAGCAGATTAATGATATTTCCTTTCTCTAGTTGGCTGCACCCTTGACTTTCCTTCCTTGGCAGAGTTGGACTCAATTTGCACTTGAAGTTGCCTAAAGAAGGTATTGTTGATGAGTGGATTTCGTAATCAACTTATGTGAGGTTTATAGGTAGTTGTATAGGCTAGCGATCAACTGTTCTATGAAAAGGTTTGGGTTGTGTTTGTGGGGGTTGAGCTGAGCTCGAGGGTATCTCCAATAATCTCAGGTGCCTTTAGAGAAAATCAGAGAACTTAATGCGTCGTACCCTGAGGTGCCTACGTACCCTTGTATTTATAGGGATCAAGCTCACGTAGTTCTAATATGATTCTGTCTCTTACTGGAATAGCGGTATTCGGTCACTTAGTTCGTGTTGGACTCAGGTTCCTTTAGAGCCTTTCACGAACTAGTTTGGCTAAGTGGAGTAGAACTCGAGTTCGTACTCCACTTATGATTCTCTCATTGGTTAGAGTTATTCTAGGATCATCTGCGCCCTAGAATTATACTCAGATACCAATTTGTTTATCTGTTCTAGATGACTCCTAGAACTTTCTGTTGGCAACTCGTAGGAACCTGGTGCTCAGGAACCTACGTTTCAGGAGCCTGTTTCTCAGGGACCTCCTTATTTCGGGACATATCGCTTAGGGACCTCCCTTTGGGTGTCAGTACCTGCACAAATAACAAACTAGTTAGACTGGATAACTCTTCGTATGCTTTTATCATCTCTATGGCTATTGCTATGCTAACTCGAACTCTTCTGCTTGGAGGAACCTGGTCTTCTAGTGCTTAGCTCAGCTTCCTATACATTGGGAACCTCTTGATACTCATACTTCCTTAGTCATTTCTTCTATCTGATCTTCATAACTCATACTGGATCAATCTTCTAGCTTGTATGGACCGGATCCTATAGCTTAATGGGCCTAAATCTAGCCCATGGAGATTTTTGGGCACAACAAGTACCCCCCGGTTCCTTGAAATCATGTAATGTGAAAGGAACCTATTCTAATTCTACGATCAAAAGTTCTATGCTAAACCATTCTAGTAACAATACCTCGCTTCAACATTTTATATCCAAGCCTACATGAGTTAACTCGGCGTAGGAAACAGGACATAAAATATTTTCAGCTTAATATAGTCTTGAGTAAGCTTCCTTTGCATTAAGGAACCTGTTATCTTGCTATTTTCTTCTTCAGATAGCTGCTCTCGAAGTCAACTCGATGCTTGCATTTTGCTCCTCTGGGAATCTAATTCGTCACTCAACTCTACGTCTTTTTAAATTTAATAATTTAAGAATCTATAGGAAGAGAAAAGGGTTGGCAGCTGGAGATAACTCAAAGTTCGAATTGAACTTATCACTTACCGAAGCTGTAGTTAATGCATGAGTTCCCAAGGTTCACACGCCTTTCACACATATACCTCTTCGTTTTTACCGCTCCACTAATGCTCTGACACGTGTACGGAACTGTCTTGATTATATAAACACACTTCTAACTCCAAGTCTAGTTTTTACCTTTACCAAATATCTTCCAAAACCCTTAGAGAGAGAAGAGGAAAAAGAAGTCCGACGGTCACTTACTCAATCCAAACTCTCCGTCGCCGCTTTCTTCTAATTAAGGTATGACTTGCTTTCTTTCTGCTCTTTTGACTTCATTTCGTACTTGTCTGCACTTTTGTGTCTTGCATGTCGATGTTCTTCGTTTCTAATCTTTGTATGTATACATTTGTATCTATTCCATGCTTCTCACACAGTCTTTTTCTATACCCTGTTTGTTTGATCATCGATTTACGGTCTTGTGACCCTGACTTCTTCTGGGACTCAACATTGTTCATTCATATTCTGTACACACATGTTTTCGATTTATACTGTAGTCGATGTGAGTCGTTTTAATGGTGCGTAGCTTCTGTGTAATTCACTGATTACCCTGTGTCTCATAGTTATGTCTGTCCAAGAACTTTAGAACCACTATTTTCTCTTTTAGAAGACTCAAAACCTGATTTTTCTCCGTCTGTCTTTTGCAGATGTCCTCTGATTCTACACATTCTGACCACTTATCTTCAATTCAACCTTCTATGATGCCAATAGGGGAAAGAACTAGGTCTAGGGTTGTTGTTCCAGACATTGATGAACCTGGAACTATTCTTCTCAAACCTTCGACCTTACCTTCTACAAATCTTCCTACCCCTTCCTTTGTAGATTTGGGGGATGATTGGCCCTCTGACGGAGAAGAAGTGTCTAAGCCTGATCATAGTTTGATCCCAGATCCTGATTTTGATAACGAAGTGTCCGTTGAAAGGGAGTTGTATAAGCAAGAAATTGTACCTTTCTGTGAAAAAATGGATTCTCTTATGACCTTGACTAGGTTAGAGAAATTGTATGAGGAATGTTTTCGTCCATCCTGTTCCATTGTTATCCCTAAGCCAGGTGAGAGAGCTCACAAGTTTGATACCAAGATACCTGATCGAGGTATTCCAAATGTTGTAACCTCTGCTGCTTTCTTCAAAGTTGGTGTATACTTCCCTCTACACCCTTTTCTGAGAGAGGTTCTTGACTTCTATGGCTTGGCCCCTCTCCAATTGACACCTAACTCATATAGGTTAGCCATTAGTACCTACATTCTGTACACTAGCATGTTCACAACCCCACTATCTTCACATGAATTAGGTTACTTCTTCAGATTGAAGGACACTGGGAAAGGTTCTGGTTGTTTCTATCTGACTGCCTGGCCTAGTCATCAAGGCCGATGTATAAAAGGTGTTAAACAGAACTTTGATCAATGGCAAGAGCAGTTCCTTTACTGCTTTGATTGCCCCTCTATCCGCTTTGAATTCAATTGCCGCCCATTAATTCCAAAACAGACTGTTCTTACTGGAGCTTGTTTAATGAGAGCTGAAGAGGCTTTGAAGCACTCTTCGGCCATAAGAGATTGTATGATCCTATTGACCCCTGATAATTTGTTTGCCCTAGGTTTTATACCCTCAGCTTCTGGTATGAGTTTCCCTGTTGTTGTCCTTTCTTTTCTATTGTTATACACCTGTACTTTTACCTGCTTATTCTGTATATAAATCTCTGATACTTTCTTGTATTTTCTTTCGCAGATATGGCTCCAAAAGCCCCATCGTTTATCAAAAGGTCCAAGAACGTGGATGAGATTTTCAAGACTGAAACTAAGGAGGTTCCGCTGAATGCAACTCCTATTAATCAAATTCCTGGCACTCCTGCTTCCCAAACTACTCATTCTGGTTCTTCAAAGAGGAAGTTTGCTCAGACAACTCTTGACCTCTCAGCAGCTCCTCAGACTCGCTCGTCAAGGAAAAGCAAAGCAGTAAAAACTGATCCTGATCAATCCTCCAACTTGTTCAAGGACATGATTGACACCCATGTTCCTACAGAGACGATAGCTGCCTGGAGTAAGATGAGTTCTACTGAAGCCATGCACGCCATGAGATTTGCTACTGCTCAATCTGCTTTCTTTGCTCTTAGATACTGCGATGAGTTTGCTGTAAAGACCCAATATGACATCCAACTTCAAGGAGAGATTCGCAAACTCAAAACAGAACTAGCTGCTAGTGAGGATAAGGCAAACATTGCCACTGCGGCTGTCAGAAATGCAAAGATTGTGGAGACCTCCTTAAGAGATGAGAAAATCGAACTTCAAGGTCAGGTCAAGATCCTTAGGGACGAGAAACTGTCGATGTTGGAAAGAACCAATGAACTGGAAGCCCAGGTGGATGCCTTGAATGCTGCTGCTGAAGTTGTGAAGTCATCCATACTTATCAAGGAGAAGGCCAGATATGATGAAGGCTATGATGAAGGTATTAATGACTACATACGTTCCACATGGGAGAAGATGCCTAATATAGACTGGTCCCTCCTGGGTGAAGACGTAGTAGGGATGATCAAAGATTTCGAGGAGAAAGCTGCTGCTGCAACTTCTGTACCTCCCGTGAAAACGGTTGAGAGGTCTCCAGGTGCCAACCTTGAGACTGCAGAGGTTCTTGCTCTTGACGTTGTTCAGCCTATCCTTCCAACTCCTCCTGTGGCCACCAAGGGTTCCGATGAGGTTCCTCCTTCGTAATTTCAACAAAATCCATATGTTCAAACTTTTGATCACTTTTAATAACTTTTGATGAGGTCGCGGGCTCCTCGTAACGCCTCGCAAGATGTATCTTTAAATTTGGTTTCCATGGCCTTCGTGCCAATAACTTTCATGCTGGTTTTCTGGGTCTCTGTACCCATAACTCTCTTTATGGTGTATGATATTTGCTTTTTGCTGCATACTTTTCTTCAAAACCTTATGAAATACTACGCTGTTATGCACTAGAGAATAATTCGGCTTCCTTACTCATATGGTCAAGCTTACGTGGGCTAACCCATTGTAAGAAACAGAACACATGCATATTTCCACTTGTCTATTCTCAAAATAAATGCAACGAACTCCAACTGAATTGTAAAACTTGGAACCTCTGTGTTTATATTTTGTATCAATAATCTAAACCGTAGCCTTCTTTAATAATTTCTTCTTCATCAAGACCAGGTTCCTCAAGTATTAATCCTGCAAAATAAGCATAAAACAAAAAACAGTTAACGTTAGTAGAAGCTTTCTCTTGTTTAATTCGGGTCATCTCTTGGAAAGGTTGCCTGCTTGGCTCCCAATCCTAATCTCTAGGTCCCAACATGCCTCGAGGCATGTTGGTTCCTTTTTTCTCTTGGAAAGGTAACCTGCTTGGTTCCCAATCCTATTCTTTAGGTTCCAACATGCCTCGAGGCATGTTGGTTCCTTTTTGTGCCTCGAGGCGAGTCTAGGAACCTGTGTGCCGTTCTGGGAGTCCACACAGATTCCTCTTCTCCATGTGTCAGGCTAGACATCTTATGAAGGTAAATGCTAAGGATTTTATCCCTTCTTCTCATCTGCCAAAGGCGGTTCCACATGAGGGAGAGCTTATTAGGCCTTTCTTTAAGGTGCCTTTTGTCAGGACTTTAGATGCCTTTTGTCAGGACTTTAATTCACGTGCTCAAGGAACTTGAGGCTTTTGGCAACAATGTCGTGCTCAGTCAACTGAGGCTTTTCAATCTCATTTGCTCAGGAAGCTACCTGAAGCTTTTCTCGTGCCCAGGAAGCTACCTGGGACTTTTTCTCGATGCCCAGGAAGCTACCTGGGGCTTTGCTCAATGCCCAGGAAGCTACCTGGGGCTTTGCTCAATGCCCAGGAAGCTACCTGGGGCTTTGCTCAATGCCCAGGAAGCTACCTGGGGCTTTGCTCAATGCCCAGGAAGCTACCTGGGGCTTTGCTCAATGCCCAGGAAGCTACCTGGGGCTTTACTCGATGCCCAGGAAGCTACCTGGGGCTTTGCTCAATGCCCAGGAAGCTACCTGGGACTTTTATCCTTTTCTCAACAATCTGTCCACAAGCTAATTCTGATCAATCAATCGTAGTCTGCACATTCTGTCAATTCATATTCATACTTCACACATACTGTCAATGCTACAGGAACCTGTCAGCTTAGGTAACCTGCAAAATGCAACACAATGCTACAGGAACCTGTTAATCTAGGTAACCTGTTTCAAAAATTTCAAATTGGCATATGAAATATCAAATCATAGCATGTGCAATACTGTCTAAGTAGGAATACTACCCCCCAGTTCTTTTGGGTAATGATTATTACGTAAAAGAACTATTAAGGAGCTATAGCTGCAAATAATGCACTCAAAATATTCAACGTAGAGCTATACATCGCTCAATACTTAAAAAAAAATCGTCTTGCAAGTAGGGAGGTTCACATTAAGTACCCCCCGAGTACATGCATAATTAAATACTGGAATCAAAATACTGGTCAGCTATAACTAATAAGCTGCCTTTATTCTTGGGCTGAAAGAGCCTTACTTTTCCTAAGAAAAACACATAAAAGAATTACTGATAATACTTCTTGAGATGTTCTGCATTCCAAGCTCTTGGAATGAGGTTCCCATCCATATCCATCAAGTGGTAGGTTCCTTCCCAAATTGCTGACTTTATCTGGTAAGGTCCCTCCCAATTTGCTCCAAAGGCTCCATGCGCCAGAACCCTGGTATTTGGCATGACTTTCCTCAAAACTAGGTCTCCAACCTTGAAAGGTCTTGCCTTCACCTTTTTGTCGTAATACCTTCGAACTCTCTGTTGATATGCTGCTAACTTCACTTGTGAATCTGCTCTCAACTCTTCGACCATGTCCAAATACAGTCTATGATTGACCTCATTGCTCTCGGGATCAAAATACTTTCTTCTCAAGGAACCTGTTCCAACTTCCACAGGTACCATAGCTTCACAACCATAAGTTAGGGAAAAGGGAGACTCACCAGTTGTAGTTCTAGGCGTGGTGTTATACGACCACAAGACTCCAGGAAGCTCCTCTGGCCAGCTTCCTTTCTTATCTTCAAGCCTTGTCTTCAAAGTGTGCTTGATAATCTTATTCACTGCTTCAGTCTGTCCATTACTCTGCGGATAATATACTGCTGAAAATGCTTTTTGGATTCCAAACTGCTCACATAATCCTCTAAGCTCTCTACTATCGAACTGCTTCCCATTATCAGAAATCAGTTTCTGTGGAATGCCAAACCTGCATACAATGGCTCGAAACACAAACTCAGTCAATTTTGATGCTGTAATCTTAGCAAGTGGTTCTGCTTCGGCCCACTTTGTAAAGTAATCGACTGCAACCACTGCGTATTTCACTCCTCCTTTTCCTTTCGGGAGCTCTCCAATGAGATCTATTCCCCAAACAGCGAATGGCCAAGGGCTAACAATCGGTTTAATAGGGGCTACAGGACGACTATCAAAATTGGCAAACCTCTGACAATTACTGCATGCCTGCACGAACTTTGTAGCATCTGCTTTGATGGTTGGCCAATAATATCCTTGTCGAAGGACTTTCATGGCTAAAGAATTACCCCCGAGTGATTTCCACATACTCCTTCATGAATCTCCTCGAGGATATACTTGCATTGTTCTCCAGCTACACACTTGAGCAAAGGCTGATTGAATCCTCGTTTATACAGAACTCCATCATAAATTACATACCTGGCTGCATGATACCTCAGCTTCCTGATATCACTTTGATTGGGAGGTAGCTCTCCTTTGTCCAGGTAACGATGTATTGGGGTCATCCAGGAATCTTCAACTGGAAATTCAATGTCCATTACCTCTTCCTTGAAAACACTTGGTTGCTCCTGGATTTGAAGTGGAATTACTCCCAATAACGTGGATTCTCTCTGTGACCCTAGCTTGGCCAATGAATCCGCCTTGGTATTCTTTCCTCGAGGTACCTGATCCAACTTCACCTCTTTGAACCTTGCGATCAACTCCTGGGAGTACCTCAAATATAAGTCTGTTCTTGGCCCTCTCGCCTGAAAACCACCACGAATCTGCCAAACTACTAACATCGAATCGCTAAACACTCTGATATTCTCTACTTTCATCTCCAAAGCCAACTTGAGGCCTGCAATCAATGCCTCATATTCTGCATCATTGTTCGTGGCTTTAAAAGCAAAATGAATCGAGCTATAGAGTTGGTGTCCTTCTGGACTAACTAGTTCTATGCCTGCACCTGCTCCACCACTGTTAGCAGCTCCATCTACATACAGTGTCCACCAGGGTGCACAGTTGTCATTGTCTGCCTGTTTTTCCACCACCTCTTTTGGCCCCTCTTGGCCAGTAACCTCTACATGAGGTGGAAACTCGATTAAGAAATCTGCTAAAGCTTGAGCTTTAATTGCTGTCTTTGGCTTATATTCTATGTCGAACTGTCCTAGCTCCACAGCCCACTTTAACATTCTTCCAGAAGTTTCTGGCCTATGCATCACTTGCTTAAGTGGATATGAGGTTCTCACCTCAATCTTGTGAGCTTGGAAATAAGGTCGTAGCTTTCTGGAAGCCAGAATCAATGCGAAAACCAGCTTCTCCATTCCTGTGTACCTCGTTTCTGCATCAAGTAACCTTTTACTAACATAGTAAACTGGGCTTTGCTGTCCATTCTCTTCTCGAACCAGAACTGCACTAATGGAATACTCTGACACAGCCAAATAAAGTATCAATGTTTCTCCATCCACAGGTTTGGCTAACAGTGGGGGGGCTCCCCAAATGCTCCTTTAGCTTTCCAAACGCTATCTCACATTCTGCGGTCCACTCGAATTTGTTTCCTTTCTTTATAGCTTTAAAGAACTCCTGACACTTATCAGTGGACCTCGAAATGAATCTATTCAAGGCTGCAACCCTTCCTGTAAGAGACTGAACCTCTCTCACAGTTCTCGGTGACCTCATATCAATCAACGCTTTAATCTTGGCTGGGTTGGCTTCGATACCCCTGTGGTTTACCATGAAACCCAGAAACTTTCCTGATTCTACTCCAAACACACACTTTTGAGGGTTCAGCTTCATTCTGTACTTCCGCAAGATTCCAAACATTTCTTCTAAGTGCTTCACATGGTCAACAGCTTCCTTAGACTTAACTAGCATATCATCCACATATACTTCCATAGTATGGCCAATTTGGTCTTTAAACATCATATTCACTAACCGTTGGTATGTGGCTCCAGCATTAATCAATCCAAATGGCATGCATACATAGCAATAAAGACCTCTATCCGTAATAAAAGAAGTATGCTCTTGGTCAGGTTCATACATAGGGATTTGATTGTAACCTGAATATGCATCCATGAAGCTGAGGAGGGCATGTCCAGCTGTTGCATCCACTAACTGATCAATCCGTGGTAGTGGGAAGCTATCCTTCGGGCATGCTTTGTTGAGATCTGTGAAGTCTACACAGGTTCTCCATTTTCCATTAGGTTTCTTTACCAAAACAGGATTTGCCAACCATACTGGGTAAAAAGATTCTTTAACTAATCCTGCATCCAATAATCTGTCGACCTCTTCTTTCAATGCCTGAGCTCTTTCTCCACTAACTGGCCTTCGCTTCTGTCTCACTCCTTTCTTTTCTGGATCAATATTCAACTTATGACACATGACCCTTGGATCTATCCCTTCCATATCTGCATGACACCATGCGAACACATCCAGGTTCTTGCCCAAAAAGGTAATGAGGGATTCCTTTAAGGCTGGATCGAGTTGAGCTCCAATCTTCAACACCTTTGTACCATCTTTGTCATTGATCTTCACATCCAGAGTTTCACCAGCTGGTCCAGCCTTAACCATGGTTTCTGGCATTCGAGGGTCCAAGTCTACCTCCATCTCCGTAGTTGAGTCCTCTTGAGGTTCCTGGACGGTAGACGGTTCATGCACTTCATGCATGACATTCCTTCTCTTTGATGCTGGCTGACTGTCTTCATTGCTTCCATTATGTTTCAGTTTTCGGGGTTTTTCTTCATCCAATCCTTCTACTATACACACGTCACCATCCTTGTCTGTAGGGGGTGCACTTTCTATCAGTAAGTAAGGGGTATCCGGTCCCCGAAAAACTGGAATCTCAGCATGAGGTTCCTCTTCTATGATCTCTTCAATTCTGATAGCTCTACAGGATGCTGACACAAAACCTTCCAAGGGCGTACTACGCAGGTCGAGTGTTATTTTATCTGGGTTCTTTCCTGGAAAACTATCAGGAACCTTGTCCATAGGTTCAGGCAATTTAGCAGCTCTAGCAGC
The DNA here is from genome assembly GCA_037693485.1 of Kitagawia praeruptora. Lineage (NCBI taxonomy): Eukaryota > Viridiplantae > Streptophyta > Magnoliopsida > Apiales > Apiaceae > Kitagawia > Kitagawia praeruptora. Next base: position 101,723,595 of record CM075345.1, read on the forward strand.
ATGTTGTAAAGCTTTGGTGTAACACTCTCTAGACTCATACTGACATCCTCGAACTATACCAACTCCATTTGGTGTTGGGAACTTCATAGTGAGGTGGTAAATGGAGGTTATTACCCTCATCTCCTTCAAAATGGGTCTTCCCAAAATAGCATTGTAATTCATATTCTCTTCTATAACGATGAATTCTGCCAACTGTGTAATGCAACATGGTTTATCACCTAAAGTTACTGGCAAACGAATCTTACCTTTAATAGGAACCTGATTATTAGTGAATCCGTACAAGGTATCGTTTGTTGGAGTTAAATCTTTATCCAGAAAATGCATCTTCTTGAAAGCTGAATAAGATAGCAAGTTTACAGAGCTTCCATTATCAACTAGCACTCGATGAACCTCATAAGACCCAATTCCTGCCTCAACAACCAAAGCATCAGTATGGGGATGATGTACCCAGGAAGCATCTTCTTCAGTGAAAGTAATATCTGCATCCTCTCCTTCAAACAACCTTGGGGACCTCTGTGACAGATTGTAAATACTGGTTAAAGGACGTTCTTTAGCCTCACGGGTATACCTCTCCATGGCATTCCTGCTGCTTCCTCCAATGTGGGGACCTCCTATAATTGTGCGTATGCACCCAGCCTTAGGTGGTCCTTCCATCACGACAGGTTCCTGTGTCTGTGTCTTCTGAGTCTTCTCATCTCTATATTTTTTTCCTTCCTGAGCCACCCACTCACTCAATTGCCCTTGTCTGATTAGAGTTTCAATTAGATCTCTGAGGTGACGACAATCTGCAGTATTATGCCCATTATTATCATGGAAGTCACAGTATGGGCGTTCATTCTTATTCCCTGGGGGACCGGTTCTGAAAGGCTTCTTAAACCATGAGGACTTCTCATTCACTGCGTAAATATGATCAATCGGAGCTACCAAAGGGGTGAAAGTTTCATAGACAGGTCTCTCATGTTTATTGCTGTTATAGGAAGCTGGTGGCGGTACCTGACTCATGACAGGTTTAGTAGGATTCACAGCTTCAGGCTTCACCTGGGATGTGCGACTAACCACCTTTTTATTGTCACGACCATTGGGACTTCTTTGTCTCGACCTCTTGCTTCCACTTTGCCTTACAAAATCTGGATCCTTCCTTAATTCAGCTAGAGACTCCTCCACCAGTCGAAAGGGTTCTGCCTGGGCATAAAAATCTGCCAACGTCTCTGGTTCTTTTCCTTGCAGTGCTTTCCAAAAATCTGAGCCTCCTTTGACTCCAGCAATTAAGAAATTCTTTATTGTTTCCTCAGATGCTTTCCTAACTTTAGGAACCTCCGCATTAAACCTCTTGAAATATTCTGTCAATGTCTCACTAGGTCTTTGCTTGATATTGGCTAAGGTATTGGTTGGTGGTGCGAATGCAACAGATGCTCTAAATTGAGTGACAAAGAGCTTCCCCATACTTGCCCAAGAACCAATCGAATCTGCAGGTAACCTTTTGAACCATTGATGGGCTCCGCCCTGTAGAGTTGCAGCCAGTAACCTGCACCTGGTGGCTTCCTTCACTTGATAAACATCCATCTCTGTGTCAAAACGACTAAGGTACTCAATGGGGTCAGTAGTCCCATCAAATTTCAACTCATTCGAAGGCCTATAAGACCTAGGCAGAGCCGACTTTCGAACCTTCTTGGTGAAAGGAGAAGCTGTTATAGGGTTCACAGCAAGATTCTTTTCGTCCTTGAGTTGAGCCAAAATTTTCTTGACATCTTCTGCTGTCACCTCCCCAATAGCTTCCGCCTTTGTCTTCTTACTCGTTCCTTCTTCCTCTTGCGACTCTGCAGCGCTTGATTCTTCAGTATCCTCATCTGAATCCGTGCTTTCTTCTTCAATTATCTCGACAGATGGGTCTTTATCTTTCTTCTTTTTCTTTGAGGAACCTCCAGTCTTGGTTTTCTTCTTTTCCTTGGACCCTGTACGATCCTTGCTACCAGTTTTACTCTTCTCAGGATTCTCCATATCTTCATCACCATTATCTTGCTTCAGTTCTCCACCATCGTCTGGAACCTCCTCTCCATTCTCAGATTCTTCAAAATTCAACTGTTTCGGAGTAACCTTCGACTTCTTGCTTTTCTTTGCCTTCTTTTTCTTCTTTTTGCTCGAAGCTTGCTCCAAAGTCGACAAACGTTCTCCCACAGTCTTTAAGATTTCCATCAATGGCTGCTTTAGTAACCTTCGGTGCTCTGGGAGGAGATGTGTTCCCCTCATGAATCTGTCGTTCAGAACGGGTTGCTTCGCTATCCGAGTTGCCTGACATCTTTTCCACTCTTAAGATATTAACTATCCCCTCCTTCTAGCGCCAATGTTGATGAGTGGATTTCGTAATCAACTTATGTGAGGTTTACATGTAGTTGTATAGGCTAGCGATCAACTGTTCTATGAAAAGGTTTGGGTTGTGTTTGTGGGGGTTGAGCTGAGCTCGAGGGTATCTCCAATAATCTCAGGTGCCTTTAGAGAAAATCAGAGAACTTAATGCATCGTACCCTGAGGTGCCTACGTACCCTTGTATTTATAGGGATCAAGCTCACGTAGTTCTAATATGATTCTGTCTCTTACTGGAATAGCGGTATTCGGTCACCTAGTTCGTGTTGGACTCAGGTTCCTTTAGAGCCTTTCACGAACTAGTTTGGCTAAGTGGAGTAGAACTCGAGTTCGTACTCCACTTATGATTCTCTCATTGGTTAGAGTTATTCTAGGATCATCTGCGCCCTAGAATTATACTCAGATACCAATTTGTTTATCTGTTCTAGATGACTCCTAGAACTTTCTGTTGGCAACTCGTAGGAACCTGGTGCTCAGGAACCTACGTTTCAGGAGCCTGTTTCTCAGGGACCTCCTTATTTCGGGACATATCGCTTAGGGACCTCCCTTTGGGTGTCAGTACCTGCACAAATAACAAACTAGTTAGACTGGATAACTCTTCGTATGCTTTTATCATCTCTATGGCTATTGCTATGCTAACTCGAACTCTTCTGCTTGGAGGAACCTGGTCTTCTAGTGCTTAGCTCAGCTTCCTATACATTGGGAACCTCTTGATACTCATACTTCCTTAGTCATTTCTTCTATCTGATCTTCATAACTCATACTGGATCAATCTTCTAGCTTGTATGGACCGGATCCTATAGCTTAATGGGCCTAAATCTAGCCCATGGAGATTTTTGGGCACAACAGGTATCTTCTTTAACAACTTTTGGATTTAGCTTTAGTTGTAACCATCTTAGGTAATCAGAACTAGCCTTTGACAGTTGGTATTCTAACCTGAAGAATCTCCTAGTGCCCTCTTCATCCCTGAACTCCATCATCCAAAAGGGTTGAATGTGGATTTTCTGTCCATTATATGGGATCTTCATTTTCTTTGGTAGACTTGAGGGTGAGTTCCATTCTCTCCTTATTTCTTCTATTCTGCTAATTATCTCCCTTCTAGCTGTCTCAGAGAACCCTGTGTGTCTCTTGAATGCTGAGAACACTTTGGTCAATGTATGATAATTTTCTCCAAGAACCTTCTGTAATGGCCATGTCCTCTGACTTCCTCCCTTGTAGACAAACACTAATCTCTCAGGCTGATTCTTGTACTTGTCAATTCCTCTTACTTCTGACAATTCATCCAAATATAGATTCATGCCAGAGTATTCTTCAATTTCTGCCTGATAGATAAAGTCTTCTTTGTTTTCCAAGATTGGTTGTTTGACAATAGCAGGTACCCTAGCAACTTGAACTGGTCCCTTTGAAAGTTGCTTCTTTGGAGCCCTTTTCTTCTGTTTTGGATTTAGCAAGAATGAAGGAACTTCAATTGAATCAAAATTCATTGGTTCTTCTTTATGCATTATGGGGTCACCATGAAAGTTCACAGTTGGGTCGATTACTGTTGCAGATATAGGTACTGATGAGCCAGTGGTTTCTTTTTCTGGAGAGGGTTCTGGAGAAAGAACCCTCTTGGTTTTAGCTTTCCTTCTTTTAGGTTTGGATTTGGGAACTTCCTCAGGTTCCTTCATTTCAACCTCTACCTCATCCATTAACTCTTGAGCCAGCCTGGCTTGCTTCTCATCTGAGTTTTCATGTTGATTTTCTGTACTTGGATGTGCTTCCCTTTGGATTCTGGAGACTTCTTCTCTTTTAGCTTCCACAAATCTAGGATGGCTGTTGGATATATTTAATACTTTTCCATTCCTTATAATTACAGCCATCCAATCTCTTACACTCTTATTTGTCTGCTCTTTGAAATCTATGATTGTTTTTCCCATTAGCTTTTCTTCATCATTCTTGGGAAATGGGTAGTCCAATTGAAGCTTGTTCTTCCCATTTTCCTTTGGTGGTGAGTAGGCTCTGGTTTTGATGACTGGTTCAAATTATTTGACATATGATGGCTCAGCATCATAGAATGTAGGAGCCACAACCCTTGGAGTGAGCACCTTCATGATTGTGGTTGATATTGTTGGAGCAAAAGATTGAGCATTGAGAAACAGAGATGATGCAATTGATTCATTGATCATCCTCTCTGTCTTTAGAATTCTTTCACTAGTCTCCTTGTTGATCTTTTCCAAAGCTTCTATTCTGGCTTGCCTTTCACCATCTGAGATTTCTTCTAAATTTTGAATCTCAGGCAGAGCCACTTGTTTCTTCACAGGGGAAGCCTTTATTTTAAACTCTGTTGGATTGACCACTACAATTGGCTGTTGCTCCCCCTTAATCTGTGCTATCTTACTACTGGTAGCTTGAATTTGGCCAGAAGATGTTGCAGCCTCTTCTTTGCTTGTTCCCATTTTCTCCCCCTTTTTGTTAGCATCAAGGGTTGGGGTTGAAGCTGCAAGTAGCATTTCTAGTAGTTGAGTTTGCTTTGATTGATTGGCAATGATAGTTTACATTTGAGATTCCATACTATCCACTCTGGAGGAAAGAAGCTGAACAGACTTAGCCAGGCTATCTTCTTTGAGAAGTTTGCTAGCAAGCACCTTCTGAGTGGTAGTAGGAGCTAGTGCCTCAATCCTGGCATCTAGTGCTATCTTCATATCTCTAATTGCAGACTTGACCTCCTCCTGTTGTGTTCTTTGAATAACAGATTGCATCTTTTGTAATTTCAATGAGGCCATAACCTGCTCAAGAATAGTCTTTCTCTGTGGTTCTGCAGTTTGGTGCTCAGCCTTAGCAGATTGATATTGCTTCATGATTTCCACATTGAGATCCCCAAGTTCAGTGGCATTGGAAAACATCCATCCTGGAGTCTCCTCCTCATTGATTTCTTCACCATCTGAACTTGGACTGTCATCACTGCCAAACTCTTCACTGTCAGCTTCTGAAGGCAGAGCTGTTAAAGCTTCTTTGCTCTTTGTAGAGATTCTGAGGTGTGCACTAGTTTCATTGCCTCCTTTGCCTCCACATTGCCCTGTTGTGCCATGACTTGATAGGCAGAAATAGGATGAGTAAAGGTTTCAGGATCCAAAGAGATGGAGTCAATAATTGACTGATATTCTTGTCGAAATTCCATCTCTTTGGAAGCTTCACTAACCTCCATTAACTCACTTGCAATGGCTGAATCATCCAGCCTTATTTCTCCTATAGTCCCTTCTCTCCTCTCATCTCTCTTTTCTTGCATCAGGGGCTCCCCCTGGCTCACACCTCTCACACCCTCACCTTCACCTACTAAGGTGGAACTCTCTTGCTCTCCTTTTGCCTGACCGGAAGAAATGGTCAACCTCTCATTATTTTTCTCTCCTTTTGCCTGCTCACAAGGCAGCCTCTCACTCCCTTCCCTCATTCCTAAAAGTGTTTCAACTACTACAAACTCCTCCACAGTTGACATGGGAATGTCACATTTTGCAGTGGTAGAGAGAGTTGTCAACGGATAAAGTGTATCCATTGATGTAGTAGTTATTGCTGTCAACGGATGATTAGTTGTAGACACATCCGTTGATGGAGAAACACTTGTCAACGGATGAAGGATATCCGTTGATGAAGGAAAAAGAGTATCCGTTGAAGTGAAAACCAACACTGAATCTGTGGTGATTGATTTTAAGGAAGAGGCCACAGATAGTGTTGTGAATTCAGGAATGGAAGATTGATGGCCCAACAAATCATCTAAAAGATGATGACCACCAATTGTTGAGTGGGGCTTCTCCAAGAATTTTAAAGATGGAGAATCAGGAATTGATGTAGATATCATATCCACATCCAGAGATGGAGTTGGTGATGGTGGATTAAAATGTGTATCGATTTGAAGGTTAAGATCAAGGGGCTGTGACTCCACATTTATTGAAGTCACATCAAACTGAATTTGAGAAGGTACAGTTTGTTGTACAGTGTGTGCACCCTGTGATTCCCCAATGGTTTTGGATTTTACTCTTCTACCATAGGTTTTTGAGTGAGAGCTATCTATGTCTCTTGCCCTTTTGTGCAGTGTTCCTGGAATGGAACTTAAATCAGTAGTCACACCCTGTTGAGAGGATGTAACTAGAATTTGGCTTGAAGGTTCATTAACAGTCTTTTGAGAGACTGAAATGTTGGTAGCACCTGCCTCACCTTCCTTATCCTTAGGGCTTCTTTGATGTTCACCCTGTCCCTCACCACTCACTACCACCTTCACACTCCCCTCAAGAGTTTTGGTAGTTTTTGCAACAGGTGCCTTTTGAGAGACACCTGAGGTTTGTCTTTTAGATTGTGGTTTTGGAATTCTGGATTTGGTCACTTTGGTAGGAGCCTGTTTGGTCACAGCCACAGACTCCATTGTGACACTAGAAGGCAAAGAAATTTGGGGGTTGGAGATAGGAGTTTCAGGGTTGGAAACAGTTACCTGAACAATTGGTAGATATACCAATTGTACTTCTGCATTTAGGTTCATTCGAATCAAATCACTTAAGACTCTCTTCTCCTGAACAAAACAATTGAACTTGCTATCCGGGTTAGCAATGGATAGCTCATTCTCAGATACATGCAGTGCTAGGAGCATCAAAAATCTAGCAAAATAAACATTCTTGCTCCTAGTTTCCTTTTTACCTAATTTAGCTGCTATCTCATACATGACTAGTGTGCCAAAATTATAGAATTTATCAGTCAAAAGCATACATAGCATAACTAGCATGGAATTGGTAACAGCATCAAAGTTACTAATCTTGCCAGAAAAAGTTTTAATGAAGGCATCACAAAAATAACTCCATTCTTTAACCATACCTTTCCTAACAATTTTCCCTAATTTCTCAGTACTAAGGGTATAATTTATGGAATTAAGCATGGTAACAATTTTAGCATTACTGGGTACTTTCAGACAGTTATTCTCAGGCAATTTTAAACAAGCAGTTATCACATCAGAATTAACTACATAGTTTTTACCCTTCAAAGAAAAAGCAAGTGTACCGTTTGTGCCATTGTACTCAGTAGATGCCCACACCTCTTCAATTACCTCATAGATTAGAGGAGTGGTGGCAGTCATAGCATATGACAGTTTGCATTTCTTCACGAAATTCATCATGGTGTGATATGCTTCTGGAGCGTTCACTGTATCAACAAAGGCCGCGAAATTGTTCTTCTCATAGGTAAACCCAGTGGAAGACATCATCTTAACAATAGGCGCCATTGAAGAGTTTGAACTTTTGTTGCAGAGAGAGTTTTAGTGAAGAAGATGCAGATAACTAATGAGATTCTTGAAAATGAATAAAGGTGAGATGTGAGAGCACAAGACAGCCTTTTATATTTTTCAAGAATTAAAAATGAAATAATTAATAGTAATTACCCCATTGGACAAAAGTAACTGTCATATAATAAATGAAAAGAAAAGAAGTACAGCCGTGACTAATTATACACGTTTACCAACGGCTATAAAAAGAAATATGTATATCAACGGATAAAGATTGGACGGTTGAGAAAACAGTTTATCCATCGATGACGTGGACAACCTGTTATCCGTTGACATACGAAAATCTAGTAATGTGTTTATACTACCAACGGATAAAAGGATATCCGTTGATAAGCAAATTTTGCCTTAAACAAAATTTCTGCTAAGAGTTTTTCTGAGAGTTTTTAATTCTCAAGTAAATCAAAACACATTTCTAGCTGCAATACAGTATGATTAGATACCACTAGGAATTATGAAAAATTAAGCATACCTAGTTCACCTACCAACCTTGTGAATGAAGATTCATCAAGAGGCTTGGTGAAGATATCTGCAAGCTGCATTTCACTTGGCACAAAGTGCATTTCTATTGTACCATTCATCATATGCTCTCTATTGAAGTGGTATTTGATGTCAATATGCTTGGTTCTCGAATGTTGCACTGGATTCTCTGTGATGGCAATAACACTAGTGTTGTCACAGAAAATTGGAATCTTCTCAACTTTTAGACCATAGTCAATAAGTTGATTTTTCATCCAAAGAATCTGTGCACAACAACTTCCAGCTGCAATGTACTCAGCTTCGGCTGTAGAGGTGGAGACTGAGTTTTGTTTCTTACTGAACCATGACACAAGCCTGTTCCCTAGAAATTGACAGGAGCCTGTAGTACTTTACCTATCAATTCTGCAACCTGCATAGTCTGCATTTGAATAGCCAATTAGATCAAAGCCAGAATCTCTTGGGTACCAAATGCCAAGGTTTGGTGTTCCCTTTAGATACCTGAAAATTCTCTTAATAGCAATCAAGTGAGACTCTCTAGGGTCAGCTTGAAATCTAGCACAAAGACATGTGGAAAACATTATATCAGGTCTACTAGCTGTTAGATATAGAAGTGAGCCTACCATGCCTCTATAGCTTGAGATGTCCACAGATTTTTCCTTAGTATTCAGCTCAAGCTTAGTTGCAGTGGCCATAGGTGTTTTTGCAGAGGCACAATCCATTAAGTCAAATTTCTTTAAGAGATCATAAATATATTTTGTTTGACTTATGAAAATTCCCTCATTAACTTGCTTTACTTGTAAACCAAGAAAGTAAGTTAATTCACCCATCATGCTCATTTCATACCTACTTTGCATAAGTTTGGCAAACCTTTTGTAAAGCTTCTCATCTGTAGACCCAAAAATAATATCATCTACATAGATTTCAACAAGTATTGAAGAACCATTGACATTTCTATGAAATAAGGTTTTATCTACTGTACCTCTAGTGAAGTGATTCTCCAAAAGAAATTGAGATAAAGTGTCATACCAGGCTCTTGGTGCTTGCTTCAAACCATAAAGTGCTTTCAAGAGAAGATATACATACTCTGGAAATTCTGGATCTTCAAAGCCAGGAGGTTGATGGACATATACCTCTTCTTCCAGTTCCCCATTTAGAAAGGCACTTTTGACATCCATCTGATAGACTTTGAAGTTGGCATGTGCTGCATAGGCTAGGAAAATTCTAATTGCCTCAAGTCTTGCCACTGGAGCAAAAGTTTCATCAAAATCTATTCATTCTTCTTGAGAATAGCCCTTTGCCACTAATCAAGCTTTATTCCTCACAATTATGCCATTTTCATCAGTCTTATTCTTGAGAACCCATTTGGTACCTATGATACCTCTATCATCAAGTTTGGGCACAAGCTTCCATACTTTATTCCTCTCAAATTGGTTTAGCTCTTCTTGCATTGCTAAGACCCAATCTGGATCTAGAATGGCATCTTCCACTTTCTTAGGTTCCTCTTGAGACAGGAAACTACTGTATAGGCATTCTTCTTGTGTGGCCCTCCTAGTTTGGACTCTTGAGTTTGAGTCACCAATGATTAATTCAAAAGGATGATCTCTGGTCCATTTTCTTGAAGGTGGAAGGTTTGATCTAGACGAGGTTGCTTCGTCTAAGTGAGCATGATCTTGTTGATTGGTCATTGAGTTTTGACATTGAGAAACTCCCCCTGAGTTTGTTATCCTTGTGGAATTATGAAGTTGACTGTCAACGGATGGATCATTTTGTCTATCAACGGATGCTCCATTTTGCCTGTCGACGAATACATGAGAATGCCTGTCAACGGATGCATCTGATCCTCTAGTATGACTGTCAACGGATGCTTCATTTCCAGTGTTAGCATCACTTCTAGTAAGCAAATCATGGACCCACTATTGTTTACTAGTCTCAGCATGGCCAACAATTCCATAGGAGTCTTATCTTGCTCAGTCATATTAAAAGTCATTATGAACTGAGCATAGTCGCTGTTCAAAGATTGCAAGATTATATCGACTTGAGCATCTCGCTGAAGCGGGAAACCCAAACGAGCAAGGTAATCACAATACCCAATCATCTTTAGAACATGAGGTCCGACTGGTCCATTGCCCTGCTTGCACGAGAATAGTGCTTTACTTGTATTGAACTTTTCAACACGAGCCTGTGATTGAAACATCGTTGAAAGATGTTCAAACATAGTATAAGCATTCATATCAAAATGCTGCTTCTGAAGCTCAGCATCCATAGTAGCAAGCATAAGACAAGCCACATCAGTTGCATCATCAATATGCTTCTGATAAGCATTTTGTTGAGCAGCAGTGGCATTGTTAGCAGGGGCTACAGGTGGAGGAATATCAATCACATATGATTTCTTTTCCTGCATGAGAACAATTCTCAAATTCCTAGACCAATCAAGGAAGTTCGATCCTGTCAGCTTGTCCTTCTCAAGGACTGATCGCATAGAGAAAGTATTGTTTGTATTTTGTGCCATTTGTTTTCTATAATGATAAAATGCATAAGATAAGTTAGATTGTTACATTAATTATGTTCAAGTGATTATGACATATTCATAATATATCTCCCACTATTTTTATCAAATTAATAGCCCTTACTATTAAATCGGAAAGAATATCCCATAAATCTTTCTAGTGAGCCAAGATCCATATTTCGTCATATCCTAAGTCAACCACTGGTAGTCCTTAAAACATGATTATTTAGGTAGACAACAGTTTCCAATTATATCATATATAATTCTTGGATAGTTTGGTGAACAACAATTATTCTTGTCTATCTAATAGATTTTGAACCAAACTCTATGCTTCTAAGTTCATAATAATTGAATATAACCATTTATTTTCACCTTATTATGACGACTCAGTTAAGTTAAACCCAACGATACAACGGTCGAATATAACCGCTTATATTCGTCACATCTCATCACGATAGACAGGAGTCCCCTGCCACTGGTAGTCATTCCCCTTATCGATCTAGGTTTCAATGAGTATTCATTCATTGGAAAGCATCCGATTAAAACTTAATATTTTGTTAAGGGGTTTAAAATTAAAACGACCATGATCTCATCATAAAGAGATTCCCAATTTTTCCTTGAATTAAATACTTCAAATCAATATTCATCAATAGTTTGATTTCCAGGTTGTTGGAGGAGTCACAAGTGGCCTCACTTAATACCCAACTTCCTTACAGGTAAAACCCGTTTTTGACAAAATCTCCCCATATCTAAATAATTGAAAATTCGTATTTAATTCCGTGTTTCATAAACAAATAAATCTCATGATCGTTTGTTTATTTTAAAATCTCAAATCGTTACAGATTTTATCTTGTTTAGCATGGCAAGCATGGTATGGGTGACGTATCTAATACATACATACATCATTTAATCTAATTAAAACATGCATACATTTGCTACTCTACACATACATCATATGTAAAGTGCATCACATAAAATAAATATGCTATGGTTATGGCCCAATCCTATGCGATTTTTCCAAGCTAATGGAAAAATCATGGTCAATCTATGGTGGTAATAACTAATTATTACATAATCTCTTGTTTCGCTTCCAAAGCTGCCTTGATTGCCTCCAAGCTCCTCTTGAAACATTTTACAAAAGAACTCGAGTTGCATTCGAGATAAAATAATTACAAAAGAAAAACGACATGCAAGTCGTATTTAATTATTACAAATCATAAATTAAAATAAAATAAATTAAAACAAGGTCTTTGGGGCCATAACCATGCATCATGCTCACATAGCAATTAAAAGCAACACAAATTGTATAATCACGAATTTATACAACATTAAATATGATCAAATCACAAATAAAAAAATAAACACACTTTTATTAAATATTAATCTAGTAATCTTAAATTACTAATTAATAATTGTTTTTTTTATTATTAAAAATGTTGTAACGCATGTCATGGTCACGTTAACAGCAACAGATTAATTAAACCACGATACGCATCCTATAGATGCGTGTCTGCTGTACTATTGTTACTGTAGCAAATTTCTGGGCTTCGTTCATCGTGTTCATCAATCATCAGTATGAATCCAAAACATGTTATACAGAGGATACGATTACTAGAATTAATAGCACCGTCATATATATATCTGATTATGAACGATCAACATGTAAGACTCAATTATTCATATATATATATATATATATATATATAAGAACGCGTTTGTATGTATAAACACGTATGTATCTGTTTATGCATGATCTGTACTGCTGCTAACTGAATCGACTCCAACTGAGTTTTAGAGGTTAGTATTGCATTTTAATCCCATTAAAACAGAACAGATCAACAAACGAATCAAAAACACAGTATAAAACACGTATCATGTAGTTACGTAAAACATGCAGTAGGGTTCACGGCGGGGAAAAACTCAGAACTGGTTATAACTGATCATGTAATCATATTTACGGGTTTCTCAGATGTACAGCCACGATTTAATCTTATCAAAAACATAGCAGATAACAGATCGCAGCAAAACCAGGAGAACAGTAGTTTATATATACGCATGAACATATAGTATAGTTCTCGGGAAAAACTAACAGTTCTGATAACTTCTGAATCATATCGTATACATAACATATAACCAGATTATCATATTATACAAGCAGCTCTGATACCATTGTTGGTTCCGATCATCAATACGCAGCGAAAAACAGTGATAAAATAAATCGAAACCAAGCCCGGATCCATGTATAATAAAATCGGATAATCATGGTAGTAAGAAAGTTTACCTTATTAAAGCTTTATGATTGTAGAATAACGATGATGAAAGCCTCCCACGATCACTGAGTGTTCCTCTTCGAAACCTCCTCTACGGTATCCACACGAACACCTTCAAGAACGTCTCACGATCTTGTCCGGAAGAGAGGTACTAGCCTCCAATGAAAGAGATCTATTTTAGGGTTTCGGTTTTAGGTTATGCGGCCAAGCTGTGTTTTTTGTCGTACTTCTCACAGCCCCCTCCTTTACTATCATTATATAATAAAGCCCAAGTTAAAACCTAGCCCAAAATCTGATTTATTAAATAATAGAATAAAATCCTATTATTTAAATAAATAATAATTAAGTCATACTCAATTATTAAAATCAGAAAAACATATCTCATATATCTTTGCATTTTATTATAGCTTAATTAAGTCCCACTTAATTAATATAATAAAATCCAACTTATCATTAATTAATTTAAATTCATGATTTAAATTAATTCTTCCTTTAAATGTTCTATGTGTGTGACCCTGTAGGTTATTATTTAATTGGCAATAATTTTATTCTCCAATAAAATTATAAACAATGAGCAGCATCTAGTAATACATCATTGCTACCCAATTAAATAATAATTAAATCGTGATTCGATAAACCTTTTGTGATTAATGTTCCCGTGTAATATAATCCCTTTAACCAAATATTATAGATTAAACTCGAGGCATGTTTATTGTCATCCTCTTCATAATTTAATCCGGGTTTACTTGATCCATGAGTAGACTATTAAGAAAAATCATTATTTGAGCACGGTCATGCATTTTATAGTCTCACTCAATCAAGAGGCCAATAATATCTCTCCTATCTGACAGGAGGGTTAAATCCTTTATCTATCATTCATATTTCTCATACGATTCACAATATACCCGATGTCCACTTTTATCATCACCCAGTCAAAGGTAACTTTTAATGTAGTCAAAGTATATTATCTTCGTATAGAAATATAATGATCTCAAGTCAAAGGATCATTACACCATTATCACTGTGAGTCTTTCTTATGACTTAATTAACATGAAGAATCTCACAGTGGGTCTGTCCAGTACCATGTACCCTTACATGTACCTATGTATTGACTTTAGTATCTCCATACTTATAACCAATGAGATGTGGTTATCAGTCAAAAACATACTAGTCTATTTATGTATTATTATTGTCCTGTATAATAATACTCGACTAGGGACCTTTAAGAATATGATATATTATATAATCTCAAATTCAAGTTATATATACTTAAACTATATAATGTGTATCATTATTCTAAGGACATTTATTATGCAAATATCGCAGTAATTAAAGTCATAATAAATACATTTATTTAATAATCAAATGACATAAGGTTTATTCAAGAAACAATGTATTGCCTCTAGGGCACCTACACTAACAACTTCTAGTTGGACCAACAACTCTAGGTGAATTTCCAAGGCCATGATCTTCATTTTCCTCATCATCATCAATGTACATTCTTCCTTCTACCTCATTTTCAAATCTCAACTTTTCATGGAAACCTTCATCATTTAGACCTAGAATCTTTTGATCATCAAACACAACATGTACAAATTCCATAACAATGTTGGTTCTTAGATTGTAGACTCTATAGGCTTTCCCTGCTGCATATCCAACAAAGATAGCTTCATCTACCTTTGCTTCAAATTTGCCCAAGTTATCTCCATGATTTCTTAGCACAAAACACTTACATCCAAAGACATGAAGAAAAGCTAACGTTGGTTTCTTGTTGGTGAATAACTGATAAGGAGTCATTCCTCTAGCTTGATTGATCAAGGAAATATTCTGAGTGAAGCAGGCAGTGTTGACAGCTTCAGCCCAGAAATATGTTGGCAATCTTGATTCACTTAACATTGTTCTAGCTGCTTCAATGAGAGTTCTGTTTTTCCTTTCAACAACCCCATTTTGTTGAGGTGTTCTAGCAGCAGAAAACTCATGGACAATTCCATTCTCTTCACAGAAAATCTTCATTGTGGAATTTTTGAATTCAGTGCCATTGTCACTCCTGATTCTTTGTACTTTTACTTCAGAACCATTGTTTACTAGTCTGAGATGATTGATGATGATTTCACTTGCACAATCTTTGGAGTGCAGAAAGAAGGTCCATGTAAACTTAGAAAAATCATCCACAATCACCAGGCAGTATTTCTTCTTTGAAATGGACATGGCATTTACTGGACCAAATAAGTCCATATGCAGCAATTGAAGGGGTTTAACAATGGATGACTCTGTCTTGCTCTTGAAGGATGATTTCTTTTGCTTCCCTAATTGGCAGGCATCACACAATCCATCCTTGATGAACTCCAATTGAGGGATTCCTCTACCAAGATCCTTTCTTACCAAATCATTCATAACTTTAAAATTCAAATGAGACAGCTTTTTATGCCATAGCCAACTCTCATCCTCGCTTGCTTTGCTGAAGAGACAAGTAATGGATTCTGAGCATACTGAGTTGAAATCAGCTATGTAAACATTTCCTTTTCTAAAGCCTGTCAGAACCACATTGTTGTTTTCCTTGGTAGAAACAACACAGGCTTCTTTAGTGAACTTTACTTCATAGTCTTTGTCACAAATCTGACTGACACTCAGCAAATTGTGCTTCAAACCTTCAACTAAAGCCACTTCTTCAATGATGACATTGTCCTTTGTAATCAAGCCATATCCCTTAGTATATCCTTTGATGTCATCTCCAAAGGTAATTCTAGGGCCAGCTTCCTCCTTGAACTCTGTGAGCAGGGTTGAACTCTGTCATATTCCTCTTATTTCCCTACACACAATCCAAAATACAAATCAAGTTGATTTTGGTACCCAAGTTTCCTTGGGTCCTTTCTTGTTAGCCTTTGGTTTTACACTCTTAGCAATCTTCACTTTGGGTGTAGATGCTTGAGTGATAGGTTTTGAAAGATGCTCATTTGCATAAATATTTGATGCATGCATTTGTGGAAAATTGGCATACATATTATCCATGCTAGGAATGCTCCATGACATTTGTGGCATATTCACAGATTAAAAATAAGGATTAGGCACATATGGCATGTTCACATATGGATTTGAAAAACTAGCATTCTGATACAAACCAGGCATTGCAGGCATACTTGGCATAGATTGAGGTACATGAACAGAAGTCCTTTTAACAGACTTGCAATTAGAAGATAGGTGATTGACACTATTGCAATTACCACAAGTTTTCCTAGGAGCAAACTTGTCAGGAGAATAATTGTTTTTCTTGTTAATGCCTATCTTACCATTTCTGTTCTTTTTCTTTTTACCCTCAGTCTCTACCTTTTCATTAACTGATTTACCAACAGCCTTTTTGTTAAGTAAATCACCTGCCTTAGCCTTCTCACTTGATTTGGCTTGGCTACTTTCACCAGAAACAAAGTTCTTGGCTACTGGACCATACTGATTATTCAGTTTCTTGAGTTCCTTCTTACTAACAGACTTTTTGTTAGTCGACGGATACCTCTCATCCGTTGATGGTTCATCTGTCAACGGATGATCACTATTTGTTGATTCACAAATAGTCTCTAGATCCTCAAGGCAAGGTTCTAGCTCCTTTTTCTTTTGAGTCCAGGTATCCCTCACAAATGATTCTATTCCCTGGACTTCTATTATGTTTTGAGAAATATTCCTACAACTTTGAAATTTAGCAATTATCCCTTGTTCTTTTTCAAGCTGGTCTCTTAAAATCAGTTCTCTTTTTAACATAGCTTCAAGTTCACTTTTAGCATTATTGCAATCAACTCTCATTTTCTCAAATTCTAG
This sequence comes from Kitagawia praeruptora, assembly GCA_037693485.1. NCBI lineage: Eukaryota > Viridiplantae > Streptophyta > Magnoliopsida > Apiales > Apiaceae > Kitagawia > Kitagawia praeruptora. The sequence goes on from CM075345.1 coordinate 101,740,318, forward strand.
AAATTGAATTTCTAGGACTGCATTTCTATCACTTAAGAACTGATTAGTTTCTTTAATCCTATTGTTCTCTTTAGTAAGTGATTTAAGAGTAACACTCAAGTGATATAGTTCAGTAGACATTTCATCTATAACACTATTGCATTCCTCTTTGGTGAGCTCAGAGAGATTAGTAAAAAATACCTAATTGCTAGCTGAACTTGCTTCCTGCTCAGAATCAGCCATTAATGCAAGGTTGACAAACTCAGCATCATCATCAGAATGATTTCCATCAGCAGCCCAGTCATACTCTTGGGTCATGAATGCCTTTCCTTTCTGTCTGAGAAGATCAAAATATTTCTTCTTGTAGTCAACAGTTTCAGTTGGCTTTCCCTTGTTCTCTGATCTAGGCTTCCTGCATTCACTTATCATGTGACCAACAATTCCACAATTGTAGCATTTAATTTTGGATTTTTCCACATAGTTGCTTGTAGAAAAATCCTTGTTAAATGGCTTGGCCACCCCAGAGTTTCTTCTGAATTTTAGCTTAGAGAATCTCCTAGATAGAAAGGCTAAATGCTCATCTATCTCATCCAATTCATCCTGCTGTAGGACACTCATTTCTTCAGACACCTTTTCCTTGCTTTAGCTTGATTCTGCTCTGCCTTCACAAACCTCCCTGTTTGGTGTAGATTTAGCAGCTTCAGTCCTCTTCTCCTCCTTCTGCTCCAAGTTGGCAACAAGTGCAACTGACCCACTTTTCTTTTGGGCCTTCTCAATTTCTTCATCCTGCTCCATTTCTAGTTCATATGTCTTTAAAGTTCCATAGAGCCTTTCAAGAGTAAATGACTTGTACTCTTGAGTGTTTCTTAGAGAAACAGTCATAGGCTTCCACTCTTTGGGCAGTGATCTCAGAAATTTGAGATTAGAATCTTTCACTTGGTAGATTCTTCCATACAGTTTCAAGCCATTCAGTAGCTTTTGAAATCTACTAAATGTGTCATTCAATGTCTCTCCATTCTTGAAATGGAAGTGCTCATACTGTTGGATCAGTAGCTGCATCTTGTTTTCCCTTACCTGTTCTGTACCTTCACAAAGGGTTTGAACAATGTCCCATACTTCCTTGGCGGTAGTACAGTTGATAACATTGTCAACCATGTCTGTTTCTAAACCATTAAACAGAATATTCATGGTCTTTTTATCTTTGTGGACTTCTGCAACATCCTCAGTACTCCACTCAGAAACAGGTTTTGGAATGTAAGTGTCTGGTGCATCTGCAGCAAGACCAACTCTTGAAGCAGCCTTCATTGGAACATGAGGACCCTTCTCAATGCAATCTACAAAGCCTACATCAATAGACATGAGATGTAGACGCATTTTTACTTTCCAGTGAAAGTAATTTTCTCTATCAAGAACCGGTATCTTCACTCCATAATCCTTCTTAGACATGTTGGAAGTGTGTTGATCTTTAAACTTCAAATATATTAGAAGCTTGCTCTGATACCAATTGTTATTCCCAGATTACACACTTGTATAATTGTAGAAGGGGGGGTTGAATACAATTCTTGATAGTTATAAATTTCTGATAAAATCCACAGAAATCTATAAGGAAATAATTGTTGAATAAGAAATGGTTCACAAACACATAAAAAATCAGGTGGTTAAATGTACCACCTGTGACTTTTATTTGAAGAAAACTCTGTGATACAAATGTACACAGCTTCTGTTTTTACAACTCTTTGCTTCTAAATATATTCAAGAAACCCTAAGCAAATATGTCTGTTTTCTTAGTTTCTAAAGAGTTGCTACACTTGGTTATATATCCCAAGTTTACAAGTAATACAAGAATAAGATAATATTAATCTAATTCAAGTTGACTTGCTACTCCACTCCAAATCCACATGTAGCCGAAAGGTTGTCCTTGTGAACAGATATGTCCCCTGCACCTTTCCTGTATGTATTGTGTAAATGGAATGCTTCTTTCTTCTGTGTTTCCAAAGTATGGCTGCCATACTGCTTTTTATACCTACTATCAACCCATGTGATCTGTCAGTCAAACCTGTCCTTATCAACTGCTAATTCCCAACTAGCATAGGATAAAGTGATAGTGATTATCCGTTGATGTTGTGCACGGTTATCCGTTGATGGTAGTTTGAGCTGTATCCGTTGATAGAGTAGATTTGAGTTGTATCTGTTGATAGAGCCCTGTTCTCATCCGTTGATACACTTTCACTTAGACAGAATTACATAGCATAGCTTATTTACAATTGGCTACCCTATTCTGCCTATCCATTGATGGTCAACATGACTCTGAATAAAAACACTATCAACTGATAAATAGAGATATTGCAGTATGCTATAAAACCTCATCCGTTGATGAGCTACCTATCAACGAATAGAGTTATAAAGTCTTATCCGTTGATAGTTACAAAACTTGACTTATACAATTTTGCTTGAATGTTAAGTTATCATCAACTACAACATATTCCTAACATGCATGGAAACAGGTTTGGGTTGTTCTAGAGTAGTGTATGGAAACATGTTCTAGTTGTTCTCCTTGAAATTTGTTTTGGAGAATTGATCGTATTATTTTTTTATTTTAAATTATGACAAAAAATTGTATTATAATTATAATAGGATTTCAATTTTATTATTTTCTTTAAAAAATAACATAGAATTGTAAGGGAATATAATTCTAGGGATGAAATAATTTTTTTTATTTAAAGTTGTAATAAAAGAATTATAATTACAATAGGATTTCTATTTTATTAAAAAACAACATAGAAGTATAGCAAAAATAGGATTATAGGGGTGAAATCAAAATACGGTGTGAACCAAAAGTAGTACCGTTAAAGGGGTGTTCTTTGAAAAATCTTTTAAAGAATTGATCGTATTATTTTCTGATTCTAAATTATGATAAAAAAATTGTATTATAATTATAATATGATTTCAATTTTATTATTTTCTTTAAAAAATAACACAGAATTATAAGGGAATATGATTCTAGGGATGAAACTATTTTTTTATTTAAAGTTGTAATAAAAGAATTATAATTATAATAGAATTTCTATTTTATTAAAAAACATCATAGAATTATAGTATAAATAGGATTATAGGGTGAAACCAAAATAGGGGTGAAACCAAAAATAGAGATGAAACCAAAAGTGGTACCGTTAAAAGGGTGTTTCGCTTATTAATAAAGGTTATAGATTTCTGATTCTAAATTATGATAAAAAAAATTGTATTATAATTATAATATGATTTCACTTTTATTATTTTCTTTAAAAAATAACACAGAATTATAAGGGAATATGATTTTAGGGATTAAACTATTTTTTTTATTTAAAGTTGTAATAAAAGAATTATAATTATAATAGAATTTTTATTTTATTAAAAAACATCATAGAATTATAGTAGAAATAGGATTATAGGGTGAAACCAAAATAGAGGTGAAACCAAAAGTGGTACTGTTAAAAGGGTGTTTCGCTTATTAATAAAGGTTATAGATATTTGCATACAATATAATGAAGGTAGGAATTATTTCCAGAAAAAAAAATAAAGAAACTCTAAAACATCTTGAGGCTCCACTTTACCTGTTTGGTCATACGTATAAATCCCGTAAACAAATTTTGGAACACTATTTTTATTAGACCATAATGAAAATTATTACGAAAAATTGTGAGTAGATCATTTTATTTTAAAAACATTTTTTTCTTTGAAATAGGGGATGCATTTTCCATAAATTTATAAAAAATTTCATATATATCTTCATCCGCTACTAATAATGATTTTACAATTATGTCTTGAAATGATAAACTTTGTCTTGTTATTTCTCAACGCAATGTCGTAATCTTTGCAGGTGTGTAAGATACATTATGTGATCTCTGTGTAACTGTTACAAAAATACATATCACCTTTTGACTTAGAAGTTTGCTTTCAAATGCTTAATCCCTTGACATTATCCTTTCTCCGCGTAGTTTGTTTTCATGGTTAGAACATTCAGATTTAGTCATCGTGTTGCAAATCATGCCGTCATAGAAAGCAATTGTCAAGGCTCCGCCAAACATGATGTCGAGCTTCACCAAGGCTATTGTCACCAACTATACTATCGAAAATATTAAGCGCTTAAGTTTTTTTTTGAAACCAAAAACAACGACTTTTATTCATTCATCATATCACGTAACACACTCTCCACCAAACAAGAAGGGTGAGATGTAAAATAATTCTGGCAATTAACTAAACAGGGTAATCTAGCTATCTCATGAGCCACCCTATTAGCATAATTCCTAACAAATTGAACAGATACCTTTCCAAATATTGCAGTCGTAGCCTACAAAGATCGAGCACATCGCCCACCTCCAAGCAGTTCTCGCTATTACTTCTTATACCTTGTACTGTGAGAAGGGAATCTGTTTCTACTATTATCTTCCTATCCTGCAACTGTTGGTCCATAATCCATGAAAGAGCCTTATTAACACCCATAGCTTCGGCTTCAAAAACTGAATCAGGTGAGGGGAGACTAAGATTCTTACCAGCAATGAACGAACCTTTGAAATCTCTAAGTACCATGCCAACTGTGAAATAAGGCAAACCCTGAAACATCGAAGCATCTACATTTAACTTTAACACTCCCTCATCTGGTAGCTGTCACTTGCAAACACCTGGCTTCTTTTGCACTCGATTCTCCTGGAATGATTTCAATTTTGATTGCCTAGCTCTCTTCCATTCGTTAAGAACAATAAAGGTTTCATTCATGGCTAAAGCAGGTGTCGTAATTTTATCTTCCCAAACTTTCTTGTTCCTCCAGTACTAAATGCCCCAAAATTATCAATCTTTTCCAACAACCAATCTAAAACATACTCAACCTCGCTCATATCATAGCTGAGATTCACATACCTCCAACATTGAGAAGCAAAATCGCAATCAAAAAAGTCATGTGCGTGGTGTTCTATATCATTTTTACACAAAGGGCAAATGATGGGTACGTTAGCACCCTTGGTTCTCAGTCGTTTACGTACCGGGACATTGTTACGACAGAAACGCCAGATGAAAATCTTCATTTTGTGAGGGATGAGAAGTTGCCAAAGCTTACCCCACCCACGACTCGAAGGAATGCTGAATGTGCTTACATTATCCTCATACACTACGCCATAGATTGCTTATTGCAACCCCAAAACTGTGTTACCATAGACCCCTGTTTGAAGTTGCCATAGGCCCAAATAGGGCTATGGTAACACTTCAAACTGTGTTAGGTTCTCAGCAGTAACTATAGATATCTAAGGTAATATAAAAAAATAGCCTAAGGTAACATAGCAAATGTGGTTACCAAAAACCTCTATAGCAACATCTTAAACACTCTATAGCAACATAGTTTGTGTGTTACAAAAGATGATACAAATTTGCACATGGGCAACTGTGGGGCCCACATCTAGGTGGGGTCCACAATCTATTGTAATACCCTCTTTTATCAATTGTAACGCATTGAGTGTTACATAATTAAAATCATTTATAACTAATTTTAATAACAAAAAAATTATGACATTTAAATATTCAAGAACCAAATTAATTACATTTCAATAACATCATCCAACATCATTTTAATAACGTCATCTAGTACAAAACCAACCAAATCATCCAAAAATATCTACCAACACTAGCTAATGAACAAAACTTAAAATGTACAAGTACTAGAGCTAATAACATTGTAAATTTCAAAAGACAACCGGTGTCCATCAAAGACTCAAAGATCAATTTATTGAGCTGCACTCTTCGATTGTAACAAGTCCCAGCAGCACAAAAAACAGTAGTGCTCCTGCACATTCCAACAATAACCATATATAGTTGGTCCAAAATAAGAAAATTCTAACAAACAAAAAAATATAAATAAAAAGATGCATCCAAGAAGACCTATACAAGAAAAAATAATGCATCCAGGATATAAATTATTCCCTGTTTCATTATCTCACAGGCAACCAGGCTTTATATTACATTGCTTACTGCTACTGAATTGCTTTTACTGCTAATAAGTTAAATACTACGGAGTATATTACTAAAAGGAGAACAAAGTGAAAAATATGCAAGGAGCTAAGAGTAAAAGGTCTCACCCATTAATGTGGAGAAGTGATTTTGCACTTGTTCGGTGAATATGTTCAACGAGATCTGGTACAGAATCTACCTGACATAAATTTAATATACATCATTTATCAATCTCTGCACTTCTAACTTCTAAGACATTCTAACCCACAGTATTACTCATCCTTACGATGCTGATGCAACTAGGGCTGTAAATGAGTCGAATCGAGCCGAACTCTTAACTATTCGTGTATCAGCTCATTATAAATACATCAAACTCGAACTCGAGCTCAAACTTTGATCGAGCCAATATTTTTGTTTCTGTATCAACACTTTAAGAAAAAATTTATTCACAAACATGTCTAATGAGCTACTATTCACGAACATCTTATAAATTGTGTTCATGATTTCGTATTCATGAACACTTCAACCTTTTTTTTCTAGAAAATTTTTAATGCAATTAAAGTAAAAATAAAATTGAGGGATGAAAGTCTAGAGCCGGCAATTTCGTACACGACACGAAAATGACACGAAAATTATGGGTTTGGATTGACCTTTGCGATAAAAGACACGAAAGTACACGAACACGAAATTACACGGATAAATTTAGTGTCGGTTTTGGATTTACCCTTGGGTACACGACACGAAATGGAAATACACGAAATAAATAAATATTTAAATAAATTTATTAAAGTTATATGAATACATATTTTAAAATGATATTATATATATAATTTTTACATAAGATTAATACAAAATAGTTTCAAATTTTAGTTTCACAAGACTTAAGCACACTTCATTCCTTATGACATATTGACTTAAGACTCAATTAATAAAAAAAAATATTTAAATATTTTTATTCAAAAATTACACGAAACACGACACAAAACGTACACAAAATGAAGGTACACGAAACGAAATGAATCTTTAACGGGTTGGTTTTGGATTTGGCATTACGTACACGAAACACGAAAGTACACGACACGAAAGTATACGAAACAAACGAATTGCCAGGTCTAGATGAAACATTGAAAACTCGAGAAATGCTTCGAATTTAGACTTATCAAGGAATCAAATTTGGATCAAGTTTAGTTAAAACATAACGAACTAATGTTATAATTTATAATGTAACATATGTATAATTTCATTATTATTAATAAAAATAATTTATAAATTTAAACAAAGAAAATATAATGAATAGACAAAATAAACTAACATATTACTTCGTAACACTTACTTATACAATTATTTACAAAATATCGTGAATTCAAGAACTCCCGTTAAATGTTAAAGAAATATGTTCACGAACGTATATATATGAAGTTTATGCACAAAATTATTCAAGAATCATATTTACGAACAAGGTTCACGAACTATACTAATGAACTTGCTCATGAACTATATAATCGAACTTGTTCGTGAACTTTCGAACCGAACTAAGTCGTGTTCGGGTTCAGCTCATTTACGAGACGAACCTCAAAATCGTGTTCATGTTCGACTCGTTTACAAATCGAACTGAACTCGAATCGAACTTTTTTCGAACCGAACACCGAACTGTTCGTGAGCGTATCGACACATTTACAGCCCTAGATGCAACCACATTGGCCAATAATTTTCTATGATAAAATTCCAAGTCATTTAAATTGACTAGAAATGTGAAAGGAAAGAGCAATTGTTCACTGTTATTTCTAATACCAATTCCTGATGACAAAACCAACGCTGTGAACAATACCAATTGGCTTATGTGTTTATGATTCCATTGTTAAGTTATTCTATAATAAGTATCACTATCAGCTAATTTGGGTCTTGGAGGGTTAACAAGTACTACGTTCATGCTGCTGCAATACAACTAATTACTATAATTTTATATATGCATATACGGTACACGCTATTAATAAACACATGGTGCATCGATCAAAATTTCTCTGTTTCATCAGCACACTATGAGAACCAATACCTTCTGACAACTCTGAGACTCCACACAGCCTTTTATTGAAAACAACTCCGCTATATATAGATCCTGCATTGAGTCAGATGACGAAAGAATTCACTTAATCAAAGTAGGAATAGCATACTACAATAAATGGCGGTCTACATTATAAAGTGCAATCATATTTATATATTAAAAAGTAGATTTCAAGGAAAAAGCTTTTGACAAGACAGATTCCGAGGATCCAGCTACTCTATCTTCCTAAATTATTGATCCATGGCTACAAGTGCAAATAGTTTCATCCTTCCTGCCCCATTATAGCAAATTTAGGTTTTACAAAAGTTTATCTTTTTAAAAGTGACCATCTGGAGGCTTCATAAGAAGATATCTGCATTTTCAGTTGTTTAACTTTGACCTCAAGATCAACTGATATCTTAAAATTTAATTGTAAAATTTATAAATAAACAAGTGATTCACAATTCAGAATGCTTGCTTTTGAAACATGGAAGCATGACATAGTTGTAGACATACCTGTAGGAGTAATAATCTGCTTTTCGGTAAATGGTAGGTGACCTAGACCATGCTCGACAACCTACAACAACTAATCTTGTTCATGCCATAATACATGAATAAGGATTTCAACCTTGGGAAGTAATACAAATAAGACTAAATACCAAGCGAATCAGTCGATCTACATAGAAGGCAAAGTCATGGTTTGTTGTTTTAGCATCACGAACAAGTGTGTGCATCCCACATATCTGATAAAAATCAAAGATATGTTAGGTTTAATTCAGTTAACTTTCATTATTACATCTTAAAGTATCTTGAGTGTAAAGAGAGAAGTGGTAGAAACCTACATTAGATTAAAATAATGAAGCTGATAGTTACATGATTTGTTGACTGTATGACAAAAAGATTTGTATATATCTGGCATAGATTGTGCTGTCCAAGCTTAGTAAAAATATGTTGTACTATCAAGTCGATTGCAACATGATTATCTGCTCCCCGAGGGATAATGATATCAAAATCATATATCAACTAATACAAATCATCATCCATAGTCTCTCGAATGATTATTTTTGCTGAGGTAAAATCATCATCTATATTGTACCTCATGTGAAGTCCAAATTCGAATAGATGATGATTATACAACGGCAAAAGCAATCTACGAGGGAGCTTAATTCATAAGGAGCCCCAGAAACTCACCTCATATATCCTGGTCAAGGAAATAATAACCTAACTAGAAGCCCTAATTAGAATAATTTTGCATATACAACAATAATAACCTCTAGCAATAATAACCTCTAAGAGCTGAGAGACATAGAGATAGAGAATGAGACAGAGAGAGGGAGAGACAACACTGTTCTATAAAACGTTGTGCAACACCTACAAACAACAACAATCCAAATTAAAACTCAGTGACAAACATTTGTTCCAAATTAGAACTGTTGTGCAAAATATTGTTACCTAAAGTTAAGATTTAACAAGAAAAAGGAGGCGTGGAAACATAATCAAATGTTTTAACATACATTACGAGAAGCAAGCAGGGAGGCAAGCCCAATGGGAATGAAGACATGACCAACAAGCAAGAATGATGAAATCACCTTAAACAAAATGAAAACATGTAAGCGTATAAGAGTAAAATCAAAAGGTATATAAAATGAAACACTATAATAATGGAACCAAAGTGAGATCGAGAGACAACGAGCACAATTTGAACCAAATTGAAGCCCTAAAATCCCTAAATTGAACTCAATTTGAAGCCCTAGATGAACCCATACTGAATCCCTAATTCCCAATTGAAGTATCAAAATCAAAAACACAATTAAATACCTTAATCAAAGCTTTAAACTCGAACCCCAGAGAGACAGAGAGATGGCCGAGAGTGTGCAGAGAGAGAGAGATAACAAGTGATTGAAGCCCTAATCGCCTTTTAATTCGTTCTTCATTTCGTTCTTCAGAGAGACAGAGAAAGTGATTGAGTGTGAGTGAGTGCGGTGGAGAGAAATTTTAGGTCAGGAGAGTTTAGGTGAGGGGGAAGTTTAGGGAGGCGGAAAAAGAAAGAAGTGAGAGAGGCAAGATAGAGAAGTTTATGTTTGACTAACCTAATTCTAAATTTTCGTTTTGGCACTCTCTTTTTCGTTTATCGCTCGGACCTTCTCTGTTTTTATTTGTAGCCCATCTCAATAAGTGTACTTTTTTCCAAAAAATATTTTAAGGTATTTTAATTTGTTGGTATTAAATTATAATTTTTAAATTTATTATTTTCATTATTTTGAAATAATTCACAGTGTATGCAATTATCATTTTCTCTATTAAACTTTTTAATGAATTTAATCAAAATTTAATAATTTTTGAATATTACTTTATTTTGAAAACATTTTTATTCTAAATTTTATTTAAAATATTTTAATATTTATGAAATTTAAATAATTTAATTTTTTCATGGAATATTAATTTTTACAAACATAACTTCAATGCTTTTATTAAAATTAAATACTTTTAAAGTCAAATAATTATTAAATCATTAAAATGATAGCTTCAACAATTTTTTAAAATTAATTTTTTAATTATTAAATCATTAATTTTAAATAAAATAAAATTTTTGTTCATGAATACTCTATGGTAACACAGCTCATGGTGTTACCCACTATAACACCTTTCATAGCTATGGTAACATACTTTTCTGGATTTGGTAACACCACAATCACAAGGTTGCGATAGCTCAAAAATTTCATATCTATGGTAACATCCAATATGGTAACACCCATGTCAAAAGGTTGCAATAGGCCATCTATGGCGTAGAGATAACAGAGTCTGTAACCATCCTTAGCAGAATAAGTGCCATTACTGGATCCTGTCCAAGCAATTCTATCCCTTATATTGCGTTGGGGACCTGTAATTGCTAAGATAGGCTCAGCATCTTCCTTAACAAAACTCTCCTGAATTAAACTAACATTCCACTGCTTTGAGTTAGCAATAAACAAACTCATCACAGTCTCATTTCTACCCTCGTATCTGTGACTGTACTCCACACGAAAGTCTTTCTTTTTACGCAACCATGGATCCTTTGTGGCAACTATGTCCTTTCCATTTCCCAGAACCGAACGAAAACCTTTTTTTTAATTCCTCCTTTGCTGTCAAAATACCTTGCCAGATGAAACTAGAATTTTGTCCTTTGCCAGCTTTCAATAAATGACAATCTGGGAAATATCTAGCTTTGAACAGTCTAGACACCAACGAATCTGGATTATGCATAAAATTCCAACAGTGCTTCCCAAGAAGAGCGATATTAAAACCATAAAGATTTCTGAATCCTAAACCACCCTTACTCTTTGCCATACTATGTTATTCCAAGAACACTAGTTTAATCCTTTAGAACCACCCGAACCTGAACTCCACCAATACCTGTTAAACATGACCTCCAATTCATGAAAAAGTGTTTTCGGCAGCAAAAAACATGACAAAGTGTAAGCTAGAATTGCTTGAGCCACATTGCGTATCAGAACAGTTTTCCCAGCTCGAGAAAAAGGCTTAGCTTTCCAATCTTGAATACGTTTGCTTGCTCTCTCTTTCAAATAGCCAAATACCCACTTTTTTTATCTACCAATCAGTTGAAGGTAGACCCAGGTATTTCGAATTTGTGATGTCATTGTGGACTCCCAAGATATCAGCTAACTCTCTTTGTTTATCCTGTCGAATATTGGCACTAAACAGAACACCTGACTTCTGATAGTTCACAAATTGGCCAGACCATTTTTAACAATTGTTGAGAAGACTTTTAATATTTCGTGTCTCCTCTGTGGTCCCTCGGAAGAAAAGAAAGCTATCATCTACAAAAAGAATATGAGAAATTGTTGGAGATGTGGGACTAATAGTACAACCATGAATCTTACCATTAGCTGAAGCATCATCTATAGCATTAGAAAGACCCTCCACACAAAGGAGAAAGAGATAGGGAGAGAGAGGGTCCCCCTGACGTAAACCTCTCATCGGGTGAACTGGACTAATATTAGAGCCATTCAAGCAAAAATTATAAGAGACAGTTCGAACACATAGCATCATCCATGTAATCCACTTTTCACAAAAACCTGACACCCTCATTCTTTCTTTAAGATAGTTCCAATTGACACGATCGTAAGCTTTGCTGATATCCAACTTGAGAGCAACCTCACCTTCATTACCTCTATTTTTCCTCCTCATGTGATGAATTATTTCAAAAGCAACAAGAACATTGTCAGAAATACTTCGACCTTGGATAAACTCAGATTGATTCTCTGAAATAATCCCTGGAAGCACAACTTTAATTTGATTTGCAAGTACCTTGGCAAGAATTTTATACAATACGTTATAGAGAGCAATGGGACGCAAATCCTTCATATTAGAAGCATTCTCTTTCTTAGGAATGAGAACAACATTCGTACTATTCAACTCACCTGGAAAAACATTCTGGTCAAGCCAACTTTTAGAAAATTGGAACACCCCCTGACCATTATTGACCAAAAACTTTGAAAGAAAGCAGGGTTCAAACCATCAGGTCCCGATGATTTGTCGGATGCATCTGTTTCACCGCCTCCGTAAACTCCTCAAAACGTAAGGACTCCGTTAATTTTAAATTATGCTCATGAGATACAACCCTACTACTAGACACTTGTTCTGTCTCTTCACTAACCACCTCACCTGCAAACAACTCTGTAAAGTAATTCATGACAATGCTACACATCCCTTCCTGATCATTAATTCGTTCACCCACATCATTCTCCAAAAAAGCAATATTGTTAGCCTTCCGTCAAGCTGAGGCACTAGCATGAAAAACTTTGGTATTTTCATCTCCATCTGTCAACCAGTACAACTTAGCTCTTTGTCGCTAATGCGTTTCTTCCTGAAACATCAACAAATTCAACTTTTCCTTTTCCACTAAGTACTCTTTGACACTAACATCATCTGTCTTGTCTACTAGTAGCCCAAGCTTCTCTTTACAAGCCTTTAGTTTCTCTCTGAACTTGTGAAAGAATTCCCGACCCCAAATCGCCATAAAGATGATACTGAGAATAACTTTGGAATGAGATGGATCGGAGGTAAATTAACCCAAACTTTAGTAACTTCTTCAATGAAATTAGGCTCTTTCAACCATGAGTTTTCAAACCGAAATCTAAAATTCTTTAAAGAAATCTTTATGCTTATCAACTCCAAAAAGATAGGTTCATGATCTGAAACGGCAGAATGACGAATAGTGAGATTGCCAAGAGGAACCTTACATTTGCAAAAGCCCTATCTAGACGTTCTCTAACCCAAGTATTCAAGCCCCTGCTTTTTTCCCATGTATACTTCCCTCCAGTTAGATCCAACTCTGTTAACTGACGGCTTTCAATAGTACTACGAAACCCTTCCAACAAAACTACGAGGGTGAGGGGTATTACCTTTTTTATCAACTTCGTATAACATATCATTGAAATCACCCAATATGCACCAGGGTAAACTTGAGATAGATTCAAGTTTCTTAATAAGATTCCAAGAACATCTTCTCATTTCTCTTTCATGAAACCCGTAATAGCAAGTCATACGCCAAGCTAACACATTATTCTCTGAAAAAACTACATCAACATGATTTTGTGAGTATCCCATTATCTGACACTGAACATGACGTTTCCAAAGGACAGCCAACCCACCACCTCTACCAACCCTATCTACTGAAAAACATTGATCAAACCCAAAACGGACTCTGAGCTCTTCTATTCTACTAGCAACTGATAACGTCTCTGAAAAGAAAAGAAAACTAGGTTTACAGCTTTTGAGGAGATCATTAAGAGCCTGAACTGTACGAGGGTTCCCCACCCCTCGACAGTTCCAACTGAGGCAATTCATTGGGGCTGGCTAGCTTGCAGCGCAAGCTTAGCCAAATGGTTTGATTTAGACTCTGAAAAATTAGTGTGAGAAAGAACAGGGTCTGTTTTTTGTTAACATTGTCATAGTCCATTTCACTATAAACATGGGCTTTGCTTCTCTGCCTTTTCTTCTCTTCAATTCGAAGCCCATCTAACTCATCATCCTCTAGCCCATCCACAAAAACCGCACTTGATTTTCCCTCCACAGAATTTGAATTAATATCCATTACTAGAGGTGATCCCTGATTTTTAGCAAATCCAACTTAATTCTCGAATCTGTTACCCGTCTGCTTACTTGATTGCTCAAAATCCAAATTTTGAATTCCCGAAGATCTCGGTTTAACCTCATCCTTGCCTGCTCTGTTCCCCCATCCACTATCGTTCTCCTCCCTGAGCCACTTGCTTCTACCACCTCCGGCCACCTTCCTTGGTGGTGCACGAAGCCAACTTCCCCAATCTTTAGTTCCCCCACCAATCCCAGCCTCCAACTTCTTCTTACAAAATCTTTCCGTGTGGGATAACAGTCCACAAATGAAACAAAAATCTCCAAGCTTCTCATACTTACATAACACCACAGCCTCCGATTTGTCTTTTTTACAAATCTTTTTCTTCCTCTTCAATGGCTTCCTAACATCTATATGAACTCTTAAACGCATGAACTCCCTCCATATATTGGAATTGTTATTGGAATCATATTGTATGAAAGTACCAAAAAAATTCCCCAGTTGTTTGCCAACAACCTCAGACATGTAACCAGTTGGTAGATCATGAATTTGTATCCAGAAATCCACCTCCACCAATGAAACTTTCATGGGATCCTCGCCCTACTTTATAACATTGAAAACCAATAATGCATTATCAAATGACCATTATCACCTTTAACCACCCACTCCATGTCATCTTTATGGTAGAATTGAAATAAGAATATCCCTGGCTTGAGATCCTTTATGTTAATCCCCATTGTTGATCGCCAGACATCAGCCATCTTCGATTTCATAACACGAGTATTGATGCTTTTCTCTGTTAAAAACCTTCCAACCATGCATAATTCAAACCTGTTGACCTCCTCTTCTACCCCCTCCTCGAACACCAGATCTTCATTCTCTTCGTTATCAATATCAGACTCCGCCATTTGCATTTCGATATCATTCATTGTGGCCATAATACCACCTCTCACTAGTCTGGAAGAAAAGACAGGAGAGAAACTCAAAAACCTCTCACAACAGGAGAGAAACGAATAGTTATGCTTGTATGATATGCATTTAAGCGCTTAAGTTGTTGTCAGCTTGTGGAGTTTGCTGTCTAGATGAAGCTACTATTGTCTTTGTAATTATGCTATCATTTGAAACTTATTATTCGGTAATCCAGAAAAGCAAGTGAAGGCTGAGGCAGCTACCATTCAGATGCCAGATTTAATAGATACCGGTGATTCAGATGGTCCCTCAATGCATGAAAGCATTGAATCTCTGACTACACTTGTAAACATTGTTTCGTTTGGGTTTCGTATTTCGATTTTTTTAAAAAATATTTCTCGATGACCCAATTGTACGGAGGTAAAGATCCATCCTTTTTAATGTTATTGCCAAAATTTCAAAAAAAAATATATTTGATTTGGTAATTTTACGGTCAACTAGTAGTTTGATTAGAACCCCTAAAAATGCTTTCGTCCGGGTTTCGTGTTTCGATTTTTTAAAACATATTTCTCGACGACCCAATCGTACGGAGGTCAAGATCTATCCCTTTCAATGTTATTACCAAAATTTCAAAAAAAAAAATATTTGATTTGGTAATTTAACGGTCAACTAGTAGTTTGACTAGAATCCCTAAAAAGGGTTTCATGTTTCGAATTTTTAAAATATATTTCTCGACGATCCAACCATACGGAGGTCAAGATCTATCCTTTTTAATGTTATTTTCGAAATTTCAAAAAAAAAATATTTGATTTGGTAATTTAATGGTCAACCAGTAGTTTGACCAGAACCTAAACAGGGGTTTCGTCCGGGTTTCGTGTTTCGATTTTTTAATAAATATTTCTCGACGACTCAATCGTATGGAGGTCAAGATCCATCCTTTTTCATACACCCAAGTAGTTATACTCACTATTTGTGTGATGAATGTTACCCTACTTTCACTACTTTTCTATTTTTTTTGATTTATTCCCCCATTTTTAACTAGTTTGTAAAATAAATGAAAAAATTAAATAAAAATAGGAAGAAGGCCAAATTTTGAACTAAAATTCATAGACACCCAAGTAGTACTCATACTCATTATTTGTGTGATGAATGTTACCCTACTTTCACTAATTTTCCATTTTTTTTATTTTCCTCCATTTTTAACTAGTTTGTAAAATAAAATAAAAAAAATATTAGATGTGCGCACTTCTACTTCTATTCATCAAATTATTTATTCCAACCAATATTGGTAGAAAACGGTCACAAAAATGGTAGCAAATAGTCATATTTTTACGAAAATTTTGAACTAACCGTCGAACCCAAATTTTCAAAAATGACGCTCACAATCGAAAATTCAAAATTTTTGTCCAACCCCATAACGTACCAATATTGATAGGAATTAAGCATTAATTTTGTGAAAATTTCAAAAATGGCGCCTATACCAAAATATTCAAAAATTCCGCACAAACCCAAAATTTCAAAAATTGCGCCCAAACTTATAACCTACCACAATTGGTAGGAAATAGGTGACTTGAACCTATAAACAACTTTTTTCTCTCTTTTCACTTTCATTTTAATCTTCTCCAATAAAATTTCATTTTCAACAACTTTCTCCTTCACTTAACCATCTCAATTATTTTGGTACAAATCTTTATCCTTCTTATTATTGTATGTGTTCTTAAACCTTTTTGTACTTGATTCATTCATATATACATTATTTCTTAATAATGTTGTATGTAATTAGTTGTTTAAATGAACTTATTATTCTTATGTTCATGTGTGTGTGTATAATTGTACTAATTATTCATTTACACTTCTTATGTAGATTGTTGTCTCTTAAGGCGAATATATTGGTGTCGTGGTTGATGAAATCGAAAAAATAACGACGAAGTTAACAAAATTACAAAGAATAAAGGTGAAGGATCCAACGATGAGGGCAACTTTGAAGATTATTAGTTTAAACTTTCAAAATATTTCTCCATATTTTGTAATGCTTGTCATTTTTGTGAATTTGAATAATTACTTTTGAGATGTAATTTTAATGCTATGTTATGGTGTTGTTAAGGCCGAATTATGATTTATGATGAATGTATAAATTTTGGTTATGATTGTATGTGATTTAGATATTGATTCTATTGTGCAATTTGTGGTACATGAATATTAATGAGTCACTTTTTTAAAAAAGAATCGGCCCAGCAATTTCTACCGATATGGGCTATAACCTACCATATTCAAGCCATTTCCTACCACATTTACCATTTGAAACCCAGAAAAATGATGAATGTTGTAGGTTTCAGATGAATTTGGTAAGAAATAGATGGTAGGAAATGGACAACAATGGTAGGAATTAATTGGTAGGAAATCCCAATTTACATGGCTTCTCTGTTATAAAATCAACCAAATTGGCATACCTTCCGTTGGTAGGAAATAGGTCTTGACTAAAGTAAAAAATGACCTATTTCCTACCAACATCGGTTGAAAATAGGTCTTGACTAGAGTCAGATGTGACGTCACAAAAATGACGTGGCATATGACGTGGCTGGGACCCTTGCCAAGTGTCTGCCCATGTGGCGAGCCAACCTGGACGACACATAAGTAAGTGGGATCTCTTGAAAATCAACCATCAATTCCTACCGGGTAGCATTTCCGAGTGGAGCAAGTGCCACCGATCGAGTTCGATAGGAATTGCTTCAAAACTTACCGATTACCCCCCTTTTCCTACCGATTCATCGATTGGAAACAGTCGTTTTTCTTGTAGTGATTGGAAATTTTTTTATTAATGTATGAAGATTTAAGGCCAAAAAAACAAATTATTATTATTATTATTGTATGCTAAAGGAGTTTATATTGATGGTGTAGAAGACTTTTAATAGAATACAGAGATTGTCATCGTACTAATAAAATTAAAAATGTACTACTAAAACTAAACATAAACAAAGATCATGTTGAAATTTTTGAATATATATAATATAATATTAAACTTTTAAACGTCAAATTTATTGTGAAAACAATGATTGATAATTATAAGATCAAAGAGATTACCAACTAATTTAGAACGATTTTTCATGCAAAACCAATATATTTAGTAGTTTTATATGATCACCAACTTGTAATATAATCATTAATTTATGTCTTCGTTAAGTTGTGTCTTTCGAAAAATAAAATATACAAAAAATAATACACATACCCATGATTATACAATTATATCATTTGGCATGTTATATGTCAAGATTTAATTATTAAATTTATAATAAAAATAATAATAAATTTATACGAATGTAACAATTATCAAATTTTCGTGCATATAGTTATAATACGTTAACAAATGAAGTGAAAATTAGTCTCACAATAAATACTTTTTCAGAATTAACGATTATACTAGTCGATAAAGCCGCCGCGAATTACAATACTTAAAAAAAAAATTAATACATTTACGTTATATTATAATATTAATATTAAATTTTAATAATTAAATAATATTCTCTAATGAATCAATTTCTTGTTAAACATGATTCTTTCGATTAAGCCGCTCTTTCGTTAAAACCGAAATCCCAACTTTAACATATATTATAAAGACTTATATAATAATTTTAATACATAAAATCGAACCGTAAAAATAATAAAAAAAATTATGCCACCAGTATCAAATTCTAATAACTAATATAATCTTTTCTAGTGAGCCGTCATCCCGTTAAATACGTTTCGAGCCGCTCTTATTTGGAATCGAAATTCTAACTTCATTATATAAAGAGAGTAAATCCCAATTTTTATATTCTTTAAACTTACTTTTCGCATGGGAATGTCTTTCTGTTATGTTAACATATCAAAAAAAAATATACGAAGATTTTTAGTTACGGGAATAATACTAAATTTATGGATATATTTTTCTAATGCAAGTATAACTAAGTTGTATTAAAAAATTAAAATAAAGGATTTCTAAGAAAAATATATATAATTTTAAAAAATTGTATAAGATGTCTCCACCGTACTCGTATTCTATTTCAAATAAAACATTTTATTATATGCATTCCTTATATATTCAAACATTTTTTTACGGTATTCTCTAATGAACCGCTTTTCGTTAAATATGGTTATTACTATTGATCCGCTCTCTCGTTAAAATAAAAAACCTAAGTTTTACATATATCACTTGTATGATAATGTTTATCCATAAAAATCAAATCCTAAAAATAAAATAAAATTTATAACACCAATATGATATTTTAATAGCTAATACAATCTTTTATAGTGAGTCATCTTCCCGTTAAACACGTTTCGAGCCGCTCTCATTTGGGATCAAAATTCCAACTCCATTACATATTATTGATGATTTATCTTACATAACAACTTACACCTTAAAATCAAAACCTAAAAAATAGAGCGAATTCCAATTTATATTATTGACAATAGTATTGGATTCATAAATAAATTTTTCTAATAAAAATATAATTAACTTACATAAAAAAGTATAAGTTAAGAAGATCGTATTTTCTATAAAATATTTAATTATATGTCTGCTCTATATATTCAAACACCTATTTTACTTCTCTATAAATTCGAACTCCTATTCTACTTCCAGTAAAACTTTTAATCATATGTGTTATAAATACTTATTCTACTTCCAATAGAACTTCTAATCATCTATAAATTCGAACTTCTCTATAAATTCGAACACCTATTCTACTTCTAATATGTTAAAAACTCCTATTCTACTTCTAATAGACCTTTTATTTATATATATTTTCTATAAATTCGAACTCTTATTCTCTATAAATTCGAACTCCTATTCTACTTCCAATAGAACTTTCAATCATATGCGTTATAAATATTTGTTCTACTTCCAATAGAACTTCTAATAATATGTTTTCCCTATAAATTCGAACTATTCTCCTCTATAAATTCGAACACTATTATACTTCTAATATGTTAAATGATATTTTTCTACTTCTAATAGAACTTTTATTTATATATTTTTCTATAAATTCGAACTCTTATTCTCTATAAATTCGAACTCTTATTCTACTTCCAATAGAACTTTTAATCATATGCATTATAAATACTTATTCTAGCAATAGAACTTCTAATCATATGTCTTACCTATAAATTCAAACTCTTCTCCTCTATAAATTCGAACACCTATTCTACCTCTAATATGTTAAATGATACTTTTACATTTATTAGTGTTTATAATTCTAAAATTCTAGAAAATTAGAAAAATAGATTGATACGATCTTAGAGCGTCACCTAAGCTCTCGTGTATCCTCCTTTATATATATATTTATAGATAGATATATATTGATTGTAAATTCGGACTCTTCTCTTCGAACATCTATTTTACTTTTAATAAAATTTTTAATTACATGTCCTACTTATATGTTTTTCCTTGTAAATTTTAAATTCGGACTCTTCTCCTCTATAGATTCGAATACCTATTCTATAAATTTTAATTATATGTTTTTTTCTATAAATTCAAACTCTTAATCTCTATATATTCTCTATATATTCGAACTCCAATTCTATTTTCAATAAAAAATTTAATCATATGTCTTATAAATACTTATTCTACTTCCGATTCCGATACAACTTATATGTCTTCCCTGTAAATTCGACTCTTCTCCTCTATGAATTCGAACACCTATTCTAATTCTAATTTGTTAAATGATATTTTATATTTATTAGTGTTTAAAATCCAAAAATTCAAAAAAATTGGAAAAATAGATTGAGAAGATCTTAGAACACAATGATATTTTTATATTTATTAGTGTTTAAAATCCTAAAATTCAAAAAAATAGAAAAATAGATTGAGACGATCTTAGAACACCACCTAAGCGCCCGCGTATCCTCCTTTATATATACCGCGCTTCGCGGCGACATTACAATTTTTTTAAAAAAATTCAATATGTATTTACGTTATATTATATTATTAATATTAAATTTTAATAGTTACATAATCCTTTTTAATGAACCGATTTCTAGTTAAACATGATTCTTTCGATTGAGCCACTCTCTCGTTAAATCGAAATCACAACTTTAACATAACTATAGAGACTTATATAATACTCCCTCTGTCCCTCTCATTTCTTAACATAAAAAACTGCGTGTCTGGCACGCATTTTAAGGATAGTTTTATAACTTATTTTTGATATTTTTTTTGTATAAAAATAGAACAATCCTATTTTTATATAAAAAAATAAATTTTGAAAATAAATTATAGAACTATCCTTAAAATGCAACTTAAAATTCGTGACGGACATTGGTCCGCAATTGATAAGAACCTAGAGGGATGGAGGGAGTAATTTTTATCCATAAAAATCGAACCCTAAAAAAAGATTATGACATCACTATCAAATTGTAATAGCTAATATAATCTTTTTTCTAGTGAGTCGTCTTCCCGTTAAAACATATTTCGAGTCGTTCTTATTTGGAACCGAAAGTCTAACTTCATTACATATGAAATAACTTTTTTCTTAAAAATTAAAACCTTAAAAGAGTGTAAATTCTAATTTTTACATTCTTTAAACTTTCGAATATTTATGGAGTTTTAAAAGATGAAAATAGATCTTATACTTTCTGTATATCATAGATATTCATGTATTAATTTACAGCTGTCGCATGGAATTATTTTTATATTATGTTAACACATAAATTTTTTTAAATGCGAAGACTTTTTATTTTATGGACATATTTTTCTAATGCAAGTGTAATTAACTTGTATAAAAAAGTTAAAATAAAGGAATTCTAGGAAAAAAGATATAAAATTTTAAAAAATGGTATAAGACGTCTCCATCGTCCTCGTATTCAACTTCCAGTAAAACATTTGATTATATGTATTCTTTAGATATTCAAACATCTTTTCTACCTCCAATTAATTTTTTAATTATATGTATTTTTTTATAAATTTAAACTCTTCTTATTTATAAATTTGAACTCATATTTTACTTACAATAAAACTTTTAATTATATATATTACAAACACCTATTCTACTTCAATAAAACTTTTAATTATATGTCTTACCTATAAATTCAAACTCTTATTCTCAATAAATTTGAACATCAATTATGCTTTTAATATTTGTTAAAGAATGGTTTTCTAGTTATTAATATTTATAATCCTAAAATTCTAAAAAATTCAAAATATATTTATCTTCAATTTTATCATCGATATTAAATTTTAATATTTAATATGGTGATCTCTAATGAGCTGCTTTCTCGTTAAACACGGTTATTCCTATTGAGTCGCTCTCTCGTTAAGATCAAACCCTAATTTTAACATATTTTACTTGTATAACAATGTTTACCTATAAAATTGAATGCTAAAAATAAAATAAAATTTATAACATTAATATCAAATTCTAATAGGTAATACAATCTTTTATAGCGAGACATCTTTCCGTTAAACATGTTATGAACCGCTCTCGTTTGAGATCAAAATTTCAACTTCATTACATATTATTGATGATACTTATCTTATACAATAATTTTTTCCCTTAAAATCAAAATTTAAAAATAGAGTGAATTCCAATTTTTACTTTCTATAAAATTTCTAAAAATTATGGAGTTTTAAAAAATGAAAATATATCTTATTTTTTCTTTTATATTGTAGATAAAGTTGTATTTATTTAGGTTTCTTACATGAGAATGTTCTTTTTATTATGTTAACACATCAATTCTTTTCTTTTTAAATACGAAGATTTTTTTATTTGAGAATAATACTGGATTATGTTAACACCTAATTATATGTTTTTTTATAAATTCGAACTTTTCTCTTTATAAATTCGAACACCTATTCTACTTCCAATAGAACTTTTAACTATATGGCTTACAAACACCTATTCTATTTTTAATATAACTTTTAATTATATGTCTTTCCTATAAATTTAAACTATTCTCCTCTATAAATTCAAACTCTTCTTCTCTATAAATTCGAACATCTATCCTAGTTCTAATATGTTAAAAAAAATCTTTTTAATAGTAATTAAAATCTTGAAATTCTAAAAAATTAGAAAAATAAATTGAACGCATTTAAGCCGTCATCTAAACTCCCGCATATCCTGCTTTATATATCTAACAGGTGAAATGGCGAATCATGAAAGATCAATGTTCAAATAGTTATAAAAATATTTAAAAATAATAATTTTTCCATAATATTTAATTAGAAAATACCTTAAATAATTTATACCAGTTCATAATCTTTCGATTATGTAAAGAAAAAAAAAACACTTATAACAAAAGTGGAGAGCTGACGTTCATAAACATGATTGGCCTTATGTTCTCCAGTTAGTCCGAACTTTTAACATTCTGTTCATGCGCACACAATTAAAATAATGGGAATTATGAGTAGACTACACACTGAAGAAAGAAAGAAGAGTTGAGCATTTACACACTTAAGAATTTACTATCAAATAAATAAGGACTACTAACAGAGATACATGCACAAATATACAATGTTACTCATACATATGGGCCTTGTTTGTTTCAAGGGCTTACAATTCCCGAATTATTACCTTATAAATTCCAAACATAAGGGATTATAATTCCATTAATTCACATTTTGATTATTGTTTTAGTTCACTCCCATGGGATTATAATACCTTGTGAAAGAAGGTATTATAATTCTATAGAAACTAGGTCCCCCTCCTCCCTCACTTTCTCTCTCCTCCTGTCCAGGAAATCAGCCGACTTTTTTTTTTTTTTTTTTTTTTTTTTTAAGATGGGTGCTATTTTGGGTTGGATGGCCCCGCAGGGGAAATATTCAACTTAATGCAACCACATTCAACTAAATACAACTAAATTTCTGATTTCAAGTTCCATTGTTCAATTGTCATTTTCGACCTCTTTTTTGAACTCTAATATATATATATATATATATATTAGAGTTCAAAAAAGAGGTCGAAAATGACAATTGAAAAAAGGAACTTGAAATCAGCAACTGAATGCAACCACATTCAACCACATCAACTGCAACAGACTTCAAAACCATTTTTTTTTAATGTGGGATGATTTTGGGTTGCATGGCCCCGCAGGGGCATATTCAACTTAATGCAACCACATTCAACTAAATGCAACTAAATTTCTGATTTCCAGTTCCATTGTTCAATTGTCATTTTCGACCTCTTTTTTGAACTCTAATATATATATATATATTATATATATATATATTAGAGTCCAAAAAAGAGGTCGAAAATGAAAACTGACAAATGGAACTTGAAATCAGTAACTGAATTCAGTTGAATATGCTCCTGCTGGGCCTTGCAACCCAAAACCACCAAAATTAAGGTGGTCTGCTTTTGGCTTCCAAGGCCCCGCAGGGGCATATTCAACTAAATTTTAATGTGGTTGCATTTGGTTGAATATTGCCCCTGGCGGGGCCTTGCAACCCAAATCCACCAAAATCACCCACCTTTAAAAAAGTTGAATGTGGTTGCATTTGGTTGAATATTGCCCCTGGCGGGGCCTTGCAACCCAAATCCACCAAAATCACCCACCTTTAAAAAAGTTGAATGTGGTTGCATTTGGTTGAATATTGCCCCTGGCGGGGCCTTGCAACCCAAATCCACCAAAATCACCCACCTTTAAAAAAGTTGAATGTCGTTGCATTTGGTTGAATATTGCCCCTGGCGGGGCCTTGCAACCCAAATCCACCAAAATCTTAAAAAGTTGAATGTGGTTGCATTTAGTTGAATGTGGTTAATGTGGTTGCATTAAGTTGAATATGCCCCTGCGGGGCCATGCAACCCAAAATCATCCCACATTCAAAAAAAATGGTTTTGAAGTCTGTTGCAGTTGATGTGGTTGAATGTGGTTGAATGTGGTTGCATTCAGTTGCTGATTTCAAGTTTCTTTTTTCAATTGTCATTTTCGACCTCTTTTTTGAACTCTAATATATATATATATATATATTAGAGTTCAAAAAAGAGGTCGAAAATGACAATTGAACAATGGAACTTGAAATCAGAAATTTAGTTGCATTTAGTTGAATGTGGTTGAATGTAGTTGCATATTGCCCCTGGCGGGGCCATGAAACCTAAATAGCATCCCGTCTTAAAAAAAAAAAAAAAAAAAAAAAAAAAGGACACAGCCCTGGAGATGAGTGACGTGGAATGAGAGGGAAAGGGGGGAGGGAAAGTGACGTGGGAGGGAGGGAGGGAGGGAAAGGGGGACCTAGTATTTTTGCAATTTTGAAACTTAGTTTGGTAAAATTGCAATGAATTGAAGAATATGGTATTTTTGCAAATATGAATTTTAAATCTAGTATTTTTGGTGAATTCCCTTTATTTTATGTATTCATAATATATTCAAACATCTTTTATACGGTCTTCTCTAATGAACCGTTTTCTCATTAAACACGGTTATTACTATTGGTCCGCTATCTCGTTAAGACCAAAAACCTAACTTTTACATATATCACTTGTATGACAATGTTTATCCATAAAAGTCAAATCATAAAAATAAAATGAAATTTATAACATCAATATGACATTTTAATAGCTAATACAATCTTTTATAGTGAGCCGTCTTCCCATTAAAAACGTTTCGATCCGCTCTCGTTTGAGATCGAAATTCCAACTTCATTACACAAATTTTTTTTTCCTTAAAATCAAAACCTAAAAAATAGAGTGAATCCAATTTATACTTTCTCTAGACTTTCTAAAATTTCTGGAGTTTTAGAAAATGAAAACAGATCTTATTTTCTCTTTATATTAAAGATACTTCTGTATTTATTTGGGATTCCTGCATGAGAATGTTCTTTTATTATGTTAACAAATCAATTTTTTTCTGCTCTATATATTCAAACACCTATTCTACTTCTAATAGAACTTTTATTTATATGTTTTTTCTATAAATTCGAACTATTATTCTCTATAAATTCGAACTCCAATTCTACTTCCAATAGAACTTTTATGCATATGCCTTATAAAAACTTATTCTACTTCTAATAGAACTTCTAATCATATGTCTTACCTATAAATTCGAACACTTCTTCTCTATAAATTCGAACACATAATCTACTTCTAATATGTTAAATGATATTTTATATTTATTAATGTTTAAAATTCAAAAATTCTAGAAAATTAGAAAAATAGATTGAGACGATCTTAGAGCGCCACATAAACTCCCGCGTACCCTCATTTATATATATATATTGATGAATCAAAAAGATGATAGCAATATACTTTCATGGGATTATAATCCTTTAAATTTAAGAAAGATAGTATAATTTTCCAAGTATTATAATCTCCTAAAATAAACATGGCCATGGATTAAATCGAACATACGAAAACTGCATTGTAAAGACTTTAATTATATAGCTATTAAAATACTTGTATGTTTCGATGATAAAGCTCTATAATCATGATATTTCTACTTCAAATATGACTACTAATCCTCATTTTCTACAAATTCGAAAACATTTTCTACTTTGAATATGTTAAATGGAATTTTATAAACTGCAAAATTTTAAGACATAAAATATTTAATAAAAAATATTCAAACACCAATTCTACTTCCAATAAAACTTTTAATTATAATTTTTTTTCAAAAAAATTTGAATTCTTAGTCTCAATAAATTCGAACTCCTATTCTACTTCCAATAAAATTTTAATCATATGTCTTGTAGATACTTATTCTACTTTCAATAGAACTTCTAATTATATGTATTTCCTATAAATTTGAACTCTTCTCCTCTATAAATTCGAACACATATTCTACTTATAATATGTTAAAAGATATTTTTTTATTTATTAGTGTTTAAAATTCTAAAATTCTAAAATTTAGAAAAATAAATTGAAACGATCTTAGAGCGTCACCTAAGCGTCCGCATATCCTCCTTTATATATATATATATTGATGATTGATTGATTGATGATTGATAACTCATGATTTATCGCACTTTTAATATATAAATACATCATACATTTTATAAAAATCAATAATTTTTTCGGATCTAGAACATGACCGTGGCACGCACAGGCTAAAAAGCTAATTACATAAAGGGTTGATTTTTTTTTTTCAATGAACTTTTAGAGGAATCATGTTGAGATTATTTTTTTATAGATAAATTTGGACTCAAAACATAAAATTGATTAATTGTTTTTATTAATAATTAAAATAACTGGTGTATGATTATTTTACATAAATAAGTCACAACACATTATTGATGCGATTAAATATGAGAACTAGAATTAGGATTAGGGCATCTCGAGAACTAGAATTAGGATTAGGGCATCTCTCCACGTACTATTTATATGGTTTCATCACAGGCTTTCAAAAAAAGGTCCGATCGACTTGTCCTAGCATTCATCTTGACGATTGCAAAATTATACATCAACCATTACCCTCGATTATGGCAGAAGAAAAAAATACTTTTCCTTTTACCGCCTTGGTCAGCCATCTGATAAAAGCCTGTCGTAATGTTACTTTCTCCATGCCTGCCTTTACTAGATCCTTCCCGATTATATATATCATATATGTTTTGAATTTTATATTTATGTATTTTGCAGCGTGCCAAGAATTTGTGACCGTTTTGATAAAAACAGGTACGTGTTTAACTGATGAAGCTAGTACAATGTAAGAGAAAACTCTTGTATTGATATGATATTGCTTAATTATTACAAAGGAAATGAGCTGCTTAAATAGAAGAAAACTAGTACATAAATTCAAAGTTTGGTTGGGGTTGGTGATGACTCTAACACGGTTGGTGATGACTTTAACACCCCCCCTCAAACTGAAGATGGTTGAGCCAGCTTAAGTTTGCAAACAAGGTCACGAAAAGAACCAGGAGATAGAGGCTTCGTAAAAATATCTGCAGTATTATCAGCACTAGAGACAGCATGAAGATGAACCGTGCCCTTTGCAACCTGTTGACGGGTGAAATGACAATCGATCTCTATATGTTTAGTGCGTTCATGAAAGACATCATTGTGAGCAATGTCCCTAGCACTCTTGCTATCACAATAGATGATAGTGGCTGGAGAATGAGTTACAGTCATTTCTTCAAGCAACCATCGTAGCCAAACCAATTCCTGTGTGGTGTCGGCAAGAGCTCGATATTCAGACTCGGCACTAGATCTTGAGGCAAGGGACTGTTTCTTACTGCGCCAAGAGATAAGAGAGTCACCTAGAAAGAAGCAAAATCCAGTAGTGGAACATCTAGTAGTGGGATCACCACCCCAATCAGCATCGGAATAGGCATGTAACTCAAGTGATGAGTTGTATGCATAATGTAGTCCATGAAGAATGGAGCCTTTGACATAACGAAGTATGTGGAGGACAGCTGTATAATGAGGAGTGCGAGGAGCTGCCATAAATTGACTAACAATATGAACGGCATGAGCAATGTCAGGACGAGTGACAGTAAGATAAATCAGACTTCCTACCAACTGACGATACAACGTACGGTTGACAAGTAGATCACCATCTTTGGATTTAAGTTTTACCCCATATTCCAAAGGTGTTGATGTAATTTTAGTGTCGCTGATTCCAGATTTTAATAAAAGATCAGATGCATACTTAACTTGAGAAAGGGTGTACCCGGTAGGTATAGAAGAAACCTCAATACCCAAGAAGTAGCTTAATGAACCAAGATCTTTCATTTCAAATTGCTGATTTAGAAACTGTTTGAGTTCAAAAATGCCTGTAGTATCATCTCCAGTACTGATAATCATATCATCCACATAGAGGAGGAGAAGGACAATTCCTCGATCTGTCCGTCGAATGAAGAGAGCATGATCATATGGACTAGAAGTAAATCCCAGCTCACTAATGACTTTGCTAAATTTTTCGAACCATGCTCGAGGTGCTTGTTTAAGACCATACAGTGCCTTGTTTAGCTTGAGCACTTGATCTGGAGAGTGATTAAAACCAGGTGGAGGTTTGAGATAAACTTCTTCATCTAAGTCACCATTAAGAAAAGCATTTTTGACATCCATTTGCCACATATCCCATTGTTTTGATGCTCCAACAGCGAGTAAACTTCGAACTGATGTAAGACGAGCAACTGGTGCAAAAGTCTCTTCATAATCAATGCCATACTCCTGGGTAAAGCCTCTAGCAACTAGACGGGCTTTATATCTCTCAATGGATCCATCAGCTTTTGTCTTAATTTTGTAGATCCATCGACAACCCACGGTTGTTTTGCCAGGAGGCAAGGTAACCAGATCCCAAGTGTGATTTTTGTCTAATGCCTGAAGTTCTTCTGCCATAGCTTCCTGCCAAAGAGGGTGAACACTTGCCTCTCTATATGTTTGAGGCTCGTGTAAAGATTGTATAGCAGAATAAACATGATAATCAGTAAGACGAACAGAAGGTTTTCTTACCCGAGTAGATCGATGAACATGTTCATCTGAAGTGGATGGTAAGATGGGAGGCTCGGTACTGGAATCCTGAGACTGACCTGTTATTGAAGGGACAATAGTAGGTGGAGGTCGTTGTGTGAGCTCATCTGAAGGATCTGCTGAATGTATATAAGAAGAAGAGATTGGAGATTCTATATATTCATCACTGGGATGTAGATCAACAAAAGGATCTGTAAAGTGAGAAATGCTAGTAGAAGTGTCAATGTGAAATTCTGACATAGATGAGAACATTTTGTGTTCCCAAAAAGTAACATCACGAGAGACACGAAGGCGCTGTGAGATAGGATCCCAACAACGGTATCCTTTCTGACCACTGCCATAGCCAATAAAACAACAAAGGCGAGCACGTGGTTCGAGTTTTGTTCTCTCATGTTGAGGAAGAAGAACGAAACATGCAGAACCAAAAACCTTAAGAGAATCATATGACGGTGGTTCTTCATATAATTTTTCATAAGGTGACAAGTTATCTGTAACAGGAGAAGGAATCATATTTATTGTATGAACAGCAGTCAATGCGGCTTCCCCCCAAAAATATTCTGGACAAGAAGAAGAAATGAGAAGAGCTCGAATGGTATCTAGGATGTGTCTGTGTTTACGTTCAGCACGACCATTTTGTTGTGATGTGTAAGGACAAGAACTTTGTGCAAGAGTACCATAAGATGCCAAAAATTTTGTAAGTTCAGATTCTTTGTATTCTTTGGCATTATCGGCACGAAAAAGTTTGATTTTCTTTTTGAATTGAGTATTGTTAGTTACAGAGGCATGCCTGTACACATCTAATAACAAGCCTAATTGTTTGTAATGCTTTGCATTACTTACTTGACCACTTAACTGAGGGAACCTCTAGTTGTAGAGTTTCTGTTTGTATTGTACTTGTAATAGGCATCAAATCCTAGTTGTGTAACTGTACAATTAGAGTCTAGAATAATGCTTGAAAGAAGTTCCATGGTTCATGCCTCAAGCAAGGAGTTAAAGACTGCCAAATAATCACAGTTGGGATTTGAAGAAATGAAGAATTTGCCTAAGTACCAATTCGAGAAGTATATTTGTCTATTCGAGAAGTCCAGCATTCGAGAAGTCAGAGATTCGATATCTCAAGACACTATTCGATATCTCTGAATACACTGTTCGATATCTCATTCGATATCTCAGGGATTCGATATGTCTACTACTCTATTCGAGAACTCAAGAAGTCAACAAGTCAAGATGGTATTCGAGTTCTCAAAGAGTCAACAAGTCAAAGTTCCATTCGATATCTCAAAGACTCAGAAAGCTATTCGACAACTCGAGGATTCGATAAGTCAAATGCTCTATTCGACAACTCAAGGAATCCTGATGGAAAAGAGCTATTCGAGAAGTGGTTCGATATGTCACTATAACAGTATTCGAGAACTCAGAGTTATCGATCAAGTCAATTCTAGTTCTCGAATCACTTACTTAGTCACTTCTCGAATACATTCTTGGAGACAAAATACTGAAGAAATTGTACAAGTCAGAAACCTGCAACAAGCCAATGCACTTTATGGACCACAATCTGTAACGTGCTCTGGAAAGCCTACAAGGAAGCTTGGAGAGATATAGAAGAGACAAGGAGCTAAAGAAGTGGATCTAAACAGGCTTTGCAAAGTCAAATCTGTAACCGTTTGGACACTTACTCAAAAAGGATAGACAGACTAGAAAGTAATTTGTTTAGCTACCTTATTTGCAGTAAGTGGGCTGTATCCATGTTCTATAAGGACACAGCCTCACTTCATAACTTAGTAACTTTTGTGAGTCTAGTTTTTCATACACTGTAAGCTATATCTCTCTGAGAAAAACGAAGCTGAGAATACTACTATTTGTATTCACAGATTGTAGCAACCTTTATCTAATATACATTAGATTAAAGTGATATTGTGTCTTGTGTTGTTTACTTATCCGCACCTTAATTTCCACACACACAGGCACTTATCTGCTACACAGACTCAATCCAAGAAAAGTTCAAGAATCCATTAACCCCCCCCCCCCTCTGTATTCTTTTACCGTGTTCAATACTCAACAAGTGGTATCAGAGCGGGCTGTTTATTCAAAAACAGAGAAACGATCATGAGTTCGAATACACCAAAGACTACAGGAACGGTGAAGGTCCCTAAGTTTGATAAAGAAAACTTCAACCTCTGGAAGATAAAGATGATGTTGTTCATTAAAGCCTCTCATCCCTTGTATCCTGAGATTCTCAAGAATGGTCCTTTTGTTCCACAACAAGAGATACCAGAGAAGACTGTTGGAACCATAACTATCCCAAGAACTTATGAGGCCAAGGATCCATCAAAGTGGACAGAGTCAGAAAGGGAGAAGGTTGCTCTTGACAGCCACCTCATGTTGCTCATCATTGATTCCATGGACATGTCAATGTTTGCAAACATTGCATCATGCACGTCTGCTAAAGAGATGTGGGATCACATTGAGGTGTTGTGTGAAGGGACTGATGAGGTTAAGGAAAACAGGAAACAGATACTGGTCACACAGTATGAAGCTTTTATGGCACAGCCCAAGGAAAGCATCACTGAAATGTTTGAAAGGTTTCACAAGCTAGTTACTGAGTTGCAGATGAATGGAAAGGTTTACAGCACCAAGGAGTTAAATATGAAATTTCTGTTGTCTTCACCAAATCATCTGGAGCAAAGAGTCATTTCTCTAAGAGAGAGAGATTTGAACAAAGTCACCTATGATGTGCTCTATGGAGTACTAAAGACTCATGAACTTGAGTTGCTTCAGAAAAGGGCTATCCAAGCCAACCAAGGTAGGATGATAAACACATCATGTGCCTTGATTGTCAACAAATCCATTCTGGACCTAGAAGCATCTACAAGCCAACTAAGGATAGAGGAGGTGGCTGATGATGAAGAAACTGAAGCTGGGGTGAGTGAACCTGTTGAGGAAAAGGAGGAAGAAGAAGAAGAGTTTTACACTCTGGAAGAACTTGATGGGATGGAAAATACCTCATATGCCTTCATGGCCAGAAAATTTCCAAACATCAGATTTAAAAGAAATCAACCCTTCAAACCCAGAACTCAAAACCATTCAGCCAACAAGAACAAGGCACCTGTGAAACCAAACAGAAATAAGTTCAAAACCGGTTATGTGGATAGGTCATCTGTAAGGTGTTATAGATGCAATGACCTAGGGCATTTTGCCAGTGAATGCAAGAAGCCTAAAAAGAAGGATAGAGATTATCTTGAGCTAGAAGCTAAGTATGAGGCCCTTCTGAAAAAGCAGGCACATGGTAAGGCCTACATAGCTGAAGGGAAGTGTTGGGATGATTCTGAGAGTGATGAAGAGGAACAAGAATTCTGCAACTATGCCTTGATGGCCAACTCCAAGGATGACTCATCTTCATCTGATTCTCAGGTACCATCTCTCACTACTATAGACATGTCTGTTTCTGAATACAAATGCATGATTGAACAATTATCTGTTGAAATGTTTAATATTCATACTAGTATGACTGCTGCTAATGAGGAGATTGCTAAACTGTCTACTAGAAATGAAATATTAACCAAAAAGAATGAGGAACTTGAGCTAACTACTATGCAAGTAGAAAACCTTAAGAAAGAAGTTGAATATTTGAAGAACAAGGTTTTATGTGCTAGTCAAGTAGAGAAGGCTCTTAGGGATGAATTAGCTGAGAATGAATTCAAACTTAAAACTTTCAAGAAATCATCTGGTTTAGTGCAATCCTACTGTGAGAAAATTGAAGCTAAACCCAAAGCAGCTATTGGACTTGACTATGACTCTCTCAAACAAAGGAAAGGCTATGCTGTCATTGAAGAGGACACAGCTGTTCATGAGAAAGTGCCTCACATTTTGAGAAAAACTGAAAATCCAATTTTTAAGGAATCAACATTTGAAATTGATGAGGATGCCTTACTCATCAAGCAAATGTTGAATGATGAGGATGAGGCACAATCTAGTGAACAGCAAGCATCCTCTAAAGGTGAGAGTGTCAAGTCAAAGACCAAGAAGCCAGTAGTTGATAGGCCAAGACCTAAGAAGTTTGTTAAGTTTGTCTCAGCTGGGAAGAGTGAATCAGAAAAGGAAGTGACTAAAAGGAAACAGAACAGAAATGGCAAGTTAGGGATTAACAAGGATAACAACTATGCTTATATGCCTAATGCCCCTAGGAAAACTTGTCAGAACTGTTTCAGTACCAATCATCTAACTCATGCATGCAAGAAACCTGTTGGTAGTGTGTCTAAACCTTTCTATGATTGTTCTGTGCCTCTAAGACATAGAGATGCACCCTTCTGTGATAAATTTGACTGTATGCCATGCAATATGAATGTTATGACTAGTTGTTTTAATTTAAGAAGACAGTTCATTGATGGTTGTATCAGTCACAATTCTCACACACACTACACAAGGTCAAAGTCTTCAAGTCCTCCTAAAGCTAGGAAGGTACCTTTGTCACCTAAGTCTGAAACCTCAGGTTCTAAGACTTCCAACAGTGACAAGAAGACTGACACTAAGAAAGTTAACAAGCATGTTGTTTATGATAAAACTGTCTCTAAGTCACATGGACCCAAACTTGTTTGGGTACCAAAGGAAAAGTAATACCTTTGTGTTTGCAGGGCAAAGAAAGTGAGAAGAAGGTCATGTGGATTTTGGACAGTGGATGCTCAAATCATATGACTGGTGATATGGCCCTGCTATCACAGTATGAGGAAAAGGCTGGCCCAATGGTTGCTTTTGGAGATGACAGCATGGGTAACACATTGGGATATGGCAAGCTGAAAGTTGGAAATGTCATCATTGAAGATGTAGCACTAGTCAAGGGGCTCAAGCATAATCTGTTAAGTGTTGGTCAGTTTACTGATAGAGGATTCAAAGTGAATTTTGACAAAGATGAATGTTTGATCACCCACAAGAAGACTGGTGATTTTGCTCTATCTGGAGTAAGGAAGGGAAGCCTGTTTGTAGCCAATATGGACTCTGCAAACAAGGACAAAATTTGTTGCTTTTACTCAAAAGCATCAAATGAAGATTGTTGGCTGTGGCACAAGAAACTATCACACCTGAACTTTAAGGCCATTAATTCTCTAGTCAAAAGAGAGTTAGTGAGAGGCATGCCCACACTTGAATTCTGCCAAGAAGGAGTGTGTGAGGCTTGTCAAAAAGGAAAAATGAAGAGATCAAGCCACAAGTCAAAGACAGTGACATCTGTAACCAAGCCACTACAACTTATCCATATGGATTTGTTTGGGCCTGTTAACATAATGTCACTTGGAAGAAAGAAGTATGCCCTGGTAATGGTTGATGATTTTTCAAGGTATACATGGGTAGAATTTCTGGCATCAAAAGATGAGGCTCCACAAGTAATCATTGAGCATATAAAGAAAGTTGACAAGGAAGCAAAGGCAAACGATGCAAGTGTGATTGCATTGAGGAGTGATAATGGAACAGAGTTCAGAAATGCCACACTTGAAGCATTCTGCAAAGAGAATGGCATTTCTCAGCAATTCTCAGCTCCAAGGACTCCACAACAAAATGGAGTTGTTGAGAGAAAGAATAGAACTCTAATTGAGGCTGCTAGAACAATGTTACTTGATGCAAAAATGCCCACATGTTTTTGGGCTGAGGCTGTGAGCACTGCATGCTATATTCAGAACAGAACCCTCATCAACAAAAACACTGGAAAGACTCCTTACAACTTGATGACTGGAAAGAAGCCTACACTGAAGTATATTCATACTTTTGGAAGCAAATGCTTTGTACTTAAGGACAATTCTGAATATGTTGGAAAGTTTGATGCAAAAGCATTTGAAGGAATTTTTCTTGGCTATTCTATGGAAAGAATTGCATACAAGGTTTATGTCATCAGTCAAAAGAAAGTTATGGAAAGCACAGATGTAACATTTGATGACAGCAAACTACCTGGACTAGAAGAAGCCAATGATGAAGACAAAGATCCATTGAAGTTTGATAATCTAGATGATTCTGATGAAGAGACTGAAACTAGAGTTGAAACTCAAGTTCAACAAACTCAAGTGAATAATGATACAAGAGAAGAATTTGTGCCAATCAATAGTGAAGAAACAAGCATCCAAGACACACCTGTGAGTAATGGCAACTTCACAGGGGGAGGAAATGAGGATGATCATGATGAGGATGATGAAGCAACATCAAGGATGAGAAATCAGGCTGAACACTCAAGGAAATGGGATAGATCACACACTGCAGAGCAAATCATTGGAGATCCTAATGCAGGAGTAAGGACTAGGAGAGCAACTCAAAATGAGTGCCTCTATGGATGTTTTCTATCACAAGTTGAGCCTAAGAAACTTGATGATGCATTGTTGGATCCAGATTGGATTATTGCCATGCAAGAGGAGCTGATTCAATTTGAAAGGAACAAAGTATGGGAACTTGTGCCTGCACCAAAGAATAGAACCATTGTTGGAACAAAATGGGTTCTGAAGAATAAGATGGATGAAGATGGTGTAATAATAAGAAACAAAGCAAGACTGGTTGCAAAAGGATACTCTCAACAGGAAGGCATTGATTATGATGAGACATTTGCCCCTGTTGCTAGATTGGAAGCCATTAGAACATTCTTGGCATTTGCTGCTCATTCAAACTTTAAAGTTTATCAAATGGATGTCAAGAGTGCATTTCTAAATGGAGAGTTGGAAGAAGAGGTTTATGTGCAACAACCACCTGGCTTTGAGGATCCACATTTCCCAGAATTTGTCTACAGATTGCTTAAGGCACTGTATGGACTTAAGCAAGCTCCAAGAGCATGGTATGATACTCTATCACAATTTCTTCTTGAAAATCAATTCACTCGAGGCACATTGGACAAGACACTGTTTTACAAGAAGCATGGTGATGATATGATCCTAGTTCAAATCTATGTGGATGATATCATTTTTGGTTCTACAAATGAGAAACTGTGTGAGAAATTCTCTAAACTCATGCAGAGCAGATATGAGATGAGTATGATGGGAGAGTTGACATTCTTTCTAGGGTTGCAAGTCAGTCAAAGGAAGGATGGTATCTTTATCAGTCAAACCAAGTACATCAAGGATTTATTGAAAAAGTTTGACTTGGAAGATTGTTCACCTGCCAAGACACCCATGGCCACTGCCACTAAATTGGATGAAGATGCTAAAGGCAAGAGAGTAGATATCTCAGTCTACAGAGGCATGGTTGGTTCTCTACTCTACCTCACTGCAAGTAGGCCAGACATCATGTTTGCTACATGCTTGTGTGCAAGGTTTCAATCAAATCCAAAGGAATCACATTTGATTGCAATAAAAAGGATCTTTAGATATCTGAAGGGCACTCCTAACTTGGGATTATGGTACCCTAAGGACACAGGGTTCAATCTGGTTGGCTACTCTGATGCTGATTATGCTGGATGCAGAGTGGATAGGAAAAGCACCTCAGGAAGCTGCCAGTTTCTTGGACAAAGGTTAGTTTCTTGGTATAGCAAGAAGCAACAATCTGTGTCAACTTCTACAGCTGAGGCTGAATACATAGCTGCTGGAAGTTGTTGTGCTCAAGTGCTTTGGATTAGAAATCAACTTAGAGATTATGGACTTGTGTTGGAAAGAATTCCAATCATGTGTGACAACACAAGTGCAATCTCTATAGTTGCCAATCCTGTCAATCATTCTAGAACAAAGCACATTGACATCAGATATCATTTCATAAGAGAACATGCAACTACTGGAACCATTGAGTTGCATTATGTCTCTACAGATAAACAACTAGCTGATATATTCACTAAGCCATTAGATGAAGCCACCTTCACAAGGTTGGTAAGTGAGATTGGAATGCTGAATTCTTCAGATTCTGGCTAAGTGAATACATCATCTAGATTGTTGCAGCAGTAAACACTTACTCTATCTAAATTCTCAATATTTTTGGAGTAAGTGTTGGCTGAAATATGATTTATAAATATTTCAAATCTGTTGCATATGTTGAAAATCATATTTTTTATTAACTTAAAATTTCTATGAAATTTTGAGAAAATCACTATTTGATTTGCTAGAATATTTTTCAATGAATATGTCTGGTAGATTTTAAAAAAAAAAGATAGTGAAAATCAAATTTTTATGAGTGATGGGTATAGTTCGATAAGTCAGACTTCTCGAATGATTCACTATTCGACATCTCTAATAAGTCTCATTAGAGTACTCTTGAGTTCTCGAATAGAGTCTTTCTGAGATATCGAATAGAGGAATTATTGACTTCTCGAATATAGTAACTGAGTTCTCGAATGATTGAGTTCTCGAACACTATATTTGAGTTCTCGAATCATTTGAAAAGGCTGAATTCTCGCTGAATTTTAACCGATTTTGGATTTTTATCTAAAAATTTAATTCACTCATAAAAACACATTTTATTTAATTTAGAATTATTTCTAAGTTAGATAACTGCCAGCTGTGAGTTTCTATCTGCTTGAGTTATCGATTAAGCCATTCTTGACTTCTCGAATAGTTGTTTTCTACTTCTCGAATGCCTGACTTGTCGATACAAAACAGTCTGCTAATCGACAATTCAAGTACTTCATACTTATACAATCTCACATCTATTCGATTCATTTCATTCGATTTCTCAAGCATCTACACTCTCTAAACCCCTGAAACCCTAGTTACGAAAAGCCAAATTTCTTCTTCAACCTTCAATTTCTTTTCTCTCTTCTACACAAATGGCAACAGTAAAGTTCAACACCAACTTCATCGCTCTCACTAGTGATGTTGAAGCACCCAATGCAAATTTCAAGTGCTTTGTGAAATGGATGGCTGAGTCATATATCAAGGATGCACTCTCTGCCAACCCAACTCTGTATCTCGATATTTTGGAACAATTCTGGAGTACTGCTATTGTGGAGGTTGTAGCCCTGGAAAACGCAATCACTTCCTATGTCATCTACTGCAAGGTTCAAGATAAGGAAATCACTATCACTACTGCAGACATGAACCAAGCACTAGGACTACAACAAGAGTCATTTGACAGAATGGCCACTAACGCAGAGTTGGAGGAATTCTTTGAGTTCATAAACTACTCAGATGGGATTAACCTTGGAAAGCTAAACAGAAAGAATCTGAGAAAGGAGTGGAGTTATGTGTTTGCAACTCTTCTCCAAGTCTTCACTGCCAGGAAATCAAGCTTTGACCAAATCAGTGCACCTGTGCAGCAAATTGGATATGCTTTGGCCTATGGAAGGAAGATAGATGTTGGCCAAATCATACTTCAAGAATTATATGGGAGACTTGGTAAGAACACAACCAAGAGAGGTACTGATATTTTCTTCCCTCACTTTATTCAATCTGTACTTAATTATAAAAATGCTTCATTGATTGAATTGCCTGGGATTGATAAAAATAAAATAGGCTATCCTAAGTCCATGACCAAACTCATTTTTGGTAACTTGGAAACTAGGAATGATGTGGATGTAAGACTGAACATAACTCCTCATATGGAGAGTTTGTTTAGGACTTACCCCCACAACATGCCAACATTTGATGCAAAATCTAAGTTAGCACAGCCCAAGCAAGTAGAACAAAATGCTAACCCAGGGCCTGCTAACCAACCCACTCAACCAAACACTCTACCTCTTACTGAGCCAACTGCATCATCCTCTCAAAAGGGTGATGTTAGTAAAAAGAAGAGAAAGGAAGTAATGTCTGCACCTTTAAATATCTTGTTTGAAGCAGCATTAGCTGTTGAATTAGGTCTAGGAAGTGAGGAACCTGAGTCACCCTTACACAGAACAAAGAAGAAGAAAACTAAGACCACCTCTTCAGTCACACAAATGGCTGAAGTTGTAAAATCAGGGGCACACAGCTCACTAGGTGTA
The DNA here is from genome assembly GCA_037693485.1 of Kitagawia praeruptora. Lineage (NCBI taxonomy): Eukaryota > Viridiplantae > Streptophyta > Magnoliopsida > Apiales > Apiaceae > Kitagawia > Kitagawia praeruptora. Next base: position 101,779,554 of record CM075345.1, read on the forward strand.
TCCTCTCAACAGGGTGCACCTATAGAATCAAGCATTCTCCCCAATGCACCCTCTTGTATAGAGTCAGCACATGGGAGTGATAAGGCTGGCACAACACTGAGTGGAGAGCACATCACTTTTGAAACTTCCTCTATCTCTCAGGGGGAGTTGCCAAAATCTACTCTAAAACACACTTCTCTTCCAGAATCTATCTCTGAAATTTCTTTGGAACCTGCAACTCAGACAACTGAGATGCAAGGTATTGATCATCAAGAATTCTTTTCTCTTGATGAGCCAATAATTTCAAGTGACTTAGTGCATGACACTTTGTTCACCACTCAGAACCCACATTTAGATGGTGAGGGAATGCATGCTGAGGCATATCCTAATGACACCATCACAAACACAGAGGTTCCCCTAGTTTTTACTAGAGACTCTGTGCCTGTGTCAACTGCTGGTGTAATTCATCCCACTTCTGTGGTGACACCAGTAGTAGAGTCAATCCATCCGGTTACAGAAGTTGCATCTGTAACTGAGGAGACTAGCTTGCCTAGCTCTAGCTCTGACTTCATGTCAACATGGCTGAAGCCTGTGCAACATGACAGTGCTTCAGGATCAGGGTCTGTTCCACAACAATTGACGGTTGAAGCACTTCAAAGCTTAATTGTGGATCAGATTCCTGAGTTCACAAAGATTGCTCAGCACCTTCTCACTGCAGACATGCCCAATCCAGACTATGAGGCTATTCTGTTATGCCATAGGGATGATGTGGAAGTGCAGAAGTCAAAGATCATTGATGATGCTGAGAGAGATGGCAACATAGATGCCTGGTTGCAAGGAAAATATGATATTACTCTCGATGAAGCACTTCAGTATCTCAGGGAGGAATACATCACTTCACTGGGCTCCAATGCAAAATCCCTGTCACCTGGTGAAGTGTATGAAGCTGTAAATGACTCCTACAAGGGTTTCCTCAAGGCTGCACACTATCTTGGCAAGGGAGTCAAAACTGAAGTCAACAGGGTGTGTGATAAGACAGCCACTTCAGTAGCAGAAGTCAAGAGGGCCTTTGATGCTAAATTTCCTCAATTGGACAGTGTGTTCAAGGACATCAAACACTGCAACTCTACCTGCACTCAGGTGGACAATGGGCTGGCTATGCTAAAAGATGCTGTCACAGGTCTGGGGCATCAATTTCAGAATCTATCTGACCAGACTACAGATGCCAATGCCATGCTGAGGATAATGTTCAAAAATCTTTATGGAGATAGACTAGTGACTGATGTCCCTGTGCATGAATTGTCTAAATATGAAGTGAAGAGGCTGCAGGATCAATCTTTATCTGGCTTCAAGGCCAATGAGTTATTCACTAAGGTCAACACTCTTGAGCAGGAGGTAGCTACTCTCACCAAGACCAATGCTCATCTCACAGAAAAGGTTGCATTGCTAAATGATCAGTTGGACACTCAAGCATCCACCACAGCTGATGTTCTTCTGCATCAACAATCCATGTTAGCTGCAATGATGAAGCATATGGGTCTCCCTCTACCTGATGAATCTTCACTCCCAAAGGACATCTCTACAGCCTCTGTGCCTGACAACAAGCCTAAGGGGGAGAAGAAGGCCAGGAACTCAAATTCAAAGGGGGAGACAAAGGGAGAGAAAGGCATAATAATCAAAGAGGGTGGTCAACAAAGGGCTTCTAAGTCTCTAGCAAATGTGCCTGGCAAGGGAAAAGCCAAAGTAGATGAGCCTCCATCTATCTTGCCAGTTGTCACCTTACCAACTGTGCACATCACTACTCCTGGAGGACAAAAGCAATCCATAACTACCACAGTGGTTGCAGGGAGTATGCCATCTGACAAACCTCCAATCTCTATATCTGAGAGTGCCAAGCCTGTAGAAGTCAAAGTTGTTACTGAGGCCAAGCTACAAGAAGTTGCTAACTCCAATGACTATCATGATAAAGCCTTCTTGGAGTTTCTGAAAGCCATAAGGGAACAGGTTGGTGACACTCAGTTCTATCTGAGGGAGGTGAAGAAGCAGATAGACTACATCACTGTCATCCCCAAGAAAGTCAACAATATATGGGTCAAGGAGATAGTGATGGTTTCCAAAATAAAGATATGGCATCTAACATACCAGACTCTACAAGACCTAAAGCACTCAGAGATAGATGCCATACTTGAGATCATTGAGAAGAAAAATGAGAACAGCAAGAGTCTGTTTGATGATTTGAGGAATGGTCAACCTACAAGGCTACCAGAAGTGATCAAGAAGCCATGGACAATTATTTATCAGTCTGGTACCAGAATTGAAGATATCAAGCAATTGGTCATTCCTCATGATCTCACCTCCAGAAATCACAGACTGATCATTGCTATCATTGATCAATTACAGAAGAAGGTTGGAGCCAGAAATGCTGAAGAAATTGAGGCACTGCATATCCTCAGAACCTATATTGCAACTGGTGAAATTCCAGAAATGGCTCAACCTAGGAGAAATAAGGATGATGATTCTGAAGACAAAGGTGATGGGAGGAGAAGACATCACAGGAGAGATAAGGGTGATGAAGATAAGAAGAAAAAGGGGGACAAGGATGAAAATGATGATGATGACCAGGGTAAAACATATGTGAGAAAGAGTGGAAGACAGCAAGCCTTAGGCAATGCTAGCAGTAATCTCACCACAACACAAGACTCTAAGTCTAGGGTGAATACTGTTAGTAGTGACCTAGCAAAATCTACATCTATGGCTTCTGCAACTGTCTTACCATCTCAAGAAAAGAAGAAGATTCAAGTCAAGAAACCATGTGTATGTTTCAGAAAGCAATCTGCTAATGGAATACTACTATGGTCTACCAACCAAGGTCAGAGATTTCTGCCAAGCAACCATGTCAAGAGGATAAAATTTAAACATGCTGCAAGGAGAGTGAAGCTATCCAAATCTAGAGCCCTAACAATCATTCCAGTATTGAAACTCCAGCCACTTGATGAAGACTTTGATGAAGAGCAACTGCAATTTCTAAGAGCTCAAAAGATATGCTATGCTGCAATTGTGGATGACCACCTTGAAATCAAGTACACTGATGGGAAAGAAATGAAATTCAAACAAGGGGGTTGTCAACATTGGGGTAAATTGTATGAGTTAGAAAGAATCATTGCATTGCTGGATTCTAAGGACAAGGTGGAGAAAGTATGGAAGCTGGAATTGATTGACTTTGTGAAAATGAAGAAAGAATATGCTGAGAAGATAAGGAAGGGCTGCTATGAGAAATGGTTAGAAAGGGAGAAAGAAATTGATAGACTGGAGATTGAAGCAGAAAAGCTAAGGGCAAAGGGATTGTGTAGAGTTCAGTTTGATCCCTATGTGGTGAAGTATAGGAGAAGAAATGGAGCCAATGTCAATATAAGAATGGACCTACTCAATCACTATCCTGCCAACATTCTGAAGACAGTGCTTGAAGATTTCAAAAACTCTATTATGATTGAAGAATTGGATGCTATGACAGAAATCATGAGAGCAGTAGATGAGATTGCAAGAAAGGAGAAAGAAAGGAAACAGAAAGCATATGATGATCTACAAGCCAAAGCAATGGAGATGCAATCAAAAGAAAATGGCTAGTACCTCATCATACTGTAAGAGTATTTATCTTGTAATTTCATTTATGTGTTCAATCAAAATACATACCTGTACTTTTAAAGTTTTATCTTTATGTATGTTAGGCTTGTTATCAGACATGAAATTGTGACTAAGGGTCTCACTCACAATTTGGGGGAGATTGTTAGTTACAGAGGCATGCCTGTACACATCTAATAACAAGCCTAATTGTTTGTAATGCTTTGCATTACTTACTTGACCTCTTAACTGAGGGAACCTCTAGTTGTAGAGTTTCTGTTTGTATTGTACTTGTAATAGGCATCAAATCCTAGTTGTGTAACTGTACAATTAGAGTCTAGAATAATGCTTGAAAGAAGTTCCATGGTTCATGCCTCAAGCAAGGAGTTAAAGACTGCCAAATAATCACAGTTGGGATTTGAAGAAATGAAGAATTTGCCTAAGTACCAATTCGAGAAGTATATTTGTCTATTCGAGAAGTCCAGCATTCGAGAAGTCAGAGATTCGATATCTCAAGACACTATTCGATATCTCTGAATACACTGTTCGATATCTCATTCGATATCTCAGGGATTCGATATGTCTACTACTCTATTCGAGAACTCAAGAAGTCAACAAGTCAAGATGGTATTCGAGTTCTCAAAGAGTCAACAAGTCAAAGTTCCATTCGATATCTCAAAGACTCAGAAAGCTATTCGACAACTCGAGGATTCGATAAGTCAAATGCTCTATTCGACAACTCAAGGAATCCTGATGGAAAAGAGCTATTCGAGAAGTGGTTCGATATGTCACTATAACAGTATTCGAGAACTCAGAGTTATCGATCAAGTCAATTCTAGTTCTCGAATCACTTACTTAGTCACTTCTCGAATACATTCTTGGAGACAAAATACTGAAGAAATTGTACAAGTCAGAAACCTGCAACAAGCCAATGCACTTTATGGACCACAATCTGTAACGTGCTCTGGAAAGCCTACAAGGAAGCTTGGAGAGATATAGAAGAGACAAGGAGCTAAAGAAGTGGATCTAAACAGGCTTTGCAAAGTCAAATCTGTAACCGTTTGGACACTTACTCAAAAAGGATAGACAGACTAGAAAGTAATTTGTTTAGCTACCTTATTTGCAGTAAGTGGGCTGTATCCATGTTCTATAAGGACACAGCCTCACTTCATAACTTAGTAACTTTTGTGAGTCTAGTTTTTCATACACTGTAAGCTATATCTCTCTGAGAAAAACGAAGCTGAGAATACTACTATTTGTATTCACAGATTGTAGCAACCTTTATCTAATATACATTAGATTAAAGTGATATTGTGTCTTGTGTTGTTTACTTATCCGCACCTTAATTTCCACACACACAGGCACTTATCTGCTACACAGACTCAATCCAAGAAAAGTTCAAGAATCCATTCACCCCCCCCCTCTGTATTCTTTTACCGTGTTCAATACTCAACAAGTATCAATCATAGTGGCAAAGTTTTTATATGTTTCTCCTAATTCAGATCGATTTTTCAAAATATATATCCAAGTGTATCGAGAGAAATCATCAACAAATATCACATAGTACCTAGACCCCCCCATAGTTGGAGTTGGAGAGGGACCCCAAATATCAGAGTGTATAAGATCAAAAGTGGCTGATGATTTTTGATAATGAATAGGAAAAGGAAGTTTATGTTGTTTTGCCAGTTTGCATGATACACAGTCAGTTATGTCTGTATTTACACTACCTAAATGACCGCTAGAAATTAGGTTACGTAAACGAGAAGAAGAAGGATGACCTAACCGGGAATGCCAGACACTGGTTGTTGATGAAACTGAGCCAACTATATGAGATGATGACAATTTTGGTATAGGAAGATGAAGGGATGTGAGCTCAAACAACTTCCCGCATCTACGTCCTGTTCCAATCATTTTGCCTGTCTGAGGATCCTGTATATGACAACCAGAAGGAGAAAAGATAATGACAAGACCAAGATCACATAGTTGACTGATGGAAACAAGATTAAGTGTAAGATCAGGAACAAAATATGTGTTAGGAAGAGAAAAAGCTTCCGTGGATACAGTTCCAATCTGTGTTACATTCATTGTAGAGCCATCTGCAGTTTGGATGTTTGGAAGACATGAATTCTTTGTTTTTGTGGTAAATATTAATGGATCATTTGTCATATGATTGCAGCATCCAGAATCTAGATACCAAGATTTACCAGAGTTAACAGAAAAAGCCGTTGATGATTTTAATTTAGCTAGAACCTGCATGATCAATGATTCGAGCTTGCTAGAAGGTGCAGTTGATGTCCTTTCGGAGGTGGCTTCAAAAGTTGAAGTTGCATAATGAGAGCCATTCAAGATTGTTTGAATCGGTGAACAATTTTCTCGTTCCATGCTTGCAAGTACAGAGTTGAAAGTGAAGACTTTGAAAACTTCAGGGACTGAACTGTAATTTTAAATAGTCCAGGGGCTGTTGCGTCAGTTTTCAAAACTTGAAGGTTCAATCTGCACGATTTGACAAAGATGGGGTACTGAAAAGTAATTTTGACAACCTCGGGTACTCAAGTGTAATATTCAAAAATATTTTAATGGCCTGTATGAGTTTGGCCCAAAGAAATAAAATGTTGGCCCAAATAAAGAAACAAATGGGCTGATAGGCAGATTTATCCCAACGTTGTATCAGTCACACCTTAAACAACAAATATATATCTCTCGTCGATATACAGAGATGAGCGATTTTAACGAATTTGCAGCGGTTGGTAGGCGGAGGAATCACGAATTTAGATGGAGAAGGCGGGTGAGTGTTGTTGAAGGTGAAAGAGGGTTGTGGTGGCGAATTGCAGCGGTTGGTGTATAGAGATTGAAGGAGAGGTGATGGAGGCGGGGTTGAAGATTGAAGGAGAGGTGATAGGACTTTGGTTGGGAGGTGATAGGACTTTGGTTGGAATGGTGGTTGTGGAATTGAACAGAGGAGGGAGAGGGGGACAGTGGGCTGCGCCAACTGTTCGTTTTAATGACTGAAAGAGTTTGAAGACAACAGAGGATGTCACCGGAAACGATAAAGGCAGCGGAACAACGGAGGTAAGTAACCTATATCTCTGATACCATGATAAAAACAGGTACGTGTTTAACTGATGAAGCTAGTACAATGTAAGAGAAAACTCTTGTATTGATATGATATTGCTTAATTATTACAAAGGAAATGAGCTGCTTAAATAGAAGAAAACTAGTACATAAATTCAAAGTTTGGTTGGGGTTGGTGATGACTCTAACACGGTTGGTGATGACTTTAACACGTTTCAGCAACCAAGCGCAAAATCATATCAAGAAAAGCATTTGGTATGTATGATCGACTACATTCAATTCTAAATTTCTGTATAATCTTGCGTTTCTTTATATTAGGGTTGTAGCTGGATTAGCTAGCGTTTTATATTAGGCCTAAGGGCGTGAATTTTGCTTAACGTGAAAAACTAGTACTTAACCCAAACTTTCATAAATTAGCTGTAATTTATTAAGAGCTTCATCTCATTTGTTTCAGCGAAGAGACAAGCAGATACTTGTCGCATTAGAGAGGAACATCCTGATAAAATACCTGTAAGCTAGTAGATATATATATACGAGTACTTGCAGTGGCTATATTAATTATGATTCGCAGTTGCTTTCTTCTTCTTATCTGACATTATTTGAGTTTCTATTGCAGGTGATTGTACAAAAGGCCGAAAATAGTCGAATTCCGTATGAGAAGCAGAGGTAAGTACATTTTTTTTTTTTTTACTGAAAGTCTTGCCAACTTTTATTCTATAACCAACCAACTCGTGATGGTTGCATTTGATCAGTGGCTAATGACCCCTTTTTCTTGTAGTGTTACCACATCAAATTTCTATTACATTGACATGCTGTTTAGAGTTAAGTGAATTATATGTGTTTTTGGTCAGCGAATACTAACTGATGAAGAGCTTTTTAATCAATCACATGGAATATCTGCAGCTGCAGTACAAGTTATATGACTGTTTTCTTAATTAACATCAATGCATCGTTAGTTGTTTGATTTTTCATGAAATTGAACATAAGTTTTGTGGTAAGTTTTCATATACAAAATGCTCATACCACGGGACAATATTTGGATACAATTCAGCCAGGTGAAAGTATCTCCCGACAAAATTAAAAATGCACTCACACCATACTGTCTATCTTTGTTTCTTGCAGATTACAAATTCCAGCTGAATTCACACTTGCAGAATTCTTCACTTACACTTGGAGTCAACTTTATGAAATCAAATTCTACGGGGAGACATATTTTTCATTACGTAGCACTGTGAAACACCAGGATCCTATATGTGAGTGTCTACTGTCTACTATGTATACACACATGCATTTACTATTTTATACTAGTAAATTAAAATCGACCGATTAATCCCTGTTCCATGGGTTACCGCACTGATTAATAATCTGATTAATCATTCCGATTAATCCCCAAATATCGATTAATCCCCGATTAATCCCTGGACAGTGGTTCTACCGATTCCCGCTTTTTACAACACTGGTATAAAAGAATATCTTAAGTCAAAAATTACCTTTAACACCTTGATCTGATTTATTTTATGCTGTTGCAGTTGAGAAACTGATGTCATCGGTTTACGAGGAATGCAAAGATGAAGATGGTTATCTTTACATCACCTTAAGCGGCGAGACAAGAGATATAAACATGGATCCCGCCCCGAGTAACATTAGTACATACACTGATTTTGACACTGTCCGTCCCCTTCCTTCGGACCAGGGCCGGCTATGGGCAGGTGCGAGCGATACGCTGGCACAGGGCCTCCAGAGCATTTGGCAAAAAATTAGGGGTCTCCTTTTTTGAGTTGCATCCTTTCATCATTATTGCATAATCAGCATTATGCTCCAACTCGAGATATTCGAATATTTAACCGAACTGAGCTCGAACTTTAAATTACCCGACTCTTAAAGTTTGCAAGCTTTATCTAGCCTTTATTAATTTTAATTTTTATATATTATACATACATTTTTATATAAATATTCAATATTTATATATAACTAGCTTCAATACCCGTGCAAGGCACGGGATTACTTTGATTTACGATTAGAGTTCTTATTTTCCTCATTGTGCGTTGATGTTAATGTTCGATGATCCTATTGTGACAATAAAAATCTTTTTAGATATGCATAATTTTTTTGAAATATATGTTGATGTTAATGTTCGATTATCCTATTATGACAATAAAAATCTTTTTAGATATGCATAATTTTTTTGAAATATGTACCTAAAGAGGCCGATATTTTGTGTCTCTATCTTTTTATTGTTATTTTTAAAGTATTGATGTCTTTTTGCAATTAGAGTTAGAAAAATAATTGACGAATGTACTTTCAATGTTTTTCATAAGTTTATTAGGATGATTATGTTTTAATCTATTGAACTCCCCCCATCCAGCTCCAATACACAAACCAAGGATTTGCATACAATATGTATTATGGGATTATATGAATGTGATTTTTGATTTAATATTACTACTAAGTATTATTGAAGCTTCAATAATTCGTTTATGGATTTATAAAATATGAATTCATAAAAATAAGGTTATTGTTATAGATGTTAAAGGTTCCGTTCTCATTTATGTGACGCAATTTTAATATATTATAGATTTTAATTTCAGAGGACACTGATAAATCATAAAAAATTGAGAAACGTAATTGTAAAATTTGATAGATTAAAATGTGGCATGTTGCCCTATCATAATTTATCATTTCATATCCATTAGTTACCTCGAGTCTCATATATTGTAATTACTACATGTCCGATTAATTGTCTATGCCTAGAATTTGATATAAAAAGTTCGACCATATACGAGTTATAAACGTGTTAGGTTATAATTAATATGCATCGGTTTAATAATCGACTCTCCCAAATTGCAATTCACATCACATGTATCGATTAAGTATTCGAATCTCCCAAAAAGATGCAGGAGAAAGTGATGCGTCTTTTAGTTAGAACGGTAGTTTGAAAATATTGTAAAAAATTTATTTTCTAAGAAGAAAAACAATAACAAAAAATAAGATCATTCAGAAAATGAGTACCAAGATTTTATTATCACATTTCTAATCCGGATATTATGGGGGTGTTTGGGAGAACTTATTTTTCAGAATAAGTAAACTTATTTTAAGTTGAAAGTTAAGATTCCTAACTTTCCAACTTATTTTTGCAACTTATTGAATATCAAACATAGATTAAATACTTGTACAAAAAAATTATCAAAATATAAAATTTTTACCCGAAAATAAGTCCATAAGTCCTTAAAATAAGGTGAGGCAAATAGGCCATATAAATTGTATAATTATACAACATCTTTAAAAAAATTTTACATTTTGATTGGTGCTTTCATAAACAATTAAAATACAGATGATTTTTTTTCGTAAAATATCCTTCAAATATTTTATGTAAGATCCAATCACATTTTTCAATTTTCACATGAAATAAAACAATATAAATTTTATTAAAATGAAGTAGACATATAGATTTATGTATATATTATAAATAATAATATGTAAAATTATAAAACAAATATTGATCGAAAAACACATGATTGATAGGTAAATAAGGTAAATAATATATGACATAATATAGGTGAATGTATCTAATGAATCATAAAATTTAATCAGTAGCTGAATTGTCATAATGGTGAATTTGAATTCATGATTAGTAGATTCAAAGGTTCGACCGTCATCTATATAATAATATTTTTTTTACTTGACTTGACATTTAGGGACATTTTGTAAAATTAAAATGTGACATGTTTTGGTATGCATATATTAAAAAAAATATATGCATTTAAATTTAATAAATTTATTTTAATTATCTATGTATTGCAAATACTAATTTTTAATAATATTTCATTAAATCGAATGATTTCGAAATATCTAAGTTCACTAAATATCATATATCACTAATTTATACTAAACTATAACATAATTAAATATAAATATGTAAATATAAAACGAAGAAAAATGATTAGAATGTCCTAGAAATCAAAATACCAATATTCTTAATTTATCACCCAACACACATAGCATATTTATGACTTACAACATATGTGATTTGTTAGTGTATTGGTAAGGTGGTGTGCAAATGAATGGAAAGATCTAGGTTCGATTCTCACCAGCAACAACTTTTTGGAAAAAAAAATTAAACGGATTAAAATGAGGGCATTATGGTAATATGTGGCTGATTAAAATGGTACATGTTGTGGCTTTATATATATAGTAGATTTTATAACATAAATTAAGAGATAAAGAAATGTTGGAGTGAAGAATAAAAAGAGAAATATATATACATACATACAGAGTAAAGTTATATGGAATACTAATTAATTAGAATACTTGGAGTACATATACATTTTGCATTCAAAATATTGCAAACTTTATTATTTTGTAAAATTTATTACATGAATATCACTATTTTATTGAAAATCTTGCAAATTTTGTATATTTTGCTAAAATAATATTGCAAAACGAATTGTTCTGCGAAACACATTTGAATTACAAAATATATATATTCTGATTGCAAAACATAAAGGATTTTCAAGATGAACATATTGCAAAACATACATTATTTTCAAGATTATCAATGAAATTATCATATCCATATAACAAGGTTTACAAAATAATAAATTTTAAAATATTTTGAATGCAGAACGTGTATGTAGTACTCCAATAAAAAGAGTACTCCATAGAACTTTTCTCATACAAACTATATATTAAAACACTATCTTTTTGGTGACTACATGAATTAACTTGTCCCCAAATAAAATTAAGAGGGATTTTATATATAACCCAATAACCTATCAACTATAATGACAAAACTACCCTTATATTTTATTCCTCAATATTCCCTCTCAAAGTGAGAACCAATTAAGTAAAAGATGACAATGACTTCCATCATCCTCAAACTCAGAAGAGGTATAGATACAAGGTAGAGGAACCTACTGTAACAGACAGGGGCGGAACCAGGGGGGCTACCCCGGCGCCAGCCCGGGTTCGAAAAAAAAAAACAAGTAATTTTTTTTTTTTAGCCCGGGGTCAAATTTAAAAATGGCTATATAAAATTTTTTAGCCTGGGTTGAAATATTAAATAGAGGTATTAGTTTGGTTTTTAATTGTGTGTATATCCATTTGTTGTACGGTTTAGTGAAAAATATCCGATTTTTGTATGATTTAGTGAAAAATATCAAATTTTTGCATGATTTAGTGAAAAAAAAAATCCCCCTGAAATTTTCCCCACCCCGGAATATAGAGCTAGATTAGCCTGGGGTTCAAAAAATCCTGGTTCCGCCATTGGTAACAGATGTTGGTTTTGTGTCTACATATCTTCATTGACCAATAGTCTCGATTGTTGGAAATATTTACTAAAACAGCAACATAGAGGCAGTTATATATCGTATTTAACAAGCCAAGGCCAAGCAAACAATTAACGAAACAAAACATGAAGGTAAAACACATGCATGTCAGTAACTGATAGAACAAAGAGAAGGCAGAAAACATACCATAAGCCATAGCAAAATCAGTATGTTAAACGAGTAGGAAAAACCAACAGCTGAGTCGTCAGGATTTGCTAGAAAGCCTGACTGCTCTTGAAGAGATAATTGCCCCCACTTACACTGTGTCAGGACTTGGCAATATTCTTCCAGGATAAAACAGCTCTGAGTTTAGATGGTCACAGTAACCAGAAAAACTCAACTACGACTAACACCTCAGTCGCCATAAAAACCTACGAACTGTATATAGAGGGAGAGCAGAGTGTGTACAGAGAATAACAGAGAATGTATGGTGTGGTACATAGTGTCTCTAAAATCAGTAGCTTAGCTCTCTATTTATAGGAGAGGCCAAACGTAACTGATACCACCCTCATCAATATTGTAACCCCCATTCCATTTAATAAAAATGAAACGGTCGATTTAATATAATCAAAACGGCTGTAACAGCTGATTTTCAATTAAAGAAATCGTAACAGTTACGTATATATATTATCCACACATATCAGTTTTTATTTTAATTAATCTGAATATATATATATTATCAAATTCTGTCCAGACACAACATCAGGATCTGATCCATCAGGATTTTAGTCCGTCAGGATCTGATGTACGTCCATCAGTATTTGATCATCAGGATTTGGTACCGTCAGGACTTACGGTCCATCAGTATTTGATCAAGCATCAGGATCTGATAGTACCTTCAGGATTTAATCAGGACTTGGCCCATCAGTATTAGATGTCTAACCAAACCAGTTCCTTCCAAGTACTGATCCCAATATATATATATATATATATATATATATATATATATATATATATATATATATATTCTAATTAAAATATATTTGAACACAGAAATAAAATCCCTCGCCCAGGTCGCCTCGCGTACGCGAGACGCCGAGACATTCGCCCAAATCGCCCTTCAGCTGAGCCGACCCGACCCGAGTCGAGTCGAGACGTGGCGTGGCGTGGCGTGGCGAGGCGGGCGGCGGCGGCGCCCGCGTGTGTGTGTGTGTGTGCGCGTGTGGAGCACACAGTAACACCATGCACCATCATACACCTTAGTAGTTGTACACTACCCATGTGTGTGATTCTATATAAAGCCAACAACCCCATTTATTTATTTCAATGTGGGACAAACACACATTCTCATTTTCAAGCTCTTTCAAGCTACTAACTTCAACTCTATTTCTCTATGGGTTTCACTAAGAAAATTACTTAGACCCATATATGAAAATTTAAGTCCTCATAACAAGGAACAATTTCCAATCATTAAAATCCGGAATTTACATCAAGAACATAAAATACTTATGCTCTAAAAACTCCATTTTCTAACAATCCCCCACAAATCCATACAGAAATGCTTCAGGTTTCTCATCATGACTTGTTTTTCAGAGTCGGTACCCTTCCGGGTTTGAACCCTCCTAAATCCCCTACTTCAATGATTACCGGATTCAGATGGAATGTTTCACCTTGAATCTTAATCCGTTTGATGTAATCATATTCCATAGACGACGACAAGTCAAAGGCTATGGTGCCAATCTACGGCTTTGAGACATTAATGGTCTTGTCTCGATCCTGTTCATCGAATGCTTCAAGGAATAACCCTTTCCTCTAATTGCGACCACACAATTACATTCGCTTAGCTGGGCATCTCCAGAGATATACTGCAACCATCTCGTCAAATGACTTGACCCCATTCAGAGTTATAATAACTCTTGCTCACTAGCAGTGTCAGTACCTTCTAGGTTTACAGGGGATAGACTCAGATACAACAGTATCATCTATGTAGCAAAGGTACTACCAATTCATCCTTACAGCTTGTTATTACCACATTGAATACACTTCAAGGGATCTCCTCTCATGTGTATTGGGTTCCCACTGATGATGAACTATGATGGGTTGACAGCCCCATCCCCAACCTCGACTTAAGGACCACTGCAGGTTCCAGTCCTTTAGTTAAAGGATCAGCTATATTATTCTGAGTTCCTATGAACTCTACAGCTATAATCCTATCAGACACTAAACCCCTAATAGACTTTAGTCTAACTTGGATGTGCCTCTTTGTTTTAGCATTATACTTTTTACTGCTAATCTTGTTGATAGTTGTTTTACTATCACAATGAATAGCAAGCGCAGGAAGCGGTCTGCTTACTACAGGTATCGCGGACATAAGTCCATGTAACCATTCAGCCTCCGTCCCCGTGGCATCAAGTGCACACAACTCAGCCTCAAAAGTAGACCGTGTTACTATAGTCTGTTTGGTCGACTTCCAGGATATTGCTCCCCCTGCTAAGGTGAACACGTATCCAGTCACTCCATTAGAACCAGACTTCTTAGCTATCCAACTTGCATCACTGTACCCTTCAAGTACACCAGGAAATCTCCTATAGTGTAAACTTACGTACATTGTGCCTTTTAGATATCTAAGTACTCTATCAAGAGCATCCCAATGAGTTCTGTTTGGACAGCTTGTATACCTAGCTAACTTAGACACAGAGTATGAAATATCTGGTCTAGTACAGTTAGCAAGATACTGCAAACTCCCTATAATCTGAGAATACCTTAACTGAGACACAGGTACTCCTGAAGTATTCTTAACAAGGGCAACTTTAGGATCATAGGGTGTACTAGCGATTCTACACTGTGAATAACCATATTTCTCAAGTATAGATTTCTCTATATAATGAGACTGCGATAAAGTTATTCCCTTAGCTGACTGAGTCAGCTTGAGACCAAGAATCACACTAGCCTCACCCATATCCTTCATTTCAAAATGCCTTTTCAAGAAAGCTTTTGTCTCGTTAATTATCTCAAGATTGGTTCCAAACAATAGTATGTCATCAACATATAGGCACATGATGACACACTCACTACCTTTAACTTTAGTGTAGACACACTTATCACTTTCATTAATATCATAACTGAAAGGCAATATAGTTTCATCAAACTTTTTATGCCAATCCCTAGGAGCTTGTTTCAAGCCATAGATGGATTTGATCAACTTACATACTTTCCTTTCGTTACCAGATGCAACAAATCCCTCAGGCTGATCCATATAAATCTCTTCTTCAAGTTCACCTCTTTACATCCATTTGATGGATGATAAGACCATGTACGGAAGCCAATGCTACAAGCATTCGGATTGTTGTCATCCTAGCTACAGGAGAGTATGTATCAAAGTAATCAATACCCTCCATTTGCTTAAAACCCTTAGCTACCAGTCTAGCTTTGTACTTATCTATTGAGCCGTCAGGGTTCAACTTCCTCTTAAAGATCCATCTGCACCCGATAGTAGAACACCCAGGAGGGAGATCAACTAACTCCCATGTTCCGTTAGAAACAATAGAGTCAATTTCACTCTTTACAGTGCCTTTCCAGTGCCTAGACTATGAAGAATCCATAGCTTGTCGGAAAGTTAAAGGTTCGTCCTCAACATTGTAAGTGATAAAATCACTTCCAAAATCCTTGACTACCTTTGCACGCTTACTCCTTCGTGGTTCCTCTATCTCCTTAGGAGTAGAGCTACTACTAGGTTCCACCCCCACATTTGTCATCTTTTCCACATGATCAGGAATAGAACTTGATGTGTGAGTAGGATCTTCAGTAGAAGTATCTTGAGGCATACCAGTCTTCATAGGGTAAACATCCTCAAAGAATGTAGCATCACGAAACTCAACTATCGTGTTTGCCACTATACCATCTATGTCAGATTTTAATACTAAAAATCTCATAGCTGTAGTGGTCTCAAGATAGCCTAGAAAGGTACAATCAACAGTCTTCGGACCTAGTTTCTTTCTCTTGTGTTCAGGGACAAGTACCTTAGCAAGGCACCCCCACACACGAAGATACTTAAGACTAGTCTTCTTGCTCTTCCATAACTCATAGGGTGTCTTATCCATGTGTTTCAGAGGAACTCTATTCAGAATATGGCAAGCCGTATTCAGAGCTTCTCCCCACATGTATTTAGGCAACCCAGAATTAATAAGCATACTATTAATCATATCTTTAAATGTTCTGTTCTTTCGCTCAGCAACCCCATTAGACTCAGGTGTGTATGGAGGGGTAACTTCATGAACTATTCCATTGCTTGCACAAAATTCATTAAAGGAGTTACTCGTATACTCACCACCTCTATCAGATCTCAAACTCTTAAGTACCTTACTAGTTTGTTTTTCTACTTCAGTTTTATATATAATGAATTTACTAAGTGCTTCATCCTTATGTCTAAGTAAATAAACATAACAGTATCTACTACTATCATCTATAAAGGTAATGAAGTATCTAAAATGGTCCTTAGTCAACACACCACCAAATTCACAAATATCAGTGTGTACTAAATCTAACAAGTCTGAATCCCTAACAATATTATGAAAAGGTTTCCTTATTTGTTTAGCAGACACACATACTTGACATTTAGAATTCTTTTCTATAGTGTGTTTTGGAATCAACTCTAAGTTCATCATATTTTTAAGAGCACCAAAATTTAAGTGACCAAGTCTAGCATGCCATAAATCTGAAGATTCAACATAGTTAACAGAAGGAGTAATTTTATTAAAAGCACCCAAAACGGGCTCAGCATTTATTACAAATAAACCATTTGACAAGTAACCCTTGCCAAAGAAAGTACCAGTATGAATAAGAACTACTTTATTACATTTAAGAGAGACTTCAAAACCATTAGCTACTAAACAGCTTCCACTTATTATATTTCTACGCATGTTGGGAACATGATGCACTCTCGTCAGGGATAGAATACGACCCGAAGGAAACTTCAAGTCCACGTTTCCTATTCCATGTACTTGAGCGGCAGTTGCGTTCCCCATCGTCACTTTCAAGCTATGACTCTGTTGATAAGATACAAATAAACTAATGTCAGCACAAATATGCACATTAGCTCCAGTGTCAATCAACCATTCATTTGACAGATAAGTGGAAAATAGTACAGGGTTGTAGGTAACATACCGGTCTTCGTTGGTTTCAGAAGCCAAAGCCTCACCAACAACCATGTTCGCTACAGGCCCACTTGAGGTTCCAAGCACAGCATTCGCTTGAGCTACCCCCTCGGCTTTCTTTGCTTTCTTTGTAGGGCAGTCCTTACTCCAGTGTCCAACCTGCCCACAAGACCAACATGGTTTGTTTGCCTTTGGTTTCTTGGCCTTATCCTTGTCATTCTTAGGTTTATTACTATTACCCTTCTTAGAGACAGCCTTCCTTTTCTGTCCTACAGTTGCTACGTTTACCTTCGAGCTTCCATGCTCAGTTGGCATCACATGTCCCTGTTTGGACTTGTGTTGTTCTTGCACCGAGATGTCCAGCATAAGGTTGGTCCAGGTGATCTCTCCTTTCTGTCTTTTCAGGGAGAGAGAGAACTCTTCCCAAGACTTTGGAAGCTTTTCAGTCACACTCATCACCTTAAACTTTTCGGGGAGGTCCATTCCAGACTCCTTCAAAGCATGCACTATCATCTCGAATTCATGCACTTGCTCAGTCATGGACTTATTGTCCACCAGCTTGTAATCAAGGAACCTCGCCACAGAATACTTTTCCAGACCTTGTGAGTCAGTATTATGTGTCTGGTCCAGCTTCTCCCATAAGAGTTTTGCGGTGTAGGCATCAGAGGAGTACACATCAAACAATGTGTTGGTTAGAGCAGCCAGAATTGCTGCCCTAGCAACCCCATCCTTCTCAGCCCACTTCGCATAACCCTTAACTGATTCAGCCTTCTCTTGATCCATAACCGGCTTCTCATATTCCACAACAGGCCATAGACCCTTCACAGTCAACCACAACTTCATCCTTTTCTGCCAACGAGAAAAGCCAACGCCCCCATTGAATTTCTCAGGCAAAAGTTAATTCAACGGGTTGTGGAAAACTGTAAGTGGTCCAATCAATGACCCCAGCAGACGCAACTGAACTACCACTAGCAGGAATTTCACTCTCGTTAACCATTATGCTAAATATTATATAAAAAATTATCTCTTCAAGAATGTTGGAAATATTTACTAAAACAGCAACATAGAGGCAGTTATATATCGTATTTAACAAGCCAAGGACAAGCAAACAATTAACGAAACAAAACATGAAGGTAAAACACATGCATGTCAGTAACTGATAGAACAAAGAGAAGGCAGAAAACATACCATAAGCCATAGCAAAATCAGTATGTTAAACGAGTAGGAAAAACCAACAGCTGAGTCGTCAGGATTTGCTAGAAAGCCTGACTGCTCTTGAAGAGATAATTGCCCCGACTTACACTATGTCAGGACTTGGCAATATTCTTCCAGGATAAAACAGCTCCGAGTTTAGATGGTCACGGTAACCAGAAAAACTCAACTACGACTAACACCTCAGTCGCCAGAAAAACCTACGAACTGTATATAGAGGGAGAGCAGAGTGTGTAGAGAGAATAACAGAGAATGTATGGTGTGGTACATAGTGTCTCTAAAATCAGTAGCTTAGCTCTCTATTTATAGGAGAGGCCAAACGTAACTGATACCACCCTCATCAATATTGTAACCCCCATTCCATTTAATAAAAATGAAACGGTCGATTTAATATAATCAAAACGGCTGTAACAGCTAATTTTCAATTAAAGAAATCGTAACAGTTACGTATATATATTATCCACACATATCAGTTTTTATTTTAATTAATCTGAATATATATATATTATCAAATTCTGTCCAGACACAACATCAGGATCTGATGTACGTCCATCAGTATTTGATCATCAGGATCTGGTACCGTCAGGACTTACGGTCCATCAGTATTTGATCATCAGGATCTGGTACCGTCAGGACTTACGGTCCATCAATATTTGATCAAGCATCAGGATCTGATAGTACCTTCAGGATTTAATCAGGACTTGGCTCATCAGTATTAGATGTCTAACCAGTTCCTTCCAAGTACTGATCCCAATATATATATATTTATTCTAATTAAAATATATTTAAACACAAAAATAAAATCCCTCGCCCAGGTCGCCTCGCGTACGCGAGACGCCGAGACATTCGCCCAAATCGCCCTTCGACCGAGCCGACCCGAGTCGAGTCGAGTCGTGACGTGGCGAGGCGGGCGGCGGCGGCGCGCGTGTGTGTGCGCGTGGAGCACACAGTAACACCATGCACCATCATACACCTTAGTAGTTGTACACTACCCATGTGTGTGATTCTATATAAAGCCAACAACCCCCCTTTATTTATTTCAATGTGGGACAAATACACATTCTCATTTTCAAGCTCTTTCAAGTTACTAACTTCAACTCTATTTCTCTATGGGTTTCACTAAGAAAATTACTTAGACCCATATATGAAAATTTAAGTCCTCATAACAAGGAACAATTTCCAATCGTTAAAATCCGGAATTTACATCAAGAACATAAAATACTTATGCTCTAAAAACTCCATTTTCTAACATCGATCTCAGAAATATAAGCCTCTGTTTCTCCATCTTTAATTTTAATAGCCTCTGTGAGCTCCGGAACATCTCTTTCATTGGCATCAAGTTTAGCCCTCAAATCAGTTGTCCCTTCAGAGTTTTCATTCTAGCCATTTGCTCGGTACATTTACCTACCAAATTTTTCTTTTCACTAGTCTTTTCATGCTTTCAACTCACGTAAGCCCGTAGACTTATCTGCATGCTTTTCTGGTGACAAACTTCCATTTGCGGCCCCTGAAACTAGACTATGCACACCAGATGCCGCATTCTTCTGCATTTTAAGGTTAACAGTCTTCTTCTACTTTCTTCGAGTTCAGCCATGCTCTCTTACCCATGATAGGAGTCTCGAACTACAAGTAAGACAAGTCTAGAAGAACCAACAGCTCAACACAGAGCAGAAGCAGAGCAAAGTTTTAATAAAAGATGGCAAGCTCATCTTCTTCATAACCACAGTTTATGTCTAGCATGAGAAATAAATTATACTAGTGGCGTCAATTATTGCCTTGATTATCCAATCCCTGGCTGCAAACCTTGGAGTTGTAACAGGTAAATATTTAGCAGAGCACTGTAGAACTGAATATGAAAAGGTGCCGAATTTCATTTTGTGGATTCTTGCTGAAATCTCCATAGCTGCGTGCGACATTCCTGAAGTGATAGGAACGACATTTGCTTTAAACATGCTCTTCCAACTCACCTCATGCAGATTATCGGCCTCCTCTTTCATCATATTGTCAATCTTAGACAACTGCATAACAATATCTTCTCCGGATGGCTTTCCATGCAAAACATGCCTTAAGCTTTCAGCTTTGTCTCTTTGCGCCTCAACACTATCTTCCAGGAATTTCATCATTTCTAGAGTTGTAGAATGACGAGAAGCAAGTGCTTCTTTAACATATATCGCTTCCACAGCTCAATTCTAATAATCTACAAAGAAACATCTCCTCTGCAGTACATGACGGAAATTCTAATATGTGCTATTTGATAAATCCGTTGAGTATCCAAGTTCCAACAAAAAAGCTCAGTTAATGAGTATAGGACTGAATTTTTAGAAACAAAAGAAATTGCTGCATATGTCTACGATTTTGTGTTTAGACTATCTCCAACCCAATACACCAAAATAGTAGTGTCCTACGGACACTATTTTGGTGACAAAATTACACCATTCATAAAATGCATTCCAATCCATAATCACTATACTTTACACTAAAAAGAATCTTTCACCAATAAAATAGAATATTCTAACTTTTTTCAATTTTTACATTATTAATATTTATTATATTTTAAATTGTAATGTTATGGTCGCATAATATTAAATTTATTAATATAAAAAATCATTTAAAAGTTAAAACTTGAGTTTATTTATTTATATGTATTCTAAAAAGAAGCTCCATGGATGATTTTTCGGAAGATTAGCTACGTTAAACCTTCAGTCTATTTATTTATATGTATTATAAGTTAGGTAAAAAATTTATCTTGTAACTTCTTATTTATCATTATGATGTTATTTTTATAATTAAATTTGGTGTGTTGTTTATAATTCATGATTAAGAATTTTTTTCAAGTTTTTGTGTGAAAGTTTAAAGTTTAAAGTTTAAAAAAAATAATTTAGAATTAACAACAGCTAAAAAGAAAAGAAGTTTCAATTGATAAAAATTTAAAGTTAAAAATTACAAGAACAAAGAAGTTTGGAAAAAAATTACAAGAACAAATAGTAGGGACATAGATGGGGAAAAAAATTTGTTTTGTTAACAAATATAGGGGCATTGTTGGAATTTTGAAAGTCACCAAATTTGGTGATCAAGGATCACCAAATGTACTTTTGTCACCAAATTTGGTGACCCAAAACTCATTTGATGATGTTGGGTCATTATTTTAGTGTTGCATTGGAGTGGGTATGACACTATATCCATCACTATTATAGTGATTTAGTGATGGGTTGGAGTTGCTCTTAGTGAGGAGATACTTGCTCATACTTTTATAAACGATTTTTCTAGTGTGTGCACAAGGGCACATGCTAAGAATCCGTGCTAGCTTAGTTGTCAAATTTTGATTGGTGGAGATTTCATTAATAATGATGGAACCACTGCATTCACATAAATATCCCCAATCAAAATTTAACAACTCATCAAGCACGGATTCTTAACATGCGCCAAGGGCACATACTAGACAAACCCTTTTATAAATGGTCTTTAAGGAAGAAATTTGAGTAACTATTGATTTATGGTCACTTAAAACTTTGCAAGGGGCAATTAATTGGGCAAAGTTTTAAGAGCTGAAGAGCGATTGTTATTTGAAGTGACTGAGTTTAAATATGAAATTTTGGGCTCCTCACGCCACATGTTTGCTGAAACTCATGCTTCAAGTGAAATAATAAGGAAAAATGCAAAAGAAGATGTGAGTGTTGATGTTAGAATGGGGTCTGATGATGGTGGGTCTGCTACACTTGGTAATATACACCAAGATGATAACAAGGTCGATTTTGAAGATGATATCATATCATCTGGATCGCATTCTGGTCCTTCAGATGATAAGATTGGAACCCCATGCGATGGTCAACTTGTTGATGTTGCTCAAATAGCTTTCCTTTATAAAGTGAAGAAAGAACTACAAAGCCATGGCCTCTTCCTTAGGGCCAGCGGTTCTGAGTTTAAAAATATGCTAAAAAACGATCACAATATGATGGGGAGGAATGATGAAAGTGAAGGATTAATGGGAAACATTTTGAAAATTACAAGTTCCTTGAAAGATGTACACGAAAATGGTGACAAGCAAATTATTGTTGTCAATTGCAAAGGTGAACAGAAACTGTTGGATGCTAAAGAAATTCCATCAATTGTTCTTACAAAAATGAAAGAGTTTGTTGTTGGGTTTAGCCGTATCTTCTAGAAGTCGTATCTTCTGGAAGTCATAGCCGTAATATTATAATGCATTATAGCCGTAATATTAGAATGCATTAGTCATAACAGCCGTAGTATTCGAATGTTGAATGGTAGTAGTTAGTCGTAATAATAGGAAAGGATGGATGTATAAGTGTGTATATATTCAGTGTTCAATCAATGAAATAAATAAGGGGAATAACATTCATTTCTCTACATGGTATCAGAGCCAGGCTAGACAAACACATACAAACATTTAGCTCGTACGACTGAAATTTTAAGTTTTTTTTAAGGTGTTCGAAACTCAGTTTTGAGGATACCATTAGATTGGCCTCGTTGATACGAATCCAGAGGTGTTTTCTGAATTCAAAACCGACATCCAACGAAGCCGTACGAGCTGCCGGAAGATTCTCAATAAAGAAGATGATGAACAGTGACTGAAAATTACATTTTGGTCCCTGAAGTTTTTCAGACATTACACATTGATCCCTGAGGTTTTGAAAGTTACATATTGGTGCCTGCAGTTTTCAAAAATTATATATTGATCCCTGAATTTTTTTTTTCTTCCCCAAAAAAAAAAAATCAGTCCCTCCATGGCTGGTGTTGAAGATACCAGACTTCACCCATGAATTAATCCTCAATCTCCTTATTACCTTGGTTCCTCTGATAATCCAGGTACTACTATAACAAATATAGTGTTTCGTGGAGATAACTATGAAGAGTGGGCGCGTTCGATGCGGCTTTTACTTCAAGGAAAACGTAAGTTTGGGTTCATTGATGGAAAAATCACTAAACCTACTGATACTAACAAGCTTGAATATTGGGTGTGTGTCCAACCTACTCTCGTGCAATGGATTTTGGTCACAGTTGCTCCTTCTCTACGGAAGACAATTCCTTTCTTTGATGAAGCAAAACCACTGTGGGATGTGTTGATGAAGCGCTTTGACATTGGAAATGGACCACGCAAACAACAAATCAAAGGTGCTTTGGCAGAGTGTCGACAGACCAAGGTGATGTCGGTTAGTGAATATTTTGGACTTCTCCAACCTCTTTGGGATGAACTTGCTACTTATTACCCTTTGCCAAGTTGTAAATGTGGGAAGTGCACCTGCAACATTGGAGAGCAGTTTCAAAAGAGAATTGACGAGGATCAGTTACATGATTTCTTGTATGGAATTAATGCTGATCTTTATGGTAGTGTACGTTCGAATTTGCTTGCACAAGATCCACCTCCAACTCTTGATAGGGCATATCAAACAATGCTCTAGGAAGAACGTTTGTGCTCCTCTTCACGCACCAAAGCTGAACGCGATGATGTGATGGCTCTTGCCGTTAAATCTCAATCACGGGGTAATTCTCGTTATGATGCTCGTGATAAATCTGAATTGTTTTGCTCTTATTGTAATCGTACAGGGCATGCAGTCTCCAACTGTTACACAAAAATGGTTTCCCAGATTGGTGGGAAAACAAAAATAGAGGTTCTGATGGTCGCATTTCGAACAAAGGACGTGGTACAGGTCGTGGGTCATAGCAACACACAACTGGTGTAGGAAGGGGAAGAGGTGGCGGGGCTGAAGTCCGCAACACTGTGGTAGGTGGTAACACTAGCGGCACCACATCCGCATCTTCTTCCTCTCAAAACGGTGGTGTTGGGGCTACTATTCCGGGGATGTCCTCGAGTCAATGGCAGCAGTTGCTTGATTTGCTTGGTAATGCTAATATAAAGCCTAATGATGAAAGATTAATTGGTGAGTTTTCTCATGATCCTTGGATTATAGATACTGGTGCTTCAATGCATGTTACTGGCAATCTTAATTTGTTAAGTTATGTGACTGACATGCCAGAATGTCCGGTTGGACTTCCGGATGGAAAACACACATTATCTTCGAAGTGTAGAAACGCGTATTTGGGTGGTGGAATGGTGTTAAACAATGTTTTGTTTGTGCCTGAGTTGAATTGTAATTTAAGTTCTGTTTCTCGTCTTGCTGATGATTTAAATTGCATAGTACAATTCACGGATAATTTGTGTGTTATACATGACCGAAATTTGAGGACCCTGATTGGAGTAGGTGAACGTCGAGATTGACTCTACTACTTTCGTGATGTTCCGGAAATTAAGGCTTTAACTATTAATAGAGTGATTTCTCCGCAGTTATGGCATAAAAGAATGGGGCATCCTTCTGATAAAGTAGTGCGGTCTCTTCCTTTTATTAATAATTCAAGTGTTATTTTGAATAAATCTTGTAATGTTTGTCATCAAGCGAAACAGACTAGAGACAAATTTTATAATAATGACAGTTGAGCTACTAAATGTTTTGAGATGATACATTGTGATTTATGGGGGCCATATAATACGCCTTCTTCTTGTGGAGCAAAATATTTTTTGACTCTTGTTGATGATTTTTCTAGAGCTGTGTGGGTAATTTTGTTGATTGATAAAACAGAGGTTTCTCCAATGTTTCATTCTTATTTTTCGATGATTGACAGACAATTTAGTGCAAAAGTACAGGTGGTCCGAAGTGACAACGGCACAGAATTTAACTGCATGAAAGAATTTTTCACAGATAAAGGTATTTTGTTTCAAACCTCTTGTGTAGGTACACCTCAGCAGAATGGTAGGGTAGAGAGAAAACATCGTCATATTTTGAATGTGGCGAGGGCTTTGAGATTTCAAGGTAACCTTCCTATTGAGTTTTGGGGAGATTGTATTTTAGGTGCAGGTTATTTGATAAATCGCACTCCTTCTCGTATTCTTGATTATAGAACCCCTTATGAGATTTCATTCGGTTCACCTCCTCTTTATGATGATTTGCGAGTGTTTGGTTGTTTGTGTTATGCTCATAATCAAAAATCAAAGAGAGATAAGTTTGATAGTAGGAGTCGCAGATGTGTTTTTGTGGGATACCCTCATAATAAAAAAGGATGGAAATTGTTTGATTTTGATACTGGCGAATATTTTGTGTCGAGAGATTTAAAATTCTATGAGGAAGAGTTTCCTTACCTTACTGTGTCAAAGGGGGATGAGAGTAATGATTCGGCTGCTACTACAGGTGATTTGTCATTTATTGAAGCAGAGGATGACTATGCCTTTGAGTATTTGGGTCATAATCATAGTGATGGGTTGATTTCGCAACCAGTTGTTGAAAGTGGTGTTGATGTGAATAGCAGAGATGATAGTGGTAACATGGAAGATAGTGGCAGAGAGACATTTGAGGAGGAAACATGTGGTGGAGACACTTCGAGTAGTGATAATGAGTTTGGACGTGGAATGCGTACTAAATTCCCATCTGTAAAGCTAAAAGATTTTGTTACTAATACTGTACGAAAGTTGAGTCCATCTCCGTCTCAGAGTTCATCTGCTTCACATCAATCTTCATGTATTTCTTATCCTATAGCACACTACGTGAATTGTGATAGATTTTCTGTGGGACACAGAAAATTTCTTGTAGCTGTAACAGCAGGTACAGAACCTCATTTTTTCAAGCAAGCAATAAAGGATCCAGGATGGCGCGAAGCTATGCAAAAAGAGATAAAAGCACTGGAAGATAATGGCACTTGGAGTATAGAGACTCTACCTCCCGGAAAGCGAGCTCTTGGCAGTAGATGGGTTTACAAGGTGAAGTATAATTCTGATGGAAGCATTGAGCGTTTGAAAGCTCGTCTAGTTGTTTTTGGGAATCATCAAGTTGCCGGGATTGATTATACTGATACTTTTGCTCCAGTGGCAAAAATTACTAATGTTCGTGTTTTTTTAGCCATTGCAGCGATAAAAAATTGGGAGTTGCATCAGATGGACGTTCATAATGCATTCCTCCATGGGGATTTATCAGAAGAAGTCTACATGAAATTGCCTCCTGGATTTAAAAATGGTAAGCCGGGCCAAGTTTGCAGGTTATTAAAGTCACTTTACGGTTTGAAACAAGCACCAAGGTGTTGGTTTGCGAAACTGGCAAAAGCTTTGATAACATATGGGTTTAGGCAATCATACTCCGACAATTATGTATTTACAACTAATTTTTTTGGATTTTTTTCAATTTTCAATTTTTTGTGATTTTTGATTTTTTTGTGATTTTCTAAAAATAAAAAGGCCGAAAAGAGTGAGATACGGTTACCGAAGCAAGCTTTCCAAAATATTCCAATTTTCAACGCTCTGTTGAAAAGAGTTCCGAAATCTCAAGTTTTCCTAAAAAGAACGAAGTAAAAATAAGACAAGAAATAAAACTAATCCGAAAAACTAAAAATTAAGGCGCGAAAAATAATTAGTCCCCGGCAGCGGCGCCAAAAACTTGATGTGCTAAAAATTAAGATTTAAATTGCAAGCGCACAATTCGTTTCGTTGTAAAATTTGTGATTCGTTCCTCAGGGACTAATATTTTCGCAATCCTTAATATTTAATTTAATCGGATTAGAACAATTTGGGTTTTGGAAAATTCGATTTTTACTATTTAATTCCTGAAAGAAGATTTAAACTACTTTTAAAAGAAAAATTAAATCATTATTCTATATTAATACTAGTTAATCGAAAACAAAAAGGGTGATGGCCCTAAATACCCACCTCCCAAAAGATTTGGTCCGAAATACCAATATGCGTTCAGGATGGCCCTAAATACCCACGGGACACGCATTTGGGAGAGCAGTGTCCGGATACGCATGTGTCATTGGAGTATCCTTCACAAATTGCTATCTGTGCCTGTGAAAAGTGACTTGCTATCGTCCTCAAGCAGCGCCGACGTCAATTTTCCGATCAAAACTTTGATCAATCCATTCAGTACTTTACAAGCATCTTTGACTAACGTGCGATATACCAAAATGTTCTTATTTTCACCCTCACCAAGCCTATATCATTCAAATTTCGTTTGTTTCGTCATAATCGAAAGCCCCATCGAAAGCCCCAATTCGAAGCTTTTTCCGATTTCGTTTTCCGATGTGTTTTTACACGCCCATGCGGGGCCATAAATCAACAAACGAACTTGGTGAAATGTAGAGGGAGTTGTGGACATCATTTTGATGTCTCCAGTTTGGGTGGAGGTTGTCGGATTGTCATGAACGAAGGGTGGCGATTTATGAGGCGATTTGGAGGTCAGAGCACGCCAGAGTTGTTTTGTAGATAATGACGTCATCTGACGTCATCACGCATCTGAGAGATGCGTGACCCCTGTTACGCATTCTCGTGATGCGCATCACAATATACGCATGTTAGGGATGCGTATCCCGTGGGTATATCGGGCCAGTGCTTCCGCATATCAGCATATTGGGCCTTGTGTCTCCAAATCTAGGCATTTTGGGCATTTTCTCAAACAAAAAGGAGAAAAAAAATAATTCTAAAAATTCTAAAATCGAATTAAAATTAAAAATTTATTTACAGGAAATTTTAAAAAAATTCGAACATAAGGTATTTGTAAATAGAACTAGCCGAAAAACAAATTATTCAACAGAAAACTACTCATTCTCATTTCTCACAGAAAAATCAACTGAGACAGTGATTTACACAACCGAACAAACAGCATACTGGACAATTAAATTAAACGAAGACTCAGAGCTCGAACTAGCTAACTCAACGAATGACTCGGAAATCGACAAGAACTCAGAGAAAATTTAACAAACAGACTCAGTAATAAACAGACTCGAACAAGACACCATTTGGAAATCACTGCTCAAAACAAACTCAGTAAGTAAGCGACTCAGCAAAATAAACAAACTCGACTATTCCAAACTCAACGATCAAAACTCAGTGATAAACTCAAACAACAAACTGAACTCAGAAACTCGCGACTACAACTACGAACTCAGTGCTAAATTCGGAAAAACAAACTCGGTTAACAACTAAGTAAACAAATCAACAACAGCAACTCGGCAATTCCAGCAACTCGATACCATAATCAGACATCAAACGCAGCAACAATCTTAAAAACTCAGAATAACCACTACTACACTACTACTCATAACAGAATTGACAACAAAACTAACAGCAAAAATTCGACAAAAGCCTCAACCATTAAAATGAATTCAGAAACTCAGACCAGTAAATCACGACTCAACAGAATTCAATTCGACAGCAAACAAAACGACCCAGTTCAGACTCAAACACAGGACTCAGCTACAGCAACTCGAAAACCAGCGAGTCAACTCGCTAAAACATAAAATCGAACAAAAACAAAAGAAATCGCAGAAGAAAAAGGGAGAAAGGGGTTTTGAAAACGAAAACGAAAGAGAAGGGTGTGGTTGTGTGTCGATTAGATGGGAAGAGAGAGAGAGCTGGGTTTGGGTTGTTTTGTAGAGATACAGGGGAGGTGTTTTGAGAGCCCAACGAAAGAACAAAAACAGAAAAAAAAATGAAGCTTCGACTAAGCAAATAGAAACAGAAAAGAGGAACTGAAGTTTTTGTTATATTTTTGTTTTTTTTAAAAAAAAATACGACGTTAAAGAGATTAACTACGAAAATGAAATTAGACTTAAACTAAAACCATGATTTAGAATTAAAATGCCCACAATAAAATTGATTTTTAAAGGGGTAAACTACGAATTAAAAACTAAAATGATAACTTAAAAATTTTGAACCCACAATAAAATGGAAATTTAAAGGGGTTCAAATTAAGAATTATAACTAGGAGCAAGAAATTAAAGTTTCATTATTTTCAACCCCAAGTGGTTAGCAACGGGATTTACGAAAATAATGAAACAAGGCAACAATAAAAGAGAGTGCAAGACAAGAAATTAAAGGAAATGAAACTTGCATTAATTAAAAGAGGGATGTTTACAAAATTTAGAACTACAAAACAAGAAATTAAATCTACCATAAAACTACCCTACACAAAATCTATTCTAATCTAAGTTGTTAAATACAAGGGGGATGATGGGGTATTTATAGGATGAGAATTAGGGTTTAGGGGGGGTGTGGGTTAATCTCCACCATACATTTGGGGTGTGTGGTGGTGTAATCCTAGCCATTAAAAGATTCCTTCCCCATTAAGCTTTGGTAGAGTGGATCTTGACCATACACTTTTTTAGTGTGTTGGGATGATCTCCACCTTCCATTTGTCTTGAGATATTCCTTTTGCTCCAAACTCCTAATTCTTTTCCTTTTTTTTCTTTTTGGTCCTTTTTCTTCCTCTTTTTCCCTTCTTTGCTCTTTATTTCTTTATTTTGCCATTTCTTTATTTATTTACGAATTTCCTGAAATGCAACAAAATAAATTATTAAATTACGAGTTCAAGCAATAAATAGGTAATAAAAATATGCAAAAATATGCACTTATCAATGAACCGCGACAAGATCACTGGGATGCTACTTTGCGCGTGGTTCGCTACTTAAAAATTGGTCCGAGTCAAGGTATTCTTTTGCGTTCTGATTGCAACTTGACTTTGTCGGGTTGGTGTGATTCAGATTGGGCTAGTTGCCCTCTTACTCGTCGTTCTTTGTCTGGATGGTTGGTTTTTCTTGGTCACTCTCCCATTTCTTGGAAAATGAAAAAACAAGTAACTGTATCTCGTTCATCTGCGGAAGCCGAATATCGATCTATGGCCGCTTTGACATGTGAGCTTAAATGGTTTAAAGGCTTGCTTGATAGCTTGGGCATTCGCCACCCAAAAGCTATCAATTTATACTGTGATAGCCAATCCGCTTTACATCTTGCTCAAAATCCGGTTTTTCATGAGCGCACGAAGCATATTGAAGTTGACTGCCATTTTTTGCGCGATGCCATACTCGATGGGACGATTAGTCCTTCACATGTTTCTACGAATGAGCAATTGGCAGACATTCTTACAAAAGCTTTAGGGACACGACAATTTGATTTTCTTCTTCGCAAGTTGGGCATTTGTGATTTGCATGCTCCAACTTGAGGGGGGGTGTTGGGTTTAGCCGTATCTTCTAGAAGTCATATCTTCTGGAAGTCATAGCCGTAATATTATATTAGAATGCATTACAACCGTAATATTAGAATGCATTAGTCATAACAGCCGTAGTATTAGAATGTTGAATGGTAGTAGTTAGCCGTAATAATAGAAAAGGATGGATGTATAAGTGTGTATATATTCAGTGTTCAATCAATGACATAAACAAGGGGAATAACATTCATTTCTCTACATTTGTTGACGCTTCTTACAGTAGGGAAGTCAACAACATTATCACCTTACCTGCTCATTTTAATAATTCAGAGAGGCTAGCAACAAGCTACATTGATGCTATATCTGGCTTTAATGTAGTGTAGATTGTCAACAAGACGACTGTTGCAATGGCTGGTGATGTGGATAAGAAATCAAGCAATGTTGGCAAGATAGTTGAGCTAAACTTGGACCCAGGAGGAAGCACACTTGATGAATTTCTTCCTACAACTGAAGTGGTATTTTTGAAGTTAAAGTCACAGCTCGGGAAGCTCATTTGGTATATGAAGACGTAATTGGTCTGATAGAAGTCATTTTGTTCAAAAGATTAAAATACAAAACAAGAAAGATAATGGTGGTACGGAGGTGCGTTTGACTGGCACAGACACTCAGCTATATACAGCCTTGTCATTTAAGAGGATCTCGGGTATAGAGAAGTTAGAAGCATACCAGGTGTACCTCTCAGCCTACCCATTTACAAAGCTATCAGTTCCTTTTGAAAATAATTTGATTCTGGACATGGCATCAAATGCGGTAACACTTCACATCATTGATTTTGGTATCCTGTATGGATTTTGGGGGCCTGTTTTTTTTTTTAATTTCTCTCAAGGAGACCTGGTGGATCACCTAAGTTTCCTACTACTGGAATAGAATTGTCCCAATCTGCTATCAGGCCAGCAGAAAATATGGAGGCAACAGGACATCGTTTGAAAATTTATTATGAGCATTTTAATGTGCCATTTGAGAACAATATTGCCATGGTGCCATTTAAGAAGGCAGATTTTAAACCTCTTTCATTAGACCAAAGACTCTTTCAAAAGCGAAATTATAAGATAATTTCTTATAATTTCTTATGATTTTCTCTCTCTCCATTCGATTCATCTTCGCGCTTCTTTCTTTCTTTGTAACTTGTTTCTTGAATTACACACACCTTTTAACAAGCAAATCATTGCAGTGAACCATAACTTAGAACACTATTCTACATGCCATAATCATGGATGGTAAATGGCAAGATGTACACCGTACTGCTTCTGTTCTATTAGTAGGCTGGCTGTTTCATCCCGTGGCTCTGGTTCATCAGTTTATAAATGTTCCGCGTTTATGTAACTGTATATAAGAAAAGGACTGCAATTTATGGTGGCATGATAGTAGCGGTTTTTGACAATGTTAATACTCCCTCCGTCCCAATGTATTCTTTACACTTATTATTTTGGGTCGTCCCATTTATTTCTTTACATTCCCAAAATAGTAAGTTTTAACACTATTACACCCACTACTTCACTTATTTTAACAATACTTTAAACTATTACACCAACTACTTCATTTATTTTAACAATAAAATCACTATTACACCCACTACTTCACTTATTTTAACAATAAAATCATTATTATATCCACTACTTCATTTATTTTAACAATATTACACCCACTTTATACCCACTTGTCTTGTCCTCCGTGTCCACCAGGAACGTAAAGATCTCAGTGGGACGGAGGGACGGAGGGAGTACTAGATTTGTTTTTCACTTGTTTTTATCACTGTTCTAAAAATCCCCGATTAATCTTCTGGAAGGTAGCCAACCGATTCGATTTTTGAAATCCGATTAATGCTGTTAATTTATTTAAAATGATATGTTTAATTGTAAATTAGACTAATAAATTAAATATTATTATAATATCCGATTAATGCTCCGATTAATCCGTCCGATTAATTCCCGCCTACCCGATTAGGCGCTAGACGGTACCCCAACCGCCTTGGACCGCCTAGCGATTCCTGGAACACTGGTTTTTATGCATCATCGTATCTGTGTTCGCTCTGCATTCCAATTGCTGCTGTACGATATACGTTAAACTACCCCTAACACAGAAATCACATGAACAAAGTTTTATTCATAGCCACTAAAAGTTGAAAAATCCTTTAAGATATTTCATACTACCCTAATATTCCCGTGCATTACCAAATTGCACGACTTCCCTGCTTTAACAGACAGCTAGGTGGCTCGGTACTTGGTGCACTAACACTCTTACAGTGGCGCATATCTAACTAAGACAATGAAGAGTGCAAAAGGTTATACATGTATAATGTTAAAACTTAAACCGGTTTAGGTGCAAGTTTGGCTGGTTCCGGAATAGACTCGACATGTACATGATATGCACAGCGGTGGAACCAAGAGGAGTTAACGCGGTGGAACCAAGGAGTTAACGCAGTAGAAAGCATGGCTGAACTAGAAAAATGAGTGAAACTTAAAAATTTTGAGTCATGTTCTATCTTTAAAAATCAAAAGAATTTTCCATTTGATCATCTCAAATAATCAGTAACAAAAATATTCTCTAAAATTCTGCCTTCTCAATCCCTGGTTCCGCTTCCGCCACTGCACATGTATTATAAACTCGAAAAAACCATTGCAAAACAAACATGCCAAGAGTAAGCGAACAGACAGTTGAGATTTTTTATCTCATTTCTTTCTTTGTATCATGTATCTAACATATAGTCTTATATCTAGATGAGTATAATTTAGCAGTTTAATTATGATGAGCACCACGTCACATGGGAGACGAAGAATTTTGCTATGCATGTTACAAACCAACAACCGGAGGCTCTACATGTAATTATACATAATTTTTAGCACAAAACAGTTGCAGAATCAAACATCTAGTGCATACCTAACACCTTCTTACTCCTCTCCCATGCCGCCATTGCTTCACTTCCACAATTTTGATGTGTGTTTACTATGTAAGACCTTTATGCATAAATGTCACCAGCAACATATTGCTCTATCCTTAGTACAACAAGAAGAATTGTGATGCTTGTCGAGAAGAAGGGAATTTGCTGTATGTAGATTTTGGATCAACAGGTATTGTGCATTTTAGCAGGCTACTGACTCCTCCCACTTTTAAGAATCACTCTTTGCACCTCCTTTTTGAGATTCTGGATATGCACGCTTTCAATTAGTTCTGTGGCATTCACAACAAATTAGTTAGCTAAAGACTACTGATTGTACATGTGGCAAAATGCACATATTTGTGCAAATCAAATGTGCTACATTATCATGCATAGACTTGTCATAGGTTTAAATATATAAACTAATGCAAATTTCATTGTTTGGATTCACTTGGCTCTGGGACCTTCACTTGCTCTTCCACCCTCACAAGAGCGGGCTGCCGTAGGTATGCTTATACTTTCTTTTCCTTTGTCGGCCATTTGTAACCATTAGCTAACAACAGGTCTGGCTCTCAACTACAAGGGCCGACACTGTAAGGTTGGAGTATAATTCAGTAGTTCACGTCCACTCAAAACATGTTTGGGTTCTTTGGAAAATTAAAGTTGAAAAAACAAATCTGGAACAGTGCGAGGATGGAAACGATGAAAACAAATTTGTAGGGCAAAGATTGAGGATCATATGACTTCCTCTTTAAGTTTAAACAAATAACAGAAGGCCTGAGGTTTATTCCCGACTATAACCATTGGCACAGCAATCCGGGGAGATGCTTTGACCCAACTACCACATAGATAACCAAGATTTGTATATGCTCAGTGCTCTATTCATTTCTTATCAAACAGCTTTACAGGTATATACAACCATAAATAGAAATGACAAATCTCAACATTGGTATCTTGACATTCTTCGATTTCGAAATTAAAAGAGGGGGTCTTGAAATTCAAAGAAGCAGTTATTTAAGATGATTTTCAGCAAAAATAGATAATGAGTGGTTACTTCGCGTTTTGTGTGGTGCATGGAAAAGGAAAGCTACATCATACAGAATTATCTACACAGCTAAAGTAATACAACATGCAGTTGTAGGAGTAAGAATAACTCACAAGGATATCAGAGTCCTGATATCATCAATGTTTATTTCGCGTCGCTCTGCTCGCCCACCCTTTCGATCAAAAGCTTCAGAAGCCATTCTCTTCTTTTTATCCTGTAGCTCCAATATCCTCTCTTCAATGCTGTTCCGAGCAATAATTCTTACAATTGTTACCTCTTTTGTTTGCCCTATCCGATGTACTCTATCCATTGCTTGTTCCTCAACTGCTGGATTCCACCATGGCTCCAACAGGTACACCCTATTAGCAGCAGCAAGATTAACTCCAGTACCTGATGCCTTTAGACTGGCAAGCAAAACTGTAGGGCCACCAGGAGCTGGAACACCAAAATCTTTGATAACTTGAGACCTCCTTTTTGCGTTCATTGACCCATCTATACGCAATACCTTAAAGCCAGCTTTTTTTAGAGGCTCTTCAAGTATAATCAGCATCTTTCTAAATTGTGAGAATATAACAGACTTTGATGTTGGGTCCTGATCCCGTGATGCCGATAGAAGTTTCAGGAGAGCAGATATCTTAGATGATTTACTGGAAGACACGACTTCAGCATTATCACTGACTTCTTGTGGCGGCGAGAAGAGATCAGACTCCGATAGTTCATGCCGGCAAAGAGGGCAGCGGGGCTTGGCACGTTTTAGGGTCTTGAGAATGCAGGATTTGCAATATATATGTGCACAACGCGTGATCACAATATTTGTTGGTGTCGAAATGCAGATAGGACAGTCAAAATCTTCACCATCATCTAGCATTGCAACCATCTTCTTCAGCAGTTCTGGGTTGTTGGACACATCTGCTTGCATTCACTTGTGCTTGTAAGTGTTATAGTCATAACCACATAATTTAGTAGTAAAAAATATAGCACCAGATATCTGTAATAACATAATATTATATACCACAACAGTATAACAAGCAGACACAATGACACATAAACAAAGAATTTCAAAAGCAGTGAGTTATGTGAAATAAGTGTAAATGAATAAGAACACATAATCAACACAATTCACATACTGATCATTTATTAATAATCTCACAAGGTCCAAGCTTCTTACATCATACTTTCAGATGAATGCAGTCTTTCAGCTTTGGATGAGAACAAAGTATTCTGCTTCTAAAATCTTCATTTTGTTAAGAATAAAAAACAAGTCCAGGAAATTTTAATATGTCGACTTACTAACATGAATATAGGCACATACAGGGCCAGTATATTGTTACAAACTAAAAGCCTCGTCTGTATCCGGAATGTAAAATTCCTCATATAACATGAAGTATAAACATAGCTCACTATTACCAAAACATATCTTATACATACAATACAGATTTTACAAACAAAAGCTTCTACTAAAATTTATAAGTAACTACAGCTTACAGATGTGTATACACAAACAGCCGACTACAAAAGAACTGAAAATGAAAGAAGCTAGACAGACCGCACCAACAGCCAAATTGGTAACTTATATCTAATGAATGTTTTTTTTTAAATGTAACGAATGTGACCTACACAATTTGTTGATGTTTGGGCCTAAAATGCAACTCAGATATGACTTGGGCAAACATAAAACTCCCTCCACTTCTCCAAGTTACTATGTTATTCTTTCATACTAATTTTCATAAGAATTCTCTTTACTTCTTAGTTCCATTAATGCTCACTTCTCTTTACTTCTTAGTTCCATTAAGCTGTGAGCATAAAACAACCCAAAACAAGTGAATAAACTTCAACTTATCCCGGCTAGAAGGAGTCACCCTTTCCCTTTCCTCCTGCTCTTGATATATTCTACAGTGTTTTATTTTTCCACTGGCTCTAAAGAACATACTTAGGAAAAACTAAAAAAGAAATTTCGAAAACATAGAATTTACACAATATAGCAAAGATGCGTTTTTATTGTAAATAGAATGTGCAAAATACAACTCACAAACATGCAAGGTATGAGATAGAGTGATACTGCAAATTATGTATGATATAACTATTTCGGAGGTCTTGCTTGCAGAGAGAGAGAAAACATATAGGTCTTCGAGCTTTACAAGTTATATAGTCAAAAAATATGAATACAGGACAAAATAACGGAATACACTGTAAAATACCTTCTATATTGCTGGGCGGAAGAGATGCAATGAGATCTTTAGGGCATAGATCTACATCAGTGCAAATCTGGCGGAGTCGCAGAATTATGCTAAGAACGGTTGTATAGTTTCTTGTGACTCTGTCGGCTGAAATGTAATCCCGAACAACAGTTTTAGCCTCTACTTCCATCCGATCATAAAGCTCTCTTTCCTCAGCAGAAAGATCAATGTAACAGACCTCCATTATTTTTTGGGGCAATCCCAGTAAGCCTTTACCTTTCGTCCTCCTCAAGCAAATGGTTGCCATAACAGCCTAATTGTGGTAAGCACATAACAAGAAGTTTCTTTCATATAATGTAGAGAAAAAAATATAAGATAACCAAAAAACACTAAAGCACAGTAATTAATGGAAACAAAAACCAAACGGAACAGAATGAACATTATCAGCTCATTTAAATGGTTCATTTTATAAAAGCCTACAGGAAATATTGATTAGATGCCTTGATGCCTCTTATTGAATATGACCTACACATATCCAATCAGATAAACCTTTATAGTGCTCTCCCCGCTAATATCGAAATTTCCAAACAATTTCTACACCACTCTTATACACTATAAAAGGAGAGTTTTTTTATATTGTTTGAAAACACACGAGGATCAGAGACACCATAACAATGTCAGATCATATCGAGCTTAATGATTGAAGTAAACACAACATATGTAGAAACTGGCAGAAATTATCCAGCTAACATTGCTCATAAAACAAAAAAAGGAAGGGACACTAAAGTTATCTCCAAGTCCCTGAGGAAAAGTAGTCCCCAACTCACCATCTGCGTAAGTTTGTAGGACAGGGTGTCACATAAGCCAGAACATTTTCAAGCAGGATATGCGTATGACTAGTGTGATATTGTGCCATGGGAACTAAGTTTAGCATATTTGAGATAAACAGATCTATGTACACACGCACCAAAAGAATGACGTAAAGAAGCCTGGCCAATAAGAGTGATTGACATGACAAGTGGACAAAAAGTTAGCTTTCAGGTCTCTTAGGTCTTGACACACGAGATAACTGAACAAACATCCAGGGAATGATAAAGGGCAAACTACTAGTGATCTAGCAGCTATATATTAAGCAGTATATGTTGGACATAAACAACCAATTAGACCTGACAAATCCATAGTAGTGGAACAACCAATTATTAAGCAAGTATTGCAGATAAGCATATGTACTATGTAAGCAAAGAATAATAGGATGTGTAGCAGATGTAGACCAGAAGTAAAATATATGTACCTGTAACCGAGCGAGCCCAGACTCGTTCCCATGGTCCACTGGCCGTTGCACCAAGGTATTCCAGTAGTTTCTGTTTGCAAATGGCTGATATCTCAGGAATGACATGAGAGAAAACAGGTCAGCAGTACCATTTTGTATGGGCGTTCCTGTGACCAACCACCTCCGGTTTGCAACTAATTTATTTACAGCACGGGTTTGTTGAGCAGTGGAGTTTTTAATCATATGTGCTTCATCCAAAATCACCCTCCACCAAGCCACTCTAAACATTGGTGAATCCGATTCAAGTTCAGACCCCAATGTAGTGTATGTGGTTAGTACCATATCATATTTCGTAAGCTCCACTGGGTCATCAGTCCTATCTCCATAATACAAGTACACCTTCAATTCTCCCGGCTTAGTGTGCTCCCCCAATTGCGTTATCCACGTGGAAAACACAGAAGGAGGGCAAACGACTAAAGTTGTCCTCAAAGCTACAGCATCAATTAAGTTAAACTCATGTCCTGCATTGTCAAGGTTTCCTGTACCTTTATGCCTTTTCCTAATTCTGTTCACCATCTTAGTCCCTCTACCCTTCTTGGGATTCTTACCACCATAAACAACAAATCCTTCATCATCATCATCAACCACATTACTAGCACTAGCACTAGCACTAGCAGCATCAACTAGCGAATTATTACCAATTTTATCCAAAGCAATCAAGCTAAGAAGAGTCAAAGTCTTACCCATCCCCATATCATCCGCAAAAATCCCACCATGCAACGGTTGAGGCCTCTCATTAGTCTCATAATTGGTAATCTCATAATAAAAAGTCCCTCCACTCTTCTCCACCCAAAAAGGTGGCAACTCACCCGAATTCTCCCTCTTAACCAGCCAAGCCAACCCCTCCTTCTGATGCAAAAACAAGTCCGATTTAATGACTTGTTTGGGCGGTTCCATAACTTCCACCATCCCTCCCTCACTCTCAACCTTAAAAATATCATTCAATCTCTTGCCATCATCCACATTATTCTGCCTCACAATCCTCACACACTCCTCCTCATCCGTCCTAATCAACTCCAACCCACTCCGCGCAATCGCAACCAGAACCCCTTGTACATTCCCAGTAATAGCAAAAACATGAATCTGACAAGGAATCATCCCATTCCCATTCCCATTCCCATTCCCTCTCCTCCCCGGAACAATCCCCTCAATCGAAATCAAATTATGATCCAACAAGGGCGCCAACACATTACTCACACACCTTTCGATAAACCCCACTTGTAAATTCCTGATATTAAAAACTCTGATAACATTCGGGTACAAAGGATCACGAATCAAACTCACCATTTCTCTACCACTAATCATTCCGCTATTCGCTTCAATACCAACTATATCCGCCATTATAAAACCCAACATTTGAGGAGTTTCCCCAATCTCTTCTGTACCCCCAAAATCACTCACTATCTCCTCTTCATCGTCCGAAGGAAAGTCCGGCCAACTGCTCAGTTTCAAGTACACATTCACCGGGTCTTCTTCATCTGCCATCCCTCCAAGCCCAAGCCTGTCTGTTGTATGTATAGGTGTGTGTATATGTGAATGGAGTTATTTGAATGAAATGTCTAGGCGGGTTTAGCCAGAGAAGATGAAGAGGAGAGTGGGGTTTATATAGTCGGTGAACATATAATTAAGACCGCGTTTGGTAAGTTTATAAATTGGTAGCAGTAGTATCTATATTTATTACACTTGAAGTTTACAACTGTTAACCAACACCTTTTTGGGAATTTTAATTTAATTCTCATTATACTCCTACTTTAGAATCAATTTACTTAGATTTGGTCTTAAATGGGCTTGTACAATTAGTATGTTGAATCTTTTTGTTTATTTAACATACATTTTTATTACAATTGATGTACACCTGTATGCATAATTTATGATCCTTTAAATGTTTATATAGTAAATTGTTGTTAAATTTTAATAATTTCCTTATAATATTTAATCTCCAAAGATGTTTAGCACCAAAACAATCCAAAGATACTGCATAAATATTTTATAAATAATGTTTCCTTTTTTTGAACAAATAAATAATATCTCTTGATACATATAATCTACAATATTGATAAAGAAAAATGTTCATATAGTTAACTATAGGTAATTACCTATAGTTATATGCATTTTTGAGTATAAAAAGTTGATGGCATTTTTGTAATAATGAAATCCACTCCATGTATTTAAAAAAATAGCCTTCAAATTGTATTATAATATAACTTAACTATAGGTAATTACCTACAGTTAACTATAGAAACATTAAGCCCGTATTAATAATATCTTTCAATATTTAATAATTTATATTACAAATACCATCGTTGTAAAAATCGATTGACTCGGACGAGTACTCGGAAATCGGTGATCAACCGATTCGGATTTAACCGAGTACTCGAACGAGTACTCGGATGCTGAAAACGAGTACTCGGAAAATCGGCCAAGTACTCGGATTTTGAAGATCAAATCGAATCAAACCGATTTCCGATTTTTACAACCTTGACGTCTAATGCTGAATATCAACGTGTTTAAAAATGCGGGGTCTATTATTTGAA
The DNA here is from genome assembly GCA_037693485.1 of Kitagawia praeruptora. Lineage (NCBI taxonomy): Eukaryota > Viridiplantae > Streptophyta > Magnoliopsida > Apiales > Apiaceae > Kitagawia > Kitagawia praeruptora. The sequence goes on from CM075345.1 coordinate 101,819,848, forward strand.
AGAAAAAAAATAAATAATGAAAAGTATCTTGAAATATAATTCATTTCACTTTTCCTCAGGATGCATTTTATATAAAATAATATTGTGTTATTTCTTTTCAAAACAATAAACAAATTGAATATTTGTTACTTATCTTCATTTGTATAAAACACATTTTCATTTCTATAATCTCATTTTTTTTTTTAAACCTTAACTTTAGCTTTTGACTCTAAAATATGTCAGCTCAAGTGCTCAACTACCATAAAAAAGTGGAGAGAGACTGGAAAAGACTAAAACCAAACAAAGCCTTATATGGGAGACCGAAACGATGCATGGGAAAATAGGAGTGTCTGGGTCACAGACTTGAAAAGGACAGTGCGTGGGGTAGTGTGAGTTGATGGGACCCGCTAGAGGGTAGTAGCACTAGTAACGTACGAGAAGGAGCAGAAACGGATATAGAGATGAGGAATTGTTGGGCCCCACTTTAGAATTTATCCACATTTCATCACTATAACATCTCTACGGATATAGAGATGAGGAATTGTTGGGCCCCACGGATATAGAGATGAGGAATTGTTGGGCCCCACTTTTACGGAGTAAAAGGGGTAGTTGTTAGGAGTATTTGGAAAAACATGCGCTGTTGTTTGACACCTGGAAAATCATTCTACGTGACTATTTTGGACTCTGCCACTTTATACTTTGACTATTGTTTCTTACTTTTTTTTTTTTTTTTTGAATAAATCGTATTTGCATTACTTAAAAATTATCACTTTCAAATACATGATTAATAAAAACAGGAGTAGTGACTGACCACTCTCCATAGCCTGACATAGAATTAATGCAGCATTTGCAAACAAAAAAACCACACAATTCGTAGACCGATAATCGAATAACTAGCACTTGATAATTGTGCTTTAGTGATTTTGTCCAAGAAATGGTTTCTTAACAACAGCTCGCTCCAACCTGATATTTCCTCCAACCCTCGAACAAATTCCGAACCCAATGTTCAGAAGCCTCAATTGCATAATTTATGGTTAGAGAAACGACACTTCAGCTATCTACATGCCGGATACCAGCTATAGACATGCCGAAAGTGAAGACTCCCCACAGGTAATGAACAATTATCTCTTAGTAGTTGGTTTTATTGATATATGTTATTTTGGTAAAAATTCATAAATACAATTGAAAATAAATTATTAAATATTTTTCATTAACCTTTAGACTTGTTTTATTTGCTCAATAGGTTAATAATTTTTTATTTTATTACATGATTTGTATAAACTATTTTTCATGTATAATAGTTTGATTAGGAAATTTTATTAATTAAATAGTAAATCATCTTTCTCTTTCTCTATAATATATATATATATATATATGGGTTCTCTTCCACAACCACAGTTGGATATTTTTGAATATTGATCCAACCCATCTATAACCATCCACTGAAAATATGGACGGCTGGGATGTAAAGGTTTACGCTATATTATATAGCGTACTACGCTATATTATACAGCGTAAACCTTTTTACCTTTTTATCCCACAATCTGCCACGTGTTGCCACGTGCCGGTTTAAGCTTACGCTATATAATATAGCGTAATACGTTATACTATATAGCGTAAACGGTTTTTTTTACAAAACCAGGCCTATTTTACACAAAACATAATAGAGCGTATTGTGGTTACAAAACATCATTTTACAAAATATTAAGTTAGAATCATCCACAACCACCGGAAAGCGCAAATCCACCGGAATCGGAAGTAAATCATCATCAATTTCATCATTTCTTCATATAAAGTGAGTAATTTCGTGTCTATTTCTTGTATCTATATGTCATCTAAATGTTAAGATGTGTGTTAGATTTGTCATGTATGTATATATGTCATGTATGTATATATGTCATCTAATTGTTAAGATGTGTGTTAGATTCTTGTATTCGAATTAAGGTTCGAATTTGTGGATAATTTTCGAATTAGGGTTCGAATTTGTTGATAATTTTTCGAATTAGGGTTCGAGTTTGTGTATAATTTTCGAATTAGGGTTCAAATTTGTGGATAATTTTCGAATTAGGGTTCGAATTTGTTGATAATTTTTCGAATTAGTGTTCGAATTTGTGTATAATTTTCGAATTAGGGTTCGAATTTGTGGATAACTTTCGAATTATTAGGATTAAAATTTGCATTTGTGGATAAAGTTTGCATTTGTGTAGTTCGAATTATTGGATTCAAGTTTGCATTTGTATAATTTGTGTAGTTCGAATTATTGGATTAAAGTTTGAATTTGTGAATTTCTGTAGTTCGGATTTTTTTTTGGATTAAAGTTTTTTGTATGTATTGGATTTTAGATGGAAGATTTTTGTGGTCCGGTTGATCGTTCTCTTCTTACCGACCAAGATAACCATATTAGTAGTAGAATATGGGTTGGGGATCATCGAGATAGACTTACAATCCGTCAAAGTACCTCGTTGCTTGGTGAATGGGAATTAGAGCCATATCAAGTTCGTCTTTTAGAACATTGGGGCTTCGGAATGTTTGCTAATCCGAGAGCCGTTATTCAAAATGATGTCACTTTAATTACGTCATTAGTGGAGCGTTGGAGGTCGGAAACCAACACATTCCACTTTACTTTCGGGGAGATGACTATGATGTGTACATGTTAACGGGGCTTCCGGTTGTTGGAGAGGCGGTAACTTTGAGTGAAACAATTGACGTAAAAAATCTTTGGTTACGTCATTGGCCGGATCCGACGCTCTCACTTGAGGAAAGGGAAAGTGATGAAGCTTGGACTAGAGGTGGCGTGAAATTAAATTTTTTGAGGGAAAGATATTGCAAGTGCCCGAACAACAAAGATCCGGCGCTTCTAGAAATATATACACGGGGCTATGTGTTTTATTTGTGCGGGGCGATATTGTTCCCCACAAAATCAAACAATGTTTCTCATCCAAGATTAATTCCGTTATCGATTGATACTTCAAGAATTTATGGGTATGCTTGGGGTGCAGCGGCACTTGCTTATCTATATAGGAATTTATGGGAGGCAAGTCGTAAGGATTGCAAGTCCATTACGGGATGCATAACAATATTGATGCTTTGGGCACGTGAGAGGTTGCGCCCGGGACAACCTATGCTAGTACCTCAAACCCGGTATATATGGCCTAGGGCTTTGGCATGGGCGGTTGATCCCGTTGGCCCAGGAAAGTCTAAGTACTTTAATGTCCATCACAATATTGATGCATATCGCGGGATGTTTGATAATTTTGATGCGAAATGGGTTAATTGGAGGCCATATCTTCGCTTCTATCGGAAATATAATCCCCAATTTCAGAGGGCCTTTTTAGCCGGAGTAGCTCATGTGCCGGTTGTGTTTTTTGAAGATGTTGAACGTCAACTTCCGGAAAGGGTGGGAAGACAGTTTGGTTTTCCATTAAGCATTCCGCCACCGTCGCCGGAAGATATGGCAATGTTGAGGGTGAGATCCGAACATTCTTTTGTGAATCAACATTATCTAAATTTTGCTCGATATGTAGTTGTTTGGAATGAATTTGTGCAAAATGGTGTTGGTATTTTTGGGCCACCTTTGAATGCCATATCTCTAGAGGAGTATATGGATTGGTACTATAATGTTACCAAATTAAAGATTTTGCCGCCCTCAAAACCAACCAAGGATCCAAAAATATTCCAACAACCGAAAGACAAGTTCGACAATGCCAAGGCAATGGACTTGGTACGTATTTTTTATAACATGGAGTATGTTATTTGAGATAGTTTCGTTGAATATTTTTGTATTTATATTTATACTTTGTCTTTGCTTCATATGTATTGTAGATCATATGTACCGCTCGAGACATGAGTAGGCTTTGCTCTTTAGATATGCCGGGGATTTTTCACGAGGAAATATTGCCAAACTTCGTGAATAAATTTGATGAATTGATGCTCGAGACATATGGCCCGACATATGAAAGGCCCGATTTCAAGAGTTGTTTGCCTAAAAGAAAGGCAAGAAAGACAAAAAAGACTCAAGAAATTAGTCCCGAGAAGGAAAATTATTTCGAGGGGTATGAAAGTTATGACCATCCTTATGATACTCAAGAAACTTTTATGGTTGGTCATAGTGCTCCAATTCTTAATCCAACCCAATTCGACGATGATCCTACTGTACATTTCGAATTGGAAGAGGCTCCGATTGAGGTATAATTTCTTATTTGTAAGTTCACAATGTCACTTTGTCAATTAGTAAGTCGTTAATAACTCATTTGTTCACCATGTTCATTTTAGGGTTTATCAACTGTTGGTCCCGGAAAGTATTGCAGAAGGGGGGTTGAATGCAATACTAATAAATTTCAAAAACTATTTCAACAACTTAAATAGAGTTTGTAATTTACTAGTAGAAGAAATGCAATCACAAGTAATATCTAACACAATGTTTCACAAAATAATTGTTTTATTTATTTTGCGATGTTTTGCTACAACCTTGAGAACAAAATAATTCTCAAGCTTCGAATTCTCAAGAGATTACAGTTGTAGAGATATATTCTTTATTGTATAAATAGAGTGCTCTATTTATAGTGTGATAGTCGACTGTACTACCACTATCAGCATGGGTTGTTGGTTGCTGTTATATTCCTTTTGCAGCTCATTCCATGATTTATTCCCATGTGATCATCACAAAGTAACTTTAAGATACTTTCCACATTTGAGCCACCCAGATCTAGCCGTATTCAATTTTATCTGCTCTAGACTTTACAGGTTGCTCCATGTGATCTTTCGAGCTTCAGTTATAGACTTTCCAAGCTTGCTGTAAAGGTTGAATATTACAACACGCCTGCTTCTTTTGAACATGTATTATGTCGCTTAAATTGACTTAGAAAATTCCTAAATCAATTTGATTCTTTATGACAGTATGTTTGCTTCAGAGTTTGCTGTCAATGGATTGTGCTTTGGTTGACAGTATGAATTCCCGCAGAGATTACTGTCAAGGATTGTGCTTTGATTGACAGCATGTATTTCCCGCAGAGGTTGCTGTCAAGGATTGTGCTTTGATTGACAGCATGTATTTCCCGCAGAGATTGCTGTCAAGAATTCCAAACTTACTGTCGCAAACTATATATCAAAGTTGATGTCATCAGAATCTCCGCCAATGTTGCTGTCAAGTCGAAACTTGCTGTCGACTCCATGAAACTTGCTGTCGACCTAGGCAACATGTTGTTTCCTTGTAATCTTACTGTCAATGTTTAACAGTAACTTTTATTCCTGCTATCGAACTTCTGTATTCCTTGAGGCTTGAACATTATCGAACTTCTTCCAAGAATTACACTTATTACATGACAGTATTTATTTGAATTACAAGAATACACTTATGGCTATGACAGTATGTTCTACTTAGCAAAACTAAGTATACCAATGAATCTAGTTAAGTTGTCTAACCTATCACCCATAAATCCCAACAATCTCCCCCAATTTGTTTTTATGGACAATAAGGACAAATTTACAAATATTACATGCTGACAACTTAACTAACATAGATCAGAATGAATAAACCCTTCATTTCTGAAAAATGTATTTAATCCAGATTGTTTTTCAATACAATGACCATCAAAGTTCATAAATTAAAAATCAAGTACTCCTCTAGACTGAGTATATAGAAAATGTTTTACTTATCTTGATTTGAAATTTCATCTGGCTTCTTTTCTTTCTTTTTCTTGCAAAGCCTTTCTGAGTTTTTCAATCAGCTCCTTTTCTTCAGGGGACTCTGCATCATCTTCATTTTCTAAGATGTATTTTCTGATCATTGAGGAAGAAGTGTTTGATACATCTTCGAGCTCCATCCAATAGACATTTTGCTTGACAACTGATCTGAACTTTAGCACATCTCCCTCCTTCTTAAATCTTTTACCAAGGAGTTGATTTAAGGTTTCCCTTCTCAGTTTGTCCAAGCTGGGATCTTCTCCTTTCCTTTGATCAAAAATCATGTCCAGCTCCCAAGAACACAGTGTTTCAATGTTGTTTGATGATCCAACCACTTGCCAGTATAATTCTTTTAGCACACTGGTCTTCAACTTAGAGAAACTATCTGCATAAATTTCTTCTTTGCCATACTTAATTCTCAAAGGATTGTCCAGTACACATGGCTGATAGTTGGATTCTTCACTGTTGATCTTATTGAGTTTACTGCAGTTCATCTTCATTTCTGCTTCAATCTCCTCTTTTATCTGTTGACGAGATTTTTGTCTTGAGGCTAATTCTTCTTTGAATTTCTGCTCTGCCTCATATCTATCCATTTCTGACCTTGTATAAGGTTTCTCCATTTCTTTCCAGTCATACTCAGGAATAGGATTATCTTCTTCATGTTCCAGACCTAGAGCTTCATAAACATCTTCATCATTTTGAAGTGTCTAATCACCATGCTTTTCAATGAATTCAGCATGTCTAGTTGCATAGTACTTATGAACATTATCCATGATATTTTCAGAGATATCACCATAGCTTTCCAAGAGTTCAACCATTCTTTCCAAATTGAAATAATCAATTCTTCTTCTTACAAGTGCTTGGGTTTGAACTAGACTGTTGGATATTACTTTTGATTTTGATATCTGAGTGAAATCAGGTTCTACCATAATCAATCTTTCTTTGTTTTCCCATAGAATGTATCTTGTGACTTTTTCTTTTGACTCATCCAACTCTATGGATACAGAAGTGATTGTTTCTTTGGCTTTCTCTTGCAGTTGTTCAAGGCTGTTCATCCTTCTGCTCATGATTGGTTTCTTAAACCCTAGACCTGTAGCTTTTCTTTGTCCAGAATAGACAGTCTTTCCCTTTATCTTCTTGTTTGCTTTTCTTTTGATTCTTACTGTCTTGGATGTTTTGACAGTAGAATCATTGACAGCATCTTTGATAGGGCTTCTGATTGTGTCTTCTTTGACAGCATCTTTCATGATAGTGTCTTCATCTTCCCTGTCAGCATCTTTGACAGTAACTTCATTTTTCTTGACAGCATCTTTATTGACAGTATCTTTTTCAGTATAGATACTGTCAATTTCCATTTCTACTTGATTAGTCTTCAATGCTTTAAGTATTTCTTTTTCTTCCTCCTTTTCTTCATATTTCTTGCTTGTTCCAGGAGTCTCTGAAGTTTCCTTTGGCTCAGCTTCTTTAGCTTGGGATTGCTCTTTTGAAGAGTTTCCCTTTTCTGACTCTTTAGTTCCTCCAGCTTCACCTCCACCTTCATTATCATCACCATCTTTATCCAAGGTGTCATCAAAGGAACATTTTCCACCTTGAGCATTTCTACTTTCGTTTGCTTTGGCAATGAGCTTCTTAATTTTGGCACTGTATTCCACATCTCTCTTTGCCATTATCTTGTGGATATCTTTAACTGCTTGAACCCTTTCCTTGGTGATGGGTGCTTTCAGCAATATCTTGAGTACATCCGTGATGACTTTACTTTGTAGAGATGTTTTGCCTTCAAGAGTTAAGAACCCAAGTCCTTTAGTTCCTTTGGCTGTTGTCTGTTTAAAGCTTACACCATATGGCTGGAGACATATTTCTGGAAGTTTGTTGTTAACCATTGTACTCAGTTGCATATAGAGACTTTCATCAAAAATGGTAGAATTTTTCTTGACAAGAATCCCAAGGATGTATTGCACTCTGGCAGAGAAAGTTTCTAGCAGTTGCATTGTTATGAATATTGAATGTCCACTCTTCAGGAACACTTCAACTACCCACCTTTTCTTTGAGCTAATTTTCACAGAAAGATTGACAATCTTTTCTTTCAAAGCTTCTACCAACTTAGCAGGTTTTCCACCAGTTTCTGTGATTGCTTCATTCACCAGAGTGTTAAATTCCTCATCCTTATTATTCAAAGTGCTCTCCATATGACTTATCATTATAGAATCAGCTTCTTCTTGAGAATTTGTGCTTCCATCAGTCCAAGTAACCAACTCTGAAGAATTCACATATTCAGGCAGCTTACCCTTGCCTTTACCCATCCTGTTAGACTCCTCATTTTCTCTCCAAAGCCTCTCCAAAGTAGATTCTTTCTTTTCAGGAACTGGTTCACTAATTTTGATGGAAGATGCTTTATTTCTTTGTATCATTTTCAATACTTCCTCAGATAATAGAATTGTCTCCCCATCTACTTCAGTTTCAAACAGTTCACCAGTTCCAGAGGCTATAACAGTATTTTTTACCTCCCCCTTACTCCTTTGCTCCCCTGTCTCTCAGCTTCCCCCCTTGTGACTTCATTTTCATTTGCTTCACTGGTTGCTCAGCTTCTTTCTGATCTATCACTTTCCCCCCCTTAGGTAAGTTGACAGCATTGATGATAGAAGAAAGAGACAGCAGAGTTGCTTAAATCTCAGCAAAACCAGTTTTCACAGTAGAAGACAGGTTGTCTAACTTGCTTTCCATCTTTGCATACCTGTCTTCAATAGCTTGGAGCCTGTCATTTGCAGAAGGACCACCAGACCTAAGCCTCTTTGGAGGTTGAGGATAAGTCTGGGGCATGGAGGTTGTTGGGGTTCTCACACTCTCATTGTCTTTTCTGGTGATCTCATCACCACTCACAAGTAATCCCTCAAGGCCTAATGCCTGTTGATAAATGGCTCCCTCATTTCCACTCTGGACATGCTCAAGTCCCTCACCTTTTGCCAGCACATTTGGCTGCCTCTCATTTTTAGGCTCACTTCTCTTTTCTTTTATCTCTCTTTTCTTTTGCTCTTCCTCACTCATCCTAGATGCATGAGTATGAGCAGTACTAGCATGCAATGAAGAGAAAGATGATTTAGATTTTACCTTAAAAGCCTTGGAGAGTGGCATGTCATCATCAGAGATGTCCTCAATTAATCCTTCCTTAAATTGAGGTTGAGCAGGGTTGACAGCATCTTTCACCAATAAATTATTGTCAGAAGGGATGTTGACAGCAACTTTAGGAAGTCTCTTGACAGTATCTTTGACCAGAATGTTACTGTCACTTGATTGTTTGACAGAACCTTCTGGATTGTCCTTGACAACAACTTTGGCTGTGACAGCAACTTCCCTAGGGTAAGATGCTTTGAGGGAATCGATCAAGATGCTGGCTGTTTCAATTTCTGACAAAAATTCACCTTGATCTAATCCAGTGTTTGAAGGAGTGGTATCCATTTCACTTTGAGAAATGGGTTCTTGTGGACCACTTGATGGGGGCTCATCCATGATTTGAGATGGATGATCAAAACCTGAGGGGTTGGTACTGTCCCCCTCTCTAGGTTGAACTGAAGAAACAATAAATGTGGGAATGAAAGTAGAAGAATGAAGCTTAGATGGATCATTTGGCTGTTCCACAGAGGAAAATTATGGAACATCAAAAGTAGGGATAAAGTCCTCACTGTGCCCTAACTCTCTGTGAATTTCTTCAAGTATAGGCTCCTCAAGAGTGTGTTCTTGAGGTTGTGCAGACTCTTCACAAGATGCCTTGGGAGACAGGCCAATTTCAATAGATGCCTCTTGTTGAGAAGAGACACCTAGAGGTGAGTTTATTTCCCTTTTATCCTCTACAATCTTTTGGGAGACTGTAAGGTGGCTGACAGTAACCTTGGCCCTTCTAGCTCTCTTCTTCTTAGGCTCAGAAGGGGCTACTGTGGGTTCTTTTTCACTACCATCCTTATTTGCTACAATAGATGCAGTAACTCCCTCTTCACTCTCAACATTTTCACCAGTTACACTCTCTAGGGACCTTTTCTTTTATTCTTGTTTGGCTATTTTAAGGGCTTTGGGTAGTCTAGAGTCCCTAGGTGGAATGTATGGAGTAGAATGTGGGTTAACTGAATTTAGGTCTAATTCAGTTTCATTCTCAGTTGTGAAAGCAGTATACCCTGTAGGTAATGGATAATCAAGGTTGGGCTCTTGATTAACCATGTGTTGTGTGAAACATAGTGGAATATGTGCATTTAAATTTTGTGTGTTGAGAGATGTGTGTGTGTTTTTCTTCAAAACAGGGCATTCCTCAGAATGAGGAGTATCTACAACATTACCACAAATATGATTAATACACATTGTTAAAAAGCGAGGGTATATATATACCTTTTTGCCTATGGCATTTTTCAATTGTGCCATGACTAGCTTTCCAACATTCACCTTGTATCCATGGACTAAGGAGTGAGTGAGTTTCTTGATATATGAGGGTATTCCATTCCAGCCTGTTGACTTGGTAGAGAACACCTTCACCATGACGTCAAATATCATGCTCCACTCCTTTCTTAGAAACTTCCTGTCCATTTCTCCCGTTTGATACCATTTATCAGAGGTTTCTTCAAGTTTAGAACCAGAATACCCAATCTTCAGAAAGAACCTCTTCAAAGTGTCATCATTTTCTAAGCCCTGAAAACTTTCTTCACTAGCCAAAACAATACCCAAGGCGTTATTAATATCATTTACTGAAAGAGAATGGTTTACACCATCTATTTTGAAGTTAATTGCCTCATTCTCTTCAGTTTCTTGAATACTTGCAGATTTCCAGAATTTTTCAATTCTTTCAATATCAAGCTTAGGAGTTGAGGTTATTGCATGACCTAAGTAGGATTTATTCATGAATGAAATTATTCCTTTGAAGTTTTCACCGGTATCACTAGGAGAATGAATACCAGCAAAGTTAGTTTGGGCATTAGATTGTTTGGGTGCCATTGATGAATGTTCTGAAAGGTGAGAGAGAAAATATGGTTTTTGGATGTAGAAGGTTGAAAGGTTTTGCGATTGAAAGTGATAGTAGATTAAACGGTAGATTCAGTTTATAAGATGAATCGTGTTTACTTGTCTTAATTGAACGTGTGGTAATGATTTTACCCATTAATCCCACTTGCTATATTACGTGGCAGTTGCTATTAGATCGTGGATTGAAGGATTAAAATTATATATGTATATATATCTCTCCACTATCTTTGACAGCAACTTCCCATGACAGCAACTTTTCAATTGACAGTAACCTGTGCGCTTTTCTTTCTCTCCACTATTTTTTGACATCAATTTTCTCGTGACAACAACTTTCATTGACAGCAACCTGTGCACTAACAACATTTCTGTCAATCAGTTTAATGAGTGACAGTAAGTTTATCTGACAGTAAACCAGGTGCAAAATCATGCTGTCACTGTTCACACACAACTTAAGTTAAGGACACTTGCTTACTTATTACCGTATTAAGACAGACATGTAAAACTATTTTAGCATAGTCATAGCAAACATGATATCTAAAAATCCTTTTAGCATAGTCATAGCAAACATGATATCTAAAAATCCTTTTAGCATAGTCATAGCAAACATGATATCTAAAAATCCTTTTAGCATAGTCATAGCAAACATGATTTCTAAAAATCCTTTTAGCATAGTCATAGCAAACATGCTGTCTGAACAAGTAGCACCTAGAACAGTAACTTCTCATGACAGTACCTTCAAATGACAGTACCTTTTTATGACAGTACCTTGAAAGTTTCTGTCATGAGCTGCGATAGAGAATTGATAAACCAGTTAGATAATCATACCTGATTTAGCATTCCTAATTCACTCACCAACCTGGTAAATGTTGCTTCATCCAGTGGCTTGGTGAATATGTCTGCAAGTTGCTTGTCTGTTGGAACATAAACCAATTTTACATCTCCCTTTTCAACATGCTCCCTGATAAAATGATGTCTTATATCAATATGTTTTGTTCTGGAGTGTTGAACTGGATTGTCTGATATGGCTATGGCACTAGTGTTGTCACAATAAATAGGAATGTTTGACATCTCTAGTCCATAATCCATTAACTGATTCTTCATCCAAAGTATTTGTGCACAGCAACTTCCAGCTGCAATATATTCAGCTTCTGCAGTTGATGTAGAAACTGAGTGTTGCTTTTTACTGAACCATGACACCAATCTCCCCCCAAGAAATTGACAGCTTCCTGTAGTACTTTTTCTGTCAATCTTGCAGCCAGCATAGTCTGAATCAGAATATCCAATTAGATCAAATCCAGTTTCCTTCGGGTACCAAAGGCCTAGATTTGGGGTGCCTTTGAGATACCTAAAGATTCTTTTAATTGCAACTAAGTGTGATTCTTTTGGATCAGCCTGAAACCTTGCACAAAGACATGTAGCAAACATTATGTCTGGTCTGCTAGCAGTTAAGTAAAGCAGTGATCCAACCATGCCTCTGTATGTACTAGAATCCACTTTCTTGCCTTTAGGATCTAACTCTAATTTGGTGGCTGTTGAGATAGGTGTCTTTGCAGGTGAGGAATCTTCTAAGTTAAACTTCTTGAGAAGTTCTTTAACATACTTGGTTTGGCAAATAAAGATTCCATCCTTCTTCTGATTGATTTGGAGACCAAGAAAGAATGCCAATTCTCCCATCATGCTCATCTCATACTTGTTTCTCATTAGGGATGAGAATTTTTCACACAATTTTTCATTTGTTGAACCAAAAATTATGTCATCAACATATATCTGCACAAGGATGATGTCTTTGCCATGGTACTTGTAGAATAAAGTTTTATCCACCATACCTCTTACAAATTGATTTTCCAGGAGAAAAGTGGAGAGTGTTTCATACCAGGCTCTTGGTGCTTGCTTTAAACCATACAGAGCCTTGAACAACTTGTAGACAAAGTTATGCAGTTTGTCATTCTCAAAACCAGGAGGTTGTTCAACATACACTTCTTCTTCCAATTCTCCATTCAAAAAGGCACTTTTGACATCCATTTGAAATACCTTGAATTTGCAGTGTGCAGCAAAAGCTAAGAAAATTCTTATGGCTTCAAGTCTGGAAACAGGTGCAAATGTTTCATCATAATCTATCCCTTCCTGTTGACAGTATCCTTTGGCCACTAGCCTTGCTTTATTCCTTGTCACATTTCCACTTTCATCTATCTTGTTTCTGAAGACCCATTTTGTCTCAATGATTGATTTTCCTTTTGGCCTTGGAACCAGCTTCCAAACATTGTTTCTTTCAAATTGATTGAGCTCCTCTTGCATGGCCATCACCCAATCAGAATCCAACAATGCTTCTTCAACTATTTTAGGTTCCATTTGAGATAGGAAACATGAAAACATGCTGTCAGCAGAAATATTCCTCCTTGTCCTTACACCAGTAGTGGGATTTCCAATAATTAGATTACTGGTATGATCTCTATTCCACTTGGTTGATTGAGACAAGCTTCTTGTTTGATTTGATTGACTTTCATTCGTATGAGGATTTGATTCTCCAACGTTTTCATTGTTTTGCTCATTTAGCTCAATTTCTCCAATTTCACAGTCTTGTTGATTGATGCCTGAAATTGTCTGTGATTGAGCTGGAGTTTGATCTACATTCTTAGCATTGACAGTTTCATATCCCATTGATTGAGTGAAACTTGGTTCTTCATCAATAAATTCTTCTATTTCCAAGTATCCTTGATTCTCAAATCTGAAAGGTTGCATTTGACCATCCTCATGTAATCCTGGAAACTTGGTTTCATCAAATGTGACATATACACTTTCTTCAATTGTCTTGTGCTCCATGATATAGACTCTGTAGGCAGTCCTTTCTAGCCCATATCCCATGAAAATTCCTTCATATGCTTTAGCATCAAACTTGCCTTTTCTTTCATGGTTGTCTTTCATCAAAAAGCACTTGCTTCCAAAAATATGAAAGTACTTGACAGTAGGTTTCTTTCCTGTCAAAAGATAGTAAGGAGTATTGCCATGAGCCTTGTTGATTAGTGTCCTGTTCTGTGTGTAACAAGCAGTGTTGATGGCTTCTGCCCAGAAATATGTTGGTAATTTAGCATTGCTCAACATAGTCCTTGCAGCTTCAATGAGTGTCCTATTTTTCCTTTCTACAACTCCATTTTGCTATGGAGTCCTTGCAGCAGAGAATTGTTGAACAATCCCTTGATCTTTGCAGAAGTTTCCAAGTGTAGCATTTCTGAACTCAGTTCCATTGTCACTTCTTAGAAATTGAACTTTTGCTCCAGGGGTCCTGTCAAGTACCCTTATGTGATCAATGATTTCTTGAGCAGCTTCATCTTTTGATTCTAAAAATTTCACCCAAGTGTACCTAGAATAGTCATCTATCATGACCAGTGCATATCTTTTTCTGGATAGTGATTGAACATTCACTGGTCCAAAAAGATCCATGTGAATCAACTTGAGTGCTTCAGTGTTAGTGTTGACTTGTTTTGATTTATGCATTGCTTTCCTTAGTTTTCCCATTTGACAATCTTCACACAGTCCTTCTTGATAGAATTCCTGTTGAGGTAGTCCTCTCACCAATTCCTTCTTCATTAGCATGTTCATTGTTTTGAAGTTGAGATGGGAAAGTTTCTTGTGCCAAAGCATGCTATCTCCAACACTTGCTTTGCTGTAGAAGCAAAATATTCTTTCCTCATTTGTTGAGTTTAAGTCTGCAACAAATAAGCTTCCTTTCCTTACTCCTTTCAGATATAGGCTTCTATCCTTTTTGTGGTAGATTGTGCATTCCATCATGCCAAAATTGACTTTGAATCCCTTGTCAGTGAATTGACTGACACTAAGCAGATTATGCTTCAAACCTTCCACAAGTGATATTTCTTCAATGACAACATTTCCAGCTTTTAAGCAGCCATATCCCACAGTGTAACCTTTGCTGTTGTCTCCAAAGGTTATTGTTGGGCCAGCCTTCTCAACATACTGTGATAGCAGGGATATATCACCAGTCATGTGTTTGGAACATCCACTGTCGATTATCCACATGACCTGTTTACCTTTCTTTCCCTCCAAGACAGATAGAGTTTAATTTGCATTTGGTACCCAAGTCTTGTTGGGTCCTGCAGACTCAGTATCATCAGAAACTTTATCAATATTTGAAACAATATTATCAGAAGATGGTTCCTTGACTTCTTTTATTACCCACTTAGTTTTAGACATTGACTTAGACTTTTTCTTAGTTAGAACAGTCTTCTCACTGTCTTTAGTGGATTCAGAAGTCTTTACAGATTGCATATAAGAACATAATTCAGTAGATGAAATTTGCAAATTAAAACATGTACTCATGGCAGTAATTTTGCATGGCATACAGTCAATGTTATTACAGACAACCATTTTTCTTTGCATAATGGGGGTTCTATGTAAGTTCCCTTTCAACTCTGTTGTATTAGATATGCAACTAGTTGATTTCTTACAAACATGAGTTAAATGATGTGAGGAGCCACAATTATTGCAAAGTTTCCTGGGTGCCTGCTTAACATACGCATAATTATTCTTTTTATCAATGCCTAGCTTCCCATTTCTGTTCTTAGACTTGGAGATAACTGTCTTGACAATATGTTCAGAAGGTACTGTCGAGTTATTTTTGACAGCACCTTTTGTACTTGCTGTCTTGACAGTAGATTTGAAAGTTACTGTCTTGGGTGTCTTCTTGACAGTATCTTTGAAAGTTACTGTCTCATCCTTTGTGACAGTATCTTTTGAACACTTGGTCGGGCTGTTTGATAAGGTTTCTGTCATAGTAATTTTGACAGAATCTTTTTCTATTTTAGATACACTGTTAGCCCTCTCATCTTCATCACAGAGTTCTTGATTAATAATTAGGGAATTTTCATCAACCTCAAACTCTGTACTTTTGAAAATTGGTTTGCTCACATTTTTGAAGATGTGAGATCTGACAGTTTTGTTTTCATTATTGTTCTGTATAACAGCCTCTTTACCAGGTCTCCTACTGTAATCATAGCCTATACCTATCTTCTTACTTTCGGTATGTTTCTCATGATACTCTTGAACTATTTTAGAGGAATTCCTAAATGACTTAAGCTTAAATTCATTTTCAGAAATTTCTTTTCTAAGATATTCCTCTATCTCTTTAGCACAGATTAAATCATTCTTTAATCTCTCGTTTTCCTGAGCTAAAGAATCAATAGAACTGGTCTTAAGCAACAGTACATCATTGTTGGATTTGAGTGTTTCATTTTCCTTAGTTAATCTAGCAATTTCTTCATTTGCAGCAGATAAACTAGTATGAATGTTAAACATTTCAGTACTCATTTCCTCAATGGTTTGCTTATAGTCATTTAAAGACATATCTAGCAAAACTAGAGATGGTACCTGACTTGAAGAGATTGATGCTTCTTCATCCTCTCTAGCCATCAAGGCTAGATTCACGAATTCCTCTTCTTCTTCATCATCAGATTCATCCCAGCATTTTCCTTCAGCCACATAGGCTTTTCCTTGTCCTTTCTTGATTTGACTTCCAGTTCCTCTCTCCATTCTTTGAATTTGTTTTGGTTTCTTGCATTCAGTGGCAAAGTGACCAAGTTCATTGCAGTTGTAGCATCTAAATTTTGACCTTTCCACCATTCCTATTTTGTATCCACCCTTGGTGCCAGAAGCAGGTTTTGATGAACTTCCTTGGTTATATTTTTGAAATTGACCTTGAGGCTTGTATGGTTTGTTCCTTCTGAACCTTATATTTTTGAATTTCCTTGCCATAAAAGCCATGGTTGGATTATCCATTTTCTCCATTTCTTCTAGAGTGTAGAATTCTTCATCTTCAACATCTTCTAGTTGAAGGACAACCTTTTCTTCATCCTCAACCACTTCTTCAATTTTCACAGATGAAAATTGAGGCTGTTGAGCACTTTGAATTTGCTCACTTGATTGGAAGTATGATGGTCCTTGAGCAACTAGAGCACCGGCCATGTTTGCCATCATTCCCTTGGATCCACTTTGTATGGCTCTCTTTTGATAATATTCAAGTTCATATGATTTAAGAACTCCATACAATGTTTCAAGGGAGACAGAGTTTAAATCTCTTCCTTCTCTAATAGCTGTAACTCTATGCTCGAGATGTTCTGGAAGAGTTAGCAGAAACTTGATATTGACCTCCTTTCTTTCATAAAACTTTCCATGGATCTGGAGCTCAGCTATCAATTTGCTAAATCTTTTAAACATGTGAGTTAGTTCTTCTCCATGTTTGGCCATAAAGGCTTCATATTGTGACACCAATATTTGTTTTTGATTTTCTCTAACCTCTTCACTTCCTTCACACAACAGCTCTATCTTTTTCCACATATCCCTGGCAGAGTTGCATACTATTATATTTCCACTCATAGCTTTGTCCAGGGTAAGTGCATCTAGCAGAATGAGTTGCAGATGATCATCCAGGGCTACCTTTTCCTTTTCTGAGTCATTATACTCAGTAGGCTTCTTAGCAACCCAATGAGCTGGGATTACTACATCATTAACTGTAGCAGATGGAATTTCCTTTTGAGGAACGAAGGGGCCATTTTCCAGAATACCTAGGAATAGTGGATTCTGAGCTTTGATAAATAACATGATCTTCTTTTTCCATATGTTGTAGTTTTCTTTATCAAAGGCTGGAATCTTGACATTACTTGACCTTTGAATACTTGCCATTTGAATCTCAGATATGTGCATTAATCTGAATGCTCTGATACCAGTTGTTGGTCCCGGAAAGTATTGCAGAAGGGGGTTGAATGCAATACTAATAAATTTCAAAAACTATTTCAACAACTTAAATAGAGTTTGTAATTTACTAGTAGAAGAAATGCAATCATAAGTAATATCTAACACGATGTTTCACAAAATAATTGTTTTATTTATTTTGCGATGTTTTGCTACAACCTTGAGAACAAAATAATTCTCAAGCTTCGAATTCTCAAGAGATTACAGTTGTAGAGATATATTCTTTATTGTATAAATAGAGTGCTCTATTTATAGTGTGATAGTCGACTGTACTACCACTATCAGCATGGGTTGTTGAGTTGCTGTTATATTCCTTTTGCAGCTCATTCCATGATTTATTCCCATGTGATCATCACAAAGTAACTTTAAGATACTTTCCACATTTGAGCCACCCAGATCTAGCCGTATTCAATTTTATCTGCTCTAGACTTTATAGGTTGCTCCATGTGATCTCTCGAGCTTCAGTTATAGACTTTCCAAGCTTGATGTAAAGGTTGAATATTACAACACGTCTGCTTCTTTTGAACATGTATTATGTCGCTTAAATTGACTTAGAAAATTCCTAAATCAATTTGATTCTTTATGACAGTATGTTTGCTTCAGAGTTTGCTGTCAATGGATTGTGCTTTGGTTGACAATATGAATTCCCGCAGAGATTACTGTCAAGGATTGTGCTTTGATTGACAGCATGTATTTCCCGCAGAGGTTGCTGTCAAGGATTGTGCTTTGATTGACAGCATGTATTTCCCGTAGAGATTGCTGTCAAGAATTCCAAACTTACTGTCGCAAACTATATATCAAAGTTGCTGTCATCAGAATCTCCGCCAATGTTGCTGTCAAGTCGAAACTTGCTGTCGACTCCATGAAACTTGCTGTCGACCTAGGCAACATGTTGTTTCCTTGTAATCTTACTGTCAATGTTTGACAGTAACTTTTATTCCTGCTGTCGAACTTCTGTATTCCTTGAGGCTTGAACATTATCGAACTTCTTCCAAGAATTACACTTATTACATGACAGTATTTATTTGAATTACAAGAATACACTTATGGCTATGACAGTATGTTCTACTTAGCAAAACTAAGTATACCAATGAATCTAGTTAAGTTGTCTAACCTATCACCCATAAATCCCAACATCAACACATCCAAGGGACATGGTTGGTCCTAGTGCTCCAATTATTAATCCTACCCAATTTGAGAAAGGATCCCTAGTAAAGCCGATTAAGATAAATAAAATAAATTGGATCAATGAAAATTGGTGGGAATGTGGTAAGCCTATAAATCTTCCAATCAATTGTAGTGCCAAAGCGGTTCTTTCTTTGAAACCGGGCTTTGAAGTGGAGGATACTATAATCGATTGCTATACGGGATTGCTTGAAAAAAGAGAAAAAACCCTCTTTGGTCATCAAGAAGGTGTCGTCAAATATTATTTCATGTCTCCGTGGTTCTTCCAAGTGATGGAGGCTCATCATTGCAAACCAATGAAGAAGAATCCCGCGAAAAGGAAAGCTAGTGAATGGGCGATCATTGATACGGACTTTAAATCATATGGCATAAAGGATGGTGAAATGGTGACCAATTACGACTATATTATCATGCCGCTTGTTGTTGGTGGTCATTGGATCCTATTCTTGTGGTCATTGACCACTTTTCGAGTATCTTTGTCTGATCCTCTAAGGGACGATGCTCCTTTCATGAAATTAAAAGAGCTATACAAGACGCAGTTCTACATTGTGGTATATTTTATCTTCTTTTTTTTAATTTCTAGTAGTCCATATTTATGTTAGTATTGTTTGATACATTACTAAGACAATTCATGTTTGTTTGATAGGAAAAATTGGTCCCTCTCATGTTGCATCGGTTGGATCCTAACAAATTTGAACATGTCGTATTCCCCGATGTTGAAAATGTTGTTGAGCGACCTAGGCAAACCACTCCTTGGGATTGTGGAGTTTTTGTTATGAAATATATAGATTGTATGTTGACTTGCAATACCCAAAATTGGTGTGGTGTCGAATGGAATGATGACATAATCACACTTTTCCGACGACGTATTGGTTGGGAGCTCCATAAAGACCAAGCTCGACATATGACTTTGGCTTCCCATGATGCAAGACTCGCGGGATTGTAATTTAATAGTTCAAATTTTTAGAGATTACTTGTTTGAGTTTGAATTTTAGTTGGTTGTAAGTTAAAGATTGGATGTTGAAATTTAAGTTGTAGATTACTTGTTTGAGTTTGAATTTTAGTTTGTTGAAATTTAAAGATTGGATGTTGAAATTTAAGTTGTAAATTTAAGTTTGAGTTTGTTCTAATTTTACTTGTTTTTTTGGAATTGGTCCTGGTTTCTTTTTGGAATTATGAAAAAACAGGTTTTAGTTGTTTGTTGAGTTCAGGGGTAGGGAAAAACAGGGGAAACTTGGCAAATATTGATCTGGTATTACGCTTAGCATACTACGCTCTATTATAGAGCGTACTACGCTCTATTATAGAGCGTAATACCAGAGCTTTTTTTTGTTATTTTTCAAAATACCACTGATATTACGCTCAGTGTACTACGCTCTATTATAGAGCGTAATACCAGAGATTTTTTTTTTTGCTTTGTTTTTTTTCCCTTGTACCAACTTCAAGCATCAAAAATTCAGTACCAATACCAAATTCAATCAAATCAAAAATTCACTCAAATTGCACCAAACCAAAAATGAAATCAACTAACCAAATCCAACAAAATCAATACCAAATTCACTAAAAAGTAAAATCACGAATTACATTTCCTTGATTTTTTTGATTTGGACTTTTTGGGAATCGACTTTTCTAATTTTTTGGACAATTTCGTGAATCATTTTTAACATCATATTCTTTGCAAAGATTACATTTTCTTGATTTTTTTGGGGTGGACTTTTCTATGCCACTTTTCATTCTTTCCCTCTTGCGACCTTTAGTGGTGGAAATTTTAGGGTCTTTCAAATCTTCAAAATCTTCAAATCCATCAAAATCTTCACCTTCACGTTCATCCTCACATATTCAAATATCCGTCCATTGCATCATATTCAAATATCAAATAATATGACGACAAATCATTCCCGAACTTTCAAATTTCCGACAAATACAATTTATCATACCATTGGCCACGGTTATTTGATAAACTTTTCTATTTTCCTCCGCCACCGTGGTCTTATGTGCTTCGTACACCTTAAATAGCATAGTACTCATGGAAGCTCTCTCATTCACAACATAGGCTCCACTTTGTTTAAGTTCGTGTTGAAAACGTCTAAACATTAATTTCTTTTGTATAAATAGATGCCGCATGATTCTCCAATGAGGATGATGTTATTCTTGACCTTTCCTTATACTTTGTTTCATAGTCCGCTTCTTTCTCACGAAGATATTGTTTCTCCAATGCTTTTTGTGAATTCTCTATAAACTCTTTCAAACCGGTGCTAGCTTTTACATACTCGTCAAAAAATGCATTCATTGACTCACTTCTCGAGGTAGTTGTTATCCCGGTAGTGAAATGAAGTTTAGTGTACACACGAACCCACTTATGTCGAACGTAATACATTTCTTGCAACCAACCATGATCAACCAAGTTATATTTTTCAACCAAATCTTCCCACCTATTTTCAAATTGTTCAACCGTCATTGACTTGTACAAACATAAGTTGAAATCTTCTTTGAAATGTGGTTCATGTGTGTACAAACCGGATAACTTCTCCCCGAATTTAGTACTTATATGCCAAGTACAATAAAGATGGTTCGTGTTTGGTAAAACTTCGGCAATTGCATTTCCAAGTGCAATATCTTGATCGGTGATTATTGAGATTGGAGCCTTGTTTCCTATAACTTCCAACCAATTCTTCAAAACCCATACGTAAGAACTTTCTTTCTCATCCCTTATTAGTGCAAAACCAAACAATATGGATTGGTAGTGATGGTTCACCCCCGTAATAGGTACAAATGGCATACTATACCTATTGGTGCGGTATGTGGAGTCAAATATTACCACGTCTCCAAAAATTTTATATGCATTTAACGATCTTGGATCAACCCACAACATGGAACGCACCCGATTTTCCTCATCAACATCTACTCGATAGAAAAATTCCCCAAAACTACTACATTTCAATTCTTGGAGTAATTTCAAACCTTCTTTGGCATCACTCGAATCAAATACATGATGTCTAATATCACGCAAAACATTCCGAATCTCTTGACTAGTAAACCCAATATTTTCTAAGCTTCCCGTAAGCTCACCCATTACATTCAAAGATTGTTGAGGCCCAATACCCGACTTACTCAAAATTATAATCAATTCTCGCATGATGGCTGTTATGTTTCTTGGCCTTTGCATGAAATGTACCTTACTAGGTGAAACCATCTCATGATTGTGTACCAAATTAACCAATGTTACCTCCCACTTCTTTGATGTCTCTCTATGAACAACATACATTCGCGCCTCACACTTTGTTCTACCAAGAGAATCTGTATTTCTCTTTTTTCCCGAAACTTCACCTTCATCATCCAAAGATTTTGAGGCTAATCTCCCACCCTTTTGACATATATACAAACGCGAACAAATTTTTTAGTTTTTGAACGTTTATGTGTAGTTCTAATTATTACTTCAAAACCAATACGCCTACCATAATCTCTATAAAACCTCTCCGCTTCATCTAAACTATCGAATAATTGACCAACACATGGGTAAACATCATTCAAATCATCCAAAGAAACACCATTCTTAACATCTTCACCATCATCATTATCATCAACATCATCACCATCATCAACATCATCACCATCATCAACATCATAGACAACATCACCATCATCATTCTTAACATCTTCATTATTATCATCATCAAGATCTATTATTTTAGGTGTGTGTGGACTTTCGTTAACATCTTCATTTTCTACCTCAATCTCAATCTTACTAGGTGTCTTAGTATGAGATTTTAACTTCGAAAAAATGAAAGAAGCCATGGATTAAATAGAAAGCTAACCTTAAATTCGAAGCTCAATCTTCAAAATCTTAATTTGGGATGGTACTCCAAGCTCAATCTTCAAAATCTTCAAAGTCTTCAAAATCTTCAAATTTGAACAAATTTGGATAAATAAATTAAGATTGGTAGATTAAGAATAGGTATAGATTAAGTTTGTGATGGTGTAAATATATCTCCAAATGATTAAGTTTGGTGTAGATTAAGTTTGAATACTCTTGAAATGATATTTCAAAACATGAAAGGCTGTTTGAGCTGAAATTGGTGTTGTTCTCGGCTAAGATATATAATAGAGCGGAAGTGATTAAGGGTAAAATGGGGATTTTAAAAAATAAAACTTACGCTATATAATATATCGTATTACGCTATATAATATAGTGTAATACGCTATATAATATAGCGTAAGTGTTTACCCCCCTGACCGTTGATTAAACATTTTAATGGTATAAGATGGGTTGGTTGGATATTAAAAAATATCCAACTGTGGCTGGTGACCAGTTTCCTATATATATATATATATATACATACATACTACTCTAAATAATAAAAACTTAAAATTTTAAATTAATAAGTATCACGATTTAATAAAATTTTTATCATAATATTTGATATTATTATACGTAATATTAAATTCTATACCTAAGTCATATTTTTATCATATGAATTTTCAAAAATATTATTAGAAATTATAAAAAGATTATCAAATTTGTCAAAATATTACCTAAAATATATACTCCCACCTTTTCTGTTATTTCTTTACAAGTATAGGTTTTCAACGTATTAAATGTAACATATAAAATAATATGTTATTGATAAGATATATGGAGCGTTCTATCAGAGGAGGTACCAACGGCGACAAGGAAATTCAAATTTCAAACTAAGGGAGTCGGAACATCGGAAAAGCTACGGAAGCTAAGGAGAAGAGCAAGGAGATTAAGCACTCCAATAAAGAAGGAGATATTCTATTGAGAGATT
Source organism: Kitagawia praeruptora (assembly GCA_037693485.1). NCBI lineage: Eukaryota > Viridiplantae > Streptophyta > Magnoliopsida > Apiales > Apiaceae > Kitagawia > Kitagawia praeruptora. Next base: position 101,843,238 of record CM075345.1, read on the forward strand.
TTGTAGAAGCCTATGGGGATTTAGTGGATGTGGAGATTTTACAGAGATTCAAGAAAGGAGATTCACAAGTTATCAACAAAGCACTGGAGCAAATACACAATAGAAGCCTAGAACGTAGAGCAATTAACAACCCTCCCAAGTTTAACCCTCAACAGCAAGGTCGCCTAATTAAGGGATCTTTTGCGGAGGTAGTGAAAAGCAGAAATAATACACAATCAGAATATAAAGGGGAGTGGATCGAAGTCAAATCAAGTAAAAGACCCAGCACCCACAAGGAGCAGAAATCAAACGAGGTAACTATTTTTCTAGCTAATATTCCCTTAGAAGCTCAAGCAAGAAATATTTGGGATCTTTTCAAGAAATGTGGTAAGGTCAAGGACATAATACTCCGTAGGAAACGGGATAAGAACAACAAAAGATTTGGTTTTATCAAAACGGACAGTGAATTGGAAGCAGGTATTATCATCAGTAATGCCAAACAATCTGGTGCTTGGGGTAGACGAATGAAAATGAGTATAAATGGTAAAGAAAAGGAGCCTAAAGTTGTAGTTTATGATGAAGGTCAAAAGATGAGTCCAAAAATCCCCTCTAAAGTTGTGAAACCATTAGAGTTGGAAAAAGACCCAATCAATGATGATTTAGGGAAGAAAATGTTTGAGTTCATTGAAGCAGAGGTGGATGAGGAAGTAGAACAGGGTCTCTTCCAAACAATGGTTGGTTTCTCTTGGAAAGAAGAAAAGGTTGATTCTCTACAAAGGGATTTAAATAAAAGTGACTTGGAATTCTTGAAGGTTATTGAATTAACGGATAGGAAGTTCTTGCTAAGATTAGAGGGAAGTCATAGCTGGGAGGAATTAGATTTTAAGATTCTTTCTCAATGGTTTTCAGTGGTGCGTAAATTCTGCGAAAAGGACCTCATTCTACCAAGAACAATCTAGCTTGAATGCTTAGGACTCCCTATGCATGCCTGGCTTGAAGAAAATCTCAAGGCATTCTCAAAAAGATTAGGTGAATGGATTTCTTGGACCTACCAAGTTGATGAGAGAAATTATTTCATGAATCCTCTGATTTGTTTAGCTTCAACAAACTTCAGTCGAGTAGTAGAGGAAATGAAGGTCCTAGTAAAAGGGAAACAGTTTGAGATAATGTTCAGAGAAATTGAGGATATTAAAGTTTTCCTGGAAGGCAAAATTAATCAGACTATTGATTCTGTTAGCAAGGGTGAAGATTTCATAGATTCCACTTCTCCAAATACGAGTAATCTAATTTCTGAAGAGGTGGACACTGAGAAGAAGCATATTCCCCTAAATGATTCGATGTTAGGTCTTCATTCAGATGATCAGAGTTCAAAAAATTCTTTTATCTATAACATCATTTCTAGAGATGTCCTTGGAACTGTAGTCAAAGACTCATTGATCTCCAGTAAAGCAGGTAGTTCCAATGTAGATGGTGAAAGGTTAGATTACGCCCCTAATGAAGCCAAGGAAGGTCCAATCGAGAAATCACATCAAGTGCTAAATCAGGAAGTAAGAATCAAGGAGTATCCTTCTAGTGATATCACAAATCGTAGCAATTCAAGTCTTTCTATTGAATCAATTCATGGAGGGACTATAGGGGTTATTCCATCTTCTCAGAGAACATTATGTAATAATATTGGTAATCTAAAGATGGGAAGGGCTAGAGGAAGACCAAAAAAGAAAGTGGGAGTTCACAAAAATCCTTTAATTTGAGGCTATAGGTAAGCTCAGAAGTGATACAAAATTGAATCAAGATGGTAGAAATATGAAGTCAATTGATGAGGTAGAATTGATCTTAGAAAGTGCAGAGTTAATGGGATTATTAATTCCATTAGGAAGAGAAGCAAGTAAAATAGAGATTTTCAAAAGGATTGATCAAGGCAATCTGTAATATTCTGGTTTCATCAAGTATCTTTGATAGAATAATAGTTTTATGTCTTATCAATGGATGTTATCTTATTATCTTGGAATATCAGGGGGATTAGAAATCTAGTGTTGAGGAGACATCTTAGAGAGGTAATAAAGAAAAACAAGATTAATGTGTTGTGTGTTCAGGAAACAAAATGCTCTACTTGGGATGATTCCTTAAAAAAAATCTATCTGGGATCTTAAATCCCATGACTGGCTGGTTCAGAAATCAGAGGGTATGTCTGGTGGTCTAGCAATCTTATGGGATAGCCTGATGTTCAAATACAAAGGCTCTGCCCAAACTAAAAATTGGATTTGGATCCAATTATGGCACTTAGTGGAAGAATGTTTTATAAATGTTGTGTGTATATATGCTCCTCAAAAACCAAAACTCAAGAAAAGACTATGGGATCAGCTTGGAGAAATCAGTAGCTGTGCAGGAGATAAACCATTATGCCTAGTGGGAGACTTCAACTGCATCAAGTAATAAGAAGAGGTGATTGGTTGAATGCTTTCATAAGCAATTATAACCTCTCAGATTTAAAAATTCAGAATGCTTCATTTACCTGGTTTGGTCCAAGTAATAAGAAGAGCAGATTGGATAGAGTTCTTGTAAATTCAAGTTGGTTGGATAAAAGTGAGTGGCAACTTCAAGCTTTGCACAGAGGGAGCTCAGATCATAAAGGCCTATTACTCTCGAGCATATCAGTTAATTGGGGTCGTAAACCTTTTAAAGTTTTCAACTGCTGGCTAGAAGACCCAGGTTTAAAGATGTTATAAACAATTTCTGGTCTTCTAGTAATGAATCTAGCCTCAATGTTCAGTTACTCCTGAAGAAAGTTTAGTCTCAGATTAAGGATTGGTCTTCAAATTGTCTTGGTGATTTGGATAACAAGATCAAGGAGTTGGTTAAGTTATTGGATCATGAGGAACAACAACATCTTTCAGATGCAAGGGTCTTAGCTTTAAGAGAAAGGTTGGATTACTTGACTGATATCAAAACTGCATCCCTAAAACAAAAAGCAAGGGTTCAATGGCACTTAAAGGGGGATAGAATGTAACACCCCAGTCCCACATCGAGGAGATTTGGGACTTCTGTTCAGTTTATAAGGTAAAGTACTACTACTAAGTGCACCAACAAATCATGATCTTTTGGGGGCCTGTGGTGGGCTTGTGGATTACCCAAGTTGGTTGCATTTGGGCTAGTTTACTTTGACTTATTTCGGATTCGTGATCGGGACTCGACCCGATTTTCGAAAAAGGCTCAGGATTTGACCCGGGTTATCACATATGGTATCAGAGCAGACTCTCGAAAGCTTGATTCGTCAAGTTGCCGGAGGTGGGGACACGAAGGCTGGTGGTATTATCCCACAATGGACAAGAGGTCCGGAGGTGGGGACACGAAGCCAGTCGGTATTATCCCACAATGGCTAGGGAGGAACGATCTTGGACCTTTGGGATATCCGTTCAGGCCTGACGAGGACGTCAGGAGTTTAAGTGGGGGAGTTTGTAACACCCCAATCCCACATCGAGGAGATTTGGGACTTCTGTTCAGTTTATAACCAACAAATCATGATCTTTTGGGGGCCTGTGGTGGGCTTGTGGATTACCCAAGTTGGTTGCATTTGGGCGAGTTTACTTTGACTTATTTCTGATTCGTGATCGGGACTCGACCCGATTTTCGAAAAATGCTCAGGATTTGACCCGGGTTATCACACAATGTGACAACCCGGGTCAAATCCCGAGCCTTTTTCGAAAATCGGGTCGAATCTCGATTCCGATCCGAAATAAGCCAAAGTAAACTGGCCCAAATACAGCCAACTTGGGTAGTCCACAAGCCCACCACAGGCCCCTAAAAGATCATGATTTGTTGGTTCACTTAGTAGTAGTAGTACTTTGCCTTATAAACTGAACTGAAATCCCAAATCTCCTCGATGTGGGACTGGGCTGTTACAAACTCCCCCACTTAAACTCTTGACGTTCTCGTCAGGCCTGAACGGATATCCCATAGGTTCCGGATCGTTCCTCCCTAGCCATTGTGGGATAATACCGGCTGGCTTCGTGTCCCCACCTCCGGACCTCTGTCCATTGTGGGATAATACCACCAGCCTTCGTGTCCCCACCTCCGGCAACTTGACGAATCAAGCTTTCGAGAGTCGGCTCTGATACCATATGTGACAACCCGGGTCAAATCCCGAGCCTTTTTCGAAAATCGGGTCGAATCCCGATTCCGATCCGAAATAAGCCAAAGTAAACTGGCCCAAATGCAACCAACTTGGGTAGTCCACAAGCCCACCACAGGCCCCCAAAAGATCATGATTTGTTGGTTCACTTAGTAGTAGTACTTTGCCTTATAAACTGAACTGAAATCCCAAATCTCCTCGATGTGGGACTGGGGTGTTACATTTATAACATTCAAGCCCATAACTGAATGCATACCGGACCCAACAACCCACCACAGGTCAGTCCAAAAATGCTAGCAAATTGGTATACATTAGTTGTTGACTTGTATGTTGACTTGTATCTATAAATGCCCCAAACACTCTTATTCTTATCGATGTGGGATGTTACAAACACCCCCTCTTATAGGGTCGACGTCCTCGTCGAGCCTACACACAAACTTACTAAACCCGGGCAGTGCCTCTGCACTTCCGGCCGGGCAGAGCTCTGATACCATTTATAACATTCAAGCCCATAACCGAATGCATACCATACCCAATAACCCACCACAGATCAGTCCAAAAATGCTAGCAAATTGGTATACATTAGTTGTTGACTTGTATCTATAAAGGCCCCAAACACTCTTATTCTTATCGATGAGGGATGTTACATAGAAACACAAAATTCTACCACAGATCAGTTAAATGTCGAACTCTCAGAAATGGAATTAAAGGAATCCTAAAGGAAGATAGCTGGGTTTCGGATGTAGTAAGAGTTAAAGAAGTGTTTTTTTATCACTTCAAAACCTTCTTTAAAGATCAAAATCACCCTAGAGTACTTCATTTGGGAAATTTTTCTGTTAATAAACTAGACTCTGATGAGAAGGATTGGTTAAACAGAGATTTCTCAATGGAAGAAATAGAATGGGCTCTTAATCAAATGGCAAATGATAAAGCACCAGGTCCTGATGGTTTCAACATTGGTTGTCTTAAAAAATTCTGGCCTCACATCAGAGACAAGGTGCTCAAATGCTTTGTGGACTTTACAGAAGGTAAACCTTGCCCAAAAGGTCTTAATAACTCCTTCATTGTGCTAATTCCAAAAATTCTTAATCCTCTAAGGGTGTCAGATTTTAGACCTATCAGTTTGATCAATTCAACTGCTAAAGTGTTCACTAAAGTACTGTCCCTAAGGTTAAGTCAGTTTATGGAGAAATTGATTGATGATACTCAGTCTGCCTTCACAAAGGGTAGACAAGCTACTGAAAGTATCATGATGGCAAATGAGGCATATCATACTATCAAAATGCAGCAACAGGATGTACTCATTATCAAACTGGACTTTGAAAAAGCCTTTGATTCAGTAAACTGGTCTTTCCTTTTTGAACTTCTACATTTGATGGGATTTGGTGCTAAATGGATAAGCTGGATTTTAAGGTATTTTTCAGAGAGCAAAACTTCGGTTTTAATTAATGGAGTCCCTACCAAAGAGTTTGTTCCTTCAAAAGATTTGAGACAGGCTGATCCCATTTCCCCTCTTCTATACAACCTAGTGGCAGAGGTTCTGAATAAGATGCTAAGGAGGGCATATGAATTAAATATGTTTAGTGGTGTCAGTTACTCAGATTCTGGCAGTAAATTAACTCACTTACAATTTGCAGATGACACAATTCTATTTGTCAAAGGCAATGTGAGAGCCTTCAGAAAGATAAAAGCCTTATTGCAGTCTTTCCAAATTTTAACTGGGCTGAAAATCAATTTTAACAAGAGTAGTGTGTACTCTTGTATCAAGAATGATAAATGGGTTAAATTATGTGCAGAGATTCTTCCATGTAAAATTGACTCTTGGCCTCTCATGTATTTAGGGGCTCCTATTGGTTCTTCCCCAAAGAGAAAAATTTTCTGGATGTCACTGATAAGGAAATTTGAGCTCCAACTTGCCAAATGGAAGGCGGAGTCACTTAATAAAGCTGGAAAGGTAGTACTTCTAAAAGCTTCATTAGATAGTTTACCTACATATTGGATGAGCCGGTTTAAAATGCCAGTAAGCATCTACAAGAAAATTGATCAGATTAGAAGAAATTTTTTCTGGGGAAATATTGATTTTAAGGGGATGATATCAAGGAGAATGCATCTAATAAGATGGAGTGTCATAACAAAGCCTAAAGCAGAAGGTGGTCTGGGAGTGGCTAACATTAGAATGAGAAATACTGCATTACTCAGTAAATGGATTGGAAAATGGTATTATGAAGGTCAAAGAAGTTGGAATAAATGGATCAGTCAAAAATACCAGGTAAAGAAAGACAAATCTTTTGAGGAAAATTTTAAGGATATTAAAGTCTCTGGTGTATTCTCTAGTATTCTAGACTCTTTAAATCAATCAAAAGATTTTCTTAAGTTGGAAAGGTCAGATTTTACCTGGAAAGTAGGGGATGGCAAGCTGATTCTTTTTTGGATGGATAAATGGTCTTATGATGGACCTTTAGTAAGATTATTCCCAAAGTTGTACTTCCTTTCGAAAGTAAAGGAAATTAGTCTAAAGGATTTTGTCCTAAGCTTAAATGATCAAGACTTGAGTGGTCAAATGTTTTGGAAGAGATCTTTGAGGCAGTGGGAACAGGAAGAGGCAAAGAAACTACGCAACATTGTTGAAAGGGTTAATTTTTCCAACAATAAAGATCAACTGATTTGGAGTGCTTCGGGCCAGCCTTTTTCTACCAAAGATTGCTACTCTTTGCTTACTATCAGTCAAAATTCTTCAGACAACAACTTTCTTTTGCTATGGGCTTTAAAGGTCCCTCCTAAAGTTCATCTTTTCTTATGGCAATTGTTGCACAATTCTCTGCCAACTTCTCATCTTTTGCTTAGCAGATTAAAAAATGTCATCATTGAAGAATCTTGCAGTTGGTGCACTGTGTGTGCTGAAACTCAAGACCACATTTTTTGGGATTGTGAGCCTGCAAGATGGGCATGGGATTTCATTGAAAGATGGTGGGAGATCAGAATCACTAAACTTAATTGCTGGGATTCCTTTTCCAAATTCAAATGTCCAAGTGTAAAGATTGCCTGGGGTATTGTTTTAGTTGCAGTCCTATGGACTATCTGGTTAAACAGAAATCAGTGTGTGTTTGAGAAGAAAAAATCTAAGAGGAAATGGTTGGAAAATCTGATTATATCGAGAACAAGGTCTTGGGTAGAAGCAATTAAGATCATTGATGCAGGAAAAGTGAGTATCTGGCAAAGCAATCCTATAGGACTAGTTCTCAGTTGTAGCAAAAAGGCTAAAGCTTCTCTAAGATCATATGGTGGTCAGAAATTTATAGGGTTTATTGATGGAGCTTGGAGCATGGATAATAATTCAAATACTATAGCAAGCATTGGAGGATTTCTTTACGACTCAGAAGGTTCATTAGCCTTCATTTTCTCAGGTCCTGTTACAAGTTCTACTATCTTAGCTTGCGAATATGAAGCAATGATCTTTTTATTGGAATCAATTTTCAAGAGTCCATGGAGTAAAAGCTCAGTTAAAATTCACTCTGATTGTCAAGATTTAATAGATTTGATTCAAGGTTTTAAATTTTTAAGAGAGCACCACTGGCCTATTGATGATAGGTTTTTTATGTTGGAAAAGAATATGGATTTTGAGGTGTCCAAGGTGGATAGAAGGCCAAATGAGGAGGCTGATTCTTTAGCTAAACAAGGAGCTCGCAGGACAGCATTACTACATTCGTGGTGTTAATTGGACTGATTTAGTAGGCCTTAAGTATAAGGTATAGTGGGCTTAGTCCTACTAATTCCAATACGTGCTGTTAATTGATTCACAGAGAATTCCTTGTGAAATTGCAATATTCAGAATTTGCAAAATTTGGATATTCGAACAGTCAGAACTATTGGTTACTAGGTACATGCCTCCTTGGCATGTTTGAGTGGCTTGGGAAGTAGTGCATAACTGCATTGGGAATAGTTTCTGGCGAGCTGTACAGATTTAATTTCTAACACCTCATCTATTTATTCCCTTCACTACCCTACATTTTTTTCTCAACCTCTTCAAAATTCTCTATTTCTTTTGTCTGTTTCTACTCTTTTTTCACTATGGAAATATGTGTCTTTTGGGTTATACCTAAGAAGAATTATGTCAAAGTGAATGTGCATGGCATTTACTTTGATGAGCCTCTGCCAAACGGCAATAGATTAGGTATAGGAGTGGTGTTCAGAAACGATGAAGGATCAATAGTTCGTATGTTTGCTGGTTCTCTGGGCATTGTGGGAAGAAGACTTAATGAGTTCTATGTTATGCTCTATGCCTTGTGAAAGGCTTTCTTTATGTATTGTAACAGGCTGGTGCTGGAGTTTGATCATCAGGGTGCTTATTGGGAATGGAGGAACTCAAATGCTGATGGGGTCATACCTGAACATCTTTATGTGGTTCAACAGTTGAATATAAGAAGAATCGACAGGAATTTCAAAACTGAAGTGAATTTAGTGAATGAACACTGCAATGCTCTGGCAAGGTATTTGGCTAATCATGGTGCTAACAACTGGGTTAACATGGTTCATATTGAAAACTCTTTTGGTCGAGTGAGGGAGCTCTGGTTTAATGATATAGGCCTCGGTCCCACATGGCCTCAATTCGAAACCACAAATGAGGGAGATCTTAATGCTGCAATAGAGAATGAAGGTATTGAGGATGCAGAACTGGCAGGAGTTAATGATGATGAAGGCGACTTGGATGATTTTGAGTTAGATGCAATGGAGTAAGTCTGTTAGTTCTATTATGGAAGCGGGAGAGGAACAGTCGTTTGTTTTTTTATCAGTCTATTTTATCTATTTTTAGTCTATGTTCTTAGTTCAGGCTATCGGTCTAGTATTTGCTTAGTGGGTTGGGCCTTGGTTGGTATTGGGTGAAAGAAGATCAGATTGTAGTGGTCAAAGTTTTTGTTTTTGTTGGTTTTCTTTCCGATGTATTCTACGTAATGATCGGATTATAATCTTTGAGCTCAGCCTTTATCTATCTATTTCTGCTTTTCAAATAAATAAATAATAATAATATGTTATCAAATGTAACATATAAAATAATATGTTATCAAATTTAATAACTTAATACTTGTTAGGTGAAGTATCCGATACAACATTACAAATTTACTATCAACTTTTGCAAATATATGAAGTATAACATATAAAACAACATGCTATCAAATTTACTAATATATGAAGTATAACATATAAAACAACATGCTATCAAATTTACTAACGACGTAATATTTGTCATATGACGTATAATAATTTGATTCAACATTACAACATATATACTGTTAATTTATAAACATATTACCTATTATATATTAAAAAAAACACGCTGCTATCATATTTGTAAACATATTAACATATAAAAAAACATTTTATTATATGACATACTGAAATATTAATGATTTCTTATTTGTAACATATTTCAATTAAATTGATCAACTTATATACTATCAAATTTGTAAGCATATAACATGTACTCCCTCTGTCCTATCCAATTCTTAACACTTTTTTTGTCATTTTTGGTACGCATTTTAAGGTGAATTTTAAGGATAGTTCCATAACTTATTTTTGAAATTTTCTTTTTTTGTATAAAAATAGGATTGTTCTATTTTAATACAAAAAAAGAAAATTTCTAAAATAATTTATGGAACTATCCTTAAAATTTACCTTAAAATGCGTGCCAGACATTCTATTTTGAAATGTTTGAACTGGCCGGGACGGAGGGAGTAATTGGTGTGAAAATTTAAAATAAGTCCTTATGAACTTATTTTCGGATAACAATTTCATATTTTGATAATTTTTTTTATACAAATATTTAATGTATGTTTGAGATTCTATAAGTTGCAAAAAAAAGTTAATTTTTTTTTTTCAGAAAAAAGTTAGAAATCTCTAATTTTGCCTTAAAATAAGTTGATTTATTCTGAAAATAAGTTCCCCAAACATCCCTACATTTTATTAAGATATGGTAAAACTTAAAATGGGACAAATAAAATTATCACAATATAATTTATGACATCTATTTATTAAATTGATTGATATACAACTTAGGACCCATTTGTTTATGGGTGAATGAATCCAGCTGAACTGGACGAGTCATTGTTTTCTTATTCAGATTGTTTGATTGAAATTTTATACACCTGGGCGACTCATTTTAATCTGGACGACTTGTGGACCAATGTCTCTAAAAAATTTAGCTGAACCATTCCCTAATACGGATTTCACCTGCCTGTAGTCTCTAGTATTATTTATTTTTACTTTTTGGTGATAGCAATCAACTTTATTACATGTTATTTTTTTTTTCTTTTTAAACTTTTATTAAAACAAATTCATATCTTCTTTCATATGCTATTGGAATAAAAATTTAATTTTGCTGATTAGCATTAAAATGATTAGTAAGACATAAATTAATTTGAGATAATAAATCTAAAAAATTAAATGTATACAATAATACCACTTTTCTATTTATTTTCTTTTTGCAATGTTACTATTTTAAAAATATTTGCAAAAATACAATTTTTTAATTTTAGATATTTCAAAAAAAACTTCATTTTATCATCCAGAGAAATTAATTAACTTAACAAACGACATCACTTGTTCATCATTCAGATTAATCATTCATTCAGAATTTTAATCATTCATAAATTAATGTTCATATTTAACAAATGGACCCTTATTAATACTACAATATATTGTCAAATTTACAAATATATTATCATTAATAAATATAATAAAATTTATTAATACATTATTTGTCATATGACAAATATTACAATATTATATTAAATTTTGTTATTTTATTACTTGTAAAATTAGAAATAAAAAATTATCAATGAGGATGGGGATCACATTTTTAAATCAATATTTCATAGATAATTAAACGAAAAGATAAATTTTAAAATTACAAAATCTATAAATAATTATTGAAAATATTTTAATATTATTTACATTCAAACTTTAAATCATATGTCTATAATGAAAGATAGTTAATAAAAGTCAGTAAACGCATGGACCCTTTGTAAAAAGGGTGAAGGCACAGAATACCCACAAATTAAATATGTGTAACCAAAATACCCACCACCAATCTGGGCGTCCCTAAATACCCACCAGACACGATACTGATGGTGGAGCATCTCCAGACACGCTACTGGGAGTGTAGTATCGCCTACACACGCTTTTGATACAACCGTGAAACGCTACTGATGGAGGTTTACTGTAGCTAGAGACACACAACTTCCAAATGCGTATCTTTAGATACGCATTTGCCAGTTGCGTGTCTGTCTTATTCTTTTTTCACAGAAAACAGAATCGTCTCCCTCGCTCTGGCGATTTAAGGGCGATTCCCGACCACGTTCGCCGAAGCTCCGTTCACCACCATCGACTCGTTTTCATGTCACATCCTATATACCAATCGACGCATTTTTTTCATCTCTACAACCCTATACCTTTTTCAATCTAGTTTTATTACCGGATTTTATACACCCAAATCGAAACTCTAAATCAGATCGATTTTCCGACAAAGCTCAAGAAAGACCCTGCGGGGCCTGAACCAGAGAAAACTAGAAGAACAAAGGAAGATCCAGATGTGCTCGTCACGTTGATGTGTTCAGATCGAGCGATTGATAAGAGACGGTGACGGGAGAGAGTGACGGCGAGAGAGGCGATGGAGATTTCGAGAGAGACGAGAGAGGATTTTGAGAGAGACGAGAGAGAACTGATAAGTTTCTGTGAAAATCAAAGCTTGGGATACGCCACTGACAATGGCGTATCTCGTGGGTAGATAGGGCCTTCAGTTCCGAAAATAGGCATTTGGGGTCTTGGGTACCTCATTTTGAGGCATTTTGGTCATTATCTCTTGTAAAAATCATAAATATTTTATTTTCGATTTCTTTTGACAATAAAGATACAATACATATTTAAATAATTTTATAATATTTTTACAATCGAAACAATTTATAAGAAATTATAATTATTTTCTTTTTCATTGCTTAAACGATCCTTTTCCAATTAGTGATATTAATTTTCAAATATTTGAAATACTTTTTTTTTTTGCTAAATAATATTTGAAATACTTTTGGTTATAATTCTTGGAAACATTGCATTACTCAACTTATTTTAATTTGAATAAATATAATGATATTTTTCAATATAAAGCTCCTTCAAATTTGCTTAATAGTGAAAAGTCATAAAAAGTATAAGATTATTAAAAAATAGAAAAAATATTATACGAAAGACAGTACTCCCTCTGTCCCATCCATTTCTTTACAATTTCCTTTTTGGGACGTCCCACCATTTCTTTACATTACTAAAAATAGTAACTTTTAACAATAAAATACATTATTACAATAACTACTTTACTCTACTTTTTCAACACTTTACACTATTACACCCACTACTTCACTTATTTTAACAATAAAATCACTATTACACCCACTACTTCATTTATTTTAACAATATTACATCCATTATCCTTGGTCTCCGTGCCCAGCCCCCAGGTAAAGAACCTGACGGGACAGAGGGAGTATTAATTATGATATAATATTTGATTATTGTTAAATCTACAATTAATTAATAAAAGTAGAATTTTTAATTTTAAAAATATTGGATGAATTAAATTAATCAATGGCAGTTGAACATGATCTTGTATATATGTATGAGTTACACTCCCATGAAGAACACCTTATATAAAGAACAATAAAGAACACTATTAAATCATATATTAAATGCACCCACACACAATTAAAATGCACCTTCACACACACTAATCCAATCTATTTTTTCAAAATAATAATAATAATTATAATTATTCGGATGAACAATGCCTGCTTACGTGGCATACCACGTGGCATGTGCTAACGTGGCATGCCACGTGGCCGGTGCAATAAGTGACCTACTTGATACATTTGGCTCCAATCAGTGACTAGTTTGATAATTAACCCGTTCTTTAAATAACTTAACTGTCGGCAAAAACAAAGCAACTGATACACTTCCATTCCAGATGAAGTTAGTCTCAACTCTGGAAGTCAAGTCTCAACTGGATCATTAATTACCAAAAGAAAGCTGCAACCTGTAACTCCTTTGTCGCCTTCAGTTTTTTTGATAAAATCAAAAAAGCCAGGCTGATTTTGAAGCAGGGGCGTGTTAGAATATGTAGATATTCAGTTAATATTTAGATTGTAATTGATATAGTCAGAGCCGAGTTTATAGCTTAACAGAATAGTGGATACAGTTGTGTAATCCCAAGTTTGTAGCCTTAACAGTAGAGATGTATGAGTGTATATATTGAGCATTCTATCAATGAAACAGTCATGGAATTGATTTCCTTCATGGTATCAGAATAGGGTTACGATTCTTATTTTTTTCCCTGCATTTTCTTCTTTCTTCCAGCCTATTTTTCTATCTTAATCTACTACCTTACTCAATGGCCGATAACGGTACCAAGTTTCATCCCGCTCTCTCCATCACCAACGTCAAATCTTTGATTCCGATTACCTTGGATAATGAAACTGGCCTCTATCATTCCTGGGTTGCCCTCTTTAAAGTCCAAGCCAGGGTTCATAATCTTATGCATCACATCATTCCTCCCACGGAGGCGACGGTTAAAGCCAATCTTTTTGAATGTAATAAGGCTCGTCAATCTTTTTGTTGAATGTAATAAGGCTCGTCAATCTTTTTATTCTTCTTGTAATCTTGGCAAGCACTCTAGATTACCTTTTTATGCTTCTGTGTCGTACACTTTGCTTCCATTTGATATAATTCATAGTGATATTTGGACTTCACCTGTTATTAGCACATCTGGCCATCGTTATTATGTTTTATTTCTGGATGACTATAGCAAGTTCTTATGGACCTTTCCCATTGCAAACAAGTCTCAAGTCACACATTTGTTCAAATCTTTTCATAATGTTGTCAAAACTCAATTTGAACACAATATCAAAACGTTTCAATGCGACAATGGTACAGAATATATTAATGGCATGTTTAAAGAATTCTTTGATCAAAATGGCATGCTTTTTCGTCTATCTTGTCCTCATACTTCATCTCAAAATGGTAAAGCAGAATGACATATTAAATCTATCAACAACATCATTCGTACATTACTTGCTCATGCATCCATGCCTCATTCCTTTTGGCATCATGCTCTAGAAATGGCTACCTATCTTTTAAACATTCTTCCAACTAAAGTTTTAGGCTTCCAGTCTCCAACTCAAGTATTGTATCAATGTGATCCACTCTACTCCGACTTACGTATTTTTGGTTGTCTATGCTTTCCATTATTTCCTTCCACTTCCATTCATAAATTGCAAGCCAGATCGACACCGTGTGCTTTCCTAGGTCCTACTTCACATCATCGAGGATATAAGTGTTATGACATGTCCAGTGGTAAAATAATCATTTGTCGTCATGTGCGTTTCATTGAAACTGAATTCCCTTTTTCCAAAACTCACAAAGTATCAACTTCTGATTATGAGTTATTCGATGCCACCATTTCACCCCATCTTTTAAATCAGTGGCACCAACAAGCCTCTCACAATCAGGTTCTACCTACCAATACTGTCCAGTCTAACCCAGTTACTACACCTCTTTCTGTCAACTCCACTCCTCACCATCACCCATCTGCTCCTAATTCTCCAACTTCCACTCCCACCAACCACATCAGCCCAACCTCTACAAGTTTTCAAACCTCACCCAGCCTGACTCCTACGTCACATAATATCCACAGGCCTAATAATCCCATGCTTCACCGTATGGCAACCCGATCAACACATGGCATATTTAAACCCAATCCTAAATACACCACCAATTTACACACGACATACACTCCACATATATCTCCTATACCAAAGGACCCTGTTAGTGCTATTCGTGATCCAAATTGGAAGAGTGCAATGTTGGATTAATATAATGCTTTAATTGACAATAAAACATGGGAGTTAGTGCCTAGACCATCTAATGTGAATGTTTTAAGGTCTATGTGGATTTTTCGACATAAACATAAATCTGATGGCTCCTTTGAGAGGCATAAAGCCCGTCTTATAGGTGATGGAAAAACTCAGCAGCAGGGGATTGATTGTGATGAGATGTTTAGCCCAGTGGTTAAACCATCTACAATTCGGATAGTTTTAAGCATAGCTGTCTCTAAATCTTGGCTGATTCATCAACTAGATGTCAAGAATGCCTTCTTACATGGTCATTTAAATGAAACAATTTATATGCATCAACCTATGGGTTTTCGTGACAAGATTCATCCTGACTATGTTTGTTTACTGTTAAGGTCTCTTTACGGCTTGAAACAGGCTCCACGTGCCTGGTACAAAAGGTTTGCAGAATTTGTTGCCACAATTGGTTTCACTCACAGTAAGTGTGATCACTCCTTGTTCATTTACCGACAAGGCTCCGATATTGCATATATTCTGTTATACGTTGATGACATAATAATTACGGCCTCTTCTGACAATCTGCGAAAGCATTTTATGGCTCTCTTGAGTTCTGAATTTGCAATGAAGGATCTTGGCCCGCTCAGCTATTTTCTGGGAATTGCTGTTACTCGCCATTCACATGGCCTGTTCTTATCTCAGAAGCAATATGCTGCGGATATCATTAGCAGGGCAGGTATGTCTAACTGTAGTACTTGTCCTATCCTGTGGACACTAAACCTAAACTTAGTGCTACAAAAGACACTCCGTATGAGGATCCAACTAAGTACCGAAGTCTCGCGGGGGCTCTTCAGTATCTTACTTTCACCCGCCCCGATATTTCTTATGTCGTGCAACAGGTCTGCCTCCATATGCATGATCCGAAGAATGAACACATGAGTGCTCTCAAACGTATTCTACGCTATGTCCATGGAACTTTATCTTACGGTCTACATCTGTATAAATCATCTCTTGACAGCCTCATTTCCTATACAGATGCTGACTGGGGTGGGTGTCCGGATACTAGGCGCTCCACCTCTGGTTATTGTGTTTTTCTCGGTGACAACTTGATTTCTTGGTCCTCTAAAAGATAGCCCACTCTCTATCTCGTTCCAGTGCTGAAGCTGAGTATAGAGGAGTTGCTAACGTTGTCTCTGACTCGTGTTGGCTCCGAAATTTGCTACTGGAGGTACATTGTCCTATTCAGAAAGCCACCATAGTTTACTGTGATAATGTAAGTTCAGTTTACTTATCTGGTAATCCTGTGCAACATCAGCGCACTAAACACATTGAAATGGATATTCATTTTGTCCGGGAAAAGGTTGCTCGTGGCGAAGTTCGTGTCCTTCATGTCCCGTCTCGTTATCAAATTGCTGATATTTTTACAAAAGGTCTTCCATGCGTTTTATTTGATGATTTTCGGGACAATCTCAGCGTACAAGAACCTCCCGCTTCGACTGCGGGGGTGTGTTAGAATATGTAGATATTCAGTTAATATTTAGATTGTAATTGATATAGTCAGAGCCGAGTTTATAGCTTAACAGAATAGTGGATACAGTTGTGTAATCCCAAGTTTGTAGCCTTAACAGTAGAGATGTATGAGTGTATATATTGAGCATTCTATCAATGAAACAGTCATGGAATTGATTTCCTTCAGGGTGGAACTAGGATTTTGGTATATGGGGGACCAAAAATTTTTTTAAATAGACAAATTATATTAATGACTTAACTTTTACAACCAGGAAGTGTGAGGACATAAGTAAAAGCCACAAACTACTATATACACATCAGAACAGTGGATAACAGCAAAAAAAAGAAACTCGCTTAAGATAATAAAATTCAAAAAACATACCAATTTATTTGAGATGTGCTCGTCTTTCTTTGATCATATAAAATGTTTCAATGATCTCGGAGCTTACTGACTCTGCAATCTCTTTTTCTATATGTACACTAACAAATAATCTCTTAAAAATTCATCTTCCATTCGATTACGAAGACTTGTTTTCACTATTTTCATAACCGAAAAAGCTCTCTTAGATGTTACAGTAGATGCATGAAGTGTCAAGACAAGACGTAAAAGTCTATCTACTAGTGAATACACTTTTGATTTCCTTGTTGTTACCATTCCTTGACATAAATCACCTAGAGTAGAAATATCCTTGAAATCTTCATGAGTAGGAATATCTCTAGCCCATAATGTTGTAATTCACACTTCAAACGAATTTTTTTTTCTTCCAAAAAATCGTCAAGATAGAATTTTTAGCAAGCATACAAATATTCTCTATATCGAATGATCTATAACCATATCTAGAATTCAATGATGTTCTCAAAATGAGAAGCTCTATTGCGTGTTCACTAAACTTATTGTTTTACTCCTGCAATTTTAATTCTAAATAAAAATTTTGTAATACTTTGGGGGATCGGAGAAATATATTGGGGGACCAAACATATATTTTTAAAAAAATTAAAAAAATTTACATATAAATTTCGGTGTTACGGTACAGTTGGCGGGGACCGGGGCTCACCCTGGTCCCCCCTAATTCCGCCCATGTTGTGAAGTTAGCTCTCACACAGTTGCACTTTGAGTTGGTAATTGTCCTATCAAAGTCTTTTTGCTTGGTCAAAGCAGACGTCAATCGGCAAAATATTGGAAGGTAAATAAAGGGAAGCTGATGAAGCAATTTTAAATGCACATTCCATACTTCTTCAAGATGAAATCTTGGAACCAAGAAGCAATTATACTGCAGGACTATCAGGTGCACATTCCATACTTCTGCAAGATGAAATGTGGGAACCAGGAAGCAATTATACTGCAGGACTATCAGGTATACAAGACTATATAGAAGTTTGGGACTGTAGAGGCTTAAGAATGTTTGGTGCACTTTCCACACTTCTGCAAGATGATAGATGCAAGTCAGGTAGCAATTATATTGCAAAACTATCAGGTCAGTAGGTAAACAGGCCATTAAAGAATTTAAATATTGGGACCGTAAGGATCAAGAAAAAGCCACTGATGTTTGTGTAAATATTTTTATGAACAAATGCAGCAGACACAAACTGACATAACAGTACCCCATATACATGTTCAAGCTCAATTCATCACAAAAATTTATCGTTTACACCTATCAGGCAGCCACGTTCAAGATTAATCGCCCCAACGTAAACAGATGCAAATGTTCATGCATGCTTGTGACTACACGAGTGTCAATCATAAACCGCCAAAAAGAAGCATAAAGAAATTTTGATATTGCTTGGATTAAATGAAGCTATTGTCACAATCAGTTCCAGTTACTGGATGATAGAGTAGGGGTGGAGGCAGCATCCATTTTCAGGGTATTCTAAATTGATTTACATTAACAAATTTTAAATTCACAAACCATCACTTCAGAGTGAATGTTAAACTCATGATCTCTATGACGAGAACACCTTATTTGGAGGAGGGAACCAACTCACTGTCTCAAAAAAAACCAGCTGTGAAGTTTTAACACTTTGATGTATATGAATCATACATTATCAGAGATCAGGCTCAACCCCAGCTTCAGAGTGCAGATCTCTATCAATATAACAAAATTAGAAGCACAACACGTAACACAGAGGAAGCAGACAATAAAAAAATTGAAATTCCTACGCATGATCCAAGCAAACAAGAATTATAGTTGAGAAAACAAAGGATTGGTGCAGTGGTCGAGGTCTTGGCTTCTCTAAGAGAGGTCAAGAGTTCGACTCCTAACGTGTGCGTGTGTTCAACTATCAAAAAAAAAAGATTTATAGTTGAGATCGATTCTTTAGTATGATCTAACCTCTCACGTACATTGACTTACTCTAATTGTCGATTCAAACACAAGCATCTTCAATACACCTGAGGAAAGACTATCTGCTGCTAAACCAAAGTATGACACATTCTTTCTTGTACGATCATTATCAATCTTTGTACTCTGAGACGGAGGCAAGGGGTGGCCGGCAGTGGCAGCCGCCAGCATGAAACCCGGTATAATCATAGAATTAGTATTAAAATTCATGAAAAAGATTTATATATTCATGCTTTTAATGCCGAAATATTGTAGTATTGAATTGTTGCCCCCTCACATATATATAAAGTTTATGAATTTAGTGATAGAATTTATGATGCTTAAAATAATTATGAATTTAAATATATAAATCAATGTATATCTATATATTATAATCTATTATTAATTTACTTTTTTATTTTATTGAATATTAATAAATTAATAATATATTAGTTACTAAGAGAAAAAAAATCTCGCTAGCAACCTATTTTTTCTAGCTCCATCCCTGTTGGTAATGTTCATTTAACCTATGTTACTCCGACTTACGCTTATGGCTGCTATACCCGTGTTGTCACTTGAACACTAAAAGATGACACTTAATCCATGTTGGATCCCTTCACTGAAATGTGGACAGTTGGACACTTTCACCAACTCAAAAGCACATATGATATGAAGTTATAAGTTATGATGCAAAAAGAAAATATGAGTAAAAAAGAACAGAGAGATCAAAATAAGAAGAAGATGAGAAGAATACAAACAATTTTAAAAGTAATCGCAAAAACATGAAAGGTTTGAGTTCTATCGGGAATTTTTATTATGAAATTGTAACTAAGATACTTGTTTATTACTCCCTCCGTCCCTCATGGTTGTTTACATGGGGGATGGACACGGAGACCAAGAAAATGTGTAAAAAATGAGTAAAGTTAGATGAAAAGTGGGTAAAGTGGTGGGACATATTAATATTTAATTATAGATTTAAGATAGTGGAGGAAAGTAGTGGGTGTAATAGTGTTTTTTATTATTAAATATATGAGATAGTGGGTGTAATAGTGGAGAAAACTTACTATTTTTGGAATGTAAAGAAATGAGAGGGACACCCCAAAATAGTAACTGTAAAGAAATGAGAGGGACAGAGGGAGTAATAAATTATGCCTACCATGTCCAAGTATAAGACAACGTCCCCTTGTCCCCAGTTTTCAGGAACTCTGAATCCGAGGCTCATAATATTAAACTTTCTACTTCATGTTAGGAAATTATCAATTACCACTATCTCATAAGGTATTATATCCCATGGAAATATACTAGAAGGTTGGTAGAGATGTAGACCATAGCATAATTTTAAAATAAGAGTACATAAGATAATAGTCTGGGGATTATAATCCCATGAAACAAACATGAATTTACGAGTATAAAAAGACTAATGCATCTTAATGAGAGGATATACAGGTGCTATTACGAAATCAAATTTTATGTACTTTAATCATATTTAATTTAAAATACTAAAAATATGATTGCAGAAAATTCACCACTGAGGAATTTAAACCATAACTAGACTTCCATAATGGAGCAGACTAGAACAGCTTACTCCCAAATGTAAAAACATAAGAGTATGTAATAAACTATATGCGGTAGATGAACTTCTCACACATGACTATGTTGTTAAATTGATTCAAATACAACATATGCCATAAGCCACAAATATGGCAAGGTCATCAACTCAAGCACAATTTATAATACTGTAGAGAACTACTTAAACCCAACAGTACAAAAGCACATGCTTATAGTTTAAAGGTATCTAATTAGAAACCTCTATTTACTTCTAAAGCAGGAGATCCAAGAATAAGTGCCTGAGTATCTTCAATATAAGTTTCTAAAAGATTGTCATTTGAACCTGGGATATGCTTTTCATGCTTGTGCGAAGTAGACATGGTACACTCTCTTTGTTTCTCTATGTTGTTGAACATATCATCCTGGAACAACTTTAGTGCATTGGATGTAGATACAGAATTAACAGATTTGTACAGGTGAAGGAACTTATTTCGCTTTTCCTTGGATTCTACCAGCATTTTCCCCGCTGCATCTGGAAGGCTAGCTAGAGCACTTCATCAACACAACACATGGAAAACCAAGTTAGAATGTGCTGAATTCAAACAATTTGTAACGCATTAAAGGGAGACGAGGCTTTGTTTATAAAATTAGAATACTTATTTAGTTACCTGGTTACACCTCTAACAAGACCCCATTTGTATCCAACAAACACAGATTCTCTGAAGCCAGTATTGAACCCTTCTTGGGCAGAAGCTTCTTTTCCAGCAATGAGACCATCTCTATATCCTATCTGGTTTCATTAATAAAGAATATAATGTGCTGGTCAGAGTGTCAGATTAATTTAATAGTACAAAAGAGAAATGTCAAATAAGTCCCTATGCATAAACTCATTTCGTAATAATCGATTTCAGTTTGTAAAGTTACTGTGTGGAATTGGTCCCGCCTACTCAGCCATTCCCTATCCAAATCAGATGATTTTTTAACATCATTCTCAGAACCATTCCCCAGACAATCTATAACAACGAAAACATGTTCTTTTTATGAACTTGTAAATAAAGCACATAATAAGTGATCAAAATTGATAAAGAATGCTAAAATTTCGGGAAGGGCACTCTAAAAAGAATGTTAATAGAAAAAGTTTGGAGGAAGACCCTAGCAAATTTTAATTGCTGAAAAAAATATGCGACCAAGGGTAGAGTAGTTAACACAGCCGGGTGCTACATCGGCCAATGATACCTACGAAATGAGATAGTCATTAAAGAACACAAATAAATAATAAATTATTAATAAACAAGAATTTTTCACCCAAACTCAAAATAATAAATTAACAAGAATTAAGAATTTTATCACATAACCTCAACATACATTATTTACTATTATAATTTCAGGAATGTGTGTATACATATACTCGAAATAGAATAAAAGATAAGAGTTTATGTTTATTATCCATATTAGACAATTTACAAAAGAATCCTCTAATATGCTGAAGTAATTAGATAAAAAATGCATACCACTTGAATTACAATGCTTAGCTATGGTACTCGATTGGGAATCCATCCTACCATTTGACTGCTCCAAAATCTCTGAATATAGCTCATCAGCCATATTACTCGTCATCTAAGCAATAGTCAAAAACGGTCTCGCATATTTAGAAAACCTTAAATATTGCACCACAGACGTCGCGAAATGCAAAATGCTATAAGCAGTCATTTTTGTTTTGCATAAATCATCTACAGGGTTAGTAGCAATACACATTAATTAAAATCATAGTTATAGGCTTATAGTTGATCTGCCATTCAGGTCTTTAAAATAACCACTCCTTCAATCAACTATAAGTCTAGCAAACTAGAACTACAATCTGCAAGGCCCTTGTAATCTTAGGGTGTGCGCGTGTTTAAAATTGTGTAATTGAACATTATTAAAATAGCTAAAACTACAAGTCTAAGACAGGGTCTATTATAATTTAGGCTGTATAACAAGTGAATTTGAATTTAAAGCAATAACAAACCATAGGTCTGAGAATACCGGAGGTCGGGAGTTCAAATCTTGTCAAAGATTAAGTAGTTGTTTGCATGAATGTGTTTAATTATTAAAGCAAAAAACAAAAACAACACTGGTCATACACTTATATACATCAAGTTTAGAAGATGATGTACAAATAATACATGAACAAATTACAATTTACAAACAGCTAAAATCTGGAAAAAAAATTACCTGTAACGGAAATTTGGGGGATTTTATGCAACAACAAAAGAGAGAGCAGCTGACAACGAAGGCTAAAAACTTATACTCCCTCCGTCCCGCCAGGCTCTAGGTTCTTATCATTTGCGGACCAATGTCTGGCACGGAGTGCATTTTAAGGATAGTTCCATAATTTATTTTTAAAATTTTCTTTTTTTTATTAAAGTAGAATTGTTCTATTTTTATACAAAAAAAAAAATATCAAAAATAAGTTATAGAACTATCCTTAAAATGTGTGTCAAACACGCAATTTTTTATGTAAGGAAATGAGAGGGACAGAGGGAGTATTTGGAAGATTAACCATGGCGATAGACAGAGGCGGAGCTTTCAAGGGCATGCTGGGCCCATGGTTCCCCAAAAAATAAAAAATATGCACGAGAGACAAAAAAAATAAAATAAAAAGTAAATTAGGTTATATTATAACACAATGCTAGTGTTGTAAGCGGGAATCGGAATTAATCGGATTTAATAGGTGAGGCATCGTCCAGGGATTAATCGGAGGGTGAAAGACATATATAACCGAATTTTTAACAACTATAACAAAAATAACCATTTTATGGTAAATGAGCAAAATTAGCCGATGAATTACGCATCTGCGAATAGGGTATTACTGAATACGCATTCAATAAAAGGGTATCTTGTAAATTTAATAAGGTTACGCATATAAGAATGGAGTATCCTTATATATATACTCTATTCCCATATGCGTATTATATATATACACATACACGTATATTACCTCCATCCCACTCTCCCACCTCCATCTAGCTGATTTTAAGTCTCAATTTTCCTAGGTCTCTTCCCATTTATGTTCTCAGATTCGTGAAAGATCGATCGTAATAGATCTGTGCGTATATAATGGGATGTGGGGAGGGTTTGTTTATTTGGATATATCATCAGTTTAACTCTTTGACCCACATGTTATGGTAGTTTATGGTGATTTTGATCGGCCTTGACAGGTACAAGTAAGGGGAGGTAGGATTTAAAGTATACGCATTTTCATGTTGGGTATTCAATCGGTTAGATATGGCCATTTTTTTCAGAAAAGCTATTTTGGTATAAGTTTGATGATATTTAGGTTATTCTTGTCATTTTTTCTTAATCGGAATGATTAATCGGATCATTAATTGGAATTAATTTAATATTATTTTTAAATATAACTATTATTAATATATGTAATTATTTTATTATTTTGATTATACATGTATAATTATCATATATTTATACAAATATATTTAAAATATATAGCATTATTAAAGTGAATATAAATTTTAAGATCTCATGTTTGAATTGGGATCAATATGAAAGAAAAAATTGATAAAATTCATGATTTAACCGTTTAAAATAGTAATTTCGTATATGAGAATAACATTTTTTTTTAAAATTTTATTCAATTTTATACTTTTAAATTTTTTATTTTTCTACACATTTTTCAATTTTTACTAATGAGGCCGATTTTTTGACCGATCAATCCAATTTTGATCGATTAATCCGATTTTGACCGACTTTTTAGCGATTTTTAAAAAATTTAATTATTTAGCCAATTTTTATAAAATCAATACGGTGACCCACCGAACAGCGATTAATCGGTGATTAATCACGATTAATCGCCAACTTTTAGAACAGAGCCTAATGCATGAGCTTATTTTGATGAGACCTAAGATACATCTTAGGTGAGATACAAATAATTTTATATGCAAATATGGGATGGATATTTTTGTAAAATCAGAATTCATTTAAAATTTTAGTGATATTTTATTATTTTGTACTAAAATCTTTGAAAATTGCCTTAAAATGTATCTTATGTGTCTGATATAGGGTTGGTGGAGTTCTTTGAGTTCATCAGGTATTATGAAATCAAAATTTGGCATTTGAACAGAAAATATTTGAAAAAAGAGTGGAGTTATGTCTTTGCTACACTCCTGCACGTGTTCACCTGCCGGAAGTCAAGCTTCGACCAACTAAGTGCATCTGTGCAGCAAATAGGCTACTCTCTTGCCTATGGCAAAAAGATCAATGTTGGAAAGCTCATTATGCAAGAACTCTATGGGAGACTTAGTGAGAACACATCCAAGAGAGGTAATTATATCTTTTTCCTTCGTTTTATTTAATCTGTTCTAAACTATGTAGATGGTACTTTGATTGAATTACCGGGGATAAATAAAAGTAGAATAGGTTATCCTAAATCCATGTCCAAACTCATTTTTGGATATTTGGATGCTAGGAATGATGTGGATGTAAGACTTGAGATTACTCCTCATATGCAGGAAGTTTTCAAGTCTTACCCACACAATAAGCCATACGAGTCTAAGTCAAAGTTAGCAAAGCCCAAGCCAGTAGAACAAACAGCTAACCCAAGGTTTGCTAACCAACATCAACAGCCAAATACAATTCCAAACACTCAACCAACTGCATCATCCTCTCAAAAGGGTGATGTTATTGTTGGTCACGGAGTATTGCAGAAGGGGGGATTGAATGCAATACTGATAAATTCAAATCTCTACTTCAACAACAGTAATAAAGATTCTAATTTATCAGTAGAAGAAATGCAATCACAAGTGGTGACTCAAGATGTTTCTCACAAAATAAATGTTTTATTTATTTTGCAAAGTGTTGCTACAACCTAGAGAAACCAAAGTATTTCTCCAGCTTCAGTTTCTTGAGTGATTCATTAGTATGATCTAACCTCTCACGTACAATAACTTACTCTAATTGTCGATTCAAACACAAGCATCTTCAATACACATGAGGAAAGACTATCTTCAGCTAAAACAAAGTATGACACAGTCTTTCCAGTACGATCATTATCAATCTTTGTAGACGGAGGCAATTAAGGGGTGGTCGACAGTGGCTTCCGCCAGCACGAAACCCGTATAATCATAGAATTAGTATTAAAATTCATGAAAAAGATTTATTTATTCATGCTTTTAATGCCGAAATATTGTAGTATTTAATTGTTGCCCCCTCATATATATATAAAGTTTATGAATTATTAATAGAATTTATGACGCTTAAAATAGTTATGAATTTAAATATGTAAATCAATGTATATTTATAAATTATAATCTATTATTAATTTTCTTTTTTTGAATATTAATAAATTAATAGTAAAATCTCGCCTATATTTTCTAGCTCCATCCCTGTTGGTAATGTTCTTTTAACCTATGTTACTCCGACTTTCGCTTATGACAACCATACCCGTGTTGTCACTTGAACACTAAAGATACATTTAATCCATGTTGGATCACTTCACTGAAATGTGGACAGTTGGACACTTTCACTAACTCAAAAGCACATATGATATGAAATTATAAAGTTATGATGCAAAAAGAAAATATGAGAAAAAAAGAATAGAGAGATCAAAATAAGAAGAAGATGAGAAGAATAAAACAATTTTAAAAGTAATCGCAAAAACATTAAAGGTTTGAGTTCTATCATGAATTTTTACTATGAAATTGTAACTAAGATACTTGTTTATTAATAAATTATGCCTACCATGTCCAAGTATAAGACAACGTCCCGTTATCCCCAGTTTTCACATGAAATCTGAATCTGAGGCTCATAATAATAAACTTTCTACTTCATGTTAGGAAATTATCAACTACCACTATCTCATAAGGTATTATAATCCCATGGAAATATACTAAAAGGTTGGTAGAGATGTAGACCATAGCATACTTTTAAAATAAGAGTACATAAGATAATAGTCTGGGGATTATAATCCCATGAAACAAACATGAATTTACGAGTATAAAAAGACTAATGGATCTTAATGAGAGGATATACAGGTGCTATTACGAAATCAAATTTTATGTACTTTAATCATATTTAATTTAAAATACTAAAAATACGATTGCAGACAATTCACCACTGAGGAATTTAAGCCATGACTAGACTTCCATAATGGAGCAGACTAGAACAGCTTACTCCCAAATGCAAACACATAAGAGTATGTAATAAACTATATGCGACAGATGAACTTTTAACACATGTCTATGTTGTTAAATTGTTTCAAATACAACATATGCCATAAGCCACAAATATGACAAGATCATCAATATACTGTAAAGCAGGAGATCCAAGAATAAGGGGTCATTTGTTAAATCTGAACAATATTTTCTGAACGATTGAAATATCTGGATGAATGAAAATCTGAATTCTGAACCAATTAGGTTGTTTGATAACATGTGTTTATAAAATTTCTCAATGAAAAATTTTAAAATATAAATTAACTTATTATTTAATGTTATATATGAGTAATTTGTTAAATTTGAACAATATTTTAAATAAGATTTTTGAATGAATGACATACCTAAATATGTAAATAATTTATTTGATTAATATTTTCTAAACTCTCTTGGATGACGATTTTTACTTTTTATATTGTACTTTGATGTATAATTAATAATTTTAGAACAACATGTGTATAAGTATGAATATTTATATGGTCATATAATAACATTGTTTTTTTAATTAGCAAGACATAAACATTATTAAATATTTAACAAAAACAAGATTTTTGTTGTTTTCTGTTTACTATATCAAAGCATGAACATAAATAAAATTATACTCTTTATATTTTATTTTAGCTTTTTTTGTCACGATATTTAATTTGAATATTGTTGTTTTCTGTTTACTATATCAAAGCATGAACATAAATAAAATTATACTCTTTATATTTTATTTTAGTTTTTTTATCAGGATATTTAATTTGAATAGTGTAACAGTAAATATTGATAAAGAATTCGGGAAAGCCTATAGAATATAACATAATATGGATGGTTCAGCTGGATTTTAAAGGAGCACTCGTCTAAAAGAATTCTGGTGTCGTCCATCAATGAGATAAAAAGGCAAACGACCTAAACAAAGAATTCATGGACGATCCAATTCATTTCCTTTCAATCCTTTGTTAACAAATGGCCCCTAAGTGCCCAAGTATCTTCAATATAAGTTTCTAAAAGATTGTCTAAAGTTTAGTGTAATGAAACTATTTATCAGAAGAAAAATTACATATATATGCTTTTGGAAAGATTTCAGGAAGCCCTAGCAATCCCTAGCTCAGACGAGCTAACTTTGCCGGACTCCAACAATGAAAAATACTCATACTCTTCTTCTCCATCTTTTGTAGCTTGAAAAGCTTCTTCCGCTGCTTCACGATCCCTCCTTCCATTCAATTCCTTGACTGTTTTGTAGAAAACACGCTCCTTCTCAAGGAGACTTCCATCTCAACCTGCAAACAATTTAAACATATTAAATTAAAACTGCAAATAAAACATAGATGGTACAAATAAATGAATACCTTCACAGGGGGATGTGCCCTCATGGAACCTACACCACTTCAATGAATGAAGTGATATAGTCCATGTTGTGGGACTCATCCATGGTAGAAAATTCATCTCCACCTTCCAAAAATGTGGAAGAAATCTTCTCCCAACACTTACGACTTGCTCCCGAGTTTTTTAAGTAGCGAAAGTAAATGAATGCAAGAGGAAGTAAGTGAAAGGGAAAGTAATATGTTTCGTTCACTTGCTCCCGAGTTTGAAAAATTGTAGAGTGAAATTGATTTCATTAACATGCTCCCGAGTTGGAAGAGTCGGAAGGAAAGCATGGAAATGATTGTTAAGTTACAATTCAATCCTTAAATATAAAATGTTTTCATTTAAATGATAAAGGTATATTTGTAATTTCAAATGTTTTTAATTAATTTGCTTTCACTTGCTTTCACTTGCTTTCACTTGCATCCCACTTTTGGAGTGAAAGTTTTGGGGAGAAAACTTATAAAATTTTCATCCCAAATCACTTGCTTCCTTCGCTAAAAAAAACTCGGGAGCAAGAAAGGAATGAAAATTTTGTTATTTGCTTTCACTTTCACTTACTTTCGTTCCTTTTTAAAACTCGGGAGCAGGGTGTTAGAAACTTCCAACATCTCAGTAGCTTTCGAATCCTCGTGACCCATCAAAATACGAGATAACTTTTCCCTCATCCCTGGAAAAGTTATCCACCATAATATGTTTATTTTAAATGAGTGAGAAATGGATGTTTTATTTGCAGTTTTAATATGTTTAAATTGTTTGCAGGCTGAGCTTGGAGTTCTCCTTGAGAAAGAGAGTAATTTCTACAGAACAATTAAGCAGATAAGAGGAAGGCGGGATCGTGAAGTAGCAGAAGCAACTTTTCAAGCTGCAAAAGACAGTGTTGAAGAATTTGAATATTTTTCTTTGCTGGAGCCTTGGAATGTTACGTCGTCTGAGTATGGGATTGTCAGGGCTTCCTGGAATCATTGCAAAAGCATTTATATGTAGTTCTTCTTCTGGTAAATAGTTTCGATATTGAAACCAAAATATGTCCAACTACATTGGTTCAAATGCAACGGTATACATTTAATAGTTAGATTATTACGTGTTTATTAACCACTTTTTAAAAAAATATGCATTTAAATTTAATAAAATTATATAAATATTTAATAAATTTATTATAATTATATAAATATTGCAAATACTAAATATTACTATTGTTTTATTAATTCGGTTGATTTCGATATATATAAGTCGACTACATATCATATATCACTAATTGATATTATACTATAACATAATATAATATAAATTTGTAAATGTAAAACGAAGAAATGGTAGCATGTTTTACTAAAAAAAGAAATCGATTAGTTATTAAATAAAATGATGGACCGAAACTCATAGCTTTCAATATTTTGATTTAATATATTAGTACAAATTTTAGAAATATATTTTGATTAAAATGCAAAATAAAGTATTAAAAAATAAGAAATAAATAAAATCAATATTAAAAATAAAAATGTGATAAATATTAAAAATAACAGTCAATTTAAAGAAAGAATGTCCAAAATGCCTAAAATTTCACTACCCACTAACCAAAATACCCAATTCTGAAAACAGCGACTTTCCTACCCACGGGATACGCCATTCCCATGGGCGTATCCGAGGTTACTGTAGACGCCAGAAAAAGCAAAACATCGCCAGAAATTGGGAGAGAATGGTTGCCGACGACTTTGGGCGAATTCGATCTTCTCGTCGATTCCCCAACCATACCTCGTCTCCCACCCTCCAAATCTTCACCACAAGACCAGGTAGTCATCACCTTCGTCGTCCGGTGATCTGTTTATCTCAGATGGCCCCGCAGGGGCGTTAAAAGCTTGCGCCGGAAACTTAAAATCGGAAAATGTCTTGATTTGGGTATTTTCAATTCGGCAAAAGAAACGATAAAACATTGGTATAGGATTGTAGAGGATTGAAAGACGAATTGAATGGTGCGTAGAATGTAACCGGAAAGTTATGCCAGAGAGAGAACGGAGAGATTGAAAATTTCAGTTGGAATCACCATTTTAGCGATATCTGGAGACGACGAAGACGATGTCAGATACTCATCTGGAAAATGCGTATCGCCTGATGCGCATTTTGAAGATGTGTATCTGACGTCAGTGATGACGTCGGATACGTCATTTCAGAAGGCGTGTGTGGTGATACGTTAGCTGTACACGCGTATATACAACAGATACGTTACTTTGATGGGCGTAACAGAGGTTACGTCTTTTGTAGAAACGTATTTGCTGGGTATTTTGGGCACCTCCTCAGCACGGTGGGTATTTTGGTGAGAGAAAAAAAAAAGTGGGTAAAAAGGGCGATGACCCGATTTAAATCTATTTCTTCCCTTTCAAAAAAAAAAAAGAGGACCAAAATTTATTTATTTATAACGATAAAGCAGCAACAGCAGCGAGAGACTTGTGCCGCCGTTATCAGCTGCCGCTACCAATCTCAGTCCTCAGGTATATTTCTATATTTTTCAACTCATATTAACTATTCATTTATAAATTAATTCTATCTATGTGTTTATTCATATGTTTATACGTATGTTTATCTATGTATAAATTATATGTGATTAAATGATATGAAGTTTAATTCGCAATCGATTAGGTATTGTATTGTATTCTAGTTCTGCGAGGCTTTACTGAGTGTTGTTTAGTGACACAGTGATTTGATAGTTATGAAAATGGTGTTTTATTTGTGTTGATTTCCGCTAATTCTTAGTAGTCTTTTTTTGTTTGAGAAAGAATGACCTAGGGAGATTCTGTTGTTTTCCTACGTTTTTATCGATTCGGTGAGCGGAGTACAAGGACTTTAATTTCTGTATCGAATATTTGGAGTTAATGAATATTTTGGAAGTTTAAGAAATGGATTATAATTATTTTCGTAGATTTATCCAGGTTTTACAAATTACAGATCGTGAGTTTGTTAGGGCACCTTTTAGCCAGATTATTAAGTGGACCTTTAATAGGGTGTTTTTATTAATATTTTATTTAAATAATTATTATCAATTACATAATTATTACTCCCTCCGTCCCATATTACTTTGCCCGTTTGCTGAATTTCACGGGTTTTAAGATAGTGGGGAATGAATATTGTTTTTGTATGAAGTAGTGGGTATTAAATATTATTTTTAAGGGATAGTGGGTATTGAATATTGTTTTTTTGGAGTAGTGGGTGGAGTAGTGGGTATTGAATATTATTTTTAAGGAGTAGTGGGTGGAATAGTGGGTATTGAATATTGTTTTTTTGGAGTAGTGGGTGGAATAGTGGGTGTTGAATATTATTTGTAATGATTAGTGGGTGGAATAGTGAATATTGAATATTATTTTTAAGGAGTAGTGGTGGAGTAGTGGGTATTGAATATTATTTTTTATGGCCAAAAATAGTAAGGGGAAAAGTATTGTGAATTACCTTAAAAGGAAAGTGGGAAAAGTATTAAGGGACGGAGGGAGTATCAATTAAAGGCGTAAGTTAACTACTGGTACGGAAATGTGTACAACATAACTATATTTCTTCATCGAACTGAAATTTAGTTACATAATTCTTTTACATTATAGTTTTCTTTCTAGATTTTTTTATCCCTAAGTATTCAGTTTTGCCTTCGACCTTTTACCATGATTAATTCCTATCTTTTTTCCCAAAAAAACCCCCTAATGGTCTGATTAACACAAAATGGAAGTGTGTTGCCTCAGACTAGGTTCCGATTAATCAGCTCTCTTGGCCGATTTTAGCACACTGGATTTTTCTATTCCTATCCTTTCAGTCAGGTGACACGTGTCAGCTGTAAAATCTATAGCTAATTGTTCTAGTAGTTCAACCTCCAATTTTTTCTTTTGATTTTTCATTTATATCTGTTGTTCCCATCCGAACTAATTTCTGATAGAAGGCATTACTGAGCTGACCAAATATGTTCATGATATTATCTGTTGTAATGCAAGGTAAAGTCGAGTGTTATCATGAGGTTATAAAGGTTAGCGTTTCTTTTCTTTCGGCAGGCACTATTTTGTCTAGGCGGACAGTATTAATTTTGTGATATGCCGTATCTGGTACGTGAAAATTTATTTATCGGCAACATCAATGATGCTGCAGAGATACTTCAGGAAGGTAGTGGCGACATCACACATATTTTATCAGTTCTAAGCTCTTCCTCGATTTCATTCTTCTCTGAATGGCGTAGTGGTCTGTCAATCCCCACTAAAGAAATCCGCAAGGTATATTTTGGAGATGCAAGATCTGATGTGTATGCAGGCGACAATTCAGGGACTTTGCAATCATCAGAAAAGCTTCTGTATTTGCTGGAGAATGCTGGCAAGGATTTGAAATTAGTGAGGATGGCGGTGCCATTAAGGGATATGGAGAGAGAGAATTTGCTTGATTATTTGGATGTTTGTTTAAATTTTATTGATGAAAGTAGGAAACAGGGTTCAATCTTGGTTCACTGCTTTGCTGGCGTGTCAAGAAGGTACATCTTCTATGCATTTATTTATTTTATACCATCTTTCATTTAGCCTCAACTTGACAACTGGCGCAAATTTGCTTTAAAATTCCGGCAATTCTTTACTTCTAAAGGTTTTTTTTAAATCATCAAAGTTCGCATGGTTCTTTTTGCAAGTGTCATAACTTCCATTAATGTAATACAAAACCTTTCCTCATCTCAATTTTAGCAGAGAACATACTGTTTTGTTTGTTGTAGCTGTTGTAACTTGTAGTAGAATCTTACTCTTTCATTTCTGGATTAGGAGACTCATTTTAACTTTTTTTTATTTTAATTTGCCTTAATAGTTGTGGTAATTTTTTTCTTTAATATTTTACAATTGTAAACTCTACCAGCCATGCAAAAATTGTTAGACAATCTGCTAAACAAGTACACAATAAACTAATAATTACAGTTGTGTGTGTGAGTAACAGTATAGTAAATAATAAAAATCAGTGATTAGAAGTCAAATGGACCATCTACTTCAAAAACAGAGGGGATCCGATTTGTACACACAACCTATATATTATAGATTCTTTTTAAAGTGTGTCATAGTATTGAATTGTTGAGGTGAAAGTGAAACCTATTTGAAAATTGTATTATTTTTAAGTAAACAAGATTGATTCAGTTCCTTATCTTTGTTGAGATGCTTCGCATGAAGAAAAAATTTGGGGTCCAATGGAACAACCAGTTGTCTGCTAGTTGGAAAGACAAAAATGATATTCAATGAATATATGTAATATGCGTGGTGACATAACCTACAAAATATAATGATAAACACTGATTGTGAGATAACATGACGAATTGGTCTCGAAAGTTAATGCATCCATCCATTTGGCATGATTTAACTGTTGAATATGTAATTATCGAATTCATATATAAAAACAATTATGTACTATTCTGATAATTAAGTGATTAAATATATATACTTATACGTATAACAAATATAATTATGTTATAAGTAGCCGAAATTTTAGTTAAATAATTTAAACCTAATTACTTCTGTATTTAATGTATTAATTATATATATGTCAACAGGCAAGGCGACCGACTTGCCTCTAAAAGCACTGTTTTCTTTTTTGAGTCGTTTGCAGTTTCCAACTAGTCCAAATTAGTCGTCGACTCGTTAAGGAATTAACGAAAATGTTGTTAAAGGAAGAATGACTGTGGAATCGACAGTTTCCTCTTCCATGTTTGCAGCAGTTGCAGTTATGATGTGTCTTCATAAATTGCATCTCTCTTATATTTTGTGCTAGTAGCCACTATCCCAGTGTTCTGTTTTTGCACGGCCAGATCCTGTAAGGAGTCATTCAGAACTAGTTTCCTTGGTCATTTACCAAATTTGGAGACACTTTTCAAAGTTGATTAGTGATGTTTAAAAATAATGACTTCTAACCATCAGCCACAGAATGAAACATACATATTTCAATGTTTATTTGTGTTTATTATTAATAATCTTCTTTATAGTTTTTAAATAGCAACTGATACTAGTTTAATTAACGAAAAAAATGTAATACCATACCACGTTTTATATCGGCCCTTTGTGGCATAAGTGATAAGTGGCTCAGCTTTTTAAGGACTAGCCAGTTGCAATAAGCCGTTATACGTCATAATCTTAAAAGTTGTAACTGATTATTTTATTTTGTTTATTTTTTTTTTAAAATTAGTCCAATGATTACTGTTCAAGATTGTTCGGGCAATGCATACAGATTAGGAGATATTACTTCTCTGCTTTGTCAAGTTTCTGGGGGTTAACACCTTTCTTTTACTGTGTCCTTGCAGTGCGGCCATCATTACAGCATACCTGATGAGAACTGAACGACTATCGCTTGAAGGTTTGAACAAATTAAACCTTTTAGGCCATGTTTGTTTGGAGGGATTATAATCCCGGGATTATAATCCTACTATAATAATCCCATCATTTATAATCCTTAGGATTATAATCCTTTAAATTATCTTATTCCATGTTTGTTTTGAAGTATTAAGTCTAGGATTGGACTATAATCCTTTAAAAAAATTTAATCCTTTAAATTATCCTATCTCATGTTTGTTTTGAGGGATAACCTATGGATTGGACTATAGTCCTTTAAAATTTATAATCCTATGTTTGTTTCAGGAGGGATTATAGTGAAAGGATTATAATCCTTTAAAAAAATGACTTATGGGATGGGATTAAATAATACCTCCTCCAACCAAGTATTAGAGAGGATTATAATCCTATCCCTTATCCCACCAAACAAACATGGGATTGTTATTTTAAAGGACTATAATCTTTAATCTAATCCCACATAAATTTTTACAAACAAACATGGGATTAAAATTTTTGATGGATTATAGTCCAATCCCCTATTTAATCCTATGAAACAAACATGGCCTTAGAGTATAATGAGTATGCATTTTTGTATCTTTATCTTGTGAACTTCCAGTTTAGTAAGTAACTAAATGATCTTCTTCCCTAACTTTTAAAGGAAGACCGGTTTTGTTCTCATATATGTTAATATCATTTTATTAACCTGCTTATTCTGCGACAGATGCGCTTGATTCTTTAAGGGAAAGCTGTGAGTCTGTTTGTCCTAATGATGGTTTCACGGATCAGGTAAGACTAGCTGTCCTGTTTAAGTTAATCAAATTTCAAGTCTTATTAGCTTTTCAGTGGTTTTGCTTGTGAATGATGTCAACAAATCTATCCTTTTCCAATGTCAGTTGAAAATGTTTGAAGACATGGGTTTCAAAGTTGACCACAATAGCTCTATATACAAGCGCTTCCATCTAACTCAATTAGGTATGAGCATTTATCTTTCCATGCTTGTTACGAATGTTATACATTGGATTCTTTGGTTTGGCTTATTTATCTGTCAATACTTAATTGTTGTGGCCTGCCTGCTAATATCTCGATATTGTCAATATTTTGGCTATATTCTTAGTAATGTATTTTGCTTTTGTTTCAAGTTAGGTTCAGATAGCCTTCATCCTGTGTATATGTGGTTCTCTCCCTCTCTCTCTCTCTCACACACACACACATATTGCTTTCAATATCAAATTCTTTTTTATTTTATTTTATTGCTTTACTGAAGCTGTCGTGCATCTCAAGATCTATGTTTAGATTCTTTTGGATTTGTCCTCGTCAATGGGTTAGATAGACTCGTAAACTTGTCTAGAAATTTATATATAAGCATGAAGATATGATCTTTGAACTTGTACAGATGGTCACAGATGTGAGTGAGAAGAACTGGCCATGTTTATGGGTTTGGAACTTTTTTTGCTAGCATTCCAGTAAAGGCAAAGATTGACTTTTGTTAGGCAATAGCTATTTTGACAAAACTAGATCGTAGTTAGTCTCAATAGATTATGACAGCTTTAATGTATTAGTTTATGCACTTAATAAATGCACCCTTTTGTAATTTTCCAGTAATTTAATAATTGGGGTTAATATCGTAAATGGCAATTCAAGTAAATATACATATAGATCACATAAATTCAAGTACATAATTTACCTTTATGAAGGTCTCTTGTACAAATACATATTTCATTTCTCTCTATGAAGGTCTCTTGTACCTTTCCTTTCTTATTACAGTTTTGAAAGAAATTGACGAGAAAAATATATATATGTAAAATAGTATTTTTGGGGATTTTTGTGGACCATTGTATTATTTTTGTGCATATGGATTTCAGTGCCACTTTTTTCCTAGTTCACCAATTAAAATGTGTATTACCCTTCATCAGAGGTTGAAAATACTAAAATTCCCCAAAATGCAGAACTCTTTCTTGAAAAGCTTCAAAATTTTCATATATCATTGGGTTCTGCTTCTGCATTTAAGTATATGTATATAATCAATACTATAGTAGTTCTGTTGGTTGGTTAAAAATAAGTGATCGTTAGATTTTGAAGTAAATTTATACTCTACAACAAAGAAGCTAATAAAATTAATGTATAATAGGGAGCCTGTTTTGGATTAATGTTTTTTACTTATTATCAAAAATTTCTTTAAATTTGTTATTTACAATATAGTAATCTTATTTCAAATTAAATAAGATATACTCCTATTAAAATGAGTAGCGAAAAATACATGTTTAATGTGACTAGAGTTGAATACAATAATAAAAGTGATTACTCCCTCCGTCCCACTCATTTCTTTAAATGTTTTCAGCACTGCTTGGCACGCATTTTAAGGTGTATATAAAGTATAGTTCCATAAATTATTTTTAAAATTTACTTTTTTTGAATAAAAATTTAAACATTAAAATTTTATTTAGAAGAAAAATAAATTAAAAAAAAATTATGGAACCATGCTTTATAGGAGCCTTAAAATGCGTGCCGAGCCTCTGTCCCAAGCGTAAAGAACTCGCTAGGACTTACATTTTATGTTACGAACAATACAAGTTTGCAAGATATAAATCTATACATGTGAAAATACTACTAGCTTATATCTCGTGCGATGCACATGTTATTATCTATATGTGTTAACTTAATATTTGTTTTTTATATTTTAATTTATATGTATTTTTATTACAAGTGGTTTCTAAAATAATTTGGGCCGTTAAAATAAAATGAGTAGGTATACAGATGTGTTTAATTGGTTTGAAAAAGTTTTTAATATAATCAAGCCCGTTAAAATAAGTTTTTAATAAGGGATTCATGTGCCTGAGGATGACCTCAGGCAGAACCCTGAGGTTAAAAGCTTTCCAGTACAATTTTAAGGGTATTTAGGTAAATTTACTGATAAAAAAATTGATATTACAAAAATGCCCCTGCGGGGCCACTTAATCTATTGGCTATTTGTCTTATAACCTCAGGAGAACTACCTGAGGACATCCTCAGACCCATTTTTCTCTTTTAATAATTTGGTTAAAATAGGCTTTTAAAATAAGTTGGTCATGAAGATGTGTTTACACTAGAATAGTTAATGTGTTTTAAATAGAAGCTTTTTATAATTAGACCCGCCAAATAGCTTTTAAAATAAATGATCTCGTATAAAGTATAAATAAGTCCGTAGACTGGCCCAATTACCGACCACACAAAAATTCTAATGTTTCAGCTTGAGTAATATAGTATTAGATTATACTGATACAAATTTAAGAACAACTAGCATCGAAGAGGACTCATGCGAAGCACGAGCCTATATATTATTATTTAACATTTATATTATAAGAATTAACATTAAATATTATAATAACATTGAACATTTAATATTATAA
Source organism: Kitagawia praeruptora (assembly GCA_037693485.1). Lineage (NCBI taxonomy): Eukaryota > Viridiplantae > Streptophyta > Magnoliopsida > Apiales > Apiaceae > Kitagawia > Kitagawia praeruptora. The sequence goes on from CM075345.1 coordinate 101,880,851, forward strand.
TAATATTAAATATTATTTACGATAATATTATTCAATAAAAATACATGTATAACATTGAATATTAAATTTAGAAGGAATATTCTCATTGGTACCATTATAATATTGACCTTTGCCTTTGGTACCATCACTTTTTTGACTTCTATCGGTGGTACCCTTGAACTTCAGGTTTTCAATCTAGAGTACCCTTCTGTTAGCAAAACGTTAGAAAAGAGTAGCCTTCCGTTAGCAAAGCGTTAAATGTACAAGGATACCACAAATAAGAGTTAAAAAGATAGTGATACCAGCGATAAAAACCAATAGTACAGGGATATCATAGATAATAGTAAAAAATATGTCCAAATAAGATATATATATATATATATATATATATATTTCTTTTTTAATAAGATTTCAAAATATAATGAATACTATTTCAAATTACTTCGCTAAATGAATACTATTTCAAATTACTTTGCTAACATAAATAATTCTCAACTAAAGTGTCAAAAATTCTATTACGAACTCAGTCACCAATTTAAAGTTTCTGAATACTTATATAGTTAATGGTCCGTAGATCTTGGAAGATCGATCAACCACTTAGATGCATTTTAAAGCATTACTATAATATATTACGATTTTTACAAATCCCTTACATGTCTCTCTTGGGATTGATATTATCAAAATCAAGAAAAAACAAAATAACTCGCACTTTATGCATAATCTTTTGTTATTTATTCATAATTGTTTGTCAAAAGTAACCTTTTTTAGATATTGTGTGAAAGTATATAGTTGAATTGGGAAAAATTGACGGAAAATTTAAGTTAAAATATGATATAATGGTCATTTTGATACTTTTTAATGTTACTGTAACGTATTACTAACGGAAGGGTACCATAGACCGAAAACCAAAAGCACAAGGACACCATAAGTCCATAAGTAGGAGCCAAAAAGGTAGTGGTACCGACGGCAAAAGTCAATAGTACGATGGTACCATAGAGAATATCCCAATTTAAAATAATGTTTGAACATACATAAGATATCGTAAGTAATCTTAAATTACAATTAACATATATAGAATTAAAATATAATAGGATTAAGAAAAAACTTAAATAAGAATTAAAAGTCTCAAATCTCTGCCTCACTGAGCTTGCGCCTACAGACTCATGTACCACGACTACTCGTTTATCTTTAACTCTCAATCCTTTCACATGAATGTATCACATAATATTGCATTTTATTACTGAATAGTAACCACACTCATAACTTTGATCATTTTGATTACTGCTGATTTTCTTACAAATTTTGTTACCTCCACTAAGCTAGCCAGTGTTAAGTTCTGAGTTATGTACTGGTGTTTTTAGATTTTACTTTGCAAGTTAAGGACTAAAAGTAAGGTGCATTACAAGGGTGTTTTCCTGGCCCAGAAAGATGTAATTTCTGAAACTTGTAGGTGATTCTTATAATCGTGGAGAAAGAATTGATAGTTCTAAACTTGGACCTGATCCTGGCCTGTCAACAGAAGACATCTCCTCTGAGAGTGGGTCATCTATGAACAAAGCACTGACTTCTACAGCAGCATACCGCTGCAAAAAGTGCAGAAGGCTTCTTGCATTGCAGAGTAATGTTCTGGACCATGCTCCTGGAGAGGGTGAGGCTTCATTCGACTGGTCTAAAAGGAGAAGTGGCAACCCTTTCAACAAATATGATGATTTTGAGTGCTCATCTCTCTTTGTTGAGCCTCTACGTTGGATGAAAATAGGTACCAAATATAGTGCATTTCTGATATTCTTGGTTATAAATTTGGTTTATTGATAAGAAACATGATACAGGTGCTCAAATACGTGGTGTGCCAATTACAATGTAGCGTGTGCTTAGTCTGATAGTTCCATTTAGAGTCATTAACCTTTTTCGAGTTGCTCTGCATGTGTTGTGTAGGTTCTCCTTTGGTGTTGTCTTGTAAATTACACAGAAAGCTTGATCTTTTTTCATTTGTATCACTAAAGTAACACTAATCATACACGTGCAAATTTTTAAGCTACTAATTAGAAATAATTGTCCAGTTGAAGAAGGTGGAGTGGAGGGTAAGCTGTCATGTGCAAAATGCGATGCTCGTTTGGGTTATTTCAACTGGTCAGGCATCCAATGCAACTGTGGGTCCTGGATCACCCCAGCCTTCCAGCTCCATAAAAGCAAAGTCGATATTAGCACCCTCTAAGACGTGTGCCATGGCATTTGAGGCATACAAACCAGAAACTGGAGTTTGACATTCCTGAAGGTTTGTCCACATACAATTTTTTTATACTGTGGTACCATTTCATGAGTTTGGCATCACTGAAACACCTTATATAATCTAGACATGCAAGTACAAAAGAAATGGATATGAGTTCATTTTTGTTGTTTGTTTAGTTTCACCAAATACCTTTGAATATTGTAAGCTGCAGATCAGAATGTCTTGCTAATATTTTGGTGAATGGTGATGGTATACAGTCAGCCCCATGATTATAGTAGCTTTCTGATCTGGCATTGCAATAACTTTCTGCTATGTGAGATCTGTATGTGCATTCATATAAATTGGGGAAACATTTTGGTTGTTACTCGGATGGAATAGAAGGTGAGAAGAACAGGGTGTAGTATCAACTTCTTTTTCTGAAGATATACATGTCCAAGTTTTAATGTTGTTACGCTAGTTTAAATCATTCCTTGCGGTTTAAAAATTGAGATTGGAAACCTTTGGCATATCGTATATTTGCACTCATATTTTTCCTCCTGATCCCTCTCTCTGTCGGACTACTTTTCTGTGAAGGTTTCCTTTCGACGGTACCTACGGGCTACAGACCGTACAACTAAAAAAAATTAATTAACCTTCTAATATACCAGTAATCATTATACATGCACAGGCGGATTAGATTTTCTTAACTAGTAAAAAAATAAATTTAATTCATTTTCTGTAAGATAGATATGGAGATTTTTTTGACATAAAATATTGCATTGCAAAAAATTAAAGTGACGTATGTACTATAAATATTTTGTTGAAATCGAAGATTGAAACTTTTAGTTGGCCTGAATGTTGATCATGTCGATCTATAGCCTAATTGTAAAACCTTTTATTATGGGATTAATATTTTTAATTTTTTTTAATTTAAAAATGTAAAACACAAATTTTGAAAATTTAATATAGTAAATTTTATAATAATATTATATAATATACAGGTCGGTTTGGAAAAGAAAAAAAATTTGGATTAAACTCAAACCGAAATGAAATATGACTTAAAATTTTTATTTTTATTTTTATTTTTAAACTATAACCATAAATTGCACTTTTATTTTTTAAACTATAACCATAAATTACACTCCATCTTTGATTGGATTCAATTTATTTCAAGTCAATTCATTGAATTTTATTATTTAAATCGAACCTGATTGTCTCCGAACATTTTACGATTTAAACTGAAGCTGATCGTTACCATATCAATACTCACGTTGATATATTACATGTCACTATGTCAGGATGTCAGATTAATATACGGAGCATATTCTATGTCAATGAGTCAATTTTTGACATGATCAGCACAAGAGGGTGATTTCAAGCATTTCGAATATACCATATTCTTTATTATTATATTTGGTATTTTGAGAAAATAATTATTATCAACTCAAATCTGTATTTTAAAATTATTTAATTAATAATAGAATAAATCTAATGCACAAGAAGGAATATATCATTACATACTTCCTCAATCCTATTCATTCGTTTAATTTTATATTGTGCACGAAGTTGAAGAAAAAATATATAATAGTAAAAAAATAAGTAAAAAATTTAAGTACTTGAGGAGACCAACAAATATTTAATATATAAAGTTAATATAGTATAGAAAAATAGTGAATGTAATAAATATCATTAAACTTTACAATTCTTTAAAAAATTTTATAAATGTAAAGAATTGAAAAATATATTTAAAAAGTGTAAAGAAATAATTGGGAAACGCGAAAATTTTTAGAGGTTTTTTGATAAATAAATTGATAAAAGGAATTTTTTGTAATTTTACTTTTGTTCAAAAAACTATTTGCAAATTTACTATCTTAATTGTAAAAATAATAATTTTTAATATAATTTTAAAAAAAAATTGTCCCTGCGAGATCCACTGCATATGAGTGACACATAGTTTGACCAATCATCTATCACGTCAGCAGGGGGTGGGACCCACCTGTCAAGCCAGCAGGGTGGGACCCACCTGTCAAGCCAGTTGTTACGTTAGATGTCACGTCAACTGCCACGTTAGTTGACATGACAGCAATGGGATCCACCTGTCACGTCAGCTGCCACATCAGTAAGAGTGGGGCCTCGCTGCCACGTCAGCTGCCACATCAGTAAGAGTGGGGCCTCGCTGCCACGTCGGTATGGTGGGACCCACCTACCGCGTGGTGCACACAGCCAGCATAGTATAATTATTAAATAAAATATACAAAATAATGATTTTAAGATTAAGTGGACTGTTTTTCAAAAAAAAAAAGATTAAGTGGACTGAATAACACAAAATATTCAAAGAAAAATGTACACATTAACCATTCATTTGTCACCTTATCCAGTATCCCGTGTTCTATCCTACACCACTTGCAACTTCCAAGTTTTGGTTCCTAACTTGCCCAGAAAAAGCAGTAGCAGCGGCAACATTAAGCTAGAGTCCCAGCCTGCTACCAATGACTACAGCAAGAACATCCACTTTCTTCACCTTCACTTACTCACCTAAACCCAACCAAACATACCCGGTATATCCCGCACAGAAAGCAGGGTATGCGGATTTCGCATACTCACCTCTTATACTCAAACACCATACAAAACTCCAATGCATTTCCAAATCTATAGATGTCAAAGAAGATACTACACCTCCCATTTCACAGGATGATCCAACACCACTAGAAGTATCACAAGAACAAGAACAAGAAGAGTTAGCAAGCTTCAATAAACGTCGTGCTGAGGAGAAGTTTGCAGTGCTGAATACAGGAATATCAGAGTGTAAGTCATGTGGATACCTTTATGATCAGGCTGCAGGAGATCCTTCGTATCCGATACCACCAGGTTTTTCATTTGAGAAACTTCCTGAAGATTGGAGGTGTCCAACATGTGGAGCAGCTAAGAGTTTCTTTGAGAATAAGAGTGTGGAGATTGCGGGGTTTGCGGAGAATCAACAGTTTGGTTTGGGTGGTAATACATTAACATCTGGTCAGAAGGCATTACTTATATATGGTAGTTTGTTATTTGCATTTGTTTTGTTTCTATCTGGTTATTTTCTTCAATAGTACTCGTCTCTGTTTGTAACTACTTCAATTATTACTCGCTTATATGTTGTTGTTTATATGAATTTTGATTGTATTAGGTTTGTTTGAGATGAGAGATGATATATCATTGCTACATTCCACATACATAGTTCATCTATATATTTATTAAACATTGTTATATTACAATTTGCCCAGGACTTGAGCATGAGACAGCCAAATGTTGCTACTTCATGTCTACTTCTACTTATGCCTAAACTGATTTATTTTTTTGGTATAATTTGTACTACCTACATTCTCTGCAACAACTCTTAGACTTGATTATGGAGTGTTAGGCACAGAACATATATCCAAATGTCCTACGTGATATTTCTAAATGCTCCTTCGGTCTTTATTTTCATAAAGTGTAGGCAGTAAGGGATCATTTCGGGTGTAGGATTGGTGTACAATTTGTTAGGAAGATATAAAGTAGACTCGCTGGCTTATACGTCTGACTATGGATGTGAATTTATTGTCTGTGCAACATGTTCTACAGCCTGCACAGAAAGCTTGAGCATGGAATTCACAGCTCACCCTCTAACTACTCCAGGTTTTACCCCTGTTCTAATATGATGTCTGCCAGACATGTACATTCAGAATCCATAAGGGTTCTGCTAATAAATCAACTCCTTTAGGTCCTTGGCAGTTTCACTTCGAAATAATAATTCCTGCAGATGTGCTGGGATCATGTCCGATGCTGAGGTTACTTAACATCAATTCTATTTTTCTTTAGCACACGAAGTCCTCCTTTGTGTGTCGATGCCTCATCATATGCACAACTTGAGGAGATATCACCTTATACGATAAGACAATCCTCTCCAGTGTGAGTTCTAATAGCATTCCTTCATTATCCATTTTACTACCTGTCCTTACTGAAACTAGGAAGGACACTAGAAAGTTATTTTGACTCTTTCCCTGTAACGTGCTTTTGTTTCTAAAAAACTCAGGAGCAGAGCCTAGCTCGTATTAGTTATGATAATCCTTGTGCAGACTTCATCTTCCACAAGACCCCCAGCTACTAGACACCCAACGCACCAAAAAACACACTCTTTTCCTCATTTAATATATCAAAGACCTCTTATTCTGCCAGTCAGACAATCTTTGACTTAGGGGATAGTGTTGTATTATAATTGTCGTTGCCTTCACCATTGATGGGAATTTTATGCATGCATCACTGGTGCTTCACAGCAGGACACTAATTGTCACACTTACCTGCTATCTTTACTCAGGAGGTCAGCCTAGATCAATTAATGATGCCTACCTGCTATCTGATTAAAGAGCTGTAATTTAGGAAAATTTATTATTGGATTTGTTATTCTTTATCATATCATACATTATGTACCTCTAATGTATTAAGGCACTGTCAGTAATGTATGTTATTTTGATGGATTATGTAAATGCTTAATCTTTGATTTCTTTTTACCAAACCGTGATCTAGGTAGAATGCACATGCATTAATCTAGTTAAAAATGTAGTAGTTGATTTAAGGGGAAATGTAATAGTTGCTTTAAGGGATCTTAATTATTTTACAGGTAAATCAAGATAATTAAGCTCTCACTCTGATATACAACAATCTTTCCAGCAGAAATAGATATTACACGTCCACACTGGTCACTCAGAAGCAGAGTTAAAAGTGAACAACTAGTCCAAGACCAAATGCAAAAGGTACCATCATCCAATGTGCTTGTGAAAAGCAGTACAACCTTCTAAAATCTGGTGATTTCTGGTGATCATTCAGTTCGTAAAATAGAGAAAGGAAAAGGAACTAGTCCAAACACATAATTGCACAAATCAGTTTGGTGTGTTTTAGCTTGTGAAGGCAAATCCGAGCTAGGCATCTATATTTGGTTCTATAGCGAAAAATAGAACTAGATTTATAAAAATTCAGTTCATTGCGTAGCAATAACTAGCTAGTTCAGCTTTAGCATTAGACTTGCCCTAAGAGTCCACATATTATGTTCTTAAGTAATTTAAATTATAATCCACAAAAGAATCCTTGAACGGTAAGTTCACGCAAGGCAAATGGAAAAGAGATCAACTAATTTCCTCTCCCACAGTCACTCAGGACCCCTACAGAGTATAGGTGTCATATCAGTATATTTGGTCCTAATCTTTACTTGGTAGCAGGTAAACAAGTTCAAGTTAAATATACTTAATTTGTGAAAGAAGTACACTTGAAGAAAATACAACGATAGTAATTAACAATGTGCTTTATTTGAGAGTGTAATGTACTACCAGATGAAAAAAACTCAAGTAAATATACCACTTGCCTATTCCTAAATTCTTTCTGATATACATGCCGACCCTTTATCTGATAGTATGTTGGGAGAAGGTACTCTTTTGCATTGCCTGGTTAAAGGGTTCCTGTTGGGCCAGAGGCCCACTTAGATAGTCAAGCCCATTAAAGGCCCAATTATGTCATTATAAATATACTTGTAACCCCAACATTGTAAAGGATTGGCAATTTAATACACTTACTCCAACAATGACGCTAGAAGGAGGTTTAACCTCTGTTAGGAATATGTTGTAGTTGATGATAACTTAACATTCAAGCAAAATTGTATAAGTCAAGTTTTGTAACTGTCAACGGATAAGACCTTATAACTCTATCCGTTGACAGGTAGCTCATCAACGGATGAGGTTTTGTAGCATACTGCAATATCTCTATTTATCAGTTGATAGTGTCTTTATTCAGAGTCATGTTGACCATCAATGGATAGGCAGAATAGGGTAGCCAATTGTAAATAAGCTATGCTATGTAATTCTGTCTAAGTGAAAATGTATCAACGGATGAGAACAGGGCTCTATCAACGGATACAACTCAAATCTACTCGATCAACGGATACAGCTCAAACTACCATCAACGGATAAGTAGACACAACATCAACGGATAATCATTGTCACTTTATCCTATGCTAGGAATTAGCAGTTGATAAGGACAGGTTTGACTGACAGATCACATGGGTTGATAGTAGGTATAAAAAGCAATATGGCAGCCATACTTTGGAAACACAGAAGAAAGAAGCATTCCATTTACACAGTACATACAAGAAAGGTGCAGGGGACATATCTGTTCACAAGGACAACCTTTCGGCTACATGTGGATTTGGAGTGGAGTAGCAAGTCAACTTGAATTAGATTAATATTATCTTATTCCTGTAGCACTTGTAAACTTGGAATATATAACCAAGTGTAGCAACTCTTTAGTAAGTAAGAAAACATACACATTTGCTTAGGGTTTCTTGAATATCTTTAGAAGTAAAGAGTTGTAAACACAGAAGCTGTGTACACTTGTATCACAGGGTTTTCTTCGAATAAAAGTCTCAGGTGGTACATTTAACCACCTGATTTTTTATGTGTTTGTGAACCATTTCTTATTCAGCAATTATTTCCTTATAGATTTCTGTGGTTTTTATCAGAGATTTATAATAATCAAGAATTGTATTCAACCCCCCCCCTTCTACAATTATACAAGTGTGTAATCTGGGAATAACAATTGGTATCAGAGCAAGCTTCTAATATATTTGAAGTTTAAAGATCAACACACTTTCAACATGTCTAAGAAGGATTATGGAGTGAAGATACCGGTTCTTGATAGGGAAAATTACTTTCACTGGAAAGTAAAAATGCGTCTACATCTCATGTCTATTGATGTAGGTTTTGTAGATTGCATTGAGAAGGGTCCTCATGTTCCAATGAAGGCTGCTTCAAGAGTTGGTCTTGCTGCAGATGCACCAGACACGTACATCCCAAAACCTGTTTCTGAATGGAGCGCTGAGGATATTGCAGAAGTTCACAAGGACAAAAAGACCATGAATATTCTGTTTAATGGCTTAGAAACAGACATGGTTGACAATGTTATCAACTGTACTACCGCCAAGGAAGTATGGGACATTGTTCAGACCCTTTGTGAAGGTACAGAACAGGTAAGGGAAAACAAGATGCAACTACTGATCCAACAGTATGAGCACTTCCATTTCAAGAATGGAGAGACATTGAATGATACATTTAGTAGATTTCAAAAGCTACTGAATGGCTTGAAACTGTATGGAAGAATCTACCAAGTGAAAGATTCTAATCTCAAATTTCTGAGATCACTGCCCAAAGAGTGGAAGCCTATGACTGTTTCTCTAAGAAACACTCAAGAGTACAAGTCATTTACTCTTGAAAGACTCTATGGAACTTTAAAGACATATGAACTAGAAATGGAGCAGGATGAAGAAATTGAGAAGATCCAAAAGAAAAGTGGGTCAGTTGCACTTGTTGCCAACTTGGAGCAGAAGGAGGAAAAGAGGACTGAAGCTGCTAAATCTACACCAAACAGGGAGGTTTGTGAAGGTAGAACAGAATCAAGCAAAAGCAAGGAAAAGGTGTCTGAAGAAATGAGTGTCCTACAGCAGGATGAATTGGATGAGATAGATGAGCATTTAGCCTTTCTATCTAGGAGATTCTCTAAGCTAAAATTCAGAAGAAACTCTGGGGTGGCCAAGCCATTTAACAAGGATTTTTCTACAAGCAATTATGTGGATAAATCCAAAATTAAATGCTATAATTGTGGTATTGCTGGTCACATGATAAGTGAATGCAGGAAGCCTAGATCTGAGAACAAGGGAAAGTCAACTGAAACTATTGACTACAAGAAGAAATACTTTGATCTTCTCAGACAGAAAGGAAAGGCATTCATGACCCAAGAGTATGACTGGGCTGCTGATGGAAATCATTCTGATGATGATGCTGAGTTTGTCAACCTTGCATTAATGGCTGATTCTGAGCAGGAAGCAAGTTCAGCTAGCAATCAGGTATTTTCTACTAATCTCTCTGAGCTCACCAAAGAGGAATGCAATAGTGTTATAGATGATATGTCTACTGAACTATATCACTTGAGTGTTACTCTTAAATCACTTACTAAAGAGAACAATAGGATTAAAGAAACTAATCAGTTCTTAAGTGATAGAAATGCAGTTCTGGAAGTTCAATTTCTAGAATTTGAGAAAATGAGAGTTGATTGCAATGATGCTAAAAATGAACTTGAAGCTGTGTTAAAAAGAGAATTAATCTTAAGAAACCAGCTTGAAAAAGAACAAGGAATAATTGCTAAATTTCAAAGTTGTAGGAATATTTCTCAAAACATAATAGAAGTCCAGGGAATAGAATCATTTGTAAGGGATACCTGGACTCAGAAGAAAAAGGAGCTAGAACCTTGCCTTGAGGATCTAGAGACTATTTGTGAATCAACGGATAGTGATCATCCGTTGACAGATGAACCATCAACGGATGAGAGGTATCCGTCGACTAACAAAAAGTCTGTTAGTAAGAAGGAACTCAAGAGACTGAACAATCAGTATGGTCCAGTAGCCAAGAACTTTGTTTCTGGTGAAAGTAGCCAAGCCAAATCAAGTGAGAAGGCTAAGGCAGGTGATTTACCCAACAAAAAGGCTGTTGGTAAGTCAGTTAATGAAAAGGTAGAGACTGAGGGTAAAAAGAAAAAGAACAGAAATGGTAAGATAGGCATTAACAAGAAAAACAATTATTCTCCTGACAAGTTTGCTCCTAGGAAAACTTGTGGTAATTGCAATAGTGTCAATCATCTATCTTCTAATTGCAAGTCTGTTAAAAGGACTCCTGTTCATGTATCTCAATCTATGCCAAGTATGCCTGCAATGCCTGTTATGCCTGGTTTGTATCAGAATGCTAGTTTTTCAAATCCATATGTGAACATGCCATATGTGCCTAATCCTTATTTTCAATCTGTGAATATGCCACAAATGTCATGGAGCATCCCCAGCATGGATAATATGTATGCCAATTTTTCACAAATGCATGCATCAAATATTTATGCAAATGAGCATCTGTCTAAACCTATCACTCAAGCATCTACACCCAAAGTGAAGATTGCCAAGAGTGTAAAACCAAAGGCTAACAAGAAAGGACCCAAGGAAACTTGGGTACCAAAATCAACTTGATTTGTATTTTGGATTGTGTGCAGGGAAATAAGAGGAATCTATGGTACCTAGACAGTGGATGTTCTAGGCATATGACAGGAGATTCAACCCTGCTCACAGAGTTCAAGGAGGAAGCTGGCCCTAGGATTACCTTTGGAGATGACAGCAAAGGTTATACAAAGGGATATGGCTTGATTACAAAGGACAATGTCATCATTGAAGAAGTGGCTTTAGTTGAAGGTTTGAAGCACAATTTGCTGAGTGTCAGTCAGATTTGTGACAAAGACTATGAAGTAAAGTTCACTAAAGAAGCCTGTGTTGTTTCTACCAAGAAAAACAACAATGTGGTTCTGACAGGCTTTAGAAAAGGAAATGTTTACATAGCTGACTTCAACTCAGTATGCTCAGAATCCATTACTTGTCTCTTCAGCAAAGCAAGCAAGGATGAGAGTTGGCTATGGCATAAAAAGCTGTCTCATTTGAATTTTAAAGTAATGAATGATTTGGTAAGAAAGGATCTTGCTAGAGGAATCCCTCAATTGGAGTTCATCAAAGATGGACTGTGTGATGCCTGCCAATTAGGAAAGCAAAAGAAATCATCCTTCAAGAGCAAGACAGAGTCATCTATTGTTAAGCCCCTTCAATTGCTGCATATGGACTTATTTGGTCCAGTAAATGTCATGTCCATCTCAAAGAAGAAATACTGTCTTGTGATTGTGGATGATTTCTCTAAGTTTACATGGACTTTCTTCCTGCACTCCAAAGATTGTGCAAGTGAAATCATCATCAATCATCTCAGACAAGTAAACAATGGTTCTGAAGTAAAAGTACAAAGAATCAGGAGTGACAATGGCACTGAATTCAAAAATTCCACAATGAATATTTTCTGTGAAGAGAATGGAATTGTCCATGAGTTTTCTGCTGCTAGAACACCTCAACAAAATGGGGTTGTTGAAAGGAAAAACAGAACTCTCATTGAAGCAGCTAGAACAATGTTAAGTGAATCAAGATTGCCAACATATTTCTGGGCTGAAGCTGTCAGCACTGCCTGCTTCACTCAGAATATTTCCTTGATCAATCAAGCTAGAGGAATGACTCCCTACCACTTATTCACCAACAAGAAACCAACGTTAGCTTTTCTCCATGTCTTTGGATGTAAGTGTTTTGTGCTAAGGAATCATGGAGATAACTTGGGCAAATTTGAAGCAAAGGCAGATGAAGCTATCTTTGTTGGGTATGCAGCAGGGAAAGCCTATAGAATCTACAATTTAAGAACCAACATTGTCATGGAATCTGTACATGTTGTGTTTGATGATCAGAAGATTCTAGGTCTGAATGATGAAGGCTTCCATGAAAAGTTGAGATTTGAAAATGAGGTAGAAGGAAGAATGTACATTGATGATGATGAGGAAAATGAAGATCATGACCTTGGAAATTCACCTAGAGCTGTTGGTCCAACTAGAAGTGATGCTAACACTGGAAATGAAGCATCCGTTGACAGTCATACTAGATCATCAGATGCATCCGTTGACAGACATTCTCATGTATCCGTCGACAGGCAAAATGGAGCATCCGTTGATAGACAAAATGATGCTTCTGTTGACAGTCAACTTCATAATTCCTCAAGGACAACAAACTCAGGGGGAGTTTCTCAAAGTCAAAACTCAATATCCAATCAACAATATCATACTCACATAGATGAAGCAACCTCATCTAGATCAAACCTTCCACCTTCAAGAAAATGGACCAGAGATCATCCTTTTGAGTTAATCATTGGTGACTCAAACTCAAGAGTCCAAACTAGGAGAGCCACACAAGAAGAGTGCCTATACAGTAGTTTCCTGTCTCAAGAGGAACCTAAGAAAGTGGAGGATGCTCTTCTAGATCCAGATTGGGTCTTAGCAATGCAAGAAGAGCTAAACCAATTTGAGAGAAATAAAGTATGGAAGCTTGTGCCCAAACCTGATGATAGAGGTATCATAGGTACCAAATGGGTTCTCAAGAATAAGACTGATGAAAATGGCATAATTGTGAGGAATAAAGCTAGATTAGTGGCAAAGGGCTATTCTCAAGAAGAAGGAATAGATTTTGATGAAACTTTTGCACCAGTGGCAAGACTTGAGGCCATCAGAATTTTCCTAGCCTATGCAGCACATGCCAACTTCAAAGTCTATCAGATGGATGTTAAAAGTGCCTTTCTAAATGGGGAACTGGAAGAAGAGGTATATGTCCATCAACCTCCTGGTTTTGAAGATCCAGAATTTCCAGATTATGTATATCTTCTCTTGAAAGCACTTTATGGTTTGAAGCAAGCACCAAGAGCCTGGTATGACACTTTATCTCAATTTCTTCTGGAGAATCACTTCACTAGAGGTACAGTAGATAAAACTTTATTTCATAGAAATGTCAATGGTTCTTCAATACTTGTTCAAATCTATGTAGATGATATTATTTTTGGGTCTACAGATGAGAAGCTTTGTAAAAGGTTTGCCAAACTTATGCAAAGTAGGTATGAAATGAGCATGATGGGTGAATTAACTTACTTTCTTGGCTTACAAGTAAAGCAAGTTAATGAGGGAATTTTCATAAGTCAAACAAAATATATTTATGATCTCTTAAAGAAATTTGACTTAATGGATTGTGCCTCTGCAAAAACACCTATGGCCACTGCAACTAAGCTTGAGTTGAATACTAAGGAAAAATCTGTGGACATCTCAAGCTATAGAGGCATGGTAGGCTCACTTCTATATCTAACAGCTAGTAGACCTGATATAATGTTCTCCACATGTCTTTGTGCTAGATTTCAAGCTGACCCTAGAGAGTCTCACTTGATTGCTATTAAGAGGATTTTCAGGTATCTCAAGGGAACACCAAACCTTGGCATTTGGTACCCAAGAGATTCTGGCTTTGATCTAATTGGCTATTCAGATGCAGACTATGCAGGTTGCAGAATTGATAGGAAAAGTACTACAGGCTCCTGTCAGTTTCTAGGGAATAGGCTTGTGTCATGGTTCAGTAAGAAACAGAACTCAGTCTTCACTTCTACAGCCGAAGCTGAGTACATTGCAGCTGGAAGTTGTTGTGCACAGATTCTTTGGATGAGGAATCAACTTATTGACTATGGTCTAAAAGTTGAGAAGATTCCAATTTTCTGTGACAACACTAGTGCTATTGCCATCACAGAAAATCCAGTGCAACATTCGAGAACCAAGCATATTGACATCAAATACCACTTCATCAGAGAGCATGTGATGAATGGTACAGTAGAAATGCACTTTGTGCCAAGTGAAATGCAGCTTGCAGATATTTTCACCAAGCCTCTTGATGAATCCTCATTCACAAGATTGGTAGGTGAACTAGGTATGCTTAATTTTTCATAATTCCTAGTGGTATCTAATAATACTGTATTGCAGCTAGAAATGTGTTTTGATTTACTTGAGAATTAAAAACTCTCAGAATAACTCTTAGCAGAAATTTTGTCTAAGGCAAAATTTGCTTATCAACGGATATCCTTTTATCCGTTGGTAGTGTAAACACATTACTAGATTTTCGTATGTCAACGGATAACAGGTTGTCCACGTCATCGATGGATAAACTGTTTTCTCAACCGTCCAATCTTTATCCGTTGATATACATATATTTTTTTTATAGCCGTTGATAAACGTGTACAATTAGTCACGGCTGTACTTCTTTCCTTTTTATTTATTGTCTGACAGTTACTTTTGACCAATGGGGTAATTACTCTTAATTATTTCATTTTTAATTCTTGGAATATATAAAAGGCTGTTTTGTATTCTCACATTTCACCTTTATTCATTTTCAAGAGTCTCATTAGTTAACTGCATCTTCTTCACTAAATCTCTCTCTGCAACAAAAGCTCAAACACTCCAATGGCGCCTATTGTTAAGATGATGTCTTCCACCGGGTTTACCTATGAGAAGAACAATTTCGCGGCCTTTGTTGATACTGTGAACGCTCCAGAAGCATATCACACCATGATGAATTTCGTGAAGAAATGCAAACTGTCACATGCTATGACTGCCACCACTCCTCTAATCCATGAGGTTATCGAAGAGATGTGGGCATCTGCTGAGTACAATGGCACAGACGGTACACTTGCTTTTTCTTTAAAGGGTAAAAATTATGTAGTTAATTCTGATGTGTTAACTGCTTGTTTAAAATTGCCTGAGAATAACTGTCTGAAGGAACCCAGTAATGCTGAAATTGTTACCATGCTTAATTCCATAAATTATACCCTTAGTACTGAGAACTTAGGGAAAATTGTTAGGAAAGGTATGGTTAAGGAATGGAGTTATCTTTGTGATGCCTTCATTAAAACTTTTTCTGGCAAGATTAGTAACTTTGATGCTGTTACCAACTCCATGCTAATTATGCTTTGTATGCTTTTAACTGATAAATTTTATAATTTTGGCACACTAGTCATGTATGAGATAGCAGCTAAATTAGGTAAAAAGGAAACTAGGGGCAAGAATGTTTATTTTGCTAGATTTTTAATGCTCCTAGCACTGCATGTATCTGAGAATGAGCTATCCATTGCTAACCTGGATAGCAAGTTCAATTGTTTTGTTCAGGAGAAGAGAGTCTTAAGTGATTTGATTCGAATGAACCTAAATGCAGAAGTACAATTGGTATATCTACCAATTATTCAGGTAACTGTTTCCAACCCTGAACTTCCTATCTCCAACCCCCAAATTTCTTTGCCTTCTAGTGTCACAATGGAGTCTGTGACTGTGACCAAACAGGCTCCTACCAAAGTGACCAAATCCAAAGTTCCTAAACCACAATCTAAAAGACAAACCTCAGGTGTCTCTCAAAAGGCATCTGTTGCAAAAACTACCAAAGCTCTTGAGGGGAGTGTGAAGGTGGTAGTGAGTGGTGAGGGACAGGGTGAACATCAAAGAAGCCCTAAGGATAAGGAAGGTAAGGCAAGTGCACACAACATTTCAGTCTCTCAAAAGACTGTTAATGAACCTACAAGCCAATTTCTAGCTACATCCTCTCAACAGGGTGTGACTACTAATTTGAGTTCCATTTCAGGAACACAGCACAAAAGGGCAAGGGACACAGATAGCTCTCCCTCAAAAACCTATGGTAGAAGGGTAAAATCCAAAACCATTGGGGAATCACAGGGTGCACACACTGTACAGCAAACTGTACCTTCTCAAATTCAGTTTGATGTGACTTCAATAAATGTGGAGTCACAGCCCCTTGATCTTAACCTTCAAATCGATACACATTTTGATCCACCATCACCAACTCCATCTCTGGATGTGGATATGATCTCTACATCAATTCCCGATTCTCCATCTTTAAAATTCATGGAGAAGCCCCACTCAACAATTGGTGGTCATCCTCTTTTAGATGATTTGTTGGGCCATCAATCTTCCATTCCTGAATTCACAACACTATCTGTGGCCTCTTCCTTAAAATCAATCACCACAGATTCCGTGTTGGTTTTCACTTCAACGGATACTCGTTTACCTTCATCAACGGATATCCTTCATCCGTTGACAAGTGTTTCTTCATCAACGGATATGTCTTCAACTAACTATCCGTTGACAGCAATAACTACTACATCAACGGATATTCCTTATCCGTTGACAACTCTCTCTACCACTGCAAAATGTGACATTCCTATGTCAACTGTGGAGGAGTTTGTAGTAATTGAAACACTTTTAGGAATGAGGGAAGGGAGTGAGAGGCTGCCTTGTGAGCAGGCAAAAGGAGAGAAAATCAATGAGAGGCTGACCATTTCTTCCGGTCAGGCAAAAGGAGAGCTAGAGAGTTCCACCTTAGTAGGTGAAGGTGAGGGTGTGAGAGGTGTGAGCCAGGGGGAGCCCCTGATGCAAGAAAAGAGAGATGAGAGGAGAGAAGGGACTACAGGAGAAATAAGGCAGGAAGAATCAGTCATTGCAAGTGAGTTAATGGAGGTTAATGAAGCTTCCAAAGAGATGGAATTTAGACAGGAATATCAGTCAGTTATTGACTCCATCTCTTTGGATCCTGAAACCTTTACTCATCCTGTTTCTGCCTATCAAGTCATGGCACAGCAGGGCAATATGGAGGCAGAGGAGGCAATGCACCTAGTGCACACCTCAGAATCTCTTCAAAGAGCAAAAGAAGCTTTACAAACCCTGTCTCCAAATGCTGGAAGTGAAGAGTTTGGCAGTTATGACAGTCACAGTTCAGATGGTGAAGACATAAATGAAGATGAAACTCCAGGATGGATGTTTTCCAATGCCACTGAACTTGGGCATCTCAATGTGGAAATCATGAAGCAATACCAATCTGCTAAGGCTGAGCACCAAACTGCAGAACCACAGAGAAAGACTGTTCTTGAGCAAGTAATGGCCTCCCTGAAATTACAAAAGATGCAATCTGTTATTCAAAGAACACAGCAAGAGGAGGTCCAGTCTGCAATTAGAGAGATGAAAATAGCACTAGATGCCAGGATTGAGGCACTAGCTCCTACTACCACTCAGAAGGTGCTTTCTAGCAAACTTCTCAAAGAAGATAGTCTGGCTAAGTCTGTTCAGCTTCTTTCCTCAAGGGTGGATAGTATGGAATCTCAATTGCACACTATCATTGCCAATCAAACAACACAAACTCAACTACTGGAAATGCTACTTGCAGCTTCAACCCCAACCCTTGATGCTAACAAAAAGGGGGAGAAAATGGGAACAAGCACAGAGGCTGCAACATCTACTGGCCAATTTCAAGCTACCAGTAGTGAGATAGCACATATTGAGGGGGAGCAACAGCCAATTGTAGTGGTCAATCCAACAGAGTTTGAGATAAAGGCTTCCCCTGTGAAGAAACAAGTGGCTTTGCCTGAGATTCAAAGATTAGAAGACATCTCAGATGGTGAAAGGCAAGCCAGGATAGAAGCTTTGGAAAAGATAAACAAGGAGGCTAATGACAGAATTCTAAGGACAGAGAGGATGATCAATGAATCAATTGCATCAACTTTGTTCCTTAATGCTCAATCTTCTGCTCCAACAATATCAACCACAATCATGAAGGTGCTCACTCCAAGGGTTGTGGCTCCTACATTCTATGATGCTGAGCCATCATTTGTCAAAGAATTTGAACCAGCTATCAAAACCAGAGCCTACTCACCACCAAAGGAAAATGGGAAGAACAAGCTTCAATTGGACTACCCATTTCCCAAGAATGATGAAGAAAAGCTAATGGGAAAAACAATTATGGAGTTCAAAGTTCAGACAAATAAGAGTGTAAGAGATTGGATGGCTGTAATCATGAGGAATGGAAAAGTATTAAATATATCCAACAGTCATCCTAGATTTGTGGAAGCTAAAAGAGAAGAAGTCTCCAGAATCCAAAGGGAAGCCCATCCAAGTATAGAAAATCAACATGAAAACTCATAAGAGAAGCAAGCCAGGCTAGCTCAAGAGTTAATGGATGAGGTAGAGGTTGAAATGAAGGAACCTGAGGAAGTTCCCAAAATCAAACCTAGAAGAAGGAAAGCTAAAACCAAGAGGGTTCTTTCTCCAGAACCCTCTCCAGAAAAAGAAACAATTGGTTCACCAGTACCTATGTCTGCACTAGTAATCGACCCAACTGTAAACTTTCATGGTGACCCCATAAGGCCTAAAGAGGAACCAGTGAATTTTGATTCAATTGAAGTTCCTTCATTCTTGCTAAATCCAAAACAGAAGAAAAGGGCTCCAAAGAAGCAACTTTCAAAGGGACCAGTTCAAGTTGCTAGGGTACCTGCCATTGTCAAACAACCAATCTTGGAAAACAAAGAAGACTTTATCTATCAGGCAGAAATTGAAGAATACTCTGACATGAATCTATTTTTGGATGAATTGTCAGAAGTAAGAGGAATTGACAAGTACAAGAATCAGCCTGAGAGATTAGTGTTTGTCTACAAGGGAGGAAGTCAGAGGACATGGCCACTAAAGAAGGTTCTTGGAGAAAATTATCATACATTGACCAGAGTGTTCTCAGCTTTCAAGAGACACACAGGGTTCTCTGAGATAGCCAGAAGGGAGATAATTAGCAGAATAGAAGAAATAAGGAGAGAATGGAACTCACCCTCAAGTCTACCAAAGAAAATGAAGATCCCTTATAATGGACAGAAAATCCACATTCAACCCTTTTGGATGATGGAGTTCAGGGATAATGAGGGCACTAGGAGATTCTTCAGGTTAGAAGACCAACTGTCAAAGGCTAGTTCTGACTACCTGAGATGGTTACAACTAAAGCTAAATCCAAAGGTTGTTGAAGAAGATACCTTCTACAGGCAACTTCAAGTGCAAATTGAGTCCAACTCTACCAAGGAAGGAAAGTCAAGGGTGCAGCCAACCAGAGAGAGGAAACCTCATTAATCTGCTCAATCTAAAGGAGCACATCTCTGATAAGTTTCTTAAAGCTTTCTGTTTTTAATTTTTGTAGCTTAATACAATGTTTGCATACTGAAGTGTGTATATATCGTTAGGAATGTTTTGTTATCATCAAGGTTATGAATTTATGCTTTATAGCCATCAAGTATAAATTGGGGGAGATTGTTAGGAATATGTTGTAGTTGATGATAACTTAACATTCAAGCAAAATTGTATAAGTCAAGTTTTGTAACTGTCAACGGATAAGACCTTATAACTCTATCCGTTGACAGGTAGCTCATCAACGGATGAGGTTTTGTAGCATACTGCAATATCTCTATTTATCAGTTGATAGTGTCTTTATTCAGAGTCATGTTGACCATCAATGGATAGGCAGAATAGGGTAGCCAATTGTAAATAAGCTATGCTATGTAATTCTGTCTAAGTGAAAATGTATCAACGGATGAGAACAGGGCTCTATCAACGGATACAACTCAAATCTACTCGATCAACGGATACAGCTCAAACTACCATCAACGGATAAGTAGACACAACATCAACGGATAATCATTGTCACTTTATCCTATGCTAGGAATTAGCAGTTGATAAGGACAGGTTTGACTGACAGATCACATGGGTTGATAGTAGGTATAAAAAGCAATATGGCAGCCATACTTTGGAAACACAGAAGAAAGAAGCATTCCATTTACACAGTACATACAAGAAAGGTGCAGGGGACATATCTGTTCACAAGGACAACCTTTCGGCTACATGTGGATTTGGAGTGGAGTAGCAAGTCAACTTGAATTAGATTAATATTATCTTATTCCTGTAGCACTTGTAAACTTGGAATATATAACCAAGTGTAGCAACTCTTTAGTAAGTAAGAAAACATACACATTTGCTTAGGGTTTCTTGAATATCTTTAGAAGTAAAGAGTTGTAAACACAGAAGCTGTGTACACTTGTATCACAGGGTTTTCTTCGAATAAAAGTCTCAGGTGGTACATTTAACCACCTGATTTTTTATGTGTTTGTGAACCATTTCTTATTCAGCAATTATTTCCTTATAGATTTCTGTGGTTTTTATCAGAGATTTATAATAATCAAGAATTGTATTCAACCCCCCCCTTCTACAATTATACAAGTGTGTAATCTGGGAATAACAACCTCTTCCTAACAAACTCTTTCAAAAAAACAAAGACAACCACAAACATTTCCGGATCGGGATTCAAAGTGAAAAAATCGACCTTAATCCTTCGTTGAGGATGGCCGATAGAGCTCCGAAAACTCAGGATGTTGCAAGTATTAAGCGAGCTGATAAGTCTAAGATTTTAATGGCTCCCCAAGCTTTGTTCTCTTCACCGCCAGGACCTAGTTTTTCAGATCCAGTTAACGGATCTCGAAAGGCGAGAAGAGACAATAGACAGCTGGTACTCACACCTCAAGGTAAACATGTCCTTACAAGTGATGCTCGCTTGCATCTGATAAAGCTCAAAAGACAGAGGGAGCAGCAAGAGGCAGCCCCAGACGCTATCGTCATCGACGATGAGCTTCGACGATTAGACTTAGAACGACAAATCTTAGCTGAAAAGGTAAAGAGGAAAAAGGAAATAATGAGATTACAAAAAGAGCTCCAAGAGGTGTCTGAAGGACCTATGTCCTTGGAATACCAAACTGAATATCACGAATCCTCTTGGAGGACATCTATGGGAAGTAAACATTCAAAGTCAGAAAAGTCCCATGATTCACTTTCATCAAGGAAGCGTAAAACTAGAATTGAAGAAAGGGATTATTCAGAAGATGATGAGAATTATGAGAAAGAGGAGTCAAGCACAACTGGATTATCAGCAAAGGATATTCTAAAGTTCAAGGAGTTCATTAGAACTCAATCAGGAGAGATTGAAATCTCCTCAGAAAGTCCATTAGCTAAAAGCATCGAAAGAGCCAGAGTGAATAGGGATCTTAAGGTGCCACCGATGGATCAGTTCGATGGCTCCACAGACCCCTATGACTTTGTCAACTTATTCGACGGTCGAATGTCCTTTTTCGGGCATAGCGAGGTGGCAAAGTGTCAGTTCTTCCCGACGTGTTTGAAGGGCACGGCCCTCATGTGGTACAACAACCTGCCAGCAAGGTCAATCAAGTCATGGTCCAGTTTAAAAGAAAAATTCAAGTCAAGATTCTCCACTAATAAAAAGGGAAAGAGACTAACAGCCTCTCTGGTGAATGTTCGCCAAAAGTCAAATGAAGGATTACGGGAATATTTAAATCGTTTCAGGGCAGAAATGATACAAATTCCAGACTTGGTAGAGAACTTGGCAATGACGTATTTAGCGGCAGGAATTGATAGGTCAAGGCACAATGCAATTCTGGAAGAATATTTTGAAAAAGAACCTCAATCACTCCAAGCCGCCATACAGCTATTTGAACGAAGGATAACTCTCCAAGAGGCTGTAGGAAGCATACAGTCCTCCAGGTCTCCGAGGTCGAGAATAAGCAGAGTGGTGGAACAGACTTCCCAATGGGAGTATCGCCGAGGTGACAGGACTGATCGAAGTACACGAGGAGTCCGAGGAACACGAGCAAGATCACCAACTCAATTAAAAAAGGAAGACGTACCTCTGCATACTTCAAGAGGGACTCCAACATCTCAGACATCTCCAGCTAAGCAACGACCTTGGACTCAACGACCTCGAGGTGAACGAGAATTCACAAAGCTTAATATGGACAGACTCGCGATCCTAGGAGTTATTAAATCTGAGCCTACATACATACCACCGAGACCAATGAATCCAAATAGACCCCCGAGTAACAAGTTCTGCCACTATCATGAAGATACAGGCCATGATACTGAGAGATGTTATCAGCTGAAAAACTTAATTGAGGATAAAATCCAGAGGGGAGAGCTTTCTCACTTCATTGACAGAGGGGATGTGACACAACAGCAGAGGACTGAGTCAGATAGAATCATCGATACTATATTTGGAGGAACCACAGCGGGAGGATCATCAAATAGAGCAAAGAAAGCTTATGCAAGAGAAGTGTTCCGGGTGGAAAACAAGAGACCAAGGAAAAATCCCTCTTTGGTAATATCATTTTCAGATGAAGATTATGGAGATAGAATTATCCAAGATCATCAAGATGCATTGGTAATTACTACAAAAATCGGAACAAACACAGTTAAAAAGATAATGATCGATGATGGCAGCTCGGTCGACATTCTATATCAAAGTACTTTTTCTAGAATGGAGTTGGGTGATAGGAAAGTCAATAGCGCAAAAGATGCACCTTTGTATGGCTTCACCGGGAATGAGGTCAAGACTGTGGGAATCATAGACATGCCTGTATTATTCGGGTCTCCACCTTGCCAAAAATGGCTTGTTGTCAAGTTCCACATTGTTAATGCCATTTCCGGTTACAATGCGATTTTGGGAAGATCAACTATTGCGGCTTTAAGAGGCATAGTGTCTATAACACATCTCAAAATGAAATTTCCTACTGATTTTGGTGTCGGCGAGGTATGTGGAGACCAAAGGATAGCTCGACAGTGTTATATAAATTCGGCAATTCCAAAGAAATCGGTTAAACCGTCATCCTCGGTGAACCAAGTGGTCGAGATGGATCCAAGGGACATAATTGAAATACCCAAACCACCTAGTCACGAGCCAGTTGAACCAATGGAGGAGATCCTTTTGTATCCCAACGATCCTGAGAAAGTTGTGAAGATTGGAACAAAGTTGCCTGTTGAACTTCGTGAAGCTCTTATACAGACATTAAGAGAGTTCGCGGACATTTTTGCTTGGACTCCCAAAGACATGCCAGGGATTCCAGCTGAATTAGCTCTTCATCACCTTAATATAAAACCAGGAGTTCAAGAAGTGAAGCAGAAAAGACGAATTTTCTCCAAGGAAAAACAAGAGGCTATTGAAAAAGAGATTGATAGACTACTCGAGGCGGACTTCATTAAGCCCGTACAATTTCCAAAATGGATTGCTAATCCGGTTCTAGTAAAAAAGAGCAACGGCAAATGGAGGATGTGCATAGATTATTCGGACTTGAACAAAGCATGCCCCAAAGATTTTTATCCTTTGCCTAACATCGATCAACTCATCGATTCCACCGCCGGTAATGAGCTATTATCCTTCATGGATGCGTTTTCGGGGTACAACCAAATAAGGTTGGCTGAACAAGATCAAGATGATACAGCATTTATAACCCATAAAGGGGTCTTTGGGTTCAAAGTCACTCCTTTTGGTCTCCTAAACGCAGGGGCAACGTTTCAGTACGCAATGGATAAAATATTTGCACCTCAAATTGGAAGGAACGTCCAAGTTTACGTTGATGACATCATAGCAATGTCACCAACAGCCTCAGAACACGTTAAAGACCTCAAAGAGACCTTTGGGAGAATAAGGGCTAGTTCCATGAGGTTAAATCCAGCAAAGTGCTCTTTTGGCTTGAGTGGAGGCCGATTTTTGGGATTTTTGCTCACTCAGAGAGGTATAGAGGCAGATCCTAACCAAATAAAAGCCATTCAAAATATGACAGCTCCAAAATGCCTCAAGGAGCTCCAAGTTCTCACAGGGTCCATAGCGGTTCTCAGACGTTTCATACCCCAATCGTCGAAGAAATGCCTACCAATGTACGAAGCAATTAAAGAAGCTTCAAAATGTAAGACTTTTACTTGGACAAAAGATTGTGAGGAAAGCTTACAAGGGATTAAAGACTTTCTCGTAACCCCACCAGTCATGGCTAAACCTCTTCAATGCGAGCCTTTAAAGTTATACTTGTCAGCATCAGACTCTACTTTAGCCGCTGTACTCGTTAAAGAAGTAGATGCTGAGCAAAAGCCTGTGTACTATACGAGCTACATACTCAAAGACGCCGAGACAAGGTACTCCAATATTGAGAAATTGGCATATGCCTTGGTCATGGCTAGCAGAAAATTGAGGCAATATTTCCAAGGGAGAACAATCATTGTGATGACAAATCAGCCCCTACGTCGAATACTTCACAAACCTGACATGACGGGGAGATTAGCTTCATGGACTGTGGAGTTAAGTCAATTTCACTTAGAGTTCCAGCCAAGGACTGCAACAAAGTCTCAAGCCTTAGCAGACTTCATTACAGAATGCACATTTGCTTCTTCTAAGATAGGGGAGGTAATACCAGACACAAAAGATAAAGTTTGGACCTTGTTCACGGATGGGTCATCCACCTCAAAAGCTTGGGGAGCAGGGGTTATACTCACAAGCCCTGAGGGCTTCACCATCCGACAGGTCATCAAGTTCAAATTCCCTACAACCAACAATGAGGCAGAGTACGAAGGTCTAATAGCAGGTTTGATTCTAGCTCAACATCTGGAGGTACCCGCCATAGACATATTTTGTGATTCCCAGCTGGTTGTAAAGCAAGTTTTAGGAGAATTTAAAACTCTCAATGAAAGAATGGCAGCATATAAAAAGGTTACCTCGGAGTTACTACAACGTTTTACAACGTGGACCATCAACAACATTGATAGATCTAACAATCAATGGGCAGATGCCTTGTCAAAATTGGCCACGTCAGATACTCCAAACACCTCAGAGCCTGTATACTTCAAGGAGCTGAATGAACCTTCGATAATTCAAAAAGAAGTACTTTGTGTTTCTACACAGGAGGATTGGAGGACTCCCATCATCAAGTTCATCCAAGGAGTCCATCCAAAGATGAATAAAAAAGAAGAGAGAAAAATGACTGTGAAGGCAAAACACTATTGTTTAATCGACAATAAGTTGTTTAGAAGAGCTTTGGTCGAGCCACTACTCAAATGCGTCAATCAAGATGAGGCAAAAATAGTCATGCTTGAAGTACATTCAGGAATTTGCGGTGATCATTTAGCTGGGAAAAACATGGCGTTAAAAATTATGAGACACGGAATCTACTGGCCTACCATGCGCCAGGACTGTGACGAGTTCACGAGGCGATGCGAACCATGTCAGAAGTATGGGTCAATGAACCACAGACCCTCAGTCCCCTTTAATCCCACGACGACTCCATGCCCATTCTTCATGTGGGGCATTGACTTAGTAGGACCCCTGCCAAAAAGCTCCAAACAGTGCCAGTATATAATTGTGGCAATTGACTACTTCACAAAATGGATAGAGGCGAAGCCCTTGGCAAGAATAAGAGAGATCGAGGCGGTGCACTTCTTTATGGAACATATAGTGTTCAGATTTGGGGTGCCCAGGATGGTTATTACAGATAATGGAACACAGTTCACGGGAGAAAATTGGGTCAACACAATGACTGAACTCGAAATACAACACCTTAAAGCCTCAGTCGCATACCCACAAGCAAATGGACAAGTGGAAATCACTAATAAGGCAATTTTGCAAGGACTGAAGAAAAGATTGCTTGAAGCAAGTAGAAATTGGGTGGATGAACTGCCAAACGTGTTATGGAGTCTCCGAACCACACCAAAGGCCTCTACAGGAGAAACGCCGTTCAGAATGGCGTACGGAACTGAAGCAGTACTACCAGTAGAAATAAGCTCCAAATCTCTGAGGATTGAAAAGTTTGACCCAAAGGCATCTGAAGAAGGTTTAAGGCTAAATGTTGATCTCCTCGAGGAGCTCAGAAACTCTTCACAGGTCAAAGCCGCCAAATATCAAGACAAGGTAGCAGAGCTGTACAATTCAAAAATCAAACCAAGGAGCTTTCAGGTCAACGACCTCGTGCTAAGAGAAGCGGCAGCATCGATGCCCTCAAAGCAAAGCAAGATGTCCCCGCCATGGGAAGGACCTTACCGGGTCACAAAGGTCATTGCTTCTGGTTCTTACCGCCTTGAGCACCTCGACGGAACTCCGGTTTTGAATGCTTGGAATGCCATCCACCTCAAGAAATTCTATCCATAAAATTCTCTGGTAGGAATCAATTACCTCTTTAAGTTATTTAAGTTATTGAACGAATTTCTAGATTCTCATGTATCTGAGCTGCATTCATAGCTTATTCTATCACCTGATAATTCATGATATAAGATCAACCTTTCCTTTAGATCGACTTTTGCTTTAAATTATTATATCATTTTGTTTGATTAAATGCTTGCCAACATTCAAAGTAAAATCAAGAGGAACCATACCAAAAGGTAACGCCATGAATTCCTCGCATCCCAAGTTTCCAGGAAACACAAGGTAAAAATGCCCTAGTAATATATTCAACGATGGAAACACCAAAAGAACAAGGTGCACTAAAAAGGAGTGCTCCGATCACCGCAAAACAGCCTAGACGGCTCGAACTCTCCGGGGACGTATGAAAATTCGCCATGAACAAAAATAAAGGTAAATACGCACCACCAAAGCCAAAATATTTGGCACGCCCCAAATAGAGAAAAGAGCCCAAACATCTCTCCATGCATACGCAAAGCTACTAAAGGAAATCGAAAAGATAAAGGTAAAGTTCACCAAAATACTCCAAAAAACGCCAAAAATACAAAGAAAAGGTAAAGTCCGCCAAAGAATTCCAAAAACACCAAAAGTACGAAGAAAAGGTAAAGTCCGCCAAAACACTCCAAAAACGCCAAAAATAAAAAAAAGAAGAGGTAAAATCCGCCAAAATACTCCAAAAATACCAAAACTACGAAGAAAAGGTAAAGTTCACCTTCAATGAAGAATAAAGTCAAAAGTACACCAAGTAGAAAAACATCTCGAAAGGAAAAAGGAAAAAGATAGTTGAAATCAGACCAAAAGTACATGCAAAGCGGAGTAAAGCCACCTTTATCTCTCCATTTCTCCATTTCGCCACCTCTGAAAGTCTATTTGTACTCCTTAAAGTTCATGAACATTTACATAAAGAAGAAAAAGGAAGCACACGTCAAATACAGAAGCATGCTCAAAGCTAATTACAAAAATAAAGCTGAGCAACTCCTACTGTGGTTACT
The DNA here is from genome assembly GCA_037693485.1 of Kitagawia praeruptora. Classification (NCBI taxonomy): domain Eukaryota; kingdom Viridiplantae; phylum Streptophyta; class Magnoliopsida; order Apiales; family Apiaceae; genus Kitagawia; species Kitagawia praeruptora. Next base: position 101,908,374 of record CM075345.1, read on the forward strand.
CCAAACTACCTAGAATTACTTTCTCGGACGCCATCAACAATATCACAATACAAAGGTATTTAACAAAAGCTACTAACTGGTAAGCTAAAGGAAAGATTCACCAAAGCAAGGAGATACCATTCAAGGTCAAGATAACAAAGCAAAATATCACAACAGTTCAAATGACTCGATCATCATGACGAAAGTTTGGATAAAACAAAAGCGATAGCAATAAAGTTACATGGCCTACAGGGGCATACCCCAGGCAGATAAATAAACCTTCAATTCTTGGGCGCAGAGTCTGATGAACCAGTCTTTCCAGCTTCACCTCCTTTCGCAACATCAGCCAGATAACGATCAAACGAATGGTCCACCACATCAATTCCAGCCTTAGCAAGACGTCCAACACCTTCATTGTAGCCTTCTTCAAAAGATGACAAAGATTCAGCTTGACACTTCGCCAATTAAACAGATAGGTCTTCCATTTTAGTCATCAGAGCAGCCTTCTCTTCCATCCAGACATCCATCTTCTTAGCAAAACATTCTTCTGAGGTCTTCACAGCATCTTTCAGAGTCTGATTATCCAACTGCAAATTCTTTACTTGATCACTCAGAGCATCACACTCAGTAATAAGATGGGATTTCTCAGTCAACGAAGCAAAGAACTTATCAGCAGCAATAGTATTCTCCTTAACCAGATTCTGAGAAGTCTCTTCCAGGTTCTTGTTAGCCACCTTCAGCTCACTTACCTCTCCACGAAGTCGCCTCACTTCAAGAACATCAACAAGATCATCCAGCTTCAAAAGCTTCTCCATCTCAGTAGATAACTGGATCAAAACAAGAACCAAATTAAAGATAAAAAGACATCCTCAAGAAGTTCAGAAAGGAAGCAATCATACACAACGACAATCGAAGTAAAAACAGATAAAGACAAAGACAAGAATACCTGATCAACTAAATCCTTACAGCCACGAAGGCCTCTCACGACGTTAGTACCACCCTTGGGAGACACCAAAGCCCCAACATTACCATCAGAGGACGGAAGCTCCACCATATCCTTCAGCTTCTTTGAATGATGGCCCTTGGAAAAGTGACCTTCGCGATGTCTCTTCTTTTCTTTGTCTTTCACAACAGCAGTACCAGCAGCATCAACCTCAATCACACTGGAAGGGGAAACAAAACTCTTCGAAATTGCCTCTGGGCCACTTTCCAATTTAACATTGGGAATCATGGTTGACGCTCCAGCAGCCTTGCTCTTCACGAGAAGGGCCAAAAACTCTTCAGTAGGCATGTTTGCAAAAAGGCTCACCAATTCAAGCAGTGCTGGTCCAGTCACTACAAGTCAAAAGGTAAAAGCAAATCAATAAGAACAAAAGGAAAAGCAAAGTAATACAAAGATTCAACACATATACTAGCTTACAACAATGATCATTCAAGAATTTAGCATCTAAGAACTCCTCGGGCTGATATCTAACTTCAGAACCAAGAAAAACTCGCAAGTCAGAAGCGGCTCTCGACCCCAAAAGGTTTACAGACTTCACACGACCAGCGCAGAGAGTTCGCCAAGGTCCTATGGTTCCTAGTTCGTGACCCTCATACCAAGCCCACAAAGGGTGCCAACCAGAATTAGAAGCAGGAGCCTCAACCAACTTTCTACATCCCTCTTTCTTGTCAACATAAAACTGTATTCCAGTATTCTTTACTCGAAAGATTGAGAAGAACAAGTCAAGACTAGGGAATTGTCGGAGTTCGTAACATCTAGCAATAATCCCATTAATCTGAAGCACCATGTTTGGTACCAATTGGCCCAAACCACACCCAAGGATCTGAAGGATAAAACGAAAGAAGGGGTGTAAAGGTAATCTAAGCCCATATTCAAAGTATACATCAGGGATGGCTTGACAACCAGGTCGAGGAGGTTTCCACATCCGGTCATTTATACTAGGGGCAAAGGCATTATAACCAGCAGAGAAAGAAACGTACCCTGATAACTTATCAAGGTCCAAGGGGTGTGTAGCATAGAAGCTGGGCTTATTAAAAGACTTATTGGACTCAAAACTAGCACCAGAACGGGGTCTAACAACATCATCGACAGAAGGGGTCTGCGAACCAGACCCAACAACCGAACGAACCCTACTAATAGAACTCTCATGACAACCAGGAGAAAAGGACAAAGCTTTTACAGAAGGGGAGGTACGAAGAAGATAATGAGAACGAGTAGCAGTCTCGACAACAGGACTCTCCACATCATTCCCCCCATCGTTTTGAGGAACACTCTCAGTCGAAGAACAAGAGGCGATGATAGCCTTCATAGTACCAGACAAGGAAGAAAGCAAGAAAATAAAAAGAAAAGACAGAGAAGAGACAGGAAGAGTACCTCAAATATCAAGAGAAGAGCAACGAAAGAAGATGATAAAAGAAAGAAACAGGAAAAGAACAAAACAAGAAAACTTATAGAGAAAAGAGAAGAGTAAAGTGAATATATTACCTCTACAACTGCCGGTGTCAGTCCCAAGACATGGAGAAGTGAACAGACACAACCCTTCAACCACTACGTATATAGCCGCGTGTCACGTCCAATTCAAACCAAGGAAGTTACAATACCCCTGGAATCGCTTTTACAGACGAGGCCATTACAGCAGGAAGTTAGTCTGAGATCCCCTGCATACCTAGCTAAACATGATGGCATGTGGAGAATAACAGAATCTTCAAAGGAATTGTTGATAAGATAAATACCATATTTTCTGCTTTCAAGTGTATCAGCAATTGCCATTTGCCAATACTGAAGACCTTTCATGGGAATTGGTGAGGTGGGTTTGAGTAAATAAAGGGTCTGAAATTTTGTGGATAGCCACTGCTTGCAAACAGATTTACAAGAGAGTAGATATATTACAGGCTGCCATGAAAGTATTTGGAACACAGTTTCTACAGGAAAATCATAAAAGTTTGCCATGTGAATTCGTCGACTTGAGTTCCTCAAGATAATAACAGATGCACATGTGGTCGGTCTCTGAAATATTTGTGAGCTTTGGTCAATAATACCCAAAAAGCTATATCACATAACAAGAATACCCAAAGCATTGATGATGGTCATAAATACCCGTCTATTACGCATTTCATATGAGAGTAATAGGGTTACACATTTGATATTGGGGTAATTATTTTTTATCTATTACGCATTTGGAGAATAGGTAATAGGGGTTACCCATTTTCCAAATGCGTAAATGAGGTATTTATGTCATTCTTTCAATATTTGTTTGTTTGGCACACATGGGCGTCCAAGTAATATTATGCGGTTTTTCCTGCTGGACCAATGATTTTGTGCTAGAAAAACAGTATTTGGAACAATGCATTCGATTTACATATAGCTATAAATATTTTTTTCAGCAACGTGTTTTAAACTTTGTTCGCAATGCATTTTGCACAAAAATGACTATTATTTTAATGAGAATAGGAACCTGTAAACTTCCTAAGATAATAGGGTTCTGCAAGAGAACAAGAGTAATATAGCTGAAATAGCAGTGTAATGCACCTAAACATTGTATTTTGCATTGAAATTATATGAGATATTTTAACAACTGAATTCCGAGTGTCTTTCTAAAACTTCTAGCAGAAAATTTACAATTGAAGGTACTATTCATGCAAAATATCATGTTCAATTAGTGTTTTACATGTGAAAACACTCAATTTTACAATGGAACATAACAAAAAAGAAACAGATGAATGTACTATTTAAGCAAAACACCTAGTAACATAGCAAAAATTTTAACAATTAAATTTTAGCTACAGAAAACTACTATTACAATTTTGCACCGAATTCAGGTGCAGAACACTGCTATAGCAGTTGTATTTTTATTGTAAAATCAAGGGGTTCCACTGCAGAAACCTGTTATCTTAAGAAACTAATCTGAGATGAATCTCAGATTCCTTACTCTCTATTTTAACTTTGTAATGCATTGTATTTTAGTGACTTGCATGACAAAAAGATGATGTGGACTAGTGATTTGTAAAATATTTTCAATGTCATCATGCTTTGATCACTTTGTTCTTCCTTTCATTCTCAGTTTCTCACTGCAACAACTATACACATGCCCGTGTCTGTTTTTGCTTCATGTACGAGAATTTTCCATTTAATATGCCACCCACACATGGGCTACCATCCATAGGATATACAACACACAGAAGGGGCAAAATATGGGGTTTGAATGAAACATAGTTTGTGGGGCAGAAATTTACACAAGATGGATACCAATAGCAACCTCTAAGGGCAGGGCAAGGCATGTTAATGTTTATGCATCTTTGAGATTCTGGCTAAGGGAGAACCTGTTGGCATCTCATGAGAAAGTATAGATAATCTTTCCCCTGGGCTAAAGCGTCCTGATGGATTTCGTGAGGAGAGCTGAAGTGTACGCTCTTTCTTCTTTCGTGCTTCACTTGTTCGCGGGCTTGATGAACAAGGAATATTAATTTCACAACCCCTGACTATAGCAATAACATGACCGCTATTGGACAGCAAACTGGGGCACCTGAAGCAGTCTGTTTCCAACCTGCAATAGCAGAATTTTGTGTTGGGTATTTTACAACTACAGCAACAATGAGGCAGTGATATATATTAACACAAGAACAGGCAATTAACCAAATAACGAAACAACTCACGAAGGCATAAACAAGATATAATCAGAGACTGTAATTAACGAGAGAAACAAGAAAGACTTATCTCTTACAGAAGCTTTTAGCAAAACTGATAAGAGAATAAACAGCTGAGTCGCCAAACCCTTCGAGAGGACTTGACTGTTCTTGAAGAGATTATTGCCCCACTTACGCTGTGTTGGGTTGCAGCAATATCACTTCCAGGATAAAACAGCACAGATCAAACCGGTCACAGAAGCGGAGAGATCAACAGCGACTAGCACCTCAGTTCGCCTGAGAATTATGTATCCCTTCTGTATGTGTTGAGAGAGCAGAGAGAAAGAAGACTACAAGGGTTTTCTCTCCTTAGGATGTATCGTATACATATCATACAACGTTATATTCTATTCTGTATATATATAATACCAAGAATAAAACGTAACTGATACTCCATAAAAGGAAAGTAAATATTCTGATTTAATTGCATTAACTGCATCAATATTTATTTTCAGTTACATAAGCATCAGGATTTGGTCATCAGTAACATCAGGATTTGGTGTCCATCAGAATCAGGATTCAGTGCTTTGTCAGGAACTGATATCCATCAGGATTTAGTCCATCAGTATCTGATGTCTGACCAAGTCCATCAGGATTTTACTCCAAGTACTGATCCAAATTTCCATCAGGATTTGATCCAAATACTGACCCAAATTTCTAGTACTATTGTAACAAATAAATCTGAAACCTGTTAAAATAAATCAATATCTAATTTAAAATCAGTTGCAGATCATGGGCATGAAAACTTCCTCATGGGCATGAAACGTTTCTGACCAACCAAGTATACATTCATGGACATGAAAACTTTCTCATGGGCATGAAACATTTCTGAATATCCCATCTCTTTTGATGCCTCTTCATGATCATGAAATATATATCATGGCCATGATTTCCATCTACAACCTGATTTCAAATCTCCTTCTTTCAACTCAATTTATCTATGGATTCCACTAAGAAAATGTCTTAGATCCAAACATGAAAGTTTAAGTCCTCATTAAAAGGAACAACCTCCACTTGTTAGTTTCTGGAAATTACATCAAGAACATATTATAAATATGCCTCAAACTTTCCATTTTCTAACAATCCCCCACGAATCCATACAGAAATTCAAATACATATCTATCCTCATCATGACTTGTTTTTCAGAGTAGGTACCCTTCCGGGTTTGAACCCTCCTAAGTCCTCTACTTCGATGGCTACCGGATTCAGATGGAATGTTTCACCTTGAATCTTTATCCGTTTGGTGTAACCACACTCCATAGACGACGACAAGTCAAAGGCTATGGTGCTAATCTACGGCTTTGAGACGTTAATGGTCATGTCTCGATCCTGTTCGTCGAATGTTTCAAGGAATAACCCTTTCCTCTAATTGCGACCACACAATTACATTCGCTTAGCTGGGCATCTCCAGAGATGTACTGCTAGCATCTCGTCATATGACTTGACCCCATTCAGAGTTCAAATAACTCTTGCTATTCTGGCAGTGACAGTACCTTTTAGGTTTACAGGGGATAGACTCCAGATACGTGAGTATCAATCTATGTAGTTAAAGGTACAACCAATTCACCCTTACAACTTGTTATTACCACATTGAATACACTTTCGAGGGATCTCCTCTCATGTGTATTGGGTTCCCGCTGTAGATGAATTACTATGGGCTATCAGTCCCATCCCCAACCTAGACTTAAGGACTACAGCATGCTCAAGCCCTTTAGTCAAAGGATCAGCTAGGTTTTCTTGAGTTCCAATAAACTCAACAGCAATAATCCTTTCAGACATTAAACCCCTTATAGACTTCAGTCTAACTTGGATATGTCTCTTTGTTTTCACATTATACTTCTTGCTGTTTATCTTGTCGATAGTTGTACGGCTATCACAATGAACAGCAAAAGCAGGAAGTGGACGACTTACTACAGGTAACATTGACATAAGTCCATGTAACCATTCAGCCTCAGTCCCCGTGGCATCTAATGCACACAACTCAGCCTCAAAAGTAGACCGAGTTATAATAGTCTGTCTAGAAGACTTCCAAGACACTGCTCCACCCGCTAGGGTAAACAGGTATCCAGTCACTCCATTGGAACCAGACTTCTTAGCTATCCAACTTGCATCACTATATCCCTCTAGCACTCCAGGAAACCTCCTGTAATGCAGACCAAGATATATGGTGCCTTTCAGATATCTAAGTACTCTATCAAGAGCATCCCAATGAGTCTTGTTTGGACAGCTTGTATATCTTGCTAACTTAGACACAGAATATGAAATATCAGGCCTAGTACCATTAGCAAGATACTGCAAACTCCCAATAATCTGAGAATACCTTAACTGAGACACAGGTACTCCTGAACTATTCTTGACAAGGGCAATTTTAGGATCATACGGAGTACTTGCGATTCTACAATTTGAATAACCATACTTCTCAAGTATAGATTTCTCTATATAATGAGATTGTGACAAGGTTATTCCATCAGTTGACTGAGTCAACTTGATACCAAGAATCACACTAGCCTCTCCCATATCCTTCATTTCAAAATGCCTTTTCAAGAACCTTTTTGTCTCATTAATAATCTCAATATTGGTTCCAAACAACAAAATATCATCCACATACAGGCACACAATAATACATTCATTTCCTTTAACCATGTAATAGACACACTTGTCACTTTCATTAACAACAAATTCTGATTTTAAAACAGTTTCATCAAACTTTTTATGCCAGTCTCTTGGAGCTTGTTTTAAGCCATATATAGACTTGATTAACTTACATACTTTCCTTTCATTTCCAGAGGCAACAAATCCCTCAGGCTGATCCATATAAATCTCTTCTTCAAGTTCACCATGAAGAAAAGCTGTCTTTACATCCATTTGATGGATGATAAGACCATGTACAGAAGCCAATGCTATAAGCATTCGGATTGTTGTCATTCTAGCAACTGGAGAGTATGTGTCAAAGTAATCAATGCCTTCCTTTTGCTTAAAGCCCTTAGCTACTAGCCTAGCCTTATACTTATCTATTGAGCCATCAGGATTCATCTTCCTTTTGAAGACCCACTTACATCCTATAGTAGAACACCCAGGAGGTAGATCAACCAACTCCCACGTTCCATTAGAAACAATAGAGTCAATTTCACTTTTTACAGCACCTTTCCAGTACCTAGATTCTGAAGAATCCATGGCCTATCTGAAAGTTAAAGGTTCATCCTCGATATTGTAAGCGATAAAATCACTTCCAAAATCCTTGACTACCTTAGCACGCTTACTCCTTCTAGGTTCCTCTACTTCATCACGAGTAGAGCTACTACCAGGATCTGCCCCCACATTTGTCATCCTTTCCACATAATCAGGAATGGACCTCGATGTGTGAGTGGGATCATCATCAGAAATACCCTGAGGTATACCAGTCTTCATAGGGAACACATTCTCAAAGAATGTTGCATCACGAAATTCAACTATGGAATTAGCCACTATTCCATCTATGTCAGATTTTAACACTAAAAATCTCATAGCTGTAGTGGTTTCCCTATAGCCCAGAAAGATGCAATCAACAGTTTTAGGCCCTAGTTTCTTTCTCTTGTGTTCAGGGACAAGTACCTTTGCAAGGCACCCACACACACGAAGATATTTTAAACTAGTCCTTTTCTCTGTCCATAATTCATAAGGTGTCTTGTCCATATGTTTCAGAGGAACTCTATTCAGAATATGGCAAGCCGTATTCAGAGCTTCTCCCCACATGTACTTAGGCAACCCAGAATTAATCAACATACTATTGATCATATCCTTAAAGGTTCTGTTCTTTCGTTCTGCCACCCCATTAGACTCAGGTGTGTATGGTGGAGTTACCTCATGAACTATACCATTGCTCTTGCAAAATTCATTAAACGAGTTACTCGTATACTCACCACCTCTATCTGATCTCAAACGTTTAAGTACTTTACCAGTTTGTGTTTCAGCTTCAGTTTTGAACATAATGAATTTAGCTAGTGCTTCATCTTTATGTTTAAGCAAATAAACATAACAATATCTACTACAATCATCTATAAAGGTAATGAAATATCTATTATGTTCCTTGGTCAAAACACCACCAAATTCACATATGTCAGTGTGCACTAAATCTAACACATTCGAATCCCTAACCACATTATGAAAGGGTTTCCTAGTTTGTTTAGCAGTCACACATACTTGACATTTAGATTTCTTATCAATGGTATGTTTTGGAATCAACTCTAAGTTCATCATATTCTTTAGAGCACCAAAATTCAAGTGACCAAGACGTGCGTGCCACAAATCAGATGATACAACACAATTAACAGAAGGAGCAACATTATTATTAATAAAACTGCCCAAAACAGGCTCAACATTTATTAAAAATAATCCATCTGACAAGTAACCTTTGCCAAAAAATACACCAGTATTTGTAATAACTACTTTATTACATTTCAAAGAAACTTCAAAACCATTCTTAACTAAACAACTTCCACTTATTATATTTCTACGAATATCAGGAACATGATGCACTCTAGTGAGGGATAGAACATGCCCAGAAGCGAACTTCAGGTCCACGTTTCCTATTCCAAGTACTTGAGCTACACTAGCATTCCCCATCGTCACAGTCATTCCATGAGTCTGTTGATAAGATACAAATAGAGTAATATCAGTACAAATATGTACATTAGCTCCAGTATCAATCAACCATTCATGAGACGAATAAGTGGAAAGAAGTACAGGGTTGTAGGTCACATACCCGTTGTCAGTTTCAGAAGCAACAGCTTCACCAACAACCATGTTAACCATAGACCCACCAGTGGTTGCAAGCACAGTGTTAGCTTGTGCTCCCACAATAGGTTTCTTAGCTTTCTTTTCAGGACAGTCCTTGCTCCAATGACCAACCTGTCCACAAGACCAACATGGTTTGTTTGCCTTTGGTTTCTTAGCCTTGTTCTTGTCCTTAGACTTAGTGTTTTCCTTCTTAGTGACAGACTTTCTTTTCTGTCCAACAGTCACTACATTTACCTTCGAACTCCCAGCATGTTCAACAGGCATCACATGTCCTTGCTTGGACTTGTGTTGCTCCTGCACAGAGATGTCCAACATCAGGTTTGTCCAAGTGATCTCTCCTTTTTGTCTTTTCAGGGAGAGTGCAAACTCTTCCCAAGACTTAGGGAGCTTTTCAATCACAGACATAACCTGAAACTTTTCAGGAAGGTCCATACCAGACTCCTTCAAAGCATGAACCAACATCTCAAACTCATGCACCTGCTCAGTCATGGATTTAGTATCCACCAGTTTAAAGTCAGGGAACCTAGCCACAGAATACTTTTCCAATCCTTGCGAATCAGTATTATGTGTCTGGTCAAGCTTCTCCCATAAGAGCTTAGCAGTGTAGGAGTCAGATGAATAAACATCGAATAGAGTGTTCGCTAAAGCTGCCAGCATTGCAGCCCTAGCCACCCCATCCTTTTCCTCCCACATGGTATAAGCCTTAACAGTTTCAGCTTTCTCCTTAATCACAATTGGTTTCTCATACTGCACCACTGGCCATAGACCTTTTACCGTTAACCACAGTTTCATCTTTTTCTGCCAACGAGAAAAACCAACACCCCCACTGAATTTATCAGGCATTCCTGACAAATCAATAGGCTGTGGGAAACGGTACATAGTCCAATCCATAGTGGGTACAGTAACACCAGACCCAGAGCTAGTCTCAACAACAGGAGTTTCAGTTTCGTTAACCATCTTGTTAATTAACAATATATAACACAAATAATCTCTTCAAGATTGTTGGGTATTTTACAACTACAGCAACAATGAGGCAGTGATATATATTAACACAAGAACAGGCAATTAACCAAATAACGAAACAACTCACGAAGGCATAAACAAGATATAATCAGAGACTGTAATTAACGAGAGAAACAAGAAAGACTTATCTCTTACAGAAGCTTTTAGCAAAACTGATAAGAGAATAAACAGCTGAGTCGCCAAACCCTTCGAGAGGACTTGACTGTTCTTGAAGAGATTATTGCCCCACTTACGCTGTGTTGGGTTGCAGCAATATCACTTCCAGGATAAAACAGCACAGATCAAACCGGTCACAGAAGCGGAGAGATCAACAACGACTAGCACCTCAGTTCGCCTGAGAATTATGTATCCCTTCTGTATGTGTTGAGAGAGCAGAGAGAAAGAAGACTACAAGGGTTTTCTCTCCTTAGGATGTATCGTATATATATCATACAACGTTATATTCTATTCTGTATATATATAATACCAAGAATAAAACGTAACTGATACTCCATAAAAGGAAAGTAAATATTCTGATTTAATTGCATTAACTGCATCAATATTTATTTTCAGTTACATAAGCATCAGGATTTGGTCATCAGTAACATCAGGATTTGGTGTCCATCAGAATCAGGATTCAGTGCTTTGTCAGGAACTGATATCCATCAGGATTTAGTCCATCAGTATCTGATGTCTGACCAAGTTCATTAGGATTTTACTCCAAGTACTGATCCAAATTTCCATCAGGATTTGATCCAAATACTGACCCAAATTTCTAGTACTATTGTAACAAATAAATCTGAAACCTGTTAAAATAAATCAATATCTAATTTAAATCAGTTGCAGATCATGGGCATGAAAACTTCCTCATGGGCATGAAACGTTTCTGACCAACCAAGTATACATTCATGGACATGAAAACTTTCTCATGGGCATGAAACATTTCTGAATATCCCATCTCTTTTGATGCCTCTTCATGATCATGAAATATATATCATGGCCATGATTTCCATCTGCAACCTGATTTCAAATCTCCTTCTTTCAACTCAATTTATCTATGGATTCCACTAAGAAAATGTCTTACATCCAAACATGAAAGTTTAAGTCCTCATTAAAAGGAACAACCTCCACTTGTTAGTTTCTGGAAATTACATCAAGAACATATTATAAATATGCCTCAAACTTTCCATTTTCTAACATTTTGTGCAAGTGACATGCACACAAACAATTATAAAACTGAAGATGTATTTCACTACTCCAACTGAAATGCATGTACTGTCCAGAAACACCAAAATGCCAAGTCTCTGCAGTAGAAATCCAAATTCCAGTAGAAAGAAACAAAGACCAAGAATCAGGGGTGTTCACGGTGCAGACATTGTGGCGGCAACACGAAATTGAAACCACATAAACCACACCACAGAAATGTGATGCAGTGATTGGGTGTGGGCTGTTTACACATTCAACTAAAATCTTTATAGCTAAATTTGTACATACTTAACAGAAATGTAAACTAAAATATAAATAACAAAAAAAAAAGAGATATTCTTAATAAATAACAACATAGAAGTCCTGCACACATAAATATCGAAGAACCAGTGTAGCAAGCTTTGCCATTTAAAGCATACAGATCCAAAAATCAATGCAGGAAGCTTATTAATGTGACCAAATAAGAACTATTGGTATACATGATTCTCTCTAAAAATAAGAAATCAAAAGCATTTTTCTATCAATGTAGTGACAATAGGGAGACGGACTTAACTATGCTTGCATAAATGACGTTTGACAGGAGTTTTGACAGGCTTCATAAAATGACATTAAATATATTTTTACAATAAAATGCAGTCCGGTTTTGTTAAGTTACCGGTTCTCCTAAAAACGAACCGGACGCTAAGCCCAAAAAGAGATGAACCACCTAGTGATCCACTTTTTAAACCCGAATACACGGGCTTTCGAGTCAGTGGGGATGTTATGATACAATATGATTCTGATAAGACCAACTCCTAACACCTAACTCAAGAGATTGAATAGAATGATGTACCTTATGAAACAACAACTGAAAGAGATGTAGGTTTGGATAAACCAGAAATCGTGTTGAAACCATGATACAGGATAGTGCTTGCTCAAACCAGAACTGCCAAATACGAAATCAAACCAAAGGCTAACACCCTAGAGTATTTATCGGTGTCATATTTGTAACTTTGGTCATAATTTTTTATACTTGGTAGCACATAGACAAGTTCGCACTAAATAACATTTGAGAAGCTAAAAGATGAGAAGGGGATCAAAGCAAATGATGTAGTAAGAAGTCAGTACAGCGATAAGTTGATGCAAAACGAGAAGAAAAAAAAAAACAACTAGCACTTCCTGCTTTTCGAGGGTGTAAAATATACCAAAACAGAATAGTAAAGTCAAAAACATTAATATAAATGTACCACCTAATCCATTCTTAGTTTAAATTGCTTCTACCACTCCAGTAATATTTATTTTTTGAGCCCCTTAAGAGAAACAAGGCTCTCGGTATACTTGTGAAGTGATTTGACAAAATGCCAAGTAGGGTGCTGAAACTTCTTGATCTCCTTGCTTTTATAATCGTACAAGATGATTCTTTTCCGATTGTCGGATGTAACAAGTTTTCCGTCACCCAAATATGTAGTTGGGAACCCTAACTTAAAATTGGTCACAAAATTGAAGTTCTTTGTCCAAGACACAATGCCATTACCATCATCTTGGTCCAATGACCAGAGACTAAGTGTTTCATCATGATGGCAATGCAAGATTAAACCAACATGACCTTCATAATCAAAGATACTGGACCTGCTATTCATTACAACCCGTAGCTCCGTACTAGGTAATGGAACTGATTTAAACATCTCATTATGCAACTGGAACGATATCAGCTCATCTCTGCCGTTTATATATAATGCCCCTTCTATAACCGGACCACAGCCTATCATTAAAGCCAAACTTGTATCTACTTCATCAACTTTAATTTCTCTCCAAGTATTGGAATTTGTGGAATAAAGCTCTACTCGTACCGGAAAGTTATAATATACATTAATCCTAAGAATCTTGTAGTCATTAGAGATAGAATCAAAGTAAAACCCTATAAAAGCCCATTTTTTCGATGGTATCTTTGGAGGAGGTAGAATCTTGCAGCATTGCCGAGTCGAAGGGTTCCATACGTAAATATCAATAGCCTTGTAATCGGATAAACAGACAAGGCCATTGCAGGAAGCAAGGCCCCAGTAATCTTGGTTACCAGCTAAAGATGATGGCACGTGGAGATTAGCAGAATCTTTAAAGGAACTGGAGATACGATAGAAACCATATTTACTGCCATCAGATGTTTCAGCAAAAGCTAAAACTGAAGGTCTTTTATGGGAATTGGTGAGGTGTGTTTGAGTGAATAGAGGGTCTGAAATAATGGATAGCCACTGCTTGCAAACAGATTTACATCGGAATAGATAAATTACAGGAAGCCATGAAAGTATTTGGAACACAATTTCTTCACGAAAATCACAAAAGTTTGCCATGTTGAATGTATTACTAGGGTTCGATGAACGATAATAGGCAGTGACGGACCACAAACAATTTTCTGGGGCGTCCCATTTTACTTAATAACTAGCTTATAGCCCGTGCAAAGCAAGGGTTATTTTTAATTTTTTTTTAATTTACTTATAGTTTAGTATATATAATATTATAAATATTACTTTTAATATGTTAAGAGAATTCAAATTTTAGACATTTGTATATAAATAATTTTTAATATTAAATATAAATTAATATGCTGTTGGTGGAAATCGAACCTTCAACCTTTTTATATAACATAATCTAATATTAATTTTATATTAAAATGTTGTTGGCGGGATTCGAAACTTAGATCTCCAACTTTTAGTATTGTTATATCTAACGGTCATGATCTATTTGAGTTGAAGATCTAACGGTTTAGAATGGGGATAACCAAAAATAAGGGGGTAACCAAATTACAAATTATACCCACTTTCGCTTTTTATAGTATAGAAGATAGTATATATATATATACATATTTTCTAAATTTCAATTTTATCATTTAACTATTTTTTGCTTTCATTTTTTGGGCTCTATATTATTCTTTTTATAAAAATTAGTTTGACTATAATATTTACAAATATAATTCATTTGAATAAAACATTATCAATATTTTTATATATATAAAAGGGCCCAAATTATTTTTTTTCACGCTAGGTCCATGAATTCTCAGGACCGAGATGCACCTGTTGTCTTGATTTTTAAATCCACTAATTAATTGTCATGTTTGTTTTCCTGAAGAATTTGTTCCATGTTTAAGTCGGTCCAATTGTTTTCCTTGTCCAAGTCTAAGTAGTTCATCAGTTTTCTAGCTAAGCCCGAATTGTCTCCTCCTGATTTTATCAAACTTGCATTTGCCATGTTTTATTTTTTATTTTATTGATACGTATCTTATCTGGCGAGTGATGGAGGAGAGGTAGTCTTTGAATTGGAATAGAAAGTTACTAACAGTATATGTTTTTTTTTTTTTTTTAAATTCTTTTTTAATAGTGGGATAACAAAAAAAACCGCCTCTTTTGCTTATTATAATATAGACTAGCTTATAGCCCGTGCGAAGCACGGGTTACTTTTAAATACTTTTAAAATTATATAATTAAATAAAATAGAGAATAATTTATTACGAATTTATTAGTAATAATAATAGTTTAATAAATGATATGTATTGATTAGAATTAATAATATAAAATCTTAATGTAAATTTGTTGTTGATGGGATTTGAACCTTGATCTTTGGAAGAGGGATTTAAATAAAGAATATTCCTTATTATTAGATCTAACGGCTATGTGAAAAGTATTTATGTTTGATATATGGCGTTGAAAAAGAAGAGAAAAGCCGAAAAAGATTGTGTATTGAATTGATGAAGATTGCGCAGATGAGGTTTAGAAGAATAGAGAGGTTTAAAAGAATAGAGTTCTGTAAGGTAACGGAAGTTTAGCTGTATTAGTAATGGTGTAAATATAAAATACTACTCTGTATTGGTTTAACGGAATTCATTTGATTTGTTTTATATTATAAATAATTTAAAATTAAATAATTAGAGTGAAAACCAAAACTTTCAATGTTTCGGCTTTAATATAATAGTATAGATTTTTAATATTTAAAAAGTTACAAACTAAATTATAAAATTAATTGAAAATCGAAAGAATTTAATGGCTAGAAGTGTTTAGGGCTTGAGGTGCCTAGGTTGTCCTCCTCAGGTTTCCCCTGAGGTTAAAGATTTGCAATATAATTCTAAGGCTATATATGTAAATTACTATAAAAAATTTATATTTACAAAATTACCCCCGTGGGGGCCACTTGATTTATAGGAAAGAAAATCTTTTAATCTCAGGAAGATTGCAGTTTTCTCAAGTGTTTATTATGTTAAAAATATGAAAGGTGAAAACCAAAAAATTAAAAAATTAGAAAAAATGATGTTGGAATTGAAAAACTAACAGTGTGTTCCAGAAAAAAAAAATTGGAAAGAAAAGAAATGAAAATTAATGAGTAATTTCCACACTTTGTTCCAGAATGATTTTTTTGGAAAGAAGAGAAAAGAAAAGAAAGCTAAAGATTAAGGAAGAAGTTGTCTTTATATTTTTCTCCAAAATCTTTTTTTTTTTTGCTAATTTAAATTTTATACCAAAAGGAACAGCATAAAACAAATCTAGGGGCATACCCCGCGATATCAACGATTAGACATTACAGACAGAAAATAGTCCAACCAGAACCACAACATAAACTAAACACAAGCTACATCAAAGAGGGTTGACAAACCATAGTCTAAAATCATAGGGGTCGAGAATGTCCTCCCCTACCAGCACGCCACTTCCGAATCTCAGATTTCTTGAACCGAACCTTGGTTGTACCAGTATATGGAACCAAAGTCACATTTGGGAGAGGGGATCCCAAGACATTCCCAGGCGAGAGGGCAAGGTCTCCCACAGGCATAATACAAGCGCCTTTAGTAGTTGCATCCAAATTGTGTTCCTTATTCCCATTGCCTTTAGATCCCTTGTCATTAAGCAATGCCTCCACCTGCTCATGGCTAGAGTGCCCTCCCGTAGGAGAAATAGGAGCACCAAGCCCATTGCTAGTAATAAAATCCTGAAGCTGCAAAGCGCAACTTACCGAAATTGCAAGCTCCTTAGTTGCCCTGCAAAAAAACTTCCCAGAAACATCTCTGAATGGGTCACCATCACTAATCTCCACAAGATCAGACACTTTCGGAACAGAGAACCCATTTGACCGAATATGGTTTTTAAGCATTTCAACATGAAATAGAGTCTCAATCAATAACTCCCGAACACCATCCTAGTATTCCTCCGAACGGATCTCAGCATAAGCATTGTCAGACCTCAAACTCCCACCATCCTCCTCTACACCAGATCGATGGCCATTATCCAACTTCTCTTCCATTTTTTCCCCAGTCATTTTAAGACTATCGTCAATGACCCCAGTCATTGTCGGTCCTCTAAATGGACACGAATGGTTAAACACATAAACCTGGGTCATATCATTCTCATCCCTTACTTGACTCATAACATCAGCAACATTTGTACTATTACAACTCTTAACGATTCCAGAACTAACCTCCAAATCCATAATACCCTCCCTGACCACATTCACCCTGGGATTATGCCCATTACACCCAGAATTATCATGTTTTCTAACAGAGTAACAAATCTTACTCTCCCCTCTTTGGATATGGCATGAGCTACGAGTCCTAGAGGCAAAATTATCATGTTTTCTCCAAAATCTTCTTCCCACTTTTGGAAAGATTTGAGAAGAAGAGAAAATTTTTCATTCTTTTCTTTTCTCTATAAAGTTCTAGAACACAGTGTAAGTAAAGCATCAACAAAAAAGAGTAAAGGGGTTCGAACACTGGGGAAGAATAAACACATGCAAACCAACTGAACTACCGTTGGGTAAATAATCAGTCTCGCTACAGAATCGCTGCTCTGGCTAGGGTTGTCAACAAAATTCGAAAAATCCGATATCCATCCGAAATATCTGTATTCGTATTCGAAAGAATAGGATATTATCCGTATCCGAAATAAATAGGATATTATCCGTATCCGAATCCGGCATATTCGAATCCGAAAATGGAAAAATTAATATATATTTATATATAATATTTATAATTTATAATATATTTATAATTAATAATATATGTCTTTGTTCATTATTTAATATATTTTTCAAAGATATATTTAAGTGTACACATTTTTTAAACATATATATGATATAAATATAATATATTACTATATTATATTAAAAATATATCATAATATAAATCTTTTTTTAAAATATTATCAATTTGGATATCAAAAAAATTCAAAAAATCCGATATCCGTCCGAAATATCTGTATTCGTATCCGAAAAAAATAGGATATTATCCATATCCGAAATAAATATGATATTATCCGTATCCGATAATTTAGGATACGGATACAGATATAATCATATTCGGATCCGAAATATCCATTTGACGGTCCTACCTCTAGCTAATTGTCCACCTACAAGTATTTTTGCACTAGGTAAATATTCTATTTGGCATCGAGGTAAAATATTGAAAGAATGTCATAGATACCACAAAATTGAGCAAAATTAACAAAAATATCACAAAGTACGGGTGTTGACCATAAATATCAGTCTATTACGCATTTGATAGAGGGTAATAGATTTTATAAATATTACGCATTTTTCATATGGGTAATAGGCCCCGCCAGAGAGTCTACTACGTATTTGGAGAATGTGTAATACGTAATAGGGGAAAAAATTTATGCTAGTTACCCCAATATCAAATGCGTAATATTGTTATCCTTATATAAAATGCGTAATAGGCTGATAGGCTGATATTTATGGTCACCATCAGCGCTTTGTTGTATTCTTGCCGTGTGATATATGTTTTTGTGGTTTTGTTAGCCAAAACTTATTAGTTGTCCTGTTTTACTGTATTTTCCACCAAGTCCTGTACAAAAGTTTAATACAAATTTTTTTACCGTGTGTTTTAATTTTATGCCCTACAATTTGCACAAAAATAACAAATATTATCCAGCTTTTTAACTTTTGTCACAAACTGCTGTAACTACTAACTAGTGTCCCCAGACTCAGTTACTCATCATATGCATAAATTGAGATGTCACCAGACAGCATTCCTACTATATCCCATCTACTGCCTCTCTCCTTATTGAAACTACAGAGCACTCTAGAAAGTTATTTTGCCTCTTTACCTATGATGTGCTTTCGTTTGTAAAAAAACTTGAGAGCAAAGCCTATCTGACGACTTCTGGAAGCCACTACTTATGCCCGTGATATGGATGTAGCAGTAGGAATAGACATGATAATCCTTGTGCAGACTTCGTTGTGCACAAAAGTGTGCATAATTACCCCCAGCAATTAGACACTGAATGCACCGAAAACCACTCTCTTCTTCCCATTACATACATTGAAGACCTCGGTCATGCAATCTTTGTCATAAGGGATAGTGTCTTAATATATTGTCACTGCCTTCATCATTGATTGGAATTATTATGCATGCGTCATTTGTGCTTCACAGCAGGACACTAAAGTTCAGCTCAGAGGTCACACTAACCTGCTATCTTTAGTCAGGAGGTCAGCCTTGTTCAATTTATGATGCCTACCAAGTGGTGTTAACCACAGACTGGGGTATATATACTAGAAATGTCACGTTTTGGATTTATCAGAGCCGTACAAATGCATACCAGTACCCTTTAAGTGTAGAACATATTGTGAACACCCTCTTCTTCTGGCAATTTCTCTTCCTGAAATGTATTGTAACTTTGTGTAGCACTTTAGATGTGAACAGCCTCCTAGATTAATTATTTACTCTACCGACTTACCAGTGCAATGGTTTCGGAATATGTGGCAACAGCAGCCAGCAGGAGACACATGTACTATGTGCATTAAGACTTAGTTATCAATCATAACGTTGTGTGTGCCTCCCGCACTCATAAGCATCAAACAGACTACCGCAAAGCATGAAAAAGCCAGATCTGACTGACCCTAAATGTGAATGAATTTGTGCAAGCTTAGAACTGCTACTGTATACATCTTTCAGATAGCTGCAAAAGAAATGCAGCCAACAATCTAGCGACTACTGTTTTCAATAGTAGTAAGAATACACCTGCCTAACAATTACGTACAAAATATTGAGTCAAATCGAGAACAAAGGTCCCCAAAAGAAAGATTATAAGTACCCAGGTTCTCATGATATGTTTGTACTATATGTTCTTGTGTGCATTGCTTGTTCATGTCAACCATTTTCCATTCTATATGCAGCATAATCAGTAGTTCAGTGCTTCTAGTGTGGGGCTTTGTGTTAATTTTGCTCTCTTTTTAGATTAAAGAGCTACAATTAGGGAGAATTTTTTATTGGATTTGTTATTTTATGTGTAACCATATAAACTATGCAGCCTAATGTATTAAGGTTCTGTCGTTGTTTGGATGAATTATGTAAAATTTAAATGTTTAGTCTTTGTTCTCTTTTTTATTATCTAGGTAGAATGCACATATATTAATCTAATTAAAAAAATTAGTAGTTGCATTTAGGGATCTTACTTAACATGCAAATCAAGTTGATTAGGTTGTCAAACCCATGTGTCATGTTCTTAAGTAAGTTATAAATAGTAATCCACAAAAGAATACTTGAAAGGAATAAGATTACACAAGGCATAGAGTAATAAGAGTAATATATAAGATTAATTTCCTCTCCCACAATCATGAGGACCACTACTAGAATATGCATAGCCATACAGGTTTCATATCAGTACGTTTGTTCCTAGTCTCTACTTGGTAGAAGTTAACAAGTTGAAGTCAAATATAACTGGTGTAAGAAGTAAATTAAGAAAGGGATCAAAGCAAATGAAGTACACTTGAAGAACATATAATGAAGTTGATGCAAAAAAAAAAAGAACGATAATCAATTGATTAACAATGCCAGATACCAGAAGAATAAAACCAAAGTAAATTGAACGCTCAAGTAATATACCAATTGCCCATTCTTTCTCACCAGAGACCAAATCTCTTATACCACTTAACTAATTTTTGAAAACCCTTTGATGGAAACAAGGCTCTCGGTGTACTTGTGAAATGACTAGACATAATCCCAAGCTGGGCGCCGGAATTTCTTTATCTCTTTCGTTTTATTATCATACAAAATGATTCTTCTCCAATTCTCGTGTGTAACAAGTTTTCCATCGCCCAAATATGTAGTTCTCCACTCTATCCAAAAACCGGTTTCTAAATTTTAATTCTTTGTCCAAGACATAACACCACTACCATCATCTTCGTCTAATGACCAGAGACTAAGTGATTCATTATGGTCCAAGACATAACTCCACTACCATCATCTTCGTCTAATGACCAGAGACTAAGTGATTCATTATTGCAATGCATGATTAAACCTACATGACCTTCATAATCAAAAATACCAGACCTCCCAACTTACTTCCCGGAGCTTAATACTAGGTAAGGGAACTGGTTTAAACAGCTCATTACGCAATTGGAATGATATTAGCTCATCTCTGCTGTACATGTATAATACCCCTTTTTTAACCGGACCACAGCTTGTAATTGAAGAAATACTTGTATCTACTTTATCAACTTTTATTTCTCTCCAAGAACTGGAATTGATAGAATAAAGCTCTACTCTTACAACAATTCGAAGAGATTTAATCCTAAGAATCTTGTAGTCATTTGAGATAGAATCAAAGTAAAACCCTGTAAATGCCCCTGCCCATATATCTGGTAGCTTGGAAGAAGGTTGTACTTTGTAGCATTGCCTAGTTGAAGGATGCCATATGTAGATATCAATACCCCGGCAATCGGTTAAACATATGAGGCCAACAACAGGAGATAAATCTGTGATCCCCTAGAACCTCATCTAAACATAATGGAGCCACGATATTAAAAGAATCTACAAAGGAATTGTTGATAAGATGGATACCATATTTGTTACTGTCAAGTGTACCAGCAATTGCCAATACTGAAGAAGGTCTTTTGTTATAGTTGGTGAGGTGGGGTTTGAGTGAATACAGGGTCTGAAATAATGGATAGCCACTGCTTGCAAACAGATTTACAACAATAAATCCTAGTTAATGTTCCAGAAGTTTAGACAATAAATCCTCTGAAATTAGAACAAAAATCAGCTTCGACACTTATCTGAAGCATGGGTTAGAGCAGACTACTTGACTGATTCAATACAAGCTTATTCCAATCAACAACCTATCCAACTAGTGCACCTAGAGTAAAAGCGACAAATGGAAATTAGTATCTACCTTTTCCTATCAAATTTATCCAACCGGGGTTCCTATCAAATTTATCCAACAGGGGTTCCTATTTACTAATATGATCCTTCTGAAAAATATTAAATGGTGGCAACAAAACATAAAAATCTAACCAAAGGTGATTCCTTTGGATAGACAGAGTTTTAGTAATATTTTGTTTCGAAATAGAGCGTTATATCATATAGAGTTTGTTCTACACTTTGCTCAGAATATGGTGATTGCAAGTATCTTTGCACTCGGTAGATATTTGAGATGATTTTACTTACTAATACGAATACAGATCAGACTAATATTCACGATAACAAGAGATTGATTCGAGTAACTGAAATCTACTGATAATATTAAGGATATCTGGTATTCGAGAGACCAGTCCTCTCCACAAGTTTAATAACGAAAAACAATTACAATCAAAGCATAACCCTACTTTCACGACTTACTCCCCCTTTTCTACCTTCTTTTCCCCTTTTCCACTTTTGCCCTCTTCCTTTCATTGAACTTCTCATTTTGCCCCTTGACCCTGGTCATTGTTGACTCCATGTGTTTTTACTGTTTTATCCTTCTTCTTTTGGCGTGAGAATGTCAACAGTGGCTTTGACTGTTCTCGGTGCATCACATTACCCCCCCTCCCATACATTCACCTTGTCCTCAAGGTGGAAGTGGGGAAACTGGTTGTTAAAGCATGCTACATCTTCCCAGGTTGCTTCATATGCTGGTAAATCTTTCCACTGGATTAAAGCTTCCCGTCTGGTGTTGCCACCTTCACGCACTTGTCTCACTTCTCTGACTGCCACAGGTACGACTTTCAGTTCCATTGTTGCTGTCAGTTGAGGAGGCACGACAACAGACACAGGTGCAGTCCCCACTGACCGTTTGAGTTGTGAAATGTGAAAAATAGGGTGGATTTTTGCTAAATCATGTAACTCAAGTTTGTAAGCTACCTTGCCAATTCGTTGGAGGACACGAAATGGCCCATAGTACCGTGCAGCTAGTTTCTCAAACGGTCGTCTTGCTAGTGACGCTTGACGATATGGCTGAAGCTTTAAGTATACTAAATCATCCACTGCAAATTCATTATCCTTACGTTTCTTGTCAGCAGCCTGCCTCATTGTGTTTTGGGCCTTGATTAGGTTGAAGTGTAACTCTTCTAGTATTGCATCCCGTTCTTGTAATAATTGTTCCACACTATCAACAGGTGTTTGACCTCTGCCAAGTCGTAAGAGATGTGGTGGATCCCGTCCATAGACGACCTTAAAAGGACTGATTTTGGTTGAACAGTGTGGGGCTATGTTGTAGGAAAATTCAGCCCAAGGTAGCCATTGTGCCCATGTTTTAGGCTTGCCTTCAACAAAACAACGAAGGTAGGCCGTGCTCCTCTTCAGTTCAGTCCCATGCAATTTAAAAACTTCTTTCCAGAAAGTACTGAGAAAAACTCTGTCTCGGTCAGACACAATGGAGGCCGGGAAATCGTGCAACCTTACCACTTCTTTTATAAAAATAGAGGCCACCGTGAAGGCATCAAATGGGTGGTGCAAGCCTATAAAATGTGCATACTTTGACAGTCTGTCCACAACCACTAGAATGGCATTGAATCCCTTGGAGACTGGTAACCCCTCGATAAAGTCGAGCGACACATCTTCCCAGATCAAACATGGAATTGGCAATGGTTGTAATAAACCTGCAGGCGACTGTTGTAATGATTTCTGCTGTTGACAAACAGAACATCTCTGAACATGAGTGGTCACATCACGACGCATTCCCTTCCAAAACCAGTCTGAGCTAAGCGCAAGTAAGTTTTCAATTCGCCATTGTGGCCACCCATAGCTGAGTCGTGATAATTTTGCAATAAAACGGTTTTCAGAGACGAGTTTCGTGGGATCACATACCTGCCTTTGTACATCAATTTGTTCGCCACCACACTAAACCCCAAGTGTTCTTTCTCCCCATTAAGCACCTCAGCCATGACTCGTTGGAGCTCTAGGTTGTCAGCAATTTCTCGTTCCAATACTTCCCAGGAGACCACTGGTCTGGACACTAGCTCATTTAATGTGACCTCACCGACCTCCTTCCTTGATAAGGCATCAGCCACTCGGTTCGAAGAACCCGGTTTAAACTGGATTTCAAAGTCAAATCCAAGGAGTTTAGTGACCCACTTCTGGTATTCTGGGTTAACCTCTCGCTGCTGAGTGAGAAATCTCAAACTCTGCTGGTCGAAACGCACGACAAAATGATGCCCCAACAAGTAATGACGCCACTTCTGAATGGCTAAACATATGGCAACTAATTCCTTCTCATAAATCGACTTTTGCTGAGCTCTTAACCCAAGTAATTTGCTGAAATATGCCACAGGTCGGTTGTTTTGCATTAGTACAGCCCCAATACCGAACCCAGAGGCATCCGTTTCAATCACGAATAGCTGTTGAAAGTCGGGCATCGCCAGAACTGGTGGGGAAGTCATGGCCAGTTTCAGCTTCTCGAAGGCTTCTGTAGCAGCAGGACTCCACCCAAAGCTGTCCTTTCGTAACTGTTCTGTCAATGGCCTGGCGATTTGGGCATAATGTGCCACAAATTTACGGTAGTACCCCGTAAGTCCAAGAAACCCTCTCAGTTCTCGTAAATTCTTTGGAATCTCCCACTCTAACATTGCTTTCACTTTATCTTGATCTACTTCTACCTGATAAGTGGATTTTATATCTACTTGGAACATTCTATAATGGCTTAAATTGATTGTCTTGGGCTCAAGTTTCTTGTAGTTTTGATGTGTTTTGTTTAGTTGTGCAGATTTACAAGGATGTTGATTATGGTGGATGTTTTTGTCATTTTTGGAGATTTAATTTATTAAAATTTGGATTTATTGGGCTGCACGCGTGAGATTCACTGTTTGGGCCATATCTTGAGTTCTAGAAGTCAGTTTTGGGCGATCTTACTGTCCACGCGAAGATAACGGAATTCTCTATCATTCTAAAGTGGTCCAGAGGCCCAATTGCAGCTGGAACGTTCCAGAATTACTGAAGAAAAGACAGCTGTGAATTTCCTTTTAAATCAGAATCAGTTTAGGAAACGTACTTCTATTATAATTCTGATTTGGTATTTTCTTGTTGGGCAAGATGTCTAGAGCCTATATAAACACATCCAACCCTTGTAATTTATCAAGATCATTAGGAGTAGAACCATTACATATCAATTACTTAGTTTTATTTGTATCTTTTCATACTTTGTTTTTATCATGGTTTCATCAGATCCCATGATGACGAGAGGTTCAATTATGAGCTAATCGTTGTCATGGGATTCTAATGGATTTATTTATGTAGCTTTAGTATCTTGATGCTTTACAGATCTGTGTGTGATGTATATCTGATATCCTCGTATGATTGTGTTTCATGTATTTAGATGCTTAGCTAACATCTAATTTGTTAATCTCTTGTGAAGCGAGAGTGGATCTTGAGATTTAGAACTTGCCATGCTAGCATAGGATAGGTTGATGTTTTAACATCATGATTTGTGGCGTAAATAGAGATATTATGCTGCCGTATGTGATCATTATGGATAACTTGTTCTTCAACCGTTATGTTTTCAAATTCTATAGAGATATAGGGTCTAAGCATAATTGGTGTCTATTCATCTTCTATCTCTTTTGTGGATGTATGTTTAGTTTGGTATTCGTATACTGAGAAGTAGCGTATACTTGTTTCGTGTTGTCTGATCAGATATCATAACCATTGCATATAGTGATTAAAGGCGTCAGATCTAAGCAAAGTATTTAATGAAGTTAGGATTCCATGGTTTATCTTGCAGAAGTAATTTGATTTAAATTCTTGTTAGTTAGTTAATTCTTAAGTTGTTAATTTGTTTTTTAGTTAGATTTAGTTAATTAAACCCAATTTGTTATTTGTCTTAGCAGTGAAGTAAAACCATACATTGTTGCATAGGTACTAAATTGAATTAAAAACCAAGATCTCTGTGGGAACGAACTTGACTTATATCTGTATTACTTGTGACCACGTACGCTTGCGTGATTTAGTGCAAACAAGTTTTTGGCGCCGCTGCCGGGGATCATCGGTGTTTTATTTTTGGTTTATGTGCTTGTCAATAGTGGTCGTTAGAGTTCACTGACTCGGATTTCTTTTTCTCATCTATTCTTATAGTTCGTTGGTGTTTCAGGTACTTGTCAGAGAGTGTGGACATTGAAGATGGATTTTCTAAATTACTATGGAGTTTAGCAGGTGGTTAGTGTTTGTGAGCTATGTGCGGGCGCACATGAGACGTATCAGTGCTGGAGCAACCAAGGTGGTATTCAACAACCTCAGCAGCCTTATCAGCAGTATCAAGGTCAACAATATGGAGCACAGCCTTACTATCCTCAGAATATTCTACAACAGCAGAACCAGAATTTTCTGCAGCAACATGACCCGTGGCAATCTCAACCTCTGAGTTATGAGGAACAACCATATTTTCAGTACCATCCTCAACAGTACCAGCAAGATGTTTCAGATATGTCATATGTCTATGGTAGTGAAGAGTTTCAACATCAGCAACCTATTCCTACTTTTCAGTCAGATGAGATTGATGATTTGAAGGAGATTAGGAAGGAGATTAGGATGCTTGTAGAGAATCATGAGGAGTCTCTCAAATCTTTGGAGATACTAGTTGCTCGAGCTGTGAGAGCCTTGGAACAAGAGAAACAACAATTCATACCAAAAGCAATTCCAGAAAATAACGATGACTTGGATCAAGGTACTGCATGCATAATTGAAGAAGACAAATTCCAAGAGGAAGAGAGTGTTCACAAGCCATGTGAGGAATTTGATCAAGCTAGTGAGGTGGATGATTTGGAAAGGGCACTATTTGAGACAGACATTGATGAGCTTCACAAATTTCAAGAATTGGTATGTGCGTACCAAGAGGACACTGATGAGCTACGCAAATTTCAAGAATTGGTATGTGCGAACCAAGAGGATAAAGAACATGGGAAAGATGCAGGTCTTCTACTTGTCTCAGAGTATAAAGATGGAGGTAGCGCATTAGAGCCAATGGAGGAAGTTCTCGTTGAGGAACCAAAGGCTACATCAACTTACATTTACCCTCCTCCATTATATTCAAGCGAAGCCCGCGAGTGTGTGTTGTTCTACAAATTATCAGATTTTGGGTCAACAGATGAAGGCATTGGAAGAGGATATAGTTGCTACATGAATATGCCAAACAAGGAGAAGGAGCAAAAAGTGTGCCGCCGAGATGATGATGAAGTATTGCGAAGAGAGGACCAGGCGAACTATTATCATCCTTAATGGAGGCTTGGAAGTAACGTCAAGCTATTGACGTTAAAGAAGCGCTTCGTGGGAGGCAACCCATGCCATTAGTATAGGAAAAAAAAAAATTTGAGTGTTGTATGAAAAAAAAAAAAAAAATCTGTGCAAAAAAAAAAAAAAAAAGTGAATAGTTCGAGCAATTTGCGCCCCAGTAACGCAATCTGCGCCTGCGTTACTGATTATCGCGCAATTTGCGCCTGGGTAACGCGGTGCCCCTGCGTTACATACTCTTTATATCTTCCTAACACGCAGGTTCAACCTGCGTGTCTGCTATTTCCGCGCCGAATACCCTATAACGCAGCCACAGGCTGTGTGACAACGCCTCTGTTCAGAATTTTTCCCGAAAATTTTGTTTTTGCTCACAAAATTCAACCCCAAAACCTATCCTAACCCAAATTTCTTCAATTCTAAATTCCTATATCTATCCTACATCAAATCTTAACCTCTCCAAATCTCTCCTACACTCTAAATTTTTAAATCTCATCTATCCATCATCTTATATATATACACACCTAGCCATACAAATCCAATTCCTCTTCTATTTTATTTAAATCTCTAAAAATTCAATTCTAAAGAGGAATTAATTGCAAGTTCACCTCTCCAATTCGTAGTGGGTTTATTTCTTCTCTCAAATTTTATTTTGATTACGAATTTGTGTTCTTGTAAATTGGGATTTGTATTATTCTTGATATATTGGGGTATTTTTGGTGTGTTATTGCTTGGTAATTTTTGGTGGAGCTTCTTGTGAGTTGGGTATTGATTCTTTTGGCTCGTAAGCATGGGAGAGATAGTGCTAATGTTGGGAAATTTTCGTTTTCGACGGTGGAGGTTAAATTTAATCGGTTGTTGAGGCCAATTGCTAAGGAAAGAGGATTTTTGCGGGAAAAAAAAAAATTTGTTGGGTTGGTTCATATGATTGGTGACTGGTTCGGGAGTTTCATGCAATGCAAATGATGATCAGAATGGAGGGTGTATGTTCGGCTTTGTAGGTATGTTTTCTGCTATCCCTTGTATTTACTTCCATTCAATGCGGACATTGAATATTTTAAGTTCGGGGGTGGTTTGAGGGATTAGTAGTTGTTGTATTATATGTTCATGTAGGATTTCATGCTTTGCATATTAGTAGTAGTAAATTATGCATTTATGTTCGTGTTATCTACGTTTGTTTCATATAGGACATTCTGTTTTTATGTTTTTATATCATGTGAGTTCATAATATTTGCATTTGCACCCATGCTTGATAGGAATTTGTGTTGTTGACGCTTTTAATTGAGAAGTGATATGCTTTGTTCTTGTGCACACACATACACTAGTAAGTTGAAGCTAGTAGACTTATTGAATGTTGTAAGTGATTAGAAGGATATGAATATGTGCAAGATGATTTAGTTTGCATGCTTTGAATACAAGTAGGTGCATTAGAGAGATTTTTTGCTTGGGATTGAGTATGTTTTTCCACCAAGTGAGTTTTGAGCCTTATTGCATATTTGCAATTTATTCGTTTGCTTGAGTGTCCACGGATTGTTTGCATTGCTAGCAGTTGTTTGAGGTCTTTCTTGAAATGCATGACATTATTTGACGATTAAAATGATAAAGGCATTTAGGCATAACCGCATATTTTCCCATATTACCATACCATATTTACATGATCGATTAGTTAACCCGTTGAGCTTAATCCTATTTTTTCAGTGACATACCACATTACTTGCCTAGACCTTTTTCTTGTATTGGCCTTACATTAATTTGAACCCACATTGTCAAAAGCTAGTAGAGTGCTTAAGGGAGTAATAAGGTGTGCAAGGAGGGGTTTATTGTTGGTCGTACTTTTGGGGGAAATATTGAAAATTGGGTTTGTTTACTTGATAGTCGGCATGTGTAATAAAATTATGGGATCATTGTTATTGTTATATTATTGTTTGTGTTATATTTAGCTCTCGAAAAAAAAAGAGAAAAAAAAAGAAAAAAAAAAGGAAAGGAAAAAAAAATATTATGAGAGCATATTTGTGTTTGTTGTGATCCTACTCTAGTCGACTAGTCGAGCGTTTTTGTTGGAAGAAGAATAGTAAAAATTATGTGGGGGGGGGGGAAATAGGGTGTTGTGTATGATTCATTATGATACTTACTAGCTTTTGACACTTCACCTGTTTTGGCTTATTTGACATACCTTGTCCCTAGCCCCGTTACAACCCAAATAAAGACCTTTTGATTATCGTCATTGATGTATGTTGTGTTAAGAGTTAGATTGATACCAAATGTCAAGCATGCTTATGATTTTGTTGGAATTGAGTGATACACTTACCCTTGTTCTTGAGTGAATATTCTTTTGTGAGTGGATTGTGAGTGTTTGCTTGTTTTTGCGTATGAGATCCCGAGTTTTGTCTCAAAGATGTACTCTTGTAGGCTTAGCATGTTTACTAACTTATTCTTACATTTGACATGGGCTTGTGAGAACTTATGCATGTTCATTGAGTAGACTATGTGAATACTTGCACTTTCGACACCAAGACATTGCGTATTTACTTTGATTCTTAAGTTGATATGACATGAGAGGAGTTGAAGGTATGGTAGGATATTAGTACTAGATTAATTGCATTTTCATTTAGTTGCATTCATGCATTGCATTAGGTTATATGGATTTTGTGGGTACATTCGCTATAGGCCCTCACGAGACCTTACTCGTCCACTAGGGTTGCCTAGGGGTTTAAAGGGCTTGTTGCATATGCCAAATGCAACCGTGATCACCTACGGAAGTGGTACTAGTTAGTTAGTTAGTTGTAATTGTTTATGCTTGAGGACAAGCATCGGGTTAAGTTTGGGGGTGTGATAAGTGGATTTTATATCTACTTGGAACATTCTATAATGGCTTAAATTGATTGTCTTGGGCTCAAGTTTCTTGTAGTTTTGATATGTTTTGTTTAGTTGTGCAGATTTACAAGGATGTTGATTATGGTGGATGTTTTTGTCGTTTTTGGAGATTTAATTTATTAAAATTCGGATTTATTGGGCTGCACGCGTGAGATTCACTGTTTGGGCCATATCTTGAGTTCTAGAAGTCAGTTTTGGGCGATCTTACTGTCCACGCGAAGATAACGGAATTCTCTATCATTCTAAAGTGGTCCAGAGGCCCAATTGTAGCTGGAACGTTCCAGAATTACTGAAGAAAAGACAGCTGCGAATTTCCTTTTAAATCAGAATCAGTTTAGGAAACGTACTTCTATTATAATTCTGATTTGGTATTTTCTTGTTGGGCAAGATGTCTAGAGCCTATATAAACACATCCAACCCTTATAATTTATCAAGATCATTAGGAGTAGAACCATTACATATCAATTACTTAGTTTTATTTGTATCTTTTCATACTTTGTTTTTATCATGGTTTCATCAGATCCCATGATGACGAGGGGTTCAATTATGAGCTAATCGTTGTCATGGGATTCTAATGGATTTATTTATGTAGCTTTAGTTTCTTGATGCTTTACAGATCTGTGTGTGATGTATATCTGATATCCTCGTATGGTTGTGTTTCATGTATTTAGATGCTTAGCTAACATCTAATTTGTTAATCTCTTGTGAAGCGAGAGTGGATCTTGAGATTTAGAACTTGCCATGCTAGCATAGGATAGGTTGATGTTTTAACATCATGATTTGTGGCGTAAATAGAGATATTATGCTGCCCTATGTGATCATTATGGATAACTTGTTCTTCAACCGTTATGTTTTCAAATTCTATAGAGATATAGGGTCTAAGCATAATTGGTGTCTATTCATCTTCTATCTCTTTTGTGGATGTATGTTTAGTTTGGTATTCGTATACTGAGAAGTAGCGTATACTTGTTTCGTGTTGTCTGATCAGATATCATAACCATTGCATATAGTGATTAAAGGCGTCAGATCTAAGCAAAGTATTTAATGAAGTTAGGATTCCATGGTTTATCTTGCAGAAGTAATTTGATTTAAATTCTTGTTAGTTAGTTAATTCTTAAGTTGTTAATTTGTTTTTTAGTTAGATTTAGTTAATTAAACCCAATTTGTTATTTGTCTTAGCAGTGAAGTAAAACCATACATTGTTGCATAGGTACTAAATTGAAT
The DNA here is from genome assembly GCA_037693485.1 of Kitagawia praeruptora. Taxonomy (NCBI): domain Eukaryota; kingdom Viridiplantae; phylum Streptophyta; class Magnoliopsida; order Apiales; family Apiaceae; genus Kitagawia; species Kitagawia praeruptora. The sequence continues at coordinate 101,939,563 of CM075345.1, forward strand.
TAAAAACCAAGATCTCTGTGGGAACGAACTTGACTTATATCTGTATTACTTGTGACCACGTACGCTTGCGTGATTTAGTGCAAAAACTACCCCACTCCTTGATATCATGTGACCCAAATACCCAATATTAGACTTGCCAAATTCGCATTTCTTATTGTTCGCATACAGTGCATTCTCCGAGAGTGTATCGAAAACTGCTTGTAAATGAACCAAGTGCTCCTCCATATTTGCACTATAAACGAGGATATCATCAAAAAATACCAATACGAACCTCCTCAAAAATGGCCTAAAAATATCATTCATTAACGACTGAAAAGTGGCCGGTGCGTTCATTAAGCCGAATGGCATTACGAGGAACTCGTAATGTCCATCGTGCGTACGAAAAGCAGTTTTATGTGTATCCTCAGCTCTTACTCGGATTTGGTGGTACCCGGCTCGAAGGTCAAGCTTAGAAAACACTGATGCTCCATTTAGTTCATCCAACAATTCGTCTATCACTGGAATCGGGTACTTATCAGGTACCGTTTCCTTGTTTAAAGCTCTATAATCGACGCAGAAATGCCATGACCCGTCTTTTTTTTAACTAGCAAAATAGGACTAGAAAATGGACTTGTGGAAGGTTTGATAATACCTGCTGCTAGCATCTCTCCAATAAGGCGTTCGATCTCATCTTTCTGTGATTGTGGGTATCGGTATGGTCTGACTCCCACGGGGTTGCTGCCTTCTTTCAACAAAATAGTATGTTCGTGATTTCGGCTAGGAGGTAGACCCACTGGTTCTGCAAAAACCTTCACATTCTTGTCAACCACGGCTTGCAACTCAACTGATTCTAACGACCTGCCACTCAAGTCATCTCCCTGTAACTGAGTTTTTACCTCCATTCGAGTGCATTCAACCCAGTATCCTCCTCCCCCTTTCCGTAGCATACGCATCATAGCCTTTAAGGACACTTTCGAACGAACCAGAGTTGGGTCTCCCACCAGAGTCACTGTTTCTCCCTTGTCCTCGAATGTCATTACTTGCGTTTTCCAGTTTGTGAGGACCATACCAAGCTTTTCCAACCATTGAATCCCTAATATCATGTCCGAGCTGCCCAGTTGTAAAGGAATGAAATCTTCCACTACTTCAATACCCCCATCCAACTGCAGTTTTACACCTCTACACACCCCTTCACCACGAATCGATTCCCCATTCCCCAAGGATACTCCAAATGCCCCATCATTCGACAGCACAATTCCAGCAGCATTTACCAAATCTTTTGAGATAAAATTATGGGTCACGCCCGGGTCAATCATCACCACAACTTCCAATTCTCCAATAATTCCTTTCAGTTTCATCGTTTTTGGGTTGGATATACCCACCGCTGAGTTTAGAGACACTTCCGTTGCTACTTCCTCAACCGGTGACAAGGGAACCTCAAGGTCGTCACAATCCGTTTCACCGTCCTCCTCAGAAATTAGCATGACACTTAACTCTTTCTTTTTGCATCTATGCCCCATCGCCCATTTTGCATCACATCTATAACACAAGCCTTTTGCCCGCTTTTCCTGCAGCTCCTTTTCAGTTAACCTTCTTACCTCCCCTGCCCCTTGGTTCACTGACCCTACGCTACTCACCGACCGTGCAGAGGTTTGTGAATCAGGAGACCTTGAACCCCAACTACGAGACACTGGGGGACTAACAGGAGCATTATATGAATAAGGCACCCCCACCGAAGACCCCTTGCTGTACACCGAATAAGCACCATTTCTTATGGTTCCCAGCCCTGTCTTCTTGTTCATATTAACCTGATTCTTTTCTTCAATTCATGCCGCCAACTCCATGGCTTGCTCTAGGCTTACTGGATGAAGTACCCTTACTTCAGCTTTGATTTCATCTTTTAAGCCATTGATAAAGTGTCCCATTAATATATCTTCAGTTACTCCCTCCAATGGCGCTGCAGTTTCGATGAATTTTCGACGGTATTCATTCACCGTGGTGATTTGGTTGGTGGCCAACCACTGCTCGTAAAGGGAGCCTCCATTCACCGATCTAAACTGTCGGAGGATAAATCTCTTCAAATCAACCCATCTCCTTATCGGATGACGATGATTCTCCCACTGGTACCACCTTAAAGCATCACCCTCTAGAGCTACCGCTACAGCCTCCAACATTTCTTCTTCGTTTAGTCGGTAAAATTGAAAATATCGCTCCACCCTTAAGATCCATCCATCAGGGTCACTACCATCAAACACAGGCATGTCCAGTTTGCGGTATCGCCAATTCAAGTTGTTGCCTCCAACCCCAACTCCAAATCCTCCTCCCACATAAGTTCCCCCTGGCGTATTCTGTGTACCCATACCCATACCTTGATAACCCTCCGTTCCAGCTCCGATGGCTGAGTTTGAACTCTTAGATGTAGATCCCCCCACGAGCACGCTCCCTTCCCTCTTCTCGGGAGTGGCCAACGGTACCGAGTGGATTCCGGTCAACGTTGCTCGCATCTCCGTTTGAAATTTCAACTGCTCATTTCGAATCGCGTTAATCATCGACTCGTGATACTCTCGACTTCGATTAAGCCGTCCCTCCATCCTTTCCACCATCGCCTCAAAGTCTGCCCCCAATTTCTTTGACGCCACTGCTTGCCCCTCCATTACAATCTCTGTCATTGAGTGGCGTAAATCCTCTACAGCCTTAGCTACCATCCCTTGCATTCTCCCATCCAGATCTGTTACTTTCTCCTCCAACATATCCACTCGTTGATTCGCAGTCGGCGGCCCCATCAGATCTATGCTCTGATACCACTTGAGATGATTTTACTTACTAATACGAATACAGATCAGACTAATATTCACGATAACAAGAGATTGATTCGAGTAACTGAAATCTATTGATAATATTAAGGATATCTGGTATTCGAGAGACCAGTCCTCTCCACAAGTTTAATAACGAAAAACAATTACAATCAAAGCATAACCCTACTTTCACGACTTACTCCCCCTTTTCTACCTTCTTTTCCCCTTTTCCACTTTTGCCCTCTTCCTTTCATTGAACTTCTCATTTTGCCCCTTGACCCTGGTCATTGTTGACTCCATGTGTTTTTACTGTTTTATCCTTCTTCTTTTGGCGTGAGAATGTCAACAGTGGCTTTGACTGTTCTCGGTGCATCACAATATTATATGCGACTCCTGAGGTAAAATATTGTTTTGCTGTATTCTGCACTCGGTTTTGCCGTTTGTACAAAAATTGACACAATTTTATTTCTCTGGTTTGCTTACAACTTTGTTCGCAATACATTTTCCATGAAGATAACAAACATTTTCCTTTTTTAACTTGTCCGAAACTACTAAACCAGTGTTTCTGACTCAAACTCAATTACTGTCCCAACTGCAAATATTGTGCAAATTAAAGTTATGTTGGGATCATGTCTGATGTTGGTTGGTTTATATATATTGGGTTGGTCTATTACAAGCAATTGTTGCAACATACCGTACCGCAGTACGTGTACAATAGATTTTTTGCTAGCAACAATTGTTTGCCCCAGACTACCTATATAAAAATATTGCACTGATCTAGCGGCTATTGTTTTCAATTACTTTTACAGTGCTTCCCAAATATGTACTTTGAAGTGATATAATCTGATTAAAGAGTTGTAACTTGGGAATTTATTATTGGAATTGTTATTTTACATATAATCATACATCATGTACCCCTAATGTATTATGGTTCTGTCGGTATGTTATTTTGATGGACTCTGTAAATGTTTGACCTCTTTTTTCTTTTTACAAAACTCTGATCTAGGTAGAATACCCATGCATCAATCTAGTTAAAAGGTAGTGTTAGAGGTCCAACCTCTTAATGGGCCGAACCATTGGCCCAACATTAAGCCCAAGGAATGAACAACCTGTTTTCCATTTACAGTCACATGATTGTCATTTTGTCAGTGGCCGACCGTGGCCATGATAAAAGGTTTCTTTACCTTTAAACAGTCACATGGTCCATGATCCAAAAGAATGTTTAATATTCTGGAAAGCAGATCTACATCTCAACAAACGGCAAGGAGAATAAGTATAAAAGGAGGTAATATTGTTCATAAAACCCATAACTACACACACAACAACACAAATTCTCTACGTTCAAATTACCTTACAAAGAACCGACTAACTTATTCTCACACCGGAGGTGAATCGGGGGGCTCCACCCTCGCATTCTCTTTCTGCAGGTCCTACCGAACGAAGCCTGGGAGAAAACTGGTCGTAACATTTGGCGCCGACTGTGGGAACGTAGAGATATATTCGTGTTAAGATCTACCAAGAGACTATGACGATCGAAGAAACGCCCATCAATGATAATAGCACCGTGGCTGGAAACAGTCGCTCCGTTCCTCCTGTAATGCCAAGAACAACCCCTCTCATTCCCCCAAGACTGCTAAATTTTGATGAAGAAGGAGATATGCCAACTCCTGAAGAACAACAAGAGATGCTTACGAAATGGAGAGAGCAACAAAAGGCGAAGGGGAAGCATAAAGTGACGGATAAGAACAAAGAAACCGAACGGATAGCAAAAAGAATGGAAGCCGATCGTTTGAGGCTAGAGGTCCTAAAGCTCCGAAGGGAGGAGATCGAGCTACAGGAAAGGACCCTCCGCGAGGCTCTAGAAGCCGAAGACACGGGGGCGGACGACCAAAGAGATAAGAGGCCAAGAACCAGAAATGATGAAGATGAGTCAGGGGACTCTGAATCATACTCGAGGAGAACCCGGTCAAAGGTAGTTTATTCCTCCGACTCGGAGGAGGAAGGCCCCCATACGGACGATCGTATCCGAAGGATCGAGAAGGCAATGTTCGGGGAGAGAAAGGTCAGCCACGAGCCAGTGGTGACCGAGGACGTTGAACAGTTTCGACCGCCTCCTGGAAGGCAGTTCCCGAAGATGAACGAATTCAACGGAAAGGGTGATCCCGAAGACCACTGTGAGAAATATGAATCACTTATGACTGGGATGGGACACTGTGATGTGATGCTCTGCAAAATGTTCAAAACCTACCTAAAGGGGAATGCATCCATGTGGTACAGGTCGTTGAGACCTAGGTCGATAGGCTCGTACGAACAAGTAAAGAAAAAGTTCTTGAGGCACTACTCACATTTGTGCCGAAGAGAGAAGGATACAGAAGCCCTGATCCACTGTAGGCAGGGACCGAACGAGGATTTGGGTGATTACCTAACAAGGTTCAAAGAGGAAGCCGGTATGGTCACCAATTTGGACAAAGTCAAGGCGGCTGGATTCCTTGCAGCTGGCCTCGACCCTGTTAAAGGTAAGAAGCTTCGGTCTTCTCTTTATGATATGCCTCCCAAATCTTTAAATGATATCTATGTGAGAGGAGAGGCTATCAGAAGAAAATTGGAATCAATTGGGGGTTACAAGGAGAACAAGAAACATGATAAATATGACAGAAGGGAGGACCGAAGGGATGACAGGAAAGACGACCGAAGGGGTCGAGGGGATATCAGGAGCAGGTTGAATGACACGAGGCCCGACAAAGGGGCCGAACGAAGAAGAGATAGAGATAGCGTTGTGTTCACACCATTAAACACACCTATCTCGAAGATTCTCCATGAGATAAAGGGTAAACCTGGGTTTGTCCGGCCACCCAAGTTGAAGACCCCTGAAAATAGAAGAAGCGACAGCAAATATTGTGAATATCATCAGGATAAAGGTCATAACACTGACGAGTGTTACCATTTGAAGAAATTAATTGAGAGAATGATAAAAGACGGAGAATTAACCAAGTTTGTCGAAGATCTGAGAAACAAACTAAGACCGAAAGAGAGAAACAGAGAAGACAAGGAAGCCGAAGGATCTGAAAAATACAGAGGCGAGGTCCGAACGATCTCCGGGGGAACCATATTGGATCGGGACAGCAAATCAGCCCGAAAGAGGTATGCAAGGCAAATCTACAACCTTTACCAATCTACTACAGCCAAACAACCACTTCCGATTTCATTTACGGAGGACGATTACGAAGATGTGATATGGCCACATGAAGATCCGCTTGTTATAAATCCGGTGATAGGGGAGAACAAGATCTGGAAAGTCCTGATCGATGAAGGGAGTTCGGTCAACATCTTATATCACCGGACATATTGCAAAATGAACTTGGGAGGCGAACAACTAGAGCCATGCCATGAAGCACCGCTATACGGCTTCGGTAATCAACCCGTACCGATCGAAGGAACTATAACACTGAACGTCTTATTAGGAAAAGCACCATTCACAACGATGAAAGAAGCGAAATTTTACGTTGTTAGAGTCGACAGCCCATATAATGGGATCCTAGGAAGACCGGCTTTATCCCTATTCCAAGCTGTGTCATCTATCCCTCATTTGAAATTGAAATTTCCAACCGAACACGGGGTCGGAGAAATGAGAGGCGATCAAAAAGCAGCACGAATCATTATGTTGGAAGACTTGGAGAAAGAAAAAGATATCGAAATGACCGAAGCCGGGAAAAGAAGAAGAAATGAATCCGAACCAGGAGGCAGTCACCAACTACTGAATATCGAGTTGGAGAAATTTGGAGCCGACCTGTCAAATCCGATAGCCGAACCGGCTGTCGAAACCGAAGAAGTTGAATTGTACGTAGGCCAAGCGGGGAAGATGATTCAGATAGGAAAAAACATGGAGCCAGAACTAAAGGAGAAAGTCATAAAAGTCATTAGGGAATTCCACGATGTATTTGCATGGAGTCCCGAAGACATGCCGGGTTTGGATCCATCGGTAGCCAAACATTGTCTTAACGTCAAAGCCGAAGCCCAGCCCGTGAAACAGAAAAAGAGAAATTTTGCAATGGAAAGACAAAAGGTCATTCAAGCTGAAGTCGAAAAATTGCTAGAAGCAAAATTCATTGAAGAGATAGACTACCCGGATTGGTTGGCGAATGTGGTCGTGGTCAAAAAGTCCAACGGCAAATGGAGGATGTGTGTAGACTACACCGATTTAAATAAACACTGTACGAAGGATCACTACCCTCTTCCAAACATTGATCAACTGATAGATGCAACCTCAGGGCATCAAATACTCAGTTTTTTGGACGCCTTCTCAGGATATCACCAAATCGCCATGAACACCGAAGACATACCGAAGACAGCGTTCATCACACCTAACGGCACTTATGCTTACATAAAAATGCCCTTCGGACTGAAGAACGCAGGGGCTACTTTCCAAAAGATGATCAACAAATTATTCAAAGCCCAGATCGGTCGGAACATGGAGTGCTACGTGGACGATATGATTGTTAAATCCCTTTTCAGGGATCATGCCGAAGATCTAAGGGAATGTTTTGAAACGCTCAGAAGAAACAACATGAGGATCAATCCGAACAAGTGTACGTTTGGAGTAAATAGTGGGAAGTTTCTGGGATACATGGTTAGTGCCAGAGGAATTGAAGCCAACCCGGAGAAGATTAAAGCAGTCATTGACATGGAAGCACCGAAGACGATTAGGGACATTCAAAAGCTGACCGGACGGTTAGCAGCCCTGAGGAGGTTCATTTCCCGATCGGCCGAAAAAGCCTTGCCATTCTTTGAAGTGCTTCGGGGGTCCAAGAATTTCGAGTGGGGGCCAAATTGCCAAAAGGCATTCGAAGATGTTAAAGAGTATTTAGTGAAAGCTCCACTCTTAATGAGACCCGACCCGAAGGAAACATTGCAGCTGTACTTGGCTGTGAACGACCGAACACTCGGAGCTGTGTTGGTCAAAGAGCATGAAGGGAACCAACATCCGGTGTTCTATGTCTCTCACATTCTCAAAGATGCAGAAACAAGGTATCCGAATGCAGAAAAGTTCGCCTATGGACTGGTAATGGCTGCAAGAAAGCTCAGGCACTATTTCCAGGGAAGGACGATCAAAGTTGTAACCGATCAGCCGTTAAAGAAAATCTTGCAAAGGCCAGAGGCATCGGGCAGAGTGGTCGCTTGGGCGATCGAACTTGGGGAGCATGATTTGGAGTACACACCAAGAACTTCGATCAAAGCCCAGGCACTTGCAGATTTTATGGTAGAATGCTCATTCACTGAACCGAAGGACTTGACCCCCGAAGAACAACTAATTCCGACACCAGGAAAATGGAAATTATTCGTTGACGGGTCGGTCGCCAAAGAAAAGTGTGGGGCCGGTTTAATTTTAACAAGCCCAGAAGGATTCGAAATATGCCAAGCTATCAGGTTCACTTTTCTTTTAACGAACAATGAGGCCGAATATGAAGCACTTCTGGCAGGCCTAGATTTGGCCAGAAATTTGGAGGTTAAACACCTAAGAGCATTCAGCGACTCAATGTTAGTGGTAAAACATTTCACAGGAGAGTATGGACAAAAAGATCCCCGAACGAAGGCCTACGCCCTAAAGGTACGCGAGAAATCTTTGTTATTTGAATCATTCGAATTAAATCAGGTAGCGAGGGAGAACAACAATCGGGCGGACGCTTTATCAAGGTTAGCCTCGGCAGAAACCCAAAACCTCAACGGGTCAATTTATCTGACCGAGGTAAAGACGCCTTCGATAGACAAAAAGCAATGCATGGAAATCCACCAAGGAACCGATTGGATGACCCCAATCAGAGCATTCCTAGAAAAAGGAACTTTGCCACTCGAACGAAAGGAGGCACAGAAGGTAAAACATCGGTCGGCCAGTTATGCCGTGATTGGAGGACGTTTGTTCCGAAGGTCGGTGACACAACCCCTCCTTCGATGTTTAAACAAAGACGAACAGATTCTAGCCCTTGAAACGGTTCATGAGGGAATTTGTGGGGAACACCTAGCAGGAAGGTCTTTGGCCCTCAAAATTCTAAGGCAAGGGTTTTTCTGGCCAAAGATGAAAGAGGACGCCACCGAATACGCCAAAAGATGTGTACAATGCCAGCTATTCAGCACTGTACCGAAGCAGCCACCCGAAGAGATGTCTTCAGTCCTTAGCCCCATTCCATTTGCTATGTGGGCGGTCGATATTGTGGGTATTTTGCCCACCAGTACCAAACAAGCCAAGTATTGCATTGTGGCGATCGACTACATGACAAAGTGGATAGAAGCTCGACCACTTTCATCCATTACCGAAGAAGCAGCAAAGAAGTTCATGTTAGAACAAGTAATATTAAGATTCGGTATCCCTATGGTATGTGTATCGGACAACGGAACCCAATTCATCGGAAGTAAATTCAAGAAATTTTTAGCCCAATTTGGGATTCGGCAAAAATTCAGTTCGGTCGGACATCCCCAGGGAAACGGGGCGATCGAAGCTGCGAACAAAATTATTTTCGATGGAATAAAGAAAAGGCTAGGTGAAGCCAAAGGTCTTTGGGCCGAAGAACTACCATGGGTTCTGTGGGCATACCGAACGACACCTAGGTCATCAACAGGAGAAACACCCTTCAAATTGGCTTTCGGAACAGACGCTCTTTTGCCAGTCGAAGTTTGCCTTGAGTCTTATCGGACACAAGTTTTCAACATAGAGACGAACGAATGTGGTCTCAGAGCAAATGTAGACTTGCTTGAAGAAGAAAGGGAAGCAGCCCACCAAAGGAACTTAAGGTACCAACTTCAAGCAGCACAACATTATGATTCGGGAGTGAAAAAGAGATCATTCCAAATCGGAGATTTAGTGCTTCGAGAATTGGCAACATCAATGCCAACAAAACAAGGCAAACTTATGCCCAACTGGGAAGGCCCTTATGTGGTAAGCGAAGTGGTTCGTCCGGGCACTTACAAGTTAGCTCATTCGGACGGCAGCTTGATTAAGAACACATGGCACGCTGCTCGCCTTCGCCGTTTTTACCAGTAAGCTTACTGGAAACATTTTATTATCCTTTTAAATTTGTGGTTTAAATGCAAGTTATCTTTTAAATTCCCTAAGTAAGCATCGATCTGTAAAACCATGCGAAACCCACATGATCAATAACAGATTGTTCGCTACATTTTTTCTACATGCCATGATTAAGCAAAATGGACCCATGTTTGGGGCCGACCAAGTAAAACATGCGCCCATCTAACTTATTTCTAGTGTTCAAATACATTCCACAATACTTGACATATCCAAAGTCGGGCCCGACCGAACGAATTTCGGACGTTCCCAAAAATGTCTTAGTATTTAAGTGGTTTTTTCACAAATTAAGTCCGGGAGGAAATATTTTAACCGACCGAACGGAACTTAAATCCTTTACAAAAACCCCTTAAAAACTGGGGGCAGCTAGGTTACGACCGAAGACACACAACACGCTAGGTTACGACCGAAGATGCATACCAAATAAAAAATATGCTAAGGCGATTGAAAGCCGAAGAGGCATAAAAAATGTAAAAATATGCTAAGGCGATTGAAAGCCAAAGAAGCATAAAAATATGCTAAGGCAAATTTAAGGCCGAAGACGCATACCAAACGGAAAAATTATGCTAAGGCAATTGAAAGCCAAAGATGCATATATAAAATGGAAAAATTATGCTAAGGCAATCGAAAGCCGAAGAGGCATAAAAAATAGAAAAATTATGCTAAGGCGAATTTAAGGCCGAAGATGCATAAAATATAGAACAACACGCTAGGTTACGACCGAAGATGCATAAAAAAGGAAAGAATTATGCTAAGGCAATTGAAAGCCGAAGAGGCATAAAAAATTATCGAAAACTAAGCAAAAACCAAAGATGCATAAAAATTATGCTAAGGCAGAAAAATGCATTAATGTAAAAAGCCCGAAGGCACAAATTCATAAACCAAATGTATAAATTACAAAGCCCGAAGGCCACAAAATAAAAAGCTACTCCATTGAGGGCTCATCAAGAGGCTCATCTTCTCCCGAAGAAATAACTTCAGGGTCATCAGATTTTTCCCTACCCACTGGATCGGTCATACCCATTGCAGTATCAAGCAGTTGGGTATGATCAAAACCAAGTGAATGGGCCTTCACCACAGCATCATCGAAGCCCATCTGATAGCATCGTTCTTCTGTTAAAAGAAGCTGCTTATGCAATTTTCGGGCGCTCTTCCTTGATTGCTTCAGCTGGGTGTTCCTCCATTCGATTCGCCTGGAGCTTGTGACTTTCAGCTTCTCCAACTCATCCTTGAGGGCATCCCTTTCGGACTTTAAAGCCTCAGCCTGGCCAGTGACCCTTTCCAGTTCGGCAGAAGAGTTCCGATAGTTTTCCTCGGCTCTGACCGCCCTCACTTCGGTCTCTTCTAACCGTTCGGTCACCACAGCTGACCAGGCAGCGCCCTGAACACAACATGGAAAATGTTAAAAAATTCCCTAAGGCAAGTATGTGTATACGAAGGAAAAGAAACTTACCATAGAGAGAAGGGTCATCATTTCAGTACAAGCTTCCACATTGTTCAGCTTGGAAATAGTCGGTCGATCGGCCGGGAGAACGAGGCCACGACACAGATCAGGACCCACGTTCTTTGATGAAGAAGGAGCTGGGACAATAATCCGGTCGGTCTCTAAGACGCTCCATTGAGGAGAATACACCTTTAATTCGGTGTTCTCCGACCGAGGCCTTTTCTTCGGCTCCACAGGAATACCCTCCGGGACTGACTCTCTAGGAGGCGAAGAAGAATGAGGGGTAACAACTAAGCTCTTCTCCCCTTGATCAATAGCCAGGGCTTCCTCCCCTTCGACCGGCCGAGCAGCACTTGCTTCGGCCGCCAGAGCAGCAGCAGCTAAGTCGGCCGCCTTCTTTCTCTTCCGTTCCAAGATGTCCAATCGAGTTGTCACTATACAAGACAAAAAAGAATATTATACACAAGTTAAAAGCTATAAATAAGAGCTATCATACTTTCAGAAAATTGCAGAAAAGAAGAACAAAATGAAGGAACGTTACCATTACCCCAAAGACCGACTAGCCAGTCTGGGTCCCTACTATCCGATAATGGTACCTTGTCCATATCAAGGTTACACAATAATCGGTAGTCATGTTTATCCGCCTCCGTGAGTTCGGGATACACATACCTCGTGGGATCAACTATTTTCCAAACACCGAACTTCTCCAGCTTCGGTCCGGAGACATAAACCCACTTAATATGAGTCTCCTTATTATTTGAGTTCGTGAATGACCAGTCAGGCCTGCCCACTCGCCGAGCAATGGTGTAAAAACCCTTACTCTTCGGATTCCGGCGAAGCTCGTATTGATGCCAGAAAAGAGACGTCCTCGGAATCACTTTACTTGCCATGCATCTGGCTTGGAAAGTGTTTACGTGAATAAAGCTGTTCGGGTCCAGCTGACCGATGGCGATGCCCGACTGCTTCAACACGCTCTTTAATATACGCAATACGGGCAATCGGAAGCCACATTTGAACGCCGCTTCGGATATACCCGTAGCGAATCCACCCCCGCAAATAGCCGCGACTTGAGGATTTTGCCAGATTTTGTCATTCTTCCTGGGGGCGAAGAAGTACCACACGTATTTCAATACGCAATAGGTCGAGCAAAAATTCTCTATATCGTCTTCAGTCAGCTGAGAAGGACGATTGGCGGCCGGATACTCTACGGCATCACTAAAAGGAGAGGATACCGAAGGATCTGTACCTTCGTTCGACCGGTCCATATCCCTGCATTCGGAAATGTAGAGATTAGCCATGTACTCGAACAAAAAAGGAAAAAATCGGAAGGAGGAAGAAAAAGATCGAGTACAGAGGGCTAGGACCGGCCAAAAAATCCCTACCAACTAAAGGTAAAGTGATTCGAACCCACGACAGACCGAAGAACACTAAACAAGATTCAAACATTCCGAAGGATACATCCCTCCTAAACAATCTATCAAACCCAGAAATCCTAAATATACAAAAAGGACAAAGGAAAGCTAACACTCCCATTTCTTATGCAAAGAATACAGGTAAAATCAAGCGTAAATCCACATATGTGCGTATATAGATACTTACATACAAATGCCTACATATACATTCAAGAACACATATCCAAGAGGGCAAAGAAACGATATACAATTTATCGATATGAAAGGTATAGAGACTTACTGTTTTGAAGATTGCTGACAAGATCGAATTCCCGGGGATAAAATGCTTGGACGTGGACGTCAACCGGAACAGGAGATTCGAAGGAAAACGGTGACGAAACGACGGCTCCAATGGTTGTTAAAGCTTTTTTCTGAAAAAAGACTCTTTCTCTCTGAAAATATGAGGCGTATGCGTAAAGGGGTAAAGAGAAGAGATGAGAGGTTAATAAAGGGATTGTGACGGTTGGATGATTGGCGTTTCAAATTCAACGGCTGAGATTGAGGCGTGAATCTTGAGAAAAGGCAGCTGTCAATCATAAAGGGACACGACTCCCCAAGAAAAGGCTCGACCTTGTCCTTCGTTCTCATTATATAGATAATACAACCGAAGGCCTACTCAGTTCTTTATCGCATTTAAAAAACCATTTTTTGGAAGGGCGTCCGAACGAATGTTCCGAGGATGGGCCAAGCCATTGAATTTTCTTTATTAAAAGTAATTTCGGGCGACCCGAAGAGGATTTTCCAAAGAAAGACTTAGGCTTTAGCCTTCGTCCTGAGGATTACTCCGAACGAAGCCTAGGGACATGTTAGAGGTCCAACCTCTTAATGGGCCGAACCATTGGCCCAACATTAAGCCCAAGGAATGAACAACCTGTTTTCCATTTACAGTCACATGATTGTCATTTTGTCAGTGGCCGACCGTGGCCATGATAAAAGGTTTCTTTACCTTTAAACAGTCACATGGTCCATGATCCAAAAGAATGTTTAATATTCTGGAAAGCAGATCTACATCTCAACAAACGGCAAGGAGAATAAGTATAAAAGGAGGTAATATTGTTCATAAAACCCATAACTACACACACAACAACACAAATTCTCTACGTTCAAATTACCTTACAAAGAACCGACTAACTTATTCTCACACCGGAGGTGAATCGGGGGGCTCCACCCTCGCATTCTCTTTCTGCAGGTCCTACCGAACGAAGCCTGGGAGAAAACTGGTCGTAACAGGTAGTAGTATTTATATGATAGGTTTTCTAAGTTCTAGGTTCTCTGCTATACATGATAAATCTGTCAGATTCCTCTAATATACAACAATCTTTTCAGCAGAAAAAGATATTACACATCTCCATCTCAGAGGCAGAGACAAAGCTGAACATTTGCAAATTGCACCATCATCCTATGTGCTTTTGTAAGGAAATACAACCTTTAAAATCTGACGGCTTCAGGTCATCAATCTGTACGTAATATAGAGCAAGCCATGTCTTTTGTATTCGGTTCCACAGCTAAGTTGCACACAACAATTTTCTATGTTTCAGGTTGTGAAGGCAAATTCGAGGCATAGTCTATAGCTTATTCCTAATTTATATAATTTCACTTCATTGCATAGCAGCCTAGCAGGTGGTTCTATTGCTACAACGTACTGAATGAAAAAATATCCATAATTGAATAATTGGTTGATTCCATAGCCAAACATGGCTACTGTAATTTTAATTGACAGTTTATAAGAAAGTTTGTTGTATACTAAAATCAAACATCGGAGTACAGGTTGTATTTTAGTACGAAAAGATACTTTTGGTTCCAAAATATTGCAATAAGTAGTTTTTTAGCTACATCATTACGCCCTAACTCCTAAGACTCCACATATTAATATGTATCAGTATGTTTGGTTCTAATCTACACTTTGTAAGCTGTAGCAGGTAAACAAGTTCAAATTAAATAGAATTGGTGAAAGACAAAACAAGGGATCAAAGCAAATGAAGTAGAAGGTACATGGATAAGTTGATGCAAAAAGAGAAGAACGAAAATCAACTGTTTAACAATGCGCTTTACTAGAGAGTAGAGAGTGTAATGTAAATGTATACCAAAAGAGTCGAGCTAAAGAAAACACTATAGTAAATATGCCTCTTGCTTGTTCTTTCTCACTCAAGACCAAATTCCCTTCGATGACCTAACAAGATTCCAAGCTGGGTGTTGAAACTTCTTTGTCTCTTTGGTTCTATAATCATACAAGATAATAAATTTCGATCCTCGTGTATAACTAATCTTCCATCACCCAAATATGTAGTATCCCACTCTATCCTAAAACCAGTCTCTAAATTAAAATTCTTTGTCCAAGAGACATATTAAGAGGAAAACAACGTTTTTCATCACTCAAAGACTTTGTTATCGTGGGATGCTATGCACTCTATCTTTCCTTAAATAAATAAGTTATAAGACTATTTTCCTATTGGCTGTTTTATTCCCCTCACATGTACGAGGTGGCAAAAGTTGTTATTTCCTATTTTGTCTATAGTGCTCTCTATATATAGACATGAGCTGTGAAAGAGAGAGACATGCTGAATATTATCTTCTTCACCAATTAATTGTTTCTTCTTCATTTTCCATATACATCTGCAATGGCATCTTGAATATTGTTTAGCATTTAGTCTTTATGGTATCAGAGCCAACCATTGCAAGTTGTATTTAGTCATATCCTTTTCTTATTCAGCCTCAATCTTGTTGTCTTTTCTTGTTCATCGATTGAATGGCAGGAGCCAGACTTTCTCTTGTGGATCTAGTAAATCCATTGTATCTACACCCCTCTGATGGACCAACCTCGATCTTGGTTGAAAAACTTCAAGGGTCGTATGATTATCGAGCTTGGCGAAGAGCCATGGAAATTAACCTTGCTTCAAAAAGAAAGCTTGGCTTTGTGACAGGAGGGGTGCAGAAACCAACCGATGCTACGCAAGCTAAACTATGGGAAAGCTGCAACAATATGGTAATCGCTTGGTTCACTCACAATGTCTCTCCATCTATAATGAAATCTATAATGTTTATGACCTCTGCTGTTGATATATGGTATAATCTTGAAAGTAGATTTCAATTGACTAATGGGTCTAGAAAGTATAAGATAAATAAAGAAATTTATGAGCTGCGACAGAACAACTCATCTATTAACGATTATTATACTGCTATGAAGAGTTTATGGGAGGAATTGGATACTCTCAATATCTTGCCCATGGTTTCTAATCCTACTAATGAGGTCAAAACTTTATTAGCAACTATTGCTTCCCAGAGAGATGAGAGTAGGTTGTTTCAATTTTTGAATGGCTTGAATGAGATATATAATAGTCAACGTAGTCATTTCTTGTTGATGACTACTCTTCCCTCTGTTGAAACTGTCTCTGCTGCATTACAACAAGAAGAGGCACAACGTGACCTCTTACACTTGAATAAACTAGATGCAGAATCATCAGCTATGTATAGTCAAGCTAATGTTCATAGACCTGTTAGACCCCCAGTTGTGTGCAATGTCTGTAAAGGAAGAGGTCATAGGAGTGACCAGTGTTGGCAAGTGACAGGCTACCCATGATGGCACACTAAGTATGGCCAAACACCTACACCTCCAAACATAAATTTGAAACCTAAACCTCAAAGATGGAACACTGGCCCTAGAACAGGGGAGGTTAAAACTGCAGCCACAGCCCAAGTTGGTGCTGAATCCTCGTCTTATTTTACACCTCAACAACTGGCTCAATTGGCTCAGTTGATGCAACAAAAAGGTTCTGACACGGAGGATGAGTTGGAGCAACCATTCTCAGGTATGATGTTTGTTCATCCTACTGCAACATCTCTGGACTCGTGGATAATTGACTCTGGAGCCACAGATCACATGACTCCAGATTTTAACCACTTGATGCAACCTGCTACTCTTGATACTTCTATTGAGATTAATTTTCCAACAGGGGCCACAGCCAAGATTTCACATATGGGTACTGTCAAGTTGAATACTGGTTTAATCTTGAAAAATGTATTTTGTGTTCCATCATTCCATCATAAACTATTGTCTGTACGTCGTCTTGTTGCTGATAATAATTGCCAGGTGTAGTTCTCTAGCACACATTGTGTTATACTTGATAAATGCACAGGTGAAGTTATAGGCATTGGAAAACCTCATCAAGGCTTGTATTATCTAGTTGATCACTTGTCTGGAGCAGTGCCTGCAAATTGGTTGTCAACTGAACCACTGAGTTCAAATCAATCTTCTGCTAGTGCAGCCACAGTCCATCATTCAACTGTACCTGCAACTTCTGAGCTCGACAAATGGCATCACAGACTCGGACACGCCCCTGCAGCAAAATTGAAGCTTATTTCCTGTGTACAACCATTTGTTCACCTGCCTTCCAAGGTATGTGTCACTTGCCCTATGTCAAAGTTTACGAAGCTCCCTTTTCCATTAAGTGATTCACATGCAAAGAATGCTTTTGATCTCGTTCATATCGACATATGGGGTCCATACAAAGAGTACATAAGAGGCAAATATAAGTACTTCCTCACACAAGACTTACATGGCTTTATTTGCTTCAATTTAAGTCTGATGCTCTCTCTGCACTTGAAACTTTTTATAACTATGCACAAGCTCAGTTCCAAGGCAAGATTAAGGTCATACGTTCAGACAATGCTCTTGAATTTGATGACTCTACGTGCAATTGTTCTTTCAGCGTCATGGCATAATCCATCAAACCTCATGTATACGAAGGCCACAGCAAAATGCAAGGGTGGAACGTAAGCATCGACATATTCTGGAGGCTGCCAGGTGCTTACGATTTCAAGCTGCTCTACCTTTGAAATATTGGGGTGAGTGCGTTAAGACTGTAGTCTATATTATTAATCATTTGCCTACCCCAGTATTGAACAATTTGACACCTTATGAATGTCTATATAAAGAGTTGCCTGACTACAGTGTCATAAAGTCTTTGGATGCCTGCTTTCTCTACTAATCCTGTTCATAGTACAGATAAGTTTGCTCCAAGGGGGGTCCCTTGTGTTTTCTTGGGATACCCAGCTCAACAAAAGGGGTATAGGCTTCTCAACCTACTCACTATGCAAACCTTTGTTTCCAGGGATATGAAGTTTCATGAATTGATATTCCCTTTCAGTACTACTTCTTCATATCTGAAACCAACTTCTCAAACCACACCCTCTACACCTAACCTGACCTACAAAGATGACTGTTTCCTTGCTACAGAACCAACACCTACCAACTCTGAGCCTACCCAAGAACCACCTACAAACATGGAGACAGAGTCAACCACAGAACCTATTGACACAGAACCTTTGAGACGATCTACCAGACCATATAAGCTACCACCTTGGCATAAAGACTATATTACACCCAATGCATCTCACATAAGTTCTGTAGCCATGACAAACATTGATCATCCATTCTATTGCTTTCTATCTACATTAACTGCTTCATCTGATCCTATATATTTTAAAGATGCAGTAAGACATGACCACTGGGTCAAAGCTATGAACTTGGAGCTCGAAGCCTTATAGCAGAATCAGACATGGGTACTCACTACTCTCCCACCTGGTCAACATTCCATAGGATCAAAATGGGTCTATCGAACAAAGTTCAATCCTGATGGGAGCATACTGAAATACAAGGCTCGACTTGTGATACTTGGCAGCAGGCAGCAATACGGTATAGATTATCACGAAACTTTCGCCCCTGTGGCAAAGATGACTACAGTAAGGACAATGCTTGTTGTTGCTGCAATACAGGGTTGGCACACCACACAAATGGATGTGACCAACGCCTTTTTACATGGTGAATTATTGGAGACAGTGTACATGACCTTGCCCCAGGGCTATTCACATATGGGTTGTCGAATTCAAACCAATCAGTTGCCCAAAGCTGCATCAAATGTCACTGCAAAACTAGTGTGTAAGCTTCTGAAGTCTCTCTATGGCTTTAGGCAATCACCACGCCTTTGGTTCTCTAAGTTCTCTTCTACCATTCAGCAAATGGGCTTCATTCAATCCAAAGCAGACTACAGTCTGTTTATTCTTCGAGATCATTCAATAATTACTCTAATCTTGGTCTACGTGGATGACTTGATACTTTGTGGAAATTCTCAGACCAAAATTGATGAAATCAAGACTATGCTTTCTCAGTCTTTCAATATGAAGGATCTAGGACCTGTTAGTTATTTCTTGGGAATTGAAATTCACAGATCTAATGATGGGTTCTTTCTATCCCAGAGAAAGTATACGACAGACATTCTACATGAATTTGGCATGGCACAGGCTAAACCATTACGAACTCCAATGGACATCAAGTTGAAGCTTACAGCTGAAATGGGTGACACATTGCCAGAACCCTTGCTTTATCAATGACTTGTAGGTAAACTCATTTACCTTACAATAACTCGTCCTGATATAGCATTCTCGGTGCAAATTCTGACTCAGTTTATGCAACACCCAACAACTATTCATATGCAACATGCCAAGAGGTTGCTGAGGTATCTGTCTAGCACGATCCAACAAGGAATTCTTCTCGCATCCACCACAGCTGCTCAATTGACTGCATACTTTGATAGCGATTGGGCAGGGTGTGTGACTTCTCGAAAATCTACATCTGGCTATTGTATCTTCCTAGGGGAATCACCTCTTTCATGGAAAACAAAGAATCAAACTGTCGTTGCTCGATCCTCTACTGAAGCAGAATATAGAGCCATGGCTCTAACAGCTTGTGAGATTACTTGGTTGTCCACACTGTTAAAAGACTTGGGCATTACTGATCTCTCTCCTGCTATACTTCGATGTGATAATCAAGCAGCAATATCAATCGCTGCTAACCCTGTCTTGCACAAAAGAACCAAACATATTGACATAGATTGTCATTATGTTCGTGACCAAATCAAAGAAGGCAACATCGTTACAGAACATGTCTCCTCCAAGGATCAAGTAGCTGATATAATGACAAAAAATTCTGCCTGTCAACCTGCACCAGTCTCATGTTCACAAGCTGGGAGCTTCAGTCCCTTCTCACTCACCAGCTTGAGGTGGAGTATTAAGAGGAAAACAACGTTTTTCATCACTCAAAGACTTTTGTTATCGTGGGATGCTATGCACTCTATCTTTCCTTAAATAAATATGTTATAAAACTATTTTCCTATTGGCTGTTTTATTCCCCTCACATGTACGAGGTGGCAAAAGTTGTTATTTCCTATTTTGTCTGTAGTGCTCTCTATATATAGACATGAGCTATGAAAGAGAGAGACAGGCTGAATATTATCTTCTTCACCAATTAATTGTTTCTTCTTTATTTTCCATATACATCTGCAATGGCATCTTGAATATTGTTTAGCATTTAGTCTTTAAGACAACGCCACTACCATCATCTTCGTCTAATGACCAAAGACTGAGTGTTTTATCATCATGGCGATGCAAGATTAAACCTACATGACCTTCATAATCAAAAATACCGGACCTCGGCCTACTTACGTCCCGAAGCTTAATACTAGGTAATGGGACTGGTTTAAACATCTCATTGCACAGTTAGAACGATAATAGTCCATCTCTGCAATTTATATAAAATACCTCTTTTATAACCGGACCATAGCTTACAATTGAAGTACCAAAACTTGTATCTACTTCAATTTCTCTCCAAGTATAGGAATTTGTGGAATAAAGCTCTACTCGTAGCGGAGACTGAAAAGTTTCAATCCTAAGAATCTTGTAGTCATTAGAAATAGGATCAAAGTAAAACCCTGTATATGCCCATATATTTGGTGTCATGCGGGAAGGTAGTATTTTGCAGCATTGCCTAGTTGAGGGTTCCATATGTAAATATCAAAACCACTATAATCCGTTAAACAGACGAGGCCATTACAGCAAGTAAATCTGTCATAATCTAGACAAATGGCTGAACATGAAGGCACGTCGAGAATAATAGAATCTTCAAAGGAATCGTTGATAAGATAGAAACTATATACACTGTTGTCAAGTGTATCAGCAATTGCCAATACTGAAGGTGTTTTATGAGAATTGGTGAGATGGGTTTGTGTAAATAAAGGGTCTGAAATAATGGATAGCCACTGCTTGCAAACAGATTTACAACGTAGTAGATAGATTACAGGCAGCCATGAAAGTATTTGGAACACAATTTCTTCCGGAAAATCAAAAAAAATTCCATGTCGAACGTGTTAATAGGGTTCCAAAATCCCCTCAAGCCTCAAGATAGTAAGAGTTTTTTTTTCTTCCCTAAATTCAAGATACTTAGAGCAACTCCAAGAGACTCCTAATGAATTCCTTAAAAATATTATAAGCAATTGACCTCTAGTAATTTAGGACAAGTTAAGGAATGCTTACTCCAACAATGTTCCTTATATATGTTCTTTATTATTATTATAATATTAAAGGGAAAGAAAGAAGTGGGAGAGAGAGGAAAAGAATGCCAAAAAAAAAGGAGGGAAATGAATATTTTATTGGTGAAAATAATATAAGGGAGAACTAGGATTCCCTTATAAATAAGGAAGAAGAGACATGTCTTAAGTTTTAAGGAGTCCCTTAAGACACTGTTGGAATGAATTTTTGTGTCAAAATCCTTATATTTTGATTTAGGTGGTCTAAGAGCATCTCCAAAAGACTCTTAAATAAGCTCTTAAGTCCAAAAATAAAGAGGATGGGAAAAAAATGAGCTCCAAGAGACTCTTAGTGGCTCTTAAAAAGCTTAAGAGTCTCTTCTCTCTCCTCAATTTTATGAGCTACTACATGGCTCTTAACTATTTTCTATCAATAAAATATTCACTTGTACATGGTTGGATTTAATTGTATGTCATAGTTAGATTTGAAATATTAATAAAATATAAGTTAGGAGTCAAGATAAAGAGCATTATTGGAGTTGACACGGAAATCTATGTACTAACTTACTAAGAGCCATATAATTTATATTATATTTAAGAGCCAACTAAGAGATTGTTGGAGATGCTCTAATAGCTAGTCTCTTGGAGTTGCTCTTAGAGCATCTTCAATGGCGTTAGCTAAAAATGATTGGCTAAATTACATAAAATATTGATTATGTAAAATTCGTCGAACCTGTAAGATATTGTGTTCCGAGGATATTGGCTATAATGATTGACTATATTTTAAAAATGGTATGTTATTAATATTTCAAGTTGTTGTGGGGGGAATTTAGCACAACAGATTACGAGGCCTCGTGCTGGAATAGCGCCAATAAACAAGGAATCATCCAACCACCCAGAAAGGCTCGTGGTTGAGGATCAATAGCTAGCCGCCCGGGAAGGCTCACGACTAGGGTTACCGAAGAACACGGGATGTGGTTCCTCGGAAGGATCGGACTGAATCTACGGGATGAGAGCTCCAGGACCAAATGTTGGCCAGCCAAGAACCCTAATTTGACTGTGTCACACAAGAGTGCACGTGCTCTAGCTACTCAAGGAGTGTAAGTGTCGAAGAAGATCCCGTAAACTGCCTACATACCACTATTTATAGTGGATCAAGCCCGAATGTAGTTCTTGAATGATATGATCGTTTGTTCATGATGAGTTATCCTCTCTCTTGTATTTATCATGATTTTGTATCATTTATCAAGTATACATGACATTTATCCTCAAATAACTGAATGTTTATCTGTTTGAGAGTGTTTTTAGATGATATAAACGTGTTCCTAAAAAGTAGGAGGCGTGCCTTATCTGATTTGGCAGCCTGATTAGGCTTCCGGCGGAAGCTGGGGGTACCGCCCGGTAGCCTGGCTCCGGTACCCCCTCCGGTAACCCCTATCACGGAAGCTACTCTGGAAGCTCTACTGGATGGCTGATAATAGTTATAGGTCATCCTCAAGGGGATACCTTGAGACCCTTAGTCATGCGTTCCCGTGCTGCAGTGTATATGGTAACCCCTAGGGCTACCGCAGGCCTCCGGAAACCTGACAGATTACTCATTCTCTTCATGGATCTGGACCCTAATCCTCTAGTGGGCCTAAATCTAACCCATGCAAGATTTTGGTCACAACAACTACCCCCCGGTTCCCTGAAGTACTGAGTGCAAAGGGAACCAATTATCACAGGGTGCCGGTCATCAAGAAAGTTCATCTTTTTGCTATCTTGCCAGATCATCGTCATCATATGAAATGTCAATATTGAAAATTCTTAATCATAGAATTTGGGGTTAATACTGATTCTAATAATTGGTAACTCCTGTTATTGTGCTATGGAAGCTCAAATTAGAATTAATCGTCAAGCGGGAACTCTTATAATTTATTCGTTAAGTATTTAATTACCTTTATCCCTAGGAAATTAAAAAGGATAAATATCATAATAAAGGGGATTTAAATTCAAACTCCACTATCTTCCCTTGATAAGTTTGAAACCATTCATTCCTCATGCTAACACGTCTCCCCCGTGCCTCGTTTTCTGTGCCAAATTCACTGGCCTAGGGGGACACGCCTATTCAACCCCTTTCTCTATATATCATCTAATATCTCAGCCGTTTCACTTTTTCTTTTCATATCCACATAATACTTCCTTTAGAATATATAAAGAATTTCTTAGAGCTTCCAGCGAAAGCTTCTCCGGTGAAGGCTAGGACGCCCGTTCGTTTGTCAATTCGACCTCTTCAAGTAAGCATTAGATCTTTGTTGTCTATTTTCTTCATTTAACTTGAGTATTATGCCTAGAAATCTTGTGTGAATGCCTGGTTGTACTCTTCATATGTTTGTTTTATCATCTAACTGTTCTGTGATAGGTACAGGTACCGTAGTAGGACTAGTTATACCCTAAATATTATTCGTATGAGGGTCCTGCGATGGGTACTTACAGGTTACCGCAACTATAACACAAGTAGTTCGGTTCAGATGGATACGTCCAGTGCATGTTTCTAACTTAGTGGTATGTTAATTATTTACTGACTACCCAACGAACACTAATTCGTAATCGATAGTTCTGGGAATTTATATCTCAAACTTATTCGTATTCTAAGGTATTAATTTGGTAAGTAAGAAGGGTAACATTATAACTTAAGGCAATTCGTAACTGAATGTCACTATTGGATTCTAATGGGTAATACTACTCTGGACATTGATCCTAGAATTAGTTTATACAAATATTTAGAGGATATATGCCATATATATGTTGATTAAATGAAATGAATGATAAATCATGCTTTGAGAATTGGATGATAGAATGGTAACATAATACGGAAGTGCACTTGAGTAGTTGTGGCAACACATACCTGGATAGGTAGCCACAGTAATGATGTACTACTCGTACCTTGGTCCGTGAAACTGTTACTCCGGGTGTGGGGGTACCGCCCGGTAACCTTATAGTGTCTGGAAGCCCCAAAGACGGGAGCCTGGCCTCGGAAGCCTCAGGTGGTAACCCTGTTTGGTAGCCCGGGGTGACCGGAGGCTTAGCCTGGAAGCCTTTGTTCCGGGATCACTAGCTTATTTCAATGAATCATTTGTGAGAATTCCATGTAAGCCATTCCTGTAAGGCTGCATTGGTAAGGCATTCGGTAATCCATATAGGTTAACTCTCGTAACCACATAGGTTGATGATTGAATGATCAATGTATGTCAGTCATGATTCCGTATATGACTATCGATTAAGCAAGTCATGTGAACCACTCAAGATTATGCATATGTCTGATATTGAAGGGATCCAAGTGTGCCGGTCAGGGTACCACACGAGCCCAAATAATGAAGGGAACCATGTATGCCGAACAGGGTTCCATACATGCCCTGGTAACCAAGTAAGCCATGTGAACCACTCAAGGTTCCATACATGTCTGGTGTTGAGGGGATCCAAGTGTGCCAATCAGGGTACCACACAAGCCCAAGTAATGAAGGGAACCATGTATGCCGAACAGGGTTCCATACATGCCCTGATAACCAAGTAAGCCATGTGAACCACTCAAGGTTCCGTACATGTCTGGTGTTGAAGGGATCCAAGTGTGCCAATCAGGGTACCACACAAGCCCAAGTAATGAAGGGAACCATGTATGCCGAACAGGGTTCCATACATGCCCTGGTAACCAAGTAAGCCATGTGAACCACTGGGACCATAGCTTCACAGCCATAGGTTAGAGCAAAGGGAGACTCTCTGGTTGTGGACCTGGGAGTGGTGTTGTAAGACCACAAGACCATTGGAAGCTCCTCTGGCCAGTTTCCCTTTTTATCTTCCAACTTGGCTTTTAGAGTGTGCTTGATGATTTTATTCACAGCTTCTGTCTGCCCATTGCTTTGGGGGTGGCAAACGGCTTAAAAATCTTTCTTTATCTCCAAGTCCTCACATAGACTTCTCATTTCTCTACTATCAAATTGCTTGCCATTGTCTGAGATCAGCTTGTACGGTACCCTGTATCTACATATAATGGCTCGCTTAACAAATTCCTTCAGCTTTCCGGCAGTGATGGTAGCTAGGGGTTCCGCCTCTGCCCATTTGGTAAAGTAGTCAACGGCTACCACGGCATATTTCACACCACCTCTACCTTTGGGAAGCTCCCCAATCAGGTCAATCCCCCATATTGCAAAGGGCCAGGGGCTTCCAATGGGCCTTAGTTCCACAGCTGGGTTGCTATTGAAGTTAGCAAACCTTTGGCATTGATCACAGGCTTTAGCAAAGTCATAAGCATCAGTTTTCATGGTAGGCCAGTAGTAACCCTGTCGGAGAATTTTGTGGGCCAGGGAGGTACCCCCCGAGTGGTTGCCACAAATGCCTTCATGAATTTCCCTTAGGATATATTCACATTCATTTCCAGATATGCATTTAAGTAGAGGTTGGTTAAAACCCCTCTTGTATAGAATGCCATCATAGATCACATAACGGGCAGCTTTGTATTTGAGTTTCCGGGCTTCATCTTTGTCTTTTGGGAGTGTCCCCTTGGTGATATACTCACGTATCGGGGTTGTCCATTGGCTTTCCATTGAAGATTCTATTTCCATAGTCTCCTCTCGATGGATACTTGGTTGGAGTTGCACTTCAAGGGGTATCACTCCTAACAGAACAGCTTCTTTTTGAGATCCCAACTTGGCAAGGGCATCAGCATTGGCATTTTCCACCCTTGGGATCTGATTTAGATTTAGCAATTTGAACCTACTGATAAGTTCTTGAGCATACCTCATGTAGAGTTCAGTGCGGGGGCCTCGACTCTGGAAGCTTCCTTTAATCTGCCATACAATTAGCATGGAGTCACTAAACACATTTAGGTATTCTACCTTCATTTCCAGAGCCAGTTTTAAGCCAGCAATCAGGGCCTCATACTCTGCATCATTGTTGGTAGCCTTGAAGCCAAAGTGTATGGCACTCTGAATTCGGTGCCCCTCTGGGCTTACCAATTCTATTCCTGCACCTCCCCCATTATTGCTTACTGCTCCATCAACATATAGGTTCCACCATAATTGGGGGCCTCCGGCATCCCCTTCGGTAACTAGGGGTACCGGGGTACAATCTTCTCTGGTAACCTCAAAATCAGGAGGAAACTCCAGTAAGAAATCAGCCAGCGCTTGGCCTTTGATAGCAGTTCGGGGCTTGTAATCTATTTCAAACTGTCCTAGCTCGATAGCCCATTTCATCATTCTACCGGAGGCTTCTGGCTTGTGCATCACTTGTCTTAGCGGGAAGGATGTTCTAACTTCAATTTTATGGGCCTGAAAGTAAGGCCTTAGCTTCCTGGAAGCCAATATTAGAGCATATGCCAGCTTTTCCATGCTGGGTTACCGGGTTTCCGCGTCCAACAGCCTTTTGCTCACGTAGTATACCGGGTATTGTACTTGTTCTTCCTCCCGGATCAACACAACACTTATAGAGTATTCAGAAACAGCTAAATATAAAATGAGTACCTCACCTTCCAAGGGTTTGGAGAGCAATGGTGGGCTTCCCAACTGTTCTTTTAGTTTCTTGAAGGCTTCCTCACATTCCGGGGTCCATTCAAAGTTTTGAACCTTCTTGATAGCCTTGAAAAACTCCTTGCACTTGTCGGAAGACCGAGATACGAATCTATTTAGGGCTGCTACCCTTTCGGTAAGCCCTTGGACTTCTTTTACATTCCTTGGGGACCTCAGTTCCAGCGATGCTTTGATTTTGGCAGGGTTTGCCTCAATCCCTCTGTGGTTCACAATGAATCCAAGAAATTTTCCAGACTCCACACCAAAAACACACTTTTGAGGGTTCAACTTCATCCGGTATTTCCTTAGGATATCAAACATCTCAGATAGGTGCAACACATGGTCGGCTGCCACCTTTGATTTGACCAACATATCGTCAACATAGACTTCCATAGTCTTACCAATCTGTTCTTTAAACATCATGTTTACCAGCCTTTGGTAGGTTGCCCCGGCATTCAATAGCCCAAACGGCATCCCCACATAACAGTACAGTCCCCTATCAGTTATGAAGCTGGTATGCTCCTGGTCTGGTTCATGCATCGGTATTTGGTTATATCCGGAGTAGGCATCCATGAAACTTAGCAAAGCATGGCCTGCCATGGCATCCACCAATTGATCAATTCTGGGTAGCGGGAAGCTATCCTTAGGGCATGCCTTATTCAGATCAGTAAAGTCAACACATGTCCTCCATTTCCCTTTGGGCTTCCGGACCAGTACCGGGTTTGCTAGCCATGTTGGGTAGAAGGATTCTTTGATCAAACCAGCCTTCAATAACCGGTCTACCTCTTCCTGGAGGGCGGTAGCCCTTTCACCACTGACAGGCCTTCTTTTCTGCCGGATACCTCTTACCTCAGGGTCAATGTTCAAGTGGTGGCACATGACTTTCGGGTCGATCCCCACCATGTCAGAATGACACCATGCAAACACATCAAGGTTGCTTTTAAGGAAAGCAGTCAACCTTTCTCTTGTCTTTTCATCTAGCTGTCGTCCAATTTTCAAGATTTTACTAGGATCTTCAGCATCCACTAGTATGGGGATAGTATCTTCGGCAGCCCCTGCCTTTTCCAGGGTACCGGGCATCCTGGGATCAATATCAATCTCAACCGGGAGTCCTTTCTCCGCTCTCTGGTTCTCATTCTCTAGCATTGCTTCGCCTAGATCATCATCTGAGGCACTTTTTACTATGCCTTCCAGTGAAATGTTTTGAATTTCATCATTTTTCTCGGCAGCTTCCAACAACAAGCTTTGTGGTGGTACTACCCCCCGAAAAACAGGAACCTCTTCAGTAGGTTCCTCCGGTAACTCCACTATCATGATGGCATTACACGATGCTCTTTCAAATTTCTGTGGCTCAAGCCCATGGCTTCTCATTAAGGCTTCCCCATCAGCCCTTTCTTCAACTTGAATAGATTTGTCTGCCTTCTCGGCAGCCTGCACAGCTCTGTTATAGCATTCCCTTGACTCATGTTGACATCCTTTCACACACCCAATGCCGTTTGGTGTAGGAAACTTCATTGAAAAGTGGTATATTGAGGTTACCACCCTCATATCTTTCAATATTGGTCTACCGAGAATTGTATTGTGGGAAATGTCTTCATCTACCACCATGAATTCTGCCATTTGAGTGGCCTTGCAGGGATCCACACCCAATGTCAAGGGTAATTTGACCTTGCCCATGATTTGGACTGGGTTACCGGTAAACCCATATAGCTCATTATTGGTAGGCAATAACTCTTTGTCCAAAAGTCCCAATTTCTGGAATGTGGTATATGCCAAGATATTTACTGAGCTTCCATTATCAACCAGCACTCTGTGCACATTCATTCCACCAATACTCACGGTTACCACCAAAGCATCATTATGGGGGTGGTGAACCCACTTGGCATCCTCCTCGGTAAAGGAAATATCGGCGGTTTCCTCTTTGAACAACTTGGGGGGCCTTTCTGAAAGGTGGAAAATGTTTGTTAGGGGTTTCCCCTGGCTTCCCGGGCATACCTATCTCTGGCATTCCGACTGGCACCCCCCAAGTAAGGGCCGCCAAAGATGGTATGGATGCTATTAGCTCGGGTAGTCCTTTCTTGGTTTCCAGGAGCCTTGTCCTTGCTATCTCTATCTTCTTTATACTTCTTAGCCTCTTGGGCTACAAATTCCGTCAGGTATCCACCTCTAATCAATTCTTCAATTTGATCTTTTAAGTGCCTGCAATCAGCAGTCTCGTGACCATTCACTTCATGGAATGCACAGTACTTTCCCTGATCTTTCACTCCTGGGGGGCCTGCCCGGTAGGGCCTCCGGAATAGCCCATTCTTCTCATTCACTTCGAGAATATGACTAATTGGGACAGTCAATGGAGTATACTCTGAGTATTTCTGAAAATTTGCCTTTGGAGTGAGTCTGTCCTTGACAGAAACTCTATCCTTAGTTGCATTAACAGCAATAGGGGCAGTCTTGTCATCATACCGGGGGGCTCCCAAACCGGCAGTACCACTCCCGGAAACCCTCTTATTTGAATCTCTTTTAGGGCTGTAAGAACGATTTCTCTTGTTCCTGCTCCAACCTCGGGAATTGGAATCTTTGGACAGTTTTGCCATGGATTCCTCAATCACTTTGTGGCGTTCTGCCTGTTGGTAGAATTCCGCCAGGGTTCTGGGCTCTTCAGTTTGCAATTCTTTTCAAAACTCGGTTCCAGGCCTAACCCCGGCTATTAGGAAATTTTTCAGAGTTTCATCAGAGGCCTTCTTCACTTTTGGCACTTGCTCATTAAATCTTTTGAAGTATTGTCTTAAATATTCGTGGGGTTCTTGCTTGATATTAGCCAGGGTATTCACCGGTGGGGCATAGGCCACGGTAGCCCTGAATTGAGAGATAAACTGATCTCCCATCTTCCTCCAGGATTTGATAGACCCTTCGGCTAGCCTTTTGAACCATTGGTGGGCATTTCCAGTCAGTGTGGATGCCAGTAGCCTACACCTTGCTAAGTCCTCCACTTGGTAGACATCCATTTCCGTATTAAAACGGCTCAAGTATTCAACTGGATCTGAGTTTCCATTGAATTTCAAGTCAGTATTCATCTTAAAGAACCTTGGCAAGGCTGCCTTTTTTACTTTCACAGAAAATGGGGAACCGGCAGTGATACCGGACTTAAACTTTTTCTCCTCCTTGATCTTTTCCAAGGCTTTTTTCCAGTCAGACATCCTGAACTGTCCATTTTCACCATCTGAAAGCATATCACTTCCAGAGTCATCATCTTCATTGGCTGTCTTACTTCTTCTGGGAACCGAACTTTGATGGGAGCTGGAATCCTGGTTGGTACCCCCACCGGTTGGGACTCCGGTAGAATGGGATTTCCTACTTTTATGCCCAGAAGAGTGACCACTTTGCCTATAACTCCTTCTGCCATCAGATCGAGACCTCCTGGAAGTGCTTCTTGGGGGTACCGAGTGGGACCTCTCTCTACGTTCTCGGGAACCCCGGGTTATGGAACCCCCACTGCCATCCCTTCGATATTTGTTTCCAGTGTGAATCAACTTGTGACGAAGGTCTTTGTTAGTCAGTCTTTTGCCAACTCGGTCAAAAACGCTCAGACTTCTGGTGGGTAAACCTTCGGTACCCTGGGCTTCCGGGACATCGGATTGGTCGCCCTCGTATTCTTCTTCCACAGGCTCATCTACCTCTTCTTCAGACGGGACATAATTAGTGTCGTCTTCACTATTATCCTCATACTCGAAATTTAGCCTTGTCGGAGTCACATTCTTCTTTTTCAACTTCGACTTGCACTTCCTTTGCCATTTTTTCATTTTCTCGGAACCTTTTTCCAAGTGGTTAACTCTTTCATTCATCATTTTCAGATAATCCATGATGTCTTTGTTACTAACATCATCACCACCATCTTTGTTTCGTCCATTACCATCCTGAGACGGTGTCTTATCACTTTCAGAATTGTCACTCGCCATATCTCCTCCAAATGGCGATTTTTTTAGGCCCCTCCTTCGGGCGCCAATTGTTGTGGGAGGAATTTAGCACAACAGATTACGAGGCCTCATGCTGGAATAGCGCCAATAAACAAGGAATCATCCAACCACCCAGAAAGGCTCGTGGTTGAGGATCAATAGCTAGCCGCCCGGGAAGGCTCACGACTAGGGTTACCGAAGAACACGGGATGTGGTTCCTCGGAAGGATCGGACTGAATCTACGGGATGAGAGCTCCAGGACCAAATGTTGGCAAGCCAAGAACCCTAATTTGACTGTGTCACACAAGAGTGCACGTGCTCGAGCTACTCAAGGAGTGTAAGTGTCGAAGAAGATCCCGTAAACTGCCTACATACCACTATTTATAGTGGATCAAGCCCGAATGTAGTTCTTGAATGATATGATCGTTTATTCATGATGAGTTATCCTCTCTCCAGTGGGATAATGACTGTTCTTTCTGATAATAATCGAGTATGATGTATAAAATCAGGTTACCAAGCAGTTTAGGTAATATAGAATGATTATCTCTTGTATTTATCATGATTTTGTATCATTTATCAAGTATACATGACATATATCCTCAAATAACTGAATGTTTATCTGTTTGAGAGTGTTTTTAGATGATATAAACGTGTTCCTAAAAAGTAGGAGGCGTGCCTTATCTGATTTGGCAGCCTGATTAGGCTTCCGGCGGAAGCTGGGGGTACCGCCCGGTAGCCTGGCTCCGGTACCCCCTCCGGTAACCCCTATCACGGAAGCTACTCTGGAAGCTCTACTGGATGGCTGATAATAGTTATATGTCATCCTCAAGGGGATACCTTGAGACCCTTAGTCATGCGTTCCCGTGCTACAGTGTATATGGTAACCCCTATGGCTACCGCAGGCCTCCGGAAACCTGACAGATTACTCATTCTCTTCATGGATCTGGACCCTAATCC
Source organism: Kitagawia praeruptora (assembly GCA_037693485.1). Classification (NCBI taxonomy): domain Eukaryota; kingdom Viridiplantae; phylum Streptophyta; class Magnoliopsida; order Apiales; family Apiaceae; genus Kitagawia; species Kitagawia praeruptora. Next base: position 101,971,108 of record CM075345.1, read on the forward strand.
TCTAGTGGGCTTAAATCTAACCCATGCAAGATTTTGGTCACAACACAAGTTAATAGAATATATAATTTTAATATAGAAATAAGTGATGTGGCAATTCACTACAGGTCTCTAGAGATTCGACAAATATAGTCAACATCAAGAGATTATCTATAATTATAGATAAGGGTTTTGTTCCATTAATTTTTTTACACATTCTTTATAATTCTTATTTATGGTAATTAATTTTACATTTTACCTAAGAGGTCTCTACCATTGGAGATGGTCTTAGAGGTTCACATGTGGGCCTCGAGCTAAAATATTAGATGTCCTGTTTTTCTATAGATTTGCACACGTACGCAAGTCACTGGGCCTCCAAATTATATTTTTGTTTAAAAATAGAGCGATTATATCATCTAGCGACACCTCTCAACAAAATACTGTAATTACAAGTATTTTTGCACTCGGGTAAGATGAGGGCCTCGAGTTCAAACAATAACTATCCTGTTTTGTTGTATATAGCACTAGGTTCTGTTCTGTACAAATATTAACACAATTTTTTCTTTTCCTTCGGAGTGTTTATAACCTTGTCAGCAGGGAATATTGTTGTGCTTTTGTTGTGATCTAGGCATCTAGCTACTTCTTTGTTTTTGGTTTACCTTTGTCCCTGTTTGTATTATTGTTAAATATATGAGTATAAGATCCTTGAAAGGGCCTTCCCCAACACCTTAAGGTTTTGGGTGAAATGGTTTCTAACATGGTATCAAAGCTCTGGTGTTTGTGGAGGTCTCAAGTTCGAACCCCACCACCCCCAATATTCTCAATTTAATTTGGCACTAAGGTATTGCTCCAAATATGGGCTCCTAGTGACCACTCTTACCCCATAGTGGGCTTGCGAGTGAGGGGGAATGTTAAATATATGAGTATAAGATCCTTGAAAGGGCCTTCCCCAACACCTTAAGGTTTTGGGTGAAATGGTTTCTAACAATTATACATGCACGTCTCTATGTTCATGTACGCCATTTTTCCATTTAATGTGCACTATTTTACTGCCTTTGTCAATCACTTGAGGTACATGATCAGTGCTTCCTGTTGTGTGGCTTACAGTAAGCCGCTTACTGCTGATTAATCAAAGGGAGTACAAGGTATCTTGACTTTGTCAAGGAGAAGAAACCTAGACTCTAGACTCTAAAAACTGCAGACCAAGTGGTTGTGCACCCTCAGGAGTATGTATACAAAACCAAGCGATTAGAACATAAGTTCTAAATTCTAATCATCCAAATGTCAGCATTAGCACCCACACATGGGCTACCATGCATACGAAATACAACAAATACAAGGGGCGGATTATTGGGTTCGAATGAAACATAGTTCAAGGGGCAGAACAACACCAGAAATTCACAGAAGATGGAAGACATAGTCTAAAAGCAAAGTATATCTTGTCAATATAGAATGTATTTTAAGTTTTTTAGGGACTGAGTCCCTATTATACAAGATAAATATTTCAGATTCATACATGATATAACTTTCAGATTCCTCTGATATACAACAATCTTTCCAGCTGAAAAGAATATTACGCGTATCCAAATTGTTTATCTTAAAACCAGAGACAGAAGTTAACAATTTTGGTCCAAGATAAAATGAAACAGGGCACCGTCATTGGGGATAAACTTACTGATCCAGCATGCGCGCAGCGTTACCCCTACCCATCACCGTTTGGTCATGAGTTGGGCACCCACTGGGCCAATGTGCATATGCTACTCATTGATCTAGAACCATAACCATGAGTCCATGACCGTCTAAATATTGGGTTTAAGAAACCACTTACCCATTTTCTTAGGTAATTATTTATTTGCCCATTTTCTTAGGTAATTATAGATAATGTTCCACAAAAGCAAACAAGAACGGCAAAAGCTTAGACAAAGAAAGGAAAAATAGTGTCTTTTGCTATCCATAATCACTAAAAGGACCACTACTTAAATATACTTGGCCAGTTGGCCATATGATATGGGTGTCATATTATACAAAAATATTTCATATTCATAGAAGTTAAATCTTTTAATATCCACAAAGGAGCAACAATGTTTCAAGCAGAAAAAAGAATACACATCCCTAAATTGTCAGTCTTGTAACCAGTGTCAAAAGAGGAATTTTGAGTCCAAGACAAAATGCCACATGTATTATCATCCAATGTGCATAGAGTATGCACTGATCTATAAGCATGACCACTAGAATGTGCAAATCAGAATTCTTCTGTTTCGGTTTATAATAATCAAATACTCATTTTCCAAGAAATTAAAAGCATACAAGAATGAGATAAGCATACACAAGGAAATGATAGAGAGTCATTTCATTTCGAGAGATTAAGTTTGTGTTTGATTGGGGAGAATGGAATGGAATGGAATGGAATGGAATGAATAGAAATTAAAGGAATACAATGAACATGAGAGGCAAGATTTAAAAAAAAATGAGTGGGTGCAAATTTTGTATGATAGGATGTGGGAAGAAAATAGATTGGAGGGAGAATGGATCATTCCTTTTCAAAATGGTGTGTTTAAACTTTAGCTTAGGTGGATAGGAATGAAATGATGTAAGGAATGATATTTTTAAACAATTAACTATATTCTTATTCAAATTCCATTCCATTCCCTCCAATTTCATTCACCCCAACCAAACACAACATAAGTGATTCATCATCATGGCAATGCAAGATTAGACCTACATAGCCTTCATAATCGAAAATACTCTACTTGGGCCTTGTTACTTTCCGAATAACAGAGTCTTCGAAGGAATTGGAGATGAGATAAAAATCATGTTATCTCAAACCATGTTAACTGTTGTCAAATGTTTCAGCAATTGTCAATACTGAAGGTCTTTTATGGGAATTGCTCAGATGAATTGTAGTAAAGATAGGGTCTGAAATAACGGATAGCAAACTTGCAAACAGATCGATTTATAACAGAGATATATTTTACAGGCAGCCATGAAAGTATTTGGAACACATGAATTTCTTCAGGGAAATAATGAAATGTTGTCTTGTTGAATGTATGTTAAGTTACCAGCTCTCCTAAAACCTTAAGGTGTTAGGAATTGGGCTTGTGTGTGCGTTTTATATATGTTGTACATTTTGTTCAACTAATGTAATTTGCACTGGATGACAAAGATACTAGAAAATGCTTGATTTTTCAATGAATTCTTGTACAAAACAGCTCCTGTATTTATAGGTAGAGCAGATCCAATCAGAACTACAAATCAGCTAGCATATCCCTTCATATCAGCCCGTAAATCATCCAACAATATCCCCTAATATCAGCCTATCATATCCTACAATATCCCCTAATATCAGCCTATAATATCACATATAATTAGCCACTAATCAAGCCTAGCAGAGCTGTTAATCAGCCACTAATAATCATAAATTTACAGCTATCATATACACACTAATGATGCAATCTCAGTGATTATATTGACACCCCCCCTCAAATTGATGCTGGTAAATCTAGGAGCATCAATTTGTCACTAAGATATCCGTCGTTTGAAGATTAGTACTAACATGAGGAAGTTGAATAACACCACGAATAAATGCATCTCTAATATAATGACAATCAACTTCGATGTGTTTTGTGCGTTCATGATATACTGGATTGGCAGCGATTTGAATGGAACTTTTGTTATCAGCATGGAGGGGAGTAGGATTAATTTGAGAAGCTCCAAGCTCGAAAAGAAGGCCACGTAACCATACAATTTTAGAAAAAGTTGCAGACATGGCTCTATATTCAGCCTCCGTGGAAGATTTAGAGACATGATCTTGCTTCTTACACTTTCAAGAGATCAAGGCATCTCCAAGGAAAACACACCATCCAGTTGTAGATCTTCTAGTATCCGGGCATCCAGCCCAATCAGCATCACTATATGTTGTCAGATGAAGATCAGAATTTGTAGGAAAAAATAGACCACGCGTAGGTGAACCAAATAAATACCGAATAATACGCTTCACTGCAACAAGATGAAAATGTCGAGAGGATTGCATGAATCTGCTAACTATATGGACAGCATATGAGATATCGGGCCTTGTAAGAGTTAGGTAGATAAGGCTACCAACCAATTGTCTATATAAATAAGGATTAGGCAATAGCTCCCCTTCATCTTTTCGATATTTAACATTCACCTCCATTGGTGTATCGACAGCAGTAGCCTCCTGTAAACCAGCCAACTCAATAAGATCTTTGACATATTTATGTTGATTTAAGAACACACCTCGACCTCGAGAATGAACTTCTAGACCCAAAAAATATTTAAGATTCCCAAGATCTTTCATTTGAAATGTACTATGCAACATCTGAAAGAAGGGAAAGACCATACCCGCTGCTGTCTTATAAAAGAAGAGAGATGAATCATATTGGCTTTGTGTAAAAGAAAAGTTGATAAGAGTATTGCGGAACTTATCAAACCATTCTCTAGGAGACTGCCTCAACCCGTACAAAGTGCGCCTTAACCTGCAAACTTTATTTGGAGCTAGCTATGCCATGCCATGTGGAAATTTCATGTAAATTTCTTCTTTAAGATCCCCATTCAAGAAAGCATTTTTTACATCCATCTGATGTAAAGGCCAAGATTTAGAGGAGACAACAGCAAGAATGGTTCTTGATGTGGTCATTTTAGCAACTGGTGCAAATGTCTCCTCATAGTTGATACAATATTTTTGTTTATTGTAAAGTGCAACCAGTCGAGCTTTGTATCGATCTAGTGAGCCATCTGACTTGAGTTTCACACTATAAACCCATTTACTTCCGATTGGCTTGACATTTGGAGGTAAGGAAACAATGTCCCAAGTATGATTTTCTGCAAGAGCTTGAAGTTCTGTATCCATTGCTTGTTGCCAACACTCATGTTCCATAGCATGTTTATAACAAGTGGGAATAGAAATAAGAGACAAAGTAGTGGACATGGCTACTGGATTTGAAAAACCATACCTTTCAGGAGGTTTTGAATTTCTAGAGCTTCTCCGAACTGGAGGTGGATCATTGGAAGTCGATAGAACAGGATCAGGTGCTTCCGAAAGAGTCGTAAGAGCCGTAGTGGGAGAAGTGCGTCTATTGTAAACATGGCCTGGTTTAAATCTTTGTGTTGGGGTTGATGACTCAGGAAAATGTAGCAATATAGCTATAGATGGAGCTTGTGAAGTCATTTGTGTGCTAAAAATGGCTGATTTTCAAAGAAAATTACATTTCTTGACACACGAATACGACGGGAATTAGGATCATAACAAAGAAAACCTTTTTGGGTGCCACCATAGCCTAAGAAAGCACACTTGACAGATTGTGCAGTAAGTTTATTCCTTTCATGTGGTTGAAGATGAGCAAAACAAACACATCTGAAAATATGAAGATTAGAATAATCTGGTGCGTCATTATACAAACGAAGGTAAGGAGATTCATTGTTTAAGGTGGGAGATGGTTATCTGTTAATCAAATAAACAACAGTAGACAAAGATTCATACCAAAAATGAGATGGAACACAAGACTCAATGAGAAGGGTTCGAACGACATCAAGAAGATGACGATTCTTTCTCTCGGCCACACCATTTTGTTGTGGAGTTGATGGACAAGAACGTTGTGATATGATTCCATGACTTTGAAGGAATGATTGAAATTCATTTGATATATATTCACCACCCGAATCAGATTGCAAAATTTTGATTTTTGCAGAAAATTGTGTTTCGATTAAGGCACAAAAAGTTTTAAATACACGAAAGACCTCACTTTTAGATTGAAGAAAACATACCCAAGTAAAACGAGTAAAATCGTCTATGAAAGTAACAAAATATTTGTAGTGTTGATGAGAAATTACTGGTGAAATACCCCATACATCAGTATGCACAAGTTCAAAAGCTTCGGTGGTGTGGGATTTATGCAATGGAAAAGGAAGTGTTTTGTTTTTACCAAGTTTGCAAGATGTACAATCAACAATATCTTTATTTGAAGAATTTGAAACTTTATTCCCAAGCAAACCAGACTTAAGTAAAATAGCAAGAACATGAGAATTTGGTTGCCCTAATCGTTTATGCCACACCTGATTATTACATTCAGCGGCATTACAAGAAACATAATTTGACACAAGAAAGGGTGAAGGGAGTAAAGGAAAGAGATGTCCCACTTTAGGCCCCTTCGCGATCATCTTCCCGGACACTTGATCCTGCACAAAGCAACCAGAATTTGAGAATTGAACTGTATAATTGTTATCAACTAATTGGCCAACAGATATAAGATTAGTGGACAGCTTTGGGGACACAAAAACAGTATTCATAGAGGCTGAAATATCACCAACAACGGTTATAGGTAAAGAGTTTCCATCAGCGGTTTGAATATGAAGATCTCCCTTATATTTTTGAACATTATTAAGGGGTAATGTTGTGCTAGTCATGTGATTTGAAGCAGCAGAATCAAAGTACCAAGGCTTATGAGCAGAATTTTTGTTACCTGAAATTCCTAAAGTTGAAAATGCATTAACTATCATCTGTTGGATCATTTCAGGAGTAACATAAGACTGGCCAAAATTAGGAGCATTTAAGGATCCAACTGAGACGTTATAGGCAATTTCAGATTTCTTTAGAGGCCGGATTGGACAATCTTTGATGATATGTCCTGCTTTCTTGTAATAATTGCAGAATTTTTTCGTGCAATTAATAGCAACATGACCAAATCCTTTACAACTGTAACACTGGATATTACTCATATCTCTTCCACCTCTATTCTTTCCTTGGGTAGCGTATGCAACAGGAATTGGGGAAGAATTATGTGCTTTCTGATCGATGAAAGTTTGCATCACAAGCCGTTGTTCTTCCCGAAGAAGCTCTCCGATGCAAGTATCAATTGAAGGAACTGGATTCCTGTTCATGAGATTGGACCTGATTGCTTCAAAATCACCCCGTAATTTCATTAAAAATTGGTCACGTTTGCTCGTCTCATGTGCATTTTGGACTGCAACTAGTCCTTCAAAAGGCACACTCTCGTACACAATATCTGTGTATTCACCCCATAAATTCTCAAAAGAAGAATAAAACTCTTGAATTGTCATACTTCCTTGACTGAGTTGCCCCAACTCGAGCTCTAACTGAAAACGTTGGGTTGTGTTGCTTTGATTATAAACTTTCTTCAAGTAACCCCACATATCTTTAGACGTCTTATAGAGCCTAAGATTTAGAATCATGGAGGGTTCCATGCTTCCGAGAATCCAAGTCATTGAGCATCCTTTACCTTCCATTTCGCAAGTTGCTCCTTTTCTTTGGTGTCAGGCACGGAAACTGTTCCATCAACATAACCCCATAATTCTTTTCCCTTGACAAGAATTTCAAATTGGAAAGCCCAAACAGAGTAGTTCTTCCCATTAAATCGAACCAAGAAGTTATCAGATCGCTCTAATGACATGATTTAAAAAGAAACAAGAACCAGGAGATGAATTCCAAAAAAAAAAACGAAACAAGAACAATATGATTTGAAGCTAGAGAAAAAAAAACAAGACCTAACCAGCTCTGATACCATGACAAAGATACTAGAAAATGCTTGATTTTTCAATGAATTCTTGTACAAAACAGCTCTTGTATTTATAGGTATAAGAGCATTTCCAAGGGGAATAGCTAAAATGGTTAGCTAAAATAACATAAAATAATGGTTAGCTAAAATTTGCTGAACCTGTAAGAGATTGTGCTATATTGGTGTTAGCTATAATGGTTAGCTATAATTAAAAAAACAGTATTTTATTATTATTTATAAACCTCAAATACATAAATTGTAAAATCTTTGTTACTCCAACAGTGTTTATGTATCCTGGTTATGTAAATTAAAGACAACAGAGATGACGTGACACAAGAATAGAAGATATGTAAATTTTTTAGAGGATTTCTAAATATAGATGATATGTATCTTGTTTTCTAAAATTTTGCCTAACAGTTGGTACCGTTGGAGGACAATTTTTCAGCATATTAGGTAAAAAATTCTGCCACGTCAGATTTATGGCTAAGGGGTGGGGGTGGTTGGAGATGCTCTAACAGAGCCAATGAGAACTACAAATATGCTAGCATATCCCTTCATATCAGCCTTTAAATCATCCAACAATATCTCCTAATATCAATCTATCATATCCTACAATATCCCCTAATATCAGCCTATAATATCACATATAATCAGCCACTATACACACTAATGATGCAATCTCAATGATTATATTGACACTGGATTATGTACTAAAGCAACTACAAATATCTTTTTTTATTTTCTGCAGGGTATTCAGAAGCATGGTTCTAAAAATCCCCGATTTAACCGATTAATCCCCGATTAATCCGTTGTAAGGTAGCCAACCGATTCGATTTTTGAAATCCGATTAATCCTGTGAATTTATTTAAAATGATATATTTAATTGTAAATTAGACTAATATATTAAATATTATTATAATTTCCGATTAATACTCCGATTAATCCTTCCGATTAATCCCCGATTACCCGATTAATCTTAAATCGGTACATCAACCAATTTATACCGATTACCGATTTTTACAACCATGTTCAGAAGTATCCTCGCAATCCATTTTGAACAAAAATAATGCGTACCTACATTCTGTTTTGCCTTATGTTCGTCGTCGTTTTTTGCACAAAAATAACAAATAGTATTTTTATTCATATATTACAAGCATGAGGAGGCTAAGATACGTCCTGAAATACATAGATTTTATATGTAAATATGGGAGAATCATTTTTGTAAATTCATGATTCATTTAACATTTTATAATATTATTAATTAGCCCTGCATACCCAATAAATTTTAAAACTTATTTTCTAAAATATCTTAGGAAACTTTTGTAAGTTTAATTCCTTTTTCTCTACAAGTATATAGTCCTCTACTATCAACCTTAGCTAGCTGAAAAAAATAGCTGTTAACTTTACACTGAAATTCAATTAAACATTATGGAGCGAAAAATGATTATTAACTTTCCAACTTATTTTCCAACTTATTTTTGCAATTTATTGAATATCAAACATACATTAAATACTTGTATATAAAAAATTATCAAAATATAAAATTTTTATCCGAAAATAAGTCCATCATCAATAAAAAAAAGTTGTACCAAACAGGCACTATGTGTTGCATCAAATCTTCACTGAAAAATCAAACAAACATTCCCTTATAAAATAAATGTGTTCAAAATTTATAATATAACAAAAACCCAAATATAATATTACCCAAAAAATATTCAAAATTTTATTATGGTTAATATATGTTAAACTGAAATTTATAATTTAAATATTTTGTTATTCAGAATATAACATAAATATAATTTTTTGTTTATTCTTTTATCATCTTTGGATAAATCAATTGATTTAGCTTCATTCAAAAAATATAGCATCTTTTTTTTTACAGTAAAAAAAAAAAGGATAAAGATAAGCATATGTAGCATACCTAAATTAGATTGAGGGCAGCAAAAGAAATTAGGGTTTATCTATGGTTTAAAGCTTTTGGTGAAATTGCAAGCAGATTTTTATTTCCGCCAAAACCACTATGTGGGCTCTCCGTCGAGCTTCCAATCCCCTCAAGTAATCTTCCCCCCTTGTAGAAATGCACACACACACAACACATGTATTGTTGGTTCAGTTTATATTAGATCTTTATATTCAAATTATACTATCACTTCAATGTTATCATTTGGTATCATTTTCTATGATATATATGTTTGTAGCTAGTGTAAAAATTGTTTCTTATATAGTTTATATAATGTTTTTAGTGTAAAAATGTTAGCTTTTTAGTTTCTGCAAAATAGTTCACTATGTTGTGATTGGTTTGGTTTAATTTTTTTTTTTTGTGTGGGGTGAAATAAGCTTGAATGGTTTGAATGAGAGAAGGGTTTACGACTAATTGTGTACTAGTATCTTTTATTCTTTTCGAATATTGGGTTTGCACTACCCACTGTGTTCCCCGTCCACATTCTTTCTTGTTTTTTTTTTTGCTATAAAACTGTAATTTCGGGCTTTGGCATAGGTTACTTACCCTATGGATTGTTAGTCGGAATGGGTTTCAGGAATGGGAATGAAGGATTTGAGAATGGTTTGGAATCCCAAGGAGTATGTTGGGGATTGGGAGTAATTTAACTGATTAATGGGAATTGGGAATGAACTTCTTATTCCAACCAAAAATTTGCTCATCCAAAAACTAGCACATGAAATAAGGTTTGCATTCCTGTTAACTTGGTTCATTAACCATAAACCAAACGCCTCCCAAGTTGATTTTACTGATACTCGTATGCACATTTACATAAAATTTGATGTAGAGGTGGTTTTTTATAACAGATTTTAGCCTATGTGAAATTATTTTTAGAATAAAATTGTATTGTGGTCTGTAGGCAATATTCTATCAGTGTTTAATGTTCTTGCAAAAGTAATGCCAAGTAAGACTTGTGCTGCTCACAGAAGAAAATAGTCAAGTAGTGAAATTTACTTATTTTCAAGTCATCAATTAGTAATACCTCGAGCTCTTTTTCCTCAACGTCCTTGCATTACATCGAAAAATGTACTTTTGTCATGCATAAAGGTATTCTAATTTTCTTTGGGATTAAGTACCTAAAATTGATACATCTTGTAGAATAGAAAAAGAATGAAGTCATTATTCTGCCTGGATTGCGGCTTATTATGTCAAACTAAGCTGGGTTATTGAAAGCTGATAGTACTGCTTTGGGCTTTTTCCTTTCTATTTTTTGCGTCTAAGCCTCTTTGTTTATTTAGGTTCGCATAAGCAGTTTCTCATTGGATATAACTATCTAGAGGATATTAAAATTTTAATATATGTTATAGGCTTATATTATGCTTTGTTCCTTGGTGTACTAATATATGTTTTTCCCCTACTCAGGAACCGAGGAATTACCTTAGGAAGCTTTCGAGCTGGTTGTGCCAGAGTGGAAGTAGCAAGCTGTTACCAAGAATATGATGCTGAAATAGCTGGGCATGCACAAGTAATTTCTGATTGGTTTGTATCTACAAGGAGATATCATCACAAGCAATGTGAATCATTAAAGTTCTATATTGGGAAGCATCATTTGTCTTCACATGCTGGCATGAAGAGCAGTGAAGATGAGGATGATGATTTGGGGGATGGGTTTTCTGAGCTTGAAACTCCAGCTAGTGCTGATGAAACTCAAGGGAGAAGTGCACCTTGTGAAATTAATGATGAATTGATATCTGATTCTGAGCTCTCTGATGGGGGCAGTGATGATGAAGTGGCCGGGCTTAAAAAAGAGCTGGAACTATCAGATATTGATGCCAAACGAAGTAAGAAAAAATTTGAACAAAGGACTTCTGACCAATTGTTCAATGCTGTTATAAGTGCTCCGGGCTGGTCTATTAAAAGTGTGCTGCATAAGTGGGTTGAAGACGGAAATGAGGTGAACAAATCAGATATATTGACGATCAATTTGAATCTTCGGAGACGTAAGATGTATGGGAGGGCCTTGCAGGTTTGTTAAACATTTTTCATATAAAGTTTGCTTGGTTTTCCATTATGCTGTATGTGTTTATGTACTTACTATTTGGTTTCTTGAAAGATCGAAATGTAAAGGCTACATAATTTAACCATCTGTTGTACTGTTTTGCAGATGTTAGAATGGTCGGCGGATCGATATGAATTTTCTGAAAGAGATTATGCTTCTCGCCTTGATTTGACTGCCAAGGTACAGGGCCTTTCAAAAGCAGAACAATACATTGAGGTGATTCCAAAGGCTTACAGAGGAGAGGTTGTTTACCGGACATATTTGGCTAACTGTGTTGTCACCCAAAATGTAAAGAAGTCAGAAGAAGTGTTCAACAAAATGAAGGACTTGGGGCTTCCACTTACAGCCTTCACTTGTAATCAACTGCTCTTGTTATATAAGAGGACTGACAAGAAGAAAATGGCTGATGTATTGGTCCTCATGGAGAACGAAAATGTCAAACCCACTGTCTTCACTTATAATCTATTAATAGACACCAAAGGCCTGTCCAGAGATATAAGTGGAATGGATCAAATAGTAGAGACCATGAAGGAAGAGGGAATAGAGCCCATAAATCATACTCGTAACATCATGGCAAAGCATTACATATCTGCGGGGTTCAATGATAAAGCTGAAGCTGTTGCAAAAGAGATGGAAGGAGGTGATTTACGTGATAACCGTGCTGCTTGCAGGTATTTGTTGGTACTCTACTCATTGCTTGGGAAGGCAGACGAAGTAGCTAGAATCTGGAAGCTTTGCCGATCTGATGCCAATACTTATGAGTATATAGCTGCTATTGAAGCTTTAGGAAGATTAAAGAAAATCAAAGAAGCAGAGGAAGTTTTTGAGCAGACGAAAAAAAGGTGGACAAGGCCCTCTGCAAAGGTTTATTCCACTCTATTGAAAGTCTATGCAGATAATAAAATGTTGACCGAGGGAAGAGATTTGGTGAAGCAGATGGCAGAGAGTGGTTGCATTATTGGTCCCCTAGTTTGGGATGCACTTGTCAGACTTCATGTGGAAGCTGGTGAGGTAGAAAAAGCGGACACAATTTTGCATAAGGCTATTCAGCAAAAGCAGATGAAGCCTCTGTTTAATTCATTCATTGCAATCATGGAGCAGTATTCCAACAAGGGTGATGTACACAATGCAGAAAAGATATTCCATAGAATGCGACAAGCTGGTTATGTAGGCAAGCTCCGGCAATTTCAAGTTCTAGTTAAAACCTATGTAAATGGCAAGACTCCAGCTTACGGGATGAACCAGAGAATGAAGGCCGATAATATATTTCCAAACCAGCAATTGTCTGCCATGTTAGTCCAGGTAGACCCATTCAAGAAAACTCCCGCATCTGAATTGTTTGATTGAAGACCATTAGCTTACAAGTAGAAGCTTGCATCTATGTCTTCCTGCTTGGATACTTTCTACTACTGCTAAAAATGTTTTAGTTTGAAGAACTTATGTCCAGCCAAGTGTTGTCTTTCTGTGTTTATTCTTAGTAATCCCGATGCTTTAAATAATATAAATTGTACTGTGGCTAGTCTTCCCTTCCCTTGGTTGTTTTTTAGTTACCATTAAAATATGGCCATATTTATCAGTCATCTATCAGAGCTTTTCTTGTGAGATTGTGGCTTACATATTAGCATGCATTTACGGAGGGAATGAGGAATCTACTTTGTGACTACATAGCAGCAGTATGTAACCTAAAAAATAAAATCTTAAAATTAGTTTTTTCTTTTTTTGAAATTCCTAGTATTCATTCCAATGGTAGAAAAGGAAAATTACATAGAAACTGGTGAATCAATTAACAATACTTGATTCACATCGGAGGGAAGAACCCTACTCCATACAACATTTGCTTTGTTACATAAAGCAATTTTAGCTAAAATATGAGCAGTCTCATTTGAGCATCTAGGAATTACACTTATTTTACCATCCCCACAGATAGATTGTAAAGAAAAAAATATTCCATAATACTGCATAAACATCTGCGCACATGTTAGGACCACGACTATTCTGTTATTCAATTTGGACCTTCGTAGTTACATTTCAGGTCTGGTCACTGGATTCTTTTGTGGAGCACCTCAGAAATCATCTTATAGAATGTGGCTATGTGCTATGCTCAATGCTTTGGTCCTGCAAATGATGATAACATCATTTATAGGAGAAGACCTATGGCTCTAGCGCCTATCATCTATGGCGGAAAACGAAAGAGATAAGCAATTCACGGCTCTAGATTTATAGGAGAAGACCTAAATAGTAAATACCACTGTGCTAAGCATGCCTCAGTTAATCAATTTCCTGTTAATGTGACCCTAATTTATCTTAACTACAGTAATAATTTGTATGTAGTTCACATTATTTGCGCATTACACATTTTTCATGCAATCGGGTTCATGATAAATTGTTTACACTTACAATTTATAAAATCGGGTCACACAATGTTATCGTTCCCATCATCAAAATTTTGTCAAGACCCGGCAATTTTGTCAAGACTGGGCAAAATGATCGTCCGTTTGCAAGATACTATAATTGGTAGCTTAAGTATGACTGTTGTAGGTGTACTTGGTACCTTAACATTGAGCAACACAACACCACAGTAAGAGGATAGTGATTAAAACATGATAATTACATGTGCAATCGTCCAAATCATCAAGGAAGATGGAATAAAACATTGAAGATACAAACTCTTGCACTGAATGGGGAATTTGGGGAAAGAACAGAAAGCAGAATAAAATTGAAGGCTCTAGCACCGACGGATTCCACCTGTTGCTACATTGGAGCAAGATGAGACATTCACAAAGTAACTAATTTATTAAAACACCAAATACATTAGTTACATACACATACTAAACTGACCGATAATAAGAGATGTATGCACATCTACGAAAGTATTACATAGACAGACTAACTAAAATTGTCTGATAATTACTAAACTAGCCACCTTTTTAGATTACAACCCTGATGTTAATCATCCTGCACTTCTTCAACATCAACTGAATTTTTGTTAACTGTGGCATAGCTTATCAAAAACAACAAAACCCAAATCACCCATATAAAAAAAAAATTGAAAAATCCTGACAAGTAACCCAAACTGCCATATATAACTAGAACATAATCTTCACACTGCCCTAATTAGTCATCACTCATCAGCAACACATATTTGATGCATCATTCAGCGCGTACTTTCTATGCTCTTGCTTAGCTCGTCCAGCTTCTTTATCCTCAGAGTCTCGCTTTCGTTTACCAGCTATTTCAATGATAACAAGAAACGATCAAAATCATAACAGGCAAATATTTGGGGACAGTAAGACTTATTTAAAAAGAGATGAAAGAGTAATCCTGTCAACTTACATTGCTTACCTCCATCAACCTGCCAACCAATTGTACCTTCTCCTTGTTCTTCTCATTGTAAGCCTCAAGAGCATCTTTGTACTCTTTCTCCTGTGACAAATTAAATCTCCAAATTTGAACACATTTAACTCTTACATTACTGTAAGTAGCTTTAGTACCAAACTCACTGATACACCTCAACAACACAGACTATTATAATTTGGTAATCCCACATCTGAGGATTTGTGGCCTGTGAATTGAATCTATATGACCCACACCCACTCAGTAGTGATACAATTAAAGAACAACATCAAAGAAAAATCATAATATTCCCTATCACTAGCGAGAAACGTAGTACAGGTAGTACCTTGATGGTACTCTGTCCACATAAAACATACAAACAGACAATTCAAACTTCAACTTCATGTCATTCTATGGCTTCTAATCACAAAACTATCCATTATTTGGAACTTAATTAAAAGAAACTGTAAGACCATATGATAAAGAGGACACACAAGGTAGTTCATAAGATGTTTACCTTCTTCTGGCAGGCTTGTCCCAATGGCTTAAGTTCTTTGTTGACCAAATCAATTTTTTTACGAACAACTCCAACTTCCTTCTTCATTGGATCAGCAAGTCCTTCAAGTTCCTGTTGAATGATCCAATTACAATAATCAACATGTAAATATACGACTATACAGAAAACAAACTTAAGATCACTCATTCATCTACTCGAAAAACTATAAAACACTTGTAATTCCTCATACTACAATGTCACAAAAAACAAAGTCCGGAGATGCTTAAAGATCTTAATTGTTGTAATTAATTCCTAGGCACAAATCCTATAACCCCTTGGCTCTATATCGAAAACCTTCAAGCTTGAGCTAAATTGAAGACAAATACAACAGTGTAGTTACTTTTCGGAAAGACCATAATCCCCTCAATATCACAAAATTGAAACCCAAATTCAAGAGACTAACACTAAAGATAGATCTGCAAAAAAACAAGAAGTCAATAAAACACAACAAAATTATAAAGAAAAAGCAGTTTTCCTCACACAACTAAAAACAACAAACAATCACAAATACCCACAAATCAAAATTTAAACTTAAAAAAAGAAAAATAAAAATTATCCCACAAACAAATCTGAAGCTTCCCCAACACAAGTCTTGTCCTTTTGAGCTAAACAAGGAACCAAAGTCCAAAACAAATACATACAACCCTGAAACACCTACAGATCTACAAAAACACAACTCACCCACAAGACAAAAACACCATAAAACAAGCAGATCACAAAGAAAAGACAGTAAATCTAAAGAAAAATAAGGGGATAAAAATCAGCAAACCTCACGAATGACAGCAAGACGTTTAGTCTCCTCTTCAATTCGAGTCATCTGAGCAAGAACCCTTTCTCTGACTTCAAGTTTCTTCTTTTCAATCTCTTCTTCTTTAGCTCTAAAAGTAGAAAGAGCAGACTTAGACATGTCTTCATCATCTTGAAGAGTGAGGCTATTACTTCCATTAAAACTTGGATTGCTTGACATTTGACTACCTGATGATTGCATCAGTGTCTGTAGTTGCTGACTCTGTATCATCTCTTTCTCCCCACACATAAACCCTAGCCTTATGTTCTTCCTGCTTCTTGATTTTTCTTGGGATTCTTTAATCTTTTTTGTTTGTGCCTTTTCTTTCTTTTTTTTTCTTTTGCTTTTGGTAGTGTAGTCAGTAGTGTAGTAGTGTTGGGGTGGGAGTGGGGGTGGTGGTGTTAAATAAAAATCTGGGCTTGGGTTGGGGTGCTTTTGTTATCGCTACAGCTTGGCTTTGTGTAATTTACAGCCCCTTATATTTAAAATTAAAATATTTAATACTCCTTCGGTGTCGTATTAAGTTTCTCGTTTTTATTTTGAACATTGTTCATTATAAATGATTGCCTATTAATTTATGCATAATTTATAAGACAAAATATAATTGTGAGTGATTTTGTTTGATTCGCATTTATTAGTAGTTTAATACAGTGAAATTTTTATATTTAATATTAATACAAAATTAAAAATATTAACAATAAAAAATGTACATTAATAAACATGTCTAGCATAAATAGGAAAAAAAATTTAGAATGGCGGAAGTACTCCCTCCGTCCCACAATACAAGTCTCTTTTGAAAAAATTACGCATTTTAAGAAAATATTAATTAGATGTTACATTTCCTTTTACGCCCATTATAAATGCATTAACTTTTAATAATATTAGCTACTCTGTCCGGTCCATTATATAAGTCATTTGACTTTTCTGCACGTAATTTAATGTGCTTTGACGACATAGCTAAAATAATTATTTTTTAATTTTTCTTTTTTTGAATAAAAATATAATATTTTATTTTTTATTTAGAAAAAGAAATTTTAAAAAACAATAATTTTAACTATGTATTCAAAGCACCTAAAGTTACGTGCAGAAAAGTCAAATGCCTTATATAATGGACCGGAGGGAGTATTTTATAGTCTTGGTCATTCCTAATTAATTGCAATACAATTTTTAAAAAGGTAGTTTAGGAAAATTAATCACAAATTACATTAAATTACATTGAAAATTGAAAATGGACATGTATTTAACCGAGACTACTATTATGGGACGGAAGACTACTCACTAGTGTTGTGTGCTGTTAGTCTGTTACTTATCAGGACAGCTTGGCTAGCTTCCCACCTTCCAAAATACTGTATTTATCGAATTGGTACATATTGTGCCAAAACAGACATGCAAGGGAAATGACCAACTGGTGCGGATTTTTCTTTGTAATTTTCAGTTTTTTTTGGTTTTGGCTTGTATTTTTCGGATTTGATCTTTCCTTTGTGAGAGTTTGGATTTCTCTCCTTTGTTTGTGAGAGTATGATTTCTGATCTAGTGAAACAAGTTTGTAGGATGTTGCAGTTATGGTCGAATATTCAAGCAGCATTAGTCCCAGGTGGAGGTCCAACCGCAGCGAGTACATATAAATCTCCATACGAGAGGGGCAATATCATCTTCAACAAATTTACTGAATATGGATTAATCAGTATTTGTTTATGTTTTTCGTTGTTCGACTATTTTTGTAGATGTCGTATGACTTATCATTAATGAATGGAATTTTACTCAAAAAAAAAAAAAAGATAGAAAATTCAAAAAGAAAAAAAAATTATTCTAAAAAAGCATTGTCAAATACCACTTATCTTATTATGAATGGTTGCAAAAATTATAAATACATTAACTAAAACTTTTTATTTTATCACATGACCCCTTCCATGTCATTTGAAACATTTTCCTGGAAATATTTCTTGAATTTTCTAACATTAATCTTATTTTAAAATGAGAATACTTATAATTATTATTATTTACATTAATAAAATGTAAAACTCTTTTTTTTAAGCCAAAAATGTAAAACACTTATTTTATATCCTTTACATTTTTTATTAACAATTACTTTAAAATGTAGAACGCATATTTTCCATATTTATATAAATGATAGGGAAAATAGATTTTTCATTACTCAACTATTGGCCTTTACAAAGTAATCTTTAAATTTTAAAATATCAAATAATTAATTATAATCATTAACATTATATTTATTTTTGTTTTTAATCATTTCGTTAACTGTGCCTTTAAAATATAATGGAAAAATTGATTTTTTATCTCTCAAATTCTGTATCTATTAGAAAATAGTCATTGAAATTTAAAACCAGACATAAGAATCTAAAACTTTTTTATACATAAATAATATATTTTATTCAATAAACATAAATAATTTCATTACTTACACGTACGAGAAGTTTTAAATATTTACCGTTTTTAATAAGACAAATATTTGAATTATAATGAATTAATTTAGAGAATGTGTCAAAAATACTAAATTTTCTAGTTTGTTTTGCAAAAATACTATCTCTTCAATTTCATTGCAAATATACTATCTCATACTTCCTTAATTGCAAAAATACTATCTTTCATTTTTCAACTCAATTTTATTTTTATTTTTTTAAAAAAAAATAAATTAATTCGGATGAACAGTGACCTGCCACGTGGCAGGTCACTGTTCACCGACTTTTTTTTCTTTTTTTTTATTTTATGATGGGGTGATCCATATTCAACTGAATGCAACCACATGCAACTCTTTTTTTTTTTTAAAGGTGGGGTGATTTTGGGTTGTAGCATATTCAACTGAATGCAACCACATTCAACTAAATGCAATCACATGCAATTTATTTTAAACGTAGGATGATTTTGGTGAATTTGGGTTGCAAGACCCCGCTAGGGGCCATATTCAACTTAATGCAACTGAAAAACGAAAGTTGTATTCAGTTGCATGTGGTTGCATTCAGTTGTATAAAAAAGTTTCATTTTTCAGTTGTCATTTTCGATTTCTTTTTTGAACTCTATATATTTATATATATATAGAGGTTTGGTCCACCCTTCAATGCGGTAGTACAGTCGTAACCCTTCATTACGGCAGTAGTAAAAATAAAACTGCCTTCATTCATATTGTAGTTCACAACAGACTGAGTTAATTTGTTGTTCAAAGAATTCATGATTTTAGGTCAATACCAGTTTCCGCAGCAATCGGGAAACCCAAAGTAGCAAGGTACTCAATGTAACCAATCATCTTCAGAACATGTGAGCCAACTGGTTCACTTGCCCCTTGTTTGCAATTAAAGAGTAACTTACTCGTGTTAAACCTTTCTTGACGAGTTTGGCTTGCAAACATGCTTTGCAAATGCTCATTGATAGTATATGCATCCATATGCACATGCTGTCTTTGAAGCTCAGCACTCATACTTGCAAACATAAGACATGCAACATCATTTGCATCATTCTCATCATTGCGGCACTATTTATTAGTTGTTTAATTAAAAAAATATAGCATAAGTTTGGATTCGAACTCTTGACCTTTTACAAATTTTACAAAACTTTTCCCACTCCACCAACTTGTACTCTAGTAATTTAAACAGTTTTATCTTATGTATTATTTAAAATTATTAATTTGATATATATTTATTTATAAAATTAATAAAAAATTGTAAATTAAAACCATTCGTTTGGATTCAAACTCTTGACATTTTCCAAATGAAATAAATATTTTGCCGCACCACCAACTTGTACTCTTGTAATTTAATAAAAAATATCTTACACATTATTTTACATTACTAATTTGATATATATTTATTTATAAAATTAATAAAAACTAGTAAATTAAAACAAACCTTTTCCATTCTTTTGGATTCAAACTCTTGACCTTTTCCAAATAAAACAAACATTTTGCTATTCCATCAACTTGTACTCTTGCAAATTTAAGCAAAATTATCTTACATATTATTTTACATTATTGTAATTTGATATATATATTTATAAAATTAATAAAAAAAAATAGTAAATTAATAGATAATAACATATAAAATGTGTATAGACGGGTTAATGAACATGAGAATGACTTCCAATCATGACAAATTTAAATTATTAATTAATTAATTTTTAAAACAAATTTAGGAAAAAAATGTTAGGTAAGGTCAAAACTTGAAAATAATGATACTATATATTATTATATTCTTAAAAATGAAAAAAATGGCATAAAACAGTAATGTAAGTTAAAATGAATGAAAGCGTTAACAAAAAATTTATATTGAATATTTCAAATAGAAAAAATAACAAAAAATGTTACCATCCTGATTTATTTTTCAACAGTTATCTAAGATTGAGATGTACATGTCAATCCATCATTATTTAAACTAAATAACATGTAAAAAATATCCATAATACATTATTAAAGATACTTTAAAGTTAAAATTAATATAATTTATTATTTGGATGCATATTTGAAGATTTAAAAATAAAACAAAAAAAATATCTTAGATTACTGCCGCAATGAGCCATTGCGGTAGTTTTTTCTGCCGCAATGTTTAATTGTGGCTCAGAAAAATTTTACGGCATTAATTATGGTTGGTGGTTGGTACTAAATGAACCACCTGCAACAATGTTTCATTGCGGCAGTTCGCATTTAAGGCTTCTGCTGCAATGAAACAATGCGGCAGGCGGACATCCAACTTCTCCCGCTCACCCAACAGCCATATGTGACTGCTAATATGATCATCCTGCATGGTCAAGAGGGACCTATCGAGAGGCCCGCACTGCATATCCATAGCATCTGCAATGTGTAAAATCAAATAAATAAGGCACATTTCATAAACATGTACCAAAATTGGCTAAAATTATCATTCCATGAAGACATATTTATAACAAGAATAAATTAACAATGAATATCATTTATCAAATAAAATGCAGTACTAATAACATTAATTAATCAAAATTCGAATTAATAAATCATATTAATTCATAAATTCGAATTTTAAACTCAAAAATTCAAATTAATAATTCAAAAATTCGAATTAAAATTTCCACAACTCATAAAAAAAATTATAATTATAATTTCATAATTATAAACCCTAATAATTCGAATTAATTCATAGTTTTAATAAAAATTCGGATAATAATTCGAAACCTAATTCTAAATTGGGCATTTCGAGCTAATTCAACCTAATTAAAGATGAGAAACCCTAATTTCAACTCAATTGAGGGTAAAAGCCCTAATTTCAAACTAATTCGAACTATGAACCCTAATAATTCGATTTAATTCATGATTTTAACTAAAATGAAGCAAATAAACACCACCCACAGTTAAAAACGAATCAAACCATGTACATATAATCGTGAGTAGCAATGTATATAGTAGTGTATGTGTGTGTGTATGTATAACTACGTGCGTGTGTGTGTAAGTATCAATTAGAAGATACCTTGAGGAGGAAGATCGCCTTACATAGCAGCTTTGTGTGTAAATCGCCCGGAATCGGCTGAAAATCGCCTGAGATCGCAGCTCTGTGTTTAATTAGGGTTTAGTTCGGGTCGCGGTAACCGGAATTGCTCATTGTATATGTTTGGGAATCCACAAGGTTTCATTGCGGCAGTAATAATAAGGGTAAAAAGGTAATTTCAATTTTTACGCATCCACAATGTTTCATTGCGGCGGTTAAACTAAGGGTAAAGAGGTAATTTCATTTCTACGCATCCGCCTTGTATCATTGCGGCAGTATTTTGGAGGGTGAAAACGTATTTTCATATTTATATTGGTTCCTATATTTAATATTATTCATATTTATTAATTTTATTAAATATAAAACTATATTAATTTATTTAAAATTTTATGTAATAATTTAAATTCTATAAACATTTTTATATTTTATTATGTATTAATTTACCATTTTTAGTTAATTTTAATAACTAATAAATATAAAAGTATAAAAATGTAAAATCATATGTTTTATAATACTGTTTATAGAAAATAATGTATACAACTGTTTTGAGTAAAATTATCAAAAGGTTTACTTGGTGTAGTGGTTAAGTTTGTTTATGTTCTTGGAGAAGTTCGTGAGATAGACTCCCATTACAGGAATGTTTTTTTAAGATATTGCCGCAAGTCTTCATTGCGGCAGACGTATTTTTTCCTACCGCAATGAAGGCTTGCGGCAGTGTACGAGTTGGTGATTGGGCTCCAGTTTCCAACCAACGGTGGTTATGGAAGAGCACACACACACACACACATATATATATATATATAAAAGAGTTCGAAAATGACAAGTGAAAAATGGAACTTGCAATCAGAAATTTAGTTGCATGTGGTTGCATTCTGTTGAATATGGCCCCTGGCGGGGCCATGCAACCCAAATCCACCAAAAACATCCCACCTTAAAAAAATTATGGCCCTGGCGGGGCTTTGCAACCCAAATCCACCAAAATCATACCACCTTAAAAAAAGTGCATGTGTTTGCATTTAGTTGAATGTGGTGCATTCAGTTGCAACCCAAATCTACCAAAATATCACCCCACCTTAAAAAAAATAATAATAATAACGGGCAGGCTGCTGGGCAGCTGGGCAGGGAGAAGGAGGGTTGCCCTAATTTGTACTCCCTCCGTAGGGCCGCACATGGGTTCCGAAAACCGACCAAACCAACCCAAACCGTCCCAAAATACATGTTCCTTTTGCAAAAAAAATTGTCCCAAATTACATGTCCTCCTCTTCTTTCCATACAAATATCTCTTCTTTCTATACAAATTTAAGTCTAACGTTCCAAAATTACCCCTATATTTGTATTTTCAATGCTTGAATTCTTTAAAACTTAACCCTATTCTCATTTTTTTTTTTGATAAGGGTACGGGGATTTCAATAAAAAGAAGCCATACGGCATCTACAATCAAGAAAATTCCCTATGAATAACAAGAACATATCTGAAATATAATCATAAAAGCATTTTTCAAAACAATTAGATGGGCAAATACTGAAGAACGGCTCCGAAATCACGGTATTAGGACCATGAAATAACATCGATGACACAGCATCCGAACATTGAATAGAGATCCTCGTTACAATTGACGGTACAACCATCTTAAAAATTGCATCTGCTTCGAACCACAGATCGATCTTGATCATCAAATACCCAATGTGACGCCCCCAAATCCGAGGTCAGAGATTCAGGTCGTCACATCACCATCCAACCATATCCTACCTGTATTAACTTTACAACTCAATAATACATCAATCCAGACCTCAATCTTACGTACATACAAGTTAGAGCCTCAGAAACGATAATCAAAAGTAACACTAAATATTACAATTCATCTGTACAATCCGGAATCTTACGCACTTCCACTTATACAACTACACTTGAAGACGAGTCTTACTATTACAGTTGAAAACCTATCAGACTTACTCTGTAGTATTTATCTGGAACTAAATCATCTCGGGGTAAATCTTCTACTCCTCTTCTGCTGGTGCGGAGTTAACTGACCAAATTCTTCTCTTTCTGAAAAGTTTTTATAAAGCAAGAATGAGCTACATAATGCTCAGCAAGTTCGCCATTTTGAAAAATAATAATGTGGTTTATTTCGAAAACGTTCCCAACTGTATGGGTATATATATCTCAGATTTCAAAACATAATTCGACAATATATATGTCCGAGTTTGAATAAAGCATTTATACTCGCTAAGGAGCTTTAAGAATAACATATGAGTCCTTTACAAGGTTCCTATTTCAATATATCTCAGGTTTGAAAATATATACAAATTAGTATATCATTTTCGGAAAAATACTCTACGGTTAACATACTGTACAGGGAATGCATTGATGCAAAACCTCTTTCCTTCCATTAGCTTAGAAGATTTCTCATTCAAAAACATTTCATTCTTTGAAATAATTGCAAGAGTGCACTAACACGTGCCAATCTCTATAGAAAATCTTGCAGTTCTAGATACTGCATGATGTTAATATTTTTCTTATCAAAAACCACACTATCGGCAACTTGGCACTTAGGCCCAAGAAGCAGTGTTTGAGTATTTTTTCCAAAGTGGAGGATGGGACTGGAAGAGAACATAAAAACCTGACAAGGATTGACGATGATCAGTCGCCACATCCAAGTCCAATAATCCGCGGGTCTTCTCTACCGGTAGAAGGATAGAAACTACATCCGTAACTATCCCCGGGTGAAAACTACATCCGTAATCACCCTCGATGAAAACTACATCCGTAATCATCCTTCGGCAACACCTGGGCCGGAATAATAATTGATGGACCGCCTGGCTCACGGCCGCTTACACATCCCGGGAATCGTTCGTCAACGATTCCCACACCTGCCAGAGTCCCTTTTTCTTTTTCTTTCAAAACTTGTTTTGATTGAAAATCGAGTAGTTGAGGTCCGACATCAGTCGACCGATAATTCTTGAAAAACGTGTAAGGGAGTAAAACCTGACCGGGGGTTTTCGAAAACATTTTAAGTTCGAAAGAGTTCGAGTTTAAAAGCGATAGACGTATCTTGGATTAGTTTTATTTAAAAATAATAAATAATTAATGAATAGTAATTTAGGATTTAATAAGAATTAATAAATTAATTATTTAATTAAATTAATCTTCTAATCCAAGATAAATATTTTCGAGTATTTTTAATAATCGTATAAATAATAATTACTTAAGTATACGACACTTCCCGAACGCTTCTTCGGGTTTTCACAATAATATACCGCTCCCCGGTCAATAGTATATTTGGACTGCTACGACCTCTATTGCTAGAGTCGTTGTCCGAAGAACATTTTTCATTCTAAGTCCAAGGGTATAAACACATTTACATATATTTCAATCTCGACATAAAGTCTTGTCAAAACATAGAACATAACACGTATAGAATCTACAAACACAACAGTGGAAAACTATATATAGGAGTTTTGAAAAGTAAACTTGCATAGGTAAAATCAAGAATATAATCTTCTGAAATTAAATACTTATGGTTGGAAAACTTGCCTTGGTGGGGTTGGGGTGGTCGGCTCGCGAAGTGGAAATGGAAATCTATTCATAATCAATATTTGTACGTTAGTACCTTAACAACGCTACTTAATCATAAGGTTTTAAAAGTCGTAAGACCAACTTAACGACTCCACTTGTGACCACTAACTCTCTCATATGACCATGTCGTCACATTATCACTTCCGTTACCCATTCGACTCAAATCCATTCCTCAAACTCGAAACTCAAGTGAGCATTCTTAAAACTACTTTAAACTAATCCCCTAAGTGGTTTTTCACTTGCGCATACCTCCCTCCAACATTTTTATAAAATTGAAAAATACATATTTTAATCCAATTCTTTTTGGACAGCCTTTCCACTTGTTTAATCTGTATATCCTCAAATTTCCATAACATTTTCATAATTTTAAGGGGTCCTAACTCAGTTCACAAGTGGACAACACAGTGCAGTCCGAATTCCAGAACCACACTGCACTAATCCGGCCATAACTCAAAATCTACACATCTCCTGGGTGTGAGCCTTATATTTCTAGAAACTACATTCAAATACCTTTCTAACCATATGTATTGGGTCTTAAGGAGACAAGTTTAAGGGGTTCAAAACCCTCCTACAAGACAGTACATGCTCCCAGAATTTACAACAAGCATCTTATCAACTTCAACACTTCACAATAACACAATACTCTCTTTACAACCATTAACTCCACCAAGATTCATCTCTATAACATACATGAGACTACATACTCTAATCACATGCCTTATTATTACAACAACAAGCATAAAACTTCAAGATTTCATCATCTAAAGCTCAAACCATCAAGATTCACTCCAATACTTATAGATCTAACAATATAAATTATAAACTTGTCATGGCTAAGGGTTGAGAGATATTTATACCTTCCTTGAGTCTCTAGTGACCTTGTATGAGCTTTCTAACCCTTGGAGAAGCTTGATCTATCCTTAATAACCTTAAACTAACAAGAACATCAAGAACAAAACTTAGAAATTTTCGGAGTCAATATACCCCAGCTGAAAGAACTGGAAAAACGAGGTCCTTACCTTGCTTTTCTGGACGAGGTACCTAAATAATAGTTGTAGATCATCTCAATACCTTTCCAAAAAGCTATAGAACGCAATATTTGGATGAGAAATGAAGGCGCTATGGCTGTTTGAATCTCCCCTCTCTGTTCTGGCCGAAAATGAAGAAAAGGGAGAGAGAAATGTTTTGTTTTGTTTGGTTTGAATAATGTGAGATGTATTATTGATATGTGTTGTTATATGTGTATAAGTCACATGTTGCAAGTCTAGTGATAGCCTACTAGGTTAGACCATACTTCCATGTCTCCTAAAGCATGGTGCATAACTTTATGCTTTTTGCTTTTTACATTACTAGTTTGCTTTTCTAACTAGCTACTTGCTTGATAATTGCATGTAATATCTCCCTTATTTTATTTCTCCACCAATATTTGTCACTTAATCCTTAATCCATAATGTATCTTAAATAAACTCCTCGTAATAACATTTTGTCGCGTAGAGATTTCCTTCGTAATTCCTTAGGTACTTAATTGTGTAATTCCCTTAAATATCCGTAACTCCTTGTCTTAGGCTTTTAAAATCTTTTAATACTCTAATAATCTTCAAAGTCCCAAGCTTTTATGTAATTTAATAGAAGTGGATTTCTTGCTTTCAATAACCTTCCTTTTTGCTCACACATCTTATGCCACGAAATTTAATACTCGGAAAATTAAAATCCACTATATGTCATTGGTGGCTCCAAAGTGTCCATCATCCATAATATCATACTTCATTAAATTTTAAAATATTACCAAAAATTAGGATTCTTACACCCAAGAACAACAAAACAAACCAAGAACAGTAAGGAACAAATAAACTCTCACAAGGAGAGACAAAAAAACTCTCACAAGGAGAGAGAAATAAACCCAATAAATGGGTAACCAAGCCAAAAGATCACAATCCTCACAGAAGGAGGAAGATTATTGAAATAAATAAAAAACTAGACAGGAAAAGGAGCCTCCGGTCGGTGGATAGACCACCGCCGGAGGAGAAGCGACTAACTGATGAAGAAGAAGATGAAAGAAAAAGTTTCTTTCGGTGGAAAAGTTGAGAGAAAAGAAGAGAGGCACTTTATTAAGGTCATTTATTGAAAAACCTTATCCAACCAATCTTTTTCTTAATATACGTATTTTTTTCTAAAGGAACATGTAAATTGGGACGGAGGGAGTAGTATTTTTGCAATTTTGAAACTTAATTTAGTAAAATTGCAATTAGCTTTTCTTAACAAAAGTAAAATTGCAAAAATTTACTTTTTTTATATATATTTATCAAAAAACCTCATTAGTTTATGAAATGACAATAAAATTTGTAGAAAAAATTATAGTGATGATATATTTTAAGGAAATGATAAATAAACTCCTGAATTTTCTATTTTAGCTACAATTGAGATGGAAAATACCAGTTATTCATGATAAAACGAAAATCAATTAACTCCGTCATAAATAAATCATGGGTAGTTGTGTATTTAAAATGTGTTAAAAAAAATTGAAGTTTAAATAATAAAATTAGGAATTTATTTATCAATTTCTTATTTTAAATGGTATAATGTTTAGTGGATATTTTTTATATGCCATATCATCGATTTACTCAACATTAACGTCCATATTAACACTAGTATGTGTGCCCGCTGCGCGGAGCTATACCATGTAAAATGCTATCTTTTTAATTTTATTTTGAATATAAGTTGAATAATTTTTTATTAATTATTGGTTATATATAAGCCCAAAACCAATATATAGATAATTTCACTACGCAAGTGGTACTAAATATATCTACTTTTGTACTAAATACATGAGTGTTGAGTAAAAATCATTTCAAAAAATAAAACATAGAAGCAAAAATATTACATCACATTTCATTTATTATTTCCGATCCAGTACCTATACAGCTTAACAATATTCCGATGTATGTGAATCTAGACCACCAGGGCAGACTACGCAGAATCTACAGCAACCTTGCATCATGTGTTAGTTTCTCCTTGTACGACTTGAAATGATCTCTTTAGAATAATGGAGGCACTAATTACTTCTAACATGAATATTGATATAGAGGCAAGTCTAACACTTCATTCCCAGACATAATCTTTCCACTTTCTAGTAACTGCAAAGGTCCGGAATTTGCAGTCTCTAATTTTTGCAATCAGAAAGAGAAACTAATATTTAAGCACGAATAAATAGTAAGAGTATAAGAAACATTTAAGACCTCAAGATAGCTATATGTAAGAGTATAAATAGCTATATGTATGTATGCATGTATAGGGAGAGAGTAAATTGAACCTGAATGACATGGTTTCTGAAATCAACTTTTTCTCTTTCTTTTCTGGTTCTGTACTCAGCATAGAATGCTAATAAGATAGGCTGTCCAATTTCCCATTAATCCACAGAAGATCTGAAACAATACTCCTGATAACATTCCAAGTTGTGAGAATGAGTATGGAAGTGTGAGTAGCACTTGAGCCACCTGAAAATCTCAAACCATACAACATATGTTCAAGAGCACATCACAAAAAGAACTTTAAAATAGAATGAGTAATATGTTCTATTTTTCTATGCAGAGCACATAACAAAATATAAGAAAGATAACCTGATTTGGAGAACAGCTGAACCAAGCATCATAAGCAGAGCCACCATGCCAGAACTGAGAGATGTTTGCTTTTAAATCTTTAGGCTTCCCACTTTCAGTTTCCAGTTCAACATAGTTCCCTGCTAATCAACACACAATATCTATGGTTTCTTTAACTGTTTTGTTGGGTATTTATATTGTTGGAATATAAATGCAGAAAGTAGCTAGCTAGTACTCCAGATAAAATATTAGAAATGAGTGAAGCTTGTTGGATACTTATGAAACCATGCATATATTTATATATGGGGATGGGGTGGGGAAAAAGCACAAAAGGCTGTGTTTTGAAAGGCATGTTTGAGAGGTGTAATTCTTTGGGAGCTCAGCTAATGGTGAGCTAAGCATGAATACTTAAAAATCACAGCTTAAAATATGAATGCCAAATATGGTTGACGAACCAACCACGAATCTCATTAGCAACATTCAAGCACTCAGAAATGCTATAAGAAACGACTTAAAAAATATATATGCCAAATATGGTTGACGAACTATAAAGAAAACTAAGGAAAAAGTTTGACAAAGACCCATAGAGGAGAACTTCTTAGGTTTTTTTTGTTTCAAGTATATTACTCTCACTTAAAAAATTTATGGAGCACTTACGACACTTAAATAAAACTAATAACGAAGTTAGTCCACAATTTAGCATCTTGCAAGAAGGTTAAAAATCATAAGCCCCATATTAGTCCATTTACCTGATGGTGATGGTTGTCCATTGACAAATACTTAAAATAAGATGGCAAATTACAAAAAGGTAAATTTGATATCAAAAGTCAAGAAAAAATGTTTTAAATCATGATTCTATATGTAGTCATTTAATTATGACTACTCGACATCGCCTTCGACGATACCTCGATTTCTATATATTTTATAATATAAATAGATTCAAATGATATATCTTGTAACTTCTAGTCACATACTTAATGGTAAAAACTTTTGCTAGATCACAGCTTGGCAAGATAGTATAAACTTCTGCTCTTTAACAACCACACCGCAATTCCATTCCAAAAATATAGATTTAAATAAAAGAATATTTAGAGGCAATGCAAATTTACTCATCGTAATGAGCTTTTCAGCATTGTGAGGTCTTTTTACAATGCGTACAACTGCTGAAGCTCCAAAAGAAATACCAACCTAGGATGCTTGAAATCGAAACATAGATAAGCAACCTAAGGCAGGCAACAAAATCATCTTATGTTTAATTATCATACCCCTTTTGATCCCCTTTTGTTGTACACACAAAGCTTGTTAAATATCTCTTTGAGAAATTGGCGCATAGATAAAGAGCCACTACATAAATTTGAGTGTATTGAGTTATTGACAAAAACACTAACAATTTGATGAATAAAAATTAATTTTTTAATAAAAAAGTATATGGAGAAGAACCTTTTTTCTAGTATGTTTCTTTTCTCAATTATCCTTGAGAGCTGTCATGAACACCCCAGCTGCACCATCTAACTTCTGAAATCATCCTGTACATGGTCACCAACCTAAGAAACATCTTCCTTTATAAAAAAAAAATACACACAACTATTCAATTGAATAAAAGGTCATAGTAAATACTTTATGTAGATAGTAAATACTTTATGTAGTTTAAGGAATCTAGTGCTTACAATTGTCAACTTTCACACCAAGCTGAGAATATCACTGTGACCCCCATTACAATTTCAAACTGCAAATTTTAGAATTAAGACAAAGTATTACAAATATGTTGTGCAAATAATTTGTTTATGGAAGGACACAGAGCTATTGAAGAATATGATAGTAGTCAAATTCACTGAGAAGGTTACCCAAACAATTTTTAACGCAAGAAACGCCACGAAACCTGCACCAAATGCCAAATTGAGAAACTTTGGCCGTAATAGACAAAAACTCAATTTATAAACTAATGAGAGAGCCATATAAATGCCAAAAAAAAATAAATTTTGAACTCTTATTACCTGTAAGATAAGAGCAGGTAAAAACATCATAACAACCATTAAATTTTAATACTTTCGCAGAAGAATTGTTTTAATCTTAGTACTCTTTGATATATTGTAAAAATGGAGTAGTGCCGCATATGTGACATGAACCTTATATATACATAATGAGAGTCTTTTAATTGTACATTTATAAGCTGTAAATTATATTTTCGTTCTTTTTTATGCTTAATCTGTGTTATTTATATCGGTGCTAATTTAAATTCATGAACTTATTGTAAGCTACTAATATGTTCCAATGTATCCAGTGTATAAACATTGTGCTTGATTTGTCGGAAAAAACACTACCACAACCTTCCAAACAAAAATCTATCTTCGAACATAGCATTTGTTTGAAATATATTGAAAAACTCTTTCAAGACTTTAATCATAAGAATCATTTTGCAAGATCCAAATCAAATTATGTACAATATTATTCATACCTGCTTTAATCTAAACAACATTCTGCAAAAAACATAAATAATAGGAAAATGTGTTATAACATAACACATACAACATACATACTATTTACATGTAAAATATACTAACTAAATATAATAAAAAGTTCACTTTTAATAAACACTTCATATACAAAAACATTAGGTAGAATAATATCATACCTGCCTCAATTTAAACAATCTTCTTCAAAATAACATAAAAAATGGGAAAATGCGCTAATACATGACACAAAATTAAAAGTTCTATCAGAACTTCGATCAAACACCTGGGCTACAAAAGCAATTAGGTAAATGCACAACCAAATAACACAACCAAAATTAATACTCCACGTAACCAAATTTAAGAACAATAGAGTAAAAGAAACAGATAAAATTAGAGAACAATCCCAAAACACAAACAAAACACAAATACAAAGTTTTGATAAACCCATAAACTCAGAAGTTATCATCCATTAATCCATGAAAAATTAAAGAAAAAAATAGTTTAGATACCCGAAACAATTGAAGTCGTGTCCAATCTACGATCTTTAACCTATAATATAAAGAACAAATTAGGGAGTTACAATCCAAAGAAAAAGAAACGAAAGGAAAAGAAATTATACCAAAAGAGAAGAAGAAAATAACATGTGGTAAGATATTGAATAGAAAGGAAGATTTGAATTTGAATAAGCAACTCAACAAAGATTAAATGTGTATTTTGGGGATTTGGGGAAAGTATAAGCTTGTTTCAAAAGCTTTCCGTGTATTCTCACAATTGTATGGCTGTGAATAAGAGAAGGTATAAGTCAATTGGGTCAAGTGGCTTAAGAGAGTAAATACGGGAGTTTATACGAGACAAAGTAGTCATTTACAACTGAAAAACACAACAGGATTTATACTATTAATAGATTATTTTGATATTAAAATTATTAAAAATAAAAACAAATATGATATTAATGATTATAATTAATAATTTAGTAGCTCAATAATAATTTTATGATAGAAAAAGCTATTCTATGTAAGGCTCCCGGTCCCTGACAAACGTATGTCAGGACCTCTTATTCAACATACAGCTTTTCAGCCGTTGGATTGTTGATCCAACGGCTGTGATTTAAAAAAAATTATATTGTACCGCATAAACTTTATGCGGTACGGAGAAATTACCAAAATGCCCCTTATTTTCATATAAAAAATCTACTGTTCACCGTACCGCAGAAAGTACAGTACAATTTTTTTTAAACCTGGACCGTTGGATCAACCATCCAATGATCCAGAAACTGTATGTTGAATAAGAGATTCCTGACATACGTTTGCCCGGGACCGGAACCCTCTATGTAATGCGGCTAAAGAACTCTCCGCTCAAGTTCAACTCTATCAACAACTCTGTTACGACTGGATTTCTGCCGAATCCTGGCTCGGCCGGACCTGCGAATGAGAAGAATGCGAGGGTTTGGACCCCCGATTCACCTCCGGTGTGAGAATAAGTTAGTCGATTTTTGATAAGTAATATTGAACGTAGAGAGTTTGTGTAATTGTGTGTATATGAGAGAATGAACCTGACTGTATCATATCTTTTATTCTCCAGGCGGTTACCCGAAGAGTGGGTATCGTGTGCCAACGTGTCCCACGTTTACAGGAGTGTGAACCATAAGACCGTTACTGGTAACTGGACCGGATGAATGTGGGCTTCAATTCAGATTCGGGGTATTGGATCATCGGTTCGGCCCATTAAGGAAATGGGCCTCTAACACACTCTCTATTCTTTCATAGTTTCATTGTCAAGTAAGTATGCGTGTTCAATGAAATTCTAATAAATCAAGTGGCTGTTGAGTGTCTGTTAGTTTTATCTGTTTTATCACTTCATTAACAGTAGCTGGTAGCTTAAAATATTTCTTGGTTAAAAAAAAAACAGTTTATAAAAATTCGCATGTTGTCCTCATCAATGAGTAACAAATAACTATCTAAATTTTGTTTACACAATTTTTAGAAAAACAAAAATAGGCTAAATTAATGCATTGGGGTACTTTTCATTTTTCCGTTAGGTTCATTTTTAAACCCTTTAAATAAATATCAAATCCTGCGCAACCTTAAACAATTAATTAAAACACTAATTTAATTGAATGTTTTAATTTCGATTAGCATATGCCTAAAAATGTACATATACGTTACGGCATATATTTAGATTTTTACGTATATTAAAACGTGAAAAACAGTGATGCCATATAGTATTACTTTTTTCAATGTTTTGAATGAAAACATATCATTTAAATTTTGTTCTTTAAAAGGGAAAGTTTATATACATAAATTCTGTTTTTCACACAATAAAATATGTTGTAAAAAAATGTACAAAATTAATTACAAGTTTCTTAATTTTGTACGCGTGAATTAACGCAAAACACAATCAGTCACAGAACTTGGTTTTGTACGCGACAATCCTAATCACAATTCACAATTATTGTCTTAACTCAAAATGGACGGCTAAGATTATACTCCCTCCGGTCCATTATATAAGGCATTTGACTTTTTTGTACGTATTTAGGTGCTTTGACTACATAGCTAAAATAATTATTTTTTAATTTTTCTTTTTTTGAATAAAAATATAATATTTTAATTTTTATTTAGAAAAAGAAATTTTAAAAAATAATAATTTTAACTATGTATTCAAAGCAACTAAAATTACGTGTAGAAAAGTCAAATGCCATATATATAATGGACGGGAGGAGTACCAAATTACAGATTCGGACCGTTGGAATCTGGGGGCATACTCTCCCCCACGTGCTTACTATGCTGGGGTTAGGTCGTTGAATCATTCATTTTGTGTGGAGTATACAAACATACGTATTGTATATTTGTATGTATGGAAGCTACTTAGTTTGTAATAAACCTTTTTGTTATAATTTTTTTTCAGAAAGAAAACAATTTATATATTAAGTGCGGATAAATAATGTGACACTCGTATTTATAAAAACTGATCTTATTTTTTTAAAAAAAATTACACCAAAAAATTATTTCATCTACCACAGGGAATAGAGTCGTACATTGTATAAATAATAAAAGGAAAATGTTAACCACGACATTTAAAACTATGGTTAAATTTGTCACGTGGCAGTTTTTGATTAATTAAGATTATGATCCATTTATAAAAAAGTATGTATCCCGTGCATTTAAATAAATCATCCAATAAAAATTCACCATATGATAAAAATTAATCCTTAAACATAATTTTAAGGACCGTGATTAACAGAATCCATAATAGTAAAATACTATGGTTTTATAGCAGCTAGTTGGTAACTTTCCACTCAATTAAACAAAAGAGTAATATGCATTTTGTGAGGCCTTGTTTGGTTGACTCATTGCTTTTATGTGTCATGCCAACCTAAACTACAACACATAATTATGCAAAATGATTAACAAACCTGCTAACGCGTATCTTAGATTCCTGGCCACAAACCTCGTCATGATTAGCACAAAATATTAGAGAAAATTGTTTCTTAATTAGTGTAAATGCAATATTAAGGACATTTTTTAGACGTTTCTACAAGTTAACAGCCTAGAAATTAGTGGATGTTTAAGAATGCATATTTTAGAGAGGATTAACAACTGTTAATCTCAATGCCCAATGAGAATCAGAGTGATTCAATCAGAGAATGTACATAATTAATTAACTTTTTAAATTAAAAATTAATAAATAAAGTTCCCGTTTGCTGTAAATGGAGACTTGCATACAAAGGCACATTAGACAGCGCATAGAATATGGGTGCTGTCAGTTTCAGTTGTCTATACGTGTATGTCAGTCTGTAATGTGAGTATAAAATGGGTGTTGCTTGTCAAGAAAGACATGCATTTTTAAATGCAAGTGGGAAAAATATAACCAAAAACCAAAAAAAAATTCTACTAAATATCGTAATGTCATGCATAGAAAATTAATTCGAGCGGAATACGAATATGTTACAATAAATAAATAAATGATCTAAAAAAAAAGGAGAGATAAATAAAGGCTACAAAAGGAAAGTGCAGCGATCATTGTAATCTGCACTACAAAGTGTTACACTGATGACAAAGCTAGCACAAGATCAGATACCAAACGGTAAGAGTATACTCATAATTTACAATATGCTGAGTACAATAATAATATTTTGTATGGCTAGTTCTCACGAATCCAGAGCAATTTTTTTTGCATACAGAACAAATTGCTTTGGACATAACATTATTCCCTTATTTGATTATATTTAGAGCAACTTTTATGTATGCGGGTATAGATTGCTCTGAATATAAAAGTTTTGGTCTTGGATATAAAAGTTTCCTAAAATCCCGTTGAATACATTTGAAGGAAAGTATGCTGGATTGTTGTAAAGTATAGCTAATGTACTAGACAGACAAAAGGTTAGAGAATCTGCCAAGGATTAATTAGGATGAGGTTGGGAAATGTTGTTATTTTTTTACCAACATTTCTTTCTTAAAAAAACTCTAAAGTTTTTTTACAAATTTAGTAAAAAATTTAAAAATCGTTTGCAAAAATTGTAAAACAAATTTCTTAACTTTTGAAGAAGAAAATGGATCACGCAGGCAAACCATAGAATTAAACTTTAAAACAAATATAAAAATTAATAATACAATAATATACGGGTCTCTTTATTAATTTCTAGAATACATGTTCAATTAAATCATGTCAACTAAGCATTCGGGGAATAGTCACTTTATTATAAACATTTTTCTAAATATTATACTATAAACTTGAAATTTTAAATATTTTGGATAAGATTGCTTATTTGCTGTCATTAGCCTACATATGAACTCAAACTTTTACTTCATAAAATCTAAGGTAACTGATGAAGTATTGTAATTTGTTATTTGTAACGTTATAGGCAGGTAGGTGAACGTTAACATTTAAACAAGTTAATTCATATTATCGAAATTCAAGAATAAAGTCCACTTTTTGTCAAAAAAGAAAAAGAATAAAGCCCACTTAGTTGATGCACAACAGTGAGCCCATAAAGGGAGCCTTCCACTTTACATAGATCCCACAAAGCTTTTAAGTTAAGTTCATTTCATTTAATTATTAGACAATGGGCTTTATCAATTTTTTCACCCTATCATTGCAACAAAGTGGGCTGGGTTATTGCTAGAGATTGATTGTCAGGATCTCACAGGCCAACCGAAAGAACAGGAATTGAACAAATTGTACAAGCACCAATGTAAGCTTAACTTATGGACTTATAAACTTATTTTCGGGTAAAAGTTTTAAATTTTGATAATTTTCTTTTATACAATGTTTCAGATGAAAAAAGGTCCAAAATATCACAATTTGGAGTCAAAATGCCCTAAATCTCACAACCCTGAAAAAAGGCCATTACTATCACAAAAAAACGTGAGATCATGTTACGTTTCTTGTTTTTGCACAGCCCAACATCATTGCTTCGGCGTTTTCTGTTTTTTAGACGATGGGCTTCTAATGTTGGGCCTCACACATGGGCTGGTGCTACAGAACACACGCATCATGAAGAAGCGTTTTCAGTAATTTTTTTTTGTAAACACATGTTAAACTTGCGTTTCGTAACTAATTTTTCTTTTTTCTTTTTGGTTTTCTAATGTAACGTAACATGAAAATGCGTGTTTTAAAAACACAATATAAAGTTGCGTTTGTAAGTGATATAAAGGCCCATTTTTCAGAATTGTGATATTTTGTATCATTTTCATTCAAATTGTGATATAAAGGGCCATCACCCGTTTGTGATTCAATAAGTTGCAAAAATAAGTTGCAAAATAAGTTGTAAAGTTAGGAATCTTAAATTTCAACTTAAAATAAGTTGACTTATTCTGAAAAATAAATTCTTCCAAACATTCCCGTATTTTTTATTTTTTTTGCATAATAGAGCAAAGTAGTTAAATGGGTGAATATTTTTATGATTTTTTTTTATCTCTTTTAGCAATGAAGTGTTTATACAAGTTAGATTATTATATAACAGGTTTTTGGATCTTTTGACATATTTATGTTATAACGGAATTTATCAAGTGTAGTATGATATCACATTTAAATTTTATATCTGAATGTATCTATTATGTCCTATTATAATATATTATGACATAATATAATTATATCTTATCTATAGTTAGGGTAAGTGAGTTTTTGTGATTTGTTCGTTTGGGGTAAACATATTTTTAATAATAAATTAAAAATAAAAATATTGTTAAATTGTACACCATATTATAAAAATTTTTAATGTCTTGCAGATATTATTTAATAACTTTTTCCAAAAACAAAAATTAGTTATATATATATATATATTAAAATAAAATTATTGAATGAGAAAATATATAATTTAATAATTTTAAATTAGAAAAACATGAAATTTGATTAAAAATATAATGACAGCAAAAATAATAAAAATTAATGTTATTAAAATAAATATCATCAACTTAAGAAAAATTGCAAACTATAATTTTTCCAGAAAACACAAAAGTTAATATAACTTAATTTAAAAAATTCTTAAATAATTTTTATAAAACTTCCCTTACATTGCATTGCATGAAAGCTAGTATGACTGTATGAGTGAAAGGGAAAATATGAAAGTACTTTGGTGGAGAGTTGTAAACTTATCAACAACAAATTCTAGATAATGATCTCAAGTACAATCCTCAGGTTATAACCAAGTGCCAAATAAATGCAAATGGGATAAATTAGTAAATTCAGAGAAATATTCTGTTAATATTACATTTAAGATTGAAGGTGATACTTTACAGTTTACACCTAAAGGAGCATAGCCTGCAATTGCATAGGCATTCAACAATCCAGGTCGACGAATTCCATTCATTACGTACTTGACAAGAATGAAGAAATTAGTTGGAAAAAGGGCATTGGAGGAACCCACGGGATTGTCTCACATGATCGGACAGTGGTGCTTAATCCTTGCTGTCTTGAGGTCACGAGTTAGATTCCCTGGACGTTCCGGGATTAAGTGGGCTACCATGCTCGAGATATGAATGTGCTAGTATGCCCTCCGGATTAATCGAGGTGCGCGCAAACTGGTCCGTACACCTGATTATCAAAAAAAAAAACAAAAACAAAAAAAAGGGACTGGAGGATGGATGAATTTCAACTACAGTTCAAATTAGGAAAAAGCACGTGAGTGAGGAATTGGCGACTTGGCGTGCTGCCTCGGCGTGTCTCTTTACTTTTTACTTTTATGTTCCCGTGCGTGAATTTTATTTACCATTGCCACCTGTAGTTTTGTGCAATTTCTTTTCCGATTTAACAACCAAGATCTGATTATTGTTAAAAGTTACGGAGTATATTATATTTATAATATCGTAAATAAGAAAAAAAAATTACTCACATATGTAAAGTTAAATATGGATGTAAAATAGTAAAATTTGTAATTTATACTAGTACTAAATATAGAATCAAATATATACATATTGATATAATTATCAAATAAATAGGTAAGTGAAAAAAAGCATAACTAAAATAATTAATAATGATAAACATTATTATGCATATAAAACTTGTGCAGTTGAAATTGAGTTTTATTTAGATGATTGTACATTTAAGAGTTACGCAGTTGAAATATAATTTTATTGACAAAGATTTGATGTCATTTTAAAAATTAATATAAATGCTCCGTTGAATTTTAATGATTACCTTACCACATAGTATAAGGAGATTTTGTAACCTTGAAATTATGTGAAGTTTACTTCATTCTTTCCATCATTGCTTCTCAGAAAAGTAATAAAAATTTAAAAATGAATATCTTGCTTGTTGTTTTTTTTTTTTTTTTTTTGTCACATATCTTGCTTGTTGTTAATTTGTCTTCTTCCCTCCATGAAATTGAAGAAGAATGTAAACCAATGAGAGGAAGAAAACAAAATAACACCCACGGCAGGAGACTAGCAGCTGTCTTTGGGACTTTGACTATCAATGTTACTCCCTTTTTCCAAAAAACTATTTTCATTTTCTTTGAACACGTTAGCCAATGCATAATTTTAATTTTTAATATCTTTAATTTTGTATTAGTATTAAATATAAAAATTTCACTGTATTAAAATACTCATAAATACTTTTAATTTAATTTTATAGATTATAATAAATTAGTAATTTGTCTCTTGTAATGAATAATATCGATATATGAAACGAGAAGAGAATTAGGAGATGGAGTAAGACTAGTAAGTAATGTTATGTACAGAAATTTTCTTAATACATGTGTGTATGTATACATTGTGGCACCTCTTTCAGGCCGGCAGGGATGTCAGACATGGGGAGGGTCACCTCGAAAAACCAATTTCTCTTTTTTCTGACACTAAAGTTACACAACCCTTCCCCTATTAGTCTATTACCCCCTTTCAATTGTTAAAATTTCTGGTCCAATTTATGGCACGAATTTTAAGATGCATTTTAAGGATAATTCAATAACTTATTTTTGATATTTTTTTGTATAAAAATAGAATTGTCCAATTTTTATACAAAAAATATATCAAAAATAAGTTATCAAACTATCATTAAAATGCACCTTAAAATGCGTGTCAGATACACAATTTTTTATGTTAAGAGGTGGGACAAAGGCAGTATAACATTTATTCACACTTAAACAAATACAATATAATATAATTATTACTCCCTCCGTCCCAACAGGAAGTTTACATTTTAAAATAGGATGTCTTGCACGCATTTTAAGCTGTATTTTAGGGATAATTTCATAATTTTTTTTTAATTTTTTTTTCTTTGTATAAAAATAGAACAATTCTATTTTTATACAAAAAAAAATTCAAAAATAATTTATGGAACCATCTTTAAAATCCACCTTAAAAAGAGTGCCAAAAAGTGATAAAAAAAGTGTTAATAATTGGATGGGACGGAGGAAGTAATTTGTAATTTTTGATATTTATAGTCAAGCTATTTCATATGATATCATTATATAATTTACTTTTCCATTTAATATGATTCAAAGTTTTTGACTTTCAAATGATATTATTTTACTTTTTGCTTCATTCATATAATATTACTTTTTAATCAAATTTTAGTTAATTGTAAAAAAATTATGGTTAATACCATTCAAAATTTTTATTTATAAGTGTACTATTCTATTTTCGACTTCAATTCTAAAATACCACTATCTAATCATTTTGTTCATGCTTCTTGAATTTTGGTCGTAAAGGGATGTCAAAAAAAAATTTGAGGCATAAAACGAAAGAACTTGAATAAATTCATTAAATTTATTAAAAATGGATTAAAAGGTCACTTTCCCTATTGTACAATAGTAAAATTTCTGTATAGACTACTGTACTATCGAAGGCATCACTGCATTATTTTTTCCCATTTACCCCACCGTCGTCAGTCAACCGTCTGTTTGACTATTAAAATGATGATTGTGATGCCCTGTCAGCCTGTCACGTACATGCCACATCAGCACAACCCTAATTTTTTTAATAAAAACTTTAAAAAATCATAAAAACCTTATAAAAATCATAAAAAATTATAAAAACTTTCAAAAAAATCGTAAAAAAACTATAAACTTTATTTAATTTATAATTTTAAAAAAATCATAAAAAAAAAATTATAAAATTATAAAAAATTATATAAATTATAAAAAATTATATAAATTATAAAAATTACCAAATGTCCCCCCCCCCTAAAATCCTTAATTGGGATGTGTTCTTCCCCAATTGGCATAGCAGCTTCGTTATTTTTCTTAGAACTCTCCCGAGTTCTCTCAATCTCCCTCTCTCGCCTCTCCTCAATCTCCCATCTCTCGATTTTCTCGACTCGCCTCTTTCTCTTCGTTAACAGTCGAACAGATGGTTGACTGACGACGATTGGGTAAATGGGAAAAAAGGAAAGTGTAGTGATGCGTTCGATAGTACATTAGGTTATACAGAAATTTTGATATAGTACAGTAGGGAAAGTGACCTTTTACCCATAAAAAAAGTGACATTTAAGAGTTGAAACTCAAAGTACAATCGCGTCACTAGCTAAAAAGTTAAATTTTTTGAGTGATGTCGGATTGGAATATCCCACAATTTATAACAGTTCACTAACATTTGATTTGCGGTTCATTGGTATTATGTAAATAAAATAAAAAAGTATAATGATACCAAAAATATAATGTTCATCATCTATATCATTGTTGTCTCCGTTACAGTTTCTGTCACAATTTTCCTCAATATTCTTCTTTTTGTCGTCGTTAAATTGAGATAGTTTTTACATAAATTCATCAAAACCCATCATAACTGTCTTTGTGTTTTCATTTTATCATCGTCTTCGTTCTCAAAATTTTTCTTTCTTGCGTGTCCATAAACTCTCACTGAATTATTTTTTCTGCCACGAATTTTCATAAGGAAATTTTTTTTTACCCACAAACTCTCACAAATCTTATTTTTTCACGCACCCACGAACTCTCGCAATTTCTTTTTTTTTCTCTCTCATCCACGAACTCTCCTTGGATCATTTTTCACTCACCAACAAACTCTCGCAAGATATTCTTCTCATATTCACGAGCTCTCGTAGGATAGTTTTCTCAAACCCACAAACCCATTTTGGTTTTTTTCTCATACCCACAATCTCTTGTGGGATGGTTTTGTCCCGCACACAAATTTTCGTAGGTTTCTTTTACTTAGGTTCTTGATAACATGATAAAACAGTCTATCAAAATTCTTTTCTTATTCAATGGGTGGAGGCATAAGTCTCAAATTTATTTAGGGCTGTTCACGAATCGAGCTGTTCGCGAACAAGCTCGAATCGGCTCGGCTCATCAAGAGCTCGAGTCGAGCTCGAACAAGATTTTTGTTCGTTAAACTTAACGAGCTCGAGCCGAGCTTTAGTGTGTCTGACTCGAGCTCGGCTCGTTAAAGCTCGAAAAAAATCAAAAAAATTTCTTTTTATTTTTTTTATCTTCAACCAAATTAATTTTTTTAAAATTTGGGAATATCACTAAATTAGATATATCTTGACATCCGTACGGTTGGATCGTCAAGAAATATTTTTTAAAAATTAGAAACAATAATTCGTGACAAAGCACTAGTTACTAGTACTAGTTAGAATAGTTGTGATTTACTAAGATCTCCAACCAAATTAATTTTTTATTTTTTGAAAATTTGTGAATATCACTAAATTAGTCAATTAGATATATCTTAGATATATCTTGACATCCGTACGGTTGGATCGTCAAGAAATAGTTTAAAACAATAGAAACAACAATTCGTGACAAGGCACTAATTACTAGTACTAGTTAGAATAGTAGTGATCTACTAAAATCTCCAACCAAATTAATTTTTTATTTTTTGAAAATTTGGGAATATCATTAAATTAGATATATCTTGACATCCGTACGGTTGGATCGTTGAGAAATATTTTTTAAAAAATAGAAACAACAATCCGTGACATAGCACTGGTTACTAGTACTAGTTAGAATAGTAGTGATCTACTAAGATCTCCAACCAAATTAATTGTTCGCGACCAGCTCGAGCTCGAATCGAGCTCGGCTCGGCTCGAGGCTGTTAACTCGAGTTCGGCTCGTTTCGGTCAAAGCTTGGCTCGGTTCGTTAAGAAATCAGCTCGATTCGTTAAGATCAAAGCCCGGTTCGGTTCGTTAAGGTCAAAGCTCGGCTCGTTTCGATCAAAGCTCGGCTCGGTTCGTGAACAGCCCTAAATTTATTAAAATACATCACGATTATATATACTAACTTATAACCCGTGTAAAACATGTGTTACTTTTAATTTTTTTAAATAAATTATATGTGATATATATTATTTTTAATATGTCGTTGGGCGAATTCTAACCTTAAACCTTTGTATATAACAACTTTTAGTTTAAAATCTAAACATTATGTTGTTGGTGGGAGTCAAACATTCAACATTTCTATATAACATCTTTTCGTATTAATTTTAAATTAAAATGGTTGGCGAATTCGAAACTTAGACCACTATGCACAACAACTTTTAGTATTGTATTTAACGGTCATCATATAATAAATGAAAATTAGCTCCCTATTTACTAGTAATACAATAGAGACAACTATCAATATTATATATATATATATATATATATATATATTAATATATAAAAATGCTAGGTACCCCAAATTGATAACCAAAATAATTCTCAAATGTCAAGTGTAAAATTGTAATTGGTTATATAAATTTGTCCCCTGGCCCTATTCTGATTATGAACACCCATGCATTCACCCCAACCTCCCCAATCAAAAATTTCCAATCTACCACGTCATCTATGCCACATCATTCGCGAGCAATTTTTGGGTATCAATTTGGAGTACCTAACATTACCCTTAATATATACTAGTTGATAACTCGTGCGAAGCATGGCACGCGTCGAGCACGAGCGTCGTGCACGAGTAGAGATTAAATTATTAATATTAATAAATTATCGAAAATAAATATATTTGTTAAATATTGTGATGTAACTGATTACATATGCAAGTTAGGTAGGTAGACCATTCAACTTTGGTAGGTTGGTAGGTTGCCTAATTTATGATGTAATCCATGATGTAAATGGCTAGAGATGCAGCCTATAAATGGGGGTGTTCTCCTCTATTGTAAAACACAACACAATAAC
The DNA here is from genome assembly GCA_037693485.1 of Kitagawia praeruptora. Taxonomy (NCBI): domain Eukaryota; kingdom Viridiplantae; phylum Streptophyta; class Magnoliopsida; order Apiales; family Apiaceae; genus Kitagawia; species Kitagawia praeruptora. The sequence goes on from CM075345.1 coordinate 102,014,936, forward strand.
AGAAAACGCAGCAGAAGTAGTATAATAAAATACACAGTTCACTGCACCATCTCTCTCTTGTCTATCTATCTCTCTTATCTCTATATTCTGCCTATATATGTATAAATCTAACATGGTATCAGAGAATGTTCAGTTCCTAAGGGAATAACACTGCCCACACAAACACAAATTCTGCCAAAAACTGCTATAAACATCACCCATTCTGCCCAGAAAACACACCAGATTCTATCAAATTCTGCCCAGAAAATACACAACAATATACAAGTTTTTTAAGGGTAACTTGCTGATTCTGTTTTTAGCAGAGGGGAGTAATTTTCTGCCATTTTCTGCCCAGTTTTTTTATGCAGATTCTGTTTTCAGCAGAATTTTCTGCCCAGTTTTTTTTATTTCTGCAGATTCTGTTTTTCAGCAAATCTTCTTGTAGTGTTGTTATCTTGAATAATGGCGGAGGTTGTAAATGAGTCAGCTGCAAGGAACAATACCGGTCAAGGGAGTGTTAAATTTGGGTTCCACGGTACTCCATATGTTAACCCCAAATTTGACGGAAAGAATTTCTTGGAATGGTCGGAATCTTGCACACTCGCACTTAAATCCCATCGATTGATGAAATATATCAATGGGAAGGCCAAGAAGCCCTTGGCAACCGCTACAAGTTTTGATGATTGGGATAGCGAGAATGCCATGGTCAAGTCATGGTTGTTTAATTCTATGGAGTTACGTATTCGCAAAAGTTATCTGTTTCTTGATACTGCGGAAGCTGTTTGGAATTCCATCAACCGAACATACTCATATTCGGGTAATATGGCCAAACATTTCGAGGTAAAGCAGAAAATATGGTCTCTAACTCAAGGGGGCAGAACATTGACCGAATATTATTCGGAACTCACATCTCTATGGCAGGAGTCAGACCACTACACTGTGTTCGAGTGTAAACAGGCTGAAGACCAAGAGAAGTACCAAAAATTGGTACAAGAAGAAAGAGTGATGAAGTTTCTTGCTGGACTGACAATGGAGTATGATTCAATCAAGAATCAACTCATTGGCCAGATTCCCTTTCCTATAGTTGAAGAAGCACATGGCCGTGTGCAGCTCGAAGAGAGTCGGAGAGAAAGCATGGCTCCGATTGATACTGTGCCTGATCGATCTGCACTTTTTACGGGAAGTGTTCAAAATCAAGGCAAAGCAGAACAGGTGACTGGGGCTTCAAAGGGTGAAAAAGATGTTCTCCGGTGTGACTATTGTAATAAGTTATACCATTCTCGTGAAGAATGCTATATCTTACACCCACACTTACGAGATCGTGGTCGAGGAGGATGAAGCCGAGGTAGTTCATCCGGTAGGAGCTCAGGAAGAGGCACCCAATATAGTGCTCATCATACGACGTCTGAAAACCATGCTGACTCTGCTACTTCAGCAACGGGAGCAATAAGTGCAACAGAACTCAACGCTCTCCGTCAGCTATTGTCTCGAATGGAGACTGATTTACCAGTGACTTCATCTGCCAATTCTGCCCTTGCAGAATCAGGCGACAAACAAAATGCTTGGCAATGGTAAAGGGGTTGAAACCCCTTAATAAAGTGGCTATCTACTATAGCACTTGCATCAGCACCTTCTGTATTTTTGACGGCCTAAAATATACTGTGTGGTCGAAAATTCGACAACCGGTATCCCAAAAGACTCAATAAACTCAAGATCGATCGATCCTAAAAATGGGTATAGTTGGACGCTCAGATTAAGCTCAAGGGGCTACTAGTGTCCACTCTTCAATCCCAAGATAGGTCTTTCATCCGAAGATGGGATTTCGAGTGAGGGGGCGTGTTAAATATTGTGATGTAATTGATTACATATGCAAGTTAGGTAGGTAGACTATTCAACTTTGGTAGGTTGGTAGGTTACCTAATTTATGATGTAATCCATGATGTAAATGGCTAGAGATGCAGCCTATAAATGGGGGTGTTCTCCTCTATTGTAAAACACAACACAATAACAGAAAATGCAGCAGAAGTAGTATAATAAAATACACAGTTCACTGCACCATCTCTCTCTTGTCTATCTATCTCTCTTATCTCTATATTCTGCCTATATATGTATAAATCTAACAATATTTAATAAGTATTATTTAAATATGTACTTGTACATAATTGAATGATAAAAGTATGTACTAAGAGCATCTCCAATGGAGTTCTGTATAATGATTGACTAAATATTGATTATGTAAATTTTTGTTGAACCTATAACGTGTTTTACTTCAATGAAGTTGCCTATATTTTAAAAATGATATATTATTACTCCCCCCGTCCCTCTTAATTCTTTACGTTTGCGGACAAATTTCCGACACGGATTTTAAGCTACATTTTAAGGATAGTTCTATAATTTATTTTTGATATTTTTTTATATAAAAATAGAACAATCCTATTTTATACAAAAAAAGAAAATATCAAAAATAAATTATAGAACTATCCTTAAAATATATCTTAAAATGTGTGTCAGACACGCACTTTTTTATGTAAAGAAATGGGTGGGACAGAGGGAGTATTATTTTAAGTTGTTAAAAATAGAATGCAATACCGTTGGAGTGAACAAATTTTTACAAAATGTCTATAATTCTTATTGAAGGTAATTTATCATGATGTTTACCTAAGTTCTTTACATGGTTGAAGATGATCTAAATAAATAATTTTGTATGATTTTGCAGTTGGAATGAATCGAATCCCGAATTAAGTGGTAATCAGATGTTATACTACTTTCGTCCCAATTTACAAGTCATTTTTGACTTTTTAGTGATCAAATTGAGCAATATTTGACTAAACATTAAAAATTATTCAATTATTATTTTTAGAAACCAAAAGTTATATTCTAAAATCGATTGCATGTACATTTTTATGATACGATTTTTAATTTTTCTAAATTATATAATACATATAAATTTCAGTCAAACTTTGATCAATTTGATCAATTAAAAATAAAAAAGAACATGTATTTTGGGAAAGTGACAAAATTTTGATATTTTAGTATTAGACATTAATAAAAAGTAATGATGTCATCACATACGAATCTATACTATTATTATAAAATCCAAAACATTAAAAATTTGGTTGATCGGTACGTATTAATTTTACTTATTTATCTCACCCATGATTTTATGAACTTATACATGCATCATGCATGTATATAAAAATCATTAAAAATCTGTACTAGCTTTTCACTGTGGAAAACAATTGACGCCCTCAAAAAGTTTACAAAGTTAAATTTTTTCTAAAATATCGATAAAGAATTTACGAAATGTGAAATATAGTTTATTCGAAAAAATTATTGATAGGGGTGCAAAGGAATATGGCACACGTCATAGATTAGGGGCTCTAGGCAAGGTAGTAAAACAATGTAAGACCTTTTGTAATAAGACCTCGACCTCGATGGAGATGAACATTTCACATCTCTAAAGAAGACAGCATATCTCGTATTATTCAATATATTGTCTTTCTTCAATAATACATCGCATTTTTATGTTCACGTTCTGTCACATTAAAACTATTAAATTTTAATCAACGTTATAATGTAGTATAATTGAACAAATCTCTTTGTCAATAATTTAAGTAATAATTTAAGTGATGGAAGGAAATCGAATTTTAACTTTATGTACATAAAACAAGATTATTATCGTAGAGTTCATTGTCAATTTTTTACTTCTTTGTGTTCATTTATGTAGAAGTACTATTATCTTGACGAATTTCTAGCACAAACAAATGTTTATTACTGTCTTTTTGAGTAATTATTGATTATTAAATTTCTTCCGGTCTAAATTATGATACTGTGCATTTAGCATCTCAATGTAGATGAGTTGAAACAAGCAACTGAACTTTCTAGTAGCCACTAGCCACATTAAAATTTAGGAAAATGTTAATCAGAGTCCTTAGGGTTATAGTTAAGGTGTTATGTGATAGTTTTTAATTTGCTCAAGGTTGTGCCCCACTTGTAAAAAAGTATGTGTCCGGTGTCCCCATGCATTCACATAAATCATCCAATAAAAATTCACCACATGACAAAAATTACTCTTTAAACATAGACCTAAGGACTATTGTTAACAGGATCCTAAAATTTAATACAGAGTAAAAGCCTGAGTTTGGCTGAAACTCAACTATTTATTATCACAACTTGGACAGTATTTTCAACTGACAAAAAGCTTCTTCCTTGCTTCTATGATGTAGTACTGTATATGATACTCCTAGTACTATCACTTTTCTAGTTTTCTTACTCCCTGTCTCCTTTCAATAGTTTGTTTGTTGATAATTGTAAGTGCATAAAAATTCTGATTGTTCAATGGTACTGGACATTTAAACTGAACTATGAGGATGTTTGGGATATCTTAAAAAATGTAACTTATGATTTATAAGCACTTATGTCATATAAGTGATAAATAGAGCATAACTTATAAGTCAGTAAAGTGTTTGGTAAATCAGAACTTATAATCAGTAAACTGTTTGGATAAATCAGAACTTATAAGTTAACTTTTTTCTATAATTTTCAAAATATTTGTTTTTTATATTTAACAATGGATGTCAATGAATAGATCTCGATGAGTAGAGAAATTTGAGATATACATATCAATTTTCTAATGAATGGATCGAGAGATATATGATTTTGAAGATTTGAAGAATATTATATACTGCGTATATCGAGAAATAAGTTATAAGCATAAGTTGAATGTTAGGATTTTCTAATATTTATGGGTTTATAAGTTATAAGTTGAGCCAAAACTTATTTTGGCAAACACCCCCCAAAAGACTTATCAATTTTTAAGGCATAAGCTCCATCAATTAAGTGGAAACAAACACCCCCTATATATACTAGTCCAGTAGTCCTATAAGTGAATCAAGATATATTTTATCTATAAGAGCAATAAGGTTGGCAAGATGTTTTCAATATTTATGTGATACGACATTCTTGATTATTAATTTATTGGAAGATTGTTAATTTATTGGAATTCTATTGTTATGATTATGTTGTCAAAAATTGACAACTTCCCAATTTATACTATACTAATGAAAGGGGATATAATTTATAATTTGGTTAGCTCATATTTTTGTTATTCCTCGTTTTTGGTTACAAAGGTATAAGATACGATTGCCGCCAATAACATATTAATTTATATTGTATACTAAAAATTATTATGCACAAAAATGTAAGCTTCGAATTATTCCAATACATATTAAAATTAATATTTATAATATTATACTGAGAAAAGTTCTATGGAGTACTATTTTAATTGGAGTACTTTGAGTATATATATGTTCTGCATTCAAAATATATTAAAATTTATTAATGTTGCAAACCTTGTTATATGAATATCATATGATAATCTTCAAAATCATATATCATCTTGAAATCCTTTATGTTTTGCAATCATAACATATATGTTTTGCAACCCAAATGTGTTTCGCACAACAATTCGTTTATGTAAAACATGATGATGCTTACAGTATTCTATTGCATCTGGTGAAAAACAAGTAACTTCAAGTTACTTGTTTTGTACCAAAAACAAGTAACTTCAAGTTACTTGTTTTTTGCATCAATTTTTTCCCACACTTCTGCGTGTTAACATCCATCTCTTATGCTTACTCCCTCCGTTTCAAATTACTAGTCCACTTTTAAGAAAAAATTTGTTTCAATATAATTGTCTCATTTCAACTTTCAAAGCAATTTTTTACTTAAACTTTCCACATTACCCTTGAGTTTTAATTTCCAAGATTGACTATATGTAGTTATTTATCCAACCAATACAATAAATATGGGTAAATATCGAATTAGATCATTAATAAATGAATTTCTTAATATGCGTAATTTTTTGAAAGTGGACTACTAAATTGAAACGGAGGGAGTATAACAGAAAGGCTTGTTTTGTTCAGGGAACTCCTTAACAGCATTTGTCTCGATAAATAACAAGTAACTTCAAGTTATTTGTTTTGTAAAAAAAACAATTAACTTCAAGTTTCTTGTTTTGTTCTTAATTACCAAAAACAAGTAACTTGAAGTTACTTGTTTTGTTCTTACATTTTTTCAGAACAGTTTTTGCATTTTTCTTGCGGTTTTTATGTAGCACTTTTTTCAATTCTCTGCAGATTTCAGTAGTTTTATGTTAGAATTTGAATAATTATAAAATATTGATTTGAAATTGTAGCTAACCAATATAGAGAATGCCATTGGAGCAAAACACCTTTTTTATTCTTTAAAATTTAGAGAATTATTATAATATATTATTTTAGTTAATTATTACTCCATCTGTCCCATCCATTTCTTTATAATTTCTTTTTTGGGACGTTCCATCAATTCTTTACATTACTAAAAATAGTAACTTTTAACAATAAAATACATTATTACATCCACTACTTCACCTCACTTTTTCAACACTTTACACTATTACACCCACTACTTCACTTATTTTAACAATAAAATCACTATTACACCCACTACTTTACTTATTTTAACAATAAAATCATGATTACACCCACTACTTCATTTCTCTTAATAATATTTCTTGGTCTCCGTACAAAAAGGCAATGTAAAGAAATCGTCCGGACGGAGAAAGTATAAATAACGTGGTTGGAGATGCTCTTAAGATCTTTAAAAATGGTGAGCCAAACAGGCACTATGATTCAAAGGCATTTTACTACAGAAGTTTTTTTTTCTGCCCCTGCCACTAAAGTTTATGTTACTGTATATCCACCCTCTTGTGTCAGTAAATTCTGACATGCATTATACTAATATAGACAGTAATATTTTGACCTGATCTCTTTAAAAATTTTCTTTCCCTGTCTTGTCTGACTCAAAGAGCCACCTCTTCACCCCCACTCGGCCACTCCCCTTGCACCTAGTCTTAGCCTCAGGCATGTCATGTTATTTCCTTACACCATCCATAAACAATCAAAAATAAAAGCACTGTGTATGAAACAGTCTGCAAAAGAAGAGCTTTTTTAAACTTTTACTAACATGTTCAGTTTTCAACCCAAAATCTAGTCTTTTAAGTAAATTTATTACTCCACCTCCCTCAAAGCAACAACCCTAAAAGACCAAAAAAACAAGACTGATTTAATTTCTTACACATTAAATCTAGCACTAGATGGATTTGCAGCATCTTAAGCAGTGGCAAAAGCATCAGCAGAAACATGAGTCAGATCAACAGTCAGGCTTAACAAGATTACTTCTGAATGACTGTTACTATCAGCAGCACCCTTCTAACTGTTCAGAACTTTCTTTGTTTACTTCACCTGATCAATCTTCTACCAAACTTAACCTCCATTCAGCACCACCTACAACTCATAGTAGCTACTTTAGCATGGCTCAGTGGCAAGAACTTGAAGTACAGGCTTGTATCTATAGGCACCTCATAGCTGGAGCTCCTGTTCCTCCTCAACTACTTCACTTGGTCAAGAAGAGTCTCATTCTCAACTCTCACTCTTCATCTCCTTATTATCACTCTTCTCCTTACCACACAGCTTGTAAGTTTATTTCCCAACTTACTTTTTTCACTTTTTACTAGCCTGTTTTACATTTTCTGTTTTGTAAGTGGTTTAGACTTCAGGACTGCTTGTAAAAAATGAGTTTTTTTTCCTTTTCTTGACTTTGTTGTTGCATAATGATAACAAAAATTAGCATCACAACCATGTATCGTATTTATACGATGGTTGGTTGTGATTTGTGTATTATTGAGACCGGTGATTTGTATATTATGCTTTTTATCCTAACAAGACTTTAATTTGGTGAGCATGACTCTATTTTTTTTTTATGTGTGGGGAAATGAATCAGGGGGATATTGGGGAAGAGGTGGAATGGATCCAGAGCCAGGGCGTTGCAGGAGAACTGATGGGAAGAAATGGAGGTGTTCTAGAGATGTTGTGGGTGGCTACAAATACTGTGAGCGCCACATGCACCGTGGCCGCAACCGTTCAAGAAAGCCTGTGGAAAGTCCCACTGCTCCCTCAACTGCTGTTGCGCCTTTATCAGCTAATGACAACACAAATCAATCCTTTGCTGCTCAGCCACCGGCAGCCACTCCTTTTCGGCTTTCTGGACCTTCACATTCCTTTGATTTGCTTGCTCTCAGTCACAGGTATATACGCTCAAGTCACCCTTGTGTTATGTTGTCTCTGTTTCTTGTTACATTTTATTAAAGCCAAGAGAATCTATCTGAAAATTGCTTTCGAATCACAACATGAGATGCTTGGACCCTCTACATTCCATCTTTTCTTCCATATAGCCTTTGAAGAATTGAATTTGGTGGGGGTTGGTTGGTTCCTCTACACACAAAATCAATGCAATGCACTTGAGATTGTTACTCTAATTTTTTTTGCAGAGGCCCACTTGAGTAGGCTTTTAGCCAAAGAATGAGCTTAGTAGGTCCCTCAGTTATGGCTGTTGAGGACATATCTTATCCTACTTCCTTTTCTGCAGTTTTGAGTGAGATAGATCAGTATGTGAGACATTAAGCCCAGCTAAAGCACCAAGCAAAACCATGTCAAAATATAGTTACTGTTTTCTCATTTCTGACCCTTTTGAGAACTGTTCATGTGTAGAGTTTAAAAAACTAGTAGCCCTAACATTGGCATGGTTTTTTTTTTTCATTACAGGCCCTCTGAAACTGACAATGAAACTAAAGGTTTATATAGAATGCCTAAAAGTGAACCATCAGAGAATGATAAATCGACCAGCAGTCAGGTTCTACGTCCTTTCTTTGATGATTGGCCGAGATCTCTTCAAGAATCAGAAAGCCTCGGAACTTCACTCTCTATTTCTGTACCTGGAAACCAATCATCAGATGTTTCTTTGAAGTTGTCCACTGGTGGTGCTAGGGGCAATCCTGGACCTGAAGGGATTGTTAAAAGAGAGCAACCCTTACAATGGGGTAGCTCTACTTCTCCCTGGGGCACAAATCAAATGGGAGGACCACTGGCTGAAGCATTTAGATCATCAACATCCACGTCCACGCCAACAAGCATGCTACACCAGCAGCATGGGGTAGAGAATTATATCAGCTCCTGACTGATCGATCGTTAATCAATTATTCAAATGCACTATTTTCTATTCCGTTTTAACTAGCTACTTTGTTTAGCAATCAGCTGTATATGGATATGCATGCTTCTGCCCCTCAGTTTAAATGTGTTTGTATTTGTTAGAGCATTTGGGATTTGAAAATCATCAGCTGTATAAAGGTTCAGGTTTGTGCATTTGGACAGGCTTTCTACCAGGCATGAAAAACACAGGAACTCTCAAATAGATATTCGAGAACAGAGTTCCCTCAACTATAGACACAAGGATCCAATATCAAGATTAGTCTAATACTAGCAGAACAAGTTACTACTACCAAACACTGAAATTAGCTAAAAAAGGAATGCTAAAACCAACATAATTCCTGGCTCGGTTCTTTTGACCTGGCCAGCCTAAAAACAGTATTTCTAGACTCAAAGCACATCAGTTCAGGCAATTTAGAAGATGAAACAGAAATACATCCATAACCTAGAATTTAAGTTTGAAAAAATGACCAAAATGCTAGAATAGGTAGGTGCTTTTTTTACAATTTTTAACACATTCCCTAGTCAAGAAAAAAGGAGCAGCAAAATATTCACCAGAAAAAATCTTTATATATGTGCACTCCGCCTCGAGATTTAATTGTCTACTTTACTTTTTGCACACATTTTAAGATATAAATAAAATTTAATTTCATTAAAAAAAATCTTTTACTGAATAAAAGGTTTTAGATACTAAATTTTTTATTCAAAAAAAGAAATTTTGAATTCCTTTATCCTTAAAATGGGGGGTGATGGCCCTAAGAGCATCTCCAATAGAGGTTGACAATATAGTTGCCAACTTCTACCACGTCATCACATATATTACTTTTTTATTTCTTCTCTCCTCCATCTCATTGTTGTCAACTTTTATTACAAATCTACTCCAATAGTTAGCAAATTTAAAAATTGTCATTGTGGTCCTATACATAAATTTTATATTATCTTATAAATACATTTAAAATATGGGAGATATAAAAAAGGGTAAAGTTAAAAACATTTTTGAGGAATTGTATGTTTTTTAACTAAATGGGGAAGTTGCCAACTTTTGGCAACTTTGGTTGACAACTTGTTGGCAACATTGATACTCCAATAGGTAGGCAACCAAGGGTGCCATGCCACATAGTACTTGGTAACCCATATTGGAGATGCTCTAAATAATCATTTTTCAACTTAAAAGACCCAAAATACCGAAATTCAGAAAATTGGTCCTATTTACCGATGGGATACGGCATTTCGTGTTAAGCAACACAGGGATACAGCGTTTCGTGTCCCCTATCAACAACTGATACGGCGTTTCGTGTGAAGCAACAACGAGATACGGCATTCGGTGTAGCGTATTAAGTTAAAATTTTAATGCTCTTGGCGGGACCTGTAAGAGTATCAGTACTGATACGGCATTTCGTGTGAAGTATCAGCGCTGATACGGCACACCAAACGCCGTATTAACCGCTGATACTTCACACGAAACACCGTATTAGATCGATAAATAGGGCCATACATGCTCAAATATGATTATTTTGGTAATTTTCTCTAAAATGGGCGCCAAGTAGGGGAGAGCACGGTTCGGTTCGGAACGGTTTTGCCCCGAAATCGAACCTGTAACCGCATGTATTCGGTTTTAAAAAACTCGGTTCGGTTTTAACGGTTCGATTTCGGTTATAAAACGAACGAAAAAATCATAAATATATTGTAAGATTTTAAATTTATAAATTATACCGTTCTCGACTTTTAAATAAAATGACTAAGCTAAAACTCGGACACTCAACGTGAGAACGCTGCTTGGCAAAAAGCTGAAGAAGAGGAAAGGATGGGGGCTCAGAGCATGTGTGACTTGGACAATGTTTGTACCAAGAGGTTTCAGAAAGAAGTTATCATGAAGCTTAGCACTTCGCAGACAAAATTGTTATACAAAGAATTTGTTTCATATCATTCAGTAGTTTTACAAACAACAATAGACAAGCTTTCTCATTCTTGAATATCTTCATCCGATATCGTTTTAAAGCTTAATTATAAGGCTTAATGACCTTTTGGTCCTTCAAGTTTGCACAGTTATACCTATAAAACCCTAAAGTTTAAAGTCGTTCCTTTTTGCCCCTCCAATTTCAGAAATATATCTTTTAGCCACTTTACCGTCGTCTTTTTGACACAAAACCGTCGCCTTTTAAAGGCCAAAGACGATGGTTTGTGGCTAAAAGGTACATTTTTTAAGTTGGAGGGGCGAAAAGGAACGACTTTAAATCTTAGGGCTTTATGGGTATAACTACGCAAACTTGAAGGGCCAAAAGGTCATTAAGCCTAATTATAATTCAAGATATAATATATTTATGGCTTAATGACCTTTTGGCCCTTCAAGTTTGCGCAGTTATTCCCATAAAGCCCTAAGGTTTAAAGTCGTTCCTTTTCGCCCCTCCAACTTAAAAAATGTACCTTTTAGCCACAAACCGTCGTCTTTGGCCTTTAAAAGGTGACAGTTTTGTGTCAAAAAGACGACGGTAAAGTGGCTAAAAGGTACATTTTTGAAGTTGGACGGGTAAAAAAGAACGACTTTAAACCTTAGGACTTTATGGGTGTAACTGCGCAAACTTGAAGGGCCAAAAGGTCATTAAGCCTATATTTATTAATTTTAAGAATACATATAAATTAAATAAATTAATTTAAATTATATATTTATTTTAATAATCGGTTCGGTTTGGTTTTAGCCAGTTCGGTTTTAACCTATAACCGGAATCAGAACCGAAAGTCTCTGTTTTTAAAAATAAAAAACCTCAATCGCCGGCTCAGTTTTGGGTTCGGTTTTTTCGATTTGGCTTTGACCGGTTTCGGTTCGATTTCGGTTTCAATTCGGTTTTTTGCTCACCCCTAACGCCAAGTGAGCGAACTTGTATCATCCTGAGCAAAGTTGTAATTGTATTATCCTGAGCAAATTTGTCAATTACTTGGTAAATGGATTTTATATCAAACAGGTCACCCGTTTCACTCAAAATTATCAATTAGACCACTCATTCTAAAACTATACTCCCTTCGTCTCATAATATTTCCTGTTTTTAAAAACACGTTTGCCAACGCACACTTTTGATCGTTAATATCTTGAATTTCGTATTAGTACTAAATATAAAAACTTCACTGTATTAAAGTACTCATAAATACGAATCCAACAAGATCACTCATGACTATATTTTGTCTTATAAATTATGCGTAAATTAGTTGTCAACCGCTTATAACGAATAGTGTAAAAAATCAAAACAGGAAAGACAATACGAGACGGAGGGAGTATCATTTAAACCATTAAATTTATAATAAATATCAAATGGATACTTTTAAAATGTACCCGAGAAGTAAAAATAATTTTTCATCGAGTTCTACACATTTTTTCTAAAATACTATTGTAATCAAATGAAATGTTATGAATTCTAGTATTTTTGATAATATAATTAGAATTTAAAAAGTTTATTTACTATTTATTTTTAATTAAAACAAGGAAAATGACAATAAAATTAAAAATAAATAGTAAATGAATTTTTAAAAATCTAAAAATATTATAAGAAATACTTGAATTATTAACCTTTCATTTGGTTATGGAAGCATTAAAGAAAAATGTGTAGAACTCAATGAAAAAATATTTTTACTTCTCAGGTACATTTTAAATGTATCCATTTGATATTTATTATGAATTTAATGGTCTAAATGATAGTATAGTTTTAGAATGAGTGGTCTAATTGATAGTTTTCAGTGAAATGGGTGGCCTATTTTTGTAAAGTATAATGAAATGTAACATGTAATGGAGGACATATATAACTCAACTAGGATAAAAGATAAATAATATTAACTCTATACAGGGATCGTGAAATTTGAAGAACAGGCACCAACAAGGATCAAGTCGCTGAAAGAAGTTCATTAACATGATCAAGCCTCAGTGACATAATAAGATGTACAAATGATTCAGTTGAAGGGCCAAAAGATTTCATGTATTTGAAGATATTGCTGCAGGCTAATAAATTGGAATGTAACGAAGGTGTGAAGATCAAGATCAGTGATAGTCACTTGTGAACCAGACCAGTGCACCAAGTGTCAACACATACGGGAAGGATCAACACATTAATTCATAGAAAGAATTGCCAAAGCCTATTGACGATCAAGGACAGACATAATATCTCAAGGTATTGTCAAAAGTTAATTTACTCTGAAAATTAAATAAGTAACAGATTAATTAATTATTTATAACAAAATAATTAAATTAATATGGTACTTGAATTATTTTCTGAGGTGAATTAAAACAGCAGAATAAACAGAAGAGAGAAAATGAATAGTATCCAAAATCACTATTCATATGAATAGTAACCGAAATCACTATTCACATGAATATTAACCGAAATCACTATTCATATGAATAGTAACCGAAATTACTATTCATGAATAGTACCCAAAAGTACTATTCATAAAGTAAGAAACATGTGAGGCCCACATGAATATAAATGTTGAATGAAGAAATGAAAGTCTTCGTGCAGATTGTTCAAAGAAGCAGACAGCAACCAAACTGATAAAAAACTATCGTCATCAGTTACGTATTTTGGCTGAATAGTGGTTTTCTAAAAATCTATAAATAGGCCTGTTGTATTTCATTTTGAAACACACCTCAACACACAACTTTCTCTCTCTCTTAAATATCTTCTCTGTGTAAGCTGCTAGACAGTCCATCTAGTAGGAAAGCCGGCTTAGCCCACTTTCAGGAAGTGTCGGATAGAAGGTCCTCGTGCCTAAACTATCCTTAGGAGTGTTCGAGTTTTTGAAGCTAATCCGTTGGATTAGAAGTTGTAACACCCCTTGGGTTTTTATCAGTTCAAAGATATTTTCCCGAACCAATTGTTTTATTTCGATTCAGTTGTTGACCTCATTTTTCACATCTCGAAAATCGAAATATTTTTAAATAACGTATTCAACCCCCCTTCTACGTTATTCCCGTGGATGCTCAGGACACATGACTGGAAATAAAGCCCTGCTATGTGGAAAAGGCTGGCCCAAGTGTTTTTTATGGAGATGGCAACATAGGAAGGACTCTGGGATATGGCAATATCAAACTTGGGAATGTCATCATTGAATCTGTAGCTCTAGTTTCAGGACTCAAACATAATCTACTAAGTGTGAGTCAAATCTGTGACAGAGGTTATCATGTGGATTTTCTTGAAGAACACGGTGAAGTTGTAAGCAAATCTACAGGAAAAGTTGTTCTGAAGGGATACAGGCATGGTAACATTTATGAAGCCAAGCTTTCAACAAACTCTGATGGCTCTGCAATCTGTCTACTGAGTAGAGCATCAATTGAAGAAAGCTGGGATTGGCACAAGAGACTTTCTCATCTGAATTTCAACATCATTAATGAGCTAGTGAAGAAAGATCTTGTGAGAGGATTGCCCAAATCAGTTTTTACTCCAGATGGCCTATGTGACTCATGTCAAAAGGCAAAACAAAAGAAAACTTCATTCAAAAGTAAGACTGAATCCTCAATTCTTGAGCCATATCACTTATTGCATGTTGATTTATTTGGTCCAGTAAATATAATGTTTATTGGAAAGAAAAGATATGCTTTGGTTATTATTGATGAATGCACCAGATATACATGGGTATATTTCATGCACAAGAAAGAAGAAACTGCATCAATCTTAACAGAGCATGTCAGACAACTGGACAAAGGATTTAAGCATACAATGAAAATCATAAGGAGTGATAATGGCACTGAGTTCAAGAATGTAGTCATGGAAGAGTTTTGTAAAGAAAATGGAATAAAGCAAGAATTCTCTGCACCTGGAACTCCACAACAAAATGGAGTAGTAGAGAGAAAGAACAGGACTCTCATAGAAGCTGCAAGGACCATGCTTGATGAAGCAAAGCTGCCAACTTACTTTTGGGCTGAAGCTGTGCAAGCTGCTTGTTTCACACAGAATGCTACACTCATAAACAAGCATGGTAAAACACCATATGAGATGGTGAAAAAGAAGAAGCCGAACCTGAAGTACTTTCATGTGTTTGGATGTAAATGTTTTGTTCTTAAGACTCATCCAGAACAGCTTTCCAAATTTGATTTAAAAGCTGATGAAGGAATCTTTGTTGGATACCCACTATCCACAAAAGCATTCAGAGTCTACAATCTGAGAACAAAAGTGGTCATGGAATCTATCCATGTGTCTTTTGATGATAAAAAGATAACAGGACTTGAAAGATTTTGATGAACATGACCAGCTGAGATTTGAGAATGAACAAAATTCTGATACTCTTTCAGACTCTATTGTTCAATCTATACCAGTAGATCAGACAGCAACACATGTTGAGGGGGAGCAAGTGAACAATGAAAATGAACCCCAATCAATTGAAGAAACATCAAAGAATGCATCTGCTGGTTCATTAAACTCTGATTCATCAAACTCTGAAAGTAACAGCTCAGGGGGAGCAAACAATGATTTTGGATCTACTAGTCATCACACTCAACACAATTATGAACTTGGGGAATCATCAAGATCAAATCTGCCGAGACAAAGGGTATGGAGCAGAGCGCATCCCTTTGAACAGATCATTGGTGAACCGGACACGGGTGTATAGACTAGAAGAGCAACACAGAATGAATGCAATTTCGCAGGATTTTTATCTCAAATTGAACCTAAAAAGGTTGATGAAGCTCTTGATGATCCAGATTGGGTAACTGCAATGCAGGAAGAACTCAATCAGTTCGAAAGGCAGAAAGTATGGAAGCTGGTGCCAAGACCAAAAGATAAATCTGTAATTGGCACTAGATGGGTGTTTAGAAATAAACTGGATGAAAATGGTATTGTTACGAGGAACAAGGCTCGATTGGTAGCAAAGGGTTACTCTCAAGAAGAGGGAATTGATTATGATGAAACCTATGCTCCAGTTGCAAGGCTTGAAGCAATCAGGATGTTCTTAGCATTTGCTACACACTCAAACTTTAAGGTTTTTCAGATGGATGTGAAGAGTACATTTTTGAACGGAGATCTAGAGGAAGAAGTCTATGTTGAACAACCCCCTGGGTTCGAAGGCAAGGAATTTGAAGGTTTTGTGTACTTTCTCTTCAAAGCTCTCTATGGTCTCAAGCAAGCCCCTCGAACATGGTATGATACTCTCTCCAAGTTCTTACTTGAAAATGGTTTTACAAGAGGCATCATCGACAAAACTCTCTTTCATAAAAAGCATAAAAATGATATAATTCTGGTGCAAGTATATGTGGATGATATAATTTTTGGTTCTACTAATGACTTGTTATGCAAGAGATTTGCTAAGCTAATGCAGAGTAGGTACGAGATGAGCATGATGGGTGAGTTGTCCTTCTTCCTTGGACTTCAAGTTGTTCAGAAGCCTGATGGTATTTTCATCTGCCAATCAAAATACATAAAGGATCTTCCGAAGAAGTATGGGATGGAAGAAGCAGCTACTGCCAAGACCCCGATGCCAACTGCAGTCAAGCTTGATGAAGACAAATCTGGTAAGTCAGTTGACATCACGAAGTATCGAGGTATGATCGGCTCTCTCTTGTACTTAACTGCTAGTAGACCAGATATTATGTTCGCAACTTGTCTATGTGCTAGATTCCAGGCTAACCCTAAAGAGTCACATCTTATAGCTGTTAAACGTATTTTCAGATACCTTAAGGGAACCCCCAATCTTGGGATTTGGTACCCTAAAGGAACAGGTTTTGACCTAGTTGGCTATACAGATTCTGACTTCGCTGGTTGTAAGATTGATCGGAAAAGTACTTCTAGACTAGGATGCTCGGACTCTTTTGGAAGGATCCGACACGGACACGTGTCGGAGGGTCCAATCCTTCAAAATCTGAATTTAAGGACTCGGGGACACGTTGAATAAGGATCCGACACTGGGATATGGACACGGCAATTTTTTTTTTTTTTTTTAATTTTATGTTTTTCTTAAAAATTAAGTTACATTCTATAAACTCTATTTCTATTTTTTTTTTCAAAGAATTACTTTCACAACAAAAAAATTCGTTACATTATTTAAATTTAAAATCGTTAGAAAAATGGTGCAATTATTATAATTATAAATCATTTATTTTTGTGATATAAAGAAATTATTTTATAATAAAATGAAAATTAAAATATCAACGTTAAAAATTAAAAAGGATACACGTATTGTGGAATAATGATTATGAAGTGTTGATATAGTTTGACCTTCACTTGAAGTTTGAAAGGAATGTTATAACAGCTGGCCTACAATTAAGGCACAATTATCGTAAAAAAAGAATAAAATAAAATGTCTAGATACATCTCTTCTTATTTTATTGGACATGTACACGACTTTTTCTACTCTTTCTAACCGTTCTCCTTCTTCTTCTTCATTACTTCTGCAAACCACCATCGCGCCATTAAAAATCTCCTGCAAAACTACAGAGACAAAGATCAATTCTTTTCATAGATCTGAAACAAAAGTCAAGAACCACATGTGTTCTTATGGGTCGTCACTGTGAGCGTATCTATGCCCATGGAACGCCGGAAGTTTGAATCGCCGGAAGTTTGAATCGCCGGAATTCAGTCGCCGGCGGTGACGAGTCCATTTTCCACCGGACGGATCCGATCCGGATTCCGTGTCGGTATCCGTGTCGTGTCGTGTCGACACGGGTACGGCGGGGTCTAGGGGCGAGTCCGAGCATCACAGCTTCTAGAAGCTGTCAGTTTCTAGGAAGAAGGTTGGTATCTTGGTACAGCAAGAAGCAACACTCAGTATCTACCTCAACAGCCGAAGCAGAATACATTGCGGCAGGTAGTTGTTGTGCTCAGATCCTGTGGATGAGGAATCAACTTCAGGACTATGGACTCATGTTGGACAAAATTCCAATTCTATGCGACAACACGAGTGCCATTGCCATTGCCAACAATCCAGTTCAACACACCAGGACTAAGCACATTGATATCAGGTATCATTTCTTACGAGAGCATGTCATGAATGGAACTGTGGTATTATATTTTGTTCCCACAGATCAACAAATTGCAGACATCTTTACTAAACCACTGGATGAATCCACTTTCTCCAGGTTAGTTGGTGAACTTGGGATGTTAAATCTGTCTAATTAATTTTGGATAATCAATAACTGGAATTTGTTATAAATTCATAGGTATTTTAAATGTCCATATTTTTAGGACTTGTGAATTTACTTTGCATACAGTCCTCATCTTACAGTTATCTCTATATTAATTACCACGCTTATAAATGCTATATTTTATGGTAATTAGTTAGTAAATAATTGAGTTAATTGTAGCATAATTAAATAAATATTTTATTGACATATATCAATTAATGATATTTTGTTAATTTTATGTCTATTTAATTGTGAGTTTATCTGATTATTGTGGATTAATTCTTGATTTACTGTGTGATTATTTTTAAATCCATAATAATTAGAAGTATTATATGTGTATGTGTATAGACTGATAGGTTTCGGCGATAAGATGTTTTTTCGGCCGACGGGTTTCGGTGATAAGATGTTTTTTCGGCTAATTAGGTAGTTAGGTGAGAAATTATGGAGCGTTGTTATTTTTCAAACATAACCTGTCACTATTACACCTAACCCACTAATACTTGAAACCTTATAAATGATGAGTTTTTGTTTGTGTTTAACATCATCAATTTTCAGATATACATAGCATGCACACACAATTGCTGAATATTTCAAGCTTTGACCGGAAAGATCTCACAATCTAGCTGGTGGTTTTTAGAGCGGATTTCATATTCTTGTTATACGCACTAAACCTTGTTTTTGAATTTCCTCAAAGTTTTTGAAAATGGCATTGCAGGGAAGCTTTTTAATTGCTAAAGTTAATCCTGTTTCTATTCAGCAAATCGAAACCATTCAGGATGAGCAATTTCGGGCTTGGACACAATTTCTGAATGAACATTCATTAATCCGTTATGCTTTAGTTACACAGGTGCAGCTTAACCATGATGCATTGTGTGAACTATATTGCAGCGCGGTTAACACTTCTGGACAGGACGGGTGTGCATTCACATATCGACTATTTGGTAGGTCGATAAGGGTCACTGAACGAGATGTTAATCGAATTCTTCATTTTCCTATGGAAAATCTTGTTTCTGATCCTACACCTGAACAGATTGAAATGTTCTTTCGTTTTATAAGGTACCAAGATGGCAATTTCAATACTGGTAATCTTTCTAGAACGTTTCTAACCCAGTACTGGAATTTCTTCTTTCACACTCTTAACCATGTTTTTTCCTCAGATAGAACAAATCAAGATCGAATACCTGAATTTATTCAAATAATAGGGTATGCGGTCGCCAATAATTTGAGGATTAATTTTGGAAAAATAGTGCTTGGTCAAATCATTTTAAAAATGAAACGCTTGGGAACAAGAGATGTTCGGACTCAAAATGTCAAATGTCTATATCCAAGGTTTCTACAGTTAATATTGAATGATTTTTTGAATGATGAAGACAGGGTACGCTTGGAAAATGGTCAAAAGGTGGAATGTTCTTCCATGAAGACGAATGTAATTAATTACATAAGCAAAAAGAAATATACGGATGTGCCTACAGTCCTAACTGAATATCTAAAGACTGTCCCACTTCCGTTGTTACCACGACCAGTGAGAGCAGGTATACGACAAGGTAATATTTCAATCCCTGCTATTCCAACCTTTGTATTCCCTATTGTGTCACAGGAAATACAGTTTCAACAGCCCCTAGTGGCCATCTTACCCGACCAAGAGCAGGAAATCCCACCGACTCTAACACAGGTCGAAGAGCCCATTCTACAAATGCAAACACAAACACAACAAACTCCTACACCTCAATTGTCACTTAAACGACCAGTCATCCACATTATTGAGGGAGATAGTGCCTCAGCAGCACCACATAAGGAGTTAGTTACAACAGCCGCTCTACCTCATTCTAAACGAAGTAAACCCAATGAACCTGAGGTAACGGCAACTGTTAGTGAAACAATTCTTTCTTATCCAATGAGTGCAAATGTAAATGAGGTTGAATTGACGGGAGCAACTATCTTGAGTTCCATTTCACGGAACATACGAGTAGTTGATGATCTTTCTAAAGATCAAATGCCTTCACAGGCATCCTAGGTGGAATTACCTACCTCAATAACTGCTGGTGAATCTTCCATTTTACAGAATGATCCATTGGTGGGTGGTTCTTTTATGAACCAAGTGTCTTCACAGACGTACGAGGGAAACTTGGGTTTTGTGCCATTTAATCGATTCAAGTTTAACATCCCAGAGGGAAAATCTCTGGATCTCTTTCGAGATTTACCACTTTTTACCAGTGGTCGGCAACTCGCTTCATGCGAGGACGGAAGCTCACGAACTTTCATTGCACCATCCGTGACCTCTGAAAAGGGGCTAGGATGATTTCATTTGCAGGTACACATATCGGTGGAAGCTCTAGAGGAAAGTTGAGGGAAACACCAACAGAACATGTAAGTGTAACCCAAACCACTAAACCGAGTGAATATAGAGTGTTGAGTGAAACACCTGCAGAACATACGAGTGAGCAACCTACTCAACCACATGCACCTGTAACCAGAAAGGAATATAGCAGACTCCTTACACGGGTCCAAACAATGGAGAAAGAGTTGCAAAATATCTGTAAGTCCATTGCAGAAATTAAAAATTTGCAACTTATTCAACATGATGCATTCCAGGTTCAATTAAGTTCCATGGCATCCCAGTTTAGTTATGCAATCAACTCCTTGGTAAAGCCATCTTCGTCTAATTTACCAACTCCACATCCTACTAATCTGGAGGATAACCCAACTGAGGGGGAGAAGATGGATGAACAAGAAAAATCTACTAGGCGTAAAGGCAAGGAAAAGGTTGTTGACACGGAATTAACTTTATTTTGGGAAAGGAAAAACTAATGGGAGTATTAGTGCAATGTGGAAAGAAAGCAAAGGCAAACTTGAAGATATGTTCAGTCTACAGGAACAATTGTCTTGCACTTGGTTAATTTTTAGAAATCTGGAAAATGTATATATATGATCCAGAATGCACTTTAATATTATTTATCTTTGTATTTTATTTGTATCAGTTGAGTTATCCTCTAGGTATTTGCTTGTCAAACCCTAACAATCAAATAGGGGGAGATTGTAAAGTATAATGAAATGTAATATGTAATGGAGGACATATATAACTCAACTAGGATAAAAGATAAATAATATTAACTCTATACAGGGATCGTGAAATTTAAAGAACAGGCACCAACAAGGATCAAGTCGCTGAAAGAAGTTCATTAACATGATCAAGCCTCAGTGACATAATAAGATGTACAGATGATTCAGTTGAAGGGCCAAAAGATTTCTTGTATTTGAAGATATTGCTGCAGGCTAATAAATTGGAATGTAACGAAGGTGTGAAGATCAAGATCAGTGATAGTCACTTGTGAACCAGACCAGTGCACCAAGTGTCAACACATACGGGAAGGATCAACACATTAATTCATAGAAAGAATCGCCAAAGCCTATTGACGATCAAGGACAGACATAATATCTCAAGGTATTGTCAAAAGTTAATTTACTCTGAAAATTAAATAAGTAACAGATTAATTAATTATTTATAACAAAATAATTAAATTAATCTGGTACTTGAATTATTTTCTGAGGTGAATTAAAACAGCAGAATAAACAGAAGAGAGAAAATGAATAGTATCCAAAATCACTATTCATATGAATAGTAACCAAATCACTATTCACATGAATAGTAACCGAAATCACTATTCATTGAATAGTACTATTCATATGAATAGTAACCGAAATTACTATTCATGAATAGTACCCAAAAGTACTATTCATAAAGTAAGAAACATGTGAGGCCCACATGAAAATAAATGTTGAATGAAGAAATGAAAGTCTTCGTGCAGATTGTTCAAAGAAGCAAACAGCAGCCAAACTGATAAAAAACTATCGTCATCAGTTACGTATTTTGGCTGAATAGTGATTTTCTAAAAATCTATAAATAGGCCTATTGTATTTCATTTTGAAACACACCTCAACACACAACTTTCTCCCTCTCTTAAATATCTTCTCTGTGTAAGCTGCTAGACAGTCCATCTAGTAGGAAAGCCGGCTTAGCCCGCTTTCAGGAAGTGTCGGATAGAAGGTCCTCGTGCCTAAACTATTCTTAGGAGTGTTCGAGTTTTTGAAGCTAATCCGTTGGATTAGAAGTTGTAACACCCCTTGGATTTTTATCAGTTCAAAGATATTTTCCCGAACCAATTGTTTTATTTCGATTCAGTTGTTGACCTCATTTTTCACATCTCGAAAATCGAAATATTTTTAAATAACGTATTCAACCCCCCTTCTACGTTATTCTGGACCTAACAATTTTTGATATAAAACCCAAAAAAAAAACTACAGTATTAAGTACTCCCTCCGTCCCAGCCAATACTTTACATTGTGGCTGGGCACGGAAATCAAGGATAGTGGGTGTAATATTGTTAAAATAAATGAAGTAGTGGGTGTAATATTGATTTTAGTGTTAAAATAAGTGAAGTAGTGGGTGTAATAGTGTAAAGTGTTGAAAAAGTGAAGTGAATTAGTGAATATAATAATGTATTTTATTGTTAAAAGTTACTCCCTCCGTCTCTAAATATGTTGCCTTTTTCCCCTGTACACGTTTGTCAACGCATACTTTTAATCGTTAATATCTTTAATTTTGTATTAGTTTTCAATATAAAAACTTCACTGTATTAATATACTCATAAATACGAATCCAATAAGATATTTGGTCTTATAGATTATGCGTGAAATAGTAATTTATCTCATGTTATGAACAATCCCGACATATCAAATGAGCAACATAAAAAGAGACAGAGGGAATACTATTTTTATAGTAATGTAAAGAATTGGTGGAACGTCGCAAAAAGAAAATTATAAAGAAATGGATAGGAGAGAAGGAGTACATGAAACCATGGAATAATAGTATTAAAGAGAGTACATGAAACCTGCAGAATAATAGTACTGTTTCTCGTTTTGACTTTTTACACTGTTCATTTTAGGCGATTGACTACTAATTTACGCATAATTTATAAGATAAAATATAGTCATGAATGATCTTGTTAGATTCATATTTATGAGTACTTTAATACAGTGAAGTTTTTATATTTAGTACTAATACAAAATTAAAGATATTAACGATTGAAAATGTGCGTTGGCAAACGTGTTTTTATAAACAGGAAACATATTATGAGACGGAGGGAGTATTAAAGAGAGTACATGAAACCTGCAGCTAGGCTAGAGACACAGCAGTCAAGGTGCAGTCATTAAGCTGGCACTACTAAAAGTCAGAACACCCTACATCACTGGGATCATAATGTACAGACCACAGTATAACCTCTTAAGATATGTACCTGACAACATAATAAAATACAGTATTATTTATTACTTACTTTCCCCAACCTCTTACTTTGTGGCCTTCAAAATATTGGTACCAAAATCATCGGTAAGTTGCTACTCGGTGCTAACATGATTTATATACAACTTTTCCATCTTCGCTCTTCATATTCCTTATCAACCATGGATATGTTACATGCGAAATGGCATCGGATATGGTCCAGTTTATCTTGAAGAATTCATGAGGTTAATACCATGTTTTCCTCGGGGAAGAGTTTGCATGATATTTTACTTCTTCACTTAATTGGCTTCACTCCATCCTCTACTAGATGATACACCACTGCTGTTCTGGATGGTGCATATACCATAAACGAACGCGGTCTATTATCATACACTCCTTCCTGCAGCGAAATGGGGTTATGTTAAAAGAATGCCAACACAATATATAATAATGTAGTGGCTCTGAATCCCGACTCAGTATTCTTACAAAAGAGAAAAAATCTGCACTGTGATCAATTCGGCTAAAGCCTCCAAACAGCTTGTCATCTGAATCCAGCACAATCTGAAATGAGTACAACACAAGGTTACAATGGCTAGCAAAATCATGTGTAATTTATATGGGATAAATATCAGTCCCTTTGTTCACAAGAACAAAAAAAGGGAGGTCTATGATTGCAGGAAAAGAGAGAGAAAAAAATAAATTTCTGTTCATGCATTTGATTAGCTATAATCACACTTGCACATAATGATAATTGACTCTGTGCAGGTCCATAAGATATACTCCCTCCGTCCATTTCATTTCTTTACACTTTCTATTTTGGGCCGTCCATTCCATTTCTTTACATTACTAAAAATAGTAACTTTTAACAATAAAATACATTATTACATCCACTACTTCACTCCACCTTTTCAACCATTTACACTATTACACCCACTACTTCACTTATTTTAACAATAAAATTACTATTACACCCACTACTTCATTTATTTTAACAATATTACATCCACTATCTTGGTTTCCGTGCAAAAAGCAAACGTAAAGAACTGAAAAAAACAGAGGGAGTAACTTTTAAGTAACGTGTAAGGTTTAATTTATTTGGCGACTACATAGTTAGATCGACATCCCATGCTTTACACCCGTTGAGGATCTGTCTCAAGATGAAGATGAAAAGACAGCCCTAATTTTACTTCTGACAAAAAAAATCGAAGGAAATTTGTTAAATATTGTTAAATTAGTGATGTAATTGATTACATATGCAAGTTAGGTAGGTAGACTATTCAACTTTGGTAGATTGCCTAATTTATGATGTAATCCATGATGTAAATGGCTAGAGATGCAGCCTATAAATGGGGGTGTTCTCCTCTATTGTAAAACACCACACAATAACAGAAAACGTAGCAGAAGTAGTATAATAAAATACACAGTTCACTGCCCCATCTCTCTCTTGTCTATCTATCTCTCTTATCTCTATATTCTGCCTATATATGTATAAATTTGACATGGTATCAGAGCATGTTCAGTTCCTAAGGGAATAACACTGCCCACACAAACACATATTCTGCCAAAAACTGCTATAAACATCACTCATTCTGCCCA
Source organism: Kitagawia praeruptora (assembly GCA_037693485.1). Classification (NCBI taxonomy): domain Eukaryota; kingdom Viridiplantae; phylum Streptophyta; class Magnoliopsida; order Apiales; family Apiaceae; genus Kitagawia; species Kitagawia praeruptora. The sequence continues at coordinate 102,039,966 of CM075345.1, forward strand.
GAAAACACATAACAATATACAAGTTTTTCAAGGGAAACTTGCTGATTCTGTTTTCAGCAGAGGGGAGTAATTTTCTGCCATTTTCTGCCCAGTTTTTTTATGCAGATTCTGTTTCCAGCAGAATTTTCTGCCCAGTTTTTTTATTTCTGCAGATTCTGTTTTTCAGCAAATCTTCTTGTAGTGTTGTTGTCTTGAATAATGGCGGAGGTTGTAAATGAGTCAGCTGCAAGGAACAATACCGGTCAAGGCAGTGTTAAATTTGGTTTCCACGGTACTCCATACGTTAACCCCAAATTTGACGGAAAAAATTTCTTGGAATAGTCGGAATCTTGCACACTTGCACTTAAATCCCATCGATTGATGAAATATATCGATGGGAAGGCCAAGAAGCCCTTGGCAACTGCTACAAGTTTTGATGATTGGGATAGCGAGAATGCCATGGTCAAGTCATGGTCGTTTAACTCTATGGAGTTACGTATTCGCAAAAGTTATCTGTTTCTTGATACTGCGAAAGCTGTTTGGAATTCCATCAACCGAACATACTCATATTCGGGTACTATGGCCAAACATTACGAGGTAAAGCAGAAAATATGGTCTCTAACTCAAGGGGGCAGAACATTGACCGAATATTATTCGGAACTCACATCTCTATGGCAGGAGTCAGACCACTACACTGTGTTCGAGTGTAAACAGGCTGAATTTACCTTAGCTGGATCTCGCTGGTTCGAGTGTAAACAGGCTGAAGACCAAGAGAAGTACCAAAAATTGGTACAAGAAGAAAGAGTGATGAAGTTTCTTGCTGGACTGACAATGGAGTATGATTCAATCAAGAATCAACTCATTGGCCAGATTCCCTTTCCTACAGTTGAAGAAGCACATGGCCGTGTGCAGCTCGAAGAGAGTCGGAGAGAAAGCATGGCTCCGATTGATACTGTGCCTGATCGATCTGCACTTTTTACGGGAAGTGTTCAAAATCAAGGCGAAGCAGAACAGGTGACTGAGGCTTCAAAGGGTGAAAAAGATGTTCTCCGGTGTGACTATTGTAACAAGTTAAACCATTCTCGTGAAGAATGCTATATCTTACACTCACACTTACGAGATCGTGGTCGAGGAGGATGAAGCCGAGGTAGTTCATCCGGTAGGAGCTCAGGAAGAGGCACCCGATATAGTGCCCATCATACGACGTCTGAAAACCATGACTCTGCTACTTCAGCAACGGGAGCAATAAGTGCAACAGAACTCAACGCTCTCCGTCAGCTATTGTCTCGAATGGAGACTGATTTACCGGTGACTTCATCTGCCAATTCTGCCCTTGCAGAATCAGGCGACAAACAAAATGCTTGGCAATGGTAAAGGGGTTGAAACCCCTTAATAAAGTGGCTATCTACTATAACACTTGCATCAGCACCTTCTGTATTTTTCACGGCCTAAAATATACTGTGTGGTCGAAAATTCGACAACCGGTATCCCAAAAGACTCAATAAACTCAAGATCGGCCGATCCTAAAAATGGGTATAGTTGGACGCTCAGATTAAGCTCAAGGGGCTACTAGTGTCCACTCTTCAATCCCAAGATAGGTCTTTCATCTGAAGATGGGATTTCGAGTGAGGGGACGTGTTAAATATTGTTAAATTAGGGTGTGTTCACTTGGAAAGAATGGAATGGGGTAGGAATGGAATGAAAATTGTAAACAAAATATATGAAGAAAGGGGGGTGTTGGGGGAAAAAATGAACAAATATGAGGGAGAAGAAGTTTTTTATGATGAAGATTGCAAGGAAAATGATGAAGATTGGGAATGGAACATTCCTTCCAAAACATGTGGGTTAGAATTCTAGTTCAAATTATTTGGAAAGGAATGAAGCAAAGAATGAAATTTATAAACACTTTCCCCAATCTCCCCCAAATAATAGTATAAATTTCATTCCATTCTCCCCTCATTCCATTCAATCCAAGTGAACATAGCCTTAGTGATGTAATTGATTACATATGCAAGTTAGGTAGGTAGACTATTCAACTTTGGTAGGTTGGTAGGTTGCCTAATTTATGATGTAATCCATGATGTAAATGGCTAGAGATAGAGATGCAGCATATAAATGGGGTGTTCTCCTCTATTGTAAAACACCAGACAATAACAGAAAACGCAGCAGAAATAGTATAATAAAATACACAGTTCACTGCACCATCTCTCTCTTGTCTATCTATCTCTCTTATCTCTATATTCTGCCTATATATGTATAAATTTGACAAAATTATTGTAACAAGTTTCGAACTACTAGTTACATGTAGAAAAAGCTTTCCGCCACTAGGAAGAACACTTCTCTTTAACTTTAGGAGTAATCTCAATTATATGTGTTAGAATCAACATTCTAAATAGTACATGTTTCGACTGAAAACCCAACGATTATTCAAGAGATTCCTACTTCAACTTCAGATTCAGGATGTAGAATGACATATCCTCTTACATTGATCATACAGTACATTGATCATACAGTTTGTAAACAAGTTGCACTACTTCAAAAACGATAGAGAGAGACATCTATGCTATAAAAGAAAACTTGTATATGCAGAGGAGAAGTCTGGTACCATACCTTATATTTTCCTGACTTCAAACAGCCCACACGGTAGTCGGAGTAGCTGTTTGTCCAATGAAAATTGAAAACAAAAACTAAGTTCCCTCTTTCAAAAACAATTACCCTGTCTCCTTCATCCTTGCGCGATATATATTGGTGGTCTGAAGTCATAAACTGCAACAAAACGTGCTCTGGTTATTATCATAAGGGCACACAAAATTAATATGTAAAAAATTAGCAAACGAATAGGAAGAAAATACATATAGAAGACAATATGCATATTTCGAACCAAATTTTAGAATATGTGTACTACAAAGAGTGGTCTCACTGAAACTAATTGAACTTTAAGGCCTCAGGATGTTATAATTGGCATCAGAGTCCTACCCGGTTAGAAAGGCGTTTGCACTTCTTGGGATTTATTAGTTTTTCCGTGAGTTTGATGAGGATGTCGACAAAATAAGGTGGGGTGAGGGGTGTTTATAACATCCCATGTCGATTAGAATGAATATAGTTGAGGCCTTTATAAGGACAAGTAAACAACTAACATAGTCCGGTATGCATTGGTTGTGGGCTTGGGGCGTAAAAAATGTAATAACATAACACAAGCAAGTACAATCTATTATATACATAAGTGGGAGAATGTAGGTACAGGTGTAAAAAATTTATGAACCCCAACGACTTTGGATGCAGAACAATTTAAGCAAAAGGCAAAACATGCAAAATATCTAAAACCATCCTTTTAACATGAACAATATGCACCCAACAATTAGAAAACATTTACCCTGCTACCACAATTAGATCTCAGAGTTGAAAATTAGAAAGCAGCTATAATCTGAGATGAGTCACATAGAAAAACACAATACTTCCAATTTTATACCGCTACAGTTATTCCAAGCATCTGTTTCAGGTACAGGCATGTGGAGCTTTATGTTGATTTATTTTCTAACCATTGAAAGGCTTGGCAGCGGACTGCAAACGTGCCATGTTTTAATGGAACATATATATATTTTTACTCAACCGGAGGTTAAAGATGACCAATGCACGCATTATATTAAACTGAGCTTCCTCAATTGCATAGGAACTTCGACCTAAGCCTATAAAGTCTTGTTAACCTACTGCACAAGGCTCCCACATTAACAGGTCCGGGGAAGGTCCAGATGTATGCAACCTTACCTAGCTAAATGAAGCCTATTAATGTAGTTTTAAATTATTTAAGATGAGCCCTCTACCAATAAATTGTTGTCGTATAGGTCATCATTCTCATCCAGGGCCGGTGCTAGTCATTAGGAGGCCTAAGGCAAAATTTAAATTTGAGGCCCTCGATCCATAAAAAAGGAAATTTAAATTAAAAAAAATTAAATAATACTTAATGTTTTGTGATGAAATTTTTAGATAAAAACTTCCGTAGAAGATTTTTTTTATATTATTTATTTTTAATCTCATGTGTAATTGTTCATCTTAAATAATGTTTTTATATTATGTTAATTTAAAATTTTTTCCATTAAACGATACTTGACTAGACTTTTTGCATTATATTAAATATGTTATACAATTGGATATACAGTCAAACCACTATAAATTAAATATAGTCGGGACCGGAGAATCTATTAATTATGAGAGGTATTAATTAATCGATAAGTTAATAATTATTAGTTTATAAAGAATTTTTGACATCAAAGAAAATTAATTTCCAATTATATACCCTTAAATAGAATGAATTGTACAATTTATGTTTTTTTTACTTAATTCAATTAATTCAGTATACATTGTTTTACCACTTCAATGAGTATTAGCAAGATTTAAAGTAAATATTCATGTATATTTAGATGATATCAAAGATAAAATAACATTTTTAGAACCTTTTGCACGTAAATAAGCACTCAAGACATCAAAAACATTGATTAATAAGTTTTTAATGCTTTACCAGACCACCACATTCGAATTTTGGATGCAACAAGGAGGGTTAAGGATGAGTTTCATATAGATTCAAATTTTAAGAATCCTCAAATCATATCATATTTTACAAAAGGGTAATACACATATTTTTATGATTATAAAAGACTTATGAATTTATAAATATTATTGGGACCATATATTTATATAGGATTTTTCAAAAAAAATATTATCTTATCTAAATTAATCATTTTTTGAACTGGCCCAAGTTGGGACCGTAGAAAATTATTAACTTAGAGAGATTATTAATTTATCGAGTATTAATTTAACAAGGTTTTACTGTATACTATCGTTATGTAAATTTTACAATATTAATTGTTACGTAATTTACTCGCAAAAATTTGTTATATATTTATTTTAGTTAATTTTTCATAGGGAAATAATAAAAAATACTCATGTTTTCAAAAAAAAATTCAAAAATACAGTAAAAGTTGCATATGTGGTTGTGCAGCAGATTGGGTTGCAACAGTTGCATTTGGTGTTGCGAATGAGTTAGCACCATGTTTTTGAAAAAAAGCCCTTTATTATATCAAATATTTAAATTCTTAAAGAGTTTAATCAAACATATTAACTTATATATATATATATATATATATAAGAAGTTGTTTCGTACTTTTGTTCAAATAGTAACACTTTTTTAAGTTTGAATTCTAAAAATTATTTTAAAATAAAATACAACTACTTATTGGTTAAAAGAAGTACTTACAAAATGAGTGCGACATAAAAACAAAAAGCAAAATGTATAAACATGCAGTAAATTCAAATTAACTTACGAAAAAAGAATTTAAAATTATTTATAAATATAAATAATACGTTATTTATATTTTTATAGAAGATGATATAAACATTTAACAATAACTAAAATTATACTTTTGGGGCCTTCAAAAATAAGTAAGAACACATATTTTTCTATTTTTAAATTATTAATTAAAAAAAAATATAGGAGTATTCAATTTTTGGGACCTTTAAAAAGTGGGGGCCTTAGGCAACTGCCTATATTGCCTATATGTAGCGGCGGCATCTATAGTATACCTGTACTTATATTTCAAAAGCTAGGTCGAGACTAAGTATTTAATCATTTTCCCATGCTTATGCTAGTCTTTCTGTTACGGAAACTTATTTTTTTATTGTAATAAACCGTTTTTCCACTTGTGGCAAATAATCATTAGGGTAGAAGATGAAACAGCGTGAGACATTTGGATAACATACACCATGTGTTCCTTCAAGATGTTGCATTGCCACATCAAATTCTTGCAACCCGTGATATCTTAGATAATCTGCATCCCCCTGAACATTATTCAACAATTAAAAATAATTCAGAAACTCATTAAAGCATATTAACAGACACGCACACACAAACAAAAAGTGAAAGTTTCCCAGAGAGTAACATTATTATATATTTCCTACTTTGAGTTGACAAAAACCATACCAGGTCAAATCTCCTCCTGCACTTGTCGAAACTATTACCATTGCCCGGGACAAATTTTCCATCTGGAAGATGCTGGTCAGCCCTCGGAAAATCTATCCATTCTGATAGATAGGTATTCCAAAGATTATCAAGTACATGTAACACATGAAAATCGAATATAAGAAAAGCGAATCCTGTGTATAGCTGCTAAATTTATGAAATCCTATGGCCTATCCTCACCAGGATGTCCAAATTCATTTCCCATGAAATTCAAATAACCCTCTCCACCTAAACTCATAGTAATAAGCCTGATCATCTTATGCAAAGCTATTCCACGGTCTATCAGGGGAGTTGATGGTCTATCTAAAGCCATGAAGTCATACATATCCTGAAAATTACAGGAAATATCAGCTATTTAACAACATTCATAAATTCACACACATAGAATTTACTAAAATAATAATAACATAGAATTTCCTGCGATACTGAAAAGTCAACACTCTATATACGCCTACAAAAAGCACAAAAATAACAGTATTTACCAGGGAAAAAAATGGTGTAAAATTACTTGAAAGCTTAAAGTTATTTATTAACTACTTGCAGAAAACCTTCAAATATTCTATTTATAAGCTACTATTATATGAATAAGACTGTAAATAATATATGCTCATTTTATATTGTAGAAGAAATAATAAAGCGACCATCAGACAGACATCTCAATAAATGTCCCTTAATGTTACAAGGTGTCGTTACAGAGCTGATAGATATCATAGTGGGCTCTAAACACAAATACTGGTCGCATATTTGAATTGTGATTAAGAAACTTTCAAGTCATAGTCTTTCAATAGAAGGAAGATGTAAGAAAAATGTACATTATTTTACATAATAAAGTACATGGTGACACATGTTATTAAATTCATGCATTTCTGCTTAATATCAGTATTCAAATTATAGCTACATAGCTTATAGGGGACTAATAGTATAGTGGTTAATACCAGTAAAAGTTCAATGTGAATAATAAATATGAGCTGTTATGACCTTATCCATCAACCAGAATGCGATGGTTTTGTCACCAACCAATGCTTGATCGTGACTTTCAGCATAAGAAACACACTTCTCTGACCACCGTCTGTTAGTAAGTGTGTGAGTAATATCACCCATTTGCCAGTCTTCATCCCTTTTTCTGCACCAAACAAAGCAGAGAACCAAATGAAAACAAGTCAAACTCACATACATAGGCAGCTTTGTTGCTTAAAGATTCATATAGATACAAGTATACAACACATATATAAGCCCCAAAAAACCTGCAACGACTATGAGCAGAAAGAAGTTAATATACATAACCATCAGCTTAAAGCCTTACGCGTCGATTGATGATAATGAAAATTAGGCAGCTATACTATATCTGACATCTCCATTCATTTTGCTTTCAGTTACATCAAAGGATAATTCAAGTAAGATTATTGCATGCTTGACTGTAAACAATAAAGAGGGCAACATTCAGCTGGGTATTACTCCCTCCGTCTCATTATACATGTCTCTTTGGAGAAAAAAATTGTCCCATATTACAACATGTCCCTCGCTTCTTTCAATACAAATTTAATGGTAGTTTTCCAATAGTATCCCTATTATTTATTGCTTTCATGGTTTGACTTGTTTGAATTAATGAATTAACTCTATTCTCAATTTTTAATGTATTAAATAAGGGTACATGTTGGAAAACCTTATCTAACTAACATTTCTTAATATGTGTGCTTTTTTCAAAAGAGACATGTAAAATGGGACGGAGGGAGTATTTCTGCTGCTTCTCCATTTTTGTTTCCAAAAAACTTTTATAATAAAATGGAATTATGGCAACATGAGGGGGAGGGAGAGGAGAGAAATTGTGTACTTTAGAAGCTCAATCCATTTATCAGCAATTGCCATATGCAAGCGATAGTCAAATCCAACACCACCGTCTTGTACAGGAAGACCAAATGTTGGCATTCCACTAACCTGTATACAAAAAAATCTCATATAATACTCAGCAAAAACAACCATCTTTAGAGCAACTCAGTTAGGACATTTAAACACCCAAAATGCTGTAAATCTACCCCAACTGGACAATATAAGTGACACCAATTTAGTGTAAATGAAAAGTGTTCCACCAGATTTGGTCTAGCTTTTACACCAAAATTTTCTTTTTCAAAATCTACATTATACTATCGTATCTATTATTTAAAAAAAATCATTTTTTTCATATACGAACAAATTTATTTCATTGTTAGATTTATATTTTATGATTGATCCAACTTAATAAAATAAATTACACATTTATATTCTGTATGTGAATGATTTAATACCTTCTAAATTATAACTGTAAATTGTATACACTATACAGTAGTATTTCTAGTTCACTTCTTATTCATTTATGAGATTATCTTCAAAAAACCAGGACTACTAATCATTTATTGTATTAAATATTATAAAATATTTTTTAATGTATAACAAAATGTAATGTGAATATTCCCCATAAATAGTAAGGGTAAAGAACTTTTCTACAGTGTCGCCTTAGAATCACGATTTTGCTGCACATATGATATGCAAACTGATCGTTGAGAGATGGAGAAAAATACAGTGAATTCAGATTTTAAAAAAAATTCACTAATTGACGGGAAAAATCAAATTAAAAATGGAGGAAATTAGGTGGGATTGTGTGTGTGAGGGTGTATTCAATTTGTGTGTGGTGCCCCTAGCGGGGCCATTGGATTAGATTAATCTATGGCCCAGATTTAATTTAAGGCGAAACTGTAGAAAAGTTTCCTACAGTGTCAGGCTCTTTTTCCAAATAGTAAATGTGTATTAACTTCAGGTAATACCACTTACATCAATTATTTAATAAATAAATAATTATTATAGTTCAATTGCACAACTTGAAGATGATACTATATATCAATGACCTCTTGGTAAACCGGTATCTCCCTCCTCCCTCTACAGGTGTCAAGAGTTTGAACCTTGACAAGGTGGGACGGTGTATGCATTCTATCATACAATACTTAATAGCATACCTACATTTTGCATAAATGAAAACACTCTTAAAACCCAAAACATGAACTTATTCGAGAGAGTTAGACTTACATCTTCACCAATGGATATAGCCTGGGGAAAGAGCCCGTGTATAACATCATTAACCAGCATCAAATAAACCACGGCATCAACATCAGTTTGGAACCCAAAGTACTCATTGTAGTTTCCAGTAAATGCCACCTTTAAATTAGAAAAATGTAAACACATATGGCTTACAATCGCTGATGGATGTGTTACTAAAACAGAAGCCACATAATATTTAGAGCACATTTTTTGTTAGTATCTATTTCCATACCTTAAAACATGAATTTATTTAAAGTTTGAGAGATTTATAAGAATTTGTTTGACAACCTAATAGCAACTGAGTTTAGAGATTTATAAGAAAATTTGAATGACTTACATATAGCAACTGAATATGAGGTACTCTAAGGAAATTAACATTATAAATTGCTTTCTCTTTAAAATATTCGGTAAAATTCGGTCATATAATTCCTTCAAGTGAGCTCTTGCCTCCGCTGTCGAAGTAAAAAAAATATCTAGCACGGACATATATTAATAGTTTCCCAAATGGCTTCTTATTTACCTGCAAACCATGGTGGGTATACATCATAGAAGTCACACCATCAAATCTGAACCCGTCGAACTTGTATTCATCCAACCACCATCTTGCATTTGAAAGTAGATACCTTAGTACCTAAAACACCAGTTTTAAATCAATACTTCCATGCACAGATTTTTTTTTAATACTATTAAAGAGTATGAAGTGCTCCATATTGTGCATGTTATCACATACTTCCCAATGGCCATAGTTAAAAAGGCGAGAGTCCCACATCCAATGATAACCTCTTGATCCAGAATGAAAGTAATGACTATCCGTTCCATCAAACATGTTAAGCCCATCCAGAGTGTTATTGGATGAATGGCTGTAAACAAAAGTCAGAATTTATTACAGCAAAGCCTATATGCAATGTAGTGGAGGCGGAATAAGACTATTAAACATGACCAGTAATCACAATCAGCAGAGACTCTGCTGCAGAAGTTACTTACCCCTAACATTAATGAATTTACATCATAAGATATTATAAAAAAGAAAGTATGATGCGTGTACAAACAACAAAGCTGCTGCACATATAAAGAAGTGAGTACTGGAGCCTTCTTGATTCGCCTTACAGCTTGGTGTCGGATTGTCAAACAAGTTTAAGTTCACATTAAAGTTAATATTTGGCATAGCTTCTTCAAACAAGAGGAGGTGAGCATTGAGTAACAGTAAGGGTTTCTGCTTATATATTAATTGCTATGTAGCCCGTGTCACTGTTAAGTCATTATTGCAGATGACTTCTTCGATCCGAATTAAAGGCTATATTCATTCACAAAGTAAAAATTTGGTGTTTCACTAAGTTTGTAACTTAATATACACATCTCTATGGCATGCTTTTTTTATGTGACAAAACAGTTATCAAAGACAAGTAAACATATATTACTGTATAAAATAAATTTACTGTCCAATACTGTAAAGATTATTTCAGAAAATATCCTGACATCAACATTTTATTAACATTTACCTGTGTACAATATCCATAAGGACAACCAGACCTAGCTCATGAGCTCTGTCTATCATTGACTTCAGATCATCAGGGGTGCCACAACGGCTACTTGGCGCAAAAAAGTTTGTCACATGGTACCTGATGCACAAAAGTTACCCAATTTGAGGTTCTCTAGGTCAGACATGCATGCTTCCATCCACCAAGCCACATGTTAGTATATTCTATTTATAAAGATAGCTAGGAATTTTAACAAGCAAGTCAACAATCCTATATATAACTATGAAACACGCGTAGAAAAATGATGCGCGCAACAGGTTACTAGAGCTTACCCGAAACTAGCATAATACGAATGCTCTTGAATAGCCATAATCTGGACTGCATTATAACCAAGTTTTTTGATTCGAGGGAGCACATCATCTCTAAAATTTGCATATGTGTTTATGGTTGGCTCCTGCATCATAAAGTCAACCAATTTTGTTATGGCTAGTTAAGTCTAGAAACAACATAGGTTATTATAACTATTGTAACGAAGTCTGAAATAAAAAAAGTCCCATAAATACATGCACAATTTAGAAGGCCGGCTTGAGAATAATTGGTAGCCATAACCAATCACACTTCCAGGCAATAATTATTCTTAAAAACATGTCACAAATTTCAACACCAAACCATGTCTACTCTGTTAAATAATTTTCTCTTTAATTAGCTAATGTCTCGTTTTGTTCTCACTTCTCAGATCTCACAGCGATAGCTTACTAAACAAATTTTATTATATTATTCTATTTTAGTATGCCATAAAAATTCAGATTATAGTTTTTTTTTAAGATCAACATAATTTAAGTCATTTTATCATTATTTTATTTTACAACAATTAACATTCTTGATTATTACCTAACATTTATATATTTATAACCATTTATATATTTATAACTTGAGCGGAATTAGAAAATGAGCTCTTTCCTGTATTTCCACGCCTGTTTGGAAACATATCCACAAAGACCAATTTAATATTAATGGTATTCCTCCCCAATTAAGAGCAAATATTTGTTCTACTCTGTTGGTAATAATGGAAATGTTCGTAAGAACAAAGAGAGGCAGATTTATTTTATAATCGACAATTAACAATGGTAATTTTAACCTACAGCTATTTGAACTTTCAATATATTAATAAATTATTGTCCCAGTAAGTTGTTCCAAGTATTTTACAGTCCTGTTTTATGATTCAGAATGCGAAAAGCAGAGAGTTGAGATAATTGCGGTAACTGGTAACACTGCCCAAACACTAACCATTATTGTTGCAAAACAAACACTAGCAGAAGAAGTTTACCACAAGAAAAGGCAATACAGATAAAATGACAGAAAAAATCACGGCAAAATTGCAAAAAAATAAATAAATAATAATAATAATAATACAGAACACAATAGAAACTAGAAAAAGTATATCCACTGTATTCCAAATAATTACAATAGAGAGGTAAAATGCTTCTTACAGTGCTACTCATTCCAACATGTGCCTCATAAATCCTAAGTGACTTTGGTTTCTTTGGACGAGGATGTTGAAATACATGCTTGTCCTGTGAAGGTAATATACAAAAGCATTTTATTTTAACATGTGCAAATATAGTACAGATATTAAATCAAATCTTTAAAGGTAGCAAAGTGCACTACAGACCTCTTCAGGAGGATCATAGTATATTCCATTATATGGAATTTCACCAGGAGCCTGTACCGAGAACTTAATCCACGCAGGTATAGAGTCTTTAATGCCAGACGGAGTATCCATGCGAATCTACCATTTCATGATTAAGATTTTAAGTGTTAAAGAGATCAAACCTTTCAGGTTATGCAGCAGAGCATTGATATATAAAACATGCCATGATAGTTAAAGAACAAAATAATGCAGATGGTTTTAAGCATTTTTAGTGACGAGCTGCTCCATAAACTAAAAATTAGAATGCAACTAATAATTTGATTTGTCAAAACAGAACATTATTACTAATCTACAATTATAAATTTTAAAGTTAGATCAAAATTGTTTCACTTTTAGTTTCCCACATTGACAATGTCTCACTGTGATTATAGATGCCTTAATAATAGTAGTGTCAAATTGTGAAGCACATAGAGTAAAAAGGTAAAACAGGGTACGGAAAGTATGGAAGAGGCTTTGAAGTGGATCTTTAATCCTCTCAAGTACACTGCCTCTACCGCATGCTGGTATACCTACATGACAGGATCCCGTTCCTTTGTCCCCTTTAAACATTCAGGTAGCTCCCAAAGGAAGTATGTCATTTTGTTCACCATTACCTACTACAGAGAAAAACTATAGTGCCCTTTTAAATCCTTTAACTGGCTTAGCAACCTAACTAAGCTGAAGCAGGGCAACCCATGTTACCCAAATAGCACCCTAGAGATAAGAGTTCACAGAGCCTCATGCCACAAGAAACGGAATGCCAAGTGACCATGATTTCAATATTTAAATGTATAGGCGATAACGCCTTATGGTGTATTTAATCCTAAAAAAAACATATTGTAATTATTTGTGAAACCAGTGACCAGACAAAGACTTTTGAAGGGACCCGCTTTCCACGTTTACTAAAAAGTTTCAAATTGACCCCAACGAGAGACAAAACTGAGATCATACAATGTACATTGCAGACATATATCATACTGTAATAGAATATTGTGTGATGTGGATCTGAAATTTCTGTTGCATATTCCTCACACTGGGTATCCACTTTCTTGCCAAAACGGTAATGAAGATAGAGTTGTATGTAGGAGACTGCTAGCACTAATTTCTAAAGTTGTAATTGAACTTTAATAGAATGAATTACCTTCACTCTTGAGCCATGTGGAATTGGTGGCGATCCATCTACATTGTTTGGCAAAAAGATCTCCCAGACACCAAATTCATTCTGTTCGTTCACAAGAGATATTCTATGTTGCATTATGTAATTGTAAAAGCCGTAAAGCACCATCCATGGAAAATAATACTTCAACTATACCACTAGCTGTTTGCTACAACAACACTTTGCACAAATATGATGCTGTAATGTACTCAATTTGCTAAAGTGCTTCTAGAAACAGGTCACCTCTGAGCTTACATTATTACCTTGTGCAATGTCAACAGAAGAGCAAACGTATTCAATGCAGCAAAGAAAGCAATGGACATAAATAATGTGTTACATTCAGAGGCAGATTTAAAAGAGAGAGCCTAAAAAAGTGAAAATTGTACATAACTGTGTGCTAGTAGCAGAACTGCAGAAGGCGACATTGTGTTTCCAATTGAGTTGTGTATGAATAAACTATGTATCTAATCCTTAAGGTCTTCCAAGTTTTAACATACAAAGTTTCAGAATGGCTATATTGCAACAGAATTAGAATTTAAAATATATCATGCAAATAAGAGGAATGACATACCCGGGTCATTACATCGGCGTTAGGGTTCCAGTTGTTGAAATCACCAATCAATGCTGCAGACTACACATGCATTATGAAAAGGTTATGTGCTGTCTAATATTCTACAACAAGATATGCATAAAATTAGCAGGCATTACAAAATGGAAATAAGCAACAGCAGTACAACAAATAAAGACTCAAAAAGTCTACAGTTACAGTTTGGACCTTAAAATAAATCAATTTTTATTAGGTTCTAACAAAATAATGTAAGGCACGTAACAAGCAAATATTTTACTCATCTATCATAAAATTTCAGATGTACAGCAAACATCGATTCAATAAGTATAAGCAAGCATTAACATTTGATATTGCTGCTAAAAATAACTGAAAGAAAGTGCAATCATTTCCAGGGAGAAATAATCGAGTAAAAATATGTATAGACAAGAAACTAGGATCATGAAAACATATAACGATATATGAAAACTAAAATATTAGCTTAAACAACCAAAGAGGTAACAGTGAAGATGTTCAAAAGATGGTCAACTGAGTAATAATACATTTAACATGCGAACATCACTCAACAGACCTAGGAATCTGATCGGCTTTCAACAAAATAGAGTTTGGATAGTTGGCACAAAGAAGGAAATCAACTTCTGTGCAAATATATAAAACACATTACATAAATGTAGCCTACAGTGCCCAGATACACCAGTTGGAAATTGACCCAATAGTTCAGTTGGAGCGATATACAAATCTAGATCTAATTAAATCCAAGTTCGGGAAAAAAAACCATGCAGAGAAAAAATATGAAAAGATAATAATTGGGACGCACCTTGGCTCCAGGAGCCCACTCCCTGTAGGTGATACCTGTGTCACTAGCAGAATATATGAAAGGACAAATTAGCAACTACGACATACATTACGTGATTAGCCATCAAATACTGTGGAACTATAGACTCCTGTATAGAGGGCAAAAACTTTAAGAACCAGATTTCTATAATTGTCAACAAAGTTAATTTTTTATGTAAACATTTTGACAATATTCACTTGTTCTGCACTACAGTATTACCGAACTAATAAGTGGTAACATAACAGTACCCTCTATACCCAATAGTTGTCTCCAACTATTAACATATGATGTTTTCTTTGGATGAAATGAGACATGCATAGAACCCATTTACAAAAGTATTAATTTCTTATGTGCAAGTACAAAGTGGTTTACCTACGGACAAAGCCAAACTTCTCATAGCCACGTGAAAACTGTTCTAAACCACCTTCGTATTTGTCAATTGCCTCGCGCATTTTCTTGTAGTGTCCATATCTGTATTAGAGGTAAAAGAAGGAACTATGTTGGATCAGATGTTACAAATTAGATTGAAGGACAGCACGAGAGTGCAAAAAGATCCACAAGAACAAATAGCACCTAAACCACTGATTGACATGGCAATAGCCATGTCATTGCATGCAAGAATTTAAAATTTGTAACCAGTCTACTGTTTACTACCATCACTTATGCACCCAATAGAGTACTTACTGTAGCATATACCAAACTAAATATGGTCTTCACATTTGAGTCATAAAAACTTCATAGAATATCTAATTACTAGCTGTGTCTTACAGGACATTGAGATACAACTTACAAGTGTACAACAATCAGTGTTGTCAACATAAGCATGCTAATACCAAGTGTAAAACTAAGAGATTGCAGAAAGCAATCTTTAACATAATTTAGAATAGGCTAAAGCTAACAGTGTTACCGAATTCAGATTAGGAAAGAATAAAAAAGAAGAGGATGGTAGATTTGGCCCAACTTCTCTCCAAAATCTTCTTCCCAGAAGTAGGATGATTTAAAGAGGAAAGATAAAAAAAAAAACTACATATACCTTTATAAATATACTTATATCTTCCTTCCTAGAAGAAAACCCAGGAATACATAAAAGTTCATTTTTAATTTCCTTCTTTTCTAATCCTAGAAAAAATCCACCCTTCTTATTCTTTTACTCTCCTTACACACTCCTAAACAGGCTCCAAGAGACGAAATTAAAGTCGATTATCCAAGATCTGACCTGAATCTTGGAAATTTGGATTTACAAGTAAGTCAATCAACCTTACGGTGTCATCGGGACCTACATGTCCCATCTAGATTTATGTTTATATAAAAGTTCATCCAATTTGTGTTTCATATTCGCTGGCAAGTATACTTTTAAGGTGCTTCCTAGAAAAATTATTCCCTATGAGTTCTGATTAAAAATTTCAGTATCCTACAACCATACCATACAAGATTGACTCCTAACACATGTACAGTCTGATATATATGTTCATTGTTATCAACTTACGCATGAACACCATAAAGGCTTTGACTATATTCTAGCCCCTTCTTCACCAAAAGAGGTATAAAAAACCAAAATGCTTCTTGCAAGTTTTTATCTATTAATGACACAAGATTCTGTACTCACATAAAGGCATATATACATAGCTACGGAGTTGAATTTTTACTCTCTGGTTTGCACTATCTATAAAATTTACTCCATAATCAATCCTCTTTTCTGCAGATATCATATAGGAGACTAAAGACTCGTATAACATCACAAAGTAAAATATCACATTGCCCATGTAATGGGTTCTCTGTATGCTGATCTGGAATTAAGTGTTTCGCCTTATTTTCCTTAATTCCTATATATACAAATATTACAGTAGGATTCCTGATGCACATGTTACAGTCATACAATAGAACACAATGCATACTGTCACACTAGACAAAGTGAACAGTTTGCCACACAGAGGGTAGATACTCTGTTAAAGAACACCAATAGTTTTTATAGTAACAGTTCCAACAGAATTTCAATGTAACATATCTGCTACACATGACTAGCAAAGCATGTGCATAACCCACAGCTAAAACACCAGTGACTGTAAGTGATCCGCCAGAAATTGAATCAGCATGCAACATCCTACTCCTAACTTTGCTGCTATAAGACTCACAAAAAGCTTAAAAGGCAATAGAAGCCTTTACAGAAGCAACTCACCGATAATCCAGATGCTCTTTATGGCTCTTCAAAAGTGGATCTATTTCATATATTTTCTGGCCAGTTCCCGGTGGAGGAATAGAAATTTCTCTAATCATTTCACTTTCTCTACTTATTGTCCCATTTAGGGAAAGAACAGCTTCTGAACCTGAAGTAGTACCATCCTCACCTAAAACAAGTGAAGAAATAGATTCAATTTCACTGTACTCTGTTGCAGGTTCTCTATCTTCTTTGTCAGTCAAGATTGTATCGACATGCTCCGACTCTGGTTGATTGTCATTTTGTGATACCTTGAAAGATGACAAAAAGAGCTTATTAATCATGAATCTTCATAGCTTGCACTAGCAGACAATGAATTGACTGCAAGTAGCATGTAGAATAGGCTATGAAGTAAGCTAGCTTGAACATGCTTATAGTTGTTCAAATGGAATATTTAGTACTATCTAAAAGACAGGCAGCATTAGAACTGTAACAAGAAATAGCAAAGACTGTTGGCGAAATCTTACTCTCAATTCCATACAGTGATTAAACTATTAAAGTATTAAGTACAATGTCCTCTAGGGAACTGAAGGGGAAATGATAATTACTGTTAATCCATCACACGATCTAATCTCCACCGTTAAGTTCAAAGAATTGTTATAAAACACAGTCCATTGATTTATAATTTCTGATGGATAGTAAAATGGTACAACTTAAGCACTTTAGTTTAATAAGGTGGCATCAAATGATCAAACTAATTGTCGTTAAATGTGTCAAGAACAAGAAACCTTAACAACTGCCCTCTCCATTCTGAGACACTAAAAACCCACATGCTGCACAGATCGCAGCGAGAGGACAAAAGGCTACACAGTTTATTTCAACCTCAACGTGTCTGCTGCGTGTGACCATAGTATAAAATTACCAATTACCACACAGTTTACTTCAAAGGAATAGTAAATGCCTCCAAAAAATATGGTTTAATCGTAATGGTAAATTTGGTAACAGCCCAAAAAAGTTTAACATGCATGTTTTTCTTGGTGAACAGTTTCGTCCATAAACTGGGACTTAGATGAACAAGACTACGATGAACAATCTTCTTTTTCTCAGAACGTAGGTATATCCCAACAAACACGAAAATGATGAAAAAATCCAAGGTCTCGTACTAATATGATGCTTATAAGAATTAAAAAGAAGAAATTATACTAACATATCTTTGTTTGTATCCCATCACAGACTCTAACGGAAGATCATTTCCTTATGGGGAATGCTAAGGTCTAAGTGAATGGAATTAGCAGCGGTTAAGTGTGTAAAATAATTTCTTTATCCTTGTAGAGTTCATATTCTGCATTCTCGGTTAAAATTGAGAGCTTCAGACCAAGGACTAAAACAAGTCGAAAGCATGGCAACAGTCATGCCTTTATTGTACAAACAACAAGGCTGATCAAGACTTGACTTCATGTATATTAATAAGTGAGCACGTGTGTGTGCATGTGCTATCATAGACCAGATCAATTTGCACATACTAGGGGATCTTCAACAGCTAAGTCAGCAGCTTCAAATTTGCCCTTTAAGGATGAAGACCCGTCACTTTGACTGCCGGGGACAAGAACTTTCTCAGATGCACCAACCACAAAAGATGAAGATCTAGATTCTTGAGAAAACTTGCCTGCAAAAGTCTTTCCTGAAAAAAAGCAATAAATCGGCCACAACTTGACAACACACCAACTTTAATCCTTTCGGGATCTAACCGAAGATTCTAATACAGTAATGCTGATTCTTTAGAAAATGCAAAACTAAGTCTCAACAATAAGTCAACCAATTGACCATTAATTGGTACCACTATGGCAACAAAATCACTGTATAATTATATTCATGATACTGTTGAGGTAGAGAGAGAGAGAGAGAGGGAGAGAGGGAGAGAGAGAGATAGAGAGGGAGAGAGAGGGAGAGAGGGAGAGAGGGAGAGAGAGAGAGAGATAGAGAGAGAAAGAGAGAGACAGAGACAGAGAGAGGAGAGATTTACCGGAAAAGGAGTAATTAGTCATGAGCAAGGAAAGAGAGTTGCGATGAGCATAACTAGAGTTGTTGAGGAGTGATGGTACAGAACAAGCAGCAGTTGACAATCGAATTGTAAAAACCATATCTATCAATCCCACTTCTTCTAGGGGTTTAATCTGATCAAATTGATTAATTACCTTCTTCTACCAAACTAGCAACAACAAAAATGAGATCTATAAAATTAATCAAGTAAGAAATATAGATAGGTGTTGGTTTCAAGGCACCAGGAATAACGTGAAGGGACAGCCAGTGTGCAAATTCAGTAACCTCCCACTCAATTACTCCATTATTATTATTATTATAGTATTTTCTGGTATGTGTAAATGTATTATCAGCAAGTAGAAACAGAGGCCATGTGATAAATGTATAGTAACCAAACAGGCGTGATTATGAGTGAAGTGGTGTAGTATTACTTGATCAGTTGCATGGAGATAGGGGATGTGGGCTCCACTTGTGTGTCCTCTTCTGTTTTCAGTCGTCCATCTCAGTGTATGTGTAATTTGTTGATGGGTTTGGAAAGGCCCTGACCTTTTGCTCTTTTTGTTTAAACCAATAATCTAGCCCCAGGAGCGACACATGGCCCCTTCTTGGGGAAAAGTTGGGATCTAAAAAGATTACGAATGAAAGGCTATTATTTCTCGTAAGTGTTATAAATTTCTAAAATCACAAGGTTGAGTTATCGATTTACGATTTATCGGATGATTCGGTTGAAAAATCGGTAATTTATTGACAATTTTTACAAAATTGACCGAATCAATTCCAAAATTTTGATCAATTTTTGAAAAATCGACCGATTTCTATACTCTGATTGCTATATCAAAACACAATTTAACAACTTTTTACTACTACCTTTTTCTAAAACCTGGCCTAAAACAACAAATTGTTTACTTTTTTATTTTTTTTAATTAAGGTGGACTTGTTAACAAAAATGAAAGTTATACATACATTGAGTGTCCAAAAACAATCTTTTATAAATACTTTTTATTATTTTTAAAACAAGACAACATCTTTTATTTTAAACCTTTTCTTTAATAAACAAAAAATTATAAAATTTTAAATATTTTTAAAAGAATATACATGAAATTTTATTAGATTCTATGATATCATTTTCTTAATAAAAAATGATATAGGGGTTGATTCAAATGAGAATCATTATTTAAAATAGAACCTGAGAACCATTGGATCCTACTGTAGAACCTATTTTGTTTCGTAATAAAAATATAGTGTCCTGCTATTGAATTTCAAATTTATGCACATGAAATTAAAATTTTTACAATTGAACTTGCTTCTTTTTCAAAGTTTTCCACATGACATTAAAAGTTCTACAACCGAACTTATTTTTCTACAAAGTTCTACGACTGAACTTACTTTTTTCAACAAATATTCTGTTGCTTAACTTAAATTTCCGCTGCTGAACTTATTAGAGTTCTCCGGTTCTCGATTTAGTGTGATTCTCCATAGAGCGTGACCCTATATATATATATATATATATATATATATATATATATATATAGGCAAAGGGAAAACCTCGTTTAATGGAAAACTTAGAAAACTAAATCGAAATATAGCATACATGGTATGCAAACTAATCATTGGGGGATGAAGAAAAATGTGGTGAAATTAGATTTAAAAAAAATATCACCGATTGACGGGAAAAATCAAATTAAAAATGGAGGGGATTAGGTGTGATTCTGTGTGTGAGGGTGTATTTGATTAGTGTGTGGGTGCCCCTGGCGGGGCCATTGATCTTAATACATCTAATGGCTAGGATTAGTACCTTAGTTTTCTTCAAAAAATAAGTTCTCTTTTGAGCACTTGCCTATATATATATATATATATATATATATATACATACATATATATAGCGGCGCATTCCACAGCCCTCAATGTACATCTCCCTAACCGCAATATTTCATTGCGAGCATGAATTTTCAATAATTAAAAAAATAGGAAAAAAGACCAAAAAATTAAATGAAAATAGAAAAAAAAATCATATTTTGATTCATAATTTATACACACCCAAGTAGTCATACCATCAAGTTTCAAATTCAAATTTTGACTTTTTTCTATTTTTGTTTAATTTTTAATTTATTTTACAAACTAGTCAAAAATGGGGGGAAATAAAAAAAATGAAAAACTAGTGAAAGTAGGTAACATTCATCATAAAAATAGTGAATATGTCTACTTGAGTATGTATGAATTTTAATTCAAATTGGTCTTTTTTCTATTTTAATTTAGTTTTTTAATTTATTTACAAACTTGTTAAAAATAAGGGAAAAAAATCAAAAAAAATGAAATATTAGTGAAAGTATGGTAAACTTCATCACACAAATAGTGAGTATGACTAACTGGGTGGGTGCGTATGAATTTTAGTTCAAAATATGGCATTTTTCCTATTTTCTTTTAATTTTTTATTTTATTTTACAAATTAGTTAAAAATGGGAAAAAATAAAAAAAAAATTGGAGAATTAGTGAAAGTAAGGTAACATTCATCACTCAAATAGTGAGTATGACTATTTAGGTGTGTATGAATTTTAATTCAAAATTTGACCTTTTCCCTATTTTTATGTAATTTTTAATTTATTTTACAAAGTAGTTAAAATTGTGGGGAAAATAAAAAAAATAGAAAATTAGGATAACATTCATCACACAAATAGTGAGTATATCTATTGGGTGTGTATGTTCAAATTTTGGTCTTTTTCTATTTTTATTTAATTTTTAAATTTATTTTACAAACTAGATAAAAATGGGGGGAAAAAGTAGTGAAAGTAGTGTAACATTCATCACACAAATAACTGCTTGGGTGTTAAAAAATAATTTTTTTAAAAATTGAAATACGAATCAGGCACGAAACCTTATTTACGAGAATTTGTAAAAATACTTGTTGACTGTTAATATCTAAATCAAATAAATTTATTTTTTTTCTAAATTTTTTGAAATAACATTAAAAAATATGGGCATTGGCATCGTACAACTGAATCATCGAGAAACATATTTTAAAAAATTGAAACACGAATCATGAACGAAACCTATTTAGGAGTACTAGTCAAAGCACTAGTTGACCGTTAAATTACCAAATCAAATAAATTTATTTTTTTCTGAAATTTTGGCAATAACAATAAAAAAATATTAGAAATTTAGGTCATATTTATTACAAAAATAGTTAGCAAGAAAACTTGGATGTGTATAAATTTTAAATTAAATTTAGGATAAAATTTTCTATTTTTATTTAATTTTTTAACTTTTTTTTACCTATTTTTATTTAATTATCAGAATTTTAATACAATGATTCATTATCCGCAATGTTTTATTGCGGCCAGGGGATATACGTCGGGGATTATGGACCAATTTTCATATACGCCGAGCTTGTGCGATTCCCAATATTCTCAATATTTAGTTTGGACATGAAGACAATTTATGCTCCAAAAATAAATGTCCGTAATATTAAATACAATTAAAACTTTTTTAATAATTTAAAATTTTAAATGAGTTGGTTAACCCAACCCATTATCCCGGTCCAAAACATTCGAAAAGAAAAAAAGAAAGAAAATATCAATCCAAACATCAACAAATGGTGTTGAGATTTAGATTCAGTCAATTGAATTCCTTGGTCATCCGTTTGGGATTACTTAAAATAAGTTCCTTTTGATTTAATGGAGGTATTTTTAACTTAATGAGAAAGTAAAGTTGTTTACTTTAAGTTGAATGAATGTGTTTGGGTAATTTTACTTAAAATTAAGTGGGGGTTTAATAATTTTGACTTAAAGTAAAATTTGGCTTAAAAAATATTTTAAATTCATAATATTTAAAGTTACAAGAATCGTGAAAATAAAAAATACAAAATAAACTCCATAAGTCATAAGTCTTAAGTACCTAAATAGAACTTATGACTTAATGGAGTTTTTTAACTTAAAGCCGACTTAAAGCAATAGTTGGCAAATGGGCCAAAAACTACTTAAAGCACTTTAATGACTTAAAGCCATGTTGCCAAACAGGCTCATAAGCTATCCTGCATGTTCCCACAACAATATTTTAAAGAAATTGATGAATAAAATCAAAAAATCATGTTACTAATTGTTCGTTTAGGTTTACTTAACTTAAATGCAACTTACTCATTTTAAATAAAAGTAATAATTTTAATTTTAATTAGATATATCTGCTTGGTTAATTTTATTTAAAGTAAATTTATTTAAAAAAATTGATTGAAAAATAGAAATTTATATTTTTTAACATGATATAAAAATATAAAATATAAATATATGCAAAGAATATAATACTCCCTCTATCCCATCCATTTCTTTACAATTTCCTTTTTGGGACGTCCCACCAATTCTTTACATTACTAAAAATAGTAACTTTTAATAATAAAATATATTATTACATCCACTACTTCACTCCACTTTTTCAACACTTTACACTATTACACACACTACTTCACTTATTTTAACAATAAAATCACTATTACACCCACTACTTCATTTATTTTAACAATATTACATCCACTATCCTTGGTCTGTGTACTTCATTTATTTTAACAATATTACATCCATTATCCTTGGTCTCCGTGCCCAGCCCTCATGTTAAGAACCTAACGGGACAGAAGGAGTACAAATTAAAAGGTAATTCAAATATATAAAAATTGATGTGAGAAAAAAAAATAACTTGAAAAAACATCTCGAAGATACTTAAATTTTTTGAACTAAAATTAACTTCAATTTAATTTTTTTTTTTGGCACAATAAATTGAAAAAATTTAAGTGTACAGAGAAGGATAATTTGACCTATCAGTCTATCACTCATTCTAGTGTTTACTAAAACGGACCTTTTGGCAAAAAAAAGAAAGAATGAACTTTCTTGTTTTGATGTATATACGCCGGCCTTTTTTTAAATGGATTCTTTCCTTTTCATAAAAACAGGGACCTCATAAAAAATGATAAAAATATCCATATTTGAGTTAAAATTGACAAAAATAACAATTTTCAAAATGTATGATTATTTTTATCCGATGTGATACCCAACTGTTAATTGAATATCTCATTTTGTATAAGATATCCCACTCACAAATAAGTATCCCAAAAATTAAAAATAGAAAAAAGTTGTGATACCCAACTCACATATGAGTATCCTATATAAAATGAGATACCTTACAAATGGGTATTTCATCTGTTATAAATAACCATTCACTTTTAAAATGAATATTTTCATGATGGAGTTTTAAAAAATGATTATTTTTATTGAAATGGACTTTTTCCTTCTTATATAAGCAGGCGGTTGGGATCAAACTTGTGGTATATAACCTCCGAATTTTGTTGATGTTTGGAATCTTCTACTATATAATAGTGTCTGTTGCCTATTTTGTACAATAATTTTTACAGTTTAAGTCTTTACCACTACTATTCATGTTTATTTACAAAAGGGTCCTGGTCCCTGACAACTGACAAATGATTGTCAGGGACCCCCTGTATAACAATCAGTTTCCCAGCCATTAGGATCCAACGGCTGAGATTCCATAAAAATATTTTTTATGATCCGCGGATATTTTCCGCGGAACGTAAAAAGGCCTATCCGCGGAAAATTTCTGCGGAACGTAAAAAACCCTATCCGCGGATCATAAAAAATATTTTTATGGAATCCCAGCCGTTGGATCCAACGGCTGGGAAACTGATTGTTATACAGGGGTCCCCCTGACAATCATTTGTCAGGGACCAGGACCCTTTACAAAAATACCAACCTCTTTCAATTAATTAACAGGAGGTCCTTTCCGTACTAACATCAATTAACAATTTGAAGCTTCTCTCGGAAGCTTGCCATCAAGTCTGAAAGCCCAGGTTTCGAGAATTTAAATTTGAATGAGATATTGTTTATACCCCTCTCAATTAGTCTTTACCTGTCTTTCATTAGCTTTATTTTCTCTCTACTTTGTATCTTCTCTCTAATATTCAGCTGACCATTTCTCTTTTTTGTAAAATTGCAGAATGAAAGTGAGATGAATTCGATTTCAGTTCACCTTTGATAATAGAATCCAATCCGGAACTTTATTTCAAGGTTTGAAAATGATGATTGCGCGTTATTTTTTTTATCTGATTGTGTTTTATATTATTATATGTATAGATACATTTTATTGTTATATGTATGAAAATGAAGAAGATATATGGTTTTTATATCCATAATTTTATATAATCTCTTATTATACTGTTTTATATGGATGTATCGAAGATATTAAAGGACTGAAATGGCTGTTAAATTGAAAAAATGAAAAAGAAATGATGGACTTTCTTACTATGATTATAATTGAATGGTTATAACTTTAATCAATGAATCAAGTAATCTTTTGTTGTTATTATAGTTGTTCTTGATTCTATATCTACTCAAAGCATGAGTCGATTTTTTTTCGAGAATTTTTTCAAAATAAAAATAATTTAAACCTTGCACTCAAACTGTTTGATTTTAGTTCTAATAGAATTTTTCATTATCATTTTGTTGTTTGAGCCTCTAATGTTTATTTCAGGTATCAAGTTCAATTTAAATTTGATAATACACTCCTGAAATTTGGATTACATTCCGGCAAGGTAATTGCTTATATTTGAAAGAGTTTATTGAAATTGTATTATTCGCATTTATGATGTTTTTCCTGGTGTGCTATTGTGCTAATTATAGTTGGTGTGATAATCAAATGTCACTTGGTCAATGTTGCTTTTCAATTCATGGACAGTAAAATAATATTTGACCTACTTGCTGAAAATTATATAGAGTTGTTTCACCTCTAGCATATTTTTACTTAACCGGTGTTGTTAATTGCCTTAGCCTTCTCATTAGAAAAGATCAGCATTCAAATGTCACACGTTCAGTGCTTAATATTTTATTTAGCTCTTTGTTTCCTATTAATTGTCTGGCAAGTAAACATGTCTCACTATGCTTGACTTTCTGCTGCTGAGATCTTTCATGACATCCTTTCAAAATGTCCAACCCATGACTTCGAAGTTGTGCTACTTCCAATTGTATAATAACTAAGTCACACTGTTTAGTCCTGTGTTGATAGGGAAATGTATGCAGTTTTTCGTATGATTCTGAGATATATGAAGTACGTCAACGCTTTAGATTTTCTTATGGTGCAAATTGATTTGCATATATATTTTCAGTGTTCTCATCTCCATTATTCTCCAATGCTTTAGCTATTGGTAACCCATCATCAACAAAAATTTATTTGTTTACTTTCTAATAGCATGGGTCCTTTGATTTGTTATGGACAGGGCTACGAAGCTTATGGACATGCTCCACCTGCCCAAGCTCCCAATCTTATAAGAAAGCACCCATGTAGACATTATACTATGTTCTTCGAAAGTTCATAAATTTATGTTTTTTGTGATTAATTACAAATTTGTAATGTTTGTACACAAGATAATCTCAAATTACGATACTACAAAAAGTAACGCATCATGCATTTTATCCTCTGTAAATTTGATGGGAAATACATATTTGATATTAGCAGTAGTTGTTATGAGTACTTCATGATTTGAAAATTTAAATTAAATTTATTGTATATAGGATTCGAGGCGCCGTCGGAGACGGTGAAGGAATTTACGGACGAGCGGAAGCATGGTATAACAATTATTTCCGTAAAAACCATATATCGTACATATAGAAAAGCATATAAAATGAATAAACGAGGAATCGAAACCATACCTTGAAAATTCGAAGATGGTTTGGATGGTTGCAAGCAGTTGCTTCTCAGAGTGTGAAGCACTCTACCGGTATCCACCAAGATTTATTCTTCGATGAAGCTTTTATAAAACTCGAAGCTTTATAAAAATGGTGCCTTGATCTTTTTGAGAGAGAGAGAGAGAAAGAAGATGGAGGCTACTAGGGTTTTCACAAAACCACACATGCATACAAAACACCTCTCATCTCATTCTTTATATAGGGCTCATGTAGGTTTAGTATATTTAATATATCATGTATATATTAATATATATAAATCCCACAAATTGTTTAAATAATAATTAAACTATTTTAATCATTATTAAAAACAACTTGCTCTCTCAAAATACCTTCATCAATAAATTAATCTTTTTATGGTGTGACCCTGTAGGTTCAATATTAAGCCGGTAGTAGAAATAAATAATAATAAACTTTTTATTTATTATTTATATGAATTCTAAAATTCATTAAATATAATTAACTGATTAATTATATTTATTCTACATCGTGAGTGATGCTTCTCAACATATCGCGACTATCCGGATAACATGAATTCACTGCTTAGAATACCAAGAACCTGTCAGTGCTAGTTACCGTACAATCAATTCCTTCTACCCTACAATATCCCGATTAAATACAAGGCATGGATCTCGTGTCAAGCCTATCAAATTTAATCATATGATTTCTTATTCATAATGCAAAGTTCATATTAATGCAAATTAGAAACTTCTTTCTAATTTCATACACTCTGGCCAGAGATTCCGGAACTAGCATCATAAGAATAGCATAGGATATTCTCTTCCTTTACTGGAAGGGGTAGATCCTTTATTGACCGTTAACTATCTCCATACACAAATCCCTATGCCCAGAATAGACCTAATGGATGTCCTTGAGACTAAGGACTAAACCAAAGCATAGTTCATTATATACAAGATTACTATAACGATCTCAAGTCTAAGGACACTTGTACAACTATCACTAAGTGAACAACTATCGACACGTGAGTAAACTCCATTAGTTGTTCAACTTATCGAGTCATGTTCAGTGAACTTATTCCTTAATAAGCACCTACATACTAGCTATAGTGTCACCACACAAATGCCTATGAGAACAGACATCCTCCTGAAAGGAGCAAGCATAGTATGTACCAATCTTTGCGGATTCACTAACTTCCGATTAGTTATCCTATGATCAGGAACTGTTTAAGTCTAGAGTTATCATCTTCTAGATCTCACTATTATAATCTCATTATAATTCTAGAAGCTTTACTTTAAACCATGGAATATCTTATTTAAAACAGTTTAAATAGATAAAGCCCGTAATAAAACCAAAACAAGTATTTTATTGATATTAATGAAATCAAATAAGAATACAAGAAAGTTCTTCCTAACTCATCATACATGATTGGATTTAGGACAAACACTTTCAATCTCCCACTTGTACTAAAGCCAATTACCCTGGTATCTAATACCCATCTTCTCTTTATGACGATCAAAGTGAATCTGAGACAATGACTTTGTGAGTGGGTCTGCTACGTTGTTATGTGTGTCAACTCTCTCAACCTTGACATCTCCTCTTTCAATGATTTCCCTAATCAAATGAAAGCGCCGCAAAACATGTTTGGAATTTTTATGAGACCTAGGTTCCTTGGCTTGTGCTATTGCTGCGTTGTTATCACAATACAACACAATAGGCTCTTCAATGCTAGGAACAACTCCCAACTCAGAAACAAATTTCCTCATCCAATTCCAAACGGCTTCTTTTGCAGCCTCACTTGCAGCTATATACTCTGCTTCCGCTGTGGAGTCAGCCGTTGTAGACTGTTTGGAACTCTTCCAACTAATCGCACCACCATTAAGAGTAAACACGTACCCTGACATAGATTTGCTATCATCACTTTCTGATTGAAAACTAGAGTCAGTATAACCCTCTATTTTCAACTCAGATCCACCAAAAACAAGAAAAATATCCTTAGTCCTTCGCAAGTACTTAAGGATGTTCTTCACTGCTTTCCAGTGGTCTTCACCTGGATCAGACTGATATCTGCTCGTCACACTAATTGAATAAGCAACATCAGGCCTAGTACATAACATCGCGTACATGATAGATCCTATTGCTGAAGCATAAGGAATCTTACTCATACGCTCTCTTTCCTCAGGTGTCTTAGGACACATCTTCTCGGAAAGAGATACTCCATGGCTCATCGGTATGAGACCTCTCTTGGAGTTTTCCATGCTAAACCTTTTAAGCACTTTCTCGATGTATGTACTCTGGGTAAGACCTATCATTCTTCTAGATCTATCTCTATAGATCTTCATACCGAGAATGTAGGATGCTTCACCCAAGTCCTTCATAGTGAAGTTCTTCGATAGCCAAACTTTGACTGATTGCAGCATCGGTATATCATTTCCTATAAGAAGTATGTCATCCACATACAATACAAGAAATGTTACCGCGCTCCCACTAACCTTCTTGTAGACACATGGTTCATCTATGTTTTTGATAAAACCAAACTCTTTGATTGTCTCATCAAAACGGATGTTCCATCTACGAGAAGCTTGCTTTAACCCATATATGGTTCGCAGCAGCTTACATATTAGGTGTTCATTCCCTTTGGAAACAAAACCCTCTGGCTGTGTCATATACACTTCCTCTTCAAGTTTCCCATTGAGGAAGGCCGTTTTCACGTCCATTTGCCATATCTCATAGTCGTAGTAAGCAGCAATCGCAAGCAAAATCCGAATTGATTTAAACAGGGCTACAGGCGAAAAAGTTTCATCAAAGTCAATCCCTTGCCTTTGTCTGAATCCTTTTGCCACGAGCCTGGCCTTATAGGTCTCCACCTGGCCATCTGCTCCAATCTTTCTTTTGTATACCCATTTGCACTCAATAGGCTTCACATCCTCTGGTGCTTCAACCAAAGTCCATACTTCGTTGGTATACATAGAATCCATTTCGGATTTCATGGCACTTTGCCATTTCTCTGAGTCAACACTACTCATAGCCTCATTATAGGTCATAGGGTCATCATCATCAATGATTGACAACTCATTGTCATTCTCAATGACAAGGCCATAATACCTCTCAGGTTGGCGAGACACTCTCTCTGACCTACGAATGGGTTGTACCACAGAAGGTTGTTCAGTCTGAATAGGTGTTTCCTCTTGAACCGTAGTAGTTTGTGCTTCTTGAACTTCATTAAGTTCTATTTTGCTCCCACTGTTTCCTTCAAGGATAAACTGTTTTTCCAAGAAGGTAGCATGTCTGGAGACAAAAACCCTATGATCGGTGTAGAAGTAATACCCTAAAGTCTCTTTAGGATATCCCACAAAACTACATTTTACGGATCGAGATTCCAGCTTATCAGGGTCAACTTTGTTGACATAAGCCGGACATCCCCAAATCTTAACGTGTTTAAGACTCGATTTCCTTTCTTTCCATATCTCATATGGGGTTTGAGGAACAGATTTGGAAGGCACCTTATTCAGTAAATATGCTGAGGTTTCCAATGCATGACCCCAAAGGAATACTGGAAGATTTGCATAGTTCATCATGGACCGAACCATGTCTAACAAAGTTCGATTTCTCCTTTCCGATACTCCATTCAACTGTGGAGTATATGGAGGAGTCCACTGAGAGACTATACCATTTTCTTTGAGATAATCTAGAAACTCTCCATTCAAGTATTCACCACCTCGATCTGATCGAAGGGTTTTAATACTATGTTTGGTTTGCTTCTCCACTTCATTCTTATATTCTTTGAACTTTTCAAAGGCTTCAGATTTGTGTTTCATCAAATACACATATCCGAATCTAGATCGATCATCTATGAAAGTAATGAAGTACGAAAATCCGCCCATGGCTTGCGTAGACATCGGTCCACATATATCTGTGTGTACTAATCCTAGCAAATCTGCAGCCTTCTCTCCATGTCCACTAAATGGAGATTTGGTCATTTTACCCAATAGACAAGACTCACATGTAGGATATGATTCAAAATCAAAGGGTTCAAGTAACCCTTCCTTATGCAATGTTCGAAGTCTATTTTCACTAATATGACCAAGTCTGCAGTGCCACAAATAGGTGAGATTTTCATCATCCCTTTTCCTTTTATTAGTATGTTCAATTTGTAGTAAATTATGCTCAACGTCACATACATACAGACCATTATTTAAAATACCACAACCATAAAGAACATTATTTCTAAGAATTGAACATTTATTATTCTGAATAACGAACGAAAATCCAGCCAAGTCTAACATGGGAATAGAAATAATATTCCTCACAATTGAGGGAACAAAATAACAATTATTTAAAACAATAGTCTTGCCCGAAGGCATATGTAAATCAAATGATCCTACAGCTTCAGCAGCAACTCTTGCTCCATTTCCCATCCGTAGAATCACCTCCTCTTCTTCAAGAGTCCTACTTCTCCTTAGTCCCTGCAACGAATTGCAAATGTGAGAACCACAGGCGGTATCTAATACCCAAGTAGACATTTGATTTAATGACATATTCACTTCAATCATGAACATACCTGAATTAGAAGCGGCAGTCTGACTATCCTTCTTCTTCTTCAACTCTGCAAGGTAAACCTTGCAGTTCCTCTTCCAGTGCCCCACCTTGTTACAGTGGAAGCAAACAGCTTTGCTCTTGGGGTCTTCAGCTTTTGGTGGAACTGGCTGTTTCTCACCTACTTTCTTCTTCTCAGGAGGGTTCTTCTTCCTTTTCTTAGGATTGGAACCTTCACCAATTAGAAGAACAGAACTCTTCTTAGAGGGAAAGTTCGATTCCGCAGTCTTCAACATGTTGTGGAGTTCAGCCAAGCTGACGTCCAACTTATTCATGTGAAAGTTCACAACAAACTGCGAAAATGAACCAGGAAGTGATTGCAAGACCAAGTCTTGACTTAGCTCCCTATCCATGACAAAACCAAGCTGTCCAAGACGTTCAATCAAATTTATCATCTTAAGTACATGGTCATTCACAGATGATCCCTCCGACATCCTACAGCGGAACAGCTCCTTCGATATCTCATATCGAGCTGTCCTCCCTGCCACATCATACAACTCTTGTAGATGCTCTAGGATAGTGTGAGCTGATAGAGTGTATATTTATATATATTTTACATGATTATATTCCTCATATTTATTGTATTTTGCATTTAATTGGATTTTTATTTAATAGATTTTAATATTTTATTGTAGGAAGCAAGGAAATCCTAAATTTGGAAGAATTGGAGAATAAAGAGCTTAATTGGAGATTTATTAGAAGGAAATTCGGATTTGTTGGGCTGCACGCGGGTACATCACTGTTTGGGCCATATCTTGAGTTCTACAAGTCAGAATTGGGTGATTCAACAGCCCACGCGAAGATAATTAAATTATCTATCATTCTAAGATGGTCCAGATGTCATATTACAACTGGAGTGGCCCAGAAATACTGAAGAGAATATAGTTACGAATTTTCCTTGGAAACCAATGGAGTTTAGGAAACGTACTTGTAAAAATATTTTTATTAGAGACATATAAAAACATTGGAGATTATTATTATAGGGGGTAATACATACGTACGTATAGATACACAAAGGGAGAGAGGAGAGCGATTTTTCTTCTTGTGCAAAGATTAAAGATTGAAGGTTTCTTCTCTATTCTCAATAACAGATTAATTATGTGTTCTTATTATTATTTGTGTTTTGTTAGTTTAATTATGAGTGAGTAGATTATTAATCTAGGGTTAAGTTGAACCCTAGTTATGTTTGATGTGTGAATTTCCGATTCCCCCAAATTGATTGTTTAATTGCTCTTGCTTATTGAGTTGTATTAATTAACAATTACAAATCAGACGTGATTATGTGTATTGCTTGAACCAATATCTAATTATCAGCGAGAGTTGGATTTAGATGGTTGTGATTTATCCAATAAGAACATGAAATTCTCCATGAGAATAGGTAGAATGGATTGTTAGGAAATTAGGGTGTTGTGATTAATGTCTCTAAATTGCATGATACCATGAGAATAGGTTTGATTGTATTTTAAGAGAAGCCATTAATACTCGAGAGAGGTTATTGGTATTTATAGGGCGCATCTTTCCTTTTGAGTAATATATCTGATTAATTGGGGAGGAAATTCACGATTGCATTAATTCATGCTAGTGGGGATACTTAATTCTGGATGTTTTTTAATATTTGATTAATACAAACACAAATTTTCTTTAGTATAAAATTAGTTTAATCATCTCTCAATATTTATTGTGTTACTTGCTTAGCCGAATTAAATCAGAAATAACTGGTGATTGATACGTTTGTCTCTGTGGGATCGACTCTGACTTACCCTACTACATAGTTAGAAGGATTTGTTAGATATTATTATTTGATAGGCACGCGACAGCCTTGTCAAATTTTTGGCGCCGCTGCCGGGGACAAAGCAGTGTTAGATTAGTTAATTTTTGAGTTAGTTTGGCCAAGTTGTTTAGTTGTGTTGCTTCGGCTATTATTCTTGTTCTGTTTGATCTTTGCTTGTGGTTTTTCTTGTTTCTTGTAAAATTAATTTTCAGATTCCTATAACAAGAAATTAAGCGAGTAAAGAGAGGAGCAAGAAGAAAGCATGGAGGCATTGGTTGAGACTATGCGGGCATTTTCTCAAAAGATCGATGATATTGAGTCAAGAAATTCTTCTTTGTTTGCCACTTGTGATGTTTGCGGTATACAGGGACATACTCAAAATAATTGCCAATTTAATATCCCTTACTACCCAAATCAAACACAATTTTTGGATGGTAATTTTTATTACAATACCCATGACCACCCTCACCAGCCACCACAATATAATCCTTATGCTGATACTTACACTTCTGGTTGGGAAGATTACACTAATTTTTCCTACCAAGACAATCCACCTCAGCCACCACAGAAATCCAACTTGGAAAATCTTTTGGAAGGAGTTGTTGTTGCACAGCTGAGCAAGAATGAAGAGGTTGAGACAAGTCTTAATGAGTTGAAAACTCAAGGTAAGTTGATTGAAAACTCAATTGCTCAACTAGCTCAAGAGGTAACTGAATTCGTTGAGAGGCACTCTCAAACGAAGGAAATACCAATGAGTCAATTTGATGATGCAACTTTGTGGAGTGGTAAGGAGTTTAAAGAGTCGCAAAATGAGGTTAGTAACAGTAAGTTAGTTTTTGATGATTTTGATGATGAAGATGGTTATTTTGATAGTCTTGCTCTTATTGACCCATATGCTTCTCAAGAAATTGACTCGTGTAAAAACTCGCTTGATAGTAATGAGATTGATTTCTTAGATGACTCTTTTTGCACGCTATTTGATGAGGGTGATAGTATGGTTGTGGTAGATATAAATTTGAATAAGGATGTTGTGATTCCAATTGTGGTAGATAAGATAGAACCGAATTTGGATAAACTTGACTTGAATGATGTTAAAATTGAAAATATGTGTATGCCTTTTGTTGACCCAATTTGGGAGGAATTTGTGAAAAGTAACTATAGCCATGTTGGAGATGATTTTTCTAAATACTTTCACATGCTGGAAATTCTTGAGCATCACATGAGTCTCACATGTCAATTTATATATCTTCTTGGTTATCTAATTGGTGCTCATATCATTAGATTAATTCGAATTAGGAGATATGTAAATTTGTTTGCTTTTTCACCTTATTGATGATCTAGTTATTGATAAGAGGTCGAGCTAAAGACCTTAAAAAAAGCGCTTATTGGGAGGCAACCCATGATTTTTATAAGGTTAGTAATTTTTTTTTTAATTTTTTTTTTGTATTTTTTTTTAGATTAGATTTTTTTTATTACTCCCACAAGGTGCCTTGATGAGTTTGTGTCAAGTGTTTCAGGTAGGTGCAAGGATAATTTATTTAAGACACTTGGTGTTTTATTTAAATTTTGGAAAAATTAGTTCTGAAAAAAAAAAAGAACAGAAGCTACATGTTGAAGGTGCAAGTTATGTAGCAGTCGTGCGTGTGAATTTGCAGGAAAAGATAAAAGAACAGAAATTTTTTGACGGGCGTGCTGATTGTATGATGGGAGTGCGAAAATGTCTGTTAAGTGTGGATATTAAGATGTTGCGAGTACTGATTTTGAGCTGCCCGTGCAAAGTTCTTTGCACTTCTCTCACGCGCGTGAGCTGCTATGCGCGCAAGCATGCGGTGCGCATTGGTTCCCCACGGTGCAGACAATGTCTGTTGTTCCAATATATTTGTGTTTCTTTTCTACTTGCAAGTTGCAACGGACAAAGCAGTAGCCCAGCCCATCTCCTGCACCATGCTGCTGGACCATTAATTCTGTTGGCCCAATCTGTTTGGTAGCAGCAGAGCAGTAATCTTTCGGCCCATTTAATTCTTGCTGCATGCATGGCACCAAGTCACACTCCACCTCATCGCCAGGTCAGCATGCCATCTGCAGTCCAGTGAGCAGTCAAGCCACGTCAGATGCTTGGTTGGCTGTTTAGCAAAAATATTTTGGAAATAATGGAAGGCCAAGGGAGTTGAACCCATGACCTTAGGGAGAATGTGCATGACTTCTATTTGCATCTCCCAACCACTTGAGCTGCTTTGCATTTGGTGATAAATTATGGACTATTATTGCTATATAATGAAGCTGCGCCTGGAATTTCAGCACTATACACCTCATTTCACAATTCTTTTTCAAGGACACTTCATGCCATTTACTAGGGGAGTATTTCTAACCTTTATTTGTATAACTTTTTTATTATTATTATTCTTTTTGTATTTTATTCTTAGAATTGTTAGATTTTTTTTCTTTCTTTTATTAAATTATTCATTGAGGACAATGAACCATTTAAGTGTGGGGATACGTTCTTAATGTACAAAAAATTCAAAAAAAAAAATATATACGATAAAAATTAAAAAAAAAAATAGAAAACTTTTTGTATATAATTACCTGGTCTCAACAGCATGTTAGCGAGGATAAGTGCACATTTTGTAGACTAATTTTGCATGATTAATTCTGAGTGTTGTATCATAGAATAAAAATCATTTGTTGCTTGATAATACCTTGTGTGTGCTTTCGAAAATTTAAAAACTTGAGATGCTTCTTAGTCAAATTTAGTGAGTCGAGCATGCTTTCACCTTGTGAGATTTTGAGCCTGATTAATGATTGATACATTTTATATCAATCGAATTTCTTTGTTGTGTGTTGTTCGTCAATTAGCATTGCTCTAGAACTTGTTTTGATACCTTGTTGAGACTACATGTTGTGTGTGTGCATGAAGATGATAAAGGCACTAGGATTAACCTCGTTGACCTAAACACTATCCTTATGAGTTATATCCTTAGTAAGCCCCCTTGAGCTTATATCTGTTTCTTTCAATTATCACCACTCTATAATTTTTGAGCCTACTTATTTATTCTTATCTTGATTTACTAGTAGAGCATTGTGATTCAACTTAAGGGTGGGTGAATGTTCAAGTGTGGGGATTTCTTTGTTAAGGTTTGATATTTTGGTAAGAATTATACAATGTGGTTGCTTGATATTTAAAAAAAAAAGAAAAAAAAAGAAAAAAAAAAGAAAAAAATTGAAGAAGGTCGAATGAGAGTTATTGTTCATTGCTTATTGCAATGTGAAAGTGGGGAAGTACGTAATGATGTGCATATGGGTTTAATGCTTGTGAAAGTTTAATTATCTTTTACATGATCTACTATTCATGTTGAGTGCTACAATTAAAAGTGAACATTGTGCTCTATTAGTTTATCAAGCTTAGCCACTTGTGAGCCTATTTCTTTGACATCCCACCCCATACCTAAGCCCCATTACAACCTTTAATGAAGACCTTTTGATTTGTGTATGCACATATACGAAGTAGTGGAGATTTGGTGGACAACCAAGCATATGGTAGCACATGTCTATTTTGATTGAACTTGAGTGAAACGTTAACACCTATACACTTATGTGAATTGAGAGCAATGTGAGATTTTCTATCCACGGCATGCTTACTTATTGAAGGAGACTTTGAGGTTTATTTCATGATATTTTTGTCTGTTAAGACAACGTGTGCATACTTGGATTGTTTTGTGCAAGTGGTGTACTTTCAGATCTTCTCAGATTGTTGTGTGATTGAGGTTTGCATATGTGGAGTACTATGAATTGTTGCATGTTTAAGACTTGGTGATTGAAAATAATTGATTTTGTGGGTATATCTTCTATAAACCCTCACGAGACAAAACTCGTCCTACTAGGGCTACCTAGGGGTTTAACGGCTTGTTGCATATGCTCAATGCAATCGTGTCATCTACGAAAGTGATGTTAGTTAGAATAATTTTTATTTCTTTATTTGCCCGAGGACGTGCAAATGCTAAGTGTGGGGATGTTTGATAGAGTGTATATTTATATATATTTTACATGATTATATTCCTCATATTTATTGTATTTTGCATTTAATTGGATTTTTATTTAATAGATTTTAATATTTTATTGTAGGAAGCAAGGAAATCCTAAATTTGGAAGAATTGGAGAATAAAGAGCTTAATTGGAGATTTATTAGAAGGAAATTCGGATTTGTTGGGCTGCACGCGGGTACATCACTGTTTGGGCCATATCTTGAGTTCTACAAGTCAGAATTGGGTGATTCAACAGCCCACGCGAAGATAATTAAATTATCTATCATTCTAAGATGGTCCAGATGTCATATTACAACTGGAGTGGCCCAGAAATACTGAAGAGAATATAGTTACGAATTTTCCTTGGAAACCAATGGAGTTTAGGAAACGTACTTGTAAAAATATTTTTATTAGAGACATATAAAAACATTGGAGATTATTATTATAGGGGGTAATACATACGTACGTATAGATACACAAAGGGAGAGAGGAGAGCGATTTTTCTTCTTGTGCAAAGATTAAAGATTGAAGGTTTCTTCTCTATTCTCAATAAT
Source organism: Kitagawia praeruptora (assembly GCA_037693485.1). NCBI lineage: Eukaryota > Viridiplantae > Streptophyta > Magnoliopsida > Apiales > Apiaceae > Kitagawia > Kitagawia praeruptora. The sequence goes on from CM075345.1 coordinate 102,077,577, forward strand.
AGATTAATTATGTGTTCTTATTATTATTTGTGTTTTGTTAGTTTAATTATGAGTGAGTAGATTATTAATCTAGGGTTAAGTTGAACCCTAGTTATGTTTGATGTGTGAATTTCCGATTCCCCCAAATTGATTGTTTAATTGCTCTTGCTTATTGAGTTGTATTAATTAACAATTACAAATCAGACGTGATTATGTGTATTGCTTGAACCAATATCTAATTATCAGCGAGAGTTGGATTTAGATGGTTGTGATTTATCCAATAAGAACATGAAATTCTCCATGAGAATAGGTAGAATGGATTGTTAGGAAATTAGGGTGTTGTGATTAATGTCTCTAAATTGCATGATACCATGAGAATAAGTTTGATTGTATTTTAAGAGAAGCCATTAATACTCGAGAGAGGTTATTGGTATTTATAGGGCGCATCTTTCCTTTTGAGTAATATATCTGATTAATTGGGGAGGAAATTCATGATTGCATTAATTCATGCTAGTGGGGATACTTAATTCTGGATGTTTTTTAATATTTGATTAATACAAACACAAATTTTCTTTAGTATAAAATTAGTTTAATCATCTCTCAATATTTATTGTGTTACTTGCTTAGCCGAATTAAATCAGAAATAACTGGTGATTGATACGTTTGTCTCTGTGGGATCGACTCTGACTTACCCTACTACATAGTTAGAAGGATTTGTTAGATATTATTATTTAATAGGCACGCGACAGCCTTGTCATGAGCATCCATAAGCTCATGTTGCTTCTGTAGCTCAACGTTCATGGAAGCTAGCATGATTCATTGAGCAACATTAGCATCATCTATCCACTTACGATACACAACATGTTCATCATTATGTGCATCGTCAGCAGGTTCAGCAGGCTTAGGTGAGTCAAGCACATATTCCAGCTTCTCAACCCTGAGAACAATTCTCAAGTTTCGAAGCCAGTCAGCAAAATTCGGACCAGTCAATTTGTGAGCATCTAGTATGCTCCGGAGTGATAGTGCAGCAGACATAGTGTATATAGTAAATCTGTAAATGATAAACACATAACAACACTTAGCAAATATTCAATTTCATTTTAAAACACTATATGAATCGGGTCTTTATTCATAAGTGGCTCCCACTAGTTTATCTAATTTATACAACCCCCTAAGTGAAAAATTAAGCATTCATAATGCTAGTGGGAATAGGGATCCTACATTCCATCACACAACCTCGGCTGTAGCACGAAACGCCATGTAATGTTCAATAGGCAGACAACTCTTGTCAATTACATCTCATGTTATTCCCTAATAAAACTTTAGCCTCTCGAATAATTGAGTCACGGCTGTAGCACGACAAACTCAATATTCTAAGTCAAGTCTAACCCAACATTCCGTACAATTAAATCAGTCTCCAACGGCCCACGGCTGTAGCACGTAACGACCATTAGATTTTAATTTATTATACACATCTCTATGTAATAGACAAGTATTTCTTATTCCGAAATCAAAGCCCTCGGCTGTAGCACGAAACGACAACGATTTAAAAATAAGAACTACTTTCTACCATGTTGGAAGGCTATGACCGACACAAGCCCGTTGTGTCATTGGCCAATTACTACTTGATATTATTTAATTTTAGAGGGATTATATTATGTTACAATCATAATCATATTATAAAGAGATTCTTCCTTTTAAATTAAATATTTCAAATCAATAATCAATAATTGGATGATTCCCAGATCGGGGGGAGCATTGTCAAGAGGCGTCACTTAATACCCCTTTCTTACAGATCGAAATCCGTTTTTGACAGAATCATCCTTTCTCAATATTGAAAATTTATATTTAATTACGTGTTTCAAAAACACAAGAATCTCATGATTGTATTCATAGTATTATTATTAAGGCAAGAAACGATTCCTATTCTAGATTTTCTAGAGCACGCCTTATTTTGATTTAAGTTCACCTAAATCTATCATCTCATGGTAAACATAGGCATATATCTCATATATAAACATAAATAAATAAGTAAGCATGCAAGCAATATCATGTCACACATTGATATAATGATGTATGGACTTATTATAACATTTAAAAGCAATTTAAAACAATTAAAATATGCTTTAAAACACTTCCGGTAATATAAATATTTCAAAAATATTATATAAAAAAATATTTGACCACTCCATTAGATCCGTCTCGGAAATACGAAACCAACGATATATTGCACGCCCAAAACGGAGTTACGAAACTCCCAAAAAATCAAATTTAATGTGGACAGAAGGCTGTAACGCATTTATGATATGCGTTATAACAGTTAAAAGCTATTTAATTGTGTAACGCATGACACTAATGCGCAACAAATATGTAACGCATTCCCCGAATGCGCGACATCCCTTTTTTCCGCGTTTGGGCGACACGCGCCAGACAGCAGTGTCACAACAGTTTTTTTTTTTATTTGTTTATAGACGACATGCATGATTATTTTATGAATTTTAATCAAAACAATTTTAAAAAATTCATAACAAATAATCTACACATCACAAAATTATGAAAAAATATCTAGATGATCCATAACACTTATAGAACCCAGATCATTGGTCAAAACATCATGCAAATATTATTTTGAATTAATTCATAATTAAATCCAAATAAACTTGCAAAAATCATAATAAATCCATACATGCATAAAAAAATCTGAAATTTTTATATGAATCTCTATATGCAAGAACCTAGCTCTGATACCATTGAAGGAATTTACGGACGAGCGGAAGCATGGTATAACAATTATTTCCGTAAAAACCATATATCGTACATATAGAAAAGCATATAAAATGAATAAACGAGGAATCGAAACCATACCTTGAAAATTCGAAGATGGTTTGGATGGTTGCAAGCAGTTGCTTCTCAGAGTGTGAAGCACTCTACCGGTATCCACCAAGATTTATTCTTCGATGAAGCTTTTATAAAACTCGAAGCTTTATAAAAATGGTGCCTTGATCTTTTTGAGAGAGAGAGAGAGAAAGAAGATGGAGGCTACTAGGGTTTTCACAAAACCACACATGCATACAAAACACCTCTCATCTCATTCTTTATATAGGGCTCATGTAGGTTTAGTATATTTAATATATCATGTATATATTAATATATATAAATCCCACAAATTGTTTAAATAATAATTAAACTATTTTAATCATTATTAAAAACAACTTGCTCTCTCAAAATACCTTCATCAATAAATTAATCTTTTTATGGTGTGACCCTGTAGGTTCAATATTAAGCCGGTAGTAGAAATAAATAATAATAAACTTTTTATTTATTATTTATATGAATTCTAAAATTCATTAAATATAATTAACTGATTAATTATATTTATTCTACATCGTGAGTGATGCTTCTCAACATATCGCGACTATCCGGATAACATGAATTCACTGCTTAGAATACCAAGAACCTGTCAGTGCTAGTTACCGTACAATCAATTCCTTCTACCCTACAATATCCCGATTAAATACAAGGCATGGATCTCGTGTCAAGCCTATCAAATTTAATCATATGATTTCTTATTCATAATGCAAAGTTCATATTAATGCAAATTAGAAACTTCTTTCTAATTTCATACACTCTGGCCAGAGATTCCGGAACTAGCATCATAAGAATAGCATAGGATATTCTCTTCCTTTACTGGAAGGGGTAGATCCTTTATTGACCGTTAACTATCTCCATACACAAATCCCTATGCCCGGAATAGACCTAATGGATGTCCTTGAGACTAAGGACTAAACCAAAGCATAGTTCATTATATACAAGATTACTATAACGATCTCAAGTCTAAGGACACTTGTACAACTATCACTAAGTGAACAACTATCGACACGTGAGTAAACTCCATTAGTTGTTCAACTTATCGAGTCATGTTCAGTGAACTTATTCCTTAATAAGCACCTACATACTAGCTATAGTGTCACCACACAAATGCCTATGAGAACAGACATCCTCCTGAAAGGAGCAAGCATAGTATGTACCAATCTTTGCGGATTCACTAACTTCCAATTAGTTATCCTATGATCAGGAACTGTTTAAGTCTAGAGTTATCATCTTCTAGATCTCACTATTATAATCTCATTATAATTCTACAAGCTTTACTTTAAACCATGGAATATCTTATTTAAAACAGTTTAAATAGATAAAGCCCGTAATAAAACCAAAACAAGTATTTTATTGATATTAATGAAATCAAATAAGAATACAAGAAAGTTCTTCCTAACTCATCATACATGATTGGATTTAGGACAAACACTTTCAGACGGGGCCGAGGAGGATGCTTAATTAAATATTTAAAATTTTGATTACAAAAACATATTTCTATTATATTAATATCAACATAAATATTTTTAAATTATTTAATTACAATTATCGTGATAATATGTTAAAGTTTATAAGAAGCAGTTATGTTATATAGAAATATAAATTTTGATTTTGGAGTATATGAAATTTGACATTAACAAAGAAAATAAGGTAGCCATTCGTGTTGCATAACCAATTCGCAAATTGGAATAGTTTTTTTTTTAAAAATTCAAAGTTCATCTTAAACAAAAACCATGTTAATATATAATATATTTAACTTAAAATTAAAGACCATACTATGACGAGCATAATATATTATATTTACTCTTTATTGCACTAAAGACAATTTCAGGAACATAACAAGTGTACAAGCAATTTCATGCTTAAATTTCAAATCAAATTAGAAGAAGGATACATGTAAAATGAAGAGAACAATTGATGACTAAAGTTTAAATTATCTACTATTGATTCTCAAACCTTGCAACTAAGGAGTTGTGTTTTGTAATGAATTGTACTATTAACGAACAAGAACTACTTTCATATACGTTACTTTCCAACTTTTTCAATGCTAATTTAAACAAAAATTCTATTTCATTTATTTAATATTTCATACGCCCAGCATGACGAGCAACAATACTAATTATAATAACATACAGTACATTAGAAAAAAGTTCATGTGATAAATTTTCTTTTTAATCATATTTTATCCATATCTCATTGATGTCCCGAATGATCTGTAGATTAACTTACGTTATTAAAAGGTTCATATGATTTTTTGTTTGGTTGTTTGTTGGACATCTCGAATCTTTAGAATAAATATGTACTCCCTCTGTTTTTTTATATTAGTCGCTTGACTTTTCTGCACGTACTTTTAAGTGTTTTGACTGCATAATTAAAATTAATTTTTTAATTATTTTTTTGTTGTGAATTAAAATTTTGATTACATATTTTTATTCAAAAAAAGAAAATTTCAAAAACAACAATTTTAGCTATGTGGTCAATGCACCTAAAAATGTGTACAGAAAAGTCAAAAGACTAATATAAAAAAACAGAGGAAGTCTATACTATTATATAAAAGCTGAAACATTAAAAGTTTGGTTGGTTGGTTGGTTGGTACCTATTGAATTTACCTAATTACCCTTACTTAATTACAGATAAAATTCATCATACTAACTAATTAATTTCCTTTTTCAGATTAAACATATTACCTTTTCTATTTTGCACTAACTAATTAATTTCCCTTTTTAGGATATCCATATCGTATCTAACTAAAATTTCTCCTTTCTTATAACACCACGAGTAATTTTGTTTAATAAAATAAAATAATTATATTATAGTTACTATTAACTAATCAATTACCTTTTTCACCCAAAACATGTTACATTTTTCCTCTTCTTTAACTAAAATATCTTTTTTCCAATGATATCACCGGTGGTTCTATTTAATAAAATAAAATAATAATATTATAATACTAATAATTACCGATTACCCTTTTCAGCTAAAACGTATCATCTTTTCCATATTTCATAATTAAAATTCCTTTTTTTAGAAATATCACGGGCAACATTAATTTCTCATTATTTATAGACACTACGAGCAATTTAATTTAGTAAAATAACATAAATTAAATTATAATTACTATAAACTAATCAATTACCTTTTTCACCTAAAACATGTCACTTTTTTAATTTTCACATTAACTTTTTATTTTCTCTAACTAAAATCTGTTTTTTTTTCAATATCATCTTTTCCATATTTCATAATTAAAATTCCTTTTTTCTTCAAGACATATTTCATAATTAAAATTTTTTTTCTAGAAATATCACGGGCAACATTAATTTCTCATTATCTAAAAACACAACGAGAATTTAATTTAGTAAAATAACATAAATTAAATTATAATTACTATAAACTAATCAACTACCCTTTTCACCTAAAATATGTCACCATTTTAATTTTAACATTACCTTTTCTATTTTCTCAAACTAAAATCGATCTTTTTTCAATATCATCTTTTCCATATTTCATAATTAAAATTTCTTTTTTCTATAAATATCACGGGCAACATTAATTTCTCACTATCTAAAGACACTACGAGCAATTTAATTTAGTAAAATAACATAAATTAAATTATAATTAATATAAACTAATCAATTACCTTTTTCACCTAAACATGCACCTTTTTAATTTTTCACATTTTTTTTTATATTTTCTTTAACTAAAATCTTTTTTTTCAATTATATCACGGGCGATTCTGTTTAATAAAATAAAATAACAATATTATATTATTAATAATTAATCGATTAAGTTTTCCAGCTAAAATTTATCATGTTTTCTCTATTTTCTAACTAAAATGATCATTTTTCTAAAAATATCACGGGCAACATTAATTTTTCCTTTTTTAAAACATTAAGAACAATTTTATTTACTAAAATAACATAATTGAATTATAATTACTATAAAATAATCAATTACCTTTTTTCAGCCAAACATGTTTCTTTTTTAATTTTTCTATAATTACAATTAACTAATCAATTACCCTTTTCAGCCAAAACATGTTACATTTTCTTTATGTTGTAACTAAAATATATTTTTTCCAATTATATCGCGGGTGATTCTATTTAATAAAATAAAATAATAATATTATAATACTAATAATTACTGATTACTTTTTTCAACTAAAACGTATCATCTTTTTCATATTTCATAATTAAAATTTCTTTTTTTCTAGAAATATTACAGGCAACATTAATTTCTCACTATCTAAAGGCACGAGCAATTTAATTTAGTAAAGTAACATAAATTAAATTATGATTACTATAAACTAATGAATTACCTTTTTCGCAAAACATGTCACAATTTTAAATTTCACAATATCTTTTCTATTTTCTCTAACTAAAATCTACTTTTTCATTATTTACTTGCTATTAATGTTTTATCATTTACTAGTTTAAGTTGAGTTAGTTGAGTTATCCTCTAGGAATTTGCTTGTTAATTTATAACAAACAAATAGGGGGAGATTGAAAGGCATATGACTCAGCCTATTTGTAGTTCGAGGATCCAACTCAACTTAAAGTAGATTGTAATAAATAAATAACATTAACTGTCACAGGAATCTCAGATGATGCTATCTGTCAGAAGAAACAAGTCTACAAGTCAATCTATAGTTTTGATATTTTACACTGGAAGAAGTTCAGTCTACTGATCAAGCCTCAGTGTGGTATTCAAAGTCATGGATTTAATTCTGAAGGACAGAGATTTCTACAAGTGACAAGAGACAGTATCAGTACAGAATATTTGAAGAAAGCTGAGAGAAGAAATAGACCACAACTTAAAGTCAAAATGAAGAACGGAAGTTGAAGTTAGTCGTTCATGAACCAGACCGTGCATCGAGTGTCAACAAATATTCAGTGGAGGTTCTTTGTTTATTTCAGTGGTTTAAAAGTGAAGGTTAGACTATCAAATAAATTATGTTAATTCTCTATTAATTAATTTAAAGTATTTAGTTAACTTATTTAACAAATTAATTCTTCAAGAATTAATTTATTTATTACGTTAATTATTGAAGTAATTAATTTGGAATTAATATATATTTATTAAGTCTATTAAAAAGTGTTTTAAGACTATGGTTTATTGTTAAAAGTCTATCTCTGATAGTCTATGAGATAGTCTGCAAAGCATAGTCTGCCAAGGTTGATAGTCTGCTAAGGTGATTGTCTACCAGAAAGTCTGCATGGTAGTCTGCCAGAAAAATCATGTATTAAAGACTATCAGGTTAGTCATTTTGATAGTCTGGAGAAAGAGTTGGGTAGTCTGCTGAGTCAGATAGTCACACCGGTAGTCTGCAAGAGGACAGATAGTCACACCGATAGTCTGCAAGAGGACTAATAGTCATACCGGTAGTCTATATATTCCCTGGATAGTCTGCAAGCCATTTGACAGTCTGTTGATAGTCTGATTAAGTGTTAAAAAGAGGCAGAAGATATTTTCTACATGTCATCTACATAATAGACAGAAGGCAGAAGACATATACACGAGACAAGAGTTTTAAAAAGACAGAAGCAAAAACATTACATCTCTCATCTTTAAAGCCACTGACCATCTCTATTAATTCACAGAAAATCAAGTTCAACTCCTTTGTAATATTTGATCCGATAGAACTTAATTATTTGTGACTCTTGTACTACTAGCGAATTAAGTTTCCTAGTTCTTATCTCGATTTTTATTAACTAAATTAGAAATGTTCATGTCGAATTTTCTAATTAGTTTTTATTAACGTGGTAATACTCTGTACTGATTTTGTAACAACCATCAAGTTTAATATATCGTTATATTTAACTTGAATTTTGTTTCAATTAATTCCGCTCAAATTTGTCTAAACTAAATTTTATTTAACGGACAAATTTCGATAAAAAGATATAGATTGTATTCAACCCCCCCTTCTACAATCTTAACGGACCTAACAATTGGTATCCGAGCCGTTTGATTGATATACAAATCAAGATCCTATTCTTATTCAATTAAAAATCAAGCTCAAATTTTTAACTCTCTTAAAAATTTATCATGACTTCTAAAGCCATTGTTAAGATACCTATCTTTGACAAAGATAATTATGATATGTGGAAGAATAAAATGGAGTTGTTTCTAGATTGTACAAATGTTAAATATTTGGGTGTTTTGAAAACCGGACCTAAAACTCCTATGGTCTATGAAGATGAAGTTGAAGCCGAGGGTAAAGTTGTGATCCCTGCTAAATCTTATGAAAAGGACCCTACTACCTATACACCTGAGGAAAAGGAGGATGCATGGCTTGATAAAAACCTCAGACTCATTCTAATAGATTCCCTGGATGCTGTGATGTATAGCCATGTGATGAATTGTAAAACCGCCAAACACATGTGGGAAACTATTGAAACCATTAATGAAGGAACCGATGAAGTCAGGGAGAACAGACTTCAAATCATAACCTCTGAGTATGAACACTTCAGAGCTGGCCCTAATGAAGGCATTCAAGAAGTGTTTGAAAGGTATAATAAAATAATCAACAACTTGCAAATCCATGGCAAGAACTATACACAGAAGGAGATTAATCTGAAGTTCTTACTAACTATGCCGACTCACCTGGAACACAGGATAACGGCCATAAGAGAATCTCGTGACTTGAATAAAGTTACTCTTGAAAAACTCTTCGATATTTTAAAAACCTATGAGTTGGAACAAGTCCAATAGAAAGAGATTCATGGTAAAGGTAGAGTTGCAAGTTCATCTACAGCGCTAGTGGTTGAGGCTCCTAAGGAAGTGGAAGCTAAGGTTGTTCGACCTTACAGCTCAGACAAGGAGCAGACTGAAGTGGAACATGGTCAGACACCAGCTACTCAGGATGGAAGTGAGTTTTACTCATTAGAAGAATTGGATCAGTTGGAGGATGAATCCATGGCACTCATGGTTAGACAGTTTGGCAACTTTAGATTCAGGAGAAATCCTAAGTTTAAGTTCAAGTCTAATAACAGATTCCAGAGAGGAGGTTCCTCATCCTCCAGTAGCAGAGGTGGCTACAAAACTGGAACTGTTGATAGAAGCAAAATTCGTTGTTATAATTGCAATGAACTTGGACACTTTGCCACTGAGTGTCAGAAACCTAAACAAGCCCGGAGGAGAGATTATGTTCCTGAAAAGAAGAAACCTGGAAAAGCCTATGTGGCTGATGGTAAAAGCTGGGATGACACAGATAGTGAAGATGAAGAATATGGTAATCTTGCACTAATGGCAAATGGTGACATGCTCACTGATCCTAAACCACAGGTAAAACTTACTGACTCTGAGTTGGTTCGTCAGTTAGGTGGTTCCTTGGTTAATACACAAAAACACATTGCTAGATTAAATCTGTTAAACACTGAACTTGAAAATGAAGTGTTAGAACTAAAAAAGGTGCATGTTAATCAAGATCAACAAAAAGAGGAAATAGCACGACTTAATAGAAGAGAGAAATCCATTCTAGAAGTAGTGACTAAACAACTTTCTAAAATTCCTAAACTTGAAACCAAGGTTAGTGCTTGCTTTAATTCTGTTAAAATTTCTAAAGCGCATTTCAATAAACAAGCTATAGAACGAACTGTAGGAATAGGGTTTGGTTACAACGAAGCTGTTGGATTGTTAGGCATAAATACCCCTAACCTTGTTAGTGCTAAAGAAAGGGGTATACCACATGTGCTTAAGAATGTTGAAGAACCACTCTTTAAGAAGTCGATTGCAGAACCACCAAACTTCACTTCTATCATTATTCAAGAAGAGATGCGTAATGAGGACAGTGCAAATGGCATAGTCCTTGATAATGTTAAATCTGTTAAGGAACCACTGAACCAGTTAAGGTTGTTTATTCAACCAGTTCATCTAAAACTGGGTTAAGTGGTAACAAGTTGAAAAGGAACAATAACATATCTAACATGCATACCATGCCTATCATTGATGTTTATCATAAAGCATGTGGTGTTTTCAATTGTATGTCTTGTGCTTTTAATGTAATGTCTGCTTACTTTAATGGTAATCAACCATGTGCTGGTAAGACTGCCCCTCGACAACATATGAATAAGAATAAAAATGTTAGATCAAAGACTGCTAGTCCTCCTCAAGTTAGGAGAGAGACATTTGTATCAAAGCCTAAACAGACTTTTGGTAAGGCTGCTTACAAGGTCAAATGTCCAGTCAATGAAACAAATGTCATTGCTGCTAAAGAAACATGGATACCCAAGATAAAACAAAAGATTGACAAATCTGTTTATAGGGTTAAATGTTTGTTGGTTAATGGTGAAAATGGTGTCAAAGTTAAAAATGTTGTTTTGCCTGACAAAGGCCAATGCTTTAAGTATTCTGGACCCAATCAGATTTGGGTTCCGAAGAAGGTTTAACCTATTTGTCATTGCAGGGTGTGAAACAGGTTGATCGAGTGACCTGGATCTTGGACAGTGGATGTTCAAGGCATATGACTGGAGACAGAGCCCTGCTGACAAATGTGGTGGAGAAAGCCGGCCCAGTTGTTACCTTTGGAGATAACGGTATAGGTACAACTGATGGATATGGTAGATTGGAAGCTGGAAATGTTATCATCGATGAAGTGTCCTTTGTAAAAGGACTTGAGCATAATCTGTTAAGTATCAGTCAATTCTGTGACAAGGGATTCGAGGCTTACTTCAACAAAAAGAATTGTCTGATCTCACACAAGAGACATGAACAACCATCTCTTACAGGAGTCAGAAAAGGCAATCTGTATGTGGCCAATATGAACACTGGAAGCAATGAAGAAATCAACTGCTTTTATTCTAAAGCATCTACAGATGAAAGTTGGATATGACACAAGAAACTCTCTCACCTTAATTTCAAGACAATGAATTCTCTAGTTAAAAGAGAACTGGTGAGAGGTTTACCTTCAATGAAATTCACTCAAGAAGGACTCTGTGATGCTTGTCAAAAAGGAAAATTGAAAACAGCAACTCACAGGAGCACTGGCATATCATCAATAACTGAACCTCTACAACTGTTGCACATGGATCTGTTTGGTCCAGTTAATGTGATGTCTATGTCAAAGAAAAGATATGCTCTCGTGATTGTTGATGACTACTCAAAGTACACATGGGTTTTATTTCTGAATTCCAAAGATGAAACTCCACAGTTAGTGATTGATCACATCAAGTTGATTGAGATGGAGTACAAGAATCCAGTAAGAGCAATAAGGTCAGATAATGGAACCGAATTTAAGAATGCAGTTCTAAATGATTTTTGTACTGAAAAGGGAATAACAAGGCAGTACTCGGCTCCGAGAACTCCTCAGCAAAATGGGGTAGTAGAAAGAAAGAATAGAACCTTGATTGAAGCTGCACGTACTATGTTAAGTGAATCAAGGATTCCCTTGTACTTTTGGGCTGAAGCTGTCAATACTGCATGTTATACCCAGAATCGAACTTTAATCAACAAAGACTTGATGAAGACCCCCTATGAAATAATGTATGAGAAGAGACCAACACTCAAGTACTTTCATGTATTTAGAGCAAAATGCTTTGTGCTTAAAGATGGAGATGATCGTGGTGGAAAATTTGAGGCCAAAGCACATGAAGCAATTTTCATTGGTTATTCAAGAAGAGCTTACAGGGTGTATGTGATTGATCATCAGACAATGCTTGAAAGTGTCAATGTATCATTTGATGACACTAAACTTCCTAGTATCCAAACGGAGGATTCATCTGAAAAGTTATCTTTCGATGATATGACAGACTCCGATTCAGATGGTGACAACCAACCTGATGTTGTTGCTAATGATAATAGTAATAATGATGATAATGATCAGGGTGGTGGTGGTGGAAACAATGATCAGATTGGAGATACCACTGACACTCCTGAACATTCATCTAGTCAAACTGGCAACAACTCAGGGGGAGATGATGAAGGATCAGCTGGTCATACTCAACATCATAATGAAGAACAAGGCGAATCATCAAGGTCAAATCTTCCCAGACAGACTGTATGGAATAGAGCTCATCCTTTTGAGTTGATCGTTGGTGATCCAAATGTTGGTGTAAAAACTAGAAGGAGCTATCAAAATCAATGTAATTATTCTGGGTTTCTGTCTGCAATAGAACCTAAGAAAACAGAAGAAGCTCTTTCTGATCCTGATTGGGTGATTGCTATGCAAGATGAACTCAATCAATTCAAACAACAAGAAGTATGGAAGCTGGTACCCAGACCTAATAACAAGAAAGTAGTTGATACCAGGTGGGTATTCAGAAACAAACTTGATGAAGATGGCATTGTAACTAGAAATAAAGCAAGACTGGTTGCTAAAGGTTATTCCCAAGCTGAAGGAATAGATTATGATGAAACCTATGCACCAGTGGCTAGACTTGAGGCTATAAGGATATTCTTGGCATTCGCAGCACATTCAAACTTCAAAGTTTATCAAATGGATGTCAAGAGTGCCTTCCTGAATGGCAAGCTGGATGAAGAGGTATATGTAGAACAGCCCCTGGCTTTGAAGATCCAGAATTCATGGACTACGTCTATTTTCTCTTCAAGGTTATTTATGGTCTCAAGCAAGCACCAAGGAAATGGTATGACACTCTTTCTGAATTCTTACTTGAAAATGGTTTTGTCAGAGGTGTCATAGATAAAACTCTCTTCACTAAGAAACATAAGAATGATACAATATTAGTCCAAGTCTATGTGGACGATATAATATTTGGGTCTACTAATGATCTTCTGTGCAAGAAATTTGCTAAGCCAATGCCGGGTAAATTTGAGATGAGCCTGATGGGTGAGCTGAAGTTCTTTCTTGGATTACAAGTAAGTCAAAGAACAGATGGCATATTTATCTGTCAATCCAAGTATGTCAGAGAGCTCCTCAAGAAATATCAAATGGAGGACTCATCTTCAGCAAGGACTCCATCATCTACAGCTGTCAAATTTGGGGCTTGTGAAAATTCTGCCAAGGTAGATATCACAAGCTACAGAGGTATGATAGGTTCATTACTTTACCTTACTGCAAGTAGACCTGATATTATGTATGCTACATGCTTGTGTGCAAGGTTCCAAGCGGATCCTAGAGATGTGCATCTCATTGCTGTTAAACGAATCTTGAGATATCTTAAGGGTACACCTAACTTAGGTATTTGGTACCCTAAAGAATCTGGTTTTTAACCTTGTTGGATATACAGATTCAGATTATGCAGGAAGTGTTGTAGATAGAAAAAGCACCTTTGGGAGTTGTCAATTCCTAGGTGGTAGGTTGGTCTCCTGGTACAGCAAGAAACAACAAACAGTTTCCAACTCAACAGCTGAAGCAGAATATATAGCTGCTGGAAGCTGTTGTGCTCAAATCTTGTGGATTAGGAATCAGCTACGTGACTATGGCTTTGTACTTGACAATATTCCAATTCTGTGTGACAATACAAGTGCAATAGCAATCTCCAACAATCCTGTGCAGCATACGAGGACCAAGCACATCGACATCAGGTATCATTTTATCCGAGAGCATGTCATGAATGGTACCGTGGAGTTACATTTTGTACCCACGGAAGAACAAACAGCAGATATTTTTACTAAGTCTCTTGACGAATCCACATTCACCAGAATTGTTGGTGAATTGGGTATGTTAAATAGTCCTAGTAATTAAACTAGTTAATATCTGAGGTTTGATCTTTAATAATTTACAAGTGATTATCTTGTTAATATTTATTGATTAAAATCACTTGTATAATTATTTTATCAACTTACCTTGTTACTTGTTAATGTTCAAACCATTGCCATTATCATCTTAATATATTCCTACTTACTTCTTTTCAATGTTAAAATAATTCATTTTCCTTAAAAATATTTTTCTCAAATTTTACAAGTTGTAATTTATGAGAAACTTATTTTTCTTGAAAATTATATTTATAATGAGTTAATAAGTCATATTTTCTCTTTAAATAATTTTTTATTAGAAAGTTATTTTATTAGAAAATATTTAGATTTATTAATTTACTACAAATATTTATGTAAATTATTAATATTTTATTTTACTGATTTGTAGTGTTTGTCCTTTTGGTATTAATGCATCGTTTCCGTGTAAAGGATAATCTATGGTCAGTTTAATAGTGTTGTAAATTATTATTATATTAAATGTTCGATTTCTTTTCTGTATTATTAGGAAATAACAGTTCATGTGTTTGTTGGTTTGACCTGTTGATTTTGTTACTTACAGACTATGGTTCGTTGTCTATAGTGTATTATTAATGTAAATTAGAGTCTTCAATGTTAGTCTATAATCGGTTAAATAATAGTCTACATAGTTAGTCTCTAGTAGTCTCATAGTCTGTTAATATAAATTGTCTATATTAATAGTCTATTTTACTAATATTCAGTTAGTCTGTAACGTTAATTATAGTCTTTTAGTCAATTTTTGTCTATTCAGACTATCGGACAGACTATCCTGCAATAGTCTATTAGAGCCAATAGTCTATTTTTATTTTCTTTTAGACTATCATCTAGACTATCGTTTAGTATATATATAGATTTGGTGTTGAGACTATCGATAATCTATTTTCAGTCTAAACTCACGAGTTAAGTCTCTGAGTACTCTTTCTCTGTTCGTTTATATATATACGTTATAACAAACAAATGCTGCCAAATTTTCGACTGATTCTCTCTCATTTCTTTATCAAATCGAACGTTGTAAACACCATTAGACCGATCTCTTCAAGCCCATTAATTGTACTGGTTCTATTTTCGACTTGGTTGAGTTTTTCGAATTCGCTATTTTCAAAAACTCGGTCGAATTTCTTGAATAATCTGGACCTTGAGAACGATTTGATTAAATCTAAAAATAGTGGTGTGTTCGTGAGGATTCAGAGAGTAACATACTGCAATTTCAGAATTTTCTGTGAAGTTTTGGTTTTTCTGATTTTTCTGATTAACTTGTTAATTGTTAAAATCCCTAAAATTCGAATTTGGGCAAATTAATTCAGTGTGTTGAAGTTAAAATGACTGTTAATATGGAGATTATCAAACACAATTTTGTTGGTCATTTTAATCTCGATAATTGTACTCTCGAGAGGGTTAAACCTTGGATTCAATTTTTAAATGAGCATTCTCTTATTTGTCATGCCATGATTCTCAATGCTCCGTTAAAAGTTGATTCACTTTTGGCGATTTGTTCTACATTTGTTCTCTCGACAGACTCTAGTTCTTTCACTTTTACCGTGGGAGACACACCTTATGTTGTGGATGACTCGACCGTTAACACAGTTCTACGACTTCCAACAAATGACTTTGTTGATGTTCCATCTGAAGCAGTGCTGACACAATTTTTCCATGACATTCATTATCAAGGGGAAGTTGATCTTTCTAAGTTTTCTAAAAGCAACTTCATGGCTGAGTGGGATTATTTCTTTGACACAGTTGCTAAGGTGTTTGCTAACACTAAAAAGAATAATTTTCACAACATTCCACCTTTGCTTCAGAGAATTAGTTATGCAGTTGCTCATAATCAAAGGATTAATTTTGGTAAATTAATTTTTGATGCCATGGTAAGTCGTCTCATAACTGCCAAGAACGATCATGATTTGGGTAGTAAAGTTGATTGTTACTATCCAAGGTTTTTAACTATTATATTTAATCATGTTGTTCGTGATGTTCATCAAAGATTGTTTGCTAACTCTCGAATTGTAGTATCAGGAAAAACACATAAAAAATTCTTCACCAGGTTAGCAACAATGAGGAAGTTCACAAATGTTCCAGTGGTCATTACTCAGTATATGTCCAACTTCATAGAATTGCCAATCATACAAGAACAACCACCTGAACAGCAACCTGAGCATGTTCCCGAGCAACCAGCTGAACAGGTACTTGAACAAGAAATACCAGTTGTTGATCAATCTATACCTGAACAAGTTGCACCTGTACCTGAACAAGTAGCACCTACTCTTGAGCAAGAAATTCAACATCAAATGGTTCAATTCACTCCATCTGCTGACCAGGTATTACATTCTGATCTCTTAACTACTTCTATCTCTCAATCTTCTTCTGGAACCCAAGTGGTTGATAGGACTGACCATGGGATTGTAGAACCACAATCTCTAACCAAGGTCATAGAGCCAAACACAAGGTCAAAAACAACTACATATTACCATTACAGTAGAAAATTGCAGCCCAAAAGAAGTACGAAAAGTAGTGAAGAATTGAGTGATCCCACAGCTCTGCCTCTACTAAAGAAGAGTAGAAATGAAACCGAGGCAACTGTCAGCTCATCCATACCCTCCCAAAAGGATATGGACTTTGATATGGCAAATGAACAGTTACTGGAACCATTCTCTCAACAGGATGAGTCCATTGAATTTCGCCAGTCGGCCATGGCATCCTGTAATGTGTCAAGCACAACCCCACTGTTATTACTAACAATGGGAGAACATGTAGAATTGGATGAAAATAGGGACACCTCGAGAGGAGAGCACTTAGGGATGGAAACAGTGCCTACCATAGTCACGGTAGAGGAGCCTTCACAGGTTAATGAGGGAAATCTTGACTCTCAGCCACAAATAATAGAGTCATCATCTCCCCTCCCAGGAGGAACATTCCTGGCTCCCTCAAGGGATTTTCCACTCGCAGTTTCAACTGGAGAAAGTGGAAGGCAACTTAATCAATCTACCACTGAAGCAATTCAGATTTCAATTCCTAATGAACAGGTAGGTTTGATTAAGGATAGGGATTTGCGAACTCCCATTGCACCACCACTGACCTCCCAAGAGGAGGCTAGGGTGATTTTATCTGCAGGTACACATTCTGGAGCAGCTAAGGAAATAGTGATGAGTGATGTGAGGATCACCACTAAACTGAGTGAAACACATGCACGTAAGATGAGTGAAACTCAGAGTGATAATCAGGTGAGTGCACACACTGACACATACACTCGTTCATTGGAAGAAAAGATAAAAGCTCTAGAAAAGGAACTTGAAGCATCTAAAGCTGAAGCAAATTTACTTCGAGCACAAGTGGATGGACCGTCTTCTTCATTCACCTCTGTCAGTAGTCAGCTTGTGGGAGTAAAGCATGATATCCAAATCATGAAGACTGCATTCAACACCAAGATCAACACTCTTGAATGCTCTCAACAACAGTTAATCACTGACTCCTCGGACATCACAGTTACTCAAGACAGAATTATCACGGCTCTTTCTAACAAAGTTGAAGATCTTCAAACATAAGTGCGTGAAAATCAGTTATCTACTGAAAATCGTCTTGATCGGATTGAAAGCCACAATGCACATCAAGGTAAAGGGCTAAAACACTTATATAACATGATTAGCAGAACTCTCACACCCACAGCAGAAGAGGTAGAATTCTTTGAAGGAAAAGGTGGAGATGGTGATGAGCAAGACCCTGAAGATGATGCATTTCATAAATCCGTAGAGGATTCCTCAACTAAGGGGGAGAAGTCAAAAGGGGGAGCTAGTGCTAGTGCTGGAGACAAGTCAAGAGGGGGAGTTTTTGAAGATAAAACTAAGAATGATCAAGGTGACAAGGGGAAGAAAGTTCAAGCAGCACAGAAGGATGACACTGCAGAAGGTTATTACTATACAGGTGAACCTGATAACCTTAACATTTTTGCTGACTTGCAGTTTTCTGATGATGGAGAAGAATTTGGGGAACCAGATCTCAGTTTTTGGGATGATGAAGAGACTGTAGTTCCTGATCCTGTTGAAGTACAAAGAATGAATTTTGAAGCCAATAAAGAACTTGAACAGAATGAAGCTAATCTAGCAATGAGAGAAGAAAGACTCAAAAAGACATTGGAACAGATAGCTCATAATGAAAGGCTTCAAAAGGCTGAAAAGGAAGCACTTCAAAAGCAACATGCTCAAAAGCTTGAAGCAAGGAAGATGTACATCAGGTACAAGAGTGGTGATAAATGGGAACGTGCTCAAAGAATTATAGATTCACCACAAACTTATGAATATGATGATCGTCGGTTGGGTGATATGTTTGAGAGATTTAAAGAGAAGAATCCCTTACATGATGATTATTTAAAAGCTTTAAAGATGGAAATTGTGAGCATAAATTGTGAAGTGATTCGAAAGACGAGCTAGTAATCTTTGTTCATTGTCATAAGCTTGGATCACAGAAAGTATCTCTTCAGTTCTTCTATGATAGATCTCTTTCAGAGCTATGGCTGCTGAGACCAAAAGTCAGAACATCTTTCGAACTTGGCATACTACTTCATGAGAAATTTCTAGATTTCGCTGCAAGAGCTGGTCCTGAAGTAATAGATAATCCTCCTCAAGTTAAAGTTCTTATAGGAGAGATCATTCACACTGTTAATCTTCAGACAGATGAATTGTATGAACATCTTGCCAGACACTTGGTGTATGTTGAATACGCTCTTCGAAATCATGGCTTTTCATCTCGGAAGAAAATTGAAGTTGCTGATCATCTTCAATCTTATGCTCAAGACAATATGAGGAAGTACACGTTCTTTCAAGGTGAATTGAGAAAGAAACTGGGAATACCAATTGGAACATCACTAGTTGGAGCACCTCTAGTTCATCCTGTGTCATCATCCAGGAGAGAATTAGTTGTTGATGAAGAATTGCACAAGAAGCTTCCAGAATTGGATGAACCAGAAGAAGGAGAAATAAGGAAGGAAGACAGTCAGAAATGAAGAACAGCTCTACATGTAATATCTTTAGAGTTAGATAGATCAAGATAGGATAATGTTTAATATGATCGGGCTAGAGGATCATCTATCTTGTATTTATCTTTATGTTTGAATCTGGAAATTGTTATAAATACCAGAACTTTTTCATTATTTACTTGCTATTAATGTTTTATCATTTACTAGTTTAAGTTGAGTTAGTTGAGTTATCCTCTAGGAATTTGCTTGTTAATTTATAACAAACAAATAGGGGGAGATTGAAAGGCATATGACTTAGCCTATTTGTAGTTCGAGGATCCAACTCAACTTAAAGTAGATTGTAATAAGTAAATAATATTAACTGTCACAGGAATCTCAGATGATGCTATCTGTCAGAAGAAACAAGTCTACAAGTCAATCTATAGTTTTGATATTTTACACTGGAAGAAGTTCAGTCTACTGATCAAGCCTCAGTGTGGTATTCAAAGTCATGGATTTAATTTTGAAGGACAGAGATTTCTACAAGTGACAAGAGACAGTATCAGTACAGAATATTTGAAGAAAGTTTAGAGAAGAAATAGACCACAGCTTAAAGTCAAAATGAAGAACAGAAGTTGAAGTTAGTCGTTCATGAACCAGACCGTGCATCGAGCGTCAACAAATATTCAGTGGAGGTTCTTTGTTTATTTCAGTGGTTTAAAAGTGAAGGTTAGACTATCAAATAAATTATGTTAATTCTCTATTAATTAATTTAAAGTATTTAGTTAACTTAATTAATAAATTAATTCTTCAAGAATTAATTTATTTATTACGTTAATTATTGAAGTAATTAATTTGGAATTAATATATATTTATTAAGTCTATTAAAAAGTGTTTTAAGACTATGGTTTATTGTTAAAAGTCTATCTCTGATAGTCTGTGAGATAGTCTGCAAAGCATTGTCTGCCCAGGTTGATAGTCTGCTAAGGTGATTGTCTACCAGAAAGTCTGCATGGTAGTCTGCCAGAAAAATCATGTATTAAAGACTATCAGGTTAGTCATTCTGATAGTCTGGAGAAAGAGTTGGGTAGTCTGCTAAGTCAGATAGTCACACCGGTAGTCTGCAAGAGGACAGATAGTCACACCGGTAGTCTGCAAGAGGACTAATAGTCATACCGGTAGTCTATATATTCCCTGGATAGTCTGCAAGCCATTTGACAGTCTGTTGATAGTCTGATTAAGTGTTAAAAAGAGGCAGAAGATATTTTCTACATGTCATCTACATAATAGACAGAAGGCAGAAGACATATACACGAGACAAGAGTTTTAAAAAGACAGAAGCAAAAACATTACATCTCTCATCTTTAAAGCCACTGACCATCTCTATTAATTCACAGAAAATCAAGTTCAACTTCTTTGTAAAATTTGATCCGATAGAACTTAATTATTTGTGACTCTTGTACTACTATCGAATTAAGTTTCCTAGTTCTTATCTCGATTTTTATTAACTAAATTAGAAAAGTTCATGTCGAATTTTCAAATTAGTTTTTATTAACGTGGTAATACTCTGTACTGATTTTGTAACAACCATCAAGTTTAATATATCGTTATATTTAACTTGAATTTTGTTTCAATTAATTCCGCTCAAATTTGTCTAAACTAAATTTTATTTAACGGACAAATTTCGATAAAAAGATATAGATTGTATTCAACCCCCCTTCTACAATCTTAACGGACCTAACAATCACGGCATTCTATTTAATAAAATTAAATAATAATTTTATAAGTAATTAAGTGCTAATAATTAACCGATTACATTTTTCAACAAAAATGTCATCTTTTCAATATTTTCTAACTAAAATCTCTCTTTTCTTAGAAATATCATGAATAACATTTATATAATTATTGTCAAGTTATCTCATTTAAAAATTTAAGCCTCCAAAATTCTTATTTTAAAAAAAGCAATTCAAAATAATAAAAAAAATCATATAATATTAAAGGACATCCGTGCATATATAAAAGCCGAAACATTAAAAGTTTGGTTGGCCGGTACGGTACCAGTTGATTTTACATATTTATCCTTACTTAACGGTACATGTTATTTTTAATTAATTATCCTTACATAATTACTTATGTAATTAATAATAACTAATAAATTTCTTATTTCAGGTAAAATATTTTACCTTTTTTATTTTTTCAATAACTAATCAATTTCTTTTTTCACGTAGAATACAATATATTTTATATTTTATCCAACTTTATTTAAGTAAAATAAAATAATAATATTATAATAACTAATCGATTACGTTTTTTAGCTGAACACATACCATTGTTTTCTATATTTTCAAAGTAAAATTCATCATTCTATATAAATATCACGGACAACATACATATAATTATTATCAGATCATATTATTTAAAATTTTAAGTCTAAAAATTCAGAGAAAATGCCCGGAATACCACATTTTGGGGTGCTAACTGCCCGAAATACCATTATGCGGGAGAGTCCGCCATTTTTAACCACTGACTACGCATGTCAGGCGTGCGTGGACTGAAATACGCATTCCGGGAATGCGTATTACGAGATGCGCATTACTGTGTTGCGCATTGACGTCATCTGACGTCATTTTTACATTGCATCTCCGGCGATGCTCTGAGGCGAAAAATTTCCTCTCCGTTCTCCACCTCCCGTCCAGCAGATTTCGGGCACTTCAACGGATTCTAATTACATGAAAACGATGCCCATGCCTTGCTCTACATTTATACATCTTCGTTTATTGAGATCTGGCCCCGCAGGGGCGAGTTCGAACAGATCTGAAAACCAAATCGGAAAAAAAATCTCGATTTGGGGATTTCGATTCCGGTTAAATTAATGTTAATTGGTTGGTATAGTATTGTAGAGTACAAAGAGGCGATCATTTTGATATATGGCATGGTGTCGAAATATGTCTGTAAAAGACGACGTTGTGGTTACAATTTTAACGTCGAAATCGCCGCCGGCGCTGCTGTAGGAGATAGTGAACAGTACGACATATGCGCATGTTTGACATGCGCATGCCAGAAAACGCATGACCAACATGCGTATACGTCCTTACTGTTCACTCGAGCAATTTTCAAAATTACAAACTGTACGCATTGTGACCATGCGTGGCCACCGACCACGCAATGTGGAGATGCGTATATGGACCACGCATGTGTGTAATGCGCGGTCCGTGGGTAAAAAGGGCGAACAGTTCCACATGTGGGTATTTTGGGCAGGAGATATTAAAATGTGGGTATTTTGATTTTTCACCCAAAAATTCATATCTTAAATTTTTTAATTCAAATTAAAAAATTCATTATATTAAATAACATCCGTACATCGCACGGGTTTTAAGCTAGTATTATAAAACAATATATGTGTAATAAACTCTAATTTTTCCTGTGTTTGCACAAACCTATAATAACTCTCCTCCTTTGTCTGGGACAGACATCAAAAACTTGTTCCATCAGAAGCTCTTAGGATTGAAGACTAGCTAGCACGAACGATGCTCATCTTCTTTGGTAGTTCAGGAACTTAATGCCTTAAGCAAAGACAAAAAGAAAGAGAAGCACCCAGCCAATATGTGCAACGATAAGTACGGGAAGAAAATTGTGGTCGTATCCCAAGTTTTCTTTAAGATAAGCCTTTACTGTGACGTTAGTAGCTTCAGGCACCTCAAGGGCTGAGTCTTTATCACCCACTTGAGACACTACGAGCCCGTAGATTGTCCAAGCCACATGGGATGCCCAATAGTACCATCTCCACCTATTGGAATTTGCTGCATGCATGCATTCAGAATCCTCTTTCAATTATTTTTTCATGGTAAATGAGTATAGTAAAATACATTTAAAACCATGTACTTAAAGCAAGAACATAAAACAAGTATATAAAAACATGAAATTGAAGCAGATACATAAGGAACATGAATTCAAAGAGATACATATGAGAACTAGTCATCTAAGCCATAATAAAGGTTAGCGCTAGTGTCTAGTTCATTTGAGGTCTTGTTGATTTGTTCATCTTTAAAGCTAGCCAAATTTGTTTCCACCCTTTGCCTATTCTGCTTTTTGGATGACTCATAAAGATCTACAAGATGTCTGGGTGGTGACAATTACGAGTCCAATGCCCATGAGCCCCACATTTAAAACATATATCTCTTGTATCTCCTTCCTGTAGTGCCTTCCTTTTATTTAGCACCTCATTTTGTCATTTCTGGTGACTAGAGTTGTTGTAATCATCACGTTGCCACTTCAGGTGGCCAGAGTTATACTTATTTAGAAATCGACCACGAAAATTCCCACGTCCACGATTTCGTCCATAATTTCGTCCTCCTCTATGCCCTTTCCCACGCTCATTCTTCCGGAATGATGTGGTATGTACTTCAGGTAACTGGGCAGAGCCTGTGGGACGTATCTGATGATTTTTTAGCAACAACTCATTATTTTCTCAGCTACAAGAAGGAGAGATATCAGCTCACTATATTTTTGAAAATTTCATTCTCTGTATTGTTGTGCCAAGATCATAGTGTTGGGGTGAAAGGTCGAAAGGGTCTTTTCAATAATCTCAGCATCAGTAATTTTCTCACCATACAGGATTAGCTTGGAGCTTATTTTGAACAAGGTAGAATTATATTCAGCAACAGATTTAAAATCTTGTAACTTTAAATTGATCCAGTCATAACACGGCATGTGGCAGATGGACAAGTTTTTGGTGGTCAAATCTATCTTTAAGATTGGTCCAAAGGATGAGTGGATTTTTGACTGTGAGGTATTCAGATTTTAAGTTTTCATGAATGTGGTGCCTAAGGAAAATAATTGCTTTGGCATTTTGTTCAATAGTTGGGGTCTTTCCTGATTCTATGGTATCCTTTAGCCCGTTAACACTAAGGTGTAATTCCGCATCGAGTACCCATGACAGATAATTATCCCCAGACACATCCAAAGCAACAAAGTCTAATTTTGCAAGATTCGCCATTCTGAACGTAAAATAAATATTTAAAACATGGTATAACAATTTGGCACATTAAGACATGAACAATTAATCATGTATCATATAATAAAAATTGTAGCATAAATAATTGGTGACATAACATAAAATTAAAACTATGTAAACATAGCTAACGTTTAACTTAAACAATAATACTAATAATAACATGCATGATAATAACTACATTTAAAATTAAATGAATAGGGTTAGATCGTACCTTGTTGATCAAACAAAATTCGGACAGGACCTCAACTAAAATAGAGTAAATTGGGTTGTATCTCTTTCGTCGGATAAAACTCGGGCAGAGACTCGTGCTGATAACATGTTATAAATCTTATTCTATCTTTAAAACTATTAATAACATGTATACATATGTATTTGCAAAGAGAGAGTGAGAGAATATGAGAGAATAATATGTTTCTGTCTTTTTCTCTTATCATCCAAAGCTGTGTTACAACTTCAATTTATAGGCATGTAGTACCGTGTGCAAGATGTTTCAATATGTGTGTTATGATGTAAACACTTACAACTAAATCAACTAAATCAAGCTTAGTCAATATTCGGTGTATGCACCAACGCTGTAAACTTTTGACAATCACTTTATCTAGAAGATATTATAACACATATGATTTTTTGTTTGGTTGTTTGTTGGACATCTCGAATCTTTAGAATAAACATGTACTCCCTCTGTTTTTTTATATTAGTCGCTTGATTTTTCTGCACGTACTTTTAAGTGTTTTGACTGAATAGTTAAAATTAATTTTTTAATTATTTTTTGTTGTGAATTAAAATTTTGATTACATATTTTTATTAAAAAAAGAAAATTTCAAAAACAATAATTTTAGCTATGTGCACCTAAAAATGTGTACAGAAAAGTCAAAAGACTAATATAAAAATATTATAAAACAATATATGTGTAATAAACTTTAATTTTTGCTGTGTTTGCACAAACCTATAATAACTCTCCTCCTTTGTCTGGACAGACAGCAAAAACTTGTTCCATCAGAAGCTCTTAGGATTGAAGACTAGCTAGCACGAACGATGGTCATCTTCTTTGGTAGTTCAGGAACTTAATGCCATAAGCAAAGACAAAAAGAAAGAGAAGCACCCAGCCAATATGTGCAACGATAAGTACGGGAAGAAAATTGTGGTCGTATCCCAAGTTTTCTTTAAGATAAGCCTTTACTGTGACGTTAGTAGCTCCAGGCACCTCAAGGGCTGAGTCTTTATCACCCACTTGAGACACTACGAGCCCGTAGATTGTCCAAGCCACAGGGGATGCCCAATAGTACCATCTCCACCATATTGGAATTTGCTGCATGCATGCATTCAGAATCCTCTTTCAATTATTTTTTCATGGTAAATGAGTATAGTAAAATACATTTAAAAGCTCGGAAAAAATTGAGTGACAGTACCGGTCTAGGAATGAGGAAACCTGAGAACAAGTTCCAAAAGGATAGGAAGAAGGACATGACAATTGCAGCAATTTGGTGACCAGGAGTTAACGCAACAACCATCATCCCATACATGGTAAAGTAAAGAAAGGACATGAACATGAAGTAGTAGAACAAAAAGAACTTGGTTGCTGTCCACTCAAATCCAATCATCGAGTATAGAATAAGTGTGTAAATGCCTGTTTGAATTGCAACATAGATTGTTTCTATAGCCACCTGCAGAGCAATTCTGTTTATGGTAACAAAACTTTCTATGTAACTGGGGCACAGTGCACCAAATTGTTACAAATAGAATTTTAGTTTTTCACATTTTATAGTTGGAAAAAGTAGTTTAAATTGAATTAAAAGAACATTTAATACCTGAGCAAAAGCATAGGGCAATGCCGAATACATTCCAGCTCCCATTTCACGATAGAAAACAGTTCGTTCAATATCAACAACAGCCTGCACTGCAGAGGCATTGGTGGCTCCAAGGAAAAGAATTGCTGCATACATGGCGCCCAAAAGATTCAGTAGATCTTGCTGTTTTCCCCTGTCAATTAAAAAATGATTTTAATAACAGTAATAAAAACATGTTTCTACTTAGCAAAAAAAAAAAAGGGATTCTGAACAAGCTAACTGTTGCATCTAAGAGCAAAATTAAACAATAAATTGATCGTGCTACTTTGTTATAATTTCCTCTCCCATATAATTGATAGAATTTTGATGGTTAGATGATTTCCATATTCAAAACAAGTAACAAGATAATTGCGCAGTAAGATGTTTAACAAAGTAGCTAAACGAACAACTTACATTTTGCTACCCATATCCCAGAAAATAACACCAAACATAATACCGATAAATACTGTCAAGAATAACCGAATAGTGTTATATTGTGGGCTCCTCCAGTAAGACCAATGCTGTTTCCAGAAACAAGCTCTGCATTGGGTAATGAATGGTTGGGCGTACATGGTTGGGAAAAACAGATCATGGGAGGCAGGTGGTGGATTGCTTAGTTCTTCGATACGTTTTTGATTTATCCTGAAAAGAACATGGAGGAAAAATAAGAATCATAAAATGAAGATACCCAATACATGTTGTCATAAAATTTACTCACCGGTATACTGACGAGTTTGCATAGATTTCAGCAAAATCAATATCCAGTTGGGCCTCAACTGAATCAGCTGTTACCTCTAACATCCATGTAGCAGGATTGTACCCTTTCTCAATTTTCGGAACCCCAGGGACAGCCTACGAAAGTTTGCAGATGTTGTAATTTAGTCAAACAATTTTAGAAGTTGATAATAATAAGTTTGCCTGCAAAAAACATTAAAACGGAATAATCATCAAGAGAGGTTATCACTCACTTCTAAGTATTTTATTAGTGACTGAGATTGCACACCTAGAGCCCCTGCATAACTTACTTGCCCTCCTTTTTTCATCAAAAGCAACTGCAACAGATACAATGTTCAGTATCTAAAAAAATCTGAAGACTCAGTATAAAATTAGTTTCCCAATCAAACCTCGTCAAAGGATTCAAATATATCTATGCCTGGTTGGTGAATTGTGCAAACTACAGTTCTCCCTGTGTCCACGGTATTTCTCACAGTACGCATAACAATGGCAGCAGCTCTAGCATCAAGTCCTGATGTGGGTTCATCCATGAAGATGATAGATGGATTAGCAACCAACTCTACAGCTATTGTTAACCTCTTCCTTTGTTCTGTTGAGAGGCCACCTACACCTGGAAGGCCGACCAAGGCATGCCTAATTGAATCAAGCTCAACCAAGCCCATTATTTCTTCAACAAATGCCTATTATCAGTTGACAAAAATCAAGGGAAATGGCTAACGTAAGACATATCATAATATATCCGAATAAAGTTCGATTTTATGGATGCTTTAACAGCCTATCAATAAGAATTATGGAGTAAATTATATCACGACTTTTATTGCGTACCTTTCTTGTTTCTGTTGTCACATCTGAAGAAAGACGGAGCCAAGCAGAGTATAGAAGTGATTCATAAACAGTGACATTTGGTGAATGAATATCATTTTGTTCACAATAACCGCAAACTCGAGTAAATGTTTCTTGGTTCTTTGGGTAACCAGAAACGTAGATACTTCCTTCAATGTATCCTCCAGTTTTTCTTCCAGCTAGCACATCCATCAAGGTTGTCTTTCCTGCGCCGCTAACACCTACTAGTGCTGTCAGCACCCCAGGTCTAAAAGAACCATTAATGTCTTGCAGCAGTTGAAGGCGTTCTTCTTTAACCCCTTGAGTCTTCATTTCCTAGTGGAAGAATTTACGTAATTTAACTACTAATGATTCGATAAAATAAGGATAAATATTTTTAGCAATATGTGGACATTTAGGGATTGTTTGGTTTTGGTTCTCATTAAAAATTAGCATTACAACTGTGAATATACAATCAGGAAAATTGAATCCACAAATGAACAAGAGAAAATAAAAACTATTTTTAAACCAGAAAGTTAAGGAATGGTGCGAAGATCATATAAAATAATCTGATGATTATATTTTGAATGAGAAGATGGCAACTTTCAGGAAAAAAAAAAGGGTCTTACAGCAGGCATATCCACATAGTAATTGACATGGCTGAAAGCAAGTGAAAGTTGTGTGTAGGGCAAAATCATTCCTCTTTTTGGCTTCTTATCTGAGAAATTCACTGTTGAGCTTTGACCCTGTGAAGTATTTATCACGTCTAGGTACGTACCTGTAATTGCTCGAGATATTAAACAGCAATTTCTTTTTCTTCGTATCATGAAAATGTATGTGAACTCTAGATAACACATAAACATTTCAAGCTCTCAACCCGGAGAAATATTGAAGAAGAAAACTGTGAAAAGGAAACATGTATAGAGTTTGCATTTAAGCAGCCTACCAGTAATGCCTTCATTGTTGGGAACTAGCGTTCATTGAGAGTATAAAGATAACTATATTTGCCCAGAGTATAAACAATCTAGTACCTTTTTACAAGTCATGCATGAAAAAAAAATGAAACTAGCATTCCAGCCTAATTTGTAATCAACAATATCGCACATCTTATTGTGGTAGATAAGCTCGACCTGTCAGTTTAATAAACCTTTAAAGAATTTACTGAGACTTGAAGTTCCTCGTGTCTCTTTATGCAACAACTATATGTTATCTACAGACTACAACAATAGATTATAAGCTTAATATGATCTGAAGAGATTAGTTAAGTTTCTTTTATTAATTGCTTAATTGAAAATGCATAGGTAAAGCCTCATACCTTCAGGTTTATCTGTTGAGGACATTTTCTTGCCATGTTCAACCTCGACTACAGCTTTTGCATCACCCGCAAATGCTGAATCTCAGTAAATAGGAAGCTTGTTAGTTATGGATTCCAATTGAAAGTGCAACTAAACAGCTACAAACAGCAAATTTCCTTACGGTTCAAGAAAGCAAGTGCTGCAATAAATAAAACATTGAAGAGAAGGGAAAATCCGAATAGTGCTCCAATGCAAATCCAGTACCAATATTCCTCTGTAAAAAAACCTCTGGACTTAAGAAGTACTTTGCCCACAGTTGGCTCATCGATTCGTGGATCTATATTTGGCTGCATCAAATTAATATATGCAATAAAATGAGTATTTACAGGAACAATACTATTAAATAAATGGTAGTCCCTTGCAAGCGATGTTTGGCCATCTATCCACTAAAAATTTCCGTGGATAGCTGAAACCCTAAAAAAATAAAATTAAGTGAGGATAGAGTGACGACTCCCCCTGCTTTCACATCAAATTTCAGTGTTAAACCTATCAGCGGAAATTGTTAGTGGATAGATGGTTACAGCAAGCAATTGTTAGGGACTAGGACCCTAATGTTAATATACACAAACAAATGGGCTTTTCTACAGGAAAACAATTAAAGGGGCAAAAACCAAGGTTCTGGAGCCAAATCAGAACTTACAGCACTCCATCTTTTGTCAAGAAACTCATTCATTACAATGGCGTTCTGACCATACATCATCGGAGAAGCATAATATCCCCATGCCATCCAAGGTTTAATGTCATCTGCAGCCACATATGGAGTTACAAATACTTATCAGACAATCTGTAACATATATACAAATAGAACTTGGAAAAATTGTGACATATTGCGACGTCAACAATTTTCTCCAGTAAACTTATGCAACTTACTTTTGGAAACCACAAATCCTCCAAGTACAAAAACCAAAAGCAAGGTGAAGGAACCCAATGTGTTTGCAACAATTTGCGTTCTTCCCAGTACAGCAATGAACCGAAAGAGGGAGAGCCCCATCTGATGTATACCAAAGAAAGCCAAAAACTGCATGAAGAACCTGAACATGATTTTGTAGAGATGATACATCAGTAAAATAATTTATTTACTAAATTTGAAGTTATAGACTATTTGTATAATGAATATGTAATCCTTTTATACCTGCTGGCACCAGGAGCAAATCCAATGGTGTAGTATGTGAGAATTATCCATATTGCTGACTCTATGAGAGACACGGGGATCTTGAGGATCCAAATAGGTAAAGCGAAAGCCCAAGCTGGATAAAACAAGAAATCCCTTTGCTTAAAGAAGACAGGCATCCTCATAACAGTCATTGCAAGCTCTGCCATTCCATTAAACATCACATTGATGAGACTGAAAAAAAGGGCTCCAAAATATTTCCCACCATCTGCCAAAGTTCCTGATGGCATCTCAGTCCTGAAAAACACGGTCATGGCTATTAAAGCCATGATTGTGATCTGTGTGATTTTGAATATGTGTATAAAAGAATTACGCTTCATCAACAACCACTCCCTTGAGAAGCAAGCCTTAAACAGTTCCATACTGGAGATCCCGTATCTTTTTGTTGCCAATGCAGATGGGTGGTTCTTGGACTTGATATAGGGCACACTAAGATCTGATGCAAGTTGTTCACCTATGTGAAATCTATAGAAGGCCTCTGCAAACTCGGAGCATGATACATATGTAAAAGGTTGATTCTTTCTAAACCAATATTGTTCTTGATCTTTTCTGGAAGTCACTTCTTGGAGAAAGTCTGCAACCCCTTTCCTCTCTGGACACCTGAAGCCCATAAATTCAAAGAATTCAAGAACATTTTCACACGGACCTTGGTAAACAATTTGACCTTCTGAGAGCAATATGACATCATCAAAAAGATTGTAGGTCTCCGGGGCAGGCTGTAGAAGAGATATAACCATGGTAACATCCATTATGTGAACCATCTGCCTCAAGAATTTGACAATCTGATACGTGGTAGAACTGTCTAATCCTGTGGATATTTCATCCATAAAAAAGGCTTTTGCTGGCCCTACTAACATTTCTCCTGCATTACGTATATTAAACTGAAGTGTGATTTTATTCCCAATATCTACTATTTAGTGCAACTGGTGGAAACATACTATGCTATTGTTTAACTTTAGCTGGGACTTTGGATCACAACGTGAACTAGATTAGTGCACTATTTGTGCACCTATAACCAACAAACCAGATTAGTTTTGGTCAGAAGAGTAACTAAAATACATTATTGCACTTAAAAGTGTTGCAAATGATTTGGCAAAAAAGAAAAAGAATGAAGTGTTGCAAATGTATCAGCAAGCACCTACATAACTACATTATACATTGATATAAACATCTGATTAGAAAAACTAAAAGTACTGATATACTGATCTGAACACTAATATAACAGAATGTTCATACTTCTGTTACAGTGGTAGGCAAAATGAAGAATTAGAAATTTGTTTCAAAATATTGTGCTAGATTTTTTGTGACTGAAGAGCAACATCATGCAAAGATAATAATTTGGGACGGTAAGTAAATTAGCTCCAAACTATCCAAAGTACTTGACAACAAGACGTAAATTTTGTTCAAATTAGCAAAAAAGCATTTCAAAAGACATACCAGTAGTCGCACGTTTTTTTTGACCACCGGAAATTCCCCTTCTCATGTCATCACCAACCATGATATCCGCACAAATATCTAAACCCAGGATCTAACATTAAGCAAAAAGATAAAAGAATGATTACGCTTTATAAAAGTAATTTCAGAATTAATTAAAAGAAAACTGGACTGATAGAAGAAACATCTGGTGTAAATATGGAGAGGCGCGCAACAGACCTTTAGAACATAATCTGTAATTAAACTGGTATTTTGCCCCGCAACTGCTGTAGCCTTCATAAATGCATCTATCTCAGGATCAGGTTTAATGTTTGCTTGTTTTTCTCTCCTTGAGAGTTCTAAAAGCACTTCATATCTTGTTCCAACACCCAAACACCGTCCCGAAAAATCCAGTGTCTCTCTTACCGTCATCTCTCCGTGGTGAAGATCATCTTTCCCAATATATGCACATGTCCTCTGAGGCACAAATTCATTTATTTCATGGCCACAATAGGTAACTCTTCCTGATACACTTAGGTCAGAGTCAAGCTTCCCTGCAAGTGCCAGCAAAAGCGTTGTTTTACCAGCTCCAGGTGGGCCTAATAGCAAGGTCATCCTGAGTTCGACCAGATATTGTTAGAAAAAATAAATAAATTAGGAACGGTGCATTTTTTATGTTGTAGTTTACTTGGAAACCAAATAAACTAACAATTATGAATATGTAAATACTGCATAAGGTCTTAAGCAATGGTGATCAGCAGCCTGAAGTCTAATTCAATTTAATTAGTCTTATATATTTAAATATTTTCATTTTATCTGTTTCCAACTTCGAAAGGTTGGCTCTCAGACGGCCAGACGGCTGGCTCCCCATGCACAGACCCTCAGAAAACACATACAGGCAACAACGTAAACAACAAAACCTTCCACAACAATGCTTAAGTTCGGCAATTGTTAACTTATAATTTTGACAATCAGATTGTTGTCAAAATTCCTAACCAAAAACAATAAAGTACCTCGACGGCTTCACTTTTCCACTGACATCTTGAAGAATATTAATTTTTTGTTTCTTAGTTGCGGCAAGTCCAATCAGTCCAAGAATGCTCTGGTGTAGATGGAGGACATAACAAAGATACAAAATATGTATACTATGAGTACATGCAGAAACCAGTAAACAAAATCAATGAAGTATCAGTTGCAAATTTTAGACAGAGAGAAACATATATTGCAAGCCTCATACTCTATTTCCTACCTCAGTAGTCACACCTTCCACAACTGACCACCCAGTTCAATACAGAAAACTTAAAATAAGAAAAAGAACTTAATCCAACCCACCCTATGACTGGAGATGGTATGTATCCTTAACTACATTAACTCGAAAAAGTATCTACAAGGCTGCAAATAAAAGACTGAAACTGATATAGTTGTACCCAATTTCAATAGCAAGAAATCACAAATATAGCCTCCAGAACTAATCCATTGTGCGGAGTAATAATAATATCTATTAGAAAATCATGTGACAATAATTTAAGTGAAGATCAACAAAATTATTGATTTCTTTTCGTATATTTATCATTTTTTAGAATCTGAAAAAACCATCTTGAAGCTAGAAATAGAGTTAAGACACCCAGAAAAGAAGAACCACAGTTGCATTAAAATCATGTTTATTCATGAAAATATTGTGTAATTCGTATTACCTCAACTGTATTCAGAGTAGCATTAAGCAAAGAAGGAAGGGCTCTGCTCCCAGTATGCACCTCTCCCTCCACCGATAGATGATCAAACTGCACTTCAATTTTCGGTATTTCGATTCCAACCCTAAGTACATACATGCAAAAATATATACTCTGTTAGTCTTTTCCGGTTATCTTAAATCGCAGAAATTTAAACACTGACGGACACTACAAATATTATCAAAATCTAATTCAAATATTAATTTAATGAAGTACGTACCTATCAATCCTCTGCCTTAATCTCCTAAGAAACTTTTCATTATCCTCTTCAACAAATTTAAGTAAACTATTCATCAACTGTTTTCTAGCACTATATCCAATACTAGTAACATCAATTTCTTTCGAAACAACTTTTCCATTATCAAGAACTTGTTTCATGACCCCTTTTCTCAGTCTTTCAAACGTAGGAAGCCTCTCAATAGCTGCCCACCGCAGCTGTTCTTCGTCGTCCATTCGATGACTACCCTGACTAAAAACATCAGACTGAGCTTGCCACATTTCTCCAAAACTACCCGAAAAAGTACTCCTACGACTACTTGCTGATATTATATGATCATCGCATGCTAGAGCTGCAGCCATTGAGAAAAATCTGTTATCTCAAATGTGTAGTTCAGTACTTGTACAAGTAGGTAGTTATTTATTGGGTTATTAAGAGGTTGGCCCTCAAAGTTTGTCCTAAAATACGCAGGAACCCTCAAAGTATGAAAATGTACCTCTAGGCCACTGAAGTATGTCCGATGTACATCCCGACCCTTTTTCTGTTCAAAGTCATTATTATTAAATCGGTGGCTTAATGACCTTTTAGCCCTTCAAGTTTGCACAGTTATACCCATAAAGCCTTAAGGTTTAAAGTCGTTCCTTTTCGCCCCTCCAACTTCAAAAATGTACCTTTTAGCCACAAACCGTCGTCTTTGGCCTTTAAAAGGCGACGGTTTTGTATCAAAAAGACGACGGTAAAGTGGCTAAAAGGTATATTTCTGAAGTTGGAGGGGCAAAAAGGAACGACTTTAAACCTTAGGGCTTTATGGGTATAACTGCGCAAACTAAAAGGTCATTAAGCCTAAATCGGTTGAAGGGTAACTTTGTCATTTCAATTGCTTTGTAACGTTACATAAAAATAGTATGAACGTGTTGGCCCTTGAAGTATGGATTATTGTACCCCTTTACACATTCAGTAAAAAAATCTCTAATGTTTCTATTAAGTGTACTTATCATTTTCGGACCTTTAAATAACATAGTTTTGCAATATATATTTTCGAGTTTTTTGACTTCCACCAAAGTAGGACATTCAAATTTTAATAAAAATATAAAAAATGCAAAAAAAAAATGTAAAATATAATTTTCATGACCGTTAAAGTTTGACGAAAAACGTTAAACGGAAAATCAACTTTCAATTAGGTCACTAAACGTTAAAAAAAATTAAACTTTCAGAATTTTTTTATGAATTCAAGTAAAAAATTCAGAAAAATTTGAAATTTTTTAATTTGAAAAAATTTATACGCATTAAACTGAATGAATATGTTCATTTTTAAATTTGAAAAAATTTCCAAATACAAAAAAATTTCATTCGAATTAGTATTTTGGAATGATTAGAATTTAATTAAATTTCAAAATGAACATACCCATTCAATTTATATGCGTATAAATCGATACATGCGAACAAATATTTTAAGATATCACATTTTTTTCAATCAAAAGTGAATTTTTTTAAAAAAATTCCGAATGATTAGAATTTAATTTAAAGAGTATTTTCTGAATCTAATTTTTCAGAAATTTTAAATTTTTTCAAATTTTTATTGAATTTTTTTAAATTTTCTGAAATTTTTTACTTAAATTCATATAATTTTTCTGAAATTTTTCAAGTTTTTTAAATTTTTTTCAAATTTTTGCTTAAACTCTGAAATTTTTCTAATTTTTAAATTTTTTCGAATTTTTACTGATTTTTTTTTTAATTTTCTGATTTTTTAATGAATTTTTTTACTTAAATTCATATAATTTTTCTGAAATTTTAATTTTTTTTTAACATTCAGTGACCTGATTGAAATATTTTTATTGTTCAAGTGCTTAACTGAAAATTTTAGCTCGCCACGTCACCTTTCCGTTAGTCAACTTAACGGCAATAACGGTAGTGACCTGTTTGAAATATTTTTATTGTACAATGATGTGTTTGAAAACTTTTTTGGACTGGTAACCCAATTGAAAGTTTTGCTATTG
The DNA here is from genome assembly GCA_037693485.1 of Kitagawia praeruptora. Taxonomy (NCBI): domain Eukaryota; kingdom Viridiplantae; phylum Streptophyta; class Magnoliopsida; order Apiales; family Apiaceae; genus Kitagawia; species Kitagawia praeruptora. The sequence goes on from CM075345.1 coordinate 102,113,319, forward strand.
TACAGTGATGATGAAACAGATCATTTACCCCTACTTAATATAACATAATTTTGTACTTTATTCTTTTTGAGTTTTTAGGTTTGTACCAAAATAGGACGTTTGAATTTTAATACGAAACAAATAAATAAATAATATTTAAAAATATAATTTTAGGCCAAAAAAATAAGCCAATTAAATTGTATTATTTTGCCATTTTCTATAACTTAGCAATATTAATATACTAACCCTTAAAGTATGCATATTTGTACACATTAACACATATGTTCCGATCTTACCCCTAGACCAAATGGTCGATATATAATATTTATCTCCAATTCTCAAAAAAAGGGTCGATATATACAAAATCCATACTTCAGTGGTCCAGAGGTACGTTTTTATACTTTGAGGGTTATTGTGTATTTTGGGACAAAGTTTGAGGGTCAACCTCTTAATAACCCTTATTTATTTACTGCCATGAGGGTATGAACAGGGCAACATGTGACTAATTTTTGTTCCTTGTTTTAACCTTTAGGTACATCTTTTCACTATCAATTGTTCATTGTGAGTTTGTGACCGATTACCGAATCTCTCTGTATTCATCGTTCAAGCCAAAGCTGGATGGCTTGATAGTTTGTTCAAAAGTCATTATCACCCTAAATTTCTTAATAGTATCATGTATCCATCCCAAATCTGTTTGACTTTTACAAAAAAATGTAGAAGAAAAAGAGTAAATTTAGTTGAAAAGTGGGTTAAGTGATGGGATAAATATTTAATAATAAATTTGAGACATTAGAGGAAAATAGTGCGTGTAAATGTGCAATAGTGTTTATTTAATAAAAAAGTTGGTGTAATAGTGAAAAATAGTGCTAAAAAATAATAACTATATTAAATTCATTCTTTTTAGTAAGTCCAAAAGTAAAGAGGTTCATATAAAATTTTTATGGGATAGAGGGAGTATGTGAGATTATGAGAATTTTTAATAAATAGACTCTCGATATAGAATACAAATTTAAAAATATTTCTAACAAATTCTTTAAAAACACGTTGATTTTTGGCCATCAAAATTAATGAAAAATGCATGCAAATATTTTAAATTAAAAAAATACTTCAGGACCTTTTGAGTGCCAACAAATTTTAATAAATCCAAATTTAATATACCTATATTTTTAAAAAAAACTTCTTGAAATCTTGATTGAGTATATTTTACTATCTAAGTTGAATAACATTAAATTCCAATAAAATTCGAAAATGTAATTAGTATACTAAACTAAATTGAATAACATTATAATAAAATCAAGATTTTTAATGATTTAAAAACTTTATTTTGCATATCAACTCCAATAAGTATTTCTATATTCATTCCTTACTATTATTATTATAATAAATTTAAATTTAAGAGAGAAAATTTAGTCATTATTTTATCAATATTATAATAATAAATTTAAATCTAAGAGAGGAAATAGAAATGGGAAAAAAATGAGGGAAATGAATTTTTAGTTGATAAAAATGGAATTAAGAATGGTTGGAATCTTAGGAAATGGCTAAAAATTCCTAGTATTTTAGAAAATATATTATTGAATGAAGTAGTGATTTATGCCGAATTCCCTAAAATTCAAGTTAAGAACTCAAAAGAGTGCCATAAGGTATGTGGGAAGGGCTTATTTCTTTTCATCCACGTTCGATTCTCGTCGAGATTATTTGTTAGAACAGATACTTTAATATATAAGCGTAATTATTAAAAAAAGAACTTAAAAAGCAAGTCCAACAATATTTTAGTGAATTCTTAAAAATATTATAATCAATACTCCCTCCGTCCCAATGATTTCTATACATTGGGGGACGGGGCGTGACATTTTAAGGCTCCTAACTACTATAGTTACATAACTTATTTTTACAATTTTCTTTTTGTATAAAAATAGAACAATCCTACTTTTATACAAAAAAAAAAATTTAAAAATAAGGTATGGTACTATACTAGTTGTTATGCCATAATTTTGGCATGTTTAATAATCTCCCAAATTTCTCATAATTATTAATTATTAATTCAGATTAATAATTATAACTTAACGCCTAAGTTTTATCCTCTCTCTGAAATGAGGAAAGAATCAATTTCAATCAATTAATAACGGAAAATATCTCCAAACGATATTCTTCAAATCAGGAAGATATCACAACGATAAGATTAAATTAGATAAAATCAGTAATCACCCAGATTAACGAAGTTTATCCCTAAAGTCTCTAAGGGATAGACACAAATCAATTTCACAGAACTACGTGGGCTTGATCCTATATAAACATAGGTACGTAGGCATCTTGGTATGATGGAATCCGATACACGAGACAAATCGAGACATTTGCCAAGTCCAGCCCCCTCTTTTTTCATAAACCCTAATCCCCTAAAAACATCCATATTCATACAAATCGCTCTATGACTATTTCAGCAACCCTCCGATTTCGTGTTGTTACGAAATTCCTCCAACAACATTTGGCGCTAGAAGGAGGGGATTTAATTTATTATTCATGGAGGATGAATAATTTAATCACAATTCGGGGAGTTTTGGGTTTTATCAATCGGGGAGTTTTGGGTTTTATCGGTTCGTTAATTTAATCACGGAGGCATACGATAGTGGCTTGTAAGGACGACGAAAGAAATCAAGCGGGAGGCAAAAAAAAAAAATGGCAGCCAACAACAACACAGGAAGGGTGCACAACCACGCAGCAAAAAAAAAAAACAAAAAAGACAAATCATGGGGAGATTGGTTAGCACGCGACATGAAAGGCAAGAAAATCAGGACGAGGCATTTAAAAATTCGAGGCGAGCATGAAACAGACCAACAAAAGGCATTCTGCTCAACGCGCAGCTTGGTTACTAGGCACCCGGCAAAATCAAGATAAGCTCTTTTCTCCTCGATTTAATTTTCTGCAAATCAATTATTATGCCATGCATGCATATGTTTTTTAAATATTTTTCAAGAAAAATATTTATTATCTAACAATTCGTGCGAGCAATATATTTTTATGCTTGTAAAATTATTGCAATTTAGAAAATATCGTACGAGATATTTATGATTTAATGAATTGCGGATATTTATGGTTTGATTGATTGCGGGTTTATTTTACAATCCCGTACGAGCTGCATTATTCTCAAGAAAAATTATATATGCGAGACGCATAATTTTGTAAAAGATTTTCTACAAAAAGGAGCATTATTTTCGAAGAAAATAAATATCGCGACATTATTAAAAGAGCATATTTATTATTGCATTTGGATTTGTAAAATATTTTTCATATAATGTCGCGATAGTACATATATGTCAAAAATATTTATAAACTTGCGAACTAAGTTGCCAAGTAGGGTAGCCTGGACAAGCTATAAATCTCGCAATGCAACATGCTTAGTAAAGTGCAGCACCCTCTGGATTATTGAAGGCCCATGAGATATCGCTATATCGAATGGGTGGAGGCATCCCTATGCAAACTATCTTTATTGAAGGCCCATGACCAGATCTTGAGCTCAAGGTCGCATGGGTGGGAAGACATCCCTATGCAAAATATCTTTCAAACATGCACAACCAGCGCGCGTGCAAAGTTCACCAGAATTACATCTACAACTCTTAGTGAAGACCTCGCCAGACACATCCTTATGTGGTTGCATCAGACACTTGAAAAGCGTGTATGCCAATTCGGGATATATACAAACGCCAAGGTCCTAACTAGACAACAAGGATCGCAAAGAATTTCAAACGAATTATTTCTACTCGCACATTAGAAAACCTTGGCAAATATGTATCTTATACTGGTCATCGCATGCTATCACTCTTGCATCCGCATACGCCTAATGAGCACAGTGGTGCTCTAAGTGTTTTTCTAATAATCTCTTTTCAGTTTTTCAGCGACTCAAGAAATTTGGAAGCTTGAAGAATTCTTAGTTTTCCACTGCAGCAAGCTACACTGAAGAACTGGGGGCTAGTTGTTATGCCATAATTTTGGCATGTCTAATAATCTCCCAAATTTTTCATAATTATTAATTATTAATTCAGATTAATAATTATAACTTAACGCCTAAGTTTTATCCTCTCTCTGAAATGAGGAAAGAATCAATTTCAATCAATTAATAACGGAAAATATCTCCAAACGATATTCTTCAAATCAGGAAGATATCACAACGATAAGATTAAATCAGATAAAATCAGTAATCACCCAGATTAACGAAGTTTATCCCTAAAGTCTCTAAGGGATAGACACAAATCAATTTCACAGAACTACGTGGGCTTGATCCTATATAAACATAGGTACGTAGGCATCTTGGTATGATGGAATCCGATACACGAGACAAATCGAGACACTTGCCAAGTCCAGCCCCCTCTTTTTTCATAAACCCTAATCCCCTAAAAACAGACATATTCATACAAATCGCTCTATGACTATTTCAGCAACCCTCCGATTTCGTGTTGTTACGAAATTCCTCCAACAACACTAGTTATGCACCTTAAAATGCGTGTTAGACACTTTAAAAAAAGCGTATAGAAATGAGTGGGACGGAGGGAGTAATTGCTTATTCAAACCATATTCACCAGTATAGTAATCCTTTCCTTTATTATAATACCTGAGTCTACCAATATACAGTTAGCCAATCAGAAATTAGGAATTATTTTAGAACCAATAAGAGCTAATTCCTAAATTTTAGACCAATCATATTATATTAAATTTTTTCCTTATTTACAATATCAACCTACCTCTTTAACTATGGTTATTTAACACTTCTAATTTAAATACAATAATGATTTTATTAAACATATCCATAAATACATATTTTAAAAATCAAAAAATATTTACTAAAAAATCAAAATTTTAATCTTTTATTATAATACCTGATTCTACTCAGGTATATAGTTAGATGTATATAGCCAATCAGAAAATCAAGAATTATTTTAGGACCAATCAGAGGTCATTCCTAATTTTTAGACAAATCATATTATATTAAAATTTTTCTTAATTATTATTCTTATCCTATTATACTATTCAAGTTTAGTTAACAATTCTAATTTAAATAAAGTAGTTAATTGATTTAACATATCCATATATTACATTTTTTAATGTTAAAAGAACAATTATAATAAATTAATATAAATGTAAAATTAATTAGGATTATACATAAATTCAATATTATGAGATTTTTGCAATTTTAATTTTCCACTCTTTTGATTTACAATTAATTATAATTACATTATTATATATTACGGATTAATTCATAAATATATAAAAGAGCCAATCAAAATTTACCACAAAAATTAAATTAATCATATCATTCTCATCCTAATTTTCTTATCTTGATACTTAACAATTTTTTTGAAAAAAAAATATTTTATTTAATACATGCATAAATTAATTATTTTTTGAAGTAATAAAATATTTACTTATCAATCTTTTGATATAAAGTCAATCGAAATTATACTATTACATATTACGAGCTAATTTTCATAAATATCAACTACAATCATACTATAATATATAGTTATATATTATGAATTAATTTTCAAACTTACTAACTAATTAATCACAATTTTTGATTTAAATCAATTACAATTATATCATTATATACTAACACATCTGTTCTTTGCACTCGCCTATATGTATAGAACCATTTTCTAAAATTTTGTATTTTTTAATTGATTTTAATATAGATATATTTATTTTAATACCTGAGTCTATTTTATCTATATTATATAATATAGTAGTTTAATATCTCAAACTCTCGGTCTACAATCATAAGGTGCAATCAAATTTAAATAAATCTACTATTATTGAATTAAAAGTTTTAAAAATTGAAAAATATTTACCACACTATTCTAAATACCCTTTCAAAAGTAATTTTAAACTAATTATCTTTAACATTTTACTTATCAATTATTTAGTTATGAAATAATTAAATGGGACAAACATATTGAACTGACAATATATTTGAATTATTCAAAATACTAAATATACTCTCAAATAGTATTAGACATTATTTGGTGTATAAATTATCACGTTACTGAATCAATGAAAATATTGTTTGTGAATATTTTCATAGCAAATTGGTAAACTCAACGCAACAATTCGTATAAATCATTATTTTTATGATAGATAATTAATTTATAAATAAAAGGACATACAAAATCTACAAAAATAATCAAAAATTTCAAATTCTATTATAAATCGCATTTTTTTTTATAGAATTATAGGTAACTAATTGATCAATAAAAGGTCATACAACATCTACAAAAATAATCAAGATTGGTCAAACAAAGATTTAAAATAGATGATATCAAGGTTTTTTTCATCCAAACTACAATCATTGATCAGATCTTAAATTCTGGTACATCACTCGCTTATATCACTTAAATTTATAGCATTTTTGGCAAAATAATTCAACAATTTATTGTAATCGTGAGGAAAATAAACATATGATTTGTTAGAACGTATTCAAACAACCGACCATAGCTACGATTCTATACTAACTGAATCAATGAACCAATACAACAAAATCCTATAATTCTAAGATTCCGGATGCCAAAATAAAAGAACCCACTCTTACAAAAAGAAAGAACAAAACCCAATATATGGAAAGACAAAATCCACTAACAGGGCACTAGACTCTCAATAAAGAGATATATTTTATTGAAAAATAAAGTAAACTCAAAGAAAAGAAATGGAAGTTTACAAGGACAAAGTACAAAATTCAATATCAATAGATAAAACCCACGAACGGGGTACTAGACTCTCAATAAAGAGAGATTTTTATATAAAATAGAACAAAATCAGGGAAAACAATTAAGGGGGGGCTTATCATCAACCAAAACGGATGTGAGCCCCTAAACTTTAGTTTAACATTTTTTGGGAGAGGATGAGAGAGAGGAATAGTTACAATCTTTGTTAGAAAAAATCACTATTATTGATAACTAGATAGGTCAATACATAATTATATATTCTTCTAATAAATGGTGCCCTTTTTAATTTTGTATTCTTGAATTATATTAATAGTATTCAATTCCCATATCATGATCTAAGGACAAATATATAGAATTCGCTTGGTTGGTTGATAATATTTATTTTTAATATTAACAAAACTTTAAATATAGGTAAAAACAAAACTTAATAACTTCGTAGATGGATTCTAAACAAATATATTTATTAGTTTTCTTTTGTCTAAACAAAACAAATGTATCAGATTTCAGATCGGATATCGGTTCGGTACAACTGAAATCCAAATCCAAATTGAAACTATTTCGGATTTATAATTTAATTTCAAACATGAATCCAAAATTTGGGTTCTGTATATCCAAAATTTTGGGTTTTGGATCGGGTACCGTTTGATCGAATTAATTTACCACCCTTATTTATGGGTAAAAATAAACTAATATTTAATATACTATATTCTAATAGGAAAAAAAAAATCAACTTTCAAACTCCCAAAGTGAATATACACATTTTAAGTTTTCATTAAAAACAAGTTGAGGGCAATCGCCATAAACTCTAACAGGCATATCTTACTGTAAAAATGAGATATACTGGATATGTTTGGTTGATTGATAATGTTTATTTTCCTATAATAAATAATTTACTAATAAAAGAACATACAATTTATAAAAATGATATTGAACAAACACGTATGAAACTAGATTAGAAGAAAATTTCCTTTGTCATAACTACATTCTTTTAATGGTCTTACACAATAGAGAATATAGATCATTTCTCACAAACATGTAACATTTTTTGAGAGACACTCTAATGACTTATAGCAATCGTGAGAAATAAGTGTTTATGAATTTTCAATATGTATTCGAAAAATTAATCTCAACCCATACAAATATTTTGATTGAAATTAATATGATGAAATTCTGGAAACCCATAATACTGCACATTTAAATTTACCAAATTTCGAAAAAAAGAAAACTTAAAATATGGGTAAAAAACTTATGAACTTGGTAGAAAGATTCCGAAAAATGAGAAAAATCAAATGAAAAATAAAATTAAGAAAATACAATAAAGAGGGGTTTAGAACGTTTTAACGGGGGATGTGGATGTTATGATAATCGCTTGATAATATTAATATTATTGCATTTGGTATAAAATGACGAATAAGTAATTCTATACTTAAATTAATTATATTCACATGAAATTATCTTTTTTCCTAAGTAATGATTAAAATAATATGTTTATGTTAATTAATTAATTAATTTTACTGTTCAGTTCGTAGCACGGGTAGAACACTAGTAATTTATAGCGTCGCACTTTTAGCGTCTATTAAAAATAAAACCATCGCTTATTCTAACCTGTATGTACCTATTTTAAAAATAAATTCTAAAATTTTGCGCATAAGTTTGTTTGTATTTATAAATAAATTATTATTTTGTAAATGAGTTTTTGAAAATTTTTTAAAAATAAAAAATCATTATTAACATTTTTTAAATCATACAATAAATTTTAAAAATAATTTTCTCTACTCTTTTCAAGAAGTTCTTCTTCAACTTTGGCGCATGTATATATCGCACGCTGCAGCACTTAGCCGGTTAGGTGGCAAAAACGTTAGGGCATTTGCAAGATGCGCTTAAATAAGTTTTTAAGTCCAAAAATAAAAGAATATGAAAAAAAATTGGACGATTTTTAATGATTTTTATAAAATTTAATAATTTTTTCTCTTTTTTCAATTTTAAGTGTCATTACATGTTATTAATTATTTTTACTAATAAAATATTAATTTGATTGAATTTAAATATTTGTCATAATTAGATTTAAAATATTAATTAATAAAATATAATTCAGAAATCATTAAATCAAGATAAAATAGAATTAACATAAAAATCTATATAATAACTAACTAATAATCATATAATTTATATTATATTTAGGAAACTCTTAAAGATGTTCGTAGTAGGTACTACTAATAAATACCCGTTATTATCTTACCACCGCACCACCATACATGTACTGATGTACACAGCCCGTCACCCATAAAAATTAAAAACCCACTGGGCACTGGCCACTGCTTTTAAAACGATCGAACACTCAGCTTAATACTGGCCCCAAACCCCCAGTAGCTAACTACGTTCAACGTAACATGTTACATATTAAATTAAGAGTAAAGTGCACTTTGTGTACCTGAACTTTGGCGAAGACAACACTTCGCATACCATGGTTTCAAATCTACCACGGGCAATACTGAACAAACTAATTACTTACAGTCAGTGTACTACCGTCTATTTTCCACTAACGGTGTCAAATGCCCAGGGGTAAAACAGACTTTTCTAGTAGAATCATAATCTGCCGTCAAGGATCACCCAGGTTAACTTCTTAATTTTTTATAAATTTTAATTTTAAAATTAGAATTTTAGGGTTCTTAATATTTAATTTGGGCGTTGTTGATTGTTTGGGAAATCTGATGATTCCTGAAGCTTCTCCATGCTATCTACAATCGTTTGATGCAGTGGTGGTTGCAAGATTGACGAAGGGAGATGGTTGGGCGCGAGTGGAGTTACAGTGTGGATTTACGGAGATGGAATTGGGGCGTTTGTGAAGCGCGATGACTGGGCGGAGAAGAAATGGAGGGCTGTTGGTGTTGTGAATGATATGGGTGGTGTGGTGAGCGTGTGGCTGCTGTGGTGTAGAAGGGTAGGTGAACGGAGAAGTGAGAGGGAGAAAGGAGGGCAGTGGAGGCGAGTTGAATGAAAGAAGAGGAGGCACTCTGGTGGTGTTTTGCAGCGGTGTTGAGAAGTGGGTGGAGGAAGTTGAAGGAAAAAGGGGCGGAGGTTGTTGAACGAAGAAGAAGGAGGTGAAGATGGGTGGAGGAATTGGTGGCTGTTGCGAGTGAGTGGAGGCGACGGAGTGGTGGGTTTGCAGGCGGAGGAAGAAGGAACGGAGGCATTGGTCGTGTTGTGTTAGCAGGTGTGGTGAGATGGAATGGAGTTGAGGTCGGTTGAAATGGGGCGGTGGAGTGGAATGGAGGTGGAGAAGGTGGTGTTGCAAGTTGAGGGGAATGGAGGGAATAGTGGTGAAGGAGATGGGTGATAAAAAAGATGATGAGGGCTGCTATTGGTGTTGTGGTGAAGATGGCGCCGTGAACTGCTGGCGGCGGAGGAACGGAGAAGGAGGTGAACTGTTGGGTGGCCGGAGATGAAGAACAGCAGTGGTATGGGGAACTGTGGAGGCACAGTTTGAAAGAGGAGGAAGAAGATGTGTAGAGGAGTGTAAACAAGCAGTTTTGGGTTCACCAGATATGTTGCCGACCGGATTCTGCATATCTCTTTCGCCAGAATCTTCCGGAATCTGGGGACAGCAAGAACATTCATATGTTCTTGTTTGTTTTCTTTTATTTTGTTTCAATTTTTTTTGTGTTTGATCTGTGTTACTAGATGCGTTGTAAAAATGTTATGTTCAGGATCAGTGCTACTGGAAAAGTCTGTTTTAGCCCTGAACATTTGACACCGTTAGTGGAAAATTGACGGTAGTACACTAATTGTAAGTAATTAGTTTGTTCAGTATTTCCCGTGGCAGATTTGAAACCATGGTATGCGAAGTGGTGTCTTCGCCAAAGTTCAGGTACACAAAGTGCACTTTACTCTTAAATTAATGAGACATGTAACATATTAAATTAAAAATAATAAGTTATTATTAATAAATTAATGACTTTTCAACGAATTTTTAAGGAATTGTTTTAATGATATATCTCACTCATATTTTTTAAAAAATGTGAGGATTTATGTATTGTCAAAAATAAATTAGGTGTGTGAGTGAGTTTAATTGTAAAAGAAAAGAATTAATTGTAAAATATATTACAATATTAGAATTAAAAATTAGAACAAAGTGAATGGAACATCATTGTTTTTTATTTTTATTTGTTCACATAAATTTATGAATTCAACTGTAGTGCGATATTAAAATATCTAAAAATAATTAATTCGAAAAAAAATAAGAAAAGAAATGATAGTTGATGGTGGTTTGAAATATAATACGAAAAATATTGAATTTATAAATATTACGATATAGAATATTGATGTTTAAAAAATTATTAGTTACTTTATAATTTTTAAAATTAACAACGGTTATTAGTAATTATATTATTATTATTATTTTATTCTATTAAATAGAACTAATAGTATTTTTTGTAAAGGATAAATTTTAGTTAGATAAAATATAAAAAAACTTATGTTTTACCTGAAAAATGAAACTGATTAGTTCCTAATAAATCTAGTGCATGTCACATGTTTGTTAGAAATTATGTTATTCTTGATGATAATTTTAACACTTAACATTAGACCTGGAAAATCGGATAATCGAATCGGTTTCGGATTTGATCCATTTCGGATCAGATGAATTTTCGGTTTTGATATATTTTGATCCAATTCGGATCGGATCGGATTTAATTCGGTTCGGGTCTCTATCGGTTTTACAAAATTTTAATCGATTTCGGTTCGGTTCGGATCTAGTTTCGGATCTGGTCGATTTCAGATTAAAATCGGATAAATTTCAGATTAAGATCAGATAAAATTCTGTTCGGATCTTTTCGGACTGGATTTTGTCTAATCGAAAAAATTTGGTTTCAATGTATGTTATATCAATTTTGAATTATCATTGAAACTAAATAAATGTCGTTAGTTATAACGCGAAAATAAATACTCAACTAACTAATATAAAACTTGATTGTTTTTTGAGTATTTAATGTTATTTTTTTCTAGTGTCTACTTGGATCAATAATGTAAAATAACATTTTTGCTAAATATATAATATTATAATTTAATCAAAATAATATTTACTATAATATCCATTATCCATTTATTTTTAAAATATGAGTCATATTCACCTTTAGTTTTACTTCTCACAAAATTAAAAGTAAATTTCGTTTTTAAAAATTTGTCATTATGGAATACACAATCAACCATTTATAATTTATTTATATATACATGCAATATTACTCGATGTTTTTAGCAAAAGCCAAAAAAAAATATAATAATATTTATTAATTTTTAAAAATTATTGATTTACATATCTTAATTCAACTTTCAAACATATTCAATTATACGTCATAATTTTTTAATCTAAATATTTTTTTGTCTTTTAAAGTTTTTTTAAGTGGTTTGGATTTTGTTAGGTGGTTGAAAATAAACATATTATTATAATTAATAAGTCTCATTTAATCATTTATATTACTAAATGGATTATATTTTTTAATCATTTTAAAAAAAGATTTTCAGTTAGTTGAGAGATAGACTTGTAAAATAATTTTTTAATTTTTTTTTAATAAAAAAATGATCAAAATTTATTTATTAGGTTTTTATTTTGTTTGACACACTAAAAGAAAACAGGCTAAAAATGATCGACCTTAAATTCGACCGAATTTGGTTGAATTTAAGGTCAACTTCAACAATTATTTAGTTAGAGCTAAATTCAATCGAATTTATATTCGATCATTTTTGTGCGATCATTTTTAATTTTAAATACGACTAAATATTCAATTTGGTCATATTTAATTCTGATTGTATTTATATATTTGAATACATTCAGTCGAATTTATAAATTTGACCGATATCAGTTGAATTTGGGGTCGATCGAATTTAACCTATTTGGAGGAAAATATGCCGCCTATTTTTGGTCAAAATATTCAAATATATTTTCGACCGACTTAAGTTGTTTTTGATAAATTTGACTGATTTCGGTTGAATTTATATTTCTAGAAAATTTTTAAAATTAATAATTAATTATATAAAGATCTTTATACATAAAAAAAAAGAAATATACAAGTATAATGTTTATGCAAGTTAAAATTTAATTTATTTAAAAATTAACAAGAAATATTAAATATAATAAGAAAATATCGAATTTTCATTAATTTAATAGTTTCGTAAAAATAAAAGTCTACTAATTTTTAAAAAAAATTAAAAAATATGTGTGTTTTAGGATGACATATTACATGTAATAAAAAAATTTGAAAGAGTAATAATGAATAGAAAAATAATTCTTCTCAACTTGGTACATAAACGAGGGAGTGAGGGTGAATATGAGTAGTTTATTTTCAAAAAATTGTACAAGATTAATTTGAAATTTTCTAAAAAAATATGCACATTACTAAAATCATTAGATAATATCATCCGTACGGTTGAATCTTCTAGAAAATATTTTTAAAAAAATATAAACAACAATATGGGATAAAGTACTAGTTAGTAGTATTAGTCAAATCAATAGTTGACTACTAATTTACTATCCAAATTAATTTTTTTATTTTTTTAAAATTTTTGGAGTATCACTAAATTAGATATATATTGGCATTCGTACAGTTGGATTGTAGATAAATATTTTTTTTAAAAAAATAGAAATAATAATCTGGGACAAAGTACTAGTTAGTAGTACCAGTCAAATTAATAGTTGACTACTAATTTCACTATCCAAATTAATTTTTTAATTTTTAAAATTTTGGGAATATCACTAAATTAAATATATATTGATATATGTACAGTTGGATCGTCGATAATTATTTTTATAAAAATAAAAATAACAATATGGGACAAAGTACTAGTTAGTAGTACAAGTCAAATCAATAGTTGACTACTAATTTCACTATCCAAATTAATTTTTTATTTTTTAAAATTTTGGGAGTATCACTAAATTAGATATATATTAACATCCGTACGGTTGGATCGTCGATAAATATTTTTAAAAAAATAGAAACAACAATTCGGGATAAACCACCGGTTAGTAGTACTAGTCAAATATATAGTTTGATAGACTCAAAGTCTTTTTAGGAAGTTTGATAGATTTAGGTTTTGGAATTTGTCAAATAAAAGTGAAATTAAATAAAATAGGATTGCACTTAGAATCCTCCCTTAGGTTCATTTTTGTGGCATTTTCGGGAATCAAGTCAAACTGGTCAAACCGAAACCAAAAATACTTTCCGACATGTTCTTGACATCAACTTAAAATAAGAATATCAAGTTAATGGTATTTTATATTCTAGGTCATTTGTGTCGAAAGATTTAAGCATCGGCTAAAGGCACGAATATCAAGAATTTCTAAACACTACTTTTACGAACCAAAATTGCCAAAATTATTTAAAAGAGTGTTGTTCTTAAATGTTTTTCTTCCAAATATTCTTGATATATTTCTCAAATATTTCTAAATGATTTATCGTGCCAAAAGCCATGTCAAAAGAGCAAAAACCGATTTTATTCCGAATTACTCGTAAATCCTTATTTTTCCGGATAAAATCATCTTAAATTCAAACTAAATTATTCCTTGGACTTCATGGTCATTATTTTTAATGGAATATTATGTTTGAATATTTGTCAAGTCAAAACTTTTTCCTAAGTCGTCGGTAAAGGCAAATAAATTTTTCGGTCGCTCCAAAAGGCTGTTTTAACATTCGAAAAATTCTCAAATATTCTCCACTCATCATTTTGACTTGAAACTTTGGATTTGTCATTCTTTTACCATTAGGAAGATCCAGTAATATTTTCGTAATATTTGCATGACTTTTGTCCGGGATCCTAATATTCGATACGTAATTGATTTTTCGATCGCTCGAAAGTCATAGATGATCAACTCATTCCAAGGTGAAATTTTGATCATAATCCTCTGGGCACATTTCTAGGGGATTCCCAAAATTTCGTAATTTTTCGATTTATGGCTTATTCGTGTTGTTTTCTTGTCGGTATGTGTTTTTCTCGGTTTTCGTGCTATCGTTAAATTGTAAAAACGTGTGGGCACTCTTTCCCATACATTTTTGAATTGTGTAGCAGCTAGGGAGTGTGTCAAACACATGCCAACACATGCTAGCACATGCCAACACATGCCAACACATGTAATGACACATGCCATTCACTTTTTTGGCCTATAAATATACCCCCCACCCCCTCACATTTTCTCTAAGCCTTGAAGAGCCAACTAAATGCTGAAGAAATACTCTCTCAAACACTCCTTATACAGCCCCTAAACTTGCAAAAACGTAGTTTGTTTTTGTGCCAATTTTAAACCTCAGTTTAACATCATTTTGGCTTATATTTCTTCACCAAACTTGCTCTCTAACACACACCTTTGGTCACCTTTGTTCTTGCACCTTCCAAGCCTCATTTAGGCAGCCTACAAGTGACCATTTGAGCCCTCAAAAGTCGAACCTTAAAGCCTCCCATTCGGCCATTTTCCGGCGACTTTCCGGCGACTTTTCCGGCGACTTTTCCGGCGACCCTTTTTGTGTGTTTCTTGGCTTCCTAGCTTGTTTATCTTGCAGCTTTCTCTTTAATATTAAGAGGATCTTGAGCCTTTGTAAGGTCAAAATTTACAAGTTAGCTTTCTTGCTTAAATATTGTATATTTGTGCTTATATTTGCTTGATCTACTTGTTTATACATTATATTTAAGCATACTTGCACTTTGTCACTTAAATACACTTGTTCTTGAAACTTATTCGTGTAGTGTATTTTTGGACATTTGTAAGTGGTTTTATTTAGTTAGTAACGATCTTGAAATAAAGGTAACATTACTCTCGAGCAAAAGGCCTTTCTTGAATCGTGAAAGCTAGCTCCAATTTGTTTAGTTTCGTTCAAATTAAAGTGATTTGTAGTAACCACTTAAAAGGTGAAACAAACACTTGAACTATAAACTAAACTTGGTCATTTTGTCTTAAAGAAACACAAATCCATAAAATTGTATAATTTTATATTATTTGGATTTTGTTAAAAAGACAAGACCACTTAAACTTGCAACTTGAACTAGTCATCTTGTTTCTTGGCATTAAATATTCGGCCACTTTGTTATAAGGCAAGACTAGTCTTCAAACCAAGTTCATTTTATTCCTTGGCCTTTGATATATATTCGGCCATAATTTAAATATATATATAGTTTATATACTTGTTTGATTTAAAGTGCCGAGTCCGCTATTCCGTGACTTAGCCTTAATTCGTAACATATATATATATATATATATATATATATATATATATATATATTATATATATATTCGGCCATATATAGTTAATATGTATAGTTTGTGTACTTGTTAGATTTAAAGTGCCGAGTCCGTTATTCCGTGACTTAGCCTTAATTCGAAACAAGTATATATATATATACTTATATATATTCGGCCAAACAACTCATAGTGCTAACTTGCACTTATTTGCACTACTTGCACTTTAGTTTAATATTCCTTGTTTGTGTGTGTGTGTAATAATTTAACGCTTAATTGCGGCCCTCGTTTTATCCTATAGATATGCGAGTTACATTTCTACACATGTGAGTTGTGTTTGTGTAATAGTTTAACGCGTAATAGCGTCCCCGTGGCTAGTACCGTAACATACTAGTTTGCGCGGATTATTGTATAATCATCTTATAAATTGCTTGTTTGTTTTAGACTTGTTTTCTAGACTTGCAGTGAGGTGAAATGAAGTGAGGTGATCCTTGTTTCTAAGACCCAAGTCTTAGGTGTACTAACGGGGAGTTAGTAACCTTTGCACCGTGAAGAAAAAGGAAAGACCCAAGACCTAAGATCTAAGATCCAAGACCAGCAAGTGGTAGAAGTTCGAAGTCTACAAGGGGTTGCTACTTTGACTTTGAGGAGGTAACGGGGAGTTACGCTCCAAGACAAGCTTAGTAGTGGTTTGCTTCGACTTTGAGGAGGTAGCAGGGAGTTACGCTCCAAGACAAGTCAAGTATTAGTTTGCTTTGTATTTTTGAGGAGTTAATTTGTAAATTAAGGTCCAAGATAAATACTTAGTGTTGTAAAGGCTTCTCCGCCTACTATAAAGGAGTCTCTTTATAGTGGAAGAAATCTCGAGTCTGGGGAGGATCTCGGGGACTGGACGTAGAGGTGAGCGGATCCACTAGGGGTTGCGCCATCGCGAACCAAGATAAAATCGACCGTGTGATTGCATTTTTATTTCTTGGTTTACTTTCTGCACTTTTAAATCGTTTACTTTAAGTAACGTATTTAAAGACAAAAACGGAAGACAAAAACGACAAGCAAAAATTTTAAAAAGGTAATAAGCTATTCAACCCCCCCTTCTAGCTTATTATCTCCCCTTTCGGGACTCACAATTGGTATCAGAGCAGCGCTTTTTAACGTACTTTTCGATTGTTGTGATAATCGTTAAACACCACAAAAAGTAGATCCTTACCGTATTTAATCGATTTGTTGTGATAAATTGATAAATACAACAAAAGGGGATCATAATGGCGTATTTGAATACTATAGGGTGCGGCGAAGGACTTTCAAGTTCTAGACCACCTTTGTTTGATGGCACAAACTTTGCAACTTAGAAAACAAGATTTAGAATTTATGCTAGATCCCAAGGAGTTAAAGTTTGGATGGCCATAGAAGATGGAGTCACCACTCCTACTAAATCGGTAGGCGACGATATTGTCGAAAAGAAAGTGAGTGAATATACTCCGGAAGAAGAAATTCAAATGAACATAGCCGCTAAAGCGGAAATGGTTATAACTAGTGCACTTGCAGAAAAAGAATACAAAAGAGTTAATAATTGCAAGTCCGTACAAGAAATGTGGAATAAATTGGTTATCACTTACGAGGGAACTAAAGACATTAAAGAATCCCGAATGGATACTTTAATTCAAGAATATGAAAATTTTAAACTCCTCGAAAGTGAAACCATAATTGACATGGAAACTAGGTTCACTCGAATTGTTGATGAACTTTCACAACTAGGAAAAGTTTATACTACGAACGAGAAAAATCGTAGGATTCTAAAAGCCTTGCCTCCTAGTTGGAAAGTAAAAGTCACAACTATCAAAGAAATACACAATTTGAATTCATATTCAATTGATAGTTTGTTTGGAAATCTTCGTGCTTACGAAGAAGATAATATTCCGGAAAAGAGTCTTCCGAAAATGGAAGATAAACGAAAAAGTATGGCTTTAAAAGCAATACTAATTGATGAAGATGAAAATGATGATGAGTTGAACGAAGAATTGCAAGATCTAGATGAACAAGAGATTGCATTGCTTTCACGACAACTTCGTCGAGTATTGCAAAATAAAGCCCAAAGATACGGAAAAGGATTCCTTAAATCGAGTAATCAACATCGTGTGTTTAACTCGAAAGTAAGGACAAATTTCAAGAGCTATAATTTTCCGTCTTCGAACTTGACTAAAGGCAAAGGTGTTCAAGCATCAAATGCTTATAACAATAATAGTAATTCGAATTATTCAAATAATTATACACCACCTAAGCCTAAAGTGCCATCTAACGAAGAAGCACATGATGTGTGTTTCGAACGTAAACAACCCGGTCACTTTAAACGGGAGTGTCCTAAATTGGCGAAAGGAAGAAGTCTAGTTGTCGAGAATGGATGGGACTTAAGTGAAGATGAAGAAGCTTCCGAGCCAAGTGAAGAGGTTGTGAATTTGTGTTTGATGGCAATTGGTGATGAAGCTACACCAAAGGAAATCTCCACTACTAACCATGAGGTAACCCTAAACCCTTGTAATAATTCGGCATCATGTAGTAGTGTTATTGTTAGTCAAGATTTATTTAATTTAGATCATGCGAATTTGGGTGTCTCGGAGCTTATTAATCTTGTAAAAATGTTGAAAACGAGTCATAATGAAATTAGCCATAAATACATCACCGTTAGTTCCGAAAGGAATAAAATACGGGATGTGAATGTTGAGCTACAAAAAGAGGTCACTCGTTTGACCAATATCCATGCTAAGGACATGGAATATTCCGAATTCATTACATCTCAAAATGAACGGTTGAATATTGAAAGTAAAAATAAGGATGATATGATTCGAAATCTTGAGATTGAGAATATATCCTTAACACTTCAAGCCGAAGAGATGGAAATGAAAAAGTTCAATTATCTACTAACACTAGTGATCTCCATGTTGAGATGTTGAATTTAAAGATTCGAAATGAATCTTTGATTCGTGAAAATGAGACACTAAGTGAAAAGATAAAAGAACTCGAACAAGCTTTAACGGGAGATTTTGAGGAAGAGCTACACGAAGCCCTAAAAGAAAAAGAAATGGATTTTCAAGTTACGTTATCCGTTAAAGATTTCGAACTTGCTAAAATTAATGGTTTACTCGAGACCAATTCAAAGGAACGAGATCATGTAGTCTCGGAACTTAAATCGGTTCTCGTGGAAAATCAAAGGCTTCAAAATGATAACAACAAGCTCTTATCTCAAGTCTTGGATCAAGCAAATTTCTTTAATAACAAGATTAATTCCTTGTTAGCTAGCCGAAAAAGAAAATCTTGAGAAAACCGTTAATCAATTCACCAAGAGTAATACTATATTGGATAGTATGGTTTTTAACTCAAAGGTACCATTTAACCGAGAAGGATTGGGATATAATGTGAACTCTCCTCCTAAACGAGAAGTTCCACCTCCTAATACTTCAAGGAATACTCCTCCTAAATCATCTTCACCTAAGTGTTCGTATTGCAATGTAAGTGGACATATAAGTCTATTTTACAAAGCCAAAGAAGGTGAGAAAAAGGGGAAGTATAAATGGGTTCCTAAAGGTGAATGTTCGAAAAATGGTAATAAAACGAAAGTTGCTAAGAAGAAAGAAAAAGTAGTCACAAATGACAAGAAGCAACCGAAGTTTCATTATCAACAAAGACCAATTAAGTTTCAACAAAGGAACATGAAACATCAAGCTAGTACTAGTGCTAACAATGCTAGTTCTTCCAAAGTTCCTAATCAAGGTCATAAAGCTAGAAACCCAAATGGTCATGGTCATGCTCGTAATTTAAATGCTTATGCTATGCCTAGGAATACGAGTCATTATAATGCTAGATCCAGTCATCATGCTAATGTGAGTCATCATGCTTATCCTAGAAATAATAATGCTCATGTTAGAAATAATCGTGTGAATTACCATGCTAATACTCGTGCTAGAGATTCCGTTATTACTATATTTCCCCGTAGTGATAATGTTAATGCTTTTCGTGGTAGTTCTAAATATGCACCTAGGAAAAATCCTTATCACATCTCGAATAGGAATCATGCATCCAGAAATGACATTGTTTATGTAAATGATTATCCTATGCCTCGATTTATTTATGAAAGTACTCGATTGCCTTATGATGTGCTAACACCTGGACCCTCAAGTAAAAAGGGTACCAAAAGGTTTAATTAATCTTTTGTGTAGGTGTGCCTTGCTGCTAAGAAAGATGTTTGGTACCTTGATAGTGGATGTTCACGGCATATGATCGGAAATAAGTCGTTGTTGAACAACATTAAAAAGGTAAACAACGGAATTGTAACGTTTGGTGATAGTAGCAAAGGTGACATTATCGGAATTGGTGATATCGGCAATAAAAGCTTTAAAATCCATGATGTACAATTAGTCACCGGATTAAAGTATAATTTACTTTCGATAAGCCAACTTTCCGATAATGGATACAAAGTTAAATTTTATTCGACTCATTGTTCCGTCATTGATGATAACGGAAGATTAGTCATTTCATGTCCACGAGATAAGAATGTTTATGCGTGTGACATTAATAATTATGAAAATGTGTGTTTGGTTTCCACAAGTGAGGATCCATGGTTATGGCATCAACGTTTAGGTCATGTTAACATGAAACTCATCAAAAATATATGTTCGAATGAACATGTACGTGGTTTACCAAAACTCCATTTCATAAAAGATCATATATGTGAAGCTTGTGAAATTGGCAAACAAGTTCGAGCATCTCACAAAGCCAAATTCATGGTGTCTACTACTAGACCATTAGAGCTTCTACATATGGATCTAATTGTTCCCGTTCAAAGTTTGGGAGGAAGTTTATATACTATTGTAGTAGTAGACGACTTCTCACGATATACGTGGACGGAATTCCTAAAAGCAAAAAGTGATGCATTTACATCATTTGTTGCTCTTTGCAAAAGGATTCAAACTCAACAAGAAACGTCTATTGCTTATATTAGGACGGATCATGGTAAGGAATTTCAAAATTCCGAGTTTGTTGAATTTTGTGAAGCAAATGGTATTACTCACAATTTCTCTCCTCCTTATACACTTCAATCTAATGGTAGTGGAAAGAAAGAATAGGACATTGCAAGAAATGGCGAATACCATGCTAAATGAATATCGTCGACCTAAGTATTTTTGGGCCGAAGCTATGTCAACGGCTTGCTATCACTACAAGAAAAAGTTCAATAGACATCACACTTTAGACATCGGTTGTGAATGCCACTGATGTTAAAAGATGTAATAACATCACCCCGAATTAAACTGATGTCTTTGCTTTTCGTAAACATCACTTTTTTTAAAACTGATGTCTAAAGTCAGTCTTTAAAAAATAAAACGCATGCCCTTCTTTTTGTTTCCCCCCTTAGCTAAAATTTTTGCCTCTAAATCAAAACTCCCCCCCTTTCACCAAATATTTCCCCGCCTATACACAGTTATTTGCCCCCTTTCTAGACAAAACTAATTAAACTAAAACAAAAAAAAAACTAACACACTGAACTCATCTCTCTTTCGACTAAACTCTCTCTCGTCTAAACTCTCTCTTTCTCTCGCTGAAACTCTCTCTCTCATCTCTCACCACCATAACTTATCTCCACCACCACTCACCTCTGCTCTACTCGCCACCACCACCACTCACCTCTGCTCTACTCACCTCCGTCTGGCCTGCTCTACTCACCACTGCTCTCATCTCTCCTTTGCTCTTGTGCAAATTGGTTAGCTTTAATTTGGGTCTTCTCTGCACGAATAGGGTCTCCTCTGCTATTTCTAGGGTTTTCATTATTGAAATTGATAAGCTTTAATTTGGGGTTTTTTAAAATCAAAACCCTAATTTCTTAAATTGCGGGTTTTTTAAATCAAAACCCTAATTTCTTAAATTGGGTATTGTCATTTACGTGGATGTATTTGTTATACCCTAATTATTTTGAATTTGTGAAACAAATGGTATTAATCATTATCACACCTCAATTTTCGTTGTTTATGAGTTAATTTTTTATGTTTATGTGCAAATGTGTGTGGATTGTGTTGTTTTAATGGTAATTACTTTATCGCGAAAACTCGAGAGGATTTTCTAGTTTTGGTTAAACGAGGATTAGTTTATTGCGAGAATTCGAGAGGATTATTTATTTGTGTTACATTAATTGACCGCTAGGATAGTGCAATTAATTGACCCATGTATGTCTATGTTTGGGGACTTCACCTGGATGTCATGGATTTTTCACGGATGTAAGTTGATGATTTTCTGAGCAGTTGCAATTTTATGTTTGCTCAGTCATAAGCTACTAAAAGCTTGTTTCCGATAGTTCATACTAACTGATGTTCTTCTCTAAAACCGAATATTCTTTGTAACAGATGTTTTGGCTGTCCAATTATTGAAGGCTATGGCATGATTGAGACCTCCTGTGCCATAAGCACTTCGGAAGAAGGAGATAACTTATCTGGTCATGTTGATTCTCCTAGTCCTGCATGGGGTAAGCTATGTATGACTTGACCGGATAAATACGGGTGCACGTACTCTTTCCTTAGTAATAGTCAGAAAAACTTTAGTAAATAAACATTGTAGAGATTGAGCATAGTAAATATATATGTACCTAATAATTTGCTTGAAAAAAGGAGTGGGCACATATCTTGATTCTTGAGTAATTTTATTGAATTTTATTTATGTCACTATTTATTTTCTCCCTGCATCTCGTTAGTTGCATAGGATCGCATATAAAATACTATAGTAGACCAATACTTGCCGGAAAATAAATTGATTTTGAAAAATATATCCGGGAATATAATTCCTGCAAAAATATCTTCCTCTATTTAATAATGAATAATGAATGGTAAGAGAATGTTTAGA
This sequence comes from Kitagawia praeruptora, assembly GCA_037693485.1. Classification (NCBI taxonomy): domain Eukaryota; kingdom Viridiplantae; phylum Streptophyta; class Magnoliopsida; order Apiales; family Apiaceae; genus Kitagawia; species Kitagawia praeruptora. The sequence continues at coordinate 102,136,107 of CM075345.1, forward strand.
ATTTAGAAAATTTCCCTAATAGGCCTAGACATTTGTATAACCTGTTCTGTATTACTAAAGTTGATAATTCTATCTTTCAGGGTTACTTCAAAGATGAAGTGCAGACGTGAGTTGCTCTTTGAAAGTAAAATTAGAGAATAATACCATCCAGGAAAATTTTGATTAGATAATACATTATATCACAACTCATTCTTCAGTTCTACTAAGAGAAGTATTTGATGCTGACGGTCGGTACCTGAAGGGCGGCTCAAGATTATCAATAGGCAAGCCTACCATTGTCTATTATTACTGAATTATAGCTACTCCAGAACTCATTGTACAATTGTTAAATTTTCAATATCATGTATGCATGTAAGTGCCTCTGAGGTGGAAGTATTATAGTTTTATTTGTATTAATTTATGACAGGAAAAATAACATATTTAAGTTGGTGCAGGGTGAATATATATGACCAGAATAGATTGAGAATGTATATGAGAAGTGCAGATTTGTTGCCCAATGTTTTATATATGACAAGGCCACAAAACAATTTATTTATGTAAATTGCTAAATGCATCCTAGCTAATTTTTCTAATGCTATTTAGGTGACAGTCTGAACTCGAATTTAGCAGCTGTGGTCTCAGTGGAGCCACATGTGCTAAAGGATAGGGCTATGTCCGCAGGCACATGGTAACCTATTTGTTCATATATCCTTTACCAGGACCTGAAATTATGGGCACACTGGCACAGAATATGTCTAGGAGTTTGCACCTGTAAGAACCCAGATTTTTGGTAGAATTAAAACTTTTTCTTATGTAATAATATAAGGAGTGAATGGTGGTTATGACTGCAATGTAACGAATGTCTATTAAATGAATGGAATGGATTTGAATTCAATTATTTATATGTCATGCAGAATACTTTTGGTTGACAGCATAGATAAGAATGATCTATCTCCTTAGTGATATAAGTTATATTATTCCAAGAAAGATTATTCTAGTGTCATCCAAATCAATATATGTTATTAGTCCAGTGGTTCCGTAAAAGGGTTAAGGAATGCCCTAGAGAGGACCAAGGCATTATTATTATATATAAGGAATAAAAAGGAATAATGAAGTGTGAATAGTGATTTTGGGGGATATGGGAATATTATTGGACGACGCTATATAGAAGTATTCAGAACGAATTTTCGAGTTCGTATTCATGATCCAGGGGCAAGATAAGTGTATGTAAACGATATCGGATTCAGAAAAATAGCACTTTCATTTTCTCCGAGATTTCCCTGGACACTGCAAGACTTAAGGATTTAAAAAAGGGATTTAAGGAATTTAAATTCGAGAAGTATTAAGTAAGATGGAGGATGGTATTATAATTATTAAGAAGGTTTTCGGTAAAACCCTAACTAGAAACGAATGAGTTATTCCTCCGAACAAGCAAGGAAATTGAGTAATAACCGGACAAAGAAGCGAACAAAATAACCAAGAGACAAACAAGTGCAATTGGTGGAAAAAGGAGAAACCTAAGTGGCATGTTTGTAAGTCAACTACAAGCTAGGTGGTATAAGTGCACTTTTACCAAAAATGGAGTTGTTTAATGTGGTGCCAACACATGGTCCAATAAGAAGCCAACAAGTGGCACCAATAGATTGCCAACAACACATTAAAAAGAGATGCATCCAAGTATATACATAAAGATACATGCATTTAGCCATTTTACACATCAAAAACAACAAAACAAAACAACATTTTCTCTCCATTTCTTCCATAAAAATCTGCCCATTCTTAGCTAATTGGAAGTCCAACTTCCAACCATCACTTGTTCTTCAAATTTTTATGGTAAGTACTACATATCATGGTGATGATCTCCTAGAAATTTCAGCTTCAAATTCATCTTTTTCCATTTTCAAATAAATCATCAAAGTGCAGATGAATAGTAACTTTTATGAACTAATCTTGATTTCTTGAATTCTTATGGTGGATCTAGCAACTCTAAGGCCACACAAGGATAGATCAAGTCTTAGTGAGGCTCTAGGACACTCCAAGGAAGGTAATCATCACTTGAAACCCTAGGTCTTACTTTGAGATTTGTTAAGTTATTGATGGATTTAGTGTAAGTGATGTAGTAGTATGATTATAAGCATGATTATGAAGTTTGTTAATGGATCTAAACATGATTGTGATATGTTGGTCAAGATGATGTTCTTGGACAGTAGGAGATGTATAATATGTGTATAACTTGTATTGATGCCCGATGTGGCTTGGTATTGACGACATGATTTTCGGAACGTTCGATATATAGCCGTTATAATGACGAAATTTCGTTAGCACTTAAAATCCGTTTTTGACAGTAAGATTGAACCTCTGATCTTGATGAATAATTAACCCAACCTTATAGATCTTGAGCCATAGATCATTTTGGAAAAAGAATCGAAACATTCTGACTTACGGTTTAGGAGTTATGATTAAATTCGTAAAAGTGGTTCGAAACCGAGAATGCAAATTCGTAATTGAAATTGAACCGTGTAAAATAAGTATCGCAGTGGCGAATCTTGGTAATTAAATATTAGAGATCATAAGGGTGGTGTGAGAGAAGACCTCGTATTAAAAAGATCGTTTTTCGATTTTATAAAAATGTTCGAACCAAGGTTAAGTACGAAAGTACCTGTTAACTCGAATAACTTGTAGAAGGGGGGGGGGGGGTTGAATACAAGTTATATAATCGTGTCTGATTTTTGCTTGATTATATGAACAAGAATAAATGAATGAATCAAACTCTTGTTTGTATTAATAAGATCAAATACAAACTCTACCAAAGGTGTACAATACCTTTAGCAGCTGCTGACAATACAAATCTCTCTCTCTGTTTGTTTCGAACTCTCGAATACAAACCTTATACAGAGCTACGCACACGAACTCACAACTTCGTCGCTCTTTTACAACGATATTGAGAGAGTATTTATAATGCTACCTATCAACTAATAACAGAAAGATATAATCTATACATGACAATGTTCTGCCTTCTAGTCGATAGTTTCCTTCAATAGAAAACTCTTTCCTTCATAATATCTTCTTGCTTGTTCTTCAAACAACGATCCTGTTTTATAGCACTTGCCAGTTTCTGTAGCATCCATAATGACATCATCAGTAACAAGACTGATATCAGGATCTGTACACTGCATCAGTATCTGATCAATCATCAGTATTGGACCGTCATCAGGATTTGCCCTCTGTTCCTGACATGTAGTCTCCGATACACTGTTCATTCCTGACTAAACTATACAGATAACTGTCTTACACATAAATCCTATATACAGTGCTAAATCCTTTATAAGATCAGGATTACAAGAAGTATAATGTGTAAATTCTATTCTTAACATCACAACTTATGAATTATTCCTAACAATCTCCCCCTATTTATGCTTTAAAATCTGAAGCATAAATCTAAGTTGTGGATGTCAAAACATATAACAATACAACCAGAATAGAATTTATGAATGTAGAATTATGAAGTTAAGTACCTCCTTCTCAGATGTAGACGATTATCTAGTACTTAGAAGAAAGAATTTTAACTATTAATGCTGCTCTTCCTTTACCACTTCCTAGCTGAGATTCACCACTGTCACTCCTGGTTCTTCTTTTTACTACCCTTTGTCTGCTCTTTGTCTCCCCCAACTTTATCTCCTCCAGTCTGGTGGTGTTGTTGTTGTCTTTGAACTGTCTTTATCTCCCCCTTTTTGACATCAGCAACATTAATTCCAAGAGATTCAGAAACAGAACAAATGAGATTCATAAGAACTGCTTGATTTTCCATAATTGTGACTTGGTTATCTTCAAGTGATTGAAGTCTTGTTTGAATAGCAATTTGAGAATTCTGAATATCTTTCAAAACATCAGAATGAACTTCAATGTTGGAAGTGCTTCTAGTATCTTCAGTATCAGAATCAGAAAGAACTGTATCTTCAAGTCTTGTAGAAGAAGTTGCTTGAGTTGTATGATATTCAAGTAATAAAACCTGATTAGAAGTATCAACATCTTCATCTTTCTGATCTAGAACTGAAACATGATCATCATCTCCTTCACCAGTATTCTGTGTACTAACATCTTCAAATCCTGACTCCTCCTTAGAGTGATCAGAGACTGTTGATGTCTCAATTCGAGCTGATATTGGAAGTACATACAAAGGAACACTAGGATCATTAGGATCTTCATCTGGTACATATGTATCAAGAGATTGCTTTATCCTGGCACCTCTTCTGTTAATGATTCCTGCAAGCCTCTCCTTTTGCTTCTGAGCTTTAACTTCTGGCTTTGCATTGTGATGTGCTAGGTCATTCTTCTGATACATTTTGATGAATGAATAAGTACCAGCATCCATACCCAAATTTTCAGACCAAGATTCAGGAAAAACCTGATCCCAGAAATCAAATGATGGTTTCCTAATTTTCTCTCCCTCACTATGGAGTTGATCATCCATACCCTCATTCTCACTTTGACTTACTAAAGTCAACACTCTTTCTACCTCACCTTTTGCCTGGTCAGGAGCCAGCCGCTCAAATTGTGGATCTAAGTCCATCTTTTCAAGTGTATCACTCAAATTTAGATAAGTGCTCTCATGACCTACAGAAAAATAGAGTTTAGAAGGAGTTTTTATACCTGAACTCACATGGAGAGAGGGTTCCTCATTTGGCATGTGGCTTGAGGTTTTCTCCAAGGAGTGAGCTGCTATAGTCTCTGAACCCTTACAATCATCTTCTTTCCTTTCAGAAACTACAGGCTCCAGTATACCACTTTCAGGTTCTTTACTAGACTCTGATGTCTTCAGTAATACTTCATTAGACACCATAGTTAGTACATCACCATCTTTAAGTGTTGTTTGCTGAGACACACCCTCAAGGTGGATAGACTCTGACTGAACAAAATTTGTTTGATCTTCAGAAAAATCAACCAAAGTCATTCCTCCCATATCATAGGGTATCTCACTTGCATTCTCAGTCATCACAGAAGTCCTTTCAACATCAGCTATCACAGCTCCTGAGTCATCCTTCCTCTGACTAGATGGTTCTTGTGTTACAGTGACTGTGATCTGATCTTTCCTACTATTCACCACTGATGCAATAGTATCTTCTGTTGACTGCTTCCCTCTATCTACTTCCTCCAGTTGTTCACCTTGAGCTGAAGCATCTTCAATAATTACATTCTTGTCAAATAAATATGCATGAAGTGATTGAAGTGCACCATGCTTCGAGAGTCCAAATTTCTTGACTAATTGTCTTCTGACAGACACATAGAAATACATCTTCATTAAGTCAAGTCTTTGATGTAGAAGTCCATATTCATCTGGAAATAAAAGTTTTGGTACTCTTTCAACCAGAAAGTCTAGAACAGGCCTTGACAACTTCACTTTGAGAGAAATTAGTCCCATAGCCAGTCTGTATGATAATGTAGTTTCCCATGAAGAATCAATATCCAGATCTCTCTTGTCAAATACTGACATAGATGTAGCTTGATTTGTAGAAACCTGCATGATATTAGTTGGACTAGACTCTGTGTGTGTAGGTGACAATTGAATCTTTCTCCTTGTTCTCCTGATATAGTGAGCAAAAGATTTATCCTGAGAAGACTCAAGAGGTGTAGACACAGAAGTGATCTTGGGATGAGATCTTTGTTCAATAGACACAGTCTTTTGAGAGACAGTATCCAGTAACTGTTTTCCCTTTTTATGAACTACAGTCTTTTGGGAGACTGCAGCCTGGCTGTGACTAGGTTTTTCATCTCTTTGTGCTAACAAAGAAAGTTGAATTGCAGCCTTCAATTCTGCTCTCTCAGCAAGAGTTAAATCATCATCATCTTCACTAGAATTACTACTACTACTTGACACAACAAATCTTCTCTTCCTTACAACTGATGTCTTTTGAGAAACACCAGAGGTTGGTTTCTTTGAAACAATAGGCTGTGGATCAAAATTTGATTCTTGAATTGTTTCAGAGACTATAATGTTTTGGGCTACTTGGGTAGACACAGGTGGGTTCTCCTCCAATTGAGATTCCTGAGCCATTTCACCACAAAAGAAAGAAGAATTGTAGAAAGTAGGAAGATGAGTTTTAAGAATTACCTGAACATGATATGGATAATGAATTGTAGGTATTTCATCTAGATTCTTTTCATTGTCCTTCTTTGTAATGTCAGAGAAAATTCTCTTTTGCTGTTCATAAGAAGAAACACAATGTTCTCTACCAAATCTAGTTTCAACATCAGAAATAAAATGGTTAACAAACAATTGCATAAATCTATGATAATAAACCATTTTCCTGTTTTGATCTCTTAACCCAAGTTTAATAATCATCTGACTTAAGATAATATGACCAATATTGATTACTCTGTCATAAAGCAAACTATAAGCAATATGTGAAGTAACAGAAGTAATTTGCTGAAAAGAACTACATTTGCCAGTAAAACATTTAGCAATTTGATCAAAGTAAAAAGACCATTCCTTTCTAAGAAAAGACCTATTCAACTGGCTCATGTTATCTAGAGGTCCACTATAACCTAATTCAGACAACATAGTTCTTATATTATCATCAGATGGTACATTCTCATAACTATCAGTAACAGGTGAGCAAAGTACTGAATTAACAACAGATTCAGTAATGTCAAATGAATCTTGTCCTAAATGTAGAACAATCTTACCTGATTGACTCTGAGTAGAATCAATTACCTCAGCATTCTTCCAAGCTTGTGAAACAGCTACTTGATTAATCTGTGGAGATGCTGTCAATGCATAACTTAATGGTCCATATGCCAGAAAGTCCATGATTGGATGAAAATCAGATGATACTCCTTCCTTGTTGGTGATAGCTGCAACATGATTGTTTGTCATAAAATCAAAGTCACCAAACTTGAAGGCTACTGATTTAGGTAATCTTCTCTGAGCTGCCATTTTTGATCTGAAAAGAAACTTGAAAAATTCTTGAAATGGATTAGTGATTTTGAAAACTCAAAAGTGATTTTTGCTTTAGAGAATGTAAAATTAGAGAAAGCAATTACACGATTAGAGTTTCAAAACAAATATATTTCACAAATCTTTCAGACCACTATCCCACGTTGACACGTAGATTGACAGGTGTCAGTCCCTAAAAAATGCGGTTACCCACGATTTTTGGAAAATAAAATCCAAAATTGATTTTTCATGAAATAAATCAGGGTATAAATAAGCAATACTGATCAGCTTCCTTTTCCTGATGACCTCTCATCAAAATAATCACAAAATGCAATGTGATTTAAAAATATAATTTTCAAATCCCGATGGTCACACATGAAATCCTGACCAATATCATCCTGATTCCAGAGACTTAATATGGAGTTTTCCACGTGGCATTTTTCTTTTATCTTTAAAAGAACCAGACGCCTTATGCCATTCTCCATAACCTTTCAATTTCTTTTCTTCTTAACAATGCTTCTCAAACCAAAAACCCCTTCAAACCCATTTTCCAGATTTTTCTTGATCGATGAACATCCTGTTCTTGATCATCTCTTTGAACAAATGACTCTTCTCATCGAACTAATCATGAATGGATTGGTTTTCGAAAATATCCAGAGGTTTCTCCTAGAAAATCCATCTGTTGGATACAATCTTCCCCTAACCTCCTCAAAACTTGAGGATGAAGAATTTGGCCGAGAGTCTGAGGTTGATCTTGATGGAGATGCTATTCATTTAAGTTAGCTGCTCTCATTCAAGTCGCCCAGACAAGGAATCCAAGAGCAAACGAGGCTTTCATCCCCTGATGGATTTCTTGAGATGCTCCTTGTCCTGTTCCTCAGAGTTCATATCAAAGACAAGTATAGAGTAGAAATTTAGACAAAAAGATGTTGTATTTCATTTCCATGTAATGATTTCTATTAATGAAAATACAGTTTCTTGTTATCCGCTTGTCTTTTGATTTTTGAATGATGTATAAATTATCAGTATGCAAATATTAAAACTTGCTAGCATAGACTTAACACATCACAGAATCAGATTACTATACAAAGTAAACGTCAGGATCTGAGACAATTTTCATAATCCTGATACTGATACAATACTGATAACGTCAGCATCCTGATGACAAATCTAATCCTGATGATTATTAACAAGTCTATCATACTGAAATTTATCAAGGCAAAGTGTTATAGCTAAAACATTTAACAATCAAATATAGATCCTGACAGGAATATCAAGTCTATAAGCTAAGAACAACATACCTTGCTACTTTTGCAGATGTTACAGATCTAAAAATTTAACATTCCTAACTCACTTACTAGTCTACTGAATGTAGTCTCATCAAGTGGTTTAGTTAGAATATCTGCAAGCTGTTTGTCAGTAGGAACAAAATGAAGTTCCACAGTACCATTCTCAATATGCTCTCTAATAAAATGATACCTGACATCAATATGCTTAGTCCTTGAATGTTGAACTGGATTTTCTGCAATTTTAATAGCACTAGTATTATCACAAAACATAGGAATATTACTAAGTGTCATACCATAATCCAGCAACTGATTTCTTATCCAAAGGAGCTGTGCACAACAACTGCCTGCTGCTATGTACTCAGCTTCTGCAGTTGAGGTTGAAACAGACTGTTGCTTCTTGCTTGCCCAAGAAATCAATCTATTTCCCAAGAATTGACATGTACCTGTAGTGCTTTTCCTGTCTATCTTACACCCTGCATAATCAGAGTCTGAATAGCCAATTAGAAAGAAATCAGATTCTCTAGGATACCACAAACCAAGATTTGGAGTTCCTTTGAGATATCTAAAAATTCTCTTCACAGCAATTAAATGAGATTCCTTAGGATCACTTTGGAATCTAGCACATAAACAGGTAGAAAACATTATATCTGGCCTACTTGCAGTTAGATATAACAATGAGCCTATCATGCCTCTATAACTAGTATTATCCACACTCTTTCCTTTAGGATCAGAGTCTAGTTTAGTGGCTGTTGCCATGGGTGTTTTTGCAACTGCACAGTCTTGAAAGTCAAACCTTCTTAAAAGATCTTTGATATACTTTGACTGATTAATGAAAATACCAGTCTCAGTCTGTTTGACCTGCAAGCCTAAGAAATAATTTAGTTCACCCATCATGCTCATCTGATACTTAGACTGCATAAGCTTGCTAAACTTAGCACACAACTTTTCATTAGCAGAACCAAAAATAATATCATCAACATAAACTTGAACTAAAAGCAATTCACCTTTTATCTTTCTAAAGAATAGAGTTTTGTCAAATGTACCTCTTGTGAAGCCATTTTCAAGAAGAAATTTAGACAAAGTCTCATACCATGCTCTTGGTGCCTGCTTTAGTCCATAGAGTGCCTTGTCAAGTTTGTAGACATGATTTGGAAACTTTGGATCAACAAATCCAGGTGGCTGTTCTACATAAACTTCTTCATCAAGTTTGCCATTTAGAAAAGCACTCTTTACATCCATCTGGTATACCTTGAATTTTGAATGAGCTGCAAATGCAAGAAACATTCTGATTGCTTCCAATCTTGCTACAGGTGCAAAGGTCTCATCATAATCAATGCCTTCTTCCTGAGAATAACCCTTGGCCACCAGTCTTGCTTTGTTTCTTACAATCATACCAGATTCATCTAGCTTGTTTCTGAAAACCCATCTTGCACCAACAATAGATCTATCTTTAGGTCTTGGTACCAGTTTCCAAACTTTTTTCTCTCAAACTCATTTAACTCCTCCTGCATTGCAATTACCCAATCAGGATCCTGTAAGGCTTCTTCAACCTTCTTAGGTTCATTCTTTGAGAGAAAGCAACTGTACAAGCATTCATTTTGAATTGATCTTCTAGTTCGAACACCACTATTTGGATCACCAATTATCAAGTCTTCAGTATGATCCTTTGTCCATTTTCTAACAGGTGGTAGATTAACTCTGCTAGTCTCTCCCCCTAAGTTAGTGGTATCCCTTGTATAAGAATTCTCTCTACCTTCAAAAACTCTCCTTTGATCAATAGAATCAGTAGATTCCATATTGCTGCTAGTTACTGATCTTTCCTCAGTAGACTCTGAAAGGTCAGTTCCTGATGGAGTAGACTCTGAAACGTCAATTCCTGATGGAATAGACTCTGAAAGACTAGTCTGCTCCTGATGATCACTGTGTTCTCTTTGATTTATTTGCTCCCCCTCAACAGTAGCATTCCTTTGAGAAGCAATAGAAATTTCTTCTGGAGAACCTTCATCATCACTTGAGAGTATCTCAGAATTCTTCAGATTTTCAAATTCCAATTTGTCATGGCTTTCATCAGTTTGCAAAATTCCAAATTTCTTATCATCAAATGCAACATGAATTGATTCCATAACAACGTGAGTTCTGAGATTATAAACTTTGAAGGCCTTAGATGCTGAATATCCTAGAAAAATTGCTTCATCCGATTTGGCTTCAAATTTTCCGAGTTGTTCTGGATGAACTTTTAGGACATAGCATTTGCATCCAAAGATGTGAAAATATTTCACACTTGGTTTCTTTCCTTTGATCATCTCATAGGGAGTTTTTTCATGACTATTTACCAAAGTACAGTTCTGAGTGAAACATGCAGTGTTAATTGCTTCTGCCCAAAAGTAGGTTGGAAGTTTTGCATCTGCAAGCATGGTTCTTGCTGCCTCTATGAGAGTCCTGTCCTTTCTTTCCACTACACCATTTTGTTGAGGTGTACCAGGTGCAGAAAACTGTTGAGTGATTCCATTGTCTGCACAAAACCCCTCCATTGTAGAATTCTTGAATTCTGTACCATTGTCACTCCTAAGTACTTTGACTTTGTACTCAGAGTTATTATGAATATTCTTGATGAGTTCAATGATTTGCTGAGGAGCTTCATCCTTCTTGTGTAGAAAGAACACCCATGTGAACCTTGTGAAATCATCCACCATAACTAGAGCATATCTTTTCTTGCTGATAGACATAATGTTTACTGGACCAAACAGATCAAGATGTAGCATGTGAAATGGTTCAGTAATTGAATTTTCAGTCTTGCTCTTGAAAGTGGTTCTTCTTTGCTTTCCAAGCTGACATGCATCACAAAGTCCATCTTGCACAAAATTCGCCTGAGGTAGGCCTCTCACCAAATTGTTTTTAACAAGTTGATTAAGCTTCTTGAAATTAAGATGTGAGAGCTTCTTGTGCCAATTCCAGCTTTCATCACTTGTTGCTTTGCTATAGAGACATCTAACAATTCCTTTAGATGTATCACTTAAGCTGGCTTCATATATGTTACCATGTCTTTGACCAGTTAGAACAATGTCTCCATTCTGCATATTCAAGACTTTGCATCCTTCTCTGTCAAAGATTGATTTGTAACCTTTATCACCCAGTTGACTTATGCTTAAAAGAGTATGTTTCAAGCCTTCAACCAGTGCTACATTTTCTATGATGACATTCCCCAAAACAATTGAGCCATATCCCAGAGTTTCTCCTTTGTTGCCATCTCCAAAAGATATTACTGGGCCAGCTTTCCTCTCAAACTTTGTAAGCAGGGACTTCTTTCCAGTCATATGTCCAGAGCATCCACTGTCCAAGATAATTGAATGCTTCTTTCCTGTGCCCTGCAAACAAAAAGTAACTAGTTAGAATTTTTTAGGACCCAACTTTGATTGGATCCTTTCTTACTAGATTTAGAGACAACAGACTTTGAAGATTTTGCTTTTATTTTACCTGTTGCAGAATCAACTTTAGACTCTGATCTCACAAACTGTTTGTGACTAGGAGTTTCAGATTTCAAAGAATAATAGTCATAATACAGTTCATGATATTCTCTACACATGTAAATGGAATGAAGTAAACTACCACAATGATAATAAGCTTTTTGTGGTTGGTATTGAATTTTCTGAGTCTTGGGGAATCTGGACTCAGTTTTCCAAGAAGGTTTTTGATTGCAGTCTAGGGCCAAATGATTATGATTTCCACACTTATAGCATTTTTTCCTAGGTGCATCAGGTACATTCTTGTAATTATTCTCTTTGTTAATACCTTCTTTTCCATTCCTATTTCTTTTGATCTTGCTAGACTCTGAAAGACCATCTAATCTCTGTTTCAACTGAGACTTAGACAGAAACCCTATGTTTACATTCTTAGGTTTCTCTAACACTTTCTCATCTGAATAACTATTGTTAATCCTTTTGTGTACAACAGGGGTACCTTTTGAATCAAAAAATTTAACATGATTAGGTTCAGAAACAATTTTCTTACCTTCAGATTTAGATGTGTTAGCTTCTACCTTACTATCATTATTGACAGTAGCTACTTTTTCTTCTTGTCTAGCCTTATCAAAACCTAAACCATTAACCTTACCACGAATTCCACTCTCAAAGATTTCTATTGTCTTCTTACTGGAATTGTTAATGGTTTTAATCACATCTCTCTCTTCTTCTAGTTCTTTTCTGACATAGTCATAAGCCTCAAGAATAACACTATAATCATGCTTAGCTTTATCAGAACTTAACTTGTATTCTTCCATTTGAATTAATTCAGATTCAAGAAAATTATTTCTATCAACTAATTTATCATTCTTAACCTTAAGTTCATCTCTTTCACAAGTAAGAATTCTAAAATTAGTCATAAGATTTTTGAACTCAGCATGGATAGATCTAATTTCATCAGAATTTAAGATATCAAATGAATCAAGAGAGTGAAGTGATACCTTAACAGAGGATGGAGAAGTTTTCTTTGGAGATCCAGGTTTGTCTGAACTATTGGCCATCAATGCAATGTTGTCATAATCCAATTCATCTTCAGAGTCACTGGAATCAGCCCAATCCTTCCGTGTGACCATAAGTGCATTACCCTTTCCTGAATTTCTAGGCTTTTTACACTCACTAGCAAAGTGTCCAAGCTCGCTGCAGTTAAAGCACTTGATCTTGGCCTTATCAAGCTTGACAATTGTACTTTTGCTTTTGTCACTCTTCTTCTCCTCCTTCTTTTGAAAAGGTCCTTTGCTAAATCTTCTCCTGTTGAATCTTCCTTTCTTGAAAGCTTTAGCAAACATAGTGTTAACTCGAATAACTTGTAGAAGGGGGGGGGGTTGAATACAAGTTATATAATCGTGTCTGATTTTTGCTTGATTATATGAACAAGAATAAACGAATGAATCAAACTCTTTTTTGTATTAATAAGATCAAATACAAACTCTACCAAAGGTGTACAATACCTTTAGCAGCTGCTGACAATACAAATATCTCTCTGTTTGTTTCGAACTCTCGAATACAAACCTTATACAGAGCTACGCACATTCACTAGTTCGACTCACACTCTTTACAATGATATTGAGAGAGTATTTATAATGCTACCTATCAACTAATAACAGAAAGATATAATCTATACATGACAATGTTCTGCCTTCTAGTCGATAGTTTCCTTCAATAGAAAACTCTTTCCTTCATAATGTCTTCTTGCTTGTTCTTCAAACAACGATCCTGTTTTATAGCACTTGCCAGTTTCTGTAGTATCTATAATGACATCATCAGTAACATGACTGATATCAGGATCTGTACACTGCATCAGTATCTGATCAACCATCAGTATTGGACCGTCATCAGGATTTGCTCTCTGTTCCTGATATGTGTCTCCGATACACTGTTCATTCCTGACTAAACTATACAGATAACTGTTTTACACATAAAACCTATATACAGTGCTAAATCCTTTATAAGATCAGGATTACAAGAAGTATAATGTGTAAATTCTATTCTTAACATCACAACTTATGAATTATTCCTAACAATCTCCCCCTATTTATGCTTTATAACCTGAAGCATAAATCTAAGTTGTGGATGTCAAAACATAGAACAATACAACCAGAATAGAATTTATAAATGTAGAATTATGAAGTTTAAGTACCTCCTTCTCAGATGTAGACGCTTATCTAGTACTTAGA